>OV121082.1:42402277-43668770 GCA_921293015.1 Phorcus lineatus
CCTATGAAATTATAAATTGTTTATTAAG
Organism: Phorcus lineatus; assembly: GCA_921293015.1. Taxonomy (NCBI): domain Eukaryota; kingdom Metazoa; phylum Mollusca; class Gastropoda; order Trochida; family Trochidae; genus Phorcus; species Phorcus lineatus. Next base: position 42,402,306 of record OV121082.1, read on the forward strand.
ACTAGACAGTGAAATGCGCTGCACTTGAGATTTTAATACATTGGTTTCATTTACAGGTATTTGGTTCGATGAAATTAATGGATTGATCTTGTCATTCTGGTTCTTTTGCATAATCATCAGCCATCAGATCAGTTTTACATGTACATGAAATTTTAGAATGACATCAGTGAAGGCAGCTTCACTGTGTATCATAAAATAAACGCCAAGATGAAAATAGAATTATAAAACAGTAGACTTGTGCAAACTTTCAAAAAGCTTTTTTTAAAAAAAAGCTCCAACGAACTTCTTAACCTATGTACAGGTAGCAAAGAAATATTCTGCTAGAAAGATGAAGCACAAAACATATGCATGATCGCGACAGTATGAAGTTTTTATTCTAAAGCTTTTGATAATTTAAGTTTCCACCTACCAGTTAAGCTGATGACTTATCAAGTGAAAGCTCATTCTATGCTTGGTCGATTTCAGTTATGAGGTGAGTCTCAACAGATAGACTAAATGATACAGAAAGAGTGTATTTGGACTTGATAACACAGCAAACGATGAAGAAAGCAAACTAGAAACTTCAGGACATACACATGGAACCAAACTCACAAAATAATGTCCCAGGACAGTCTATGAAAAAAAAAATTCAAATCGGGTTAAGTTGTGTCTCGTATACATGAAAAACGAGCTCTTAAACAGCAGGTGTACTGCAGGGCTATCGTTTTTGTTCTTGAGTTTTTATGTAATTCTGCAAGATGATATTAATCGCTCCTCTTTCATCGCAGGCAGCACAGATGCGGTTCAATTAGTATATGCAACAGGCAGCTGGCCTATATCTGCCTTTAATTCATCATCAGCGTCTGCATCTGGTGTCTCGAAGTAGGTTCGAGGCCACACGTATGTTTAACATGTTAAAATCCACATGATGCATAATTTCACTGCATATTTAACACCGACGCTGTTATGCATGACTTTCTATGTCACGTGTATTTCTCGTAGAAGACATACAGAATCCATCTACCTTGATATGGCGGGTGCTAAAGATATTGTCAGAACAACGCAATCGGGATTTAAGATGTATTGCAGAAAAAAATGAATGAGCACACCAACGAGTTTCAAAGCCCTAATACTTTGGAATATTAACGCTGACGGGTTTCATTGACTTTATTTTGAGAATACCCAAAATAACATGCATTATAAATTTTGATTAATAAAAAAATGGCTCGACATTTCAAATATCATATCCAAAAACTTAGTGCCACTTTTTAATTGGATTTTATTCTCATTCTCATTTTTAGATATTTACAATGTCGATAAGATATTGACTGAACATGTCAAAAGTAAATGTGATTGTGAATTTATAAGTGTTCTATGAGGAGCTACAAATGTATCCTTAAATAAGACCAAAATAATTCCTAATCCTAACGTCGGTCACTAACCGGGTTCCCTCAGCCGCTCTCAATTCTGTCTAGCCATTCCATTAAAGTTACATCCAGTCTCTCTCACTTTATAATATATCTTCAGTTTTTATGGCCCTTAGAGTTATTCTAAGACTTTTTATGTATAAATCAATGTTTCCGTAACGTCCCCATATCAGGATTTAACGAAGTCTGAAGATTGAATTATTGCAGGTGGGGAAAAGTATTGTAACCTGTACCCAATACGAGCCTTTAACGTTTAATGGTCTTGGGAGCGAAATATTGTGTCTCGATGTATAATCAATCATTTAATGCTTACCCCGATCCCTCGTATTTTGCGGCGAGTGAAGTTGATTTTGAATGTAAATGTTTTTCACTGTTAACTTTTGTCAGGTTTTATTGATTACAACAAGAGGGAATCAATATCAAGCGGGGGAAATGTGGGTATTTGTCTTGTGCCACTTGTATCTTGCCCTTCATTGAATAATGGTTCTATGAATTCAAGTGACCGCACTATTTAATCATTACCTTAAAGGAATAAACTGCATTCTCTTGTGTGATTTGATTTAAGATAAGCAAATTAAGTTCCACCTCCAACCTCTGCCTTCTTTCCGGTTTCACGATTATTCTTGTTTCGGATAGGAAGAGGTGATTTCAGTAAACAACAAACAATCATCTACAGAGATATGTAGGGATTTGGCAGCTTTTCTATACAGGATAGACATAAATTGTTTATAACATACATGTCATAGTTGAATTCATAATGTTAAAAAACTGTTTTGTGATGGCTTATGTTCGTCATAGTATGGTAAGCCGTACTTGTTATCTGTTACACATATTTTACTTATACACCTGTTTACAGTCTCCACTCCTCAAGGACTTCTGCTTTACCCTGATCCTCTACTGTGCAAGACGTGTTTTTAAAATCATCGTCTCACTTTGATCATAACTTTTATATCATTTGGAAAGATAACACGTTATTGTTACTGTGGGCCTTGGATCTACTAAACGTGACCTAGGGATTATTATCATGTTTTTGAGAAAAGAGAAAAAAATCCTAGAAATACGTTAGTGAATTCGATGTCGATGGTCATTGTTCTATTTCTAATATGTTTTTACATGTTAATGTGTGTTTACCATCGCCCAACAGGCTCTTAGTGTTCAGAAGGCTAGTAATAAGTTCATATATATTTTTGCTTGTCATTTTGTTGCCTTTAAGTTCATAGATGTGTATCATTTCATTTTTCTCTTTTTACTGCCTTATCCTGATACAAAAATTCAAAGACGTTATCAGTCTTAGAGCAAAGTAAACTCATGAAAACGAAACTAAATGTTACCGATTGCAGGGCAATCTATTTCAAACAAAAGAAGCATTTTTGAAACGAACGTAAGATGTTTGGTTAAGCTACCTGAATCCAGTTTCTTACCGTAATTGATTAAAGGTGTTCAGGCTAAAATGGCCACGAGCAGTTTTTGCTTAATCCTTGATACTTTTTTTTACGACTGTGGTTAATCTGGTTGAGTAATTAGGTGTTGGACCCTCTGGAAATTAGCATTTGGCATAAAATGATTATTTGGGAAGATAAGAAGTAATGAAATGTAAAAGAATCACGCTACTGCCCCTTTTTCACAGTTTCACAGTAGCATGAACGTAATCCGCGTGTAACTTTGGATGTGAATAATTCCATTATACAAGTTAGTCAACAAGTACAACATGGGAAATCAACAACGTCACGGTAATGATGTACATGTATTGTAACCTAACTTGTAATGCATGGTTACTAAATTACTTTGTTCTGACTGTATAGATTCGTTGTAGTGCATTGTACCGCTATTTAGTAGCTCTGTAGACCTTATCTGTCCTACCTGCTGCAGGTGGGAGGGATTAAGGACGTCCTCTGTGATAATCCGTCTTAACGCTTGGACTCAATCAATAACACAGAGGTTTGCTCACGTCAATTAAAGGTAGATTTTAACCTCCCAACACACGTTTCACTACATGTAGTTATCGTTGTTGGGGATAACATGAATTTAAAAGTATTTTTTTAAAAGGGCTATTTTGGTATTACTTTCATTATCAAATCATGGCATGGTGTAACTGTTAATACGAAAAATATTAATTAAAAAATGGACTCATATGTGTATTAATGATGAGCATCATTAAAATGTTTTCTCAATTACATCAAAATAATTCGAATAAAAATACATTTATTCGTTATCAAGATAATTAATAGATGTGACGAAATTACGCATAAACATTCTCTTGAGTAATTCGTCGAAATAAAAATTTTCAGTCAAGTGACTATTAACCGAAGTGTTCCGATAGCAGAAGTGTCTGCACCCGAAGTTTTCCGATTGCGACGTGCTGCGAATCAGCTGTTCCTGTTATTGATGTAACGTCCGGATTAAGCTCATGTCAAGTTGAGTTATATGACAAAGCATAGAGGTGAGATAACAATCAGGCAGTCACGTTCGCCTGTCTCTAGATACTCAGGAATTTCCTTTCTCTTCAAGTCTAGTTCTATTGACGTCTACATTTTTGTACAAAGGTTGATAAGAAATACCCTTAAGGGGTCCCTCTGAGAAATGACTTGTTTTGGTGTGGATGATATTTGAGAAACAGGATTCTGTTACTTTTCATAGACAGGCTGTAGTGCAAAGATTGAAATGCCCTTATAGTAAAATGATATTCATATGTTTCAAGAACACAGTTTTCCATCACCAGGAAGAAGTTAGATAGATAATTATCAGATGTTGTTATCTTGTTACCGTTCTTTGCATGGTTTGAAATTAATCCTAAGCATTTAAGAAACAAGCTATTTATTTGGTTTCCAAAAGCAAAAGAAGTTATCGCACTTACATGTAAATTAATATAGTAATTTTTACTATTGATTTCTTGAAATTCGAATTCAAAATAAAAATGTTATCTTGAATATTAACTTGAAAAATCTTTATCATTTTTTTCTCATTTCACTAAAATTTCATCTGCATAACATGGAATATACACAGTTCCGCGAATCTTGAAGATAGATTCTTACTTAATGAAAAGAAATAAAATACTTAAAAATTCTGTTTAAAAAAAGAATACATAATCCAAATTTACTCGTATTTACAAATTAAAAATTAATTGGGTTGGCATTGTTCACTTTACTAGATTTGAACTCAATGAATTATGTATATGTGATTCTTGATTTTATTTTTACACAACAATTCCGAAAAAGGTAAATTCAGTCGATGCAGGAATCTATAAAATTATTTACATTAACCTTGCTATAAGAAGGTTAGACTGACATAGAATAAATACCCACTTGAATTGTGTCGATGCTAAGATCAATATTGCATCGTGTGATCCTCGAGGCCCCTATATATAAACTGTGTGAGGAAGTGAAGGGTTATACAGTACATTTGATTAATCTAATAACAAAATATGAGAGCAAAAGCATTCAAAGCAAGCAATGACATTCACAGGCGATGTGAATTGATTCAATATAGAGTCTCTCCCACGCTGTCTGTGTCGATATTTTATTGTCAATATATAGCTCCACACATGCTGAGCTATAACCATGTGCTGATGCAATACTTTCTATTTGAATTTGATAACATCGCCAACCTGTTTATATGTGTAATATTTTGAAATTATTGATCATAAATCTGTGAACAAAACGGTCGACGAAGCATGTGGATTTGAATATATGTGCTTCCGTCCATGGACATTCAGATTATACGCTCTTCTCAAAGATATAGATATCTGCAATTTTATAAAGTAGCAATGCCTGAATATACAGCACATAATGAATAAACTCATGTTAATTCGTATTGTAGTTTGGTAAAGATAACAGTTTGTGATTCATGGCAACTATCCTTTTGCTTGTCCTTCTATCTTTGTAGTTTAAGCAGACTCATATAAAGGGTTTGACAGTGGTTTACTGTTACTACTTTCACTGATGCACCCAGTTCATGGTAAATAGAAAATGATTAGAAATCTATTAAATAAAAAAACATACCTTGCACGATTGACGATGAAGATTTATGAATTTGTTTGATAAATAGGTTTCCACTTGAATCTTAAATTCAGTTGATAGTTTTATGTTTTGACAAAACTTAATACATATTCAACATAGAAGCTGCTGTTAGTCATATCAAAATGACTTAAAGTTAAATGGAGTTGCATATGAGTGTACATAAATGATATTTTAGACGGTTATATTCATATCCAATGATGGATAAAAGTTTCGAAATAAAGTTTATGTACATCTAAAAAGGTTTGAAACTATATGTGGTAAGGATTGCACCTACCTTTGGAGATTAGAAAAAGGATGGTAGACCGATGGTATAGTTTCTTTCTTAAAGTTTTCGGATAGACATCTTTGCGAACTTGAGTTAACGTCATTGTATTGTCATATTTCATATATTCAAATACGTATCTTGACAGTTATTAAAAAGTTAATTTTGCCATCACAGGAACGGTTTTATTTAAGTCCAAAAATGCGTGAGCAAATATGATTACTAGACCCCTTCTATTCTTGTTTTATTTTCACAATACTTTCAACTGTAAGAACTATTAATGAAACTCACCATGAAACCATGAACGTAATTGATTTATCATTGGTCATTGATTTACCATAAAATAACCTGCATGATATTTTCATTTATAACGATAATTGCTAAGCATGTCCATTTTACTAGAATAATGTTTGCGTATGTTAGTTTTGTATATCAATAAAAGTAATTACACTTTTTTTATGATGTCAAATTACATCTTTGTAATTTTATGTTAATCAATTTCATATATGATATGTGAAGCATCGTGTAGTTCATTTTGTTTAATAAAAGTCATTGCAATAAAAATGTTTAACACCATAAACTAGAACCGTCGGTCAGTGGTTGCTGTGGTTGTCTTATCTGGAAAACCCCCAAATAAAAACAAACATATGAGTGTGAAAAAAAACTAGAAACCATTTTCATTCGTTTTGCAGACAGACAGTTCTTCTGTGATAACTCGTGCAACTTCGCCCGATTGTAGATGTTTGTAGGTATCCGGAATACTGGGAAGGTGTTGCGCAGAAAAATACAAATAAAAAACGCAGGTATGATCCGTCCAAAGGAAAGTTATATACCTCCATGCTAAGAAACCGAAAACCTTGATAAGCATGGTACAATGGTACTTTTCTAAAACCAACAAGGATCATAACCAAACGTTGGTCAAGATAATATTTACATAATTACAGATATGGAGATATTTGGATTTATATATTGTGTCATCGTACAACCCATAGTGTAAAAGTGTATGAGGGTAAATGTTCAATGTGATGCTCTCATGTCCCCCGCCGCAACGCGGAACGGGGGACTATGAATTCAGCGGCGTCTGTCCGTACGTACGTCCGGATTCTTGGTAACGCGATAACTCATGAAGCTTAGCATCCAGAGTTTTAATATTTGGTTACAGCCTTTAATGGTGGCAGACTCAGACGCCAGTCGACATTGGTAACCTTGACGTCATTTTCTAGGTCACCACGACACTTTGACCACTGTGTAATACATTGTTAACGCGATATCTCGTAAAGCATAGCACGAGTGTTCATATTTGGTGACAGCCTTCAATGGAGGAAGACTCAGACGCCAGTTGACATTGGTGACCTTGACGTCATTTCCAAGGTCACCACGACACTTTTACCACTTTGTAATACTTTGTTAACGCGATATCTCGTAAAGCTTAGCACCTAAATACGGCGGGGGACATTGCCATGTTAGTGGCAAACACTTGTTGCAACCGATATTTACTATAATTGTTCGAATTTAAAACTATATTCACAAAAATATATCATCTGTAATGCAACCAATGTCAGCATTTTGTCATATATACAAGAAAGAACATATTTACGTTATCCCACGCTGTCTGTGTTGAGATTTTATTAATAACAGCTCTAACACATGTTGAGTTTGATAATAGGGTATTGTGCTGATGCAACAGGATGTATCTAAATTTCATTACTCCGCCAACCCAGTGAACATTTCTTGTATACATGTACTTAGCATATTGAAAAATAATCGTATTAAATGTATCTTGTTTTGACGGCTTGTAGGGTCGTTCAAATACACTTTTCTTCCAAGATGTCAAAAGATTGAGAACAAGAGCAATAATGCATTTTATAACATATATGCACCAAATACTAAAACAGAAAATCGACATATTTATTCATGGGTCAAAATATGTCATATGTAATACTATGAATGGAAAAGGCATTTGAGTAACCAACAAGTGATCGTTCATGACTTCGTAAGTATAGAGTGGCGTAACATAAACATGTGCCGAGTGCTTCGACACATGTGTCTCCATATCAATAAGGTAGCAAATGTGAGGAAAATCGATTTTTTTTACATAAAGCTGTATAAACATCCAATACATTAGCAAACAATACATTGAGGCAAAATTAACCAAAATGACATGAATTACATCAATATATACTTGCCCATTTCTATGAATGAATTTAAGAATTAATTGACAGTTTTGACAGTTTAAAGAAATGGACATCTTCTTAGCATCAAGACATTTCCAGTGGGAAAAAATCATTAGAGTGATTATTCTTTAACGTTTCATGTTGTAGAAACTGATTATTACAAAACTATCATTCTAACATGAATATATTCTGTATATTGTGTCAAACGACCTTTTTCTTAAATCTGAGGGTGCTCACGTTCTTATAGCATTGTTTATTATCATTTTACAGCTTGTATATTCAAACAAAAACCTAATTTTACTACTTACGTCTTAATATCTGTTTACGAAATGTTCACGTGTGTTTTATTGTTTTAGGAAAAAGTTGCGATTGTGTTGGTCACGGACCTTAAATATTTGATAAAGTGATAACATTGTGGCCAACTTGGTCTCAGACTGATCTCGCCAGTGCCTACTTTTCAGAAAGATATTAGAAATCTGTATATTGTGAGAATCATACGTGTTTTGAATGGTTGCTTCAAGTGAATGTCTTCATCTGAATGTCTTCGTAATCTACATTGGTTATTTTGTTGACGACATTCCTTGAATAATCGATACAGTGATAACGAAGCAGCTAACATGGTTTTATATTGTTCATCACAGCTCATTTTGTTCAGTTAGACAGCGCAATCCGTTTATCTTGAATATCAAAGTGCTTTGAGTTGTTAATTCAGATGAATTTCTTCATCTGGAAATATAGAATATGTACATGTTTCAAATGCAATGTATGATTATATTGATGTATCTTTATTTATCAACATTACGTTGTAAATCATAGCAGCGAATTAAGCGAGGTTCAAAATCAAATGTTGAAAAAAAGGTTACTTAATCTGTTCTTTAAGAATTATCTCGGAAAGCTTTTTGCATTTTGTATAAAGACAATTTGAAATCCCGATTTAACATAACTGTACCGAGGTGAAAACGGCACAACAAAGATGTAATACACATCTAGTATCTGGTTATCGAATGTCTGCTCTGTGCTAAGAAATAAAGCTTTACGAGTACAGGACTACCAGGAGTACAAAACACAGGAAAAAACATTTACTGAAACTGTTTTCTTTCATGTTCGTGGCAGATGCGATAACTCATGCAACGTTGCCTGACCGTGCAAGATAGCCCGGTGTCTGGTCTGAAAAAAAACAATGCACAAAAAGGAAAAGTAAGAGTTCATCTGCCCAGTTGAAAGTGAGAAAACTTAAGGTATCATTAATCGTGAATTCTTGAAATCACCATGACTTTTGTACCTCTGAAAACACCAAACACTTACCTGGCGCCAAAGCAATTTCACTCAACTATCAAGTGCTGTTTTTCTCAAACGTCTTTATCACCGAATGAAATATATAGTAAGATTAAACTCTCTTCAAATTATAGCGAGGTCGACCCATTTAAAACATTAGTCCTGCCTTATCACCGCAATAAATTATTAATTCTGGGGTTGTGTTAGACAAGAAACTGTATGAAGTGATACCCCCGATACGTTTAAAGGTCTGAAATAGTGAGAAAACTTTCAAGTTTGATCTGTTTAATAACATTAAAATAAGTGATAATAAAAATTAAAAAATTGCAAATGAAACTCATTTTTCATTGAAATCTTGCCACAACGAACTCATTACATTATTTACATCCCCCACCTTTAATATCTCTTTGATGTTTGCAAAAATCTAAGGACTCCTTGTAAAATGTAGAGAAATAGAAGAAAAATAGTAGTCTCCCTTGTAATTAGCAGCACTAACAAAATCTAGTGAAGGGTACACAGGAATATATTTCACTTTGATTTTCTTTTGCAAGGTGCTGACGCATAAAGATGTTTTTAATGTGATGATTATCAAAGAGTTGTGTTGCAAGATAGGTTGGAGATAGACTTTATGATTTTATGTCTGAGTCATTAAATGCAGAAGTTCAGGCCGACTATCATGTTCCCGCATGTTTACTTGAAATCATTTCTTGTCATTTAATCTCGTCCAGACGTGATTATACGAGATTAAAACAAAGCAGTGTTTCTGACTCGAATGTCTATCTTGCGCAGCCACGTTGAATTCTTGCGTGATCTTCTGCGACCTGAAAACATGTGGTAGGCAACTGTTTTTCTTAGATAAGCAATATCTACGCACGTGTTTGCATATTTCTCACAAGCTAAAGCTGGCTACGATGCGGTGTTTGGTCTAGGTGATGCTGTGAGAAGTCGGGGGCGAGCTATATGTACCTTTATTTGTAGCAACAGTACAATGTAGCAATGTACACTGTATGTCGGGACCTTCATGATATTCATCTGAAATTGACATAATCGGATTCGCATGCTAGTCAGTAATTCCGATAATAAGCAATATAAAGGTTTTGGTTTGAGCATATGGAAATCAGTAGGTAATTAATGAGAGTACTAGTAAGGATTTTTCAGAAGGTTGTTATCTTTCAAGTATTGTTTTACCATACTAAAACAATACTAGAATATATTATTAGATTAGAATATTTTATTTGCCAGTGTTGTGAATTTAATTGGTCTTAAATTCACTGGCTTGCTACACTACATAATCAGGCCACTGTCGGTTCAGGTGAGTAACGCATTTTAATTTCACTGAATACTTGGTGTTGTTCAGGCACTGTTTGCAATTTTTAAATCGTAAATTTCCTTTTGAATCTGCATCTATTACTTTAAGTTTGATGTTATTTGCCATCCAAGTGTTTCATCAGAAACAGGAAACAAACAACTGAGACCTTTACCTTTGCTTTACATAAAAGTAATTAAGAAAATCAGGTAACCATTGGCATTGGCATTGGCCAAAATTATTAAAATTCCTAATTTAAATCTTAATTTCATCAAATGTATAATTAATTGAATTGTTGATATTGGCGATAGTTGTACCTTAATTGTACATACTAAGTACTAGCTTACATATTGATAATATGTTGTCAAACACAACAATTTAAGAGATATGGTCCTTTTGACATTCAAAGTGAAAATTTGTTAACACCTTATTCATCTGTTGACAAGAAATCAAAATTTAAAGTTTATATCTCAATTTCTAATGCCCATGTGTTTTGTTTAAATGACTTTACTTTTCGCATTTGTCATATATGTCTTATCGTTGTAAGAGTATTTAGACACTTTTTAAAGAATCGCCGCTTTCGTGGCGCCAACATTGCGTAATGACGTCATAACAGTCATTTATATAAGCCCCCACTAAGACATTCATATCAATAATACTAACACGGCGTCGGCCTTAGGTTCATAGTTTATAGTATAAACGATAAGAAATGGAGTTTTGGGCATCAATCCTAACGCAATGTCTCTGGTCTAGTCTAAACGATATTTCAAATTCATCTAGCGTTGCGCATGTCGTAGAGGTGCGTAATTTGACATTCAAGTTGATCTCGTCTGGCTCGTTTATCACAAAACAAACAAGTAATTTGATATTTCACATATTCATCTTCAATGCCTTGCATACAGATCGAGATGTCAATACAGTACAATAAGAGTGGGTTTTGATTAGCCTGAAAGAAGATACCTTTTATACTCGAAATTGGTCTTTCAATAATCGATTTAGGTTTCATACAATTTTCTAATAAACAGACGGTTTAACGTGTTTGGACTTTTTTAAAGTCAAATTTTTAACTTATGTTAGACCCTTATGTATAACGATAACTTCAAAACCATAGTTTGATAGTATGCAGTGCACTATCTACTTAGATTGCATATTTATAGAAGATACATCTACACAGATGGTATGTAAAACTGACGAAAAAGGATTTCTCTTATCTTACGATATTGCAAGTATCATTTGAACATTTGGGTAATATACAAATACTTTCACGAAGCAAAATATTAATACCAATCAACCATCATTCTACAGTGATTTCAATGCTAGAATGTTCTACACTGCACGTCCAATTGTTGTGTATATGTATTTACGTACACCAGCACAAACAAAATGATAATAAATTTTGCCTTTAACTACTATTAAGGTCCTCCTTATCAAAGCTACACCGCGATTTTTGTATTTTGTGTGGATTGCTTTTATATATTCTACACAGACGTGTTGTGTAAGGTGGTATTTTGTCTGTGAAACATGACATGCACTGCGTAATCAGAGCGAGTGAAAGTTACTGAGCCGCTGGCAAGAGGGATATTGCTCTTTAATGATGTGGTTTTTTATTCTCATAAAAGTTCCACGCACGTTCCTATTGTGATATTCAGAACAGCTACTGTTCTTGCTCTGGCAATAAGGAGAGTATATAGAAAGTACTCGCTTCTGTACAAAGTCCCACAGTCCGTCCAGCCCTGCCCTGCGTTGCGTAAATCATGCCCCTCTTCACCTGGGCTGTCCCGACCCCTCCTCTTGTTTCGTCTGGAGCCGACTGCATGTGATCTGGATACTTACACTTACAATACTACCTATCACAAGTAGCTGCTTTTCCATTTCTCTGTTTGAAAATATTGCCTGTATTTCGTGAATAAAGCGTAATTTGTAGATATGTAGGTATTGGTCGGGAGATATATTTCTAGAGAAATCCTGATATTTTACTGATTAATAAATTTCCACTCTGTTAAATAAGGATTCACCAGTGATACTATGGTACTTAGTCTATTTTCAAACATTAACATAACCACTTGTTTTTCTATAACCACCAGATGTTTTATCGCACAGTTTCAATAATCTCAAATGAAGACGGTGCTGCATTGTTTCCAGTTGTTACTTTAAGTTATTTATATACACACACACACATCAGGCTGATTGAATAGTAACAAAAATGCATGTACCCTACAATGATATCATCAATGGTGTTACTTGCTGCGAAGGACATGATAGTATGACACAAACACACCTTGTTACCGCCTGACATCTCAGGAGAAAGTTGGTAATAATGAACAAACAGAAGGACCAACGATAAGCGTTTGCATGGTCCGAGGTGATTTTCAGAGATTGGTTGAGCAAAAGAAAAAATATGAAAAAATAATGTTTATATTCATACACCCACTTGTTGGCATTTCCTTAAAAATACTAGCATTCCAGTGGAGTTCCAAAACCCCCAATGCATCTTAAGTATGTTAATAGTTAGATGACAAAAGTGTAAAGCGAAAGATATTCATGTAAACAAAGCCGAATGCTTTGACTGTTTTAAGATTAACAAGCAGTTAACAATATACAGTGATGACGGAAATGGTCTCTTTTTCACTTACGTCAACATTGACAAATGTGCAAAAGAGATCGGCGTGCCTTGCATTAACTGTTATAAGCAAACAATCAATGTTCGCATTCCTGATTGCCCTTGGTGTTTATGAGTTGTTTTTAAGATTTCTTTTACTAACGTAAGTAGAACCGGCCACCAGTCGCGAGAAAATGGTCATTGTGGTAATTAGCCTGTCAGAATTCATTCAGAGACGTGAGAGACAAAAATATGCTACTGAGGTTTGTATATTTAACTGTTATTATATCTCATATGAACAATTTCCCTAAACCTTAGAATTTAATTATTTTTAAACAAAAATTCAACTGATAATTTCAGTTTCCCTTCAAATATTCACTAATGTAAAGTTATTGAAAAAAACCATTCATAATTCTGTTTTCATTTCATTTAATTATAAAATTTGATTATACACATGCTTTTCTTACACACAAAATCGAGAATGATTATTGGCGAAAGTACCAGGTACTATACAGTAGACATTTGAGTAAGTCGGAATTCGTTGAGGATAATCCAACATCTTTCCTCTACTTATAACATGATGTAGGTAATCTGAAGTACCTTCATACGTCATATGTGGTTCTTTCCCCAATAAAAGAATTGGAATTTGACGGTTCTGACGACTTAAGGTGTCGCTAATGTCACCTTGTTGTTGGGGAGGTGTTAAGGGATTAAACAACCATGACGCAAGTGTTCCTGAACGAATTAATCTTCAGAAAAACGCATTCAAAGATCCCTTGTAAAGCTTTCCCTTAATAAACAATTCAACTTTGTCATGGGTCATAAAACTTGTAACTAGGCAACTTAGATAAAAAGGTGACCCTTGGGTATGGCCTTAAATGGGAAGTTTTATTTATTCCAAGTAATTTTACCCGTTGATTACATTCAAGTAGTTTCATGAAAGTTGAGAGAAAAGTAGGATGTATTTAAACTTTTAGTTGTTCATGTGACACAAGCTATTGGTAAAAGCATGCCATTTCGTTTTCTATGCACATTTCAGGAGATTTGACGCAAAGGGTAACCTTTAAAGCGGAAGAGTATATAAGGAACTTGTATATTTCTTTAATGTTCAATTTCAGTGAAAAACGGACTTTTAGGAAAAATTGTGAAAAGGACTATGAAGACAGTCACGTGCTTCATACTCTGACATATATTCTAGGTAGTAATTAATTATCAGAATAACCTTCATCAAAATATTATCAACTTATTTCAAGTTTTCAGTTAATATACGAAATGCTGTCCTTTTTTTAAAGTAAAAAAACTAGTCCGTCCTTATGAAATACTAAAATGTTACAGTTTAGTGATGTCTTATTGAATTTGCCATATATTATTCCTTACTGTTATTATATATGGAGAAATTAGCTCTGCCTGAAACCTTTATCAGCATGGTCACCTGAAGTGCTCGTTAGCAACTGTGCTGTATTTCTAGATCTCAAACGCTATCAATAAGAAGCCATTAGAGTCGATAACTGCACAAGGTATGATATACAATATCGTTATTTGTACATGTCGTCAAGGAAAGTTATATTTTGCAAATACCAACACTATTTGGAGCAATTATGGAAATACAATTTGTAAATTTTTTTTGTTGTAAAATTTTTCATTGTAACCTTCCCATGAAATTCTTGGCAGCAGAATAGCAAATGGTAACTTAATTGTAAAGAAAGAAGATTACTTCTGCTGCAGAGAAAATGTAAAAGGATTCGAGTACTAGAGTGTTCTTTTGAGGTTTGTTTCTTGCTCATGTATAGCAAAGCATTGGGGAAGTTTCAGGCGGTTGGCAGTAGAGGAAACACATTTAGGTTAGTTGTGTTATACTTGTATTTGGGTATTAGGTGCATATCTGCTTTGTACATGTATTCGCCGAGGGTATACCATATCCACTCACACACCCAGAGAAAAGAACTCAATAGTTTTATTGAAGTGCCATATCGTCACAAGGAATTGATTATTTCAATGAAAATATTTTTGAGTGGAACAGCTTATTTCTTTTCAGAGAATCAAAAACATATGATTATTCGATTTGACTTCACATCCCTTGATGAGATTTCCTGTAATACATGCTATTACCTAACTTTGCTTATAACTTTTAGTCAACACCGTGACATGGCCAAAGCAACTATATCACATTAGTCATAAGAATCTGATGGTTGTTCTAGTTTAGCAGAACTGTGTGGTAGGCAATATCAGGTGTTTACAGTTACGACATGTATCATGTCATAGTTGAATGATCTTTCTGAAGATATCTTATTTATAAGATAAGATAAAATGTTGACCTCAACCGTCCTCAACCTCACTGTACCTTTCACGCGTGCTGCATGGAGTGATACGCTATCACATTCTCACTTCCTGATACAAACTATATAGTTTACACTATCATATACGTGCATTCCAAACTGAGGCTATCGCCCTTTACCTACTGACAAGAACTGCCCATATGTGAATGATAATAAAACCTGTAACCTTATTTAAAAATACCCAACTTACTGTAATTAGAAAGTTTCATGACTAAAAAGCTTCCCCTCTGCTTTTTGCATCATTACTTATAAAGCATGCTTTTAACGTCCTAGAAGCAGTCCCTTCAGAGACAAAGTAGCTAAATTGATGTTTCTATATTTCAGATGAATGTCTTTCTGGAGGTGTTCTAAAAAAATAGAAAGGTTTTTGAAAAAATACATGTACTTATTACCGTAACAATTCTCAAAATGTTTTAAGTATATACTGAAAATGAAGACAGTAAAAAAGTGTTGTACTTGCCAAGACTTTAATCAATACGACGTTCGATGCTAGGATGATTTTAAAATGTGATTCAGAACTTATTACAATATACAATGAACTACATGTGTATGCAACTATGAGGCTTTGTAATGAAATGAAGTATTGTTTTAATCAACATAGTCGATTGATGAAAATTCAATTACTTGTAATCAACCATGTCAGTTATGCATCTTCCCATAACAACTGAATTTGTTTTCATAGCAATACAATATTTGAAAACACTTAATATATCTGAAGTAAATGAACTAAAACTAAATGAGATGTTTTGACAAATCTTATAAAAAATATTTGTTGATTTCATTAGAACACTTTACATTATACTCTGATTTTCCAAAAAGCAATACTGCTAAGTACAGTTTCAAACAGACATAAAGGTGTTTAAAGTGGCCTTATGAACTCATTAAACCATATGTTTATTTTCTTTATCCAAGTCTTTCTTTTATGTGTGTTGCAATCGAAACATACATGCTTTTAAGAGTTATATATAAGGGGGTTCGTAATGCAATGTTTTTGGTAAGCTGGGTACATTGTGGTTTATGATAATCTGTCTTGCACGATTTAGCATTACATCAAGATGTGCCCTCATTGCAATTACTATTGCTTTGCCGAATACTCTTTCTCATCTTCTTTCTTTAATGGGGACTCCTCACGCCGCACTTGCTTATTTCGGGTAACATGTATATAAATACTCTTGTTTGATTACATTGTATACAGTGTGACGAACAGAAGTATTTCCCTGATAATGTCAGAGTTGGTTTGTTTGAAATTTCTATCGTGAATAAATGTGTTGAAATTTGTAAGGATAAACACATGATTTGCACTTAAACTTTACCTCTTTATCTATTCTAACAGAAATTTCTTTTGACGCGTACTTAGCATGCCTTCCGAAGTACAATACAGTGCTGGAGAGTGCTAGTCTTGTAAGTGCTGATTACCTAAGTGCTCAAAGGAAGAGGTTATTCGGTATAGTACAGTTACTAGACTTAGGCTATTTGACCTTGATTGTCATCTAAGAAGATGATGTTATTATAATAACATATTCAAACATTGTATAATGGCAGTTGTAGTGTTAGAAGTAAAAACTGTTTCGGTAACAACTACAATTTCCTTTCTGTTGCAATTGGGTAACTTCCTTATGTCCCCCGTTGAACAAGCACCTGAGTAAAACAGTTAATAGCTACTAGCATTTCCATTCCTGCATATTTGAAGGGACGTACACGTACTCAAAGAATTCATATTTGTTAAATTTCGAACTAAAATCAATGTTTTTCATATAATATGTATACATTTGTGTTAAATATCTCCTAGATAAATTACAATTTTGCAAATATAATTTCTTTTATCTTTATTATGGCAACATTAATTAAGTAGCATCCATAACTTTAACTGTTTTGCAAGTTAATGAAGATATTGAAGTTGTTTTTCATTCTTTTGATCAAAAATTGTAAATCCCTTCGAGGAGCTGAAATAATGCTTGACGGAATGATGACATACATGAGAAAAGATATTCTCTTCAAAAGAGATGGTTTTATCTGCAAAAGTTGTCAGAATGAGTTATGAAAGTAAAGTTCATTCAAGTGTTTGGTGTTTGCAAACTCTGAATTATTTTCACTTTTTTATTGGTAAAATCCTAAATTTTTATCAAAGGGTCTTGTGTAAATGTTTTGAACTCATCATTGCGTTCAAGTCGTAAAAGTTTAATGACTGTGGAAAAGACATTTCAACTTTACAGTTTTATCCTGCCAGGGTATTGAACTTTAATCTATATTCACATCGCATGTGATCGACAACCGTATCAACTCCAAAGTGTCTATATATACCGATATATAAAACCAAGATTTAAGTTTTCTAAATTTCTAATTTTGATACGTTCATGTAACTTTTAATCAAGTTTTAAGGTTAACATTGTCATTGACATATTAGGTACATATTAATGCAACTTGTAGAAGCTATGAGTAAAACCACGACGACAAAACCATTAGTTACACTTTGAAGTGTACGATGATGTACAAACATCAATGGTCTGATATTCCAATATTTACATATATTACACTTGCCTCGGAATTTCAATAGCATTATATAAGATGTTCTAATATTAATCACAATATGATATTATTTGCTAATTTATAGTGCTTATGTTGGAGTAAGGTTTCGAAAGACCGTTAAAATAAGATATGATTCAAATGGAAGTTAATGACATGACAGTTACTAGTTACAGCTAATTAAATGGTATTCTGCTGGTCACAATTCCGTAAGCTTTCCGGGTAGAGCTTCCATATTCACTAACAAGTTTTCATATTTCGAGAACAGACGAATTGACAAAGATCACCTATATTAGTATATATAGCATAGATGTAACGGTGACTGTGAATTGATCTGAACAAATGTACATGTTCTTATTCATGCCATGAGTATCAACAACCCAGATGGTGCAGTGAGCAGAAGCGGGTGAATGAAATGCCAGAGAAGCCTTGATGATGCAGACCTTTCTTTAACTCATGGTAGCAATGTTCTACACGGGCTTCCTCAATATAAATAATACTACAAGAGCAGGCGAAATGCGTTTAGAAGTCATTTATATAAAACAGTCCCAATTGTTTGAAGTTGTTGCAGAATTTCTTTTGTATTATGATGATTCTCCTGCACTTATATTAACATGTGTCTTTTTGGGAATCATGTCAGGTTATTAATTTGTTCTAACAGATCACGTCGTTTAAGCTTCTATATAGAGTTTAGAAAATAATGTATCTAAACATTGCTTCTATAAACTATATAAATATTTCTATCTATAAACCCAGCAATCTTTACATATAAATACCCCTCCATATGAACTATGTATTTAACGACAACCCGTCATTGACTTAGTTTTCAAAATGTTAAACAGGCATGCTTAAAAATCAAGAATTTCATTATCAATATTGCATCATTTGTGAACCATAAATGTCACTACACATGAAAGTGTGTGTGAAAATGAAAAGTCATATAGTACAGTTATGTAGTTTTACAGTTTTTCATTCAACTTTTATCAAAAGCTTGTAATTAATCCCAAAACACCATATGCAGCTTCAGTCAAACAAACACATTTACATACAAATACTTTTTATTTTAGAATATTTCAATATAAAGCCGTTCCCACGCTGTCTGTTTGTCGATATTTTATTTTCAAAATCTCAAACACATGCTGAGTTATAAGCATGTTCTGATGCAACATTTCATGACCTCGCTGACCTTATGTATATTATCATATATTTAGGCTAAGGATATCATTCATCAGTCATATAAACCGCATGTACTTTTGTCTGCATCTAAGGTCATTCAATTGTCTACAAATATCAATATATAGTGTTAACACAGTAAATTGTAATAGGTTAGCATTTACATGCTTGATGCTTCTGACATGAGTATAGTAAAGGTGAACTATATGGTGAAAAGTCGATTAAACAAAAGGGTGTCAAAATATACAATATATATGGCATATATGTACAATATTGGAGCTTTATTTTCAAGTTTTAAAAATAAATTTGCTATCTCTCTTGTATCAGAATGAAAAAGATGATATGGTTGATACAGTGAAAAACACTACAGCAATGACAACTGTATGGTATCTTTGAGCTATAATATACTATAACATTATCAATAATGTATCTAATATATCATTTGAGCTTCTCATGTTGGGTTAAACATAATAATGCTCTTTCAAGAAAGGGATTGAACAGAAGTTACATTACGTAATTACATTTTAGTGAGCTTTCACTATTATAATTTCAAATTACGATTTATAAGAACAAAGACAATTGTTCAACAATCAAATCGCCGCCTTAGTATCGACTTAACTTTTCTGCCAACACCGATCGTATCTTCCAAAAAGTATCAACAATGTATGTATTTTTCAAGAATATCAAGATCTTTTGATGTTGATAATTCTATTATGAATATGTTTTATAATTGTTGCATCAAATCTATTTTATCGTTTTCTGTACAGTGTTGGTTACAATGAAAATACAATACAATTTGTTTAAAAAAAAAATCGACTTAATGTTAAGAATCTCTTTTCCAAAAGTTTTATTTCAAAAAGAACAACAAGGATATAAGAATTGCTGCAATATTTTGCTTATATTTGAATAATATTTATTGGAAAAAAATAATCAAATAACAACAATTGAAGACTAAAGGTAAATGTTAAATTAAAGAGAACAACAATGACATGAATTGCTGTGTTATTATATCCCTTTGAGATAGGTAGTGTAGACAGTTGAACATAAAGCCCAAAGCAACCATTGGAAATTAAAATTAACAATTGTTTTAATAGATTAAGCCATCCGAAAGCTCTTCTATTCCTCTTGCATATCATTATCTATTCTTATTTGTATTAACATCATGTTAATGCATCGGGTATATGTGTATCTTACAAACCCAGTTAGTGACAGTTGTCCTTGAAAAATAGTTTCTGAAAGCAAGTTATCAATATCAAATCAATGCATTGATACATTATGCAATTCACAGAATGAAATAGTGGACCTTTTCATTAAATATGCTCCACCACGAGACAATACCATTTCAACACATGTTGCATATATACGTGCGTCTGACTCTGACTTGAAGGTCTTCTAGTGCAGGAAAATGCCTTATGTTCCTGGCTTAACTTACATATATCCTTCTCCCAAAAGGCAGAGTTATCGATCGAGGGCAGTGCGACATAGACTACACTCAGTCTGTAAATTGGACTAACTTTCTCAAGGCTAGGACATTTAAACGCATACATGAAGAAAATATCTTTAACAAAATGGTATTAAGTAATAAAGTTAATATGAAACATTCACTTCACTTATCAATTGATTAAGATTTTTATATTTATCGGCCTGGACAGGCGGATGCACTTACATGTAAGGCAAGGTATGGTGTATTCATCCAGTTCTGTAGCTGTAGCTTTTTAGACGTCTTCTAGAGACCAACATACGTGAGAAACAGAAATGTTTGTACGATTTCTTCTCTAACGACAGGAATGGTTTATTAATAAATGTCATGATTCTAAACGCCCATAAAAAATCAAAGGGGCCACGCCCTATACTACATTTGCATATCAAAATAACCCATTTTTTTGTCTGGTTGCGCACATATGTTTTCCAGTAAAGAATCCATCTTCTCTTGAAGAAATAAAAAATCCATGAGTTTACAACTTCTTTATTGCAATAAAGAAGTTGTAAATCGATGATATTTTTTTATTTCTTTATAACGCCATCTTACAAAATGCCACTCAAAGAACCTTCTATTCTTGTTTTTTTTCCAAAACTGTCTACCATAAAACTATAATCGCATTTCAGCACGTATTCATGAAAGTATTCCACTTCTTACTGACTATTGTTAATGACACATGTATAGACTTTATTGGTTTATAATAACATAACTACCGGTATGATGTTTCATAAACAAAGATAATTATCTACCATTTCTAATTTAATAAAATCAAAGTTTGATAAAACTGTTCAACATAAATTTTGTTTAAATGTAATCGGTAGAGTCTACTAATTAAAGTATTTGAATTCTACCATGTTTTTTTATTCTACCATGTTAGACCTGTGTTGCTGTCGGATGATAATTCAGTGTATATTATATAAAGTATACATGTACATTAAAGACATTGTAATTACTTCTAAAAGATGCACCTATAATGTTTACCTTTTTACAAGGAACAGCATTAAACCGAAAGGTCAGTGAAAGTGAACACAAGCAAAAAGCAAACATAAGAGTAGAAAAATACCTAGATAAAACTAGTCTAAGCCTTTTTACTATTACTGCAGACAATTAGTACTTCTGTAATAACTCGTTTAATGTTGCTTTGACTGTACATGTTTGCCCGATGTCCGTCAAATGTGTAGGGTGCAGTGAAGAAAAATAGAGATAAATAACGTAGAGATGAACAGTCCAAATGAAAATTGTATACCTACATCGGAAAATATTGAAGACTGTATTAGCGTGATACAATGGTAATTTATTAAAACTACTAAACTTATGGACCATGATAAAATATTGTCTGGATAATATTTACCTGCTTTTAGATATGGGGATGGTCGGATCAATATTTTGAATAATATTAGAACCAAGAGTGTAAAGAGGCTAAAGGGTCGATGTGAGGATTTTTTTAAACCAACCTTTCTTATCTTATTTAAATTTCAAAAGTTAATCACAGATATATCATATGAAATGCAATCACTGTCAATCTGTTGCCATATATGCAAAAAAGTATCTATTTAATGAAATAATTAAATTTTTAGCTTCTTCTGTCTGTGTGATTTTATTGAATATAGCTTTAACACATGCTGAGTTTGATTATATTGCATTGTGCTGATGCAACATGATGTATTTACATTTCATCACCTCGCCGACCCAGTGCAAATTTGTTTTATGTTCAGACTATTTGTCTCATGAAAAATAATCGTATTAAATGTGTATTGTTTTCACAGGCGTCCAGGGCGATTCAAATACCTTTTTCTAATATCAAAATATATTGTACTATTAAAATTGAATATATAACGTGTCTGCACCAAAGCGGAAAGTGTTTGTACTAACACGTTTTCAGTAGATGTAATTCGTAAAAAATATCGACATATACATTAGCAAATCAAAATGTGTCAAATGTAATGGAATGAATGGAATAGGTATTTGAGTAACAAACAAGTGATTAGCATAGTAAGTATTGAGTAGCGCAACATAAATATTAGCTGAGTGCTGCGACACATGTGTTTACATATCAATACAGGAAAGATACGTAGCAAATGTGAGGGTAATGTATTTTTTTGCACACGGCTGAATCAACACCCCCATATATATGCAAACAACACATTGAGGCATAAAGAACCTTAATGTCTTAATATCTACGAATGGCTTTTAGAATTAAATAAATTTTGACAGTCAGACAGAAGAACTGGAAATCTTCGTGGCATCTAGACATTTCCAGTGGGAAAATAAATCACTATGGTGAGTATTCTTTAACGTATCATGTTGTAGAAAGTGATTATAACAAAAATATCATTCTAACATATATCTAAAAATAGACCATTGGGTATTAAACGAACGAATTTTTCTTAACTCTGAGGGTGCTAACGTTCTTAGTGTTTTATTTGACCATTTTACAGCTTAGGTATTCAAACATAAACCTAAATTCACTACGTACGTATACGTCTGAATCCCGGTTAAGAAGCGTGTCCATGGTTTTTTTCTGTGACATTATGAATTATACAGTACTTAGAATTGATATATCAAAATAAACTGAGTTTCTAGGAAGAAGTCGTTATTGTGTTAGTCACGTCCTGAAAAAATATGAAGTAATCTGATCAACTCGGTCTTAGATTGATCTCGCCAGTTCCTGCTGTTTATGAATATCATACATTCTGCATATTTTGAGAATCATATGTGATTTGAATGGTTAATTCAAATTAATGTCTTCATCTGATAAGAACATGTGCTTATTTTAAATGCAGTGTATATTTACATTATTATATCTTTATTCATTAACATGACATCGTTTATCATAGCAGCTGCAAGATATGGATTAAGCGATTTCAAAATTACATGTTGAAAAAAGGTTAGATATATCTGTTATTGAAGAATTATCTCGGAAACATTTTTGTATTTTCAGTGTGAAGTCCCCATGAGGCAATCCAGTCAATATGACTCACAGTGATGAGTTACTTACGTGTAAACTAATGTTTATAGATATGCAGGCATGTGCGACATGATTTATCCAACTTATCAAACAACAAAAGTGATGCTTAACACAGTATAGTTACATTGTTTCTGATTTGATGTTAATCATTGTAATTATAGGATTTCTCTTTAAAAAGGTTATAAACGGTATAAAAAGATGTAATATGCCTCTAACACGAGGGGAAGTCAATAAGTTCATAGAAGTGAGTATTGAAGACATCCTTGTTGATGTCATTATTGAGATTTTTATTAACAGTATACAGACAACCCTCCCGATCATTATTTGAGGTTTACCGCCTGTTGAACACAGGTACCCTCCTGTAATCATGGAGAGTTCTAAAACTGAGCATTGTGCAGTTATCAAATTTCTCACGAAAGAAGGGGTGAATGCGACCGAAATACATTACCGTATGACCAATGTGTTTTGGAAAGAAGCCCCTTAATGTTTTACTATTGCAAAATGCTGAGCTCAGTCATAGCGTGGTCGCAGTTCCCTGGACGCTGACCCACAGCCAGGAAGGCCGGTTGAAGCCATGACAGATGATATGGTTGCACGAATCCAGGGCTTAATCATGTCCGATCATAGAATTAAGGTTGACAAGATATCTTCAGAGTGTTGCATTTCTCACGGAAGTGTTTGCATTATCATTTATGATCACTTACACATGTCAAAAGGGTCTGCAAGATTGGTGCCGCGAAACTTGAATGCACAAGATCGACACCAGAGAGTTGAATCCAGTCGTGAGTTCTTTGGCATCGACAAATGCCCGTCTGGTTACAGGGAATGAAACGTGGATTCATCACTGGGATCCTGACACCGAGCAAGAATCCATGCAATGCAAGCATAAGCAATCTCCTGCACCAAAGGAGTTCAGAACTCAGCCTTTTGCTGGCAAGATCATGTCGACCATTTTCTTGGATTCAAGGAGTGTGATACTGTTCTGATAGAAAACTACTAAAACTAGAATAACAGGAGCCTACTATCCTGACTTGGTAAAGCAAATGAGAGCGCCGATCAAGTAGAAGAGGCCCGGCATGTTGGCTGCTGGATTTATGCTTCGAACAACTCAAACATCCACCCTTAAGTCCAGATCTGGCTCCAAGCAACTTCTATCTGTTTCGCAATTTCAAATCACTCTTGCGTAGAACAATATTTGGCGATAATGATGAACTCAGTGCAGCTACTGAGGCATGGCTAAGGGGCCAGTCAGAAGACTTCATTTCTTTATTTCGGTACAAAGGTGTGGGCCATCGGCCCTAAGTATAACATGGTCCATACATAGTAATGATAATATATGCCTGCACAAGCAGTTTAATAGCTATTTCACAATTGTTTTAAGGGTAAATTAGACGCGTGGTAAAGGTAACATGCCAGATTTCTAATAACAGATTCTTGATGGGAAGACATAAGCATGGTAAACCGCAAGAACATAGACAGTGTCAAAGACAAATGTCCAAAGTGCATCTTGGTCCAGACAGATTATATTTAAAAATAAATTCAATTTCACAACCATTGGGTTCTCTTTTATGTCCACTCTTATGAACTTATTTGGTTTTGTATTTGGTTATCAAATGTCTGGTCTGCGGAAAGATAATAAAATCCATACGAGTATAAAACAGAAGAAAAACATTTACAAAAACTGTATTCTTTCATGTTGGTGGCAACTGCGATAACTCATGCAACGTTGCCTTACCGTGCAAGATAGCCTGGTGTCTGGTTTAAAAAAGATGCAATGTACAAAAAGGAACTTTAGAAAATAAGAGTTCATCTGCCAAATTGAAAGTGAGAAAACTAATTACAAAGGTATCATTAATCGTGAATCGTGAATCATGAATCACCATGAGTTTTACACCACTGAAAACACCAAGCACTATATTTATAACTATAACTTCCCTTTAATGTCAACAGCTGATTTTTCAAACGTCTCTATCCCCGAATGAAATAGTAAGATAAAACGAGGCCGACCAATTGAAAACGCTAGCCTTGCCGTATCACCTTAATAAATCATTAATGACGGGGATATGTTACTCATGAAATTGTTTACACCCCGATATGTTAAAAACGTCTTTAATAGAAATAAAGTTTCACATGTTTTATTCCATGACAATACATTATCATAGAAATTAAATTATTGGAAAGGAAAATCATCGATAATTAGATATACCTGTTAATAGTTTGTTTATTGTTTAATATTTTGTTTATCACTTAATGTCTGATTACTTATTGGAGAAGCACATGCCACTCAGGATTAACAAACTCCTTCAGTTTCATACATTCATAAGTCGATGTCTTTCATTACGATTTTCCAGCATTTTTTGTTCCATGTTGAGACGGCTGATTTTTTATTTTTTTTATTCGCAATGTGTTTACAGGAACATTTGATAAATGAAAACTTAATGGTTATAAGATATTATCACGCTTGTTGAGTAATTTCATTTAAATCCTGTCATAACACATTAATTACATTATCTACTTGCTCCGCTTAAATGGTCTATTTGATGTTTGATATATACATGTGCATGTACAAAGACTCCTTGTGACATTTGAAAAATAAAACAAATAAAGATAGCTTGCTTGCAATTAGCAGTATTAACGAGATCGGGTGAAGGGTACACGGGAATAAATTTTCCTTTGATTTCCTTCCATAAGGTGCTGACGCATGAAGATGATGTTAATGTGATAATGACCAAGGAGTAGAAGAGCAAGATAGGTTGAAGATAGACTTGATGATTTTATGTACACGTATGAGTAATTAAATGCAGAAGTTAAGTCATTTAATCTCGTCCGGAGGTAATTGGACAAGATTAAAACAAAGCAATATATGTTTCTGACTGGTCCATCTATCTTGCACAGCCATGTTCAATTCTTGCGTGATCTTCTGCAACTTGCAAACATCATGTGATAGGAAACTGTTTTTGCTAAGATAAGCAATATCTACGCACTTGTTTGCACATTTCTCACACACTAATGGGGGCTACGTTACGGTGTTGGGTCTAGCTGATGGTATGGGAATATAATTTAACACCGTAGAGAAACAGCCACATAATTGTATCATATAGTAATATAAAATATATATCGAGCTTCATGACTTTTACCTGTATTTGACATAATCGGTTTGGCATGCACGTCAACAATTGAGATGATATGTAATGTAATTGTTTGAAGCAGAGCATCCAAATATCCAAATATGAAATAATTAAAGAAGAAGTAAGGATTTCTCAGAATTTGTAAAAACTTGTATGCATCGTCTTGTGTAAATGCAGAAGTAGAAATGTTCCATGATCAACTTGAAATATGATTTTTGCCAGCGTTGTAAATCTGATTTGTCTGATATTAACCGTCACGTTACACTACATACACGGGGCAATAATGTCAGTTGCGGTCAGTAAACGCATATAATTTCGAGGAATCTTAATCTCTACAAAATTCTACAATCTTAAAAACAGAAATTTTCCTTTGAACTTTTTATCTTTCATCTTGTTACTAGTGATTCAGTTGTTTCATTGCGAGCAAAAAAGCAAGCAAATGAAAAGACATAAATGATCAGATCAGAAGAGGGTGAACTTAAAAGTTCGGAAAACCGTTGGCATTGGCATCTCTTAACATACGTAAATGGATAGTATTTTTCAAACTTAGATAAGTTGACTTCGTTGATGCATGGTTGTACCTTTGTTGTATTTACTATAAGGTTGCATACTGTTAGAAACGTTCATGATATCTGATATTTTCAAGAAATGACTATTTTTGATGAGCGATAGTTGGTGAGACATGTAATGTTGCAGTAAATCCCCGAGAGCAATCGAGATGTATATTTCAAATTATCAGTTCTAATGCTCATGTGTTTTATTTCTTGAGCATGAGTGATTAAATGATTTTACTTTTCACAGTTTCCATATATGTGTCATCGCTGTAAGAGAGAATTTTAAGAATCTCCGCATTCATGGCGCCAACACTGCGCAATGACGTAATAACTGTCATTTATATGCTCCTACTAAGACATTATTATCAATAATAGTAACAGTGTCGGCCTTAGGCTCATAGTTCATATTTCAAGCGATAAGAAATCAAGTTTTTTGTATAAATCCTGGTTTAGTCTCAAGGATATTTCAAATTTATCTCTCGTTATGCATGTCATAGATGAGCGTAATTTGACCTTCAGGTTGATCTTGACTGGCTCAAGAATACGTTACAATAAGAGTGGATTGGGCTAGTCTGAAAATTAGAATTTATATCCGCTCTTATTTCTATGAAAATACCTTTTGTACACAAAATTGCCCTTCAATCAATGGATATACGTTTCATGCACAGTTCTATTAAACAGACTTTGTATGACTCAACTCAAAACGAATGTTACACACTTTGTTGTAATAATAACTGTAAAACCATACAGTTGGCATCATGCAGTGCACAATGTACCCTCACACCACATAGATAAACAGTTTGCAGGGAACCTCGTCATTCACCACAGATCAGATATGTACAAAACAGGGATTTTTAACCTAAAGAAAAGGATTTCTCTGTTTTTACGATATTGTGATTGTACTACTATTGTAATAATAATATATCCAAATACGTTCACGAAACAAAATATTAATGACATGAAATCATCAAATTTCAGAGAATTTAATGCTGCAATCAGCTACACTGAATATCAGAACTATGTCCTTTTGTTCTGTATATGCATTTACATACACCAGCAAAAACAAAAAAGATATAATTTTGCCTGTGACTACTTATCAAGGTCATCATTATCAAAGCCACTTCGTGACTTGAGTACTAAACAAGAACAGTGTGGATTGCTTTTTCATATTCTACACAGACGTGTTGTGTACAGGTGGTATTTTGTCTGTGAAACATGACATGCACTGCGTAATCAAAGCGAGTGAAGGGTACTGAGCCACTGGCAAGAGGGATATTGCTCTTTAATGATGTGTTTTTACGTTCTTATGATGGTTTCTCGTTTACATGATACACAGCAGCTACTGCTCGTACCAACTCCTCTGGTAACAGAGCGATTGTAAGAAGGACTCTTTACATAGTCCCTAACTCAATCCTTCCAACCCGCGTTATGTTAACCTTGCCCCTCAAGATCTGTACTGCCTTTCCCGACCTTCTAGTCTTGTTTCGTCTAGAGTCGATTGTGATCTCGGTGCTGACACAACATTAAAAAGGTGGCAACCTAAGTTGCTGTTGGTTTCAATTGTTTTTTAACATTACCTCATGTATTCTTAACATTTTTCGTCTTATCAAGAGTGTTTTGTATATGAATATTCACTGTACCAATTGATTTTGACTATATTTGGTTTTCCTTCCCTTATTGGATACTTGCAACATAGACAAATAAGTGTTTCGAATTCATTTCATAATATAATTTAAGTCAAAAGACAACCCTTGGTCCAGTTTTTAACATTAATATAACCACTTGGTATTGATAACCATGTGTTTGTGTCATGTCATTTACTTACTTACCAAAAATGAAGTACATTTGATAGACGCTGTGCTTCATGATATGCAGTGAATGTCTAAACGACAAATTCAGTGAACATAACTGTCAAAAATACATAAATGTCATGGTCGAAAGATGTTCCTTGTATAGAAGGCCTCCGGCCAATATTCAAGGGACCAACAGAATAGCATGCTGTATTATAATGTAAAGCACCATAACTTTGTAAACATAAACATATAAAGAGTAAACAATCTGTTTTAAAAGAAGGTGTTCTTTTGCTTATGCATACTTATATATAAGGACAACTGAAAAAATATTAATTTGATTCAACGTTTAACACATTACAGATACAATAACACTCCAAACAGATGTTACCAAGGTGATTACACGCAGTAAGGTTTAGGTGCATTGCTACACTTAAATTCAGAGCAGTACCACCCGTAGTTCGCTTGTTCAAGCCGATGCCCGCAGGTTTCACCGCAATGCATAGCCACAATGGTGTTGCGGGCTTTCTCAGGGGAATGCTGAGCGTCAAACGGCGTCAAACCCATATTCACTCACTGACCACTCACCAAGGTGTTTGTTGTTGCGACAGACATGATGGTAAGGCACCAACCCATCTATTTTAGCACCTTGGGTCTCAACATCAAGACAATGATTGTGAAGAATCGGAAAGAAGAGAAAAAGATAAGAGGTGATTTTCAGGTATCGACAGTGTCAAAAATCACAATAAATAATAAACTTTCCCATGCCGATCAGAAATCAACACTTTTCTGCTGCGTGTTGCTGCTAAAAGAACAATGCTTACCGATTGGCATCGACTGATAATGTGATTGTTAAAATATAGACTCTAAACATGATTATCAACAGTTTAACTTGGACAATATTGGAAACTGCGTAGAGAATGATTCAACATCTTCCCAATACTTATACTTGATGTAGGTAATATTAAGTAGCTTCATACGTCATATGTAGTTGTTTCCTAAATATAAAAATAGGAATATGACGTC
Organism: Phorcus lineatus; assembly: GCA_921293015.1. Classification (NCBI taxonomy): domain Eukaryota; kingdom Metazoa; phylum Mollusca; class Gastropoda; order Trochida; family Trochidae; genus Phorcus; species Phorcus lineatus. The sequence continues at coordinate 42,432,322 of OV121082.1, forward strand.
ACGGCGAATAAAGGAGTCATGAACGTCACCGTGTTGTTTGGGAGCTGTTAAGGGATTAAACAACCATTAAAACAAGTGTTCCTTCACGAATAAACGCATTCAGCGATCACTTGTACAGCTAAAATGACGAGCAGTAAATCATGCCCTTTATAAACAAGCTATCGAAGCTACGAAATTTAGAAAAAGGTGACACTTAGGTATTACTTATCATGAAATGTTATGACCCTAAAATGCTTTTTTTATTCCATGTACCGTTTCCCGTTGATTACATTAAAATAGTTTCATGAAAGTTGAAAGTTAAAAAAATAGGGTCGCCGCTAATGGCTGAAATATTGCCCAAGCGGCGTTAAACAATAACTCACTCACTCACTAGAAAAGTAGGGAATATGTATAGCTTACTAAGTTCTGTTGTTGATATGACAAAAGATATGGTCAAGAGCATTTGATTACTTTTTCTAACCATATCTTTTACGTACAAATAAAATTATTTTTGAAAACTGATTCAAATGGTATCTCTTATTAAAGAATTGTTTAAAGGAAATTTTACAATGTGCAATTTTAGTGAAAATCTCTTAAAGGAAACGTCTTGAAAAGAAGTTGCTGTCACTTGATGCGTGCGTCATTGTTTGACCTATATTCTAGGTAGTGATTTATCATCAGAATCATTATGCACTTACATCAAGGGTCAATTAACATATTTCCGCCTAGGTGTTTGGGTAAGATAATAACTGTCCTTTTCTTATAGTTAAAGCGATTCCTTCCGTGTAAATTACTGCATTGTTACAGTTCAATGACATTCATTCAAGCAATTTTTCACTCAAGTAAAAAAATGTAATTATACTCTAATACATGTACTTTGTTATGCCATTTTATATTGAGAAATTAGCTCTGCCAGACAACTTTGATCAGCATGATTACTAAAAGTTATTGTTTATATATTGTTAAAGTAAATGTGCTTTATTTCTAACATCTTTTAGAGTCGATTAGGCAACAAGTGTCGCTTATTACACATAAATGAAACATGCAATTTCGTCACAGTTTTATTTCGCAACAGATAACACTATTTTGGGCAATTATGGAAATAGAGATTGTAAAGTTGGTGGTGAAATTGTAAAATTGAAATTGTATTAGCTTCGTAACTATCTTCACATGAAATCGTGGGAGCAAAATAGCAAAAGTTAATTTCTTGAGAAAAAATGTAGTTGATGCTGCAGAAATGATGTAAAATGATTTGACTACTAGTGCGTTCTCATTAGGTTTCTTTTCTGCTCATGTACTTAGCATAGCAAGGGGAAATCGTGGGCGGTTGGCGGCAGAGGAAACACATGTAGGTTACTTGTGGCATATATATCTGCTGGACAAAAGTTATTTACACTCTTCATAAATTATGTACAATCATCATTTTTTTAAATTTTGAAATCGTCACCAATTCTTAACGGAACAATTTTTGAATCTGTAAAGGGTTTATGTACACTACATGTATAACGTACATGCAATGTATATGTTTTATTCCGTAGACAATTCTTGCATGACACAAAAGAGGCATGGGGTGAATGTTTAACAAATATCACCTATCATCTTCATGTTTCTGCAATAAAATGTGAATTAAACACATTTCAGCTAACATTTCGACAAAATACAAATACATGCCAAACTTGTTGGAATATGCATATGATATTTAAATATGTGATTGGAAGATGATGTTTTTTCATCTCCTCTAAAAGTCATAATTTTTGGCAGAACGATGTTTAAATGAGTCGAAATTAAGGGAACATTTTTTGTTCAGCAGATGTACCTATATATGGAAAATATAGGTGTATAGATGCTTTGTAGTTTTATTCGTAGAGGGTATGTATATTTGCCCATAGCAAAGAAAAAAATTCTTTCCTCGCAATGCCAGATTTCAGTGAAATTATTTTTTGGAACATATATATTGGAAAATCAGCTAGTTTCGTTTTTGAGAATCTAAACATGATAATTTGATATAATTTCACACCCATTTATGTATGATTTCCTTCCATACACGATATTCACTCCTTTTTTCTACATTATGTTGACTTTTCTGTTTAAATTGAAACCTCCGTTGAATATATTGCATTACAGCTATGTAAAAATCTAAACATCCAAATCAGTATTAAATAAAGCAATTAAGATAAATTGATTAGCGTTTATCGAGTAAATCAAACGTAAAAACAATAATTCAAACTATCACACTGATCATAAGACACTGAAAGTTGTTCCAGTTAGTTAGGTTAACTTGTATGTCAGGTAACAGCGGGTGTTTACAGTAATGGCATGTCTTATGTCACAGTAATAGAATTCTTATCGCGTAATTTCTTTTGACGACATCAATTTTGGTTTTTAATAGGATAAAATAATGACCTCAGTTGCCCTTAAAAACTTTAAACTTGTACGTTTCACACATGCAGCATGGGGGAATACGCCATCATCTTTTCCCTCACGATACATGTACAAGCTACATAGTTTTCCCTTTTACTGCATTCCAAACTGATGCTATCGTCCTTGACACATCGACAAGAATTACAGTTATGTGAATTAAAAAAAATCTGTAGGGTTATTTAAAATTGACACTCTTACTATAATTAGAAAGTTTTATGACTTAAAAGCCTCCCCTTTGGTTTTTGCACCATTACTTATAATGCATGCTTTTAACTTTCTGGTAGCAGCTCCTTTAAAGAGAAAGGAGCTAAAAAATCTATTTCCAGATGATATCTCGTAAGCTGTGTTATCGTTAAACAAAATAGGATTTATTTTTTGTACTTATTACCGTGACATTTCTCATTTTCTAAGTACTTTAAGAACATGCTTTATTTAATGCGAAATTAAATGCAAGGATTATTGTAAAATGCAACAAGCTATGTGCAACTAAAATCATATTGTAGAAAATGAGGTATTACTGTCTGAGCTGATTGACGGGAAAATGCAATTCATTTTAATCAGTGATGTAAGTTATTAATATAACCATTTCAATTGAGAGTGTTTTTTTCAATAAAATAATTGAAAGTATTTTTTTTTTTTCCTTTAATTAAGTTAAAGTGCACCAAGTAACTAAATGTGATGTTTTGACAAATCATCGTTTTGATTTTATTACAACACTCTACGTTTTTACTCTGATTTTTCAATTAGCAATACTGCCTAACACTTACTTTTGACAGGTATATGCAATTGTAGTTGTTTTAGCTGAACAAAAAGACAATTAAGTGTACTTACGAATTGATTAAAACATATCTTGATTTTCTTCGAAGACTAACTATAGTAAGAATGGGTAAAATGGAACCATGCACGATTTACAAGAGTTATATTTACATGGGAAATTCAGGAAGTTATGCACATGATGGCTTTTGATATTATGTCTTGAACAATTTAGCAATTCCCTCACCTAAAAGGGATCTTCACTCAAACGTGACTTAACTCAATTGCCCATAGTTTCGCTTACTCCTTACACTTGTTTGCGTTGGTTAACATGTATATGCACACTCTTGTTTGATAACATCATATAAACTATTACGAACCCTAAAATTCCCTGGTTATGTCACGTTTTGTTTTTATAAACTTTCTATTGTGAATAAATGTGTTCAAAATTTGAGACATACACATACACAAGATTTTCACTAACATCTAACTTGTAGTCCCTTTATCTGACGTAACAGAATATTAATGCGTACTAAGCATGCCGGTCGCTGTGGAAAACGGTGCTGTATAGTGCTGGTGATCTAAGTGCGGATTACCTAAGTGCTTTAAGGAAGAGGTTGTTCAGTATACTAATTTTGAGTACAGTTACTGTAATTTGGCTAAGTGACCTTGACTGCCATCCAAAGAACATATTGTTAATGATGCAAACACAGAGAAAATGCAATAGCATATTCAGGTGCATTACACCAATATACACAACGCACGTAATGTATATCATCACCATGGCTTCAACCATCAAGTTGTTACAGTATTCATGCAAGTATGAACAAGTAAAACTGTAATAAATTTCGAGAAGTTACACTTTCATCTTTATTGATCATATTTTAGATTTTTTTTATTCTGATCATAGAATTCGTCATATTTCAAGTGCCTAAAATCTTTTTTCCCTAAGTTGTTACCAAAGCGTCTCGTGTAAATGCCTTCATAACGGCTCGATTGGCAAAACGTTTGATGACTGTGGAAAAGATATTTCACAGCTCTGTACTATGAGAGTATTGAACTTAAATCTATGTTCACACCGCCTGTGAACGACAAGAATGTTCAACTCAAATGAATTCAGAAACAGACACTGAATCTTCGATTTTATCCAAGAGCTTGGTCGTATAAAGTATATTTGAATATTTCCATTTCTTTTACATTCGTATAACTTTAATTCAAATATTTCAAGATAAAGATTTCAATTGGAATTTCTTGATAACAACTATTTCATTGAGAAAATAACAACGTCATGTTCACTCCTTCAATGAGGCGTAAGCTAATAGTAAGAAAAGTCGTGATTTTTACAATAAACAGTTGTTATACAGAAAATATTGTTGATCTTATAAATGCGATTTCTATAAATCCTTCAAACACAAGAGTACATTATGTTGCAACTTGTGAAAAAGTAAAACTAATACGAAAGAACCATTAGTCACACGTTGATGTCGACAGTGACATATAGACATATTTACAAAATGTTCCACAAACATTTATCAAAGATATGTATGTATTATCAAACACGATATGACAGTATATGTTACAGATGAGAAAGTGATTAATATATTAGTAAGGTTTCGAAAGATAATTAAATAACATATGGATCAATTTTTAATTTTTCTGCACATCAATGTTCTAGAGAGACAGAACTAGGTTTGTCTTTTTGAGCGTTCCATACTCACAAATACGTCGACGTCGAATCCGTTTTGGTTCTGAACGGCAACAAACGCGAAAATGACTTTTTCACATTTTGAGAAAATGTTATGTCAGAAGATGCATGTTTACCGTACATTTGTGTGCGAAAGCACTTAAATGAGCAGTACGTGCACATGCAGCATGGCAATATGTGTCTTCTTTCAGGAACAGACAAAGATCGCTCTGTATCAAGATAGCAAAGATGTTATGGTGAATGTGAATAGACTTGAACAAAGGTACAGGTTGTTATTCATTACATTGGCAACAACAATCCAGATGGTACAGTGAGCGGAAGTTGTTGAATGAAATGCCAGAGATACAGAATCACAGTAGCATTTTCTACATCGGCTTACTGTATATAAACACGGTTGAAGTGGCTTGTTGGCCAGAACCCACATTCAACAAAGTAATTATTTAAACTGGAACTTCAAATATGGTACATAGTCTTCCTAAACCGGAGCAAATTGGAAATATGGAATCTTTCGCTATGTTCGACTTTGACTTTGATTCGAAATAATTACATATATTGCTCTCCGAATTTGTTCAAAATGCAGTTTCCTTCTTTTTTTTAAGTAAAATCTATTCCAAAAACTGAAGTATTGATAGATAAAGCTCCGGACTTAGATGCATTTCCCACATCTGTAGTGAACCAATGACAAGCCCTGTGAGAAGCTTGATCATTCTCCGCACACAGTACCAGCAGGTATCGCCAGACGCATAACAGTTCTAAACTGATTGTAAATGGGCATAATGGCCTTCAATTGAGAGGTCTGATCCTTTATTGAAGATTATTGAAGCCAACGTCACTGAGTACAATTGCTCTCCTATAGGTACATTTGTATATCTGTCATTCATCACATCTTTCTATACCCATGTACATCCAGGTATTTATTTTAGTTTAATAAAATTTTGCTCTACATAATTAACATATTTACCTGGTTTCAAGTTAAATCTAGTAGTGTACACGTAATAGTGATTTAGTTTTGAGCTTTACGTGTACATGTTCATTTAATAGTAAGAAGAATTTTCATTTTAAATACTTGGACAAGTAAAATACGAGAGCAAATTCATACTTCATCTTGAATAACTCAACACTTGCCCATTTTGCTCCTACATATTAATCAGATTAAAAAATCCTTACATACAAAACAGATTAAGTGTTACATGAAAACCATCTGTCATTGGGCTTTCAAACGTTAAACAGACATAATTCGAGTACCCCAGCTACTGTGTGGATCAATATTCTATCGTTTCTGAACCATGAGTGATTTATAACATGAAAGAGTATGTGAAATTGCGGAGTCATACAGTGCCCTTAGCTGTAATAAAGCTTTATTAAAATACGGAATAATTAAAAAAAACGAAATGAGATGCAACTACGATCAAACAAATTCATTGACAGACAAGGTCAATATTTATGTAAAATAATTGAAATTAAGAGTCTCTCCCACACTGCCTGTCGATATTCTACTGTAAATAACCTCAACACATGTTCTGATGCAAATTTTATTACATCGCCGATTGCCGACCTTATATATATATATTTGTTATATTTTTAGGCTATGGATCTTAGTAATCAGTCATATAAATTGTGTCCTGTTTTGACAGCATCATTCAAATACCCTTCTTCTCGAATATATTTATACAATATTTATTTATCATAACTGACACTGTGCAAAGAAGAGGTTATTCACAGGAGATATTCAAATATATTTTTCTGGGTGAAACTGCATCAAATGCAAAAGTTGAATAAAGCATTTAGAATTTAAGTACCAAGCACGTGAATAACGTTTTGTTAACAAAGTAAACACAATTAGTAGTGTAACATTAAAAGATGCTTGATGCTTCGATCATACATTTCCCTACATAGACAATACCTAACGAGTGACGGGGAATGACAAATTTTCTTTCCCGAGTTGTATTAATTTCGTAATTCTCAAATTACACAATTCATTTCCCGTCACGTGTTGGTTATTGTTTATTTCAACCATATGTTTTTAAAAGATTAAAACTCGAATAAAAAGTAAATAAATGTTTCTCTATAAAGGATTCAAATTCATAAGCGTGTGCTGTGGCTCTACTTGACACTCACCTACGCACTGCTTAATCGTCGTTTGGGAAAAAGTTTCAAAATTAAAGCTAAGAGTAGTTGTTGTTGAAAGTTTATTCTTTCTTTTCATTACCGTCATTCAAAATGGTTCCATTTAACAGTTCTGTATTAATTTGAAGAGGTCAGCGACGCTCTACACTACTACTACATGACGGCTCAAACTGAAATTCTTCTGACGCAACTGATGGCACTGTGACGTCATAGCCGCTCGTGTCTTTGACGTTATTACAAGAGAACGAAACCAGGCGCGACTGAAACTAACTGACGCAGCAATTCAATAGTCGCTAATTTCTATACTTTTGTGCAATTTGACAGATTTATCTAACTTTTTTGCGGCGGCACATCTAAGAAATGACGAATGGCAACTACGTGGAATGAATAGCCATCGTTAAAATGCAGAATATGGGTAAACAAATAACCTGTCGGGAAAAGTAGAAAAGATGGATGAAATAGTCCGGGCACAACGTTCATTTTCATTGGTTCATTACAATCAATCAAACGCCAAGAAAAAGCGTAACTACCGTGTGACTTACAGGAAAAATATTACCCTGTGTCCATCTTCCCATATGGGTAACATATCAACTTACACCTGCATGCCGAAAGTTTGCTCGCTTATAACTGTATATTAAATTCCTCTATCCTTTAATTCTTATTAACAAATCCATATTGACAAACTGTGGAGAAAGCAGCACAATCATATTGACTTTGGTAAAAAGGATTTTGCAGAGATTTGTTTTAGTGTTTTCGAAAATCGAAATACGAGCCAATTTATAACTATGTACTGCATTGTGTGTGACCTAATGTGATTATTAACAACTTAAATTGTTTTTTTTTTATTAATGAACTGATATAAATATAGGAAAAAAGTCGGGGTTGCTTTTTACAAAAAGTCCTTTGTTTTTTTTGGTAATGTCTCTTAGTAACATTCCTGGCATAATTGATGAAGTGATAACCTACTGACTAACTCCAGCTATGTCTTGGCCTGAGATATGTATTTGTCTACCCGGTTCCTGCTGTTCAGATAAAGACCCGAAAATCTGTAAATCTTGAATATCATTAGTCCTATAAATTGAATATGAAATGAAGTGAATATATTCACTAAAAAACTTAACTTTTTTATGTCGAATAAAATGGATATTATATGGCCGGTTTACTCCATAAGCATTATCAACAGACAAGCAAATGTTTGCAGAATGTGATGAAACATATATTTTTATTTATGTTTTGAGAGCATTTACTGTTATACATATAGTTTTTAACTACAATTTATATTCTCAAATCAGTTATTTTCATAGAAAAATACAATTCAATAGTGTTACTTAAAAGATGTCCTCACGTGCGGTTGGTAATGTCTTTGTTTTGGTAATTAGAGAACAGTACAACCTGTCCTCAATTGATGTACTTCTCAACGTAAAAAATCTCTTTTTCAAAATATTGTTATCAAAAGAACTGTCAAGGAAGACTATGGTTTGCCGCTGTATCTAACTTTTTGTAGCAGCTTCTCTGCCAACAGATGTAAAATAATAAAAGAACTCACACCCTTTGCATAGCCTCTGACTAACCCTGTCTGATTACCTGGCCTCTTCCGGCCCCCTCGTTTTGATTTGTATACAGCCGACTGTGATCTGGGTGCTGACACTGATAGTACTACATTTATAATATGGCGACCAATCTTACTGTAGGCTTTGTAAATATGGCGTTGTTTTCTTAGCGCTGCGTTTCGTGAAACAAGAGCGTTTTGTCGACGGAATAACGCTGTAGCCATTGATAACAACTACATTCAGGATGTTTTTCCTTAAGGGATACCATCTACATAGACAACTACATTCAGGATGTTTTTCCTTAAGGGATACCATCTACATAGACAAGAGGAATAACGCTCTAGCCATTGATAACAACTATATATTCAGGATGTTTTTCCTTAAGGGATACCACCTACATAGACAAGAGAGTGATCCATTGCAACATCTAAAGTAAAACCGAAATATATTAATTTGTTGTTGTTCTTGTAACAGTTGTCATTGCAAAAGTAGTATTTTTTCTATTGGTATTTTGAATTTTACAGTGTTGAAAAAATCACAAGTTATAACTCTTCCAATAAGAAATTGAGAAAAAGCGTTAAGTTCTTACATTAAAATATTAGGTGTTACATAATTTACCTTTTTTGTCACTGCTTCATTAATGTCAATTCATGTCATTGCATTGTGTCCAGTAAAAGTCTGCAAGTCAAATGGATTCAATCAGTCTAAACTATGTAACTATTCGTTTGAAAATTATATCAATCACACAAAACACTTTTCTTAAATTGATATAAAACAGTTACAAAAACAATCAACGCAGATTTACATCAGTGTTTTTCAGGCGGGTTGGCAAGGTACCAACCAGCTGATATACAAATGTTCTTGATTTAGGCCGTATGTAACTTAGCATTTGGCGTCTGAAGATCAAGTTTTTGATTATGAAACAACAAAGAGACAATGATCCTTTTGCTGGGATCGGCTGAAGCCTTCCTCAAAAAGAAAACCAAACCGGAGGATTGACGTTTCGATAATGCAAATTAATACTCATTAAAGTGTAAGTTTATTTGACTTACTAATGGGATTGTTTGAATAAAAATGTTAGAGGATTTGTGAAAACTAATCGTACACTAAATGTTAATTCCTTTAGGGTAATATATGTGTAGCGCTTTGAGCATGCTTTGGAAGGAACGCACAACAGTACCCATTTTATTATTATTATTATTATTATTATTATTATTAATAATAATATCATTATTATTATTATTATTATTATTATTGTTATCATTGAAAACTTTATACGTTTTACGTCTTGGTGTGCTTATATAAATTCTATACCAAATACGTGTACATATCATATACCATAGTGTTTCCATTTTCACACGTACAGCGATTGCAAGTAGCCTCTTTAAAAGCAAAGAAATACCTTTTCTCTGCAAACTTTGCAACCAAGATAAGATTACACGAAGCTAAAAGCATCATTAACGTCTTAATGCTTAAATGACAAAAAGTATAAGAAGAAAGATATCTAATTTCTGTTCTTGTGAACAAAGCCGAATTCCTTAACTGTTTTTAGATAACAACTAGGTAATAATCTTAAGTGATGACGGAGAGTGTCCCTTTTTCACTTTCGTAAATATTGACAAATGTGCGCCAGAGATCGGCGTGACATGCATCAACTATTATATATAAACAATCAATGCTCGCTTTCCTGAGTGCCAACGGCGTTTAGGAAGTGTTTCCAAGATCATTTTCGTAAGTAAACAGAACATTTGCCTATTTCCATTAAAAACCTTGTTGACCAATGGTCTGATAATGGTCAATGAACTAATTATACTGTCATGGGAAATTGGAGCTATATTTGTTTATATGGTTTTTATCGAATTTCAAACAACATTTACATGCGTAATGACCAATAGCAAGGATCATAAGCGGCAGTTCTAACTCACACGGCTGATTTCCCCTCAAACATAATCATGTCAAAATGTACAATTATGTGTCTAAAAGAAATTAATTCGCCCTCCATGATTTAAAAAAACATTTGAAAAAACATTAATGTCAGAGAGAAATTAAGACAGTCAATCAGTAGTAGATGCACATTTCTTACTACTACAAACTACAAGGGTCGTTAACATTACTTTGGTTTTGGGGCGCTAGTATGGAACTTAACAACTGTGATTCAAGTGTTTCTTAACGAATTAAACTTCAAAATAACACATCAAGTAGTGAATGATAAACACTAAATCTTGCGCTTTATTTGAAAATACTTTTGATGATAGACATAATACTTGAAACCACGAAACTTGACAAATAATTAACATTTACTAGGAAGGAATGTAAGCTTAAGTAATGTCCCAAATAGTATTTTTTAAACCTTGCTCTGTAATTACTTTTATATAGTTTCATGACAGTTTACAGTTTGTAATATATATAGGCGGTATGTATAACTTACTCAAATTCATTTCTGGATGTGACACAAGATATGGTTGACAGTTTATCTTTAATTTTCTAGCCATAATCATGAAATGATTTTTTAAATAATATACCCAATGGTTATAATTAATAATAGGAGACAACAAGTTGTACGACACTTATATTATATATGCAATTTATAGCAAAAGCACCGAAAAACTGAAACCGAGTAGGACTTCACAGTGACTTGCGTCATTATTAGACATGTACATTCCAGTTTGTAATTAATCATCAGAATATTAAATCATCTACATCAGTAGATTATTATCGAGTCTAATTCTGCATAAGTCTTCAGGTAAGATAAATGCTGTGATATATTAGTAATGACTTGTTACAGTAAAACCTCATGCAATATTATACACTCAACTAAAATAAGGGTTAATACTCTTACATAAATTTTCTTACTTCTTTCTTCTAACAAAAAGAAGCTAATAAAAGTGGCTCGCTCCACATGGTATGACAAACAATTTCCTTTCGGTAACTTACATGTGGCTAAGAAAATACTTTTTGAGGCGATTAGGGAAACATATATTGTAGTTTAAAATTTGTTATCATTATCTTCATAATCATCTTAAATAGGAAACTCTTGACAGCAAAATAGCAATAGAAAACTTAATAATTTAAAAAAAAAGATAATTTGTGCTGCAAATGTTTTCAATGGAATTTGACTACATGTACTAGAGTGTTTGCTTGAGGTTTCTTTCTTGCTCATGCATAGCACAGAACGGACGTGATTGGGGTAGTCATGAGCTGTTGGTGGTACAGAAAACTATATATACTTGTGTAGATAATAGGTGCATATTTGCTTTTCAGATGAGAAGGCTATATATACCATACATATATGTACACACGCGACCATACGAAAGAACACAGCTGTTTCCTCGCAATGCCAGATCTCCACAGGAAACTGATAATTTCCTTTTAAAAAAATTGTACAACACCTAATTTTTTCTCAGATTAAAAAAGGTTATCACCTGATATGTAAACATTCACTAATGTAAGCCTTCCTGTAATAAATAATTTTCACTCACTTTGTTAATAGTAGATATTTCTTTTTAAAGTGACACTCACACTGGATATAATGCAAAACACTGTGTAAACTAATCATCACAATCAATGTTAGTGAAAGGCACACTTAAGACGTCCATTAACTTATTTCGCAAATATAAAAGGTGTAACTAAACTGCATAAGAACAATTCATTACAATCACATTGAACATAAACTCATCAAAGAAGTTAAGCGAAAGTGTGTGCAATATAATGGCATTTATAAACTTGAATTTTTTATCTTTCCTTATTTTGAGGATGATATGAAATACTGAACATTTCTATACAGAAATAAAAGTTTGCCATACTGTTAAAAGGACGTTCGGGCCTCAAATGATCCACTCGGTGGGATAAGGGTTAAGCTGCTAGTTACAGACTCACGCTAGATATGTTGATTCTTAAATAAAACAACTTGTTCTTAGATAATTTTCTTAACGTTTTCATTAGCAAAACTGTTTAAAAAATATTTACAACAGCCATTTTGGTGTTTGAAGCTGAACTAATTGACAATTAGTGTCCTAATAAACTCATTAATCCATAAGCTGTTTTCCCTTCAAGTCTATCTACTGTGAAGCTTGCGATCCAACCAAGCACACTATGCAACAGATATATTTATTTGGGACGTAATGAATTTTTTTTTTATAAGTTGCGCACATCGTGTGCCCTGAAAGCGAACCATATACGCTTTTCAAGAGTTATATTTAAGTATAGGACGTAATGTATTTTTTTGTAAGCTATGCACATCGTGGTTTGTGATAATCGGTCTTGCACGATTTAGCATTGCACCTTGGTACAGAGTACCTTCACTCTAATGAGTTGTGGCTCCATTGCAATTACTTCCATTGAGCCAAATACTCTTTTCAATACCATGTTCTGTAATGGGTACTCTTTTCATCGCACTTGTTTACTTTCTTTAACAAATATATCCACACCCTTGTTGGATAACATCGTATACACTATAATAAACTCATCAGAAAGAAAAAAATCCCTGATAATGTCAGAGTTAGTTTGTTAGAAATTCCTATCGTGAATAAATATGTTGATATCATGCCAGTACCTACACAAGATTTGCACTTACAGAACAGAGAGCTATTCTGTTGATACGTATTTAGCATACCTAAGGGTGTAAAATACGATGCTGTAGAGTGGTGGCGTTGTAAGTGCTGATTACTTTTAAGTCCCTTAAAGGAAGATGTTGTTTTGAATATTATTCCAGTTAGTGTACTTTGGCTGTTTGACATTGATATCGGTCTAAAGAAAAACAATGTTTTTAAAACAAACATATTCTAAGATTTTGCAATATGATATCGAAGCGCATTAAACACAGCAAGTTTATCATCAGTGATGAATTTAAAAGAAGTGTTCATGTTAAAAGAAACAAAAGTTAACGTGACAACTTCCATTTCATTTTTAATGAAACTCGATAATTCATTTATGTCGCCACATTAATGTTGAGCAATCCTTTGATATTAAACAACTAGCCTCCTAGCATATGCAAACCTGCATATTTGAAGTGGCGTACATGAACTCAAACTTTCTTCTTCTGAGGTTTTCATTGCTTCTTTATAGCAGTTACCAAGAGGACGGACTCACAATTCTCTTAACTTTACTTCCTATCACTGCATGTATGATGGTTGCAAGCTCCCAAATACTGTACAATCACCACCGAGACGAGGAGGAGGAGAAGGAGGAAGAGGAGGAGGAGGAGGAAGAGGAGGAGGAGGAGGAAGAGGAGGAGGAAGAGGAGGAGGAAGAGGAGGAGGAGGAAGAGGAGGAGGAGGAGGAGGAGGAAGAGGAGGAGGAGGAGGAGGAGGAGGAGGAGGAAGAGAATGATTATTTTCTTTTTCAAAAACTTCTTTGTCATGGTTTTGGCATTCATCTCTGTGGCCTAGAAGCTTGACTCTCAATTAGATGAACGGTAATGATTCAATATCTCTTATCACCTAAAGGAACAGATATTATAACAATTAACGGAATAATGAAATGCATAGAGGATACTGTTTACAAGAGATCGTTTATTTTTCAAAACTTGTTAAAATTACTTATGTGAGGAGAATGCATATACGCAAAAACGTCGTTTAATAACTATAAAATATTAGCACTTTATAGTGCATTGTATAAAACCTAAAATAATAAAGGATCATGTGTAAATATTTCGAACTCATCATTGTGCTCGAGTCTTAACAATTGTGAAGACTTTGCAGAAGTAAATGTTCCAACACTAACTGATACGATATTGATTTCAAAATATTCAAAATATCTTTGAACGGCAAGCATTTTCAACTCCAATATGCCCATAACCCTATTTATGAAGCCAAGATGAACAAAATAGTACTGTTATTCTAAGTACATTTGAATATTTTCAATTCGAATCCGTTGATATAGATGTAAATAAAGTTTTAAGCTTAAGGTTCCCTTTGACACAATTAATTTGTTATAGCAACCTGTGAAAGCTATCAGTGAAAACAAGGAGATGACCGACAGACTTTTATGTGTACAGTGACATATACACATCATGTTCTCATCTTTTAAACTTTGAACTCAGAACTGATACTTATATTTATCCAAGATTTATTAGTTACATATGTGTAAGATGTTAAAGGTGATAGAGAGGTTAATGTTTCAGTACTTTATCTTCAAACCGTCAATTTAGATATACATCAAATTGGAATTAATGACAAGTACATGTTCTAGTGACAGCCAATGTTATAGTTTGCAGATCAAGGTCCTGGGCTTGACTTGTAGAGCATTTAATATACACAAACACGTTAATTTTGGTCATCTACGAAAACAGAAGTGTGAATTACTTTTTCTTACTTAGAGTAAAGGTTACGTCAGAAAGTTCATGTTACACTGGTGCAGAGAGCAGTTATATGGGAAGTACGTGCATACCCGCAGCATAGAAACATCGCACCTTCTATCGGGTATCAACAAAGGTTGCCTTATATCAATATAGCAAAGATATAATGGTTATTGGAAGTATATATAAGGTGATTGTCGACAAAATCAAAATGTCTCTTCATCAGATGTCAGCCCATGAAGTGCACTGTAATAAGCGTGAGCATTGGCCATACATATAACAGTCCTTCAAATCAATTATGGTTGCACCAGGCAATTATGACATTCACTGAAGAGGTTGAGCCTTTTACATGAATTTATTAAGCATACCATTATACTCATCCTTGGCTGCAACTTCAGAATTATTGAAGCCAAGTGACTACCAATTTGTTTTCTGAAGTACATCTAATAACAGAACCCCCCAAGAATGGGGTCAATTTAAGGATCAATATTGCATCATTTGTGAAACATGAAAATGTGTGAAGTCATCCAGTGCAGTTTTTTTGTAATAAAACTTAACTTATCTGATAATTTAATCACAAAACATCCATTGCAGCTACGGTCAAATAAATACATTTACATTCAAAGGTATTAGTTATTCAGAATAATTGAATTTATACTCTCTCCCACGCCGTCTGTCGATATTCAGTTGTTATAGGCTAAACATATGCTGCATGAATAAAATTATCTCGCCGACCCTATGTATATTTATAGATAACTAGGCTTTTGATATCATCAATCAACCATATAAACTGTGTCTTCTTTTACCGCTTCCAAGGTCATTCAAACGTTTTTTCATGCTACCAAAATCAAAATATATGTAAAATATAGTATTAATGTTAATGGTATTGTTAATGCTTGCATTTTAACGCGTTTATCTACTAACAGAAGCTCATTGTGTATGCATCTTAACATATGAAGTTGGTTAGATATATCAATAAAGATTTTAAAATGCAAAGTCTACGATCTCATTTACATCTAACTTACAACTTGTGAAAACATTGAATAATTCACAACTAAGATTAGCTTTTTATTGAAATTAGCTGAGATAATTTTAGGAGATGGCTGTTTTTTCACAAAACGTCCTTGTTTTGGTAACGTTCCTGACATACCTGATGAAGTGATAAGATAAAGGCTAACTCCTGCTATGTCTTTGCCCTTGGTATATCTTTGTCTATACCGTTCCTGCTGTTTGGCATATATTAAATACCATTATATATATAGTGCTGTAAATTGAAATTTGAAGTAAATACATTCATTTGAATGCAGTGTTCTATCTTGAATGAAAAAGACATGCTGAGCCAGGTGCTTCTTTGCTGACTGAACCATACCAACACATACAAATGTTTTGTCCATTTGTCGATATCTATTTTCATACCAAAAAAAACTTAATTGACGTCCTATAACTGCAGTGCATTTCTATTTGTGTGTGCATTCAATATCTTTTCAGAAATGTAAGTAACAGTTATTTGATTTTTATAACTATTGCAATTCACTTGATAGTGTCACTTTACAGATGCCCTAATGTGCGGTTAGTAATGTCTTCACTTTGTCTTGAGAATGCCTTTACAGTACAATTTATCTTGAATTCTTTTTGCTCAGCCGTTTTTTTAATTTGTTTTCCAAATACTTTATTATCAAGAAAACGGATTTTCGCAGTACCTAACTATTAAATAAATGATATCAATGAGAAGAAGTGAAGCATACATCAGCACATGGAGGCGTGGCATGGATTGCGTTAATATTATTGTCACGGTGTAACGAAATCTAACTTAGACAAGACCCGTTTATCCGGCAGAAAGATACCAAAAATATATGATCATCAAGACAGTTACAAAAGTGAAAGAGAATAAGTGAGCGAATAAAATGGTTAATTTGCAGAAAAAACAAGACGATGAAAGGGTACGACAACTAAATGCATCAGCAAGAGTCAACAGCTAATTAGGGTAAATTACACGTGAATAAACCATTGACAAACACTCTAGCATAATTAATGCGATGTTAGACCTTGAAACTACAGGACAAAGATTATTGCCGTCTTAACGAGAGTATACATCAATGGGAACTGATCAACACTGGCGTAACTTAACAGGGGACTTGCGGGGCGGGTGGACAGAAATGGAACAAAGTGGGGTCAATAAACAACAAATACACAGTACTTTAGATAATCCCAGGGAATCACTACTTGAGTAACTAAATAAATAAGAATACTGGAGGTATAGCACAGCCTCTAGGGATAATGAAGGGATAAGTCGCAAACAAAATTATGAAAAATACAAAATACATGAATAGGAAGTGCATAATACGTACTTTCGATATATACAATAATTTGTGATATTTCATAAAAGCACATTTGATGACAGGCGGGAGAATGTAGGCACACTCGAACAGTGTGACATTATACACTGATGCATTGATAATTTAAGCCATTGGGGAGTCCTCTATTTGTCATAAAGATCATGACTCAGATTATCGACTCTAATTTTGTATGTACGCCATGTACATGCTAAAGGAATTTGTGTATATGTGTAACATATCTTACATACGCCAAATATTTGTAACAGGTGTCGTTGGGGAAAAAAAGTTTATGAAAGAAAATAATCAATATCCAATCAATACTATGCAATTTACAGAATGACACAGTGAAGCTTTCTATTTAATGGTCTCTCGCATTCAATACCATTCCAACACATTTTGTATATATACGTGTATCTGACTCTGAATCAAAGGTCATTTGGTGCAGGAGACGAGCCTTTTGTGCCCTGTTCAATTGACATCTATCTTCGCCTCTTAGACAAAAATAGTTTTTAAAAGCAAATAATCAATATCAAATCAATACATTTATAACTATGCAATTTACAGAATGAAACAGTGAGGCTTTCCATTTAATATGCTTTCACACTAAACATACATACCATTTCAACAAATGTTTTATGTATACGTGTATCTGACTCTTAATCAAAGGTCATCTGGTGCAGGAGACGAGCCTTTTGTTCCCTGATTAATTTACATCTATCTTCGTCTCTTAGACAGAAACATTTAAAAGAGAGATTTGGAGCGCAGGCAGTGTGACATATTTTGACGATGAGTCTGTAAATTAGACAAGTTTGTCTAAAGCTCAAACATACATCTACATTGAAGAAATTTGATAGCAATCAAACAACGCTTACAAATTCATGGGACATAAAATTAAAAGAAGTCTTGTCTTAATTTCAGAAACATTAACGAATTTGTACGAATGCTACACTGGAATGATCTTCATTTTGCTTTCCTTGTTAAAGCTGCTGACTCATCAAAGAATGTATATGCGATAATGACTAATGAGTAGTGATGCAAGACAAACTGAATATAGGCTTGGCGTGTTATCTCATCTTGTCCGGATATGATTGTATGAGATTAAAACAAACCAGTGTTTCTGACTTTAACGTCTGTCTTGTGCAGCCACGTTCATATCGCGCGTGATTATTGCAAAATGGAAACACTTTGTAGGCAACTGTGTTGTTAAGATAAGCCATATCTTTTCAAGTGTTTGTGAAATTCTCACCTGCTTTTGTTGGTGATGTAGTGTTTGGTCTACCTGATGCTGTGAGAAGGTGGGGCAGACTAACGGTATTGGTAATACCTCACACCGTATAGAATCCGCACCGAATTGCATTATTTAGCAACGTACATGTATGCTAGATCGTTCTTGATATTCATCTGAATTTGACATCATTGACTTAATCCTGTGCCTCAACAAAGGAGGTGATGAATCCTATAAAGAGTTGGGGTTGATCATCCTTAGATTGATAGAAACAAATCTAAAGTTTGCATTCTCGGAGCTATTTTTGAACATTTTAGGTGAAATCCTATTGTTTAAATTTGAATTATCTGTTTATAACGCACCAAGAACTACAATTCGGATGTAATGTCCAGATGTCATTATAATCCTGAAAAATTTCAAAGTTTTATTGTATACATTTTCAATAAATGCTTGCAACGTATCATTGCAATAATAAATAGACAGTTTTTAAAGAATCCTTGCTTTCATTGTGCCAACATTACGTAGTGACGTCATAAAAGTAATTTTAATTCCCCTACTAAGACATTCCTATGACTCAAGACTAGCAATGTGTCGGCTTTACATTCATAGTTTCAGCTATAAGAAGTCGAGATTTTGGCATGTATCCTAATACCATGCTTCTAGAATAGTTTAAATGATATTTCAACTTTATCTAGCTTTGTAGATGTTGTAAATGCGTTACGTGAAGATCAGGTTGATCGTTTCTGCTGCGTTTTTTCCCAAAACAAATAAGTGTTCTTAAAATACAGATATTCATATGATGTCCTTTCTCAATAAAAGTGGATATCCACAGTATACAAAACTTAAAAATAGGAATGGGTTTGATATCTTTCTTAAAAGTATTACAAACTCTGTTTAAACTCCATTGTTGATACATGTGTGCAAATGGGCACTAAGAAATCAATCTACATATATATACGTTTTAGTAAGTTTTAAGGTGAACAAACGAATTTTGAGATTGTTAGTGCCTTGATTGGTGCAACGCATGTCATGCCTTTTTGTTATTTCAACTGCACAATCAAGTTTGATACCAGGCAGAACAATCGATTGAGACAACACATATACAGACAGACAGACAGACAGACAGATGGTTTATTTGAGTCTCACCTCACACAAGTACATATTCATATACAATATAACATAGCATAAAAGTGAGCCACCCTTTAAGGGTTATGAGAGACTATGGTAAAAATAAATTTTAAAAGAATATACATAGTAAACAGGCAACCTTGTTATTCATCACAGAGCAGATATCTGCACAGCAGGGATAAACCCTATATGATAGGATTTCTCACTTCTTATGATCTCGTGCATTCATTTTTAGAACTACCATTTCTATATTTGGTTTCTTTCAATTCTTTTACTTCAATAATCATTAAATGAAACCATCATTACTCTCTGATTCTATACATCTTTAAGCCAAAAACTACAGAAACTGTTAGTATTAGTATTTTTAATATCTTACAGAACCATTTGCAGCATTTTGCATGTCGATGCTGAGGCATCCAAAGAGATAAACATATATTTTTGACCTGAAACTATTTGTCACAGACATGATAAATGCTTCTTTATAGCAAGAACAAAATGTTGATTGCCCTTTTGATATTTTTTCCGACTCTTTTAGCACAAATCTTTCCTGTTTTTTGTCTGTGCAACTTGACTTTGCTGCATAAGCAGAGCAAGGTATATGTAAATGGCCACGGCAAGAGGGAGATGGTTATTCATGATCTTATTAAGTTTCAACGTGTCTTAACATTGCATGATGTGCATTTTGATTTTCATTTTGATTTGTCTAGAACCGACTGGATGCTGACATTGATAGTTATACATTTAACAGGTGGCGCGCAAACTTGCTGTTGGCTTTGTAGGTTTGTGACTATTACCCCTTACCTTTTAGTGTTGTATTTCGTGAATCAAGAGTGTAATAACAAGCCGTAACTTTTCAAAAAAGAAATTGAAAATAAAAATGTAAAATTCAAACATAAGCATTCAAGCATAAAAACGTGTTGTATGGAGCTACATGTATCTGATGTTTTGTCATTTACTCATTAATCTGAAGTAGCAGTAATGTGTCCAGGAAAAGTCAAATTCAATTCAATTCATAACTGTCTGAATTATATAACTATCCAACTGATAACTGTATCAACAGACAAGACAGTATTCTTAAATTGTTACAATGCAGTTATATTAAAAATCAACACATATTACATCAATATTTCTTTTTGAAACAGGATGACAAGGCACCATCAAGCTACTTAATACATGTCAGTGATTGAGGTTGTCTGCTACCTAGCACCTGGCGTCTGAACAACAAGTGTTTGATTATGAAGAATCAGATAAAAACGATGATGAGATTTGTTCAAGGTCATTTTTCTGGGATCGGCACAATATCAAATATATACATTTACATTCATATACCAAATTGCCTTTATTTTCACACGCCAAACAAGTAGCATCCTTAAATGCAAAGAAATACCCTTTCTCTTAAAACATTGGCAGTCCAGATAAGATAAATCATAGCTCAATGCATCATAAATGTAGTGATGTTTAAAAGACAATGAGTATATGTGAAGCAAGATATCTAATTGTGTTCTTTTGAACAATGTCCGATCTCCTTACATAGTTAAAAGTAGTTAAATATTTGAAATGATGACGGAAAAAGTCTCTTTTTCAAATATTGACAGATGTGCACTAGAGATTGTCGTGACATGCATGAACTATCATAATTATGTAAACAGTCAATGCTCGCTTTCCCGAGTGCCCATATGCATGCCGTTTATGAAGTGTTTCAAAACTCATTAACTAATGTGAGCAGAACATTTACCAGTTGCCACTGAAACCTTGAGGCAAGATAATGATCATGATGCTAATCATGAAGACAGTCAGATATCATCAGAAGAAAGACAGGGACAAATTTGGATAAGAAGATGCTAAAGAAGTCATTAAGATATAATTTTTACACGATTTGTTATGTTGTGTCCTTATCTAAATTTTTTTTATTCATCCTTCATGATTTGAAAAGCTTTTTAAAAACGAAGAAGGATTAATATCAGAACTTAAGAAAGTCAGCCAGTAGTAGACGGGTGATTCAACGTCTTTACTTTAAGTTGAAAGAGGTAATCTCAAGCATTCTCATCATTCATATTGGTTCTCTTAAAATAAAGCAAGAGATAATGACGATTCTTACAACTACAGACCACAAGAGTCGTTAATGTCACTTTGTAGTTGGGAAGCTGTTGTAAGATTAAACAACTGCGATTCACGTGTTCCGTAACGAATTGAACCTCCAAATAACACATCAAGCAGTGAATGATGAACAATAAATCTTGTACTTTATCTGAAAAAAAATTTTGATGCTAGACTTGATACTTGAAACTAGGAAGCTTGGACAAAAATTAACATTTCGGAAGAGCCCGTGATTGGAAATTATGTCCCAAATGGTATTTTTATACCTTGCCCTCTGATTACTTTTACATAGTTTCGTGACAATTTGGAGTTAATAAAATATGTGGGTTGTATGTATAAGGATTCAATTCTGGATGCGACAAAAGATATTGTTAAAAACTGTCATGAATTATCTAGCTATAATTTTTAGGCTTATGAATATATTCTTTAAATAATTTACCCGAAAGCAAACCTGTATAATTGGATGCTTTATTAAGGAAGTTGTACAACCCTAAAGTATAATATGCAATTTCCAGTAAAAGCACTGACAAATTTTGAAACCGAGTAGGACTTCAGTGACTTGCACCATTGTTAGACGTAATTTTTCATTTATCATCAGAATATTAATGCACCTGGAGTCGTATTTCTGCATACGACTTCAGGTAAAATAAATGCTGTGAATTATTAGTAATAAATTGTTAGTCTGAAGAAACCTCGTGCAATATTATGCACTGTTAAATTTTGAAGAAATTAGCTGTGTCAGATACCTATTATCACAACGATAACTCAAAGTGCTTGTTTATTTATTCTAATAGCAAATTTGTTACATCTTTCAAACGTTATCAAAGATAAGCCAATTAAAGCCGCTTACTCCACGAGATATGGCATAAAATGTCTATAAGGTAAGTTATACTTGGCAATAGATAGCACTATTTTGGACAATTAGGAAAATTGAGATTGTATAGGTTAACAATTTCACATTATTACCGTCATAACTATCTTATTATGAAACTCTTGTCAACTTCAATATATTAAGCAAAAATTACATTATGCTGCAAGTTTTGTAAAGGGACTCGACTACTAGAGGGTTCTTTTGAGGTTCCTTTCTTGCTCGTGTATAGCATAGACTTGACATGCTTTGGGTAGTCCTGGGCAATTGGCGGTACGCGGTAAACAAAGCAAATGTTCGTTAGCTCTGCCATACTTATTTGTGGATAATAGGTGTCATAAACACTTTGTAGAAGAATTGATAGAAGCTAAACCTATGTACTTACATACGAAAGAACTCAATTTTTATTACAATGCCAGCTCTACACAGGAAATTTCAGGGATATATTTTGTTTGCTAGAATAAAAACGTGCTTTCCTCTAATAAATAATAATCTCTCGCTTTGTTTATAACACCTATTTTGCATATAATGCTTAAACACTGTATAAAAAATCTAAATATCACATTCAGTGTTAAAGAAAAGCATTTAAGACGTGCATTAACTTATTTCTCAGATATCAAACGCGTTACTCAACGGCATAAAATCAGTTCAACAGTATCACATTGACAATAAAAATCTGCAATTAAGGTTGTGTCAGTAAGTTAAGCAAAAGTGTGTGTTAGGCAATATCACGCAATAGTTAAAGGAATTTTATCATGTCAGCCCTTGCTGGAGGTATCATATTTGGGTAATAAAAATATTTAATGCTGACCTCCATCGCCCGTGACCTCTAACCCGGGCTGACCTCAAACTGTGGCTTAACACCCTTTATCCACTGACAAAAATCATTTTTAACGTGAATAATGATAAAATCTAAACTTTTATGCGAAAGCGCCCCCTGTATAGTAAATAGAAGGTTTGATGATTTAAAAGCATCCATTTCTTTAAAGTTTAAATTTAACCTTCTGGTAGCAGCCTTTCATGGACAACGTATCTGAATTGATGTTAGATTTCCAGAGTAATTTCGTGCAAGTTGTATTCTCATGAAAATAAGAAAACATTGTAAACAATACAATTATAACCATGACATCATCTAAGAATATTTTCCAAAACACTTATTGAACAGAAATACAATTACATTTTCTTGCATATATGCATGAGATTGTAAAGAATAAAACTTTTGAGACAAGGACGAGTGTGAATTGCGATTACGAATTTCAATCATCCAAAACTGTGTTTGTGGGAGAGATGTTGTTTTTCCAATAGATTTGAACAATTCCCTGCCAAGCATAGTACATAACGGCACAATTGCTTTACAAGATAAAGTAATGACATCACAATGCTATGACCTGATAAACACAACGACGTTCACAATGCCATGACATAACTGCTATAGGAGTCAAATAGTAGTGCATCATGGGAACGTAGTGGAATAGATTTTGGATGAAAAATATAATATCACCCTCGTGTCTTTTGATATCAAATATATCAACGCGAGTTGAAATAAGTTACAAATATATATTTATAGATATTTGGGTGACATTCTCTATAAAAACAATGTTCACATTTACTTAGATTTTCCATTAGCAATACTGCTAGACAGATTGATATTTACAACAGACAGTTTGGTGTTTGAAGCTGAACTAAATGACAAGTATGAGTCGTGGTATTCTCACTAAACCATATGTTGTTTTTCCTTCTTTTCTATCTAAAGTGTGCCTTGAAAGCGAACCAAGCACACTTTGAAAGAGTTATATTTAACTTGAACGTAACATAATTTGTAAGTTGTGCACATCGTGGGTTGTGATAATCTGCCTTGCACGATTTAATATTGCACCTTGCACCGAGGATCTTCACTGTAATGACGTGGGTACGAGAGCTTACTTACGCTGGGCCAGATACTATTTTCCATTATTTTCTCTCTATACTGGGGATTCCTTGAAATATATTCACACTCTTGTTTGATATCATTTCACACAAACACAACAGGCAGAACAATATCCAAAATAATGTCAGAGGTAGTTTGTTTGTAATCTCTATTGTGAATTAATTTATTGAAATTATGCAAGAACCGACAAAATATTCCCACCTACACCATATCTCTTCATCTGTTCGAAAAAAGCAACTTGCTGCTGATGCGTAATTAACATGTCTATCGGTGGGAAATACAGTTCTGTAAAGTGCGAATATTGTGAGTGCGGACTTACTTAAGTGCTTAAAGGAAGAGCTTTTTAGTACACTTATTCCGAGTGCATGAAATTAATCTGGCTGTTTGACTTTGATTGCCATAAAAAAAACATACTGAAATAAACATATTTAAATTGTGCATAAGCATATTGAAGTGCATTAAACCGAAATACACAGCAAGTATATCATTAACGTGGCTTCAACCATTTATGCTTCAAGTGGACAGGCATTAAGACGTGTATGTCTTGAAAGAAACAAAAGTTCCGGCAACTTCCATGACATTTAATGAGACTAGTTAATTCATAAATATCCCGACATTCCCGTTGAGCAAGACCTGAAAGTAAAATGATTGAGATAATATTCTTGCATATCCATCCATGCATATTTGAAGGGACGTACAAGTACTCCAACGTTTCTTATTTGTTCCATTTTCCTCGTGAAAATACAGTTGTTGTTGTACAACATTTTTAAAAAACTGTTCAATTGGTCCTCTTTGCTACCTTTTAGCAGTTAGTCGGGGGGGACTGACAAATCTTTTAACTTTATATCCGATAACCGCATTCATGATGGTTGCACACACAATACATTCCACAACAAACAGAACAGAACAGAACAGAACAGAACTTTATAACACTCAGGTCGAGCACCTCGGCATATGAGGTTCAAAAGTAATGTACATTTTACAAGTGGATAGATGATTAGCCGGAAGATTTTACAATTTGCATAAGGATTCTACAGAAGTCTTCTAAGTCTTTTAAATACCGATATCTATTTATACATGAATAGTTTCTGAAGTTTAACCATATTTGGTATTTTCAGAAATTGTGGCGGTATATACAAAACTCTTTGAGGATGAGAAAGTGTTTCATCTTTATCTGAATATGTCATGGTTTTGGCACTCACCTCTGTGGCCTATTCTCTAGTGTAGGAGGACGAAAACGATTCAATATCTTTTGACGACAGTCACATTAATATTCAGTATGCAGGTAGGCAACGACCCTAGATGAAGATTAAGTGTTGAACCATCAATAAAATCACACCCTTTAACGAAGTCGTAACAGCTATCGCCTTCATGAAGATATTCAAATTTTAAAAATTCTTTTGATCAAATATACCAAATAACCTATAGGAACAGAGATACTAGTAATAACAATTAACTGAATAGTAAATGGAAAGGAGATATTGTCAAAAAGACATGGTTTGACTTGCAAAACATGTCAGAATGAGTTATGAAAGTAAAATGCATGCAAGTTTTAAGATATAAAACTTTGAATAACTCTATTTTCACTTTCAAGTTCATTTTCGATATTCTAAATTGTTATCAAAGGAACATGTGAACATGTTTTGAACTCATCTTTACGCCGGAGTCTTAAAAGTTTGATGACAGGGCAGCAGAAACTCAATATTACACCCCTGACTCATAGGATATTAAACATCAATCTATTTTGAAACTGCCTTTGAACAACAAGCATTTTCAATTCCAATATAACTATATAAGATGTAATGTAAAAGGGTGGTCATAAAAAGTTTATTTGAATATTTTCATTTCTGATGCCTTCATATAACTTTATATCAAGTTAAGATTAAGATTCCCATTGACAAAAAGTACCTGAACTTATGGCAGCTTGTGAAAGCTATCACTAAAACCATGTGTACACCGACGTATGTGGATCATGTTCTCATCTTTCATTCTATAGAGATACGTCATTGAAAGTTATCCATAAGACATTTATGTTATACGAAGTACAATATATCATGAATGACAGATGTTCAAACTGATAAGGGAGTTCATATTTCAGTAAGGTTTTGTACGTAATACCGTGAATTAAGATATGCATCAAATGGGAGTTGATGAAAAGTACATAGACTAGTTACTGCTAATTCCATGGTTGTGTGATGATAAAAGTCCTTCATACACAAAACAGGGCTTGTATAGTAGAACGCTCAATGTCCACAAAGACGTCGACATAAAATTTACAACAGCAGACGTGAGAAATACTTCTTCTTACGTAAAGAAAAGGTTACGTCAGAATATGCATGTTTACATGGTTGCAGGACAGCAGTTACATTGGCAGTACATCCACACCCGCAGCACAGTTATTTCATATTTTGAAATGCCAGAGAAGCAGTGATGATGCAGATCCTTGTGACAGTGACTTAAACCGACATACTGCATATAAACTGTATAAACTTCAACTTCAAACGTTGATTTTAAAATGTACCAAATTGGAGGTGTGTGGTATCTTGAAAAACAGGTAAAATAACTTTGAAGAGCGATTTGCATTGATATTTGATCATTGAAATCAAAGTTTTTTGTTTGGGTGACATTGATGAATATGCGATTTTAAAAATTATCATGATTACTCTACGGAAATTATATAAGGATTAGCAATAACACATAAAAGTCTTCTTATAATTTTGAATCTAGATAACAACAATCTCATTAAAATGAAATTTAAAATAATCCACTTCATTATGCAATCTCAACAAAATCAAATCTAAAGTGCTCCACTACGTTACGCGTATAGATCCCACAAGACCCCGTTATGCGAGCCGTCATGTTTGCCTGTAGCATAATTCAATCAGCCAATAAGCGATTTTGCCCCGTATGCAGAGGGGCTACTTTGCTTGTACGTCAATGCTCTTAAATACTCGGAAACGATTTTTTTCTGAATGTCGAGCTAGTTCACGTTGCTTTAACCTTAGTTTGATTTGCTGATCGAAAAATATAATATCGCACCAAAAGGAGTTATCCTTTGAAAAGCAATCTCTGAACATTCTATTGAATCTTAAGTGGACGAGACCAATTGAAATGACTATTTCTTGAAACAGATATGTAGGCAATTTTCGTCTCTTGATTTGTTATATTCGTTTAATACTCTTCAAATTCGTGAAAAAATATCATCAATACTGATAAAAAATAACACAAATACAGACACAATTAATGATAAGAATTTTGTTATTCGATATAATTATATCAAATATATGTACAATAAATGATAACGTTAACATGTACAGCACATTTTTCTACTAGCACCAAAACATTTTATATAAACCATAACATAGTCAGAGCATAAACATCTAACTAATATGTAATCCATTTTTGTGTTGGATATAATGATTTATTCACAACTTTATTGAAATGAACCGAGATAAAAAATGGGAAGGAGTAGGTTTTTTTAACAAAAAGTCCTTGTGTCTTGTTAACGTTCCTTGCATACCAGATGAAGTGATAAGATACAGGCTAACTCCTGCTATGGATTGGCCTTAGATAAATCTATGTCTACCCTTCTGTTCTTCTGTTCCTGCTGTTCAGATAATGATCCGAAATTCTGTATATCTTGAATGCCATTAGTGACATGAATTGCTATAAAACCTGGTAAAGTTGTCAATTATATTTTTTTAGATAAGTACATATAGGGTAACTTTGTAACTTGGAGGTGCATTATACCAATATGATCTTTTCAAGTAATGAAATAGCATACGTGATTTTACAATGTAAAGAATAAATATATTCAGTGATGTTCTAATCGAGTATCGATTTTGTTTTATGTATAATTCACAAATGAATATTAAAGTATAAATCTTCTGCTGGAATTTTGACCCATGTAAACACATTGACGTATTGAAACCCAGGTTAAGGTGTAGTCAATGATTTCTGAATCTTTAGCTTGTCAGGCCTAAAGGTCCTGAATGACTTGCTTGTAATGCATGAAGCGGTGCGTCCATTTTGTGTGAGAGGATTTGTGTAATGAGTAGGGTTTGATGATTATGTGGCCTGTAACAAGTATCAAAGGGACCATGCTTAAAAAAAATCTGTTTTCGTACTCTTATTCAGAGAAAGGGCCTAGGAAGTTTAACCTATGGCTAATTGGAATTTTTATTTGGTCGATTTGGTTACTCCATTGCCCCTAATAAGGGCCACAGGAACCGTACCCTTAAACCATGTTTAAAGGGTCTAGATCTCTTATATGCCATAATATACATCGACTCCTTAGCTGTTTGGGATAATAGAATGTGTAACTTTGTGGTTCCTTCTTATGACCGGAGAGGCCACGCCTGATGGGCTTACTACCAACTTCTTCACATGAATGAAAGCATTAAAAAGCTGAAATGTCCTTTTTTATCACTTTTTTGCTCATGGTGTTATTTAAATATAATTTCATAAGACATTGACCACTAACATAGGCATCAGGGACCAAACGCCTAAAAGCTGGCTTTATCTTATTCTCCAGAATAAAAACATAGCTTGAATCTTCTGTTCCAAATACGGCCGATAGCAATTAATAACTTTGTTAATTATCTGTTTATTATTTCTGGAATATGTATGTTTTTT
The DNA here is from genome assembly GCA_921293015.1 of Phorcus lineatus. Lineage (NCBI taxonomy): Eukaryota > Metazoa > Mollusca > Gastropoda > Trochida > Trochidae > Phorcus > Phorcus lineatus. The sequence goes on from OV121082.1 coordinate 42,461,368, forward strand.
AAAGAATTATACTTCTACACAATATAATATTAACAAAGTGCAGAGCCAGTGGCTCTTTAACAGTGATAACATCGTAAAAACGTATGTGCTAAAAAATACAGAAACAAAAACATCCCTAAAACCTCTTTGCTTTCCTGTAACAGGCAGACCACACATCTGTGAAAATAAGCACAGTGTAGCGCGACCGCACATGAAAAACTAAGGTCTGGTATATGATATTTTATCACATCAATCTATCACGTAATGCAATAATAAGATTAAATCATGTTTAACTAATTTCAGATAAACCAATTGAAAGTCTCAGTCCTGCCATATAACAAAAACCCTTTTCATACATGTTTGAAGTGACGCCCATCCCATAAATTGAAATGCCTCTTACCTATTGAAAAATAACTGAAAATTCTGGACTTAGACCCTTACATCCAATACATGATCAATGATCTAATTTCAAAGATTATACAGAAAATCAATTCCTAAATTCTTCTACATGTATGATATTGAATTAACATGATTCAATCATCCTTTATATTCCAGAGTAAACGTTCTCGTAATGTTCCACTGTACTCTGGATCCACGGAAGACCCGGCCGGATGATTTTATTACCTCCCTTTTCGGGGTTTTAATCCAATCAGTTTTCTACGCTGGCATGTCAAGCGGGCCAGTCAATTGACCTCAATCATGACACGCCTCCGCTTCGTCGTTAAACAGTACGGGTGTCGGTAGTACTTGGTTTCTATACTGTATGGTATCAGTTAAGCCAGGATCACAATATAGAGATTCATTTGGATTGCCCCTGGTTTAGCATACATAATCCGACTCCTGTACAGAAAAAAACCAAATTGAAACAAATTTACTAATTATCTTAAGTGCTGGGGCTAATTAACATTGATAAACACTCATTCCTTTCACTTCGCTTGTGTGTTTGCTTAGTTTAGTTTTCAAAAGTTTGATCATTTTGTGAATTAGTATATTCTATAAGAGTTACCCAGGATGTTTGCGGGCAGTCGCAAATACTCGATGCTGAAAACAGGATGCATGTCGCGAACATTATGTATATAAAACACTTGTAGTAAGGACAGGGCGGATCATGATGTATAAATCTATTTCAAGTAATGATGAAGGTGCATTTTATTTGCTACTGATAATTGGCGGGGCCAGTAAAGGGAGCTAATAACATTATCGCATCAAGCCTACCGTGGATCTAGAGTATAGTGTAGACTTTTCTGAAAGCTTACCCTGGATTATCGAGGATGGGGTACAGTGTGTGTCCATTCATTATCAGTGTAAAATATGATGTGTTGAACCGATATACAGACTGACCAATAACTGCATTGCGGAACCTGTAATTAAAAACATGGTATTTTAAAAAGGATTTTTTATTTATCCATTCTTATATTTTTAATGATTAGTTTTAAGTTTTATTTCAATGATATCTTACTACTTTTTGGAGAATCATATACCTCTAAGGATCTCAATACATTTAAAGTTTAATAGGTATCAGAATGTTCGCAAAGTCAAAATTAAAAACCAGGAAGCTCAACGTGTGCAAAGTACAATTTCATGAATGGAAAATGGATGGCTACAGGATAGGTTCAGTGTTGTTAAATAATTTCATTACAATCCTGTCACAATATCCTTTTAAAAATAAGCAACATAAGTTTGGTTGAAAGGTACATGGGAATAATTCCTTTTTCATTTCTTTTCACAAGATGCTGACGCCTACATATGTTGTTAATGTGCTAATGACCAAAGAGTTGAGGTGCAAGATAGACTTCATGAATTTATGTTTGAGTCATTAAATACTGAACATCAGTCTTATTACCATGTTCGTACATGGAAATCAGTTCATTTCATTTAATCTGGTCCGTATCTTATAATATGAGATTAAAACAAAGCAGTGTTTCTGGCTTTAAATGTCTATCTTTCTCAGCCACGTTTAATTCTTGCGTGATCTTCTGCAACCTGAAAACATGTGGTAGGCAACTGTTTTGCTAAGATAAGCAATTTCAGCTTATACGGGCCCACGATGCTGTGTTTGGTATAGATGATGTTGTGAGAAGGTGATGGCAATCTATAGGTAGCACCTCGCTCCAACTGAGGGTCGGTGACGTTCTGAACACGGTGTAGCACCAGCCACAGAATTGTATTATTAGCAATGAATAGGAATGTCAGAACCTTGCTCACATTAATCTCCGCAAGTCATCAATTGAAATTATAAATCAATCTTAAGGGTTTGGGTTGAGCATCAGTAGATGAGTAGGTAATAATGAGAGCACTCTGCATCGTAGTGTCAAGTAAGAAGAATAGACTGAGTTTGTTTGTGGGATAGTCTTTCTGAAGGTTGATATCTGTAACGTTTCAAGTTGTGTAAACATGTCATAGCTTAAACCAACCATCATAGTTTTTAAAGGGTTAGACATGCACTTGTCTTGGTTTGATTGTACGTATACGGATGTAGAAATGATCAAATACACTTCCATATTATTACATTGTCAATCACAAACGATGTATTTTCAAGACACGTGTCTTATGCCAACATTTTCAATTAGTTGAATCTGATTTGTTAAATATGCACTATTTTGCTACATTACATCAGATGTAATATAAGTTGCAGTGAGGAATACAAGGTCATATATACGAATCCTTTTTCGTTTGGAAATTTTTTCATATATATTTCTTTAAATCATCATCTATGTCTGTGGCAAATTCGCAACGGCGCAACATTGTTTTGGAAAGAAGTACTAATACATTTTTTTAAAAGTAATACATACGTTTAATTTTATGTTTGTTCAAAAATACTTGGGGTCATAAAATCGCATTTTTAGTACTTTAGTTAATACATAACGAAATGTTGAAATTTTGTTAATAAAAGATATTCTCGACATACAAAAGCTTTTTTGTCATGATTTGTTAATGCATCTTAACTGTGGGACGCCAAACAAAAGCCAAAGAGGGCATTCTTTCACTCTTCGAGAAGATTCCAAAACAAGTTGTGTAACATTGTGTAAATCATGCAACACAGCTTCAGTCGTATTTATCACACATTGATTAAAATATCTTGTATGTATTTTGTATGGTGACGTTTCTTTCTTTGAGTTTATATATGCTTATTTTACATATCATCATAATGCTTCATAATGTATTTTATACAGTGCAAGAACAAAATGTTGATTGCTTAGATTTGTAGATATTTGAGTACAGATGTGTGTTTTTCTGTTTGTTTGTGCAACCTGACATTGATTGCTGCTAATAAGAACGAGTGAGGGACCTCTGGCAAAAGGGCGAGTGATTTTTAATTATGTGTGTTGAGGTTCTCAACGTACGTTAACACTGTGTAGTACCAGCTCCTTTGCCAACAGTGAAGAAATATAGAAAAAAACAATGACTAGCCCTGTCTCGCTTTGTGTATACGTACCGATCCTATCTTCACCTGAGGCTCTCCCACCCCCTCGTCTGGTTTCATATCAAACGACTATGTCATTGCCAACACAGACAGTACTTTATAAAACAGGTGGCCAACAAACTTGCTGTAGGGCTTGTAAATATTGATTCATGTTTCCTTAGCGTTGTATTTCCTGAATCAATAGAGCTTTGAAGACGACATTTTGCATCAGCTATGTATCACAAACATATTCAGTTTGCTTTTCGTTAAGGGATACTTTCTTCATAGACAGTGCATGTTGCACAGCAACATATTAGTATAGAGTAAACCAAACATTATAATCATACTGCTTTGATTTGATTTCTGTAACAATGACCATTGAAAGATACTTTGAAACATGATAGTGTTGTGTGGATATCGGGGTATCACTCTCAGAGTAGATATAATAACTCACAAATAAACATAAGTGATATAAATATCCACAAAGGTTTACATTTGGTTCAGTATCCTTAAATGAAGTAAGTTACAGAAATATGGTGCTGCATTTTGTCAAGTAATTGTCTAGACGTCAAATATAAACGGATAAAATACACAAACGTCAAAATTATAAACTGTCCGAATAATAATTTTATAGTTGGTTAGTTAAAAATGCAATTACAACTACACTCAACACAGATATATCTTAATTGTCTGATATTAAGAACCAGCACACAAAGACGTTTGTTCACGTTGTAATTTGACACCTGACGTCTGAGCATCAAGATTATGAAAAATCAGAAAGTTCAATGGTAAGACTTGGCATTGTGCAATAATTTTTTTTCTGGAATCGGTTGAAGCCAAAAAGACAATTAAGTGACTTTTGATAATTGATTTAAACTGATTTTTAGTAAATACTCTTAATCACTGTATACTGTGTTGTTTTACGTATTTCTGTGCATATGTAAAGTCTACAAACATGCAAACAATCGTTCAAGCTTGTCTATTTTTGCAGTGTTTGATATATACGTATAGATTCATATTTCAAATAGTCTGAATTTTCTCAGCAAGTATCGTCTTTGATTACACAGAAATACTTTTTTTTACTAAACCATATCAGCTAAGAACAGTTTAGACAAAGCCAATGCATCATAAGTGAGTTTATGGTTAAATGACAAAACCTGTTACAGGCAAGATATTTAATTTTTGCTTTTGTAAACAAAGCCGAATGTTCGAGTGGTCTTATAATAACAAGTAGATAACAATTTGAATTGATGACGTGAAGGGTCTCTTTTTAGCTTATTTTTAAATATTGACAAATATGAAACAGATGTCAACGTATTAACTTATTAACTGTTTTATATAAACCTTCAATGTTCACTTTTCTGAGTGCCCATTGCGTTTATGAAGCTTATATATATATATATATATATATATATATATAGTATATATATAGAGTAAGCAGAATCGGTCAACATTTACTGGAGTCTACTGAACATTGTTGGCCAATTATAAGTTTATGGACATTACACTTATCAGTAAGATATCAGGGGGAATAGAGAGACACATTATGACAAGGAGATACAAGGAGATACTTGTTTAAATGATTGTAATCGAATAAAAAATGATATTAAACGAACTATCTCTATGTTCACAGCAGGCAGTTTATCGAAACCTTACAGAAATATTGCAACTAGAGTTGATAGGTTTCCTTCTCAAGAGATAAACTAAAATACAAAATATTATTATTCGAAAATTAATGACTCTATATTCAATTATGTTTATTTACAAAATTCAAAATCAACATTAATTTCTTGTCTAAAAAAATACAAAATGAGAATGATGAATATTGGAAGTTACCAGATAAATACAGAAATCATTTAAAGGCACTGCATTACGTTTCTGAGGGAAATCAAGTGCTCTTACAAGAAAACGGATGTTACCAATTTCCGTCAAACCAGTCCTTTGATGATCAGAAGTTCAGTTAAGCTACCCCAATCCATTTCCCTAACTCAAAAGATTTAAATGTGTTTCACTAAAATGGCCGCATGTTTCTTTTGCTTGAAACGCTTAAATTTCTTTTCCGTCTGTAGAAACCCGGTTTGTGTCATGAATTCTTTGACCCTCTGTAAACGATATATTTTGCATTTACTAATATCTATTGTTCAAAATGAAAAGAAATACAAAAAAGTTAACTTTTCTGTGCCTGAATGCAAACTGAATTTGACGGATGATAACATGGAAAAGCTAGTCTTATGTAACTTCGTTAGTCCAACATGGTTGTTTCCCCAAATAAATCAGGAGAGTTTAATGGTTCTGACGACTAGAGATGATGTTATCGTCACCTTGTTTTGGAACTGTTTATGGCATTACTCAACCATGAAGCAAGTGTTACTCAGCAAATTAAAGTTCTTAAAACACATTGGAAAACACTTTGTACAGTGTGAGCAGTAAACTTTCTCGTTATTTGAAAAATACAACTTTGTTGCTAGGCAGAAAATCGGGAGCCAGGAAAAAGTTAAAATTTTGACACGTACATACAAGGATATTTTTACGTCATTTAACTCAGCCTTCACGAAAACACTTTAATGAGAGTTGAGAATACACAGAAAGTAGGGTGCACGTTCTGCGCGATAATCGTTTCAATAATTCTGAACTATATCATGGAACCAACGTAGGTAGGTAGGTAGATTTAAGAGCGACGTAGGGCCAAAAATGATCTATATGCGCCCGGGAACCAACGTAAGTTGATACTGTTATAACCTCCCTTTGCTGGCCAGGCAAATTGTTTTTACCATTCTCTGTTTTGTATTCAATCCATCAATAATTAGTTGTTAAACGGACATACAGTTTTTAGCATTTCTACAGGATAGCCATGCTTTTCTTTACCCGAATTGAGATCGACTATACGGACCTCAAATAATAGGATACACTACTGACATCCAAACGTAGACATTTGTAACATCTGTAAAATGTTTCAATACAGTAAAAACTAGCTATCATTTTCTAAACTGTAGTGAATGCATTTTTTTACCTTTACATAACCGCTTGAAAAGCAAGTCTAGATCTTCATTATCCGAGGCCCTTTCCTATATTTGAACAAATAATCCTTTTTATTTGTCAGAGACTGAATAACAGTCTACATAAATGTAGGTAGAATGTGATGGGGAAATCGCGGGCGGTTAGCGGTAGAGGAAATGGATGTAGGTCAGTTGTGCCATAGTTTTATGTTGATAATAGGTGCACATCGGCTTTGTAGTCGTATTCGCAAATGTTATACCATATCGACTCATACGCCCATAGGAAAGAACTCAATTGTTTCCTCGCAATACCAAATCTCCTCGGGAAATTCATAATTTCTGTAAAAATATTTGTTGAAAAACAGTTAATTTATTTCGGACTCAAAACATATGATTTTGTGATGTGATATAACATCTACTCTTGTGTGGTTTCCTGTAATAAATAACGTTCACTCTCTTTGTTTATAACATATTATCATTTCTGTTTAAAGTGTCACCTCCAATGACTATAATGCATAAAAGCTGTGGAGAAATCTAAATATCACAATCAGTTTACAGAAAAGCACTTAACACGTAAGCAAGTTGATTTGTCGAGTATTAAAGGCATAACTTTACTGCATCAAAACAATTCAACAACATCACATTGATTAATCAAAAGTAGTTGTCAGGCAACATTAAATGGTTAGATTCACAGCTTGTCTTACATGTATGTCTTAGTTTTGCCTAAGATATAATAGGTTGTCAATAAGATTTAATGTTGACCCCCATCGCCACGACCTCTAACTCTGTACCTTTCACACATGCGTGAGATATAAGTTGTCAACTTCTCTCTTCTTATTTCAGTTTGAGCTCATGTAAAAGTGCAATCCAAATTGACCCACTGACAAGTATCATCAGTAACATGAATGATGATAAAAGCTATTACTTTATCAAAAATGCCTCTCTTACTGTAATCAGAAGGATTCAGGACTTAAAAGAGTTTTATTTTTGTTTTTGCATCATTACTTATTCAAGATAACTTTTTGTCAGCAAACCATTCTGAGAAATAAAAGAGTAAAATTTTCAATATCCAGATTTCAACCCAATGAAATTAATGAAAAGCATTTGAGTATATTTATATCTGTAAAATTCAGAAGTCGCGCCCATCACGGGATATCATAATCTGCCATGCACCTTCATACACAGGATTGTCATTTTATAAATATGCAACTCCATTGAAGTTCTGCTCATCAAATCCATTTTGCAATTTTCTCTAGATAAAGGGGACTCTTTAGACCGCATTTTGGCTTCACTTAGTATGTCGGAAATACCTTTTGTATGATAACATCGTGGAGAGTTTGACAAACTAAAAAATGACGAAGCTATTTTCTTGAAAATGTCAGAGTTGATTTCTTTTTGGAAAACTGTGTTGAACTTTTGCAAGTAAATACAAAAAAATCGCACTCAATCCCTTTATCTGTTTTGATAGAGATATTCTGTTAAAGTTTACTTAGCATGTCGATCGGTGCGAAATTGAGTGCTGGCGTCATAAGTGCTGATTGCCTTTTATTAATGATGCAATAATTGTATGTTCACTGAGTGCTTAAACGAAGAGGCTGTTTTTTCAATTTCAAATACAGTTTCTGTACTTTGGGTTTTATTTTGACTTCCGTTTGAAGATCCTCATGGTTATAGAGCAAACACCTTTTCAAAGATGTACATGTACAAGAGTATATTGAAGTGCAACTATTTCTCTTTCAATTCCTATGAATATCGGTTACTTACCACAATCCCTCCGGACCAAAAGAAAAAAACATTGAAAAACATTTAATGTATCATTTTCAACTCCACAGATCAGAAGAAAGGTACTCCAAGACTTGTGTTATTTCATTTTAAACTAAAACATAGTTTTACATGATAATTTGTTATAATAATTATTCCAGTTTTTCAGGTGAATGACCATAGCTCTTGACATATGAACATACAATGAACACTCTCAATCTATCTGTTACAATGACAAAAGTGTCCAAAACCTTAACTACATCGGATCTCCTGGCTAGATTATAGTGGTTAAACAGAGAGAAACCTGGAAAACGCTTAAACTTTACTGCCGATCCCTGCATGTGTAATGTGTCTCAAGCTCACGTACACACAGAGGCGGAGAAAAAGTTCTCTCTTTATCCAAAACTTTTTATGTTGATGGTTTTGACACTCGCTGCGTGCTCTGGCAGCTTGGTTCTCAAGTATAGGTGAACCATAATGTTTTCAATATCTCTTGAAGACAATCACAGCGTTGTTATAGTAGGACGCAATAACCTAAGATTAAACTTTCATGTGTCAACATCAATTAAAACACATCGTTAATGTTATCATTTAACAGCCATCACCTTGGCAAGTTCATCGTGAATATGGAAATATTTTATTCTTTGATCTAGCATAAAAATCTTATAAGCAACAGAGATAATAATAATAAAAGAAGAAATTACATGCATAGAGATGACTTCCTTTTCAAGAAATTGTTACACTTGCAGAAGTTCTTAAAACAAAATTTGTAAGGTATTCGCATTTTACGCTTTAAAAGTGGAAGGAATGATAAGTATTTTCAAAAACGATGTATATAAACCGATCGCGAAATGTAAATAGCCAAGATTTAATCGGAGAGGGTTGTCACAAAAAGTGTATTTGAATATCAAGTTCTTTTACGCTCATTTAACTTTAAATCAAGTTTGCAGATTAAGATTATCAATGACGCATACAGTACCTGTTATTGCAACCTGTGAAAGCTATTAGTTAAATCACTAATTTTCTAAGAACTATTTATTCGAGATTTGTTCCTTATAATAATTACAATATGAAATGCATGTAATATGTAGTTGTTTGACTAAAGTTTCTAATTATCATCAATTGAGATATGCATCACATTTCATGGTTGTCTGCAAATCAAGAACTTGGCTCGTCTTGTAGAGTGTTCCAAATATACAAATACTTCAATATGGAATTATTATGGTTACCTACGTCAAGAGACGTGATAAATACTAAATCCTACCGAATTCGATGTGGTACAAATGATAAAGGGTAAAATACTCTGAGAAACAATTTATGTATGATTAAAGCAACTGGCATTTAGATAAATTATTGAAATAAAAATTGCTTATAGTGGTTTTATATATCACAATATAAGATTTTCAATATTATCACAATTGTTGCCTAGCAATAAAATAAATATAAACAATGCTATCTAAAATGCTTTTTACAATCATGTTTGTGGACAACATACTGATGCTAAATTCAACACATGTTGGTTGAAACATTGTTGATATCAGACCTCGTCTTCTATACCCAACCCCATTCTATTAATGATATTGTTATTCAAAAAAGTATCTCACTGTTCAATTATTTCAATATTTGCAAATCTTTAATTCTCCGTAAAACAATGCAAATCAAAACGTTGATAAAGGAGATGTCTGGACAGAATCCAGTGAGATAAGCTGGGAATAAGTTCCAAATCCTTCATGTGTCTCAATGTATGAATCTCATGTTACACTTGTTTAGGTAGTGATAACTGCACAATAATATGATTGATATCATGCCGTGCACAATCGCTCCAGAACGACTATAGATATACTGGATGCAGACAATCTCCTCATTCATCACGCAGCAGGGATTCATACTTAAATGATAGGATTCTGACTTGTTATGATGTGTGTTACCTTACGTACATTTAGGCTTATTCAAATATTTTTTATCTTCAAGAACAATAAAATAAAGCAATCGTCATCATGCGAATTTGATTATATTTGATTATATTTTCCATGCATCGCTGTCACTAAATGTCACATTTTATCCATATGCAGCTTATTGTATGTGTGTATGTATGTGTGTATGTATCTATAAACGTATATGCATTTTTGCATCACAAGACACAGGTAGATATTTTTACAAACTGTAACTTCCCATCAAGGACATCTCCATGAATGGTTCTCCATATCTTTTACACCACGCCATATACTTATAATAATAAACCAGTAACGAAATAATAATTGCTTTTATTTATCACATCTTTCTGGGTAAGTTGTTTGTTTGTCTCCACAACATGACAACAACATTGTAGCCAGTCATCACGATTATATTCAATTTGCTTTTACAGAACTTGCTACACATATAAGTTAGTGTTTCATTGCAACATTTCAGTCTAGAATAAACCAAAATATTAAAACTTATAAAATTATATCATTTTCATTTGAACGTCTGTGATAGGACATTTCAGGATACGTTGACACTTATTCCGAAAAGAAAACGAAAATCAAATCTTTTCAGTAACATAAAAACTAGTTTAGTGCTGTGATATTCCTATCATAGCATTTTCTTTATCATGACAACGAACAAACTACTTGTTTAAGTATCATTATAGGAAATGTGTCACATTTAAAAAACTTCTCTCAAAAGAGACGAAATCGCTTATTCTACAAGATAAGATACACAATTAAATAGTCAAGGTGAGTTATATTTGGCAATAAATAACACTATGTAGGGATTATGAATTGGGGTTGACATTGTACAATAATTACCTTCATAACATTATTGAATATGAAATTCGTGGCAGCAAAATAGCAAGGGTTAACTTTATAATTAAGATCAGTTCTTTTGCAAAGATGATGTAACGGAATTTGACTACTAGAGTGTTCTTTTTACTTTATTTTCTTGTTCATGTACATAGCTTAGGAAGTACATGATCGGGGAAGTCCTGGGCGGTTTGCAGTAGAGGAAACGAATGTAGGTCAGTTGTGCCATACTTATATTTGGATATTAGGTTCAAATCTGCTTTGTAGATTCATACACAGAGTGTATACCATATCAACCCACACGCCCATAGGAAAGAACTCAATTGTTTTCTTGCAACGCCATGTTATTCTAAGAATGAAAACATATGACTTTGTGATTTGATATGGCATGCTGTCATATTGGTTTTCCTGTGATAAATTATATTCCTTCATTTGAGATTTTGCATAAAAGTTATGTAAACATTCTAAACATCACAATTTGTGTGAAAGAAGATGAAACAAAAGGTTAATCAAGTAGTCACTGTTATTCATTGGTTATGAATAAGATTGAATGTTGACCTGTCTAACCATTGGCCTGTGATTATGTACCTTTCACACATGCTTTATGCGGGAGTGATTCTGAAATACCAGATAAGCGCATTCCAAACTGTGACTTTGAGGCATTGACCCATTTAAAACGAATGATTAGTTAAGGCAATTGTGATAAAACCCACAATTTTTTTCAACAACGTCCCTTTTATTGGAATCGGAAGATTTCATGGCTTTTAAGCCTACTCTTCTAGTTTTTGTATCATTAGTTATAAACATGCATTTCAACTTTCATAAAAAGTTTCTATTTCCAAAAACGTTTCTTGCAATCTTGCAAGCTGTATTAAAAAACCCACTATAAATCATATACTATTACAATTGCATAATTGATTTTTATATGATAATCATTTATTGTGTTTAAAATAAATTACTTTTCGCAGCATAATTGTGAAAAAGCGATATGTCCTTAAACAAGAATATGCAAATATACATCTTAAACGGTGAAATGAAGTGAATTAAATTGCTGAATTAAAATGTATTCAACATATTTGGCTGATAAAAAACTTCCAGTTTCTTTTTTCAGTGAGTATCTTCTTTATTCCAGATAACGAACAGGTGAATTTCAAAATCAAATTATGTCCAATTGCACCAAGTTACAGTAACCGAGACTAAATGTGATTTTGGGCGAACATCCTCAATAAAATTCTATAGTTTTTACTTTGTTTTTTAAATAATCGACATTAAAGTTGATCTATGGAGTGTCTTGCAATCGAACCATCTACGCTGTACATGTCTAAGATATATATCTATATGGGTTTGTTATTTTAAGCAATAGGGACCACCATTGCTTGTGATAATCCGTCATGCACGATTTAACAGTGCATCTTCATGCACCGGCTCATTCCTCTAACGAGATGAGACTCCATTGCACTTAGTTCTACGGAGCCAAATACTTTGTTCCATGTTCTCTATATAATGGCGACCCCTTACACGGCACTTTACATGTATGTGCAAACTCTATTTTGATAACATCTATGACAATCCCCAACAGTAGGAACTCTTTCATTGATAATATCACAGTAGGTTTGTATGGAAGAACCCTTGTCAATGAATGGGTTGAACTTTTCAAGTACATGTACAAAATATGCACTTATTCCTCTATCAGTTTTAACAGAAATATTCTGTTGGTGCTTACTTAGCCTACCTACCAGTTTAAAAAACATAGCGTAGAGTACTAGTGATGGTGCTGATTGCATTTTATCAATGATGAAATATTTATATTTTTACCAAGTGACTAAATGAATCTGAAATGATTTTATATGCTGGAGTTCAGTAAGCTAGCTGTGTCTGAGAACAGTGACGGGACTATTTGATCTCGGTTTCCGTCTGAAGAACCTACTGTTTTTTTGAGCAAACACATTAAAAATAAGTGCAAGAGCATATTGAAAAGTTTAAAACCAAAAGACGAAAGAATATATATGAACCACAATCTGTTTAGTATTAACTTGGTGTTACTATGTACACTACACTAAACACAACTATTCTGCAAACTACTTATCTTTTATTCCTTTTAAAACTGGGTAACGTCCTTTTGTTTTTCACATAGAAACGCAGCGAGGTAAAGTGACAAGTTTCGAGCTGATATCAATGAGATTGATGAAAAAAGTACCTGTCCCTGCAACTTATATAAAAGCTGCAAAAGCTATAAGTTAATTAAATAAGACAACACCGTTAGTCACGTATATAGTGGCATAACGTCTTCTACACTCAAACACTTTCATAAATATTGTAGCACCGTATGAATGTAATATAATCCACAATATGAAAGTATATTTTAGAAATGATAAATGAATTAATGTTTCAGTAGGGTTTCGTTAGACCTTGAAGTAAGGATATGAATCAATTTGGAGGTATTTGCATGTACATGCGTATGCATGCTTCTGACATGATTGTTTGATGATAAAAGTTCTGTATAAAAAGAACTGGTTTTGTCGAAAATTCTACACGCGAAAACACGTTGACAATAATCTTATTTGGGTTATCCCTACATAAGGGAAGATTACTTGTCATACTTCTAAAAGGCTACCGGTCGAAGGGGAGAAAATGCCTGTTTACATTGGTGCAGGAAAATAGTTAGATATGCAGGAAGTGCACTCCTGCAACATAATAATATCATACATCTAATCGAGGGTCGCCCCACATGTATCAAAATTACATTTTACGTATCAACAATATATGTGTTGGGAATAACAAACCAGATGGTCGATTGAGCGAAGATGTCGACTGAAATACCAGAGAATCTCCACCCTTTGTTACAATGTTGTCAGCATATTTCTACTTGGTCTTCCTCAAAATAAACACAGTTGAAGTGGACCATATGCAAGAGGAATTATTCTATATTTTAAAGGTGAACTTCCATAAAGCGTGCTACATAGGCTTCTTACCAAATTGGAAGTGGTATGAATATTTTCTTGAAAATATACTGTGCCCACGTGTTCGAGAGAGACATAACATTGACAAATCATTGATGATTCACTGTCATGTATGTGTTCAGAACGTTTTTGATTGCAACTATTTTACCATTTGACATCATATAACCATACTACAAGCAAAAACACATACTTTATATACTCTTCAAAGCTTTCAGATAAATGCAATGAAGTTACATTGTACATTGATAATGACTTTGACAATTGTAAATTATAACTATACATGTGCAATTATGTTTAGTGAATTTTCATAACATCCTTTATTATGTCAATAAGAGGCAGTTTTAGGGAATTTTCTTTTCTTCAGATTCCGTTTATAACAGACAAAAGTATTCTGATAAAAAGAACAGATAATTCAATGTTATATATATATTTATATATCCACACTCTACAGCAAATATATGAATTGTATGAAACCTCATCTTTTCTTATATCACAATATACATTGAACCTTTGGTATCTAAAAACATATTTTTGTAAATATTTTTGACTTAGATGGTATGTATCATTGGCTTCATAAAGGTGTTAGTATCTACATGATTATCAATAGAATCAGCTTCGTAAAAAATTAATTATTTCATTGAAATGGTAATATGATACTGTACACGTTTGATTAGATTTTGAGCAGTACCTGCAGATAACCACTTTTTGATAGGAATAAAGGTTCTCTGAAATTCATTGGACAAATAACATACCAGAGAAAACCTATACTCGCACTAAATAACGTAAAATTTATCGATGTTTTCATTTATTCAAATTTCATTGCCATCTCAAGAAACAAATGGTTTGACGTTCAGAGATACTTTGAAGCATCGCGTTGATGTAAGGATCAATATTGCATCAATTTTTTATCCATAAGTTCATCTACAAAAAACCCCGTGTGTATGAAAGTGAAGGGTCTCAAGTGCTATTAGGTTACAACGAACCGTTATAACTGAGTAACTAAATTTCAAATGCAACCACTGACATTCACAGAAGCATAATTGAACAAAAGCATCTACAATAAAGTCTTTCCAACACTGTCTGTCTGAGTCGATAATGTATTGTTAATAGCTCCAACTGAGCTGTAACCATGTGCTGATGCAAAACTTTGTATTTGTATTTCAAACTGAATTCAGTATAGAATAATTAGCTTCACTTCAATCCATCAGTTCCAATGAATTACAAAACTACAACTATTATTATCATTCATAAACATTGAAATATACTGTCAATCACTGAAACCCTTGCATCAAAGCTATTTCATTTAGTTTTTAATAAACGTATTTGTCAAATAATGCAAACATGAAAGTAAATATGATTAAAATGATACCCATTCCTTAAGTTGAACGTTCTCAATCTTATAAGATTATACACAAAATCAATTTCAAAGCCTGCACAAAAGATCAAATGTAATGTTGGTTTATATGTATAATGTTGACTTATTATTGTCTAGCATATGGACGATCCTTTTTGAAAAAAATATTAAAATTTTAAATGTATAGTTTATTCATCTCTCAGAAGTTAAGAGTAAAAATTATATATAGTTCCAGTCAAGTGGTTTCTTAACAACTTTTTAATTAACAGTTTGGTAGATATACTCATAGGAACATACATAATTCACAACTAAATTTGTTTGTGTCAATTTCGTTATGTTTTGATGTCTTCGTAATTACACTACAGGATAGTCTTAGAAATTTAAAGATATGATCACTGTTAATGAATTATTTAATTGCAGAGCTATCATCATTTTTAAAATTAATGACACTATCTACATAAGCACCTTAAGCGCCTCTTTGATGATATAAAAAGGTCGTTTATGGAATGGTCGTTTATGGAATAAGACATTTTTAAAAAGAGTCTCATATTCAGAAACATTAAGTGTGGGTACACTGGAATTACTGTACTTTTTATTCCCCTTTACAAGCTGCTGACACATCAACATGGTGTTAATGAGATAATGACCAAACAGTAGAGGTGAAATAAAGATGAAAGATAGATTTTATTAGTATATGTTTGATTACTCAAAATAATTTCCTATCATCTTATCTCGTTTAGACATGAATATACCAGATACAAACAAAGAAGTGTTTCTTACTCATACGTCTATCTTTCACAGCCACGTTAAATTTTTGGGTGATCTTCCGGGACCTGAAACATGTGGTAGGCAACTGTTTTGCTAAGATATCTTCG
The DNA here is from genome assembly GCA_921293015.1 of Phorcus lineatus. NCBI lineage: Eukaryota > Metazoa > Mollusca > Gastropoda > Trochida > Trochidae > Phorcus > Phorcus lineatus. The sequence goes on from OV121082.1 coordinate 42,477,476, forward strand.
CACGTGTCTGCGAATTGCTCCCTGGGTTGTGCTGGCTATGAAGCGGTGTTTGGTCTAGATGATGCTGTGAGAAGGTGGGGATAAAGCTATAGATAGCACCTTTCTATTTGTAGATGATAGACATTATGTGGCAGCAACCAACAGATTATTTTTTAGCAATGGACGTGTATGTCAGAACCTTTTTGATATTCATATGAATTTGGCATAAACGGATCCTTCAGATCAACAAATGGCACAATAAGTAGTTTAAAGGGTTAGAACAATAGAAATAAATTAAATGAGAGCACACTGCATCGTATTTTCAAACAAGAAGAATAGGTTGCTTTTGTTTGTCTGTTTTCTGATATCTGTCAATTTCATTTGGTGTAAATAAATATTCCCTTTGTGAAAACTGAGAGCATCCGTACTAATATTTACAACTGATTACACAAGGATCTTAGATCTTGATATAATTTATACATATACACATGTATGTAAAACAGCAAAATCAAACTGATAAATGTAGATGCTTTACAGCTGTAAATACTTTTCAAGGACGTCGCGAATGCTTCCCTGTGGCTTTTACACTACATGCAATATGTTTATCATTAAAAAAACAATTACAAATGTTGAATGTTTTTATTTAAAAGGTTCAGACATTTCGCGGATCGGGGTCGGGTGTTTGTTTGTCTCGGCAACATTACAATGGTGAAAAATCGAAATGACGGAAGGATACTCAAGACCTGGCAAGAAGGACATCGCTCTTTATTGAGTTGTTTTATGTTCTTATAAAGTGTCCATATGCGTTAGCATTGCGTGAATCGTAGCAGCTACTGTTTGTACCAGCAGCTCTGTCAACTGAGACAGATTATAATAAAGATTTACCCATATACATAGTGCCCTTTACATTAATACCCCCCTTAAAGCCTGTCTCGCTTTGTGTATCTCACCACTATCTATTTTACCGCGACCCCCCTTCGTTTGGAGCCGACTGTGATCTCGATGCTGACACTGACTATAGTACATAGAACAGGTGGCGACCAAACTTGCTGTAGGCTTTGTATGTTTGTAAATATTGACTCATGTTTTCAAAGCGTTGTACTTCATGAATCTAGATCGTTTTGTAGACCAAATTACACTGTGGCCAATGGTCACAACTATATTCAGTTTCCTTTTGCAGAACGGATACGTGCTCCAAAGACAAAGGAGTGTTTTGTTGTAACATATACGTCTATAGTGAACCAGAAAATATTAATCATAGTACGTTGGTACTCTGTAACATTGGAAATTGAAAGATACTTTGACAGCTGTTCCAGTTTGATATTTGTATTTGAAACACGATAGTTTTAAAAGCAGTAACCCTCCAACAAGAAACCGAAAAACTGTTTGATTCAGATATCATCATTAACTTGTTGTATATCACCATCGGGTTTTTTCTTTCAGTTTTTCATTGCAGTCAAATGGAGAACATTTAGGAAACATTGCGCTGCAATGTATCAAGTAAATATCTTAAATCAGTATTTCGAATCGAAAAAACCCCATAAACTGTCAAAATGATATGTAAATGTAATATTGTATTATTTCTATGTATTCGTGTGCTAATGTAAAGTCTAGAAATATGTATACATTCAGTTCACACTTACTGGCCGTAACAATATATATGCATGTGCATTCATTTATCGAATTGGCTGCATTTCCTCACACAAAAGCAAGAACTTTACCATATACGCATAATTACCTTTTCCATAAAACATGGCAGCTAAGTAGAGTTAAAACAAAACAACATGCATCTTATGTGTGGTAATGGTTAGATGACAAAATGTGTAACGAGCAGGATGCATGATTTGTGTTCTTATGAACAAAGCCGAATGCTTGAGAGTTGTTAGAATAAAACGTAGACCATAATTTGAATTGATGACTGAAAGGGTTTCGTTTTCACTTAAGTAAATATTGACAAGCATGCAACAGAGATCGAAATGGTATGCATACACTGTTGTATATAAACAATCATAGTTAACCTTTGTGAGTGCACAGGGCGCTTATGAACTGTTTCGAAGCTCAAGAAGAAACAGAGCTGGTCAATATTAAGCAGTGTCCAATGATAAACTTGTTGACCCAAGGCGAGATAATGGTCATTTAGCTAATTAGCCTGTCAGATATCATGGTGCAGACAGAGACAAATTACGACAAGGAGATGCTATAGAAGCTTGTTTATTTGGTTGTTATCGATTCCAAACAAGATATTCAACTGCCTATCTCCTTATTGACAGCAGACAGTTTCTCTAAACCTGTGGATTCCTTTCTTTAGAAAGTGAAAATGGTAAATTTCAAAAGGTTTCCTAAATGAAAACATATCATTTGAAAATCAATAATTCTATTAAGAGTTCTCCTATTTATCAAATTCAAAATCAACATAATTTCTTTGTTAAATCAAAAAAAACAAACGGGAATTAGTAAGACATGAATAACTTAAACTGCGATAGACGGGCTATTTAACGTCATTCTTTACTTTTTCTTGAAGAGGTAAACTCGAGCACCTTCATATGTTGTTTTTTCTCTAGTAAAACAAGTGTATGACGTCTCTGACGACAAAACGAGTCGTTAACGTCACCTTGTTGTTGGGGAACTGTTAAAGGATTAAACAACCATGAAACAAGTACTAGTGTTCCTAATATATGGATTACACATCATAAGAATACACTAAACAACCCTTTGTACAAAAGGAGGAGCAGTAAATATAACTTTGATTCGATAAACAAAACTAGAAACCAGGAATGTAATATGGAACTTATCGAAGTGGATTTTAACTCATGTAACTCACGTAACTCGATATTGTAATGCATCTTATGAAATTTTGAGAATTGACCCAAATGTTATGTATTATATTAATAGTTTATAAGGAAGTTGCAAATCCCTTTAAGGGTGAATGTCCATGCAAAAATACTTTAAGGAAACATCGATGAAAGGGATATGACTTTAATTGATTGTGTCATACATTAACGTTACATCATTACTAATATATTTCAGCTTTATGTAAACTACATGCTGTATAGCTTACAACAGTTAAATATAGTGCATGATCTGAAATACACAAATGTTACTGTTTAGTAAAAACTACTTCTATTTTCGTTATGGGTCTGTGTATTTCTATGTCAGAACATTAGTTGCAACATTACAATGAACAAAAAACCTTTTTAAGTATTTTCATAAAAAATGTGACAATATGATCTCACTATAAATGAAGTCGCTAATTCCAAAAGGTGAGATAGACAGTTTAATCAATGTGAGTTAAATTTGGCAATAGACAACACTATTGAGGCAATATGGAAATAGAGCTTGTGAATTGGTGTTGACATTGTATAATGGGTACTTTCATAAAGATCTTGAATAAGAAATGTTTGGCAGCAAAATAACAAAAGTTCACTTCGGTATGATGAGGACAGATTAGTTCTTTCGTAGAGATGGATTTGACGACTTGAGTATTCTGTTTAGGTTCTTTCCGTATTTATGTACATAGTATAAGAAGTCCATGGTCGGGGAAGTCGCAGCGGTTTGTGAAAGGGGAAACGAATGGAGATGATATAAGTTGCATATATGCTTTGTTGATGTATTCGCAGAACATATACATATACCACCCACATACCCTAGGAAAGGACTCAATAGTTTCATCGCAATGTCAAATCTCCACAGGAAATTGATAATTTCAATCAAAATACGATTTTTTAAAAACATCTCCTTTTTATGACTTCGTGATTTCATATGACATCCTTCATGTTGGGTTTCTTGTAGGAATACTATTCACTCTCTTTGTCTATAACATTATGACATTTCTATTAAATGTGACACCTCAATTTGAGATATTGTATAAAAGGAAAGTAAAAAAATCAAACATCAGTCTGTGTGACAGAAAGGCACTTAAGACATATCCAGATTGATTTCTTAAATATATAGGCATAACTCAACTCCATAACAAGCAATTCAACACTATCAAGAAGTTGACACAAAAGTTGTTCCATTAGTTAAAGTTGAAGAGACTGTTGTTGCGTTAGATGCTGCAAAGATCTCATATTTGGCCCTGAATAAGATCTAATGCCGTGCTTTACCAGCGACCTGTGATCCTGTACCTTCAACGCATGCTGTATATGGAAATGATTTGCTTCCTGATACAAGTCACTTTACTCTACTAGATACGTGCATTCCAAACTGCTGCTATATACCTTGACCCATTGACAGGAATAATCAATAAAGTGAATAGTGATACAACCTATATGCTTAATTCAAATTGTCCCTTTTACTGGAATTAAAGGTATCGTTGCTTTCTAGGTGCCTGTTCTAGTTTTTGCATTATTACTTTAAAAACTTTTGCAAAAATGATATTTCTATTTCCAGAAAAACATTCTTGCAAGTTGTTTAATTTTAAAAAACACATGAAATAGTATGATATTACAATAACATAAATGATTGTTGTGAAGAATCAATTATTGCGTAAATGCATGAGATTTCCAAGATACTAAACTATATGACTTTTTGCAGCCATAATTGAGAAACGTGTTTTCTCTATACATTTGTATATATATATATGTAATAGAACATATGCAACTATAAACCTCTCACTGTAAAATGAAGTATTGATGTAATAAATTGTATTCAACATTTCTTGTTGAAAAAAAACTTCTAGTGTCAGTAAATATTTTTCAGGAATTGTAATTTATATTCCAGATGAATTTGGTCTCTTTACAATAATACATTTGAAAGTATTCAAAGATAAAAGTATGTCATTTGCACAAAGTTATAGAAACCAATACTAATCTACGTGATGTATCATGACAATAAATCTCCCTTTCTTATTCATTTATATTAACTATATGTTGTATTTTCAAAGTTTATTTTTAGACGTTTTTTTATAGAACGATATAAGACTTTTATTTACATGGGTTCATTAATGTAATTACAAAGAAATGTGCCCATTATGGGTTGTGATAATCCGTCTTGCACGATAATGCATGACATTTTCATTTAAAGAAGATGAGCCCCCATTGCACCTGCTTCCACTTAACGAAATTTCCCCCTTGTTCTTTGTGTAATGAGGATTTCTCACAAATGTACATCGCACTTGTTGGTTTCGGTTAAAGGGACAGAGAGTACCATGTCGGAGTTAAACGTAATAAACTTCACACTTCAAATTTCATAAATGGTGTTAATATATCGATAAGTAGTGACTCTTTCAGAGAATCAGAATCAAAATGCTTATCAACCGAGTATAAGGACAATAAACGGGTAAATGTCCTGATTTGTGATCGAAAACCGGACAGTGGCGCGCGCCAATGACTCGAACGTAATTTTGGAAAATTATTAACAGCAGATACTGACACAAACATTGGTTGATAGTATTAAGTAGGTAACGTAACTAAAATACACTTTAAGTGGACACATCATTTCGAATTCTTAATAATAATAGAGCCGTTTTCCGATTATCAGACAAAATAAGAAAATATCAAAATTTTGTCATTCAAGTGATAAAGATGCAAGTTTAGGAGGTGAATTTAACCTAACTCAGGTCATAAGGTATTTTGACTCTTACTAGAACCCAACTTAAAATCATGAAACATACTCTGTGTCACTTTAACATGTGCACACGCTAGTTTGATGACATAAAGCAAAGTATGAAAATCCTCAAAAGTTGTTACTATTTCAATGATAAAGTCAGATTCCGTTTGTTTAAATTCCCTTGTCAACGAATGTGTTGAAACTTTGAACGTACATTTACAATATTTACACTTATGCTCTATCCATTTATCTGTTTTAACAGTAATATTCTGTCGATTTACTTAGGATATCTACAGTTTTAAGTGTAAAATACAGTCCTGTAGAGTGCTGGTGTCAGAAGTACTGATTGTCTTTTCACAATAATGCACTATTTATACGTTTACTAAGTGATTAAATGAAAAGGTTGTTCAGTAAGGAAAGTCTGAGTACAATGACCATACACACAAGATTAATATTTATAAAATGATTTTACAATTTCTATCTAACTGTTACTTCACTAAAGTCAAAAGGCTGTACTCCATTGCTTCTCTTAGCAATTGTACAGAGAAAAATGAAAAATGTTTTAACTTTATGGCCCATCCCTACGTGGGAAATGTGTCTCAAGCTCACGTACACAGTTCTCTTCATAACAGGCGGAGGAAACGTTTGCTCTCTATACAAAAATATTGATGTTGATGGTTTTGACATTCGCCAACGTACCATGGCATCTTGATTTTCAAGTATATGTGAAGGATAATGTTTTCAGTGTCTCTTTAAGACAATCACAGTTATGTTGCAATAGCACGCAACAACCTCTAAATAACCATAGAGTGTCAACATCAATTAAGACACGGCGTTAACTTTATCGTTGAACAGCCATCAACTTTGCAAGTTCATCAAGAATATGAAAATATTATTTTTCCTTTTGATCCTGAATATAAAATAATTTCAGTAACAGAGCTACAATGATTAAGGAGAAAAAACATGCATAGAGAGAGAGAGTGTGTGTGTTAAATTTGTATAGCTTGTAAAATTAAAACATGTTCAACCAAGTTGTTTTATTTAAAGCTTTCGGATTAGAAAAAAGTTATTCTTGAAAATAATTATATTGTCCGAATTCTTTTTCGGTAACATCAATTGAAAACAAGGTGTTTTGTTTTGTAAATAATTTGAGATCATCACTGAATCCAGTCGTGAAAAGTTTACTGATTGTATAGGATTTTTTAAATTAAAGTTGCAAGTATGTTGTACTTAAAGGTCAGTAGTTCTTTCTTTGAAATATTTAATTCTTAGAATTTTCCCAAATCAAAATTAGTTCATGCCAACTTTATTATCTTCAGAGGATAGATAATCTAATAGGTCGTGGAAGAAATAATCTTCTTTCAAGCAAAATGCACAAGCGGCCATTTGGTTGTGAACACCTTTAAATGATTTGAGGTAAGGAATTCCAATTATAATTCGTTAGTACAGCTTTTAATCAAGTTTATAGATTAAGAACCCAATTGATACAGGCAATATCTGTTATGCAATTTCCAAAAGCTATAAGGATAATAAATAGTAAAAAATGTACAGTGGCCACTATATATACATTTTTTTATAACATTAGGAGGTTAAGGTTTTACTTAGGTTTTGTGAGAACTTGGAGTTGGGAGTTGATGAGATGAACATGTGGTAGTTACAGCTATTTTCCAGGTGGTTCTGCAGATCAATGTTCCCTACAAACAGAACAGGGCTTGTCATGTTAAGCGTTCTAAACAAACACGTCCACATGAAATCTCCCTCTGGTTATCTGCGACAACAGACATGAAAATTACTTTTTCATACTACTTGTACAGCATACGCCAGGAGGAGGGAAAATGCAGGAAGGTAGTTAGAAGCGCAGTACGTGCACACCCACATGATAGTAATATCACATCTACAGGGAATCGACAAAGGTCGCCCTGTATCAAAGTTACATGTGTCATATCAACAGCATTGGTAACAACAATCCAAGTGGTGCAATGAGCGAAAGTTGTTGACTGAAATACCAAAGAATCTCCAACCCCTTGTTAAAGTGATGGTTACCTATGTCTACTTGATATTCCTCAAAATAAGCACAGGTGAAGTGGAATGCAGGTGGACTTATTCTAGATTTTAAAGGTGAACTCCCTTAAAGGATGCTACATAGGCTTCTTACCAAATTTGAAGTGGTATGAATTTTTCTGGAATGAACACTGTGTCCACCTGTTAGAGAGATATATAACATTGACTTATCATTGATGATAAATGTCATATATCTGTTCAGAACATGAATGCATTTTTGAATGCAAATATCTTAGCATTTAGCACGATGGAACCATAACTCCAGCAAAAACAGATACTTGATAAACTCTTTAAAGTAGCTAAATTGCAGATCAACGCAATGCAGGTAAAATGTTGTATCAATCATGAATTAGAGATAACAACTTTGCAAGTACCAGTATTTATCTGGCCATTTCCATAACATCTTTTTTATGTCAGTGAGTTTTAGGCAATTTCAAATTCTGTTTATAACCGAAAACCGCTGGTGCTAAAAACAACAGATAATTCAGTGTTTATCTGAGATCGTCGCCTTCAGATATCATGCAATATATGTTCATTTGTAAACAATACGTGTGCTGGGTGCAACTGAGCAATATCAATCTTCATGATTAAAACTTATCTTACTTTCTTATGAATAGCTTTACATTTCGAGGCCATTTCTTATACAGACGAAGAATCGCACAGTCTTTATCGCAGTGATCAGCTCATAATCAATCAGTTTCTGACGGGGCATAAGTTTGGACAGATATGAAACATATTACATATGATTCCAAGTAAAATCCCATAATCGCTGCAACTTGATTTTTTAAAAAGATATTTCACTGCACTCTGTCGCACATTCAAACACTGGTATTGTTGTTAATAATCATTATTGGCCGTTTTTACATTTTGAAGAACAATTAATGATTAATTCCAAATTATCGTTTGACGTAGTGAGTTTGTTCACGTATGCAGTACCTCAGTCTCTGTAAACAAATTATGTACAATGCACACGCTTGACTCCTTTAATCTTGGTACCTTTTTCGGCTCCATCTGTATTCCTACGTATTTATTGTCAGTTATCTCATTGTTTGTATAACTACGTACATTAAGCATATATATTTCCATAAATTCACACTCTAAATCAAACTTATGAATTACATAAATCCAAACTTTTCTTACCACGTTATATACATTAAACATTTTGTAGGGGATAGCACGCCAAAAAATGGTATCATCGAGCAATGAACAACTATGCCTGAACATACTTGATGATCATTAGACTAAAATTTAGTCTATGAAAAATTTTGATAAGTTACTGTTCCTTCATCCATAATATTTTTTTCTTTGTCAATCTAGACTTGCTGAATGTGGACCTAGACTGTATAAAAGGCTCCTTTAAATACACAGTCATGAAGCACATTATCATGTGAATTGGACATAACGATATGATGTTTCAGATCAACAATTGACACAATAAGTCTTAGGACGGGTAGACATTAAATGAGAGCACACCGCATTGTACTATCCATTTATAAGAATGGTTACTGTGTTTGTTGTATGGTTTTCTGAAACTGATACCTGTCACGTTTAAGTCTGTGTAAATAAACATTTACTTGGTCAAAACTGAAAGCATGCATCCAATCAAAAGACCCTGCTTGGAACAAGGATCTATGTTAGGTTTTAAAACTGATTCGTAAACAATCTTTCATGCTACACTCACCGGGCTATGAAGGTTTAGGTCAGTTACACAGAATCATTTTATGCCTTCTTGATGTCGATCATTCATTTCGTTGCAATATCAGTTTACATGTACTCGTATGTTTGTTCTAGAATTTGGTAATGACATCATAAATTAACTTAAATGCCCCTATCAATCATACTTACACAGTGCCAGTTTCGCATTCATAGTTCATAGTTTAAGTTGAAAGAAGTCGAGTTTGTTCTATCCTAACGCTTTGTTTCAAGTTTATCTAGCGCTGTAAATGTCATAAAGATGCGTTATTTCAGCATATGGTTTATAAAAGAGATCTAGACAATAGGAATGGGTTTGATATCTTACTTAAAATTATAACAAACTCATTTCTAAGTCCTTATTGATAATATCTGTGAGTGGTCATCAGAAGTCAATTATATACGTTTTTAACTATCAAGGTGAACAACCTTTAAATCGAGTTTTGACGTTGTGTTTGTATGAAGCTAATGTTACACGTTTTTGTTATTTGTTTTGTTATAACTGCATAAGGATATGAATGATGTCATGCATATCACAATCGCTCCAGACACTATAGATATACTGGATCTCATGTAATGTCTACCCGTGTTAAAATGACCAAGACTAAGATCTTAAAGGATTTAGGGTCTTTGACTTGTTACGATATGTCTTACAATTCGTACAGTTGGGTGTGTTCAAATACTTTTATTCTCTTCAACAACCATAAAATGAATCCATCATCTTCAAGGGAACTTAAGTTTTTAATACTTTTACCTCTAACTTCTTATCGCGGACACCATAATGAATGCTTTCTACAATAACAAAATGTTGACTGCCTTTATTTCAATTTTTCAGACCTCTCTGGGTCAGGTGTTTGTTTGTCTCGGCAACATGACAATGCTGCGAATTCAGAGCTAAGGAAGGATACTCCGCCCAAGGCAAGAGAGACATTGCTCTTTCATGATGTGTTTTTATGTTTTATTTTGTGTCCACATATGTTAACATTGCACGTGATTCATAGCAGCTACTGTTTGTACCAGCTGCTTTGTCAACAGGGAAGGGAGAGGAGTATAAGAGAGACTCACCCATATAAATAGTCCCTGACTAACCCCCTCATACCCTGTCTCGCTTCGTGCATGTATATCATCACTATCAACTACCAACCCCTTGGTCTTATTTCCGTCTGAGCCGACTGAGATCTCGATTCTGACACTGACAATACTACATAAAACAGGTGGGGACCAAACTTGCTGTAGGCTTTGTATGTTCGTAAATATTGCCTCATGTTTTCATAGCGTTGTATTTCGTGAATCAAGAGCGTTTTGTAAAGCAAATGACACTGTAACCATTGATCAGGACTATATTCAGTTTGCTCTTACAGAAGGGATACCTTCTCAATAGACACATGTGTGTTACATATCAGTCTAGAGTAAACCAAAAAAATATAATCATTGTGCTTTTAGTTGATTGCCGTAACAATAGACATTTCAATATACTATGACACTTGTTTCACTTGGTATTTGAAACATGATAGTTTTGAAAGACTTAACTCTCAAAAATGAAACCGAAATAACTCTAATTACTGACATCATCATAAATAATTTTATTATTTCACAACCAGATGGGTTTTGTGTGTCATTAATTGATGCAAGTCAAATGAAGTACACTTTAGGAACACGATGCCCAATGAGTAAATGTCTGAAGTCCAAAATTGGAATGAGAATAATAATACTTCTTCCACTAATGAGTGCGTAAGTCGGATATATTGTTTTTCTTAAATTAGTGTAAACATACAATTACAATAACTTTCAACTAAATAAAATGTCAATATGTTTGACGTGGCAAGGCAGGGACAAATCAACATACTTCTTCACACATATCTGTAACTTTTAACCTGGCGTCTCATCACGTTTTTGATAAATATGAATAATCAGAGAAAAGCAATGAGAGATTGTTCAAGGTATTTTTTCTGGGTGTGGCTGAGACCAAGTTTCAAACACAACCAAAGGATCGGCTCCTTTACAATACAAATGGATAAGCTGATTTGAAATTAATACTATTATGCAGCATTTGATTCCAAAAGTGTAATGTATAGATTGTTACAGTGTCCTCAACTAATTGGATTAATGAAAATATATACTTTTAGTCATTGGTTTAATTAATTAATCAAAATACAATTAATCACTACATTAATACTGTATTCTTTCTACGTATTTGTGTGCCAACTTAAAATCTAGAAATATGCAAAGAATCAATCTACACGTTCCGACCTTTAAGATATGCTGATTATATACATGGATATTTATGTATCAAATTCCGAACGCACAGTAAGAACCTTACCTTGTTTACACAGACATATACTTTTATCTAATACCATGGCAGCTAAAAGGAGTTTAAACAAAACCAAATGCATCTAAAGCATGTTAAGGTTTAGATGACTAAACGTGTAATAAGCAAGATATTTTATTCCTTCACGTACACAAAGCCAAATGCTTGAGTATTTTTAAAATATAACCTGTAAATAAAAACCTAATTTGATGAAAGAAAGGCACTCTATTTCTTTATGTAAATATTGAAAAACATTGCAAGAGACATCGACGACGGGGCATGAATAATCTTATAAATAAACAACCAATGTTTGCTTCCCTGAATGCCAATTGCGTTTATGAAGTCTTACCAAGCTCATTTACAAGATTATCAGAACTGGTCAACCAAATTCCACTGATGAAGGTGTTGACCAACGGCAAGATAATGGTCATTAAGCTAATTAGCCTGTCAGATATCATGGTGGAGACAGAGACAAATTACGACAAGGAGATGCTACAGAAGTTTGTTTATTGTGTTGTAATCGAATCCAAAGACGATATCTAACGACCTTTCTCTTTGTTTACATCAGATAGATTATCTAAACTTAAGGATTTCTATGTACACAGATATATTCCAACTCAATTTCAAAGGTTTCCCTTCAAAATGTTAACAAAAAAAGGACCTATTATCAATTGAAAATTAATTAATCTAAATTTATAAACAGTTCTCTTATTTATAAAATTAAAAATCAACATCCATCTCCTGTTTTCTTGTACAAAAAAGGTTGTAATGGCGACATCTGAATGAGTCAAAAACTGCGATAGACGGGGGATACAACTTTTTTCTTTTCTTTTACTTGAAGAGGTAATCTCAAGCGTCTTCATTAGTCATATGTTGTTTCTCAATGAGTGTATATATGACATTCCTGACAACTAAAGGAGTCGTTAACGTCACATTGTTGTTGGAGAGCTGTTATAACAGTGATATAGCAAGTGTTTCTTAATGGATTTAATTCCACAAGAATGCATTAAGAATCTCTTTGTAGCAGTAAATCTCACGCCTTCTTTAAAAAGAACTCTGATGCGATAATAAACCCAAGAACAAAGAAACTTGGAAAAGAATGTGACACTTATTCAAAAGGCTATTTCACTCAGGAAGCTTGGCCCTCATAAAAGCTAAGAGTTAATTTAAAGGTGGCATAAAAGTATGATATAATTAGGATTCGATTGTTGATGTGACGAAAGTTATGATAAAATTGTATCATTACTTATTCTATACATCTTTGTAATGTTTGATATAGAACTGGTTTATTTTTGGAAAAATTATCCGAATGTGATCCTTTATAATAGAAAAGATTATAAGGAAATTTTATAACTGTATATAAAGATGAAATGTCATGCCATACAGTTTAAGGAAACATCACTGAGAGGAATGACTTGAACTGAATAGGTCATTTATTTGCGTAAAATCAGGTTAGTAATTGCTTATTAGTATCACAATACATATAAATTATGTCATTCTTAACATAGTAACACATTTGCGCATAATGTAAGGTACATGCTGTACAGTTTATGACAGTTAAAGAGGGTTTGTCCTTCTGAAATACTAAAATGCTACTGTTCAGCGTTACCTTCACAATGTTTCATTTTTTCATTGTCAGAACATTAACTGTGTCAGATAGCTATTATCATGACAACAAACAAAGTGCTTGTTTAAGTATTCTTATAGACAATGTGCGACATTTAAAAAAATTCTATCAATAATTAACAAACCGCTAATTTTATAAGGTGAGATACACAGTTTAGTTATATTTGGCAAAAGATAACACTATTTGAGGCAATTATGGAAATAGAGATCGCGAATTGGGTGTTGCAATTGTAAAAAGATTACCTTCATAATGATCTTGCATGGGAAATTCTTGGCAGCAAAATAGCATAAAGTTCGAATTGTTATAAGAACAGAATAGGTTTTTTACAAAGATGATGTAAATAGATTTCGCTACTATACAGCGTTCTTTTTAGGTTACTTTCTTGTTCATGTACATAACATAGCAAGTCCATGATCGGGGAAAACAGGGGCGGTTTACGGCAGAGGAAACGAATATAGGTCAGTTGTGTTATACTTTTATTTGGGTATTAGGTGCATATCTGCTTTGAAGATGTATTCGCCGAGGGTATAACATATTCACTCAAGTCTGACAGATCTCCACAGGAAATTGAAAATTTCGTTAAAAATCTAATTTGTAAAACAGCCCATGTTTTTCTTAGAATCAAAACATATGATATTGTGATTTGCTTTAACATCCATTCATGTTGAGTTTCCTGTGATAAATAATACTCACTCCCTATATGTTTATATATTTGAATATGAGGTGCATTTATGCTTTTGATGTATTCGCTGAGTCTAAATCATATCCACCAACATGCGTCTTGGAAAGAACTCAATAGTTTTCTCGCAAAACCAGATATCCACAGGAAATTGAAAATTTCATTAAAGCTATTTTGTGGGTAAAAAAACTCATTTTTTCCTCAGAATAAAAAATAGAATTTCTGATTTGATATAACATTCATACATGTGGGTTCCTGTGTAAGTAATATTCACGTTCTTTGTTTATAATATTTTCATATGTCTGTTAAATGTGGCACCACCACTTGAGATATTGCATACAATTTCTGTAAAAATTCTAAACATATCTGTCTGTGTGAAAGAAAGCCACTTAACATGCACAGATTGGTTTGATAAATATCAAAGGTATAACTCGAAGTTAACTTAACTTAATAAACAATTCAACACTGTCACCATAAGAAACTAAAACAACAGTAGTCAGTACCAGTAGTCAGTTAAGAGACTTTTGTCAGGTAAGGTCCTGTCAAAGATCTTATATTTGGTGATGGACAAGATTTGATCTTGACCAGATTAACCAGTGACCTGTGATCATGTTCCTTTCAACAAATTATGTGGGGCATGATTTGTTTCCCGATATAAGTCACTTTGCACTCTCAGATAAAATCATTTATATTTGTTGCTTTGCGCCCTTGACCTACTAAAGTAATAAGTAGTGAATGAGTGAATGGTGATAAAACTTACAATCTTATTTGATAACGTCCCTATTATTTGAGTCGGAAGGTTTCATTATCATTATGTCCAATTGCACCAATTAAGTTACAAAAACCCAAACTAGATTTGAATTACTTGTTTTCCAATTTTATTTAAAGAGTGCCTTGCAATTGATCCGTCCACGTTATACAAGAGTGATATTTATATGAGATCGTTAATGACCATCATTGGTTGTGATAATCCGTCTTGCATGATTTACCACTCCATCTTCGTGCATCGGAACTTCCCTCTTAGTAGATGTGACTCCGTTGCACTTGGAGAATATTTCCATGATGATTTCATGAGTTGGTTTGTTTGAAATTCCTCGTCAATAAATATGTTGAAACTGTTCGAGAACATATTCAGAATTTGCACTTATGCTTTATCCCTTTATCTGCGTCAACAGAAAAGTTCTGTTGATGCGTACTTAGCATGCCTGTCAGTGTAAAAATCAGTGCTGTAGAATGCAAGTGTCGTAGTTGCTGATTTCCTTTTATAAATGATTTAATATTTACATGTTAACAAAGAGCTTATGCATGAAGAGGCTTTTCAGAAAGCTTACTCCCGAGTACAGTGGCCGTACTTGGATTATTTGAGCTTGCTTTCCGTTTGAAGAACCTACTGCTTTTTAGCATTCACAATTGTAGATACGTGCAAGAGCATATTGAATCTTATTACCCATATGGTTAATTATGACGTCACTGTAGCGGGCCGTCTCAAGGGAAGGAGGCCCTTTTCTGAATATTTCCATGCGTTAGAAATGAAATAGAATCGGTAATAAAGAAATTATTACCCTCTGAAGTGTTTCATATGACTTTTACGAAACTCGTGCGAATTTGTGTAAAACCCTCGCTCTCGCTCGGGTAATACAAAACGTCACACACGTTTCGTAAAAGTCATATGACACACTTCCTCTTGTAATAATCTCTTTATAGACGTTTAAATAAAGATTATCAACCAAAAGAAAAGAGAAATATGTACTGACCAGGATTGTTTATCAAGGCTCTGTGTTCAATAATCTGAGTACGCATTTACAAGTTGGTGTTGAAAAATACAACTGTTTGGCTAACTGTTTATATTCATTTCCTGTGAACCTGGGTAACTTCCTAATGTTCCCTACATATATAAAAACATATTTTAACATATTAAACCCCATGTAGTTCGAGAGACATTCTCCACTGTTTATGTTCATGTCCTTTTGTTACATTCTATATCTAGCTGTTACATTACGAATATGTAAAAACTCTGCAATCCATCGACTCTCCAAGCTAGTTTAAGCAATTGTACAGAGAAATAATGAAAAACGTTTAAACTTTATGGCCTATCCCTTGCCTGTGTAATGTGTCTCAAACTCACGTACACAGTCCCTTCCACAACAAACAGGGAGGGAGAAAAAGTTTTCTCTTATCGGAAGCTTTTGATGTTGATGCTTTTGACACTCGCCGCCGTGACTTGGCAGCTTGATTTTCAAGTTTATGTGAACGATAATTGTTTAAATATGTTTTGAAAACAATCACAGTTATATTCAGTGAGACGCAACAACCCCAGATAAAGCTTTGGTGTGTCAATATCAATAAAGCAAATCGTTAACGTTATTGTTATCCAGCAATCAACTTTGTAAGTTCTACAAGAACATAAAAATAGTGTTATTCTTTTTATACAGCATATAAAATCATATCAGATGTACCTATCATAGGGTAACAACATGCAAAGAAAAGATAGCGTTAATAGGAGATTGCTAAATTTGTATAAGTTGTAAAAACGAAATTTGGACGTAATATACAAGTACAATGCAAAAGGAACAATGTAGTAATTGTTAAGAAGAAAAAAACCCTGTAATTATCGCCCAACAATTGGCACTTTTAGCATTACAAATCTTTCGATTAAATGCTTTTGAATTTGATCATAAAAATCGAATTCTTGAACAACATTTTTCAAATTGCAAACATGTCCAAATTATTTTAACCTCTGCAAGTTTAGCTATCTGAAACTACTAGATTTTGATACCGTGTCTTGTGTAAATATTTCGAGCTCATCACTCGAGCAGTAAAACGTTTGAAGCTTGTGTAAAGAATATTTCAATTTTTAACCTTGCCTATGAACGATGAATATTTTCAACCCGGATTTGTCAATAAATCAATATAATTATACGAAGCTTTATGTTTTAGATTTCGTTCAACAGGTGCTGGTCATAAAACTATATTTATATTTTGATATACAATTCTTATTCATTTGTATATAACCTTGAATCGTATATCAAATTCATGATCTTAATAGACGCAGACAGTACCTAGAACCAATACGACAAAACCATGAGTCACAAATGTATATATATAGTGATAGATCTTCTACTACAATAAAACCTTTCCAAAAATTTTGAATCACGACATGTGAATAATATTAAGTATCTTATATAC
This sequence comes from Phorcus lineatus, assembly GCA_921293015.1. Taxonomy (NCBI): domain Eukaryota; kingdom Metazoa; phylum Mollusca; class Gastropoda; order Trochida; family Trochidae; genus Phorcus; species Phorcus lineatus. The sequence goes on from OV121082.1 coordinate 42,494,555, forward strand.
TATATAATATTACAGTATCTTTTAAATAGAGTTGCTTAAGAACTTCAAGTTAAGTGATGAATCCAATTGGAGTTAACGACATGTACATGCATTGCTTACAGCTAATTCAATTTTGGTTGATTATTAAGGTTCTGTATAAACAGAACTACGCTTGTCATGTCGAGCGTTCCATGTCAGACAAACACGTCGACATGAAATCTTCTTCGGGTTATCTATCACTACATACGTGAAAATTACATTTTCATACTTCTTGAAGAGCTTACGTCAGCAGAGGAGAAAATGCATGTTTACATTGGTGCAGGAAAGTAGTAAGATACGCAGTACGTGCACACCCGCAGCTAAGCAATATCACATCTCCGATCACTGAGGAATCGACAAAGGTCGCCCTGTATCTAAGTTACATGTTGCATATCAACACCATGGGGAATAACAACCCAGATGGTGCAATGAGGGGAAGTGGTCGACTGAAACACCAGAGAATCTCCACCCTGCGGTGATGCAGACCGTTGTTACAGTGACGGTAGCATATGTCTACTTCATCTTCCTCAATATAAACACAACTGTGGCGCAAATGCTGTCTGGAATCGACATGCCTAGTACAACTGTTAAAAGGTATGTGGAATTAATCTTAATTGTGCAAGTGGAGTCCTTTGTTACACTTTGGAATACAAAGCACGGTGCATATGCTTCTGATACCAAATTGTAAATAATGCGAATGCCTTATTCTGTTTACTCAGTGATTCCGTACGTAACTGTGAAACTTTCATTGATTTATCGTTGATATTAGAGTGTATCATATATTTTAACCATGAAAATACGAGGGGAAGTTCTTGGAAGTGAGTATTGAAATTTTTTTTAAAGATATCATCGTTTATGTCATTATTAAGACGACAGTTTATATAGTTAAAAACAACCCTTCCCGGTCATTTACTTGAGATTTATAGCCTTGGAACACAGGTACCCTCCTGTGATCATGGAAAGTTCTAAACTGAGCATCGTGCGGTTATAAAGATTATCCGGCACGAAAGAAGGGGTGAGTGCGACCGAAATACGTAAACGTATGAATGTTTATTGGAAAGAAGCCCCTCAGTGTCCTACAGTTACATAATGGTCAGCAGTTTAAGCAGGGTCGCAGGTCCTTTGACGATGACCTACGGTCAGGAAAGCTTGTTGAAGCCACGACAGATGGTATGGTTGCACGAGCACAGGGCTTAATCATGTCCGATCTTCAGAATGCTGCATTTCTCATGAAAGTGTTTACACCATAATTCTTGAGCATTTGCACATGTCCAAGGTGTCTGCAAAAAGGGTGACTCGAAACTTAAATGCACATGGTCGACACCAGAGAGTCGAATCCAGTCGTGAACTCTTTTGAAATCTACAATCTACAATAACTTGCATTGCCGTCTCGGATGAAACGTGGATTTATCACTGGGATCCTGACACCAAGAAGAATCCATTCAATGGAAGCATAATCACTTTCCTGCACCCAAGAAGTTCAGAACTCAGCTTTCTGCTGGGAAGATCATGGCGACCATTTTCTGTGATTCAAGGGGCGTAATATTTATAGACTATAAACCACCTAAAACTACAATAAAAGCAACCTAGTATGTTGACTTGTTGAAGCGATTGAGTGAAAGAACAAGAAGAGCGGCATGTTGAATGCTCAGGAGTTATGCTTCTTCATGACAGCGCTCCAGTGCACAAGAGTCGTATTGCACAGGCTGCACTTCATCAATGTGGCTTCATATACAAATGTACCTTAACCATCCCCCTTTCGGATCTGCCGCCAAGCAACTTCTATCTGTGTCGCAATTTGATATCACACTTGCCTGATGCAAGATTTGGCGATGATGATAAACTCAGTAGCTACTGAGGCGTGGCTGAGGGGCCAGTCAGAAGACTTCTACTGCAAGGGCAAAGACAGTCTCAAAGACAAATGGGCAAAGTGCAGGGAGATTATATTGAAAAATAAAATCAATATCACAACCAATGGTTTCTGTTATATATCCACTTCTGTGAAGTTATTGACTCCCCTTTGTACATTGTTGAGTGGAAATTATTATATGACACTAATGAACCATGAAACTAGCAAACTATGCTTCATGTACTTCCCTAAGCAGTTTCATCCTCAATGAAAAATCCTATTTAAAAAAATCCTTATTCCCATGCATATTTGATTGTATTTGTCCGACAATGTGGCTGATCACAGGCAAATCAAAAGCTTTTCAAAATTCCGTTTATAAACGACATATATATCCCGATGCTTAATGAACAGATACTTCATTGTTTTATCCCAGAAACCTTCTTTGATATTATAGACTAACTGCACATCTGTTCATTTACATATGTGCTGGGTGCAGCAATATTAATTTTCGTTATTAATACTAATGAAACTATGTTTTTAGCTTAATACCTAGAAGGTTTATCTCACAATGACTTTGAATCCAAAAGTCTTTATTACAGAGTTCATAAAATCTAATCATCGGATTTATTGACTCGGGCACGAGTTGAGGCTGATATGAAGCACATTACACATCAATTTTGCAACCAAACCACATTATCGCCGCATCTGTATCTTGTTTTCCGATATTTCATTGCACTACGTGGCATGTTGCGATAGTGGTGTTGTATATAATATTTCATATTGGCCCTATTTCTCCTTTTAAAAAACACTTCTTGACAGGTTTATTCAAAATAATTAGCTTACTCTACGAGTAAGTTCAATAATGCAGTTTCTCAATTCTTTGAGAAAACAATATTCCAAAAACGTAAATATTAATGAGTATTACCGTCAACAACTCCGGGCTTCGCTCCATGCATTTCCCTTGATCGGCAGTGCACTCATGACATGCACTGTGATAAGCTTGTTCAATCTCCGCACACTGCACCAGAAGGCATCGGCAGACACGTAAGACTTCTTAAACTCGAATTATGATTGTAGGAGGGCGTTGTGACCTTGCACTGGAAGAGTTAGAGCGTATTGAAGCTTAGATTAGTGCTTAGAGCGAATTAACTTTATTACTCGCCCGTGTTAGATACTGCAGTGTAATATTAATACGGCGATATTAAACTAGTTCAATAACGCTGTACGTATGACGTCACAATATCGTGTGGTTGTGACGTCACAATATTCGCACCGCCGTCACAATGGCGGCCAAGTCGAAATTTGTTCAGTAACTTTTGGCAATCATGCTTGATTACTGAGGTCAAATAATAAACAGAATACTAAACTTCCTTCCGTTTAATACTATTTTTTATTAAACTCGTTAATGATTTGGTATCAAACTCGCTTTTGCTCGTTTTATACTTTATTATCAACTCGTTTAATAAAAATTATTATTAAATGGAAGGTCGTTTAGTATCCTCTACATGTATATCTATACGCATACCCACTGATACGATTATTCATTTTTTGACGATTCGTCAGGACGTCTTACATTATAACAAGTTATGGTAAATCTTATTCGATGTGTTGTCCGATCCGTCACGATTCATCGAAGATGTTTGATGATCCTCATCTGTTGGATTCCTGTACGCTCATGTAACAAGGTTCTTGTAAGTCGTATTGATACATAAAGATTGACGGCTTATTTCAATTTGATTCAACTAGTTTATCCAGTCACAGCAAACAATCAAGGATAGATCGCTCCGATTCATCTAACTCGAATACTTCGGTTGTGCCCCCAAGTTATAACTCGTATATATGATTTAAACATATTTATTCATGTTTTTATATATATACATGAATGGATTGGCCAACAAGCTCCGAAGAGCTTATATCAAGGCCGCTCCGATACAGTTACATATAAATAAGTACAAACTCATATTAGTGACACATGTCCGATTCACAACTTAGCTTCAAAGATAGTGGTTTTACATGAATACAATGTTGTTTGCCTGGCAGTCAATACATATTCAAGTGCTTAAAAGGAGTCAAATCGATCAGATTTTATTATATATTGATGAATAGAACTCGTATAATATGTGATTTCCCAAAACATATGGTCAATATCCAAATGTTTAATTCGATTGTACAATTGTTACCCCTAAGGCACCAAAGAGCTAAATTGAATCTCTATATTCATTACTATCCTACAGTTGATGTTAACATAAGTATAAGACGCATGTTACATGTTCAAAATAATAACTGTTAGTTTGCTCGTGTACCACCTCTGGTGGTTTGTGAGTGAATTATGATTGATAAATTGAATGAACTAGTTCCAACACTATTTGTGTTCATATTCATGCTAACATGTAATTCCTTAGGAAGCCACCTATAATACAATTGGCAAAAAATAGGTATCTTACAATTATTCATCAGCGTTAATTAAGTTCTGGTGTATAGTGTTACTAGCTCCATCATTATTTGTGCACATGTTCCACTTCACTGTTTAATTCCTAGTTCTTAAGCCACCTATCAAACAAATGGCAAAACATAGGAATTCGTACAATTCAGCAGTGTTAACACAAGTTACAGTGTGTAGGACTAAAAAATAAAGAAGGTACAAAGTTTAAGATCTTCTTGAAATATTTTATGCCAACTGCCACATTTAATTCCTCGACGTAGACATGTGAGTATAACTTTATCCTTTACAATTTATTTATTAGCTTTATCTGTCATCGCGCACAGTTCCCTCGAGCAGACTTTATTTTGATAAGTTTCATGGTTTCCGTCACATGCATGTTCCATGCAGTGCTTTATGATCCAATGATTCGTTATATACGAAACACTCTGCATGCGGTTTTAACGCCACGCTCCCGGATATCTTGTATAATTGGTGCATCATTTGATTTCAATAGTGCACTGACATTGCTCATGTACTTAATAAAACTGACAATTCTTTGCTGCTAGGGTGTATTGTTAAGAGAAAAACATGAAATGACATTCAAAACAACTGAGTGGATTATGGTTTGCTATTAGCGCTTCCTAACCAAGCGAATAGTATTTTGTGGGTACAAACAACTGAACAAAGCAGCCAAATGATTGGAAGTTCACGATGAATTTGCCGTGAGTAATGAGATAAAGGCAGTAGCTCACAAGAAACATAATGAATCGTACTCTCACGTAAAGTATACTGTTGTGTTTCAATCAGAAATGTTCGAGCATCGTTAAAAGGTTCAGTAAGACATGAATGAATTACACAAGTGTGTATTTACTGGGATCCAATGACGTTTAGCATGTAATTCTAATTTGTTTGTAAACTCAATTTTTTGAACGAACATTGATTTTCTTTAGAAGTTGAAACTTTTGATATGGGAAGAACGTTGGGTTCTTTTGCGTTTTCGTAATGGCATGATTACAAGTGGTCTTGATATAAAAGTGGTTGGTTCAAGTGATTATAAATAGAAGGTAAAATTGTAAGACGTAAGTGAAGAAAAACAATCTGTGTGACTATAAAGGATAATAATTGACTTAAAGAGAATGACAATATTCCGTAATGTCTTTGAACTAAATACTCTTATTTGGATAAACTGTCGACGAGGACGGTGTTAGCGTTCGAATCTATCTCTTGTGATTGTCTAAAACATTACAATGGTTTTATGAAGTTATCGTTTACAGAGATTTTGGTAATTGACTATAGACATATTCTTCGTAGTAACATTTTTATCGGCCGGTTTAACCAGAAAGGCGTTTATTCGCCTGCGACAGTTCATACGAAATTCAGAATACATGTTCAAGCTAATAATACTGAAGGTTAAAACGCCTAAGTTCAAGTGAACTAAGATCGATTTCCTGTAATTATGTATTTATAAATAGCATGCGTAAGTTTTCAGATATCTAGTGGTCATAAGCATGTAGGATCCATATGCGTTGTGTTGATAACATTTTTTCCCAATATCATAAGCCATTTCCTGTGTAAAGGACAATTTGCTATATTTGTTTCCAGAATGAAATTGCATCCATAATTAGATTTGATATTTTGTTCATAGTTAATGATACTTTATGTTCAGCATTAGCAAATCTATGACATGGCTTTTTGTGACGAATTTAATATGGTTATTATCAAGTATATGTAAGCGTAAATATCAACATCTTGAATTATGCTATTCATACATGTGGTCAACCTTTTTCCGATGTATTAAGTTAAAATCAACCTAATTGTTATGTTCCGGTTCTCAAGGTAACCTCTGAATAATAAGTGGGAAGTGAGGGTGCATGTGACTAAAATTAATGAAAAGTTGAACGCCATAGACTATATATAATTCTTTGTCAACGGATGCAGACTTTCCTTTTATTTCATTTGAGTGGCGTTTATGTGACAAACTTGACACATGTCAATTTTCTTCCCCGACCTTTGTACATTAAGCAAAGGACATGTTCATTTATGCAACCGACTTCAGAACTAGACTATGCGTCTGCAATGCATATTAGTGATAAACGTTGCTTACATCTCTTCTTGGAAAAATTTGATATATATTCGTGTCTGTAGATCTACATATTCACACGGATATATAAAGCAATGCAAGGAATGAAAGAGTTCTGAAAGATTACACCACGCGGCATGCCATTATCCTCAGATATCCTTTTGGAAACTATTCGCCATTTATGAATCTGAGATCTGCATTTATGATTACGAAATCTTTTTAAAATGTCTACTACTTTTGATGACGGATAAAAAGACACATTTTTATACAATCTGAGGGAGCCTGCTGTATCTTGCATTGAAGAACCAAAGCAATATCTCCATATAAAGATACAGGAATAGTGATGACAAATATTTCTCGAAAGCCTTATTCAATTGGTATCATATTTCATGCATTTTAGATTTGGGTTTATAACCTTTAAAAATTTGATTGGATACCATTCCAACATTCATGCGATGGACTGGTAAATGGGCATCCTAGGGGCCCGGGGTCATGAAGAATATTTTCAGAACTTCAGACATAGTGATGAACATATATTTGTCTTACTTCAAATAAGTAAAGTAGAATAGGATGATATTTGTTAGATCGTGACCAACTTGAGTTTAAAACTTGCCAGAAAAGATAATGGGATTTAAATTTTAACTACAATCTTTCAACGCTTCTGAACCTGACTTACTATTGTGACGAAACTAATATCATGTACATTTCACACTTCAAGCGTGATGTTGTATATCATGTTCATGAAATGTTTGGACAAAAACCTAGTCCCATTAGATATCGTGACAACAGATGTACCCTTTCACTTGAGAGACATAGAAGATACGTTGGCACTCTCAATCTCTGGCAATACGTCACGAAGATTCTTGGAATTCGAAGCTTCAAACATAAATTTAAGAAATCACAATGACTTTCTTTAATTAACGTAAACTAATGGCAATTTCTGGTGAACATTTTTACTTAAAATCAATTTGAGGAACTAAAAAAACTATATTGTGTTACTGATATCAGCTCAAAGTCTACATTATAATTCCGTTTCTAAATTGAACGAGATATCTTCATCCCTTTGATTGACCTGCAGTTCAGAGGAAGTGAACATTCGCTACTGGTCGTGTGCGTAGCCGGGTTCGGGGAATACTAGTAGTTGTATAAAACTTTGTGACTAACCGAATGTGCTATGGGGCTTCCGGCAATTAACATATCCACTTCCAGTATCGATATTACTCACAGGGGAAACACGCGTCAAGTGTCGGATGTTTGTCAATCCAAAATAGAAGCCAATCACATCTTGCAGTTGGGATACATATCGCAAATTAATTATTAACTACTTGTGATATGCTGTTTGTGTGCGATAAATTTTTTAAAGGGAATGACACGAAATTATGGTCAAGAAAATGTACGTCATTAGAGCTCTGAAATACGATACTGATATTAGAAATGATCAAACTTAAATTTACTTTACTGCCGCGCTATCGTTATTTTAATAACAATAATGATAATTATGATAATAATTCCAAGATATGTCACTTTGCTAATAACAAAAGTTTAACTATTTCCAATAACCTTCAATTTTTTCCGTTCAATTAATCTAATGTTGATGTTATACCTAATAAAGTAGTGCTGCATTCGTATACGTTCCGTATTACTATCTAACCAATCGCGGGAAATCTAGTGCTACGAATACCGGCTTCCAGTTCACCGACTTTTCATATCAAGATTATCATCTTTCGTTGAATGCGTGTGAAATGTTATCAAATTTGATATTTTACGGAAAAGGACACAACTGACACACATATGACGTATTGAGTCATCATATCCTGTTATGGAAATCGTCATCACTTCAGTAACCTTGTAGACAAGGAAATAGATAAGTCAATTCTCATCATGCATCAAAACAAGCAATACTTTCAAATTCCCATTATCACACTGTTAGTTGTATCAAGTCTATGCAATTGATTACGCGTAGCGCGTCTAACAACAAACAAGTATTGTGTGTCGATCATGAAAACTGTCACGTTAGAGCACATGGCGTAACAGCTTGATTTATGGTATGAAAGAGTTGTGTGTGGGAGAAATATTATTGTTGCAAGGTGCACTTGCTGTCAGATGAAAATAATAACTCAATATGATTAATATACTTATATTAGGACCAAATCAATGTCAGAAAGTACAAAAAGCGTTTTTAGACATTGAAAGTGATTGACGAAACAAAGCGGAAAGAATCAGTCCATCATATTATGTCAAATTGTCGACTATTCACGGTAATGTGACGTCATATGGGTCTCGTAAAATCACACTAATAATTCAAGATTGATAAAAAACAAAAATGTATAAACGTGTTGGCGAATGTGTACATCGGATAAGAAAAAAACTTCGAGAAAAAATCTCTATACAGTGACTGTAATTCAATCTATGTGTATCAATTTATATGTAGCTGTTTTCTTAAGTCGTGAACAATACCCAACTTAACCATGGTCACCTGTTCAATATAAAACGCCTGTAAATGGTTATTTGAAATCAGTTTGAGATTCGCCAGTATGGTAAATAATTAGAATGGACATATGGCACTGAAGGAAGTGTGAGTATCTGTAGCTAATGTCCTTGTGTTGGGAGGTCCAGTTAAAGATCACTTGTCCCTTAGGAGGGTTATCATGTTGTCTTGACCTTTCAATACTGACCACTTACCGTCCAGCTGGGTCATTTCACAGATAGTAAATAATCTTCTTGTCTCAAACCGACTCCTTAGAGTATGTGTCTGTCTACTTCAATTGATGATGAAAGGGAACGTGGATTATGGTAATTCTTTAGACCTCATCAAAAACCTTGATGGAAAAAAGTTAATTCATTTCTATTGAATAATACTCATTAAAGCTATATAAAACAAAGGTTAACAAACGTTGCAGAAACATCGCTGCAGTAAGGTATATATACTGGACGAGATAAAATAAGGATACGGTTTACTTTTTATCAGGTGATCAATATAAAGACATGTCATTATCAATATTTTAAGATTTTTCATGTATCCCTAATTATTTTTGTCCAGTATATCTTAAGACGTGGACGGGTCATGAAAACACTATCATGTAACCTTCGAAACAGTACGATGCCAGATATAATATTATACCATTATCTTTTTCTAAACAAGGTATGTACAGGTTATATCTATCACGAGCAATGTTATCAAAGAGTTTCCAAAAAAAAGTTACACATACAAAGTGTACTAATCTATTTAAATTTTACGTAGGTCATTTACGTTATTTAAAGCTATGCTTCGGTTTTGCTGAATAAGATGTAGCATATTGAGTACCTTTTCCATTGTGTGCCTAACATTATTGACCTAACTTTATTTTCGATAATACAATGTTTTCAAGGCTCTCTCACTGTTATTTCGGAAGAAACAAAGAGACATCAGTTTTACTAAATCGGGTTTAGATAACGAGAAAAAGGACACCTGAACATATCGGTGATACTTTTATATACAGAAAATGATCTGTAAAAAGTTACATTTTTGTATAATGATCTGTATATTTTATAACTTAAATCAAATAAAATCATAATCACATATGTACAGTCTGCCATGAAGATATATACATCTACTATATAGTTGAAGATTTACCAAATGAAGATGGCTTATCATAGATTAAGAATGAGACTGTGTTTATGGACAAACCCATCTTTGACAAAGATTGTATCGTGATGTTTAAAACAATTTTGTCTATCCGTGGTACCTTACATGATTACATTAAAATCTTTCTTCTGAAAGACGTGTTTAAAGAACTTAAACAAAGGAATTCATGTTCTGATGAATACACCATCTAAAAGAAGATCGGTAGTGTCTTCATGCTGCATAAGAAAGGATGGAGGGGCAGAGGTGAGGTGAGGTGAGGTGAATTTAACGCCGCTTTCAAGATTATTTCACTTATATCGCGGCTGCTAGTATTATTGCAGGGAGAAAGCCCGCAACAACATTGTGACTGTGCATTACGGTGAAACCTGCTAGCATCTGCTGTAACTAGCAAACCATGGGTGGTACTGCGCTGAAATTCAGTGTAGCATTGCACCCAAACCTGACTGCGTGTAGAACAGTTCTCTACTGCAGACAAAGTTGCCGAGCAACTGGCGGGATTCGAACCATGGAGGGGCAGAAGTTTTAACACAAGTCTTGTTCGTCATTTCTGTAGTCTCCAAGTATATTTTATGTAACCTGTATAGGGAAATAAAACATGAAGGTCACTCGCCCCTTGTACAAATATCAACATAATAGCCTTTGAACTATTGCACAACTCAATGATAGGACTAATCATACCGACTTTTTAACCAGGGACCAAATGGCCTTTTCTAAAAACCATATCATATTCAAAATATTTTGTTTCATTGTCAATTTTATCTACTGCTTGAATTGTACACAATTTACACGTGTCAGATTCAACGTACAACAACCAGATATAAACACATTGAAGATACATTATCAGCTGTTTCTTGACATTTTGTTTTTTTCAATAAGTGCAAAATAATGTATATGTTGATAAGAATTGAAAATATCTCCTTCGATTTGCATATCATCCCCTAATGCAAAATATAAGACAATAAATAATTTTCACTGAAAGTTGATTAACGATCCAAAGTGCGTGCAAAATCTCAAATCACTTATCCTAAACACATGATTCTCTCTATATGAGCTAACAGCACTTTATCCACAATATCTTCCCCTGTTTGAGTAACTTAAATGATGTGTCTTTTAATAATGATTTTAGCCATGTTATCCCTACTTTTTACTCAACGGATAAGCACTGAAATAGTAATTTTCAGAAATAGTCAGTAGTTGTCTATAAGACACCACCTTCGATTGTTTAGTTTATGAGACTCCGACAAAACTATCACTGGCAAATTATTAAGCCTGTTTATCATTTGTTATTAGTATGTCATGTGATCATTAAGGTGTAAAGTATCAGTGAAAAGTGTCATCCCTAATGTCAATATTTCAGTTGACTTCATCTAAATTTTAACCATAGAGAATTGATCACACTTGTGTGATAATGAAACGCTATTACATACAGACCTGGCACACTTTTGAGAGAACCATTTCAAGTGCAGCATTTTAGTTTTAGCACTTGGTTCCGACATACGATACTGTCACTTCATCTTAAAAGAGTACTTTGTCAAACCGACTAGGTCAGTAGACCGACAAGTGCACTTAACTTTTTAAGAGTGATTATTCATATCCTGTTCTTTTCTTGTAAGTTTTATCACACGGGAGAAACGAAAATGTCGATTTCATTTCGTAACAGACCGTTCACGTAGTCAATTTCTTCAGACAAAAGTCAATCTTTACACAGCGAGCAATCCCTGTTCAAAAGATTGACGCAACCATAGTTGAAACGTGCGGTGCTTCACGGTTTGACAGAATGACGTTACACACAGTTAGGCCACACTAGCCGGCTGGTCGTAACCCCATTGGCTAACCGCAACACAGACCCTCCCATTTTCACGGATATGTACTGATGAATCGCGCCTCCACGCGCCAAGGATTTCCCCTGCACTAATTCTATATAAAGCGAGCCGGCGCAGGTTTACATCAGTTCGACTCAACTATCCTGTGAGTAACTTTACCGGCAAGAAAGCTCTTAACCTCATACACCCTGCGTCTAAGGATTAACTCGTTGCTGAAGACAGCCTAACTAGGATTTACAAAGCTTGAATTTTGGTAAGCATATTTTATTTTGAATTTTAATAATTGCTTTTTGATATTTCATATTTTAAATATTTATCAGATCCGAAGAGATAAAACAATGGGAAATTGTCTTGTGAAATTAACAACTCTTAGTTCCTACGTGACGTAACGCATGTGCTACACGGCGATATTACAAAGTCGATATTTCTCCGTTCCTTCACCTCAGTGTAAAGAATTGTCATTAATTAATCTCGACTGCAGAAGCGCGACAAGCTCCTTACTCAAGGAGCGTCTGAGAGCTTTTCCTCCCCATTAAACACTTGTCTATGTCCTCTAGTCCTCTTTCCGCATTTAACTTTCTCTAGAAATGTTTTATTCGATCTAAAAACATTGCCAATTCGATTTTCTCTCAGACGTTGCCTTAAATATACTTGAATAGACTTTAATGATCGGCTTACGTGAGAAGTTTCAAGTAGTTTTCCGATTCAAGTGGTAGAAATAAAAGTTTGATTGAAAAATTTCCAATTAAGTAAAGTTCCAATTTATCGCATAGGAAAATGGTAATCGAGGATTTTCTCAACATGACAGATCTTAATTCCACTTGCGATAACATGATAACAGTTGCTTTGAAGTCAATTGCAGGTGGGATGATGTAGATATCGCAAATTAAGGAAACTGCCTCTTATGAATCCATGTTTATATCTTTCGCACGCTTGTCTTTAGCATAAGTTGTATATTTCACTGTGCGGCGTGCCTAAATGAAGATGTCACCCGTGTTCGATGACCCCTGACCTCGCCTTTATACTCGGCTTTATCAATGGGACTGTGCTATCTCACACGTATTGTACAACACGTACACCAATGGTGTGACTTCTAACCTACGCCTTTCATATCAGAAAAAAAATCATGGAGAAAATGCTCGTCTTGTAAATTTCGATTTAACAACGCGCTTTTTCATCGATAAGACTTAATAAACGTTTAAAACCAATATTGCCAATAAATATTGTCATCAGTGTTTTCATTGAAAACGATTTTGAATGAAATATTTGACCGTTTTGACTCTACCGAATACAGTTTTAATATTTGTTATTTAATTGATTTAGAATTGTTTACTCGTCCGAAATAGTGTATATAAAAGCTAACTAGGAAATCACTTAGTATTATTTCTTTTAAACTTCCTAATGAAGCTAGTTACATCTTTGTTATATACACCTCTAGCATAGAGATATAGAATACCCCCTCCAAAAAAAAGGGAAAAGGTTTTTTACTGTCCATCTTGAGATTCATAATTATCATCCGAATGACTTTTTACTTCTCTTTGTTTTGGCAACTTTACATGTTTTTCATGGAGAGTGTTTGCGTTCCGTTATTAGAAGATAAGATATATTATTCTGTAACAGGTGCGTTCTATCAAACCGTGGATTGTATACGCACCTGTTTATATAAGATAAAAATATTCTTACATATTAAGATATGAATAATGGTTATTTATGATTTTTTTTAAACTACGATACATCCGCATTGGTCATTCACCTCTCAAAAAGAGATAATATAATTATTCGTAGCGCTACAGCAATAAAGCAAGAGGTAGATAAAACGGTAGTTCTCTGCAAGGTCGTGTTAGATTCATTTACCTTACGAGCTATTTCTTGACGTTGCGGTTAATTTCACAAGCCTGTTTTTCACTTGAATTATCTCTTTCTCTACTGTCTTCCCAATTTCCACCTCCGCATCCAACGCACCACCCAAGTATTACCTCTAGTGAGTAAACGTCTACAGCGAGTTTCTAGACAGGTTCATGCTAATCGTTTACTTCTGTTGCACCATCGCGCTCACGATTATTAACTTCAACTTCTTATCTCAGAAACATGCGGCTTTAAAACACAATGCAATAAGAAAGCAAGTGTTTGTTGATAAAACATGAAAGGGGCAATCACGTTCCATAAAAATCTTATATGTTGTATTATATCTTTGATATAAGAAATACAGTTTCGTCACAAGGCGATAGATTTCACCACTTAGCTCAGATCGTATATGATTGACAGGCGCACATGTCTATTTCGCAAGCTAGCGAGGTGCACGACCCGTGAGCTGAGGACATTTCAATTAGAGCCTTATTGACATGCAATTGACACGCTTGTAATAACGATATTACAGCAGTACGTCAATTAGATCTGACATCCAAACCCTGTGAACTTTTTTTGATTGAAGTAACTTATACGTTCCCCTTACGGATCAACTTAAAACGCACATGTAACATAGTTAGCGCAAACGTTCTACACGGATAAAGGGATAAGCAAGTTGGTTGCCTCTCTTCTTGTAGACTGTAGCTTAGAAACCAGGTTCAATCCGATCATAAATCACGTTTATTTTCTTGTAAACCTCAGTGTTATGTCACACTGACATACACCTTTTAGAATCTTACACAGGCATTTGTTTCAGCGTTTGTGAAAAGAAACAAATTATGCCTGAAAAACCGTCTTTAACCTGACACCCGCTTGAATATATGTTGTGACATAACGCCATCAGCTTCCGGCGTATTCGCGGCTTCATACATGCCAACTGCTTTCGCCGACGCCCGACATGTCTTGAAAAATTTTCCGTCTTGGAACTAGAGTAATGTCTTTCGCTTTACAACTTGTCTGTCTGGAGATTTTTACTACACAATGACCTAGAAACCCCCTCAATCACGCCACTGGGAACATTCCTAAGGCTTTTACTCGTATGTGTGAGTTTAAAAGTGCGCTGCCTGCACTCGTTGCATGTCCATGTCACTTACAGTCATCTGTCAACGTGTCACAGATTCCGCCCAACCATCTTCTCTCTTCCGCCCTGTATACAGTTGATTGTAAAGATAAATAGATTTTGCTCTGTAGTTATTCGAATGTGACACTATGTAGGTGTTAACTTCAATGTACATTACCTACGGCGAACGGGCAATACTTGTGCTCAAATTATCCGTACCTTCTTAAAAGTAGCTTGATATGGTGATATTCCTGGGAGGAAGTACAATGGGTATGATTTACAATGGATTTGGCAGGCACCTCAAACGCATCTTCCCTGCCGAAGAACTTGATGTGTCTGCTTGAGCTTAGCTTGCATAGAACACTCCCGGTGCAGTACCTTTGTCCCAGATAAAACCAGACACCTATAGCCGCCAATCAAATACCACCAGACGGCGGGCGCATGCTATAATACTTCAAAGCACATATATATGCATGTCGATTTCATATCTATATCTTCTCTCAACAGGTGCAGATCCCCCGACTCACTAGACAGAATGTTTTGGCCCTCCACCGACGAGCGTGTTGATGCTGATAGCGGCGCCAATGCCTGTAATTCTCTGCACATGGGGCTGTTTGGGTAAGTTTTTGCTGTTTAGATTGGCGCTCTCTAGATTTTGCCACGCGTGTATATTTCGCTTATGCACACGTGTTTAAAAGCTTTGTGAGTTCGATCAGTTGGATGAGTTTGTTTGTGTCACTTCGGGTTCTGTTAAAAATGTCTTTAATCATACGTGATGTATTTGAATAAGTTTTTCAGTTAATGATATGATCACCGAATACGTTATTTTCACAATGACGAAGGGAAAAGAAAGTTTACTGTTTTTTTTGGTTTGAAAAATCTTTTTGATACAAAACTGTATTCTTTGACGTTGAGTAGAATGAAATAGATTCGTCTCCGTAACCAATCTCCTTATCAGCGACCTGTCATTATAGGCACGGGCACGAAGTAACGCACAATACCATTGAAATCTGCATCGCTTTAATCATGTAGATAAGGTGCACGGATGAAGGCATACATAATTTATGGGGTCTAGACCGGCCTTAGCTTCTCACTAGCTTGGAACTGCAAACATATTTGATATTCAGCTTGAAGTATACAGCTAATCCACTCAGGCTAATAAATCCCCAGTAGTTGACAGCTTTATATATTATGCTGCCCCCTTCCCGTTATATGATATATTACTAAAGAAATATTGCCTTTTTATGCAACTCTTTGATATGATACGAGACTGTAAAACTATATTCACACTTGAAAAGTTTCAATATAAAATAAAATTTATCAACTAACCATAGCTACCACATGAAACCCATGCAAGCGTTACATGATAACCGCATGGGTTGGATGTAGGCAGAACACTACACTCGACTCAGTAACAACGATGATGAAATTGTTGGACAATCTTATGTCCCCCTCTTCACCTCAGAAAACAAGGTTTAAATTTGACAACCTATTTTCAAAATCGTGTGAGGAGAAAGACAGATCATCTGATATTGTTAAGCCGCTTGCATTATATTATGGTTAAACGTAAAGTAGTTATGACAAGGCTTTGACATATTTTGTGAAACACGTGTCTCGCACAAGATTTCATCACGTAACGGCGATGAAATATACACGTCCTGCGCACCTGTTACAGCAGACTGTTGAACCCGGACTGACACACAAATAACCCCATAACTGTTGACGCAAACAATTTGATAGTCTATGAAAGTAGAGGAATATTTTATTGTGTTAATATTTACATAATATCTTTCTGATAATTGATGCTATACAGAATCAATCTTCTTTAATATTCATGATCTTAATTGTTTACGTAGGTTATAATTGTTAATATGTTTTATGGAAATCATATTCATTTTTCGTTGTCTATTGCAGATTGAAACCAGCAATGCCAGATCTGAACACCTGTGCTGAAAATGCTCAAAAGACGGATGTCGTCAATGAAGTAACGGAAGTGACATCATACTTTGCGCAGAAAGCTTTCAGGATGGCGGACAATGTTGGCAAGACCAAAGCCACATGTCGGATGCTTGCAGCTTCGCCGTTTCTACAGGAGATAGCGCTATGGAAACATCATGAAAGTGTCGGATAGAACATTGACTTAAAGTAGCTCATAATTAATTACAACTACAGTGGGAGGAAATACACATTGTGTTCAAAGTTTCCCTTCAACCATTATCGATATTACCGACCAAGGGCAGATAACTCTGACCAGCGTTCGAAGTTTTATTTCGTGATGTCATCGTAAAGAGCTGTTGTATTTATTCTGTGACGGACTGATCGGAAATGACCAATACCTTGCTTGACCATTACGGTCAGGCTGGACACATATACTCTACGTTTGTAGACGATATTGTTGTTGTTAATTTGTTTGACTTTTCGTGGTGCTAGGACAGACGAGTTTAAACATCAGCAAGTATAAATCTGTTTTGATTTCATGAAAGGTGACCAGAATTTCGAAAGTTTCATGCAATAATTAACCTAATAAACCATTCAGAATTTCAACTTATTAAGTTATGAACAAAGTTTCTGTGATAACTGTGTGTAAATTAGACATGTAGCTATGCAAGCTCTTGTCAATCGTGTAATTATGAAAAACCATATTAATGTTTAAAAGTCTTAACGGTTTAAAGCTTTAACAGTTTAGTTTACCAAACATTGCTCAACCACTTTCAATTTAAATTATATTTTGAATCGCATGTTAAACAAAGGAACGACCGGGTAATTTATTTATATATTTTGACGCCAGATATGGATATTAATATGGTTTTTCCAGTTCTATGTTGTTTACATTGTAAAGGGCAGTGTTTTATGTACATGTTACGAAATCCACATAGATCTGATATTTACATGTGTCGTCTCAAAGAACAAGGCTTTGATGTTTTGTCAGAGTATTACGTCATAATATCCATTGATCGTGTACATATTATTTAAGTCTACATCTCCTCATCCGCGGTTTCGTCGTTGAAGTCATACCTTGTTACCTTTGTACATAAGTTAACATCTTCATAGTGATCATCCTAGCACAATCATTTTCTATGTAGACAATTGTCGTTTTTGCAATAAAGAATAGTGAAAAATATGTTGATTTATGTTCTAATATGATGTAATGCTTTGACTATGCATCAAAGTTATGACATGTAATGTATTGGTATGAACTCGTGTGTTGATGTGCATGAACTGCACTTCTAAACACCAAAGACCGGTGTATCGCCGTGAGATTACTCTTGGCCTTATTAACTTTAAAGTCATTGGAGGCGGTATGGTCATATGAGACGCCGACATCTGTTGTAATGTCTGGGTTCTGTCTACTGTGGTGAACTACGTAGTCTCGAATGTTAATGTTCATGTTATGAACTGGGCTCTGTCTACTGTGGTAAACTACGTAGTCTCGAATGTTAATGTTCATGTTATGAACTGGGCTCTGTCTACTGTGGTTAACTACGTAGTCCCGAATGTTAATGTTCAAGTTATGAACTGGGCTCTGTCTACTGTGGTTAACTACGTAGTCTCGAATGTAAGTGTTCATGTTATGATCATACACAAATTTATAAGGTCGAAACGACAACAACTTATCGTAAAGTATGACTGAACAGATTCTGTCATTGATTTAGATAACATTTAGATCAAGACTCTTAATCGGTCTGTGGTATACCAGAGGATAACGTAATTCCCTGCGTTGGAACGATAGGGACATGCCTTATCATCCCGCGCACTTGCACCTGAGTGTAAACAAGTGAACAACAAAATGGTGAAAACAAAACAAAGGTATATTGGTACCGACCGGTACACACGATAGCTTTTGAACCAAAATATCCAAGTACAAAGTGTAGATATTTATCACTTTACTACAAGATCTACACCTTTTGGATCGTCTCCAACATATCAGATCTATTCTTCCGTAGTAAGTGTAAAGCACTGGGGGCTATGACTCATGTATAGCGTTAAGTTCAAGGTAATGGGTACAAAACACCGATAAATAGTGCTTTGATCGGTGTAGGCACTTTTACTTAATAATGAACAAATCCACAAAATTAATCATTTTGTCTGTACTTAATTGCCCTATAGCCTTTTTGTTTGCTTTTGAATACTGCCCTGGATAATGTATATGTAACTTGTACCGATGAGATTGTAAATTTCATGTTCACTGTTCATTCAGTACCCGAACAAGAGCGCCGTCAAACTTTACTGATTGCCAATCTATGCATCTGATAACGAAAGAGATATGCAAGATAACAAATTGTTTCCATCCAAGATGCATGGGTTGGTATTCGATAAATCGAAACACACATTCAATCTTTCCTTATTGAATCAAGCATTTACCCACGGCAAAGGAGCGGTGAACTTTTGCCTATAGTGATAAAAAGAACTTTTATTGCCATTTACTGAGGGGTATTTGCAGCAAACAGGAACAAATCTTTAGTAGATAATGTCAGTCTTATGTACAGGGACTTGAAAGTTGAACCATTAACATAACGGTGTTTAGAAGAGTAACGACACACCAAGATCTTTGCAGATATCGTGTATAACTAGTGATTGCCAAATTATTTACTCCAATATGACGACATCGATTGTATGACGCAAGACATGGTTATGTGATATACAGCATCTCCTTGAATACAATCCGGATGGGAGGGAGAGGGAAGTAAATACAACCCAAGTTTTTAAAAAATAGAACTCTCACACAAGCCTGGCCTCGAATAGATACTGTAGATACATGTAGGTTGTTGGGAAAGGCTACAATTCAACAAGTGAATTCAATTGTTATAATATATCTTCTACTCTTAGCTTTCTGATAAAGTCGTTCATGACTCAATGTTGATTGTTAGACTGAAGAATACAAGAATTGTTTTTATCTTTATCTAGTTAAATGCGATAACTTCATCTTTGATACTATTCTCTTAAGTCAGTTTCTGAATTTAACAGTAAACAACACTGAACGACATCTGTTTACTCTCATTTGCACATCCGTTAATAAAATGTTGTGAAGACCTTACAAATGTCAAACTCAGTCAGGGTAACCTCTTCTGAACACGTCGCGTCCAATTTGCACACTGGACTCTGCAAATATTTGGCCATAGTCGCGGATGTCGACTTCCGTCCATGCCTCTTACATGTAGGCCAAAGGAGAAGTTAGTGTGTTTACATGGTTCTTAAATGATTAGGTTGAGCACTTATTTTCGGCAAGTAATAAAAAGATGTAAACAGATTACTGTTCAATTGTTTTGCAAAAGGTATTCAATGACGATATGACATTAATCTTATTTCAAAGAAACAGGGTAAAGAATTTGAAAACATTCAAGTTGCTGTCAGTCATGTTCTACATAAAGTCTCTCTACAAATGGTGTTCTGTAAACAAATAAACAGACTTGACAACGTATTTTATTATGTTCATGAAATTTATTACTCGCCCATGTAACATACTGCAGTGTAATATGTATACGGCGATATTAAAATAGTTTAATACCGCTGCACGTATGACGTCCCAATATTGTGTGGTTATGACGTCACAATGTTAGCACCGCCGTCGCCATGGCGGAAAGGTTTCGTTCAGTACACTGTCGGCAATCATGCTTGATCACTGAGGTCAAGAATACTGAACTCCCTTTAACGTAATACTGTGTTTATTAACTTGTTAATGATTTAGTATCAACTCGTTTTCGCTCGTTTAAAACTTAACCATTAACTCGTTTAATAAAAACAGTATTAAATGGAAGGTCGTTTAGTATCTTCTATGTTTTGGATGTTTGTGAGTGCCTGGTCTTTGTAACAGACACGTTGATCATTGATTAAACAAGAAAACATTTCCCTTTTAAACAAGGTCTCCAGCGTAACGGATTGCATACATGAGTTGCCATTGTATTTATAAACATTTTAAAACAAGAATTACATATTACATCAGCATGATTTATCAATCCCCTTATTTTATGAGTGGCTTTCACCAGATTACATGAGATAGATAGACTTAACAAATAACTAAAAGGATAAATGAAAGAGTAAACATTTCCTTATCAAGAACAATTAGTTAAAAGTGAATTGGACTAGGTTGACAACGGGCAGACATTTTTGAACTGATAAAGAAGCTGGGTTAATGGGTGTAGGAAAGTTTCGTTTTCTATTTTACCCGGTGGATTAATTGATTCAAAATGTGAACTCGTGTAGTCAATGTATCTTAAGAAGCAAACGTAACATTCCAATATTTATAATTTTTTCTTGATTTTCTTTAGACAAGTGATCGTATAAGTACCATTATCATTTTATTATCATTATTGAAAGGTATGCAACTAGTTCCGTATGGTTTACCTTCTACATATTCTTTAAACTCAAACTGATGAGACAACATTCCTAAAATAAAGACACTTACATAAAAGTGTATCAAACTTTGATAGATGAATTATGATGTCAATAGCATGGTGGCCACATTGCTCTAAATGTATTTTTTAGGTCAGGCCATATTTGGGTAACTACAGGTCATGTTTTCTTTTGTCATGATACTGTCATCAACACCAGAATGGTGACACCGTTCACATGTTTAGTACAATGGCATGAGCTTTTAAACTCGTTAAGACGTATGAATTCATGTCACGTTAAAAAAGGAAGATATGTTTCCTGAAATGAAAAATATATCAGGCAATTATAGACTGATGAGTTCATTAAGTTTCTTCCCCTTTTGGACAATGGCCAATATTACCGAGAAAAATCTACACGTACGTGAGTCTATTAATATATACAAGGTTATTTTGAATGTACAGCACTGTGTCCTCTATAATCTATACTTGTACAAGTATACGTGATGATTTGTTAGATTAAGAAGGCTATATTTGGTAAAGAAAAAATCGATTGTCCTTTATATCATGTAATTCAAATAGATAACTTATGATTGGATTATTCAATGGTATTTATCTTAAGGAGGCAGCAATAAGAAGTTATGCAAATGTTAAAAGCATAATTATTCTATTTTATATTTAGTGAAAAATAATATTTGTTCACAATATAAATGGTTTTGTTCCTTTTTACTTTGAAATCAACAACGATAATTATCCTCTTTATGATGATCTTCCATATTCCAACATTCTTAATTGATTTAAAATATGACATAATAATGTACATTTCAATTATGATTTTTAACCTCCTATAATAAACACATTCAATTATATAAATTATCATTTATAAACACATATACCGTCCACATATATTTTCATTATTCTGATAATCATCAAATATCTAATCAAACAAATAAACTTAAGCAATTGACTTAAGCTATAAAATTAAGTAAATGTACATTTCAATTATGATTTAAATAATCTCCTACCATGAATAACTATTATTATATATCATTATTCATACCATAGATATCATCTAAGGTTATTTACATAAATCTGATTACAGTCATAAACATAATCGAGAAAATAATCAAACTGCTAATTAATGAGTTGTATCACGTTCTATGAGATCAAAGGTACATGGCGATCAGGTAGAAGAGTGAGTCACCAAGCCAGGGTTAGCTACCTTCCCAGGGACGGCTGTGTCTCACTATATAGATAGGGAACAACTCGAGCAGCGACATGGCACACCTCACGTACATGCCGCACACCTAGTTATAATCTGTCCGACATTCTCACGTAACTAGTGATATTTTTCCATGCATGACGTGATACTGGTCATTTATGGTCAGAGTATGAAATCATAGAACTGATGATATTTGCTAACCCTTATATGTGATCATTTAGTGACAAAAATGTTTCTTCATTAGTCATGTGGTCAACTGTTTGGTTTCATTCGTTTCACAACGAAAAAGTACCTTTTTATCATTTAAGTAATGTGTCAAACTATAACAATATTTTTTATATATTTTATATCATTGGTGATTAAGAGAATATCTTGATTTCCTTTCAGAGGTTGTCATTAATTTACTAACCTGAGACCTTCTCAGTGATCTACGAAATTAACAAATAATTTAGCAGACCTTTAATTAAAATTGTGCTATACTTTTTGTAATTCAAATTATGAACACATTTCTGGTTATGACCTAGAAGTCTCCTCACTTTTTCAAAGCCTAACTTCAAATATAATTTCAATATCTACTTGGGTGTCTTATAGGCTTGGAAACATTGTCAACGTTTCAAAAGTGAAATAAAATTAATGACGTAATAGATATACTGACATTTTTTCTTTCACAAGGGTCGAATGTATGTTAAGAGTGGTTATTAATGGGAACACCCCTATGTAAAGGTATTTTGTCACACGATGTGCATGTGATCATACTGCAGACGTGATCTGCAAGGGTCACACTATAAATGAAAGTGCAGCTCGTGACCCTTGCAGCCAATTGGACTTTGTTTGTTCTCATATTGCATTCATAGACGCAATTTCAGTGATTTCTCACGAAATAAGAACTTTGAAGTTATCCGCCCTTCTCTGAGTAGATTTCTGTGTATTAGCTGACAGTCATGTAATGAACACACTTACAATGGTGACTCATGATGATATGTATGGTGTACACACTGTATATACATTCGCATTGTTTCAAATACTGATTGTATGGAACGAAACTTTTAATGTTCAGTGTAAAAAAAAGGTTGAAGGAACGGAAGTATTTTATTTATCTTTATTTGAGACAATTAGTAATAATGCATCATAAATCTGCATAACGCTGGGTCCACTGATAAAAAGGTTTTATTGTACACCTCATTTAAGAAGCACGTTTAACTAAAGTATATCTATCAAACTTGTTTCGATATGTGAGATAGCAAAATTATTCCCTTTTTAGGTAAATGTGGTTGTTTATGAGGACATAAGATGTTAGATTAGCATTAGCAATTGAAATAAAATGTGATTTGCAATTTGTGTGCAATAAACTCCTGTAAATAAATCCAAGTTAATATTCGATACCTTTACATAGAACTCACATCTTAAAAAATGACTCTGTCGAGTTTAAATATAAAGAAAATTAAATACAGGTCTTTTGGAAATGTGATGAAGTGTTATGAACTTTGAAAATTAATGTTACTCAAAAACATTTTAAAAGATCTCACGCGTCTTTTTGTGGTTTACTTATCGCGGCGAAGCCAAGTAAATGAGGGAAAGAAATGGAAATATTCTTATTCATCTTGTCTCCATCTTTCAACAATGAAGATAAGAACTCTTAAACAATTTATTTTTATGACGAAAACGAATCAAATGACGATTGAGTGAATGTAAAAAAGCCAGAATTATTTCCCTAGGAAACGTTTGTAATAACATATCTGTCGTTTTGCCAGATTATATGGTACTTTGTTTTTTCGAAAAGACATATAGTGCAAGATATGTATGAGTTTGAGTGACATTCAAATTTACATTCATATCACCTCCCGTGATAACAGAACTAATATACCCTCGTCTAAGCACTGATATACTAACTTATGTAAGCGAAGTCCGATTTCATTTTATGATATGTTAAAAGTTCCCTTTCGGGTTCAGCTGATATGCGGAGTCAGACAGATTCGCGTCTCCAGATTTCGATGAGGTGCTCCTGTGGTATGTTTCACAACTTCAGTCAGCTGCATGTTAAAGAAACAGTAGCACGTTTTTGTAGCATTATTTCTTCAAATTTTCCCAAATGAGCATCCTTTCATGCCAAATGTATTATCTTCAGAGGTTAACACCATCTCATTACTCAACCCGATCACTCGTAGTCGTAGAGGAAATATCAAGAACCAGGCAAAAACCACTGGCGGCAAATTCAGTGTTGACACCTTTTAATCATTTCAGGTAGGGAAATGGATTCACACAGTTTAACCGATGACGGTACGTTCGCCTCAAAACTTCTTTTATGATCAAACATAGTCTTGTAAATAGTAACAATTTCTTCTTGAGATGACAGTTTTTACCTAAAAAACGCACTACTGTCCTTTTAAGGTAATTGAGTCGTACTTATACTTGGTCTATACTATACTATAATTTGTTATACGTACGTCACTTGGTCTAGCACATGATAATTATGTTACGGTACCTATGTCTTGAAAGTGACAACTTGAAGTTAGTTTATAACTTTGCAATAAAAGAGGGAGGTTATAATGTTAACATTGCATCATAAGTGAGATAATAATAAGCAGGAAACACCCTACTTTATATCTGGTAAGAAGTAAGTAAGGATTTACATCCTTTATCATTTAGCTATAACAAATTGCGATATCCGAAATATCCACGACATAGATCCTACAAACGTATACCGCCCACATTATGAAAGGGTAAAACGAATGATGTTTTTTTAGTAACCTTTGTTTTCTTTCTGCTTTGATGAAACAAAAAAAAATATTTATAATTCAAGTTTAGGCTCAAATGTCTCATCATTCATGCAAAAACAGTGAAAGATAATGAATAAATAGATAATGAAAGAAATAGATATAATGTTATCATTAAGAGAAGTGACATAACGACTCTCAAGAATATTTAACATTCCTATAAGTATGAGATTAATAAAAATCCGAGGAACCATTTTAGTTGTTTACATGTGAGCGTCAATTTGACCGAACAAATTCATTTTTTGATAGATTATGTATGTTTTCCTCATGCTCAAATATTCATCTCAGGAACAATAAATAGCATGATAAACGTACCCTATGCAAATTTAGGTTTACTAAATAAAATTACTTTCAAACTGCAAAAACAGATATCTTTTACTGTTATACTTCATCTAAAGGTTGATGATGGTCAAATTGTGTTACCTCTTTGGTTCTATCAAAGAAGGCATTTTATAAATCTCTGTTAAGATCAATACTATGGGTTTCTGTTAAAAGGAACGTAATAAACTTGATGATGTATCTATTTAAGTGCCATTTGAGCAATATACCGAGGGTTGGCTGTCAGAGAGCTTTTATACTGTGTCTATAAATCGTAACTGAATACAACCGTGTTATCATTCTGATAGCAATTATCGTGGAAAAACTGCTGAATATCAAAGACAATTAGAAAAAATATTTGTTATATTTGAACTAAGCTGCACTCTTTCTATTTGTTATATAGACCCTTTAAACAGTAACCACCATCCATTCTGAATTCTGTCATTCTCGATTGCCCAATTCAGGACAATTAACCACATGTTGTACTATCATATTGTGTTGGATATTGTAAGAAGTAACGACAGAATGTTTAACAAAATGACATGAATGTACTTATGTTTGGCTGTGTGTCTATCACTGCTTTAGAGACTAGTCTAAGTTATCCCGTCATAGATCTGAGACCAGAATACCACTACATAATGCATATTTCTGGTGTAACAGTTACGAAAATATTGATAATATTGAAAATAGTGCAACAATAAGACATATATGGTATTAACATAGATATGATATCGATTTAAACATGTTGATTTATATCGACAAATGTTCGATTCGCATTATAGGTTTCTGAAATATAGGAAACATTTAAAACAAGTGAGCATTTTTATCCTCGAAATTGACCTTTTCACGTTTAAAGGAATATTGGTAATTTGAACAGTTCCAAAACACTAGGTTAGAAACATCAAAATACACTCTTTGATGTGATCAGTTGTACAAATATCATGTGGAGCTGACCATATCAACATGCCAACTGACAGAATCCTATACAGAGACAAGGCTCTTCGTGCTTATTACACGGTATATCAATTTCAAAGTGATAAAGTGTTTGATCCTATCAGTCTGGTGTTAAGTGAGCAGGAGTGGTCACTTTGCAGACCTATGTTTGTCATAATATCTTGACCGACATCCTGTTTACACTTTTTCTCTGAGGAAATGAAAATATCTGTTCCTGAAGTGATATCCTATTGCCAATGGCAGTTTTATGGATGCAAATGTCTACATATATTTAGAACAGTATCATTTAGAGACAGGTGGCTGCCCAATACAAATGAAAATATAACAATGTAGATAAGAGGATTATATCAAAGGGATAAAATACATTCAGCACCTCATGAACATAATGTTTTCACATGTTCATATGTTCATATTTGAATCCCCCCCACTGTCTTCCATACTATTTATTATTGTATAAACACATGCAAATGTAACTTATCTGACACATGCATTTGTGAATCTGACCGTATGCCGCGTTTAGAAGTAAGGGAAACCAACAAATGCAGTGTTTTGTACAAATAAGGTTTAAATAATCGTTACCAATTGGTGTTGTCTTTTATTTTTTTGCAACTTACAACTGAATTTGTTTCTTAACTAGACTATCGGTTATAATTTAATTATTATAAAATTAAGCTTATCAGTTTGAACTTTTAAGTCTGAAGTACGATATCAAGACACTGAATCATTCAAGTGTTCTGTGTACATCATGAGGCTTTGAATATACCTCATTCCACATTGATACCGTTAAGGTGTATCAAAAGTCATTAGAAGTTAACGTGGGTGATGAAGGGTGACTTATGAATTATTCGATATTCCATATCCCAAACGTTTGTCGTGTATGAAAACCTTTAGAACGTTTTCCCAGATGTCTTTCTAATAGTTTATACGTAGTTTCTGGAAATGATCGATGTTGAAGCAAACGTTGCTTGATTTACAATTAAACAAATAACGAAGCTTTGCGATAACACTTTTTAGTTTCGTCAAGAGTTTGATCCTTATTAACCTTAACGTAATTACAAACAGCTTGCCAAATCTTCCAATCAAAAACAAGCAAACCAAAATTCACCTGTTTAAGTCTTTTTGCTAATCCTCATAGACTTAGACACAGTTGAATATTAAACGAAGGTCTTGAATATGGAGAATGTCCGTTGAATTGTAAATGTTTGGAGCACCGGGCAATTTGGCACTTGATAATGAATGTTATTAATCTGTTTGATCATGTTTATCAGAATTCAAGGGAAACATTTATTTCAAGTCCAAGATTAATAATTTAATATTTGGCATTGAGAATATTTAAAGAAAAGAAATAAGAAATATATGTAAATTGGTTGTGCCACTATTCTATCTGAATTGTTTTATAGACAGTATGCTTGCTCTTAGGCATGCGTTAAAGACACTGTATTAGAAGTATATATAATACGGTAAGATTGAAACAGCACAGGTGATGAAATAAATTCTGACATCAATGTACATACGTCATCTGGTTCATTAGTTATATCACAGAGCACATAAACTTCAGGTTGAACGATTATAGTATCTGCCCAGCTTTAAAAAGCCAGTGTATGTACAATCTTTACCCCTCCCTCTCTACGTTCCCTACCCTCACGGTATATACAGTATCTCCACTCACTGATAAATAGGGGCTCACAACACTAAACAGTCATTCAAACATATGGCAGCTGAGCTAAGGGTCAGTATATCACATCCTTGTGACATCGTTATCTAGCACTCGTGTAATATAACATTGCTTGACCATTAGCCTTACAGGAAGGTTCCCTGTATTACTTTGGAGTGAGTTCAAGTCTTATGACATTGGTCAAGTATAGGTTGAAAACTCGTACAGAACTTTGTGATCCCGACTCTGAACCTATGCTTGTTCAGGGCAATTGTATGAAGTCAAATTTACAATTAAATGGATTATTTTTAATCATGAGTCCTTAAAAACATACATTAAATATGCTTTTACATATATTTCCTCTCATGAGGACAGCTGTTCACTACATTATGATACCAAGAACATTAAGATATATGCTTCATAACCATCGAAATATCAATTTAATGCAAGCACTTACATTAGCATATGACATCCGAATTATATCTGCTATCACTTCTGGCTGTAAGTGACCACCAAAGTCCTGACAGCTGATTTATCTTGTGAGAGAAAACCATCAGGGAAATGTACATGCGTTGTCAATTTCAAAGCAGTGTAGCTGAGTGATCTTATCACTTGATTCCTTGGAGTACACTGGGATATCAGAGTGAGGGATGGACAAGGAACGTCCAGTTAACTTGACCGACATTTCATTTCAAACGTGTTAAGGAGACAAGATAATTACACTGAAAAAGATGTCTATCCGATGGTTATAGGTTGTATAGCACGACAAAGGTAATATAAGACGTATAATATACGAGTGTCATTACATCGAGTTAAACACTTTTTCAACAAATCTTAACTCCATGAAATTTTCACTGCTTTTCAACTGCAAAACCTTGAATAACAATAAGACAAATGAAACAGCAAAATGGCCGAAAAATATTACATTCGCCATTATTTGATTAACGTTTACACATGGTATACAGAAACAGTATAGTCATACGACGGATAGGCGTTACTCTATATATCACTTTGACTTCAACATAATAGCAAATATTATTCAGCATGTTGAGATATTTTGTAGATGATAAGATTAACGATGATTTGACGATTTTGGAAACGGAGACATTTCCCTTCCGTCTTAATACTACAGCGCAGTTGTCAACATGCATGTGACAAAAAAGGACTTTGATATTGACATTGATGTGTATCTATTTAGACGAAGCATTTTTGTACCATGACTAAACTAAGCAATTTTACTCACTAAAGATAGAAGGTTATGTCTGGAAACGAGTTTGATACCGAATCATTCTCAATTTTATTCAAAGGTATTAAATTGTTACAGTTTCAGCATTGTTTATCACTCGCCAACATGAATAAAGCATAACTGGTGATAGTGTGTTGAAATTTCCACCATTGGCTGCCAATGGACTGCTGTGCTGGCATTATGACGTCACGACTACACACTATTGTAACGTCATGCGTGTAGGATTATTACACTTGTATGATATTGATGTACATAAATTACAATGTAGTATCATATACGAGCGAGTAATAAAACTCTTACTTTAATTATTTGATGGTAGTTCGATTAATGTAGGAATCTCGACAATATCTTAGGTTTGTCTTTACAATCATCTTTATTCTCGATTTAAAGATTATTTCAGCCTCGACATTTAAATGTTTACAGTGGAACTTAGTTTTGTAAAGCTTAGGAATAAACACATCTTTTCAAAGTGTACCTCCACATCTTGATACGATCACATCTAATTCCCAACTGCCAAAGAAACCAGCATCTACGCACGAGTATGAGGAACTTTAGAAGGTGTTTATCTCTGCATGTTGTTCTCGCGTGTTCCTAACAAGATGTGTTGATGGTGGGACGCAGCAGTCCTATTTGGCAACAGTTAGTGTGTTTATCTATGTGAGAGTCTGAAAACAATGGATTGTTGAAGCGACAATTTGCTTCTACCTAATTTTGATATTAATTTCAGAATGTAAATTTCAAATAAGTCATTGCAAGACGTGTTATGATATTTGTGGGTATGAGACAAGTGTATAAAATTTATGATTGCCAACCATACATCACACATATTTTTCAAATATATATGAATCACAT
This sequence comes from Phorcus lineatus, assembly GCA_921293015.1. Lineage (NCBI taxonomy): Eukaryota > Metazoa > Mollusca > Gastropoda > Trochida > Trochidae > Phorcus > Phorcus lineatus. The sequence goes on from OV121082.1 coordinate 42,524,683, forward strand.
TATCTGCAATAGTACAAATTCGTGTATTTTTATGGTCGCCTCCCCCGCTGGATTCGACGTCTGCATGGGTCAGGTAACACAACCCACTTTGACTGTTCAGCTGCATACCAAAAGTTTGTTCACATAAGTTCAAATATCATGTAATCTGGCATGTCTTTGAGGCATCGTAGCCGTGTGAAAAAGAAACGAATAATTTAGAATTTAAATACAGAAGTGAATTTAGAAAACTGTTATTTTTATTTTTCTCTACAAATTCCTTTATAAGTGATCAACAGCTTTAAATACATGTTAGTTCGTTTGCATTAAGTCAATGTTATTCTCCTGAATTTTTTCTCAGAGTGTCGAAATGGAGTATTTTAATCCAAATTCAAGGAAATCGGAATTTCGAAAATGTGAATATAGTTTCACGTCTTCGAAAGCCGAACGGGTTCTCAAAAGGCTATTGGTCAAATCTGCACGTAACTGTTAAACCTTGGAAATGATTTTTACCTCAATGCCTCACTTTCGATTTCTGGACTGGAAGATTTAACTGTTAGACAGATCTGTGTACCAAACTGATGCATAAGAAACCCCTAAATCAGATTATTGCTGTCACCTTGGAGACTATGCATGTGTGTTACCTACTCCCACAATATTTGGATAATACACTACCAACAGTTAATTTCTGGAATTGCAATCATCAACCTACTTTGACAAATAAAACTAGGATGTGCTTGTTATTACGACATTTTATCGGTGGAAAGTATGTACTTTCTTATAATGTCTTACTCATATCATTGTTGGCCTGCTATAGGAATTAAAAGCTGACATTCTGAAATAACATGCTGTAAAGGCAGCTTATTTCATTTATTTCGCCTCTTTGGGTCTACACGTCTGCATATAATTTAGTTAAAAAACATACTTTCCCTATTACGAAATCATGTGAATTACATTTTATTCTGAGACTAGCAATCTATTTTTCAAAGAAAATGAAAATATGACCTGAAGTTTAAGCTTTTCATGACTCGCATTATTTGTTCATGGCATTCAACCTCTATATCACAATAGTATACGGGCCAAAAGTGAGCAAACGAAGACAGCAATATACTCTGAGCACTATTAGAATATGTCTTTGTCTATGAAATAATTGTTTCGGTTTGAAAGATTCCGAAAGATTCCGACGTTGTTATTTATAATAACGAATACTAAAGCGCACATAAAATGACCCCAGCATGGGGACACTAAAGAATGTCAAATATGCCGACAAATTCTTGAGGGATACATGGGATACCACATAAGATTACAAATTAAATACGCACGTTGTTTTCTATTTATGATACGTATTTACATAAAAATGAGTTGAGGAGAAAGTTATTTTTCTACATGAAATACGATATCATCTAAAATATTTGTTTGCAAAAAAACCCAGAAGATCAAACATGGCAGCAGCGATTACAAACAACGATACATACGTTTATAAATATCGGTGTAGTCAATAAAGATGTTTTGATACTATGTGTTTACTGAAGAGCTTCAGGTAGGTTTAAAACGTAAGCCATTTCCGACTGAAGTATATGACTGGTTATGAGGTTCTCATCAAAATTTATCAAGAAAAATGTTTGAGGAACTTACACTAAGAAATATAAGAATACATTATATAATCATAATACATTTGATCATGTAAAAATAAACAAAATCTTTATGTCGTACATTCAAAAACGTTGAAGAAAAACAAGCATAGAAAATCAAGAAACAAAGGTAATAGAGGGCATTCCGTCTAGGCTTTAGCTCAAATCAGCAACATCAGTTAAATCATGATCATTAGGGCAGAGCTTTAACTGGATCAAGAAACTAGGGGAAATGTTAGCCATAGCAGCTAATTGAAGAACTCCACAAAGTCCTTCCATTGATATTTAGTACTGAGTTGCCTCTTGGATGAAAGTAATTCATTGCGATCCTCGACGATATAAATAATGTAGATGAAGGTGATTCATAGACCTTCCTGTCGTAATAACCATTTACACAACATATGGGGACTAGAAACGAATGTGAAAGTTCACACTTAACATATCAACGCATTCTCATGTTATTTACCGATGTATATCAAGCTTCACTACCTTCTGTTTACAACTTCTGCAATGGCCATGAGAATGTACAGAAAAATGTTGTACAAGTAGATAAGACCCAAAGATATGTCATTTTTACAAATACAAATAAAGTCAAACTTCTGAATCTAATAATGTTAATATTCTAATCAATAAAAAAACCATGTTCTCTCATGTCAGACGTACTATCAATACTATGGCCTTCATACTGAAGTGACTGAAAAATGTAATTTTTTTCAATATAATATGTTCATGTAAAAAGGCGAACTTCTCTATTGATTCATATAATTTCTCCTCACAATCGGCATATAGCTTGGTATCGATGTTCACTCACTGATATACATATGCATTTTGCCTTTCTATTTTGTCAAGTTGATAAGAAGTTTTTATGAAGTTATTCATTATAAGAAGTGGCACGTAGGTGTGTATCTGTCACTCTCTGTCTACCTGGCCGGATACAGCTTTCATAAATGTTTCATCTACATGTAGTGCAAAGAAATATCTCTTTTGTTAAGAATTTACATTTCCTGCTGTCAGCCTTTTACTAATATACTTTAAAGTTTATCAAAAAGTATTATTTCTATATAGACAAAATATATCGAGAAAATAAGTCAACAAAATTATACTTTGACTAGAGGATGAACATTAAACAGAAACTATAATCGAATACTTATTTCATCTGTTTATTCTTCCTAGATAAATCAATTTTCTATTGGATTTGGTAGTTATCATGACTTAAAACATTTGCTAATTGGGCACGATATATTCCAATATTCCACACTTAAAAATAATGCGGTTGAACAGATAATACGGGACCTTAATAAATTTTCTCAGAGTTTCAACAGTTAAATCTGAAATTTATCAACCATGTTGATACAGATATTTTTACCTTGATTGAAACAAAGTAAATGATTTAAATCAATTTGAGTGATTAATAAACAAAATGTAAAATGTATACTGATTAAAACCCTTTAGTACCTGGCTGCCATTAGTGTTCAGCTCTACTCCATTTCATTATGAAACCATCAATACAATAACTTTTCAATTATGTAAATGTTCGGACTAGAGCACATCAATTTTTAGTAATATTTTTCTTTTCCTTTTCCGAACATATTACATTATTAAGTCACATGTACAGATACATGTACTCTGTCACACTTTAGAATTTATTCAAAATAAGTTATAAAACTGCCAGATCTTGGTTTTTGTAACCAAAGTAAGCCAAAGTTATTCATGTCATGCTTTTTTGCACATGACCCTGACAATCATAAATGTTGCATTCAAGACTCTTGGACGAGAATAAGTAAAAAGTTTCCTTTCAAACCAAATAAAAAAATTAATATGAATTTTTTAGATTCACTAAAGAAAATTCTCATTTTAAGAGTTAGATTTTTCTTTGAAGATATTGTAGTTATTGTCCGTGTTCAAGCAATCTCCTCAACGACTAAACTATAGACTCTAACAGTAAATTACAACTCAGATATGTTGCTCCTTTGACTTTGTCTCAGTTGATGTGACCACTCAACCCTAAGTCGAATTGAACCAATCTGCTGGCATCATTAAACCAATATTAAGATTCCCATTTACACTGTATGGACGGTAACACTGGTTGAAACACAAGATATATATAAGTCGTGTGTTACAAACACCGGTAATCTGAGGGAGAAATGCATTATGAAAAGGTAATAAGTTATTATTTGTTAATCGGATTGACATATAATTGTATCACTACCTTTATTAATAAATATATATCATTTTGACTCGATCTTCTGGTTCATGATAAAGACTTTGCAACATCATGTTAGATGACAGAACAAGCTTTGCAAACTTTGACTTTTCGAAGGTGTTGAGCTTCATTAGCACTATTGTTTTACATGCAGCAAGACCATAAAGTCTTTTAAACAATGTTTAATAGCCATGTATTGTCTATAATACATTGAAAAGTTAAAACAATAAGTCATAAAAATGAACGAATAAAATGTTGAATAACTATTCTTCAATTTGATACCATGTATGCACAGGCATAAGAGTCACGTTTTGACATTTTTGTTGTTGCAATGTGTAGCTTTGACATTTAACTACAGGAATCTTGTTTAAAGCTTGCTGAGAAGAGAAAGGTGTGTGAAACAGTATCAATTCATTTATTGAAGTTATTACCCTCATTATTCTATACCAGGTGTATCTCACTGTCAATGATCAATATAAAAAGAGCAACTGTGGTTATCCATTTTAGCTTCCCAGTGCTACAAGATGTTTGTACTGTTACTCTTCCGGTGGTATCCCTACATGCATATGGCTTCAGTCATTCCTAATGAGATACTTACGATGGCAAAACTAGTGCTTCTCCTTATCATCAATTATAGCAATCTACAAATACTGACCTCTATCTTCAGTAAAGACCAATCTGCTAGCATTACAGTGTAACACTCGAAAGAAAATTTGGTGAGGCATTTATCATATCTGGTGTCAGGTTGTTTGACAATGAACTTCAAAATTTATGACCTTACGCAACAAAAAATTCAAAACTGTGATGCTTTATTGTTTAGGAACAAAAAAAGGTCATGTGTAAAACGTGTTTTTCAGTTAGAATATGCAATAGTTACACGCCGTTTTACATGTATGATAATTTATGACTGTTCTAATGTCAACTGCCCTGTGCCATCATCCAATACAAGCTCTAAAAGGCCTATCATACTTGAAAGGAGCACCCGGTCACCAGACTGTGGAATACTAAGGACTTCAAACATGCTCTTCTGCACCTTCGATGAACATGATATATAATATTTTCAGCATGATGGTTCTCCGAAAACTAATAATTATTTACCTTAGGTACTTTTTGTGTTGACACAAGTTGATCGATTAGAATTAAACGCTTTTTTACTTGGCCTACCACAAATATATTGAATAAATAAAAAGTTCAAATTAAATAATTATGTGAACCTTAATTATACGGGACCACATTATTAACACGAGATGAACACATATGTAGCTTTGGAAACGTCATCAATACATATCATTTAGTACTCAATCAACGAAAACATCGGGGTTAACTAAGTGTATCAAATATGCACGGTATACCCATGTTAGATATAAAACTGTCAAAAGTATGTCTGAGTGACCCAAGTAAAAAAGTTAACTTGAACCACAACAACATCACTGTCAGACACTTGGGTCAGATCTAAAAACCCTTGAAATGTGTGGAATGTTATTACTTATTGCAATATTTTTAAGTAATTGTCTTTTACTCACTTATTTCTCTATACTTGTTTATGGTTTCTTATTTCTATTATATGGAAACTGCTGACTATATCAAACCTGTCAGCACAAAATAGGAGTCTCGGACATTTGTATTTGTACCTACCTATTTGTATCTACATGGCATCTTATCTATCAGAAACACTAGGATGAAATTCACTACATATTATCTGTTGATATCTCCTGATTCATATTGTATTGTGATATGATGTGAATATATTACCCATATGGGAAGATGGACACAGGGTGTTATTTTTCCTGTAGGTCACACGGGAGTTACACATTTTCTTGGCATTTGATTGATTGATGTGCACCAATGAAAATACACGTTTTGCCGGAACTATTTCATTCATCTTTCATACTTTTCCCGCCTGGTAATTTGTTTACAAATATTCTGCATTTTAACAATGTGTAATAAGTCCACGTAGTTGCCATTCGTAATTTCTCTGATGTGCCGCAGCAAAAAAGTGAAATATGTCTGTTAAACTGAACAAAATTTGTAAATTAGCGATTATTGAAAACTACATGTCCTAAAGTTAAGCTATACAGTCGCGAAGAAGCGCCTGGTTTCGTTCGATTGTAATGACGTCATAGACACGAAAGGCTATGACGTCACAGTAACATCGGTAACGTCACAAGAATTTCAGATTGAACCGTCCTGTAGTAATACTTTAGGTCGTCACTGGCCTCTTCAAATTAACATAAAACGGTTAATAGTAATCATTTTGAATTACGATTATGAAAAGAAGGGATTATTTTCAACAACACTTTTATTTAGCTTTTATTTTGAAACTTTTTCACTAATGACCATTTAGTCGTGCGTAGGTAAGTGTCAAATAAAGCCGCAGCACACGCGTATGAATTTGGAGATTCGACATCCAAATCCTTTATAAAGAAACGTTTATTTCCAATATATATTATTTTAAAAAACGTATGGGTAATATAAACAATAACCAACTCGTGACGGGAACGACAGATTATCTTTCCCTCGTTATATTAATTGTGTAATTCTCTCGCCAAGGCTCGAGAATTACGAAATTAATATAACGAGGGAAAGATAATCTGTCATTCCCGGTCACTCGTTAGTTATTGTCTATATATTTCACTTGGTGTCTTTCACCAACAAGTGAGCAATTTTGAATCTACAACACGCAAGTTTACATTTTAACAATCTTAAGGAAGGTTTGTATATGGCTGTGTCACTTAAGGTCATCCATGTACGCAATATAACTCATACATTGCAGGTGGCATTTGACAGATTGTTCCTGGATTTCAGTATGTTTACAATGTGCATGTATATGTAAGTAGCCAATTTGGAAGCACTCGACTAGTTGAATTGGACATTAAGACTATGCAATGTAGATGTCACATAGACTTGGCTACTCATATCCGGTGCCAGTCATAGGAAGTACAAGAATAACAATCGTTGAACTAAATGAGCTTGTATATTAACATGTTTTAATATTACTTAGACGAGAACAGTGAAGTGTATTGCTTAAATTCTATGTACAAGGGTTTTGTATATAAACAGTTCTACTGCAGATGGTATCACTAAATGGTCTAGTTATTTCTGAGAAGGTGATGGCACTTATAAGATTGGTAAGACTTCATCATATATTGAATAAATTCAATACACGAACAAGCTTAACTTGCCCAGAAATTTGATACAGGTCCAGTTTGAAAATGATAACCCTTAGATATGGAAAGCTATGTCAGTAAAACTTGTTTTTACTATTCACTGAAAGTTTGGCAACGGATCGAGGTTGATTAAAAAATCGTGTTATCAACGTATATAGTGATGTCGATATCATTGATTTAAATCACATATGTATTTTGTAATGCTAAACTTCAAGGATTTTCAAGATAAATCACAGCCATGACATTCTTTATAAGAAAAACGAATTTGATGTATAGCTGATTTAAGTTGAACTAATTTATAACTCAACGTGTGTGCCAAACTTTCAATGGTTGTAGTGTCATTTACACAGTGCAAAAACATCTTATGCTGATAAATAAGCTACTTAATGCCTCTTCTGAAAGATAAAGGCGGTTTCTGTTATGTTATGCCAGATAATTCTTTTTCACCTTATTTGCATTTTTCTAGTAAAGTTAAAGAAATACATTTTTGAAAACAAACCAAATATTGACATTTATCTTGAAACACAATCTGAACAAAAAAATATATCAGGAATTATGTTTTCAATTGACTATGTAATAATTGTATTTATCATAATTTGAATACCTTTTGAGACGTAAGAAAGGTACTTCAGAGTTATCAGAGTGTTCAGAGTCAACGAGGTATTTTAACAGAAAGTAATGACATATATATTCACACCGTTAGGGTGGAAACAACAAGAAATATTTGAATATTTTAGAGCTTACATACAAACGTTGTCTTTTTAGACATAAATGTTGGATGAAAGTTATACTTCACAGTAATTTAGGTTTATTAAGAAGATGTAAAACAGGTTACTGTACGAAGGTATTCCTCAAGGGTTTCAGATAACTGAAGACGATCATGACACTAGCCAGACCAATGGTGCTTCTGCTAACGAAGAATCAACTCAAACTATTAATCCTACGACTTCTAATCACGCTACCAGTTATTGAGTCATGCCAGCTTGCATTTGTGTCTCTAAAAGAGAAATTATATCTTTAATATTTCCTTTGAATTTACTTTTTTTCAATAGAAGTATAGTTCAATGGCAAACTGAACACGATACAAGGTTAACACTAAAGAAAGAATTACCTTTAATAACCGATGTTTACGGCGTTTATTCTTTGGCTGTAATGTTTCCATTCTGGTATCTTTACATTAACAGTATGCGTTTCATAATTGTGACTTTCAGCATATAAAACTAACATTTCTTTAATTTGTAAAGTCAATACATTTTATGTCATAAAACGATTAAATCATGTCCGATATGATTACTTAACGTTTCTTTGATAAATCTTTTCTCAGACAAAGGGTTAAGATGCTTTTAGTAAAAAGTAACCTCATCTGCATCTAATCAAAATCAATTCTCAAATGATTACAGATGAGTAAACTTCTGCAATACCTATTAGTGCCACAATTCCGAAAAAAACCTGACGATAACAAATCTAATTCTCGGTAACCTTGATACCGTGCAAAGTGAGGTCATTCTGACATTTCTGTTTCGATAAAGACGACGGAATGATTCACCACGTCAACTACTTTTTAAAACTGCAATGGTCAATATAAAAAATATTCGTATTTAGTTATGAATATGTGTTACCGAAAATGGCAATGTTTAACTTTAACTTATTTTTTAATGTTTAGTTTCGTTATTATCGTTAAAGAAATGTTAAGAGTCATAAACATATCGATGTAATCAGCACTTGCAATCTGGTTGAATATTATTCATCTGAATTTAAGATATGTCAAGAAAAAAATATCATTTCAAGAAATTGTGTATCTTGTTATCAAATCAGTTTCAAGAAGAATGAGGATATTACAGAAACAAACACACCCATGAACATTAAAAGGCAGTTAATTGTATATAAGTAGGATAAACACTCTAAGAAAATATGTGGAGCATGTTTTACAAGAGTACGCTAAGTACGGGTTTGTAAAGAGGAGCTTTAGTTCCAGACAACTTAATCATTAGTATCATTATCACTAAATTGTTTGCATTTTACAAGATTACAGTTCGTGCAGACGTGCATACGTTGACTAAGTGCTTATCTTTTAAAATAACTTTCGGAGTGACAGTTTTACTGACAATGCGTACGCCTTGTTAATTGATGGCGTATTTGGAAGTAACTTGTTTAAACAATGTCTGACGAATAGAGTATTAATAATTAATCAAACACAATTGTTTTTATGAAGCTTTCGCTTTCAACTGTTCCACGCTCTTTAAAGGGAGGATAAAATTTATGAGCAATACATAGCGACGAAAGGGCAACAACTGTAGCATTTGATACAATGTACGTCTGAACTTTCTTCTAGCATTGGATCAAATAACACATGAAATAATTGAAGAACGAGTTGAACAAATTTTTAACTCACGATTCATGGTATGATGCATTGTAGAAATAAAACTGCCAACAGTGTGTCAGAGTGACCCAGTATATAGAGCTGATTTGAAACCCAGACATATCACTATCAGACATTTTTTTTGCATTGCAATTCCAAATTATTTTTGCTTAATGTTCGAAATATTTATTTAGTTTTACCGGTTTCATATTATTTGGAAAATGGAGGTAAATTGTCTTTCCAACAGTGATATTAATATCCATCATGTTTTGTGACAAGAAATAATGGCGAGAGTTAATACTTTGCACAACATCAGTCTTAGCATATTAATTGGTCATTAATGTCAGTCATACTAAGATACGTTCACGGTTTTCAATACTAATCATTGAAACAGATCAAAGGTTTGACCGGGAAAGTACTCAGCTCTGAAATGAAATTTTATTGCTTCAAATCACAATCATCTGGTTCCTGTACAGGAACTTTTTCAAATTTATGACCCAGTTGAGGCCTTGGTTTTTGTTCATTAATGTGGTTGTGATGTAATAGGTGGGAGTCTCTTAGTACAAGTAGTGACATCCTTAATGTGCATACCAAACTTGCATTTATATGTAAATATGTGTCGGCCCCTGACTGTCTCCTCTGCCGGATGTATGTATATGTAGGAATGTAGAACATTTTTTGACTTTACGATAAATCAATTCTATTTTCTCATGTTAAATATTGCTATGACTATTATGCTTTGTTTATATGCAATTATAATAAAAAAAAGGTTGAGTAACATATTTTTTTCAAAATTGTTGACAGTTGGTTGTCCTTTAGAAAACTTGTAAATCACAGGCACTTATCGTCAACACAGATCTTTGGATAATGATGAAGACATCCATCATCAACGTGCAAGGTTGACGCTTTTTTTAGCTAAATGTGTAAATTATTTCATGTCTACATATTTTAGTCTAAGTCGAAGATATGCATCGATAATTTGAAAAGAACCATGTTCTTGAACAATTCATTATGTATAGAATTATGATGAAGAACAATGTCAAACACGACAAACCAATCTGGAAAATGTCTTCATACAAAGTGTCCTATAAATTGCAGATGACATTTGTCAGTTTCTTGTTAAATTCAGTCTATTTGCAATGTGCAGACAGTAATAGAAGCATTCTACTTGGTAAAGTAGACATGTAGACTATGCAAAGTGGATGTCTCGTAAATTAGCCTGCTCCTATCCTGTACCTGGTACATGAATGTAAAGAATGGCGATGCTTGAACGTAATGTGTTTCTTTCTGAAGGGTTCAAAACATTAAAAAGACAAGAAAAGTGAAGTGTTAACCATTAAATTCTAATGATCAAGGACATATGTTGAAATAGGTTAAGTTATACCTTAAACCGTTACAAACCCAATGGTTTTGCAAAATGGTTTGACTTATTCTTGTGAAGGTATTGTCACTAACCATATAAATTATATACATATTGATTTTTCATATTTATTTCATATAACGAATGTTGAACCCGTGGAAACTTTAGTACAGGATGCAAGCACTCCGATTTAAATGTCGAACATTACTTCAGTAAGTCATTAATCATTAGGTAAGTCATTAGGTTTTAAACAATTGTAGTCGATGTTCACGGTGATGTCCATTAGCTCAACAAAACATGTAAAAATCCTTTTCTGGAATTATTTGTTTTGGATCATCATCTTTCAAAAATTCTAAGTGAAATCGTGCAATACGTCGAGATGATATTTTTGAAATAAAAACCGCTGACGGAATGATAATATTTTATAACCATCGAGCGGCAGCGAGATTGTTATCACAGATATTCACGAGATCGAGGTCAATATTTGACATGAAATACATAGTTATGGTTTACACTGTTTGCATTCTAATAAAAATCAGGTATGAAGTTAATGAAAAGTTGCAAATTGTTGTAATGATGTAATGAATGAGTAAACCCTGCGCCCTTAATTTCTTTACACACTACGCGTATTCCACATGCAGGTTGAGCATAATGTGGCGAAGATTTCAGTCAGATAACTTTTTGAGTCGAGTCTTTTTCGAAAACCACACAAATTCCACATTGAACTGATAGCGGATAAGTTTGAATCTGGAGTTGTATCTGGGACATTTGATACAAACGTAACTTTTCAAGTTCTCGGGTACCTGAAGGTACCCTAAAAATACACAGTATTTAAAGTTCTTTCCAGGTGTGATACCATAAACAAGTGAGGCGAAGCCGAGCTTGTTTGTGCTATCAAGACGAGAGGCGTTGACCAAATGCAACCTTGATGTGATGAACAGGGGTTATACAATTTTAACATCGCAATACTGGTTATGTTAACCTCACCATGTGGTGTATATTCACATGTCACTTGGACATGTCACTTTCAGAGCATTATGCATATACATAAATACACAAGTATGTATCTTATTCTGAAAAAGTTTTACGGATTTTACAATTTTCATGCATTTCGTTGAGCAAATGGATTCTGTTACCTTCCATTTCATCTGAGTATTACATAATGTTTTAGCTGATAATTCATGAATGTAGAACTCCTCAATTTTTTTAAAAGATAACGACGTGCTTAACACAAGTAAGTTCTCAAAGCTTTTTTTTGTAATCACCTGTTAACCTTCTAATCATAAGTCCCATCCACGAGACATTGTTGGTATGTTGTTGGCTGAAGTAACCTCAACTCTGAACTGTCAATTTGAAAAATAATGGGAACATAATAAATCGAATTAGAGACGATTAATGCGATGGCATTCCTATATCGTCTAGCGTAAATAGGAATTGGTGTTTCATTTGAAGTTCTTTACATGTTCAAAACATGTCTAAATTTAATTCATAGAAAAAATCAGTCGTAAGGGAAACGCACAACACTGTATTAACGGGAAAATGCATTTGCACGTGCCTTGATAATCCAAGCCATGCACGATCTCATGGGATAAGTTGTATTCAATATGGACTCTAACATAACTAATTTATAGCAGATTCATCATATGTCATCTTTTCTAAATCACATATATCCGATATACAATGTAACTAAAATCTATGAAGTCGGATGCAAAAATATAGAAAAAAGATAGGGATGCAAAAATGTACATGCATCTTTAATCAAAAACACTTTTCAAAGGCTTACAAGAGGAGAGTAAACTTCTGGAATAGCTATTAGTGCCACTCTTACGAAAAACACTGATTATAACAAATTGGTCTCAAAGTAACCTTGATTCAGATGAAAGTTTAGGTTATTTTGACATCCCTGATCTAAAAGAGATAACAAAACAGGATGATTCACGTGAACTTTAAATGGGCAAAAGCACGATTTTTATTTCTTCAAATTGTCCTCTATAAACATTAGTTGATTTCAAATGTATTTCTTCAGAGAGTCAAACACCATATTACTCAACTCGGTTATCCGCAGTCGTACAAGAAGTTATCAAGTGAACTACGATGCCTGATGGGATATTCGTTATTTTTGCAGGAATGATTTTTACCATTGTAAAATACCTCGTATGTGTCGATGTAATAAATAAAATTGTTATCTTCAATTGTTATGCATGGCACTGTGAAAAATGTCCAAATACAAATATCATTTCACTAAATGTTTAGATTGTAATATATTTCTGGTTCAAGAACAATGGAGATATCTCCCGAACAACACATCTGTATATAATGAGAGGCGATTTGTTTTTTGATAATTATGATAAACACCCTCAGCAAATACATACAGCTAAATGTATTATGGAAAACGACTGAGTAATAAGCTATCAACAAGAGCTTACATTCCAGACAACTAAAGTATTATAATTACCTTTCAATTGCACAACGGATGATTACAGTTTGTTTATGCAGAAGTACACACGTTAATGAAGTGTTTGTTATGTGAAAACAACTTTCCAGATTACAGTATTGACATTAGGCTTTCTTATATGGGAGGCCCATTTCAGGGAGTTACTAGTTTAAACATCGTCTGTTGAATAGAACATCAATCGTTAATCATCCTCAATATTGTTCGGGAAGTGCTCAGTTTCAAAGAAAAGACACAGAGTGTGGAATATGATAAAGAAACAACACAAAATGAATTTAGTATGGTAACGAGATTAAAGATTTATCCATAAACTCACTGATCATGTTTTACAGTTAGACTAGTGTTTTTGTCGGAAACAATCGTCTAACAGACACACGTACGTAACTACATTTAGTTACTATTCTGTTAAGAAATGATCCACGTAACGCAAATATGCATTTCATCAGATTAAATGTTCTTACAGATTGGATGTAAACTTCATACGTGTATTAATTTGTCAAATGTTAACATTCCTATCCATGTTGATTATCTTTAAGTTGACAATCGGCATCCGCAATAATTACACTTAATATAATAGTCATGATACAATTTTTTTTGCTTTGAGCATTTTCTGTCATAGATATATGAGCGATACATGAATGCAATCATAATGAACAATTGTCGAGTATTATCTGCCCTTCAATGAACATGATAACCATATTTGGCTTTTTTGATTTAATAAAACAACGTAACCACATTAACAACATTTCTATTAATTCATTTCTGTGAATTTTACAAATGATACAACACATAGATTTGCACTAGACGATAAGCTAACATGAACCCAGATTGTCATGAATCGTTATTGAAATCCAAAATCAATATTCAAACAAACCATATCCTTTCAATGTCAGTCCACATAAGTAAATTCTTGGACATAATTTAATGAGATTTGCTGTTGTGGTCCATTTCACATTCATTCAGATTTTGATATCAGGCTTTCTCCAATACTGAAATTGGCACTGGACTGTCATGAAAAGTTTAAAACGACATGACTAATAACATAATTGCGATGAGCGTTATGTTCTGCAACATCTGATTCTTGTTTAGTTCTTCAGTGAATTCAATTTGATCTACAATAGTCTCAACTAATAACATATTTGCAAATGAATACCAAAGTGGAGTGCACCAAAGCATCCTCTCTCAATCAAGAGAAGAGTTTTATTTCTTAATTTATATTTTGAACACTATGGAAGTTTGAATACAATCCGTCGTTTATTCTCAATTGTTTCATATTCTCATGCGTTTGCAATTGTATCTGAAACCTTTTGTCAAAAATCCGGAAAAGTTTAGTTAACACTTGAGCAAATCGTATCAGTTTTATGCCTTGCTTAACTTAAAGTCAGTCAACTGTTGATTAACATGAAATGACATGTATCTTTACAGAGAGAAACATTATACTTTGTGAGCAACAACTTGTTTCTTTGAATATTCTGTTTAATATATGTACGAGGATAAACTATTTAACTAAGTTTTTTTAAAAACTGCCCAATGTTGATGTCTTAATACACGTTTACTTGATACAGAAGCATGTACATTTATCACTGCCATGCGTTCAGGTGTAGAAAAAGAGAAAATATCTAGTAATGCCCTGAAATCTTTAAAACATGGTGTGATAGTTAACCTCTACATTCCGATAAGGTCAGTGCTATGTAAAAGTAAGTCTTTTTAGCTTCATCGTGTTTCAGGTTGTTAAACTCTTTCCGTCTCGATGGTATTGCTGAATGATAAAAGTCATTCTTGAGGAGGTTATGGCGAGAAGCAGACCAATTTCGCTTCTTCTACTCAGCAATCAATTCTTATACTAATCCTGTTTAACGTGACCCCTTCCTTTGGTGCAACCAATTTGGCCCTCATCATGACTAATCAATAGCAAACGTATTTACATTTACTTCTCTTTACAAGATACTCAACGTGTCGAATCTTGTTAAGACGTACTTTGTCAATAAAATTGCAAGTTAAAACAGTTGTGCTGGTTTTGATGAAATGCTAATGCAATCAAACAATATGGATTACTTTTAAAGCAAATATAACGTTCCAATAAAACCTTTTCCAATGTGTAAAGAGTTTGTTTATAGTTCCTTCAGTACGTGTACTTTCCTTTTCTAAGAGTTCCAATCATTTGGTTTTGAAAGGATTTCGGATTTTAATGAACGGACGAGTATCCTCCTTCAAAATTAAAAACAATAATATTATGATAAATTGCGTTAAAATAGTTCGAGGTGGGGTAGTTATTTCAAAAATGATTTTGCCAAATATAAGTAATATGAATTGATATGAGTTTAACATATAGAAAGGCTTAGGTACCTTGGTAAACAGTTTGATAAATATAAATGCTAGTTCAAAATCATCTGTACAACATAGCATCATAAAGTGGCTGAAATGTAAGTTCTGCTTCTGCGTCTATTGACATAGTGAAGTGTTTTTTTGAAGGTAGGATGTTAAATTCCATTGAAATCCGTTTAAGTAAATCAAATCATTTATAAAGAAGCCACGACGTTAACCAGACCAATATTGCTTCTCCTTAGGAGTTAACTCAATATATATCCCCGTAACCGGATTACCTGGAGGCGTGCCATTGACCTGCAGGTATTGAGTGAGAACTAGTTCTAACACATCGTTCCTTTTTTCTTAATTTCCACTAGCAGTATGTAAGAAGTAATACATTTACATGTAGATGATATGACTTGAATAATTCATTCCAAAGGGTCTGTTCAGCTCATCATCTTGACAGTGAAACCACACGCATTTGACATGATTTCATACAAGAGAAGTCCAAAATGATAATATAAAGAGACATATGAGTGTTTTCACCATCTGTTGATGTCATAGATAGGCACAATCATTATTGATAGCCAGAGGTACTATCCTCAAAAACATCTTTGCGTGAGGATATCCTAAATCTATTCCATAAGTCTGTCTTACTTTAAAATTTATCCGAGCGCTACGATATTTCAAATCATAACAAACACTTGAGAGGTTTGGACTTGTCAAAAAAGTCTAAGTGCAAAAAAAAGGCTTGGAATGTTATTTTCCCAAAACAAACTGAGACAAACATACATTAGAGTAATGGATTAAAAGTAAACGATTGTTTATATTCTCTTCTCTTCCTGGTTCTTAAAACACGGTTTGAATGTCAAAACTTACCCTCCTTTGTCATGTTACTTCGAGGACAATTTGTAAAGGGAAATAACCTTTATGTTTTCATTTTGAAATCTTATTTTACTTATTGCCACATAAAAGAATTCAAATCGTCGTTTTATACAATACATGTAACACATACGAGAGAGTTTCAGGGTATGAGGCTGTGGAGTGTAAAGCATTAAAAATATATAAACAGAATAAAAATACAATATTGATTTCTGTTACTGTAAAAGATGCAATGCATGGCATGATTCAGGATTACTGTAGTTTCCTGGATAAAACCTTTAAATACCAATTCGTCTATTATCATGCTTATCCTAATCTATGATATTACATAAAGGAAGATAACATTTATCATATCAATTTTATGAAGCATGTTAGATATAAGATAACGTAAAAGAATGTCTTCTTGGCGTAATACAATTTCAACCTTACGTATATACATTTGACTTACAAATATTATATACCGAGAAAGTACAGGTACTCAACTCTACGAAGTAGCCAATTTAGAATCTAGTTTCAGGGAAAATGTTATCGGGTACTTCACGCCTTATATTATTAGTAACCTAGGCCTAGATTTTCGAAGCAACTTTAGTGCTATGAAAGTCGTAAGCCAATGCGAAAGTATGGTACATCAGGCTCTCTTAGCGCTAAGGGAGCCTCGAAAATCTAGTCCTGGCTGGTGAATGCTCACTGTTTTACTGACAGGGCCGTGGTCATATACACTCATGAAATAAAAGAAAATAAATAGAGGATATTTGACATTTCTCGTCGAATACCATGAATATCTCATCGAGTGAAGTAGAAATGATATTTTCACGAGTGGCGCAGCCACGAGTGTAAATATATGATTTTCTACTTCACGAGATGAGATATACATGGTATTCGACGAGAAATGTCAAATGTTCTATTTATTATGTTTCCAAAAACCCCGTAAATGACCTTAACTATATGAATGGAGTAGCTAAATCCCTTCGCTAGCGCGGCCGTTGCATGACGTCATTAAATTGTTTCTTGACGTCACAGATGACGTCATATGATTGTTGCGTTATTTCACTGAGTAGGATACCATTATTATTTCACTCAGTGAAAATACGGATTTTATTTTCACTAATAAATGGCATATTTCACCATTGAAAACATAATAAATGAAAATATTTGATTGCTTATTGTGTTTCTAGTCACTTGGTGCGTAAAGAATACAATTATGAAATTCACAGACACGATTGTTCAATATAATTTTTGTTTGGTCAACTTTCGTTGCTGTTTCTGCATAGAGAGGAAAAAGAGTATATTCAGTTCGGATTATAGACGGTCAATACACCAGCCGTTATGATCTTGACGTTTTGATTAGGGAACCTCGACATTAAAAGATTGATTAATCACATTTGATGTTATCAGGAAAAACAATATATCTTAATAAATTAGGGCAACATTTTCAAAAAGTTGAAAGGTTGGTTGTACATTTGAGAGAAGTATTCAATGTTGAATATATTATTGCAAATGGTGACTGGCAACACATGATGAAAAATGGTCCTCGATAGCATTTGAATATCAATAGACAAATTTTGTAAAGTGTTTTTGTGATTGTACCAATCTGAATGTTTTATTATGCTGCATGAACATGTTCTATTTGGAACAGTAAATGTTTTTTTGAAACCTGCAAAAAAGCTGTGTATCGTTCATTATAGTTCCTTTTCAGATCTTTCACACATAATACATAATAGTTGACATTTATACACAGCAACATACAAATATATTGTTTCAAATGTGCATACAACAACGAAACCTTGGAAATGATATAAAGATCAATGAATTATTAGTCAACATGAGAGGCCTGTTGCATTGAAAACTCTTCTTCGATTCGATTATGCAAAATAGACTGATTCTACGCATTCATACGTTATCCGTACGGACGGTAAGCTTAAAAAAATCAGATTTGCTACATGTACTTTGAAAATAAAAACGGTTTTGATATAACACTGTAGATCGGTAAACGGGAGAGCAGCGCCTGCAATTAACCATGTTTCCTTTTTGTAGAAAATGTGTCTTAATTGTCGTCCTCATATTCATGGAAATGACAATTTCTGTGAAGTCTTGAGAATGTTTAATTTTCATCTGATCCATCTTCACGTTTAGTGTACCAAGTGCATAACCTTTTCTTTAAGTTTATTTTACGAACTATACGAGGCAAATTTACTGATTCATCTAAAACATTTAATCATGATGATTTATTTAACTAAAACACATTTGTGATGATATTTGATTAAAGCTTATACAATTCATTCATTTTATCACAAACTTTATTGTCAGATTTTATTGAGTGAATGTACTTTGAGAATAAACTTGCAAACTTTTCATTTAATGGGGATAAAATGCTCGTTATCTTTTAGTTAACTGATAACCTTCAGATTTGGTTTTCATGAAGCTATTAAAACAATCTCGATAAACTTTGTGTAATAGCTGCACTGAATAAACACTTCCTTGTTTATATCAAATTTACGATAACAGCGAAAATGAACCTACTGACTCATGCTGAACTTCAATATGGCCCTTTTAAACTTATCAATTTACTCCAATCTCTGTTTCAATTTGGTCTATAATGTTTTTAACCCAGAGCTATAAATCAGCTGAGTCATTAATGAGATTTACCGTATAGAGATCTGAATAGGGACTTAATTCTTTCAAGCCCATATTATCAACATTAGCGTTAGGGAAGAAGTGAAGACACACCGCTTGAACACCAAATGTATACATTAACTTTGTCTTAATGTTAATTCAACAAAATCGTACGAGAATTTGAAAATTTTGATTTTTACAGTTTGCTGAAAAACATGCAGATATAAGAGTAAAACAAACTATATAGATACGTAATTTTTTCTTTGAATATTGAAACGTTGGTTTGCCTCTCAACGATTGTTCAAATCACAGTTTTTAGACATATTCTAGACTTCAAATAATAAGATAACCTCTGTTTTCTAGACATTTCAATTGCCCCTTCTGGCTTTAGGAATCCAGGAAATGAAAGTTATCTACTCCGGGTTATGAAACTGCTGGTAGCAAGAGATAAAGCAAGGATTTATTCGCCACGTGTGTTACAAAACCGGGAACACTAATGATAAAGGGAATCTTGAAAAGTGATATGATTATCCCTTGTTTATGGGAAGAGTCAGAAACTATTTCATAAAAACTGATGACTTTGTTTTGCTACATATGGGTATTAGTTGTCACAGTAATTTTGATTATGTGCAACTTTTTCCTGCGTGGGAGATACTATATGTCCTACGAAGGGGACATTTAGCCCTACGTAGGTTATACCTAGTTCTACGTAGGAGATTCTGTGTTCTACGTAGGAGATTCTGTGTTCTACGTAGGATATACGTAGTCCTACGTAGGATATACTTAGTCCTACGTAGGATATACTTAGTCCTTCGTAGGATATACTTAGTCCTACGTAGGTTATACCTAGTTCTACGTAGGAGATTCTGTGTTCTACGTAGGATATACTTAGTCCTACGTGAATTGAAGCCAAAGGTGATCGGGTTTTGATTTGGTTCAGAATTAAAGAGGTGAGTGACTGATTAAGAGAAATTTATATCACACATTGCAGGAACCTGAGAGCGAGCCAGTTAACCATTTATGTGTATACATCCCATAAAGTTGAAAGTTCATAGCCACCATTTCAAATGTAAATCATAAAAACAATTGTAAGGTATATAGGTTTACGTTATCGTCTTAAAAGTGGAATGGGTAGAAATATGGGTGACAAACACATAATTTATTTATGTAACCGTTGAACCTTAAAAGACGTTAACTTCCATACACTTAAGTATATGACATCTCACTGTAGATGTTGATAGAAATTAATTATAGTTGGTGGTTTTATATCATAATGAAGGATGATCCCTTGTATATGCTGTACTAAAAGAACATAGATTCCTCAAAATATTGGCTTAATCTTGATTGAGTTCAGTAGTAAAGATCAACTACCAGATATACGAAAATGTATCTTACTTTTTAACTTCAATCTTGTAATAAATCAATCTTTTGAATAGTATTAAAACCTAATTCTTTTCTTGAACGTATGCAAAGCCCATTCACAGTCCAAAGTTGTTAAAACATATCTGGTGTTGATAAATCTGGAAACTAATGAAGTTTAGAGTTCAAAATAAATTGAGAAAGATGGCTCTCGATGGTAGGACAACTAGCCATCTCAGTAAGATACACGGAAAAGTATTTTAAAACTTTATGTGAAGTGTTTTCTCTAATGATATCTTTCACCTATTTTTTTTCTAAATAAACAGGAATGTGTATACTATTCACCTTAGCACATCTGATACATATCATTATACAGCTGCATACCGAAAGTTTGTTCACTTACCACTGAATCGTAGTGCAAATATCATGTAATTTGGGTTTCGTTTCCATGACATTAGAATAACTTTAGCAAGACTGACAATGGATCACCCACTGTCCATGTGTGAAATAGCCATTCTTGAACTCATTTTGGCATTGTCTGGTCAATCGTGAAAAAATTTGAATTTTGGCATATTGATATAGACAGAAGGGGTCCCATTTTCGAAATTTCGATTTCGTTTAATGTCGAATAAAATGTTCAATATCGACTCTCTGAGATGAAAACCAACATAATCACATTGACTTTGTGTTAAGAAACAAACGTGACTACTTTTTAAAGAAGATGATATATTTAAAAAGGATTTTTTGGAGAAAAATTAAAATTAGTGTTTTCGGAATTTTGACCCCTGGTTACTTCAATGACCTGCCAAAACTGTTACGGGTAATTGTGGGGTACGATAAACATTTGCCTTAAAGAAGAATGGATCTGCATATGTGTATTGAAAAGTCATTAGTACACGTTTCTTTTTCGCAACACCACGATACCTCTAAGGCATATCAAATTACATGGTATTTGCACTAATAGATTCAGGTATGTGAACAAACTTTTGGCATGCAGCTGTACGCCCTGAGTATTTTTAACCACATAAACAACCACGTGTATAAAGGTATATAAAGATCCCCGCATTTCCAAAACATTTCCTCATTATCGTCATGTTCAGACAAGATACATTGTATACCATGGGAATTAACACATCAACAACAGCCGTGAAAAAAACATTTAATTATATAAATGAGCATCATATCGACGATATAAGTACAACATTCAACATAGATGAGTTGGGAAAATCTCGTTAATTTGCTTTAGCGCAATAAAAAAATATCGTAGTTTATATTATCCCAGGTTTTTATTTCAGACAGTTTCTGTGTAAGCCATGCACATCTTGATGTATGAGGCACTGGTACGAAATTGAAGAGTCAAAGTTTTTGCATGAATCAGTCACAGGGACGTTGCATAGAAAATTAACTTAAATAAAAGAATGAAAATTTTGAAAGGACTTCAACGAAAACATTGTTATAAATGTATAGAAAATTTCGAAAAGAAATCCATTGCATATATGAAAACAACCCCTCTGTACCTAGCCGATTTGGTATGTGATTTCCTGGAATGTGTTTGTATACAAAGCATCTCCCATGACGTCAATGGAGATAATGTTAAGTCTTTGAAGGGCATTTAAAAGACAAAGTTTTCAAAATGGATAAATATGTTAGACATTAAGGACCCGAAATTATAGTTTTCTGTCATGTGGCCTTGTAGTGACAAAGGAGCTAACAAACTAAGGGATAATTTACTGCTATAAAACCTGATCAAAATAAAACCATTACTGAATTCATGTATAATTGTTTTGAATGGTTGTCCCTTCGTATAAATCATTATTAAACTTTGATGGACTTATTGATAAGAAGTTTGTTTAGCTAAACATATTGTTTAACAAAACAAAGTGTAAAATAATTACGTTTTTTTCATCTATATAATACTGCTATTATCAAAATGTTTTGCTGAACAAATGCATTTATTATATGCAAGTGAAATAAACATCCCTAATATGAAATAACGATAAAGAGAAAAGAACTTCCATTCTATACCAATACAAATTTGCAACAGTTTAGAAGACTAGAACTCATTGGGAACCGTGTGAGAGATGCAACTCCATGTATTACGCATCAACTACATAGTAATGAAAACAAAGAAGTTTTTGAGAAGGCGTTGTCTGCAATACCTGTAAACATAACCACTTTTACAGGAAGCACATTTAGGGCAGATGCATTTCTAAATATAACTCCTGCTTTGTGATGTGAGTGACAGATGTAGTAATATCATTTGTCATAACATCGCCTTCATTGCTAAATCTCCGTCTATCACAGACATCACATGATTATTACAAGTGAATTATTGTGTACACGCGTATTTTACTGAATTAATTGATACCGCCATTATACTTCTTATACTTAAGATTTTATGGTACAAGATTAAACTTACCTTCTTCCCATAGTTGTCGGAAAAGTAAAAATATCTCGATAAATATTATATTTTTTATTAGAAAAGATGTAACCCTGGCGGGATTAACAATCTAACGTACGATGTAACTTTCCCTGGTTGGATTAAAAATCTAACGCACGATGTAATTTTGTCAACAATTATCATTCCAACTTCTGTTATATTTTATCTAATTTATGGTGTATGACATCTACGAGTAAACTTCCTCGTTTCAATTGGTCTTCTTCTGATCTCTATAGTAAGAGCAGGAGCACACGAATCGTTAACTTAAGGTAAGAAATTGACTACTTTAAACATGAACACGCCTAACTTATAATCGAGATAGTGGGATACTTTTGACACTATAAATAATTACATCTTAATCATTACATCCACAAATTGTCAAAGTAATACGTACGTAAATCTTTTAAACAAACCAGTGTTTCTTGTAATCAACAACCTCATTTTACTAATCTAGTTACAGCTTATCCCTTTCCTAAGCAATCATAATACCAATTAAAATTTCAAAATAAGTTAAACATACCACCATGAATAGCATTTCAGTTCTTTTTACAAAAATTTAAGACTTTATTCTTATAACCATGTAATTACTTATAAAATGTGATATGTATGTAACTATAAAGTTCAACTGTACAGAAGATGCTACAAATTTTATAAAAGTATTGAATAATCAAAGACAGTTATCTTAACCAACACAATAATGTTTCAGTTACCATGAAGGCACACAAGACTATAGGAGCCATACAACACTTAACTCAAGCAGGACGATATGAAGCAGAGACATTCCCTGGGGTATCCGTCAATCATTTGTGTCCTGTGGGGGATGGCAATGGAGTCTTACCAGGCCAATACTGTCCCTTCCAATCAACCATCAATTCAATCAGTCTATTAATCCTTGTAAGCAGCATTGGTCTCCTGAGCAGATCACACTAAAAGGTATTCATTTGATTAGAGTCAATATTTTTTGTATTACTATAACAACAGTAAATCAAATATACATTTGATTCATAACGTCATGTCTGGCATCATTGAATTTATAAAGTAATTTTATCAATTATTTATTTATTTATTTATCTTCATCATATTTTCTCATATTCATGGCAAGGTATTTTAGCCTAACTCAACCTCTCTGACAGAATGGCAGCAAAATGATAAAATCATATGTAGGTTGATGGTTCGAATATCTAGGCGAAACTCTAAAATGTATAACCAATTCATATTAAATTGGTAAAGTAATTTTAGCAATTTTGTATTGATCTTGATTTATTTATTTTCGTCATTTTTCTCATATTCATGCCAGACAAGACATAGTAACTCAATCCTTCTGGAAGAATGGCAGCAAAATGATAAAACAATCTGTTAGTTGATGGTTCGAATATCAAAGCGAAACTCTAAAATGTATCTAATCAGCAGCCAATTCATATGTCATGTGATATTGTTCACCTTTTTCAGAGACGTATAAAGAAACTCTTTTGATCCATTATAAATGATAAAATCATGAATCCAAATCTATAAATAGAATGACCCCTTAACCAAAATAGATTCTTCTATCTAACGCTCTAACTACCTCATAAACAAGTGCTCCATAATGATTTATTAACCAGTGTTAATCGTTTACGTATTAAGACGCACTACACTAGCAGGTGTGTCCAATCTGCTTGTAATCAGCTTCTCCTGAAAGCAAGGTAAACCATTATGGCTTTGTTCAAGTAGAAATAATATCTTTGAGAACAATGTTTCATTGATTAGGCTAGGTTTACAGATGTTCATGAAATCAATTGTATCTATCTATGACATCAATAAAAAGCTTGAACATATTGAAAGTAACATTGTAATTTTACATTTTGAGCGTTTTCGTACATAAGATCCTTCTATAAATGTGTTTATGTCGTTGTGGTAATAAAAATATGTATGTGTATAACGTATTTAGACTTTCATGTACGAAACCATTTTATTCTCTAGATTTTACAGAATTGCCAATATCGCGAGGACAATGGTTTGCTGTAAATCCTTAAATAAGTCGCGAATCTAAAATGGATTGAGTATATATAGTTATTAGTTAGAATAGTATAACATACCTCATTGCTTTCATTATTGTAGGGTTTTCAAAAGTAAAATGATTAGAAGCTAAATTCTAAAAGTGAAATGCAAGCAGTTGTTACGTTCTACTAAGAACCCGGTTCTTGTATTGGAAGAAGAAGAGTTGTTGACTCTTTTTGCGCTGATTCCTAGCGCTTATCCTTTCTGTACGCTGTGTAAAAAAAGGACAAAAAATGAAAGTTCTGAGGCAAACCTTTAATCAAATGGTCATCAGCAAATTGCCCTCAGATTAGTTTTTGATATAACGATAAACCAGATCCTGATAACCTTTGTGTAATAGTTCCATTATATAAACACTTCAACCCTATATCAGCTTGACGATAAGAGCATATATGGACCCAATGACTTGTATAGCAAGTTCTGAAATCAAAAGTATTCACCTTATTGAAACAAACCCTTCTCTGTCCAATATTTTTATTTCTTAAAACTTTCCCCAAAAAATATTAGTTTATGTCAAATGTATCACCTTCAGAGGGTCAAACATATTACTACTCAGCCTGGTAATCCGTATACTCCTAGACGATGTTATCAAGAATATATAGCACAAACAATTGGCAGACATTTCTGTGTGAACACCTTTTAATCATATGAGGTAGGGGAATGGACTCCCATTGTTTGACTGTTTTTTACGTTCGTTTCAAAACTGCTTTTTTGTTTGAAAATACCATCTTTCATTTGTAAAACATTTATTTTCAATTTGGGTCTGATCACTTTATTGAAAAACGCGCTACTGCCCCTTTATAACTCAAATACGTGGTTTGGGAACCAGTGAAGTTTTATTCAATTCGACCATCGGCAATGGACATACATGTAGAATTTCTCATAATAATTTTCTCACTATAATGTAGAACTATATAATACCATGTAATGTAACGGATGAATCTCAATCATATAAAATGTTGACGTAAACGGGTATTCATTCGATCAAGATTCACACGACAATACTGATTTGACAAAATACATACACAACATTTTGTAAATTTTATTGCTTTAAAATGAAAGTTGATGAAGAAGCTAAACTGACTTTCACTTCTTCGTTGTTTTATATAGATAAAAAAATAGATATAAAATTGTAAATTTTTTTGTAAGTACATTATAGAACAAAGTATCATGCATAATCAACCAACATCCTTCGGTATTTAATGGATCTATCAAACTGATAAACTTTGTGTAATAACTGTACTAAATAAACAATTCCCTGGGTGAATTCAAATTGAGAGGTGAGCTGAGGTGATTTTTGGTTCACATTGGTGTTTCACTTAATGTAATCAGATATGATATATAAATCATAATTACATATTTTACTGCCAAGTGTTTATTAAGCCCAAGTGCGGGATCCAGGTAAAAACGTTAACATCAGGTAGTTTATCAGTGATATATTCTTATGAGGAAGGCGTGGCATATACAGTGCTACAAACTATCTGCTATGTATTGGCGCAGTCCATGAAACACATTAATTACAACCTAATATGCTGAAACCAAATGATAGGAATGTTTATAGCCGAAAGATTTTAATGTATATTTATACATGTCCGCTATAATGTTCTGTAGTTCCAGCTTTTAGTCCACCGGCCACTAGGGTCTCCATGCACCCCAAGATCAAGTGACTATAAGGTTGTGCCATCGGATTTGTTTGGTGAGCTAGGTGCCGACATTTGTCCATTTACTGGAAATCCATATTGTATTACATTCTCATATGATTAATCTCGATAATCAGGTTTCCTCACTATTGTTTAATGTTTACTTGTTGTGGTTATATGTACCAAAATTCATATATCCTACAACCAACCTGGTGGAGTAACCATGTACTCAGGAACGTGAATTTTAAAATAAAGTTGTTAGGCAGAAAATTTTGTCTTCCTTATGTACATATCACTTATAAAAGCCCTATAAGGATTTCATTTTCGTTGTCTATGGTGGACCTGACATAAAAAAAATGTTGATAAAGTTTGCTGTTTGCAACTGAATGACTATTGCTGTGAAGATGAGTCAAACAATGTAACATGAACACTATCATGATACCATCAAAAGCCTAGAGTATCATACAATGCATTTCAATTAGCAGGTGGCTCTATGGAATACATCTCTGTTCCAATGTCTGTTGTTCTTGTTGCTAATGAGAGTCATAGTTTGACTCTTGTGGATGGGAAGCTAGAGCCAGTGCGCTCTTCCTAGAGAGTTGGTCGACATCAAGGCCCCGCAACGTGACAGCTTTGATGACGATAATGATGGTTGTTGTGGTGTGTGGTGTATGGTGATGTTATTGTTGATGATGTTCTCTCTTAAAACTATTATTTTGATAAATTGCTGATGTCCAAAAAGCAGCTGAATCAAACAGTCATATGGAGATTGAAAATGAATAATTTGCAAGAATGTACTCCTATACTACATGCCTGTGATGTGTGTAATGACGGAATTAGTACCTATGTGTTATCTTTCTTCTTTGTACCCTTTAAATCCCCTATGATTTAGAAGTAAAACAACACATTCAAAATACAAAATTGTGAGTTTTTGCCAAGGCTGATTTGGTGTATTTGAATGATAGTAGATTAATGGTAGGTCCCTTAGTTTGCTTTTGGACACTTAACCTGGATTGTTATAAGTACACAAGTACACAAAAGAGTTGCAAGTACTCAATTCTACTCTTAGTGCAAATAATGTAAAATAAAATGATATACATTAACTGTAGAGAAGAGAAAATAGTTTTTTCCAAGGCTGAGTTGGTGTATTTCAATGATAGTAGATTAACGGTAGGTCCCTTGGTTTGCTTTTGGACACTTAATTTGTGTGTTATAAGTACACATAAGTATACAAAAGGGTTAGAAGTACTCGTAATTCTAATCTCAGTGCAAATAATGTAAAACAAAGTGATATGCATTCACTGTAGAGAAGAGAAAATAGTTTTTTCCAAAGCCGAGTTGGTGTATTTCAATGATAGTAGATTAGCGCTAGGTCGCTTGCTTTGCTTTTGGACACTTAATTTGTGTGTTAGAAGTACACATAAGTACACAAAAGGGTTACAAGTACTCATAATTCTACTCATGGGGACCCCTAGTGTCCAGTGGACTATTTCGGACTATTCAATTTGTATAAATTACTTTATTTGCCTATCATCAATGTTACCACTTGTGTGTTTCATTCTGGTAACAATATCACTGTGCTCAACCTCATTCGAAACGTATATAAATTACATAAAACATGAAACCAGGCAGATAGACGCCTCCGTCTGAACGCCAATCGACAGAGGCTTCTGTCTGAGTATAATGTAAGCAAACAACGGTGTGCAGAACAGTCATAGCACCTGAACTGCTCCAACGCCTGCCTGAAACAGCATCAAGTGCTAATAGAATCACATTTATATCACTTGAAGAGCGAACACACATGGTTTTATGGGACTCTGTTTCCCAAAATAGGTGCATATGCATTGTTCCGTTTGACGTCAGTTGTAAATCTTGAATATATATTTATGCACTGCTCCATGAGTGATTCTTCCACACATTCCAACTGCATGCGCTGTCAATGTCAACAAATAGGTTGCCAGACGCCTGTTTTATCTCATTATAGAAAAACATCTGGAATTGTTTAATGATTTTAAGTAATCATGTCATTCAAAATTTACAAATGTGCCGTTACACACCTATGAAGCTTGCCTTGTTTGTATTCATATGAAGACAATTATACACTTTTCTTATTGAATATGGAATCATTGATGCATAGGAACCTAGATAACATACCCGTTTACCCGTAACATTCAAACTGTAAACTATTCAATTAAATTATGCACATGTTTAAAATAACTGGTAACATAAAGTAGTTCTATTGAGATAACATACACGACTGGAATCAATGTAGTCAAAATAAAAGTTTTGATATTTTGTTTGTAACAACAGTTCAAAGGCAGTGTAAAGCGAACGTAAAATAACCAATGGTTCCCTAACGAGCTGGCGTTTCCTGCAGGGATGAATTGGGAAAGGATTGGCTATAAGTAAAATCATTTTGTCTATCTTCTGTTAAATCTGGTGTGTGAATACAGATTTAAATAAACTATTGAATAATGAATTCGTCTGAATATTCAATGTTGCCAGCATTATATATCATTTTACGATATATATGTAGCGCTACTATAAAACCGGAACGGCTTTCAGATATCGACATGGATAGGAAACTTTACCAGTTTTAAAGAAATATTGGTAAAAATAATCACCGCTTTTCATCTACAAAGAAGAAGAAACAATGTTATGTGTGATTTAAACGATAAAAAAACCACTGCAAATAAATGAGAGACATTGAAAACATTTAAAAACTAAAAAAGTGTCAGGTAAATAGCATTTTTGCATAAGTGGAAAGTGACATTAGATTGACAAAGTAAAACGTTTGAAATTTAAAAAGACAATTAAAAGGAAAATATAAAGCGCGTACCAGATGGTATTTTGTTAAATATGATCTTAATTCTAATTTAAGCCAATTAGAAAAATAACATTAAAAGAATCATGCATCGTCAACACGCGTTAGAATCATTATCTCACAGTTGAAACATTTACACATACACACTTATATATGATAAATCGAACTATATACATATCATCATCACATTTAAAGAAGCGGTCATAAAATATTCAGAATGGCCTCACATTTCTCTTATTTTCGTTGGTTTGATGATCAACTATGATTTGTTGCTCATCTTAATTCAATTTCGTATGATATGTATGACATGTATGACAATTATGGCTCATACATCAGTGGCGAATCCAGCTATTTTTCGGGTTCAGAATTTGTCGAGGGGGGGGAGATTTGGCTATGATTTGCAAATTATTTTTATTGACTTGAATCTATAATTGATTTTCAAAAGGGGGGGGGGGGGGGGGGGGGGGGGGGGCTGACCCCCTGAAACATGTAGCATGGATATGTACATAAGAGACAAGACTGATAGCTTAAGCTGAATCATGATAATAATAAAAGGAATAGAGAAAAAAATGTATAGACTTTAAGACAGCTGATTATTCCTCCGTAAAATGATGTGTTGGACAATGATGATGTTCACACTGTTCTTAGTGTTTTCTACAAGCATTTGAATCTATAGCATATATTCAAGTTTGTCTAATTTTAAAGATGGATAGTAAGTGACACAAGCTAGTTCTTCCGCATAAACTAACAATGTTTTAAATTTACTGGATAACCTTTAACATGATACTCTCGCATCTGATTCATTTCTCTCGCCAATGAATCGCGTGACCTACCATATGAGTAATTTTTTTTAAAAAACCACACACACACTAGAGTAATTGTATCGTTTTGTTTAAAACGTCTCTCTCATCCAACCATGGTAAAAACTGTTCCTGTTCTTGTTATTTCATAAGCTAAATTTGTTGTTCATTGCGCATAAGTTACGAATGTTGGCAAGACAATTAGAGGATTGTATGGGCTCTCACGGATATGAATTGCAATCGACAGACTATATAGCTACAAAGAACATAAGAGTGATTTCAACAAAATACTCGATAATACATTTATTTACATGTGTGCCCCAAATCACCAAAATGTCCTATCTTATTAGAGAGAGGGTTAAATCGTCATTTTGGCCTATAGTTCAAGTTTGATGTCGTTTCATTCAATCTAGGGTAAAGAATGGACGTAATCCTCGGCGGATCAGTAAGAGACATGGGAGCCAAATTGTGGCAACGACCGTCTCCAAATAATGTCTGTGACCGCAGTTTTTAATTTAGGGTCTATATCGCTCACAGACTGCAGGGGCAAAGCTAAACTCAGAGCCGGGAGCTATTTAAGCGTGTCTGCTAAGCATTCATTCATTTTCAATGACGTCAACTTTGTAGATACTCTAGGTCATTAATCGGAGCACTTCCGCTGAACTGCATCCTGGGATCGCGTATCAGCAATGCAGCTGGGAGTTGGACATTCTAAAATAGATACAATTAAAGGTGGCGGTATTCTCATTACGCTCCCTCGATTCTCGCATTGCTCCAGTTAGACATGGAACATTTGCAGATTGAGGCGCGATAATTCCCAGAGATCAAAATTCAGTCCTTTCAAATCATATTTGTCTAGTTCTTGATCATAAGATCTATTTTTTGAGAAAAAATTACGTAAATCTTTGTGATCAATCTGATCTTTGTATGAAGCAACGACTACGAAGCTAGTTAAAACTGGCGTAATTTATACACAGTTCCATAAAGGTGTAATTTTTCTCAGACATCAAAATGAAATCTTTTCAAATTATATCTATTCTGTTCTTAACAGGATAAGATTTCCGGAAATATTTACGTACATATTTGATCTGACAAATTGGGTCTTAGCATGTACAAACCCCTTATAGAAAGTAACTTTCAAGTGGCCTCATTTATAATGAGTTCGGGATATTAATACTTGTCAAAAAAACATTAGGTTAAATAGGAATTTATGACCATATTCTCCTGGGTTATCAATGCACATGAAGTCCATCAATCACAATTTATGACCAACTGTGAGTCATCGCTTATCACAGTTACTGCAACCATTACATGTTTGTCGCTTGATTCACCGAACGCAATTTTTATGAACAAATGTTGACTGCTTTGTTAAAAGCAATTAATAGATAATGTATTTGACCCGGTCATGCGCGTACATTACACACCCCTCGAGTGAGTACAACAACCTACACAATAGAAACTTTATTATTCATTTGCAAAATAGGAATAGATAACGCCCAAAGAAAATGAAATGACACTTAAGTATAAATGATTCGCCTGGATCCCGTTTCAAGCTAATGAGACACTTCATGTCGTCAAGGGAGAGGGGTAGGCGGAAGGGGGGGGGGGGGGGGTACTGCAGATAGGTGCTTCGCCTCTTTCATCGATTCCACTAAACTCTGTGGTTATGTAACAATCTTATTGCGGAGTGTTCCAACTGCAATTGAATTATTGCGCTGGCTGAACTCGGTTGCTGGCTGACAGACTATTTTTTTGTGTTGATATTTTAACATAAGTTTCCTATTCATTGAAACTGGATGGTCACATACGTGACTGAACACTTTATTTCTGACGTTTATTCAATGAGTTTGAAATATATTCAATTAGCAAAGTAAATGCCAATTAAACGACAACTAATTTTCAGATGGATGTATTTTTAAATTGGATAATATTATATCTTCAACTCATTGAGAAACTAATGAAAATTTTCAGGTAGATACATCGTTCCAATACAGCGTGGTAATAAATTTTAAACAGTACTCACTTACAAGAGCTACTCAACATGACTTTAAAACTTAGGACAAATAATTTATAAAAATATCATGCTTATAACTGAACCATGCACTCGAACCTGGTTACGAAAGCTTACAATATTATACTAAGAAGATACCGATTGACTATCATCGAAATATAAACGATTAGTTTCAATAGATACCATTAAAGGTAACGATCAGCTGACAGCACTTTCATGTATATGGCCAAGCAATTTCCTCCAACACGATGACACTATACAACAAGGTTCAGGTCGTGATACCTATTTCGTCATTGTCAGGTGCTTTCACCTGCGTCTCGTACATGTCCTCTGTGCTTTACTTAAATTGCCTTCTCTCATTATTTGGTCTTAAATGGAACATTTAGCATTTGCCTCACGGAGATTACTCGATTAATCGTTTCCCATGTAACCCCTTTTACAAGTAGACACTCTGGTCTAAAAATACCAAATCCTGATTGGTATCATCGGGATCGACGTAATTTCAAGATGAACAAATGATACATTGAGAAGACTGATTAACCGATTCAGTTCTTCTTTTGTTACCCCTTTTACAAATACACACTGTTCGCCATCCTGCTTAATCAGTGTATTTGTCTCCGTCCAGCTCCATCATATACCCTGATATCCTTCGGCCTAAAACGCTCGCCAATGTAGCAAGCCAATGAAATGACTTACATTCACCCGGATGAGAGTTTAAACAAATGTCAATGTAGCCTATGACTATGACTAACCAGCCGTAAGCGATACGAGCGTTTTAGGCCGAAGGATATCAGGGTAAATGATGGAGGTAGGCGGAGACAAATACGCTGATGTAGCAGGATGACTCTGCGCTAGAAATACAAACTCCTGATTGGTTGGAATCAAAATTTGATATTCAACCGCCACCCTAGTTTCAAGATGAATAAATGAAATATTGAGAGGACTTGAATTGTAACACCGCTGCGATGCTCATATATTTCTTACAATATAGGAGTCAATCAGAGACGAAACGAAATATTTGATTGGATATCTAAAAGATGGTATCCATGTATCCGTAGTGGAAGTCGTTCACCGCTAGGGTTTTCTTGTAATGAATCGCGTAATATTGTCCACTGGTAACAGAGATTAACGTAGGAATAAATGTCTTAAGTAACCTCAGTGACGAGAGAATGGGAATTTCTAAGTGAACACAGAAGAAACGCAAATTTTCTCTTTGATTGAGAAATGACGCAATATCAAACTAGGCCCTACTGTGTATTTTGACATCTGAGTTTTTATCTGGAAACTTCAGCTCTTTTCTCATAAATTGGCCAAGTATGTGTCTTGTTAAATTTTATTTACATTTTTAGTACTGTTGACTTTAATGCTAAAATGTTTTTTAATCACTGATGTTTTCAGCACTTTTATTATTTTTCTCTCTTAATTTCTAAACGACGTTGTATATTATCAAGACCTAAAATTTCCAGGAGATTTCAACAATCATTAAAAACCAATGTATTCAGCAACCAAATGATCAATACAACCATGATAAGGTTGTTTGTACTTAAACAACAACGCATTGAAACAGTTTAGAAAAACACATATACTGATCAGTTATGATGAACAGCATAATAATCACAATCATCGGAGGAATGGACATGAAATACAATTTCAACAAAAACCGTAAGAGCAATGTAAAGGGGAAAATTAAATAACATGGCCCGAGCAGAAATGGCCATGAAATGAATCGAGTAAGCTCGTATTGCAAGAACCTTTGCTGGAATAATCGAAGAGTTTGTACCCCTGGGAGACTGATCTTTCAGCGAGAAGAATATTTGAGGTGACGGTGGGGTAATGGAACTACACGGAAGGGTTTAGAGGTTCCCCGGTCTCACTGCGGATTACTTCTCCATCGTCCGATACGTAGTGGGGAATAAGACTATGTACATCGGTGGAAGGGACTTAATAGATTTGTCAATGAATTAATAATTTGACCAATACATTTCAACTTTCAAACTCGAATTTCATAATTTCTAAACATTCGTTACAATGATGTAGTAGAGCAATTTCAAATTTATAATTTTAGTCAATATTCATGTCTATGATAAAGGATTCGATATGTAGGCTTTTTATTTAGTCCGAGCAGGTTGGTGAAAGAGACTGTGTCAAATAATAAATAGTTTACCCAGACATTTAAAATTTTTACATTGATTTTTAAACATTTCTCTGTATTGGTGTTGAAAAGCGATTTTTAAAGGATGCTCTTCATCAATATCCGTGTCTATCTAAGCTGTGGCATCTTGTTAAATATTATCGGTTTTATTCCTCATGGTTGCCGGCAATCTGGTAGTATATACACATATCGATGGAAAAGGTATAACAAATTTATCAAAAAAGTAATAGTTTACCGAGATACTTCAACTTTTTTGTATTGATATTCGTCTTATGCAATCGTTGAAGTGATGTAGTATGCCTAGAGAGATTTCAAATTGGTGCTTTAAATCAATATTGGTGTCTATTATGACGTTATGACGGTGACGTTTTGTAACCTACATGTATGTATGCATTTTAAAGATTGATTGAAGAGATTAAGTGTGTAAAATAAATGATTACCCATAATTTTGATCTTTTTCTATTGATTTTCATACATTCGCTGTATTGGTGAAGAAAGGCGATATTCAATGGATGCTCTTCATCAGTATTCGTGTCTGTCATGACTGACATCTAGTGACATGATATCACTTCTATTCCTCATGATTCGCCCTTAAACTGATACAATACAGGGATGTAGGGCAGTGGTTAAAAAAATGTCAAAAAATAAAAAACATTACCGAATTTTCAACTTGATTTTTTTTATATTGTCGCTTTGAATCAATATTCGGGTCTTTTATCACTGTGATGTTTGCTTAGTAGGCATATTTAGGTCGGTTGAAGAGATTTAGTGTGTCCAAAATATCAATATTTAACCAAGAAACTTAAACAAATGTTTTTTATACATTCGCTGTAATGGGGTAGCAAAGTGGTTTTAAGTGGAAGGTCTTCATCAATATTCATATCATCATAACTGTAACATTCAGTTACATGCTTACATAAGTATACATCATTTTTACTCCTTATGACCGGCAAATTGATAGTTTTTAGAGGTTGAGGGATGAGGTGCAATTTGTCAAAGAGTAAATATTTCACTAATTTTCATCTTTTTATATTTCAATTTGTATATTGTTTGCATTATTGTAACAGAACCATTTCCTATTGGTGCACTTATTCAATATTCTATCATTACTGTGACCATCAGTTGTGTCCTGTACGTGGGCCACGAGTACAAATCATCGATCTGAGGACGTGTTTGCCTCCCAAACCTTCTATCTCTGAAATGAACCCATTTAAAGGACAAGCACACTTCAGACGTGATAGTCCGACTGATTGGCGTGTATAAGCGCTGAAGACTTGATGGTTTCCTCGGACGCCTTCTCCCGTACTGTATATATACACACAGTGCATCTGCAAGGGTTGCTAAGAGTTTACTTTATAATCACTGTATAATCGATTTTCAAGGAATTTGGTTGAAATTCCAATATAATTTCGACTCCGTTCTATATTACTTATCGTAAATCGTATCTTCGATTAAAGTTAACATACTAGAATGTAAACAATATCAAATGTATAAAGAAAATTTGTAGGAAGTATTTTCTGTGGATACGAAGCATCCGAAGATTTTCCCTGACTATCAGGGTCGACAGCCTTTCCCTATCCGAGGTTGAATGGTGTAGTTATATTATCTAATTTAATCAATCCTTTAAGATAATATATTACATGGATACAAACACGCTATTGTATCTTTTCAAAGATCCCTAGTGGATTGACGTCAAAATGCAACTGTCCGACTTTACTGAAAACTGCAGCAAACACGTACGTTTAATAGAGTATGTCTTCCTAACTATCGTTATTATGCCAATGATAATAGTTACTGTTATAATGAAATGGAAGCACAATAGAAACCACTAAAAAAACGTATTGTCAATTATCATTTCGATTTAAATTTGACATTTAAAAATCAGCATGACTCTAGAATTGAATGAAAGAAATGATTTTTTGTTGAAATACTAATGTTAATTGTCATCTGTAAAATATTTCATATATTTGAAGCGTTATTCTCCACTGGAGAAACATTGTGTATATACGAAGGCTGAGATACGCTTTTCACTGGAATGCTTTAGGCGAAATTAAGACATTACTTATGACACGTTCTGGCATTTTTCAACAACAATCGAATAGGATGGAAATGCAGTAACTATTGGATTCTCTCTCTCTCGGTTAAGCTCCAAATTATGACCCGAGTCCTGTTGTGAGAACCCTTCCGTGCTGTGAAAAGTTATGCGTGAAGGGAGCGACAGCTTATAGCCTAAGGGAGGCAACTCCTAGAGTCTTTGTCGATAAAGCCCTTTCCTACCAAAAGTACACAACTCCGATAAATCATCACTTTGGGTCTTCAAAGTGATGGACTTTGACAGAATTATTTAATGACTAGCCAAGACAACTTAAAACTGATGCAGTACTTGCATTTAACACATACTATTATTTTCTTGGTGCAGATAAAGATATTTTGGATAAACTAGTTCTGACTTCATGATAGTTTGGATTTCATATTAGACACGTACACTGTTATGAAACAATAGATTAGATAATCAATATATTAGATAAAGACAAACCGTTATCCATTTTTCAATCCACTTCCGGTTGTTGAATCACTTTGTTGTTAACAAGGTCGAGTCTAGATCAGTTCGATGTTTTTTTACTAAAATGCTATCGATTACATTATCTTGAAAAGTAAGTTTGGAGATGAAATTGAAATATATATTTGCATACCTTTTTCGGAAGATATACTCCTTAACATGACTTGATTACTGTCAGTGGGGCCCCATTAGGCAGGAAGAAACCACGCTCTCATTTCAGTGGGTTCGCAAATAATAATAATAACAATGTGGATATTTATATGGCGCCTTTTTCACGTTCTAGGACATGCTCAAAGTGCTAGCTACATCATTACCCTGAGGGAAGTGTACTTTCAAAGGAGCTACTTAGCGCTTTGTAGTCCGTACATCCCTATATTCAGGTACCCATTTTAACAGCTGGGTGGACTGAGTGCAATGTGGATGAAGAGCCTTGCATAAGGACACAACACAGTTTTGGACCCAGGTCACAAATTTTTGGTGTCTCCACCGGGATTTGAACCCCAGTCGTCGGAGTGAGAGGTCAGCACGCTAACCACTACCACA
Organism: Phorcus lineatus; assembly: GCA_921293015.1. Lineage (NCBI taxonomy): Eukaryota > Metazoa > Mollusca > Gastropoda > Trochida > Trochidae > Phorcus > Phorcus lineatus. Next base: position 42,561,999 of record OV121082.1, read on the forward strand.
GTGCTCCACAAATGGTAGGTGTGTTCGACATCATGATCGCAACAACCAGTCAAGTTAAAGATGATAATTGTATTTTAAGGACCCGGGCGTGACCATATACTAATGTAGTATGTGCGAATTCATTGATATATACACTTTTGTTGTATAATGATCATAAATGTAATTTTTAATTTCTTTCAATAGAAAAAGAACGTCTGTCTTCGTGATAGATCCTACATGCCAATTCGAAACGTGTGAATGACATTTTACGATGTCAATATGCGCAAATACCCCTTAGTTTGTGTCATCGTAGAAAATCATTGCAGTTGTATGTTTACAATTAAAGCGTCAAATACACCTCACATGTTTATTCTTTTACTGCTCACATTTATTTGACAACCACGTATGCGTCTTCAGACATTACACTCCTTGCTTTCATATTTGTGCACTTTGTGTTTCTCTAGGTTTCAGAACATCAGAAATGTAAACAGGATTATGTTATCAATTTTGTCATCTGATCCTATTTCTGGTGTCCTTGTCATCTTTGATGGATGTTTCACACAGGATGCAACGCGAATGCCACCGTTTACTTAGTCCAACAGATTACTACTTCCGGGTCAACAAATCCGACGTGATTGAGGATTCATTCCTTAAGCGTACGGATGTCGAGTACTAATGGCTGTAGAATCCTCTAAAGCCAGAAACGAAGCAGTTACGGTTAGTGGTCAATTTCCACTGGTCAGTTATTAGAATTACCACCAGCGGTCAGATGGAAGCGTTGTCCGGAGCTGGGGATGAGTCAGCGATCAGATTGCATGGTGCCTTGAAAGAGCGTGTCATCTCGTTCCGTCTGCACCTAGGACAAACTTAGTTACACAGTATTGAGCGATATGCTAATGAGTATTTTACAATCGTACATAAGAAACTGTACAAAGGATACACATTTGGCATGATACGACGAATGTTTATATCATAACAGAGGTATAAGTTATTGAGGGGAATCGATCAAATTATTCACAGTTCCACAATAGGGGTGACAAAATGTACATTATTTTCCCACTTCCGATTTCATCACAACGCTTTCGTCTGTTGAAATATATTAAAGATTTTACCCTGTAACAGTAATTGTTAGGTCGTTGTCATAATCTTTTAATATCTGAAGCCTTGTTCACTAAACAGTATTGTAAATTTACGGTAAAATCCGCGAATGAATAATAGTCATTGGATCGTCATCACATTACTTTCTCTAAATAGGTTTAATATTTTCAATTTACATAATAATGAGAGATATCAGTATCAACTCTAGAATAGTGCACGTGAATCTGGAACTATGAAATAATGTATAACTCGCGAAGGCGCGGGGCAGTAAACAGTACTTCATTCTTACATTCATTTACATGTAAGTTCAGTTATACTTATACCTTTTTTCTATCTCTCGTTTAGGTAAACAACATTATCAGAATCTGGTATGTTTAGGATATTCAGACAGTTTTTAATACAAATTATTCTCACCATATTGTCATCCTGTCATCTCAGCTTCAGTAATTTACAAGCAGCGAACGAGCTTGACGTATATTGGAATAATGGTCTACGAGAGAGATTATAGATCTATGTTTGGAAATTTATGGCGACCACGTATTCTTGAGAACGCAGGAAAGAGAGAGAGAGAGAGTAAACATTCCTCTCAAAGGAGACGCGATATTTAGTATAATCCTCAGAATTAACTGCCCCTCACGTCACAAGGGCTACATTGCAGCATTGGCGGTACTGTGACCACGCATACCATATTCATACAATACAGCCCCTGTGACAGGCACTCTCTAAAGCAGGCTTTTATGTCTTCTCTGGTGCAGTGATAGTAGGAAACGGTTATTTCTGGAATTTTATGTTAACTGATTTCGTCAAAGTACTATGAGTTCAATAGACACGAAAGGTTGTATTTTTCTGTGATTACCGCGTGAAAGGTTTGCTATCGATTTACATGAGAATACTGTTACTGTCTTAAAACTGGACATCAGCGGTGTTTTTATTCGATATATGACCATTTTCCGGTAACGATTGCAATTGAGATGGAATTTCTGACACCAATTCCATAACCATTTAAATCTCAAAACAAAGGTAAAGCAATCCCTATTCTCTAATGGGCGATTATATCAGTAAAACAGAGTAACAAAGAATCAAAATTGATAGTTGGTAAATATTGAATATACAAATGGCTATGGAAGTAAAAGGTCCATGTCGCCCGATGGCTGATCTGGTCCAAAAGTCAATGAGTGAGTAGAAATCAGGGAATCAAATGTGTTTAACTAAGCCTCATCTTGTGAATTCCTTCGGGACTCCAGCCCAACGCGGACCGAGACTTTCTGTATTAGTTAGTTTCCAAGCGTCCGATTGCGTTTGTGGGAAATAGATTCAGTCCAACAGAGGGAAGAAAGACACGGTGTTTGGCTGTGGCACTAGTGATAAATATACAAAATCAATAAATTCCATTTTATGGAAAAAATTGTAGTCTGTCCGTCTCCCGCCCACCGAACAATGTAAGAGAGAGGCAAATTCAATGTGAGTCGTCCTTTTATTCACCAATTACAACATGTTGTGCGATAATGAAATCATAATCGTTTATCATAATACTTCAATGAACGTCCAGATCAAATTTTGAAGAAGATTGTTAAAAGTGAATACAAACAGACAGCAAGCATGTCTTGTCTTACCGTCATTCATATGCTAAACCAAAACAACATTTCTTTCCACGAATGTAATACTTATAAAGTATTTGCTCACAGTTGGTAAAGAAATGACGTTCGACAATAATCAGTGATCTTTCGAAGGGCACATACAGCAACTAAAGAAATCACCTGAAAACGGAAAAGGATATTTTAGTTTTTGATAAGATATCATTTTTATGTTTTGGCAGGTCGGCGAGAGGTAACGGGTATACAAACAGTACACAAAAATAGCACACTCTTTGCAAATTTAAACTTGATCCCGTGACGAGATAACGATATGTTATATGTAAGTGAGAATAAAACATCTTCTGCTTACAATATGCTTCTGTGGTTGTTGGTGTTTTACGCAAGGAAATTAGTCTTATGTAATAAGTGGTCAAATCATAACATTCTTATATTAATTTCGATATTTATAACCCTCAGTTTTCAACACCTGCGTTGCAGGCTGTTAATCTAGTCATTGATACAAAATAGTGTTATGGAAGAAAATTTCTTGTATCACTTCAACTTCTAAATGCCTTGAAGAATTTCAATTTAACCATGGCAATGTTATCTTCTGTATTTCAAAGACAGGTTCCATTTGGTGAACGGGGGCACATTTTAGATGGAGTCACTTTCTTTTATAACGGCACAAATTTCACAACTCATTCTTCAGTGTGGAACAGATATTAATCTTAGGCACCCTCTGATCATTGAGCGCTGCAGTGGATCATTCAAACGGCGAGCCCCGCCAGTTGTTGCTGAACTTCACTAGCGGGCACAATCTTACTACAGCACCAACTATCACCACATCTCTGCGCTGCAATGGCGAAGACGTAACGTTTATTGTTTAAGTGGGGTCACAATTCGGGTGATACCTTTACAGTGTTATCTCACTGTAGTGAGAAGAGAACTTTTCTGATTTAGATAAAGACAACTTTTTCGACGTTGAGCATACTAAATTGAACTCCATATCACATATCACATTTTTTAGAGACGCCCGATGCTTCAAACTTTTGACAATTTTGATTCTAATTTACTTTATCATGAAAGTTGAAGTCATCGTATTGTATGACACGCAATGGTAAAAAATTATGTTTTATGTTTAGGAAAATTTTTAAAAAAATGTTATACGTTACAACTTTTGTGCTGTTGAGATCGACAGTTTCCCATCTAAATTTCCTTCTGACAGAAACTCTTCTTGAGATCGCAAGGAGACAAATCACCAACAAAATTTCAGCCGCGAGTCAGCAACACTTCTCCTTAGGTCCCAAAAGAATCTTCTTATGTGCTCCATAAGCAGCTGCTTCCACTCAAAATACAAAACAACATCTTAACCGGCAAAATGATGTGAACAGGGTTCTTGGTTTTGGATTCGACGTCCAAGAGATTCAGATCTAGACCCATATTAGCCAAACGTTTGGTAGCTTTATTCTGACGCAACAACGTTAACGTTACAGAACCTGAATTATGAACCTGAACAGAATTATTTAAAGGCATGGTATAAAGAAATAACGTACACAGATAAATTCAGATAATGAATCGTATAGAGACTACAATTTATTTGCATATCGTAGCTTGCATTAGAGACGTGAATTTTCTTTGAATCCATTCCAAGGAATAAGTAGGAAAGAACCTCTCTCTTCTGTAAAGGCTTTGTCTTCGTGGTATAATAATGAAACTGTTAAACGATCAATTTAACATTGAACTATGTATTTTATATCAATTTCTAAATATTTCCGTGTATTTATCTCAAATGTCAATATGGACAGGTAAAGTCAATCTCTAATACACTCAAACGAAAACCTGATATGAATTCTCTCTTAAAGTATATATCATTCATCATGTCAAATATCTAACACGTCTATGTAATTGCAGCAGTTATCCAGTAGCCACTTCTGTATATGAATTCTTGGCTTGTCAAAGTAAAGAACAAAATCTTTTAAATATTTGTAGTTTATTTCCTACTTTCAAATAGGTTGACAGCAATGTATAACACGATCATTTACTTTTCATCCTTGACATTTAAGGAGAATCATATAGCTTGGCTTGTTCAATTCGCAATCGACAGTGTGCCTACTCGTTAGATAGCGTTCAATCTTTACTGAAGGCGATCCAGTTCCTTAGTACCAGACCAGGCTTTGTATGTTAGTGGGTCGATGGTAATATCGCCGAGTAAGCAAACAGAGCAATGAAACACCGTCTTCTGTCAATCCGATACAGGGGCGGATGACTAGTCTTTCCTACAGTCTGTAGTTCATAATGTTCCTACTTTAAAGGCACTAACGCAAACCAATATTTCGTTAAGACAACGAATGTAAAGACGCTGCATATCTGTCGATATTACAAACGAAACACAATCAGAAAATCACCTTGTACGCTATTTAGCAAATATATAGGTATCCAGGTTATAAAGTTGATTTCAAAGACGGGAATTATTTAATGCATCGTTGCATTAAATCCGCATGATCTGCATGACAATATTAAAAGTTATTCTTACAACAAAGATTGCTTTAATAAACTATATTTCATCCTTTATTATCAGTTCAGAGTTCAGATAAATTCAAAAGCTGCACACATTACCAGTTCAGCCGTTTTCTACTGTCAATAATGTTTAGTTTTTTTGTACACCTGACCATATTTTTTTTATCTCTATACCGGCATTTACCGTCTTTACATTGTCATTGTTGATTGCAGGCCAACGAAGAATAATACCTATTTCATTGCATTTATTGAAAGCTAGAGTAAATGCCTATGACTTGAAATAGCAAATTCGAACAGTAAAAGCGTGCTTTAGTGCATTTTAATTAAACTTTAACCTAAACTTAACCTACTAAAAAGCAAGTTGAGGCTCCTTTCCTTCAATCGATTAAATGTTCATGCATGAAGCACAGTGGTGTACATGTACATAGTGGTTAGCATGCTGGCCTATCTCGCCATTGACCAGGGTTCAATCCCGGTGTAGGCACCAACAATTTGTAACCTGGACCTTCTACTGTGTTGTGTCCCTGGGCAAGGCACTTCATCAACGATGTACTCATTCTACCAAGCTGTGTAAATTGGTACCTGAACACAGGAAAATAGCTTGATAGGCTGCACCGACATACTATTCCAATAGGGTAAAAATACAATTTGTGCACTTTGAGCATGCTCTGTCATTGATATTTACGCGTCACAAAACGGCTACTATAATCCAAATTGTTAAATGTAAGAATGATTTTTTTCAAAAGACTGAGTGTTAGTCTAAAGGATGTCATATGGTACTCTTAACATGTATAGAATGATTGCTGCAAAAAGCAGGAACCGAAATAACTGCCCAGCATCATACATCAAGACAGTGGACACCCACCCACTCGGTTGGTTTCCTCTTTTAGAAAGGTAACTGAAAATGTGTGCTTATATCGAGAGCACGCCACTTTTAAAACAACTCAAATTGAAAAGAAATTAAGGCGTATGTAAACGAAAGATTACTTTTTTTCTGAATTCAGCAGAGTTTCAAGAGTGCTTTCACTATCTGCTGATGCCTTTAGGATGTGTTGTTTTATCATAATATGATCCATATTTACAAAACTTTTAAAACAGCTCATCAGTTGAATTAAAGGTATCTGTCTTCAAACAGAGCGTATAATTACAACAAATTGTTTTAAAGAATCAATTACATATTATTAAAATGAGTTAACACGTTAAACCCCAACTCACTCACAAATGTTAGCTCCTCAAAGTTAGTATACAGTGTAAGATAAATCCCAAGATAAAAAATATGTTCTTGGTACATAAATCCGTCATACCAGTTTACTCCCTTTTCAATAATTTGGATACCATGAATCTAACTGCTTTAACGTGTCGTGAAGTATATACATGTATACACGTGAACAAAAGTGCTGCACCATCTGAATCAAACTATATTTTTTTATCATGTTCAGTAAATCCTATGAATACATCACGTTATTTACGTTTATTAAAGACGGTTCCGTTTACTAGAATCGGACAGAACCAACTGCAATACAGACAGCCTCGGTATCTTTTTCTGCGTTTTTAAAAGGAGAAGCTTTGCGGCAGTCATTCGAGTTAGGCAAATAGGCGTACCAACTCTCTTTCGTCTGTAGGCCTATATTTCACTATACCAACTCTTTTTCTTCTGTATAAGTCATTAACTGTCAATATCCACCTCTACCTAGAAAAATCTGTCTCTTGACATTAACATTATAACATTTTCGACAATCAAATTTGAATATATGTTTACATAATTACTCTTATGACGTTTTTTTTTATAAATGATTAATCATGTAGAGACTGCCGAATCTTTTGGTTTTCCTTTGTCTTGACTAGGTTTAACTTTAGACAATTTGATATGGTTGTCGTCATTTCAGGTCAGATCATTTCATCCTCTTTGAGATGTAAAACATTTTGAAGTTGACCTTCATTTAATATCTTATCCTCTGAAGTTTAACTATCATTTTATACAACAGTTACGGAGGAATTCTGACGGTTTTACTCATTATAGTAATATTTGAATGAGAAACTAGTTTCAAGGATTTTAAAGACTTGGTCTTTATTGCAAGACGGCGACGTTCCGGTAAAATCCACAAGATACTTGACAATGTCCGCTCCTAGAATTGCCCGAAACACGGGTAAGTACAGAACTGTCTAGTGCCTTAGCCGACCTCTCGCATGGTTAGTAAAATAAGATTTCACCTGTACACAATGCCTAGCATCATTTAGATAATGATGAGAATATCGCACATAAAAATGCGCACTCTTGCAATAACAAACTCTTAGCTCCACAGAACTCGTTTGTTGTGCATCCAATAAAGTTTAAAATGCCTCAACGACGTTGAATTGATCAAAAGTTGAAAATAAATATTTGATGGAATCGTGAATGACCACCTGTCTGACATCGACGTCTTCGGAGGGTTTTACAGTGTTCTGTCATATGTGCATAAGAAATATATTTTGATGTGATGAGAGGAAACAACTATAATGTTATCTTGACGAAGCCATGGCCTTATAGTTGATAAAGCCAGTTAGATTTGTTTGTGTAAGTTTCATAGTCAATGTGCTTTGTCACATGTTGTCAGAACTTATTTTCCAGGCATGAGCAATATTTTGAGTTCTGGCTAGTGTTGGTTGGAAGGGACATGAACATTGATACATTCAATTTCCTGAATGGATAATAGATAGGATAACACGTGTTTTCCCATATCGAAATGTATCTTATAACTTATATTGGATATAACGGGACATGCTTGCTTCTAAATATTTTCTAAATGTATGTTATTATGACAGTTGGCACATAGACCTCATATATGATCTTTGACTTTCGATATAATGTGATCAGTCTGATTAAAATCGACCGTGTTCAGAGGAATAAAAGTTTCAAAATATTGACTCTACCAAGATTTGAACTCCATCTGTCTAGGCTATCCTCTCAACAACGGTCTGACCACAGCCTACTGTAGCGCACGTTCTTACGTAAACTCAGCTAACGAATCACAATGCGTGCGGCAAAAGCATTCGATATCAGTAGCTTGGGGCAAGTAACTCCCATTTACGCTATCCTTATTTTAAACGCGATGATATAATTGGTTCGCTAATGACTAGCTAAACTGGTGTTAGCACGTGCGAGCAGTGAGGCTGCCTTCAGACCGTTGTGGAGAGGAAAGCCCCCCCCCCCCCCCCCCCCCCTAGAGTTATTTTTAAAAACCTTTCATTCCTCGGAACATGGTCGATTCTAATCAGACTGTAATGTGATATCATTATGAATATATATGTAAACTGACTTTAATCAGTTTTATTAAACGTGTCTTGTATTCATGACATATGTATTTGTTTAAGAAATCAGCTTGACAACAACAGTTGTTTAGCAATCGCATTAAATGCGTATGATGTTGTTTATGAGATGCTGAAAATGAAAATTCAACCGAATAAATTTTCAAAGTACGAATATGTCATAAACCATTGAAAAAATGCAAATGTCCCTGATTCAATTGATTGCTTGCTTTTTAATATTGATTCAACATCCGACAAATATTCATTTTATCGATTCAAAGATTTGCACAAATCGTTAAAGTAGTTACAGAGCTCTGCAACATGTGGGTGAGTTTTGACCCGGTTGTTTGTACAACACGAGTGATTAAGGCATGAAGCTGGCGTATCCGCACTAGTAAGTGAGGTGTTTGTTGCAGACAGGTAAATGCGAAATAAGACACTTTGATGGATTTGAAGGGTCATATCCTTGTGTTTGACTGATGAAATCGATGAGACTGTGGACAACGACATAGGATCCGGTGGTTTTATCAAGAGCAGTTGCCTTGCTCATATCTCCGTGTTTCCTTTCAAAGTATCATGTTGACTCCGAAAGGGAAGGTATACATGAATAAACATCATTAAGCTTGCTGAATCGATATTTCTGATTCTTAACGTCGTTAATCTTTTTCAGAAGGGGGATTTACATCAAAGTATATGTCTTTGAATATCTACGTTTATCTTCATATAAATAGATTTTGCCACCGATAGCGTCGTGGAAATGACGTTTGACCGATCGATAACCAGAGAGTGCTGTGTGTAAAACTCCCTCAGTATTTTGAGATATATTTCAAATAATCATTTTTCAACTGCTGTATCTGGCAATAAACAAATATTCCATCCATTTTCTTAAATATAATGTTTTTGAAGACATATAATTTGATTTTATAAGCTATTGTGTATATTTAATTGCTTCTACGTGAACAATACAAAATTTAAATTTAAACATGCCATTAGTTACTGAACTTCACATGAAAGCAGTGCACAAAGCTATAATTATGCACTTTACCGCTAACCATCAAACATCTTACGAACATTTTAATGTTTAGCGTGTTTTAATGATTTTTGGTTTATAACTGGCTTCACTATTATTTCAAAAGGTTTATCGCCGAGTAAATAAACATGTGAATTCTTTGACATCTTTCGAACAAGACATAACTTTAGTAAGTCGATAGTTCACGTACGTTGAGGTGGGAGAATTGGTTTCCTAAATTGTCCTCACCAGCGGAACGCTTATACATGCACGAGAATATCTGAACACTGGTTTTCCTCTAAGTAAATCAATTCACGGCGGATAGTCTTAAATAAATCTGAGAACAAATTATCTCATGTTAATGTGCGCTCTTTATGGGATTGGCTTCTAAACCCATAGCGGTTTTAAGTATAAAATAATACTTTAGATATTTTGATTTCTGAGAATCCATCGCCATAAAGGTAACATTGGGCCTAATCGATTCTAAGGAAGCGCTTTATGACGGGCTGATTTGAAGGACTCAAAGCTTAACAGCCTCCGCTCCTCTATCCTGCTTCATGTTCGACTTTGTCCCCTGTCACACTCGGCTGACTAACCGCTACGTTTCCATGGCAACTCGGATCGGAAATGGATGTTATGCATTACCACGTCCTCTATCGGCAGATGCAGGAATCAGATTCAGGTCAAAACGAGGTTAACAAGGCTTAAGGGAATTGTAGGGGTTCAGCGCTCTTATTGTCTGGTTAAAATAAACGGAAAGAGGGGAATGGAATAATGACTGTTTAAGACAATTATTCTAATATTCTGTTGATCTTTCTCCATTAAATACTACAGCCAGTATATTATTCAAATTTTCTTTTATGATTGTTGTACATTTATTTGTTCGAATATTATATGCCTCTCAATGAATACACATTGACGTAGTCTATTATATATTTGTTGGTATATATAAAATCGAAGGTTTGAGGTCAACGTATTGTGTCTACAGACAAATGACATTTTATAGACGGAGTTTTGAGTCGTAAAATCAAATGAAAAACGTAATCATGATTATAATGTTTAGCAGAGTAGTTTGATGTATGAGTATACAATTATCATTCTTTCCATTGAATAAAACTACCAACAAAACAGATATAGAAAATACAAGGTAGGTTACATTTTCAACTATATTTGAAATTGAAATTATACATTCGACACGTGTCATTACTTAGGTTCTGACGAAGAATACAGTTCAGTATTAATTAATGTTATCTATCATATGTCATCTGTAAAAAACTATTTTAAGCATAGACGGAGAAAAACGATATTTGTTATTCAGCCCTACAGAATGTGATTGCACAATAATGCCGAAAAGCACTTGCATGGCGTCAATTGATAACTTTACGGATGCCGTGTAGTGTCCTGTATATTTGTTTCAAGTTTTGGTTTATTTATCAACCATGTTCAAGTGGGTGTCATCAGCAGATGTCACCTGCTGAGAATTCTGCCTGAATTCCTCAAATCAGCTCTATGACATTCTTTCCCTAAAAAGGTAGCTCAAGTAAGAATAGCCTGAATCAGCTTCTGTTCGAATACGAGCATTTCTCGGGCTGGGACATAGAAGTCTATTTTTATGCAATCAAAGTTAATTGTACGATATGCGACGCCGTTTCAAAAGTAGTCTTTCGAAAAACCTCAGTCATTTCTTTATGCTTTGAAAAAAACTAGAATCTTTTCGACTGTGCACTTCGCACTGTGAGTTCTCTTGACAGAACAACGTCACAGTAATGGCATGGCACAGGCCTAAGTGACTAGGGAAAGCTTATTTTCATTGGTTGAAACTAGCAGAATGTTTGTGTGGTATTTTTTTGGCCCATGGGAATCTGCAGAAGTTCATGAAATGCTTCTACTTAAACATAAGTTATGTCAGGATTTTCTCAGTGCTACCTCTGAGTTTTTGAGGGTATTCTGATATAATTCTCTCCTCTCATCAAGCCTCGTTGATCAAAACAATCTGATGCACGAGGGTACAATTCTTCTCTCTTACATGAATGTTCAAAACGTACTGGTAGAAGATGCACTTTGTAAATGACACCAAAGTAACCATAAACCACATACCATGTCATCATTTGTCGGTTTGGACATCATTGTAAGCCGGGTTTATATGTCATTAATGAAATGTAACAATAAATAAATAATTCATTCCGAACCATTATATTGTAAGACTTCAGGGCTCGATGGAAAAAAATTAGCGTACAGCAACTTATATTATTCAACTATAGTATCCATTTGCAATATCTTGTGATATTTGTGAGAACTTGAATGTATTGTATTCATTTATGACAATCTGCTCTTGGGAACAATAAAAACATTTTTTAAAAACCACAAAAAAACCCTTATATATTATATTGTAAGACTTCAGGGCTTGATGGAAAGAACTTCATATGCATACTGAAGTTTTGAGTTCATTTTACATTGAATACTGGTTAAAAACGTTTTGTAGGTAGCACTATTTTCTTAACGTTCAAACTTCATGTTTTGAGGCAACTCGCCGCTATGCAAGTACAATACTTTTAAGCGCTGTGTCATTTATACGATCCTGAAAGAATATCACGAATCTGTGACAACGCATTTGAGATGCTAATTTGCAACAACGGCGGAGAGATGGACATGTAAACTGAAAGGTAGTCTGTAAAATTTAAAGAAAATCAATTAATGTCAATTTCTTGATCTTGACGAGTTATGTTGGCAAAGTCTAGATTGAAACCGACATGTAGACATTATGAAATGATCATATTTACAAAACAGTCAACGAACAGGATTAATGGACACGTTGAACCTTAAAGTGACACAGAGTATGTTTCGTGAATTTTGTATGTGGCTTAATTGATTTTCAGAAACAACCAACACATCTCTATTGAATATCACCATTTTTGAAATTTGACATATTTGACTCCAACAACAAAAGCAATATACGTACCGAATACTACCTATCTTGTTTGAATGTTAAAAAGTATAGAATCAGCCTCGCACGTTTTAGATGTTCTTCGCATGAACTGTTTATTGAGAAAGGTAGATATCTAAATATAAGGAGAGAACATAGACTCTGCCAATATTGCCAGTCAAATGAAATTGAAAATGAATACCATTTTTTACTTGTATATGTCATATTTACAGTAAAATTCGAAACAAATACATCAAAGAAAAATACTATGTACACCCAAATATGTTTAAATTCTTCAAACTTTTTAAACAGTTTAGATAATAAAGAAATTGAAAACCTGTCCATGTACATATTTTACGCATCTGTATACAGAAACCGAATTGTTTTATAAATGTGAAATATGTATCAACAAATGTAAATGTAATGTACTGTAGGCCTGAGTCCTTCTGAGTACTGAATAAAAGATTGATTGATTGATTGATTGATTGATTGACTCCAACAACATACTCTGTGGCCCTTTAACATACTATGTTCAACTGAGATTGCGATATATCAACATCAATGATACGTTTGAGAGAGATAATTATTAAAGTTCCAAGGTAAAGTTTAGTTTTAGAAGCCAATAAAGATCTTAACACTTGTGACACTGATTCATCAGTTACCATTATTTACCATCGATCACTTGAAGTGAGATTCGTTTTCCACAATTTAAATGATGTTGAATATTTTTCGGGGACACGGTCTCCATGTTATGATTTTCTTCACAATTAAAAAATCCAAACATTTATCAATTATATGTCATAACCTCCGATCTTTATAACTGTTACATCGATTTTAAAGCCATCAACCTTGCAACCTCAATATCCCCCTTAAGATCTTTTTTTCCAAGATCACGTTACATAATATCAAATTGAATCTGAGGTAAATATCCACTGGGACCTCTCTATTAAGTTTTGAGCCGTATCAAAGTCACCACCCTCTTCCTATGGTTTGATTAACAATATCAGCTGCGTGGTTCCTAACTGTTACACTTTAAACAAACGTTTTCTTAGTTGCACTATGGGGGAATGTAGACTTGAGGTATTCTCCAGGGAGACTCTTTCTTTAATCCATTGCAATGGAGGTGACAATAAAGAAGGGTTATTGATAACATCATTAAAGTGACGGTCTTGAACATTCTTTAAAGCTACTGATAGACGTCAAAGCGCCTCTCTTCGTGCCAAACAATGATCAAACTATTTCTGCAGAAGCACGCTTGATAATCAAATCCTGGAAACTTTTCGTTTGAATTGGCTTGTCATGGAGAGACCAAGCTGATCTTTTCCTCGACAAACAGCCGTATTCAAACATTACTTAAATTAGGTAAACACTTTAAAATTGAAAGACAATAACAAAAATCTGCAAATTTTGATTGCAGAAGTTGCTTAATGTATAAGCATCGATTTGTTCTTATGTAAATGACCGGGAATTTGTTTTGGATTAAATGAAGGCTAAAGCAAACAAAATATTATTTGGATTTGGTTTGAATACATGTCAATATTTTAAAGTCTGAGTGACCAGCACTCAAGTATTGTTTTACGTTGACTCCTTTCATTTCCAATTTCCACTTGTAAAGGAACTTGTGCCTGAAACAAATCATCATCTTCTCACATTCAGATTTAAAAAATTAAATAGATCAAAGCAATTGCAACGTTCAATGTTCAACTTTATTATACCTACATTACATTGAGCAAAGTGTTCCCTGTATATCTCACATCGAAATGGTTTAACGTTTGGATGTTGCATTATTCGAATAGGTTTAATCGCGACTCTGGGACTGAAAGAAGATTCCTGAAAACAAAGTTTTAAGAGAATAATGACTTACTTCTGATATAATATGAAATGCAACCAGCAAATTTCGAGTCTGGAACATGAATACATAAAAAGAACATACGAGGAAACCTAATGCAACCGACGGTCAAGACTTATTTGAAAGAAGACGTTGACGAAGTTCAAAAGCCATGTCTATTTTGTAATTTGATTAAGGAATGTTTTTATATCATTTCAAATTAAATGAAATTTTCTTTATGGTAAATCAAAGTCTTTGAATATTTAAGAAGATTAAATTTTTCAACATTTGAAAATATGTACTGATGGCTAGAGGTTATTCTGTTTGTGAGTGCACCCGATCTCACAATAGCATTGGGAACGTTAATATTGACGTATCTGGGTATTTGTCAATAGCTAAAGTTCTGACTAAGGGTCACCATGATAACGTGAGCTTCGTTATGTCACTGACAAAGTTTCCCGAATGATCGTCATGTCATATTTTGTTATTAGGTATATAGATATTGGCTATATTGATGCAACGACTTTGCATTCGTAAAGTAAAACAATATCAGCTGTGATTTTATAGTTTATTATACAAAATTGGACATACAAAAGTTGTTAACTTTTGTACACACAGAGAAGAGCGACTTGTGCGACCCTATATGAAAACAAAACATGATTTAATTTCCCATAAAAGCGCTCAGCCAAATTAAACAACATTTGTGAGCAATTGTGATACCTAAAACACATTCGAGCAAAACAGTAAACTCTTCTTCAGAAACATTTACATATGAAACACCAAACTGATACATTCGTTACTTGGAAAGCAAGTAGAAAAAAAAGGAATCCAATGATTGTGTCACACGCCGGCAAGTGGTGTTTGCCACCACCTAGCCGTTCTTACGTGACCCTGACCTTCATTTTGACCTTCCCAGGGTCATCCTGCTTCTACATCTCGCGGAATGATACTACCCACCACCATACATTCTTGTCCGCGGGGACTTCCAGAAGTCTCTGTGCTCGTTGTACTCATTTCGTCTTGGGCGCACCCCGATCGGCAGCCATGGCGGAGCCGGGACTCGAGCCACCTTCTACAGGCTTTGTCCTTACGCAGACGACAAACACACCCATTGAATATAGTATTCCACAACATCACGTCTGTCGTCTTGAAAACCCCAAATGATTACTTTCGACTTCTACACAAAATGCCTAGGGCATCACTCACAAATATAGCAGGTCCCAGAAGACTAGGACATAACACATCAAATCCAACAAAACAGATATTGGTATCTCTCTACAGTTGACATGAGCCTGTGCTGTTGCATGGTGAAGTCCGTCACACCGGAGTTGTTCTCCTTACAATATCGATAGAGGGCGCTGCAGCGGCCTCTTTCTGTGCATGCTGGGCATGTGCGTGCATTTCTGCTGTTGTTGATATAGTATTTCTAGATACATCTCTCTGAAAATTGTAGTTGGACAATTCGTGGGACGTATCCGAAATCGGAGTATAGGTGAAGTAGCTTTCTGATCGGCTGACAGAAGGGTCTCGTGACCTGTCACGTGATTGAGACCGATCACGTGACTGAGACCTTGGTCGCCTGTAGCGCCAGTTGTTCGATCTATTGTCGTTAGACTCAGTTCTCAAAGCTTGTTGTATTTTTTTCCTTTGCGATTGTTTGTGTTTGGTTATATAAAGATACACGGAAAACACGCCAGATAACTCCGTCAATACGAATGAGCCTACCGCCATGATGAATGACGAACCGTAATAGTATATAAACTTAGGCTCTTCTATACTGGCTCTTGGTTTGTTCCCGACTTCTTCTGTAATGCTGCCGATGTAAAGAATGATTCCAACGAGGGTACACAAACCTACAACACAATTCAAACAAGAACATTACATTAACGTTTATCATGACGCGTTGCACCATTGTCATCCCACAGAGGTAACACAGTCGTGAGAATAAAAACCTTGAATAGTCTCCGTGGGAAGAGAACGGTGCTGCGAAAAATCTTATAGGATTCTTAAAGGCAATGTTCACTAGAAAATCATCATGAATGACAACTACACAAACCAAAAAAATAGGTAAATCATGGTGCAGTTCTTAACGATCAGTACCTAACGCTCCTCCATACTTACGCCAATGTGTCGTTAACATAATTGTGTTATTAACCTTTCCACAGAGATGGAATGGTCATTATCCAGCATCTCGTTGCTGTTTGATCTGTGCCAAAACATGGAGGAGCAAGGGCAGCGGATCACTTGATGGCGACCTTGTGTGGCATTGATCCAGTGGAGAGGTGTTCTTCACAATCTAGTTCAGCATCAATTATTCCTCTCAGTAATGTATACTAACCTTCTAGTTATTTACTTTCAACCCTTCACTCCGTCACTCTCTATAATGACTGTCGCTGTCTTTCTGTCCCACTCTATTCTTCTACCGATTTACTCACTCAATCGCTATTTCTCTCTCCTACTTTTATACCTCCTCCCTCTCATTTTTCTTCTCTTGTCACCCGGCAACTACTTTTTACTGTTAACCTTTTTTACTGTACGTTGGTGTATTTTAGATGATAAACTATATTCTCGAAATGATGTACAGCGTTAAGAAACCCTACTGTTTAACAACACTTCGAGGAAAAATAATCGTGATAATGGTTGGCAACCTTCCATCCCCTTCCCCTAAAATGTCACAGCGTATGAAATCGGTCAGCAGACGACTTGACAACCCTCCCACACATTACGTGATTTATCAAATGGTTTCACCAATACATGGAGCAGACTGGCTGTGGTTGTTGTAACACACTTACTGACAGAATGCCGTGGCGAGTGACTACCCTTCAACTAACTAGAGAAGACAAACAATGTGTAAGATAGAGAAATATATTGGTTATATCTGAATCTGTTGGTGTTATAGTGATTGGATTCAGGAGGAAAAGCATATACATCTTGGTAAAATGTTGCCCTTGCATGTTTACTTTACTTTTACATTTGATTTGTGGATCGAACTGTAGTGATAATTTGTGACAACGGTTTGATGTTATTATATGTGATATTGGAAAAGGATCACACTCATTATTAGCAATAATGTCATAACGTTGCCTACAATTCAAATGACTAAACCTGGACATTTACCAATCGCAAATGAAGACCAGGCATACAGAAACGTAAAATTACATTACATGAACAAATGAAGCGAACATTTGAGTTATAAGAGAAGACGATTCAGTAATTTGAAGGTTTTGTACTCACCCGCTAAAACAAACAGAATACCGCACACGAATGTTAATATTTTTCTGCCGGAATTGCAATGTCCTATAAAACACATGATTCCTCCAATCAGAAGAATTAATAGGCTCACTAGTGGAAACATCGTAGCTCGTCGTATATTTACTGAAAGAAACAAAAACAAGTATAAAATATCAGTTAATAACACACACAAACCTTAATTGGAAAATCAACAAGAAAATTTAAAAATTGTAAAACACTGTTGAACTAAGTGTAAAGAATTGGGTAACTTTCATACTTCACCAACTAGGTATTCTGGCATGATGCTTAATTAATTTTTATGACATACTATCTATGGTTGGAACTTTATCATTCATGTTAAAGGAACACCAATTAAGGAGGCAGAAACAAACAGATTCTAGAAATCAACGAAAGTTGTAATCATTTATTTTGTAAAAATGTATTTGAATAAGCCTTGAAAACATGCAGTACTTTTAAGATTCAGATGGATTTGTCCTTGACCTTGTTCCGCGATGTTTAATTGGTTAAGACCATAAGAAAAATACACATTTCCTATTCTGAGTACAAAGCAAGGGAGACTTGTGTGACATTTGAATCAATATAACCCTCCCTTGACACACTCGTAGATGATGTAGTGCCCTCCTTATAAAATTATTATCTTTTCGACTTGAGTTCGACCTGAGTTTTCCCCAAGGGTTCCGTGATCGATGTTATGTCTTTGGGCATGTCGTGCTCCATGCAAGGAGGAAGGACTACGGGCAGATAGGAAAGGTGAACAGAGTTGCTACTTCACGGAGGTTTTTGCGTCTGCAAGTCATATCTTTGGGGAACAGCACAGAAAACAAGCTATTCCGAGAGTCGTGCCACTGCATTGTGTCTCCTTAGAGAATAGGCCATTCACATTGTGGTTTATGACCTGCGCAATGTCATTCATAATGTGGGTTTTGACCTGCCCAATGTCATAATTATTGGGGTTTTTGACCTGCGCAATGTCATTCATATTGTAGTTTATGACCTGCGCAATGTCATTCAAATAGAGGTTTATGACATTCGCAATGTCAATCATATTGTAGTTTAAGACCATTTTCTTGATTGTAACTAGCGCAAAGTCGTTCATATTGTAGTTCATTACCTGCGCAATGACTTTCTTAATGATGTACAAATCTGTACATGCCCAGCGTAATGACAATTACACTTATATTGTGGTAATTCATGCCATGATTCAATTCGTGGTATCTGACCAGGTCAGATAATTTCATTGTGACACCGAGCGCTATGTCATTCATATTGTGGTTCAATGCGCTATGTCATTCGTACTGTACAAACAGGAGCTTCGCCATTGATATTGTGATACCAGGCGCGATGTCATTCATGTTGTGGTATCGTAGTTATGTCATTCGTATTGTGGTTCCATGCGCTGTAGTTTTTTCGTATCGTGCTTCTAGACACTGTGTCATATGTATTGCGGTTTCAGGCGCTATGTTATTCATATTAAGGTAATAGGAGCAATGTCATTCTTAATGAGGTATCATACTTTATGTTAGTCATATTCTGGTACCGTATGCTGTGTCATTCGTTTTGTCATGGCGCTTTGTCATATATATATATATTGTGGTATCATTGCGGTATGTACGTTATGCTATTTTACTTTCTATATTCATTATTCATAAAACTGTTGTCAAGGGGTTTAACCGTTGAATATTAAGGTTAATGACCAGGACTATATATGATAAATTCTGCATGACGGAATGCTATGGTGTTTCATCGTTTATTCATAAATAGGGTCAGTGTGAATGGTCTATCAAACTCTCTTCCAAGACGTTTTTTTTAATAATCAGTGTCAACAGCATTTCAACTTTCCTATTATAAAAAATTCAATATAATTACCACTTGTGTAAGCGTTGAAATCTGCCGATTTAGACAAATTTTTCGAGTTGCAAGTTAGTCACTGCCCTCTCATACAGTATGCTGGTACACGAACAAATACAAAGTCTACACCATGGAACAGCATTGTGGCATTGTTTTGTGACAAACACCCACGCACACATGGCTTTGGAAGTGTCGTAGATACAATGAGATCAATGCTGCATCATGAGAATACAAAACTTGTATCATGTTCGAGTGGAGCGCAAATATCGCTGCGCATAGATTACAGAGAACCAGTTAAGCAGTCTGTTATCCATCTAACCACATGCACGAGAGTTTATGAAAGGCATTTAGTCTGTGTTGAACTCCCACTCCTCAAGTGGCGCCGCCTCGTCAAATTAGTGCATCTCCATCGATCTATAGTCTATTCCAAAGACTCGATCAAGTAAAGTCAGTTCCAGAAATCAACAGCAGGTGGGCAGGACGGTTGGTTTCGATATGGTAATTTGGTATTGGTCTGCCTGGCAATTAGATGTCAGAGAAAGAGAAGAGACTTCACTCGTCTGAATTAGATGTTCTTCATTACAATGCTGCAGTGTGCAGTTTAAAGACCGTATTGATTTAAAGTCTGTTTCAAAGCAGGCTGACATCCGTCTTTGAAGATAATGGCTAAATCTTGTGGAATGAAGTGTGGTCCCCCTGAATATTCTGTTATGATTGGAAATTAATAATAAATTCTTTCAAACACCTCATTGCTAACTGATAAGATAATGTCTGCAAGAGCAGAATGGTGTAAATTCCAATTTGTACTCTTTCATGTCATTTCAAACTGGATGACCCATGGTCACGTCACCATATTTTACAGATCTGAAAACGTTTGATATTATTGCATAGATTCTTGATGGTTGTAATGTGTAATGTATTGTACAACAAAATTAATTTCTCGTGAAACTATGGCTGCCCTCTTGATATCACAGTTTTTGAAAAGTACATTGCAACGGTAATGTTGGTTGTTACGCAGACTAAAGGTTAAGAGTAATTAGATATCAGAATTTAGTAAGGACGATATGTGTATGACAATTGCCTAAAATGCAAAAATGTATAGATGAGAGTGAATAAGTAGTTGTTTGAAGGAATTTAATATATAACTAATACGAGTTTACCAATAAGGTTAATAGTGTTTGATTACTCTTGTCTAGATAAATAAAACTAGTTTTCAAATCAACAAAACAATAGGGCCTTCTGCTATGTAGTTCATTGTTATTGGTATCAGTTGAAACTTTCATGTGACGTTTTTTGAACGTTTTTTGTACAATTAATCAATACCTAGCAAATATCAAAGTTGATATATGTTAATAAACGAATATTTTAGGAATCAGTCATTAGTACTTGCACAATGTGCCATTCAAAATGATAAACCTGTACTGTAAAAGCCGAAAATGCCTTTCAAGCGCGCTAATTGGCATTACAACAGCAATAACATGCATGAAATAGACAAAGTATCATTAGTGGGCATTTTTGGTATCGTTACAAAGATACTTAGAAATCGGCACAATAAAAATTGAAGCTGGCGTTTTAAAAAATCGACTAACCAATATTCAAGGAGGTTAAGAGTAAAAGTACAAACTACAGCAGCCATGTAACCGATTTTATAATCGCTTTATTTGCCAATAGGTTCAGAACATAAAGTCGTTGAAAGGGACAATGCCTGTCGAGCCCATGTCATGATGTTTGAATTTCACGAACACATTTACAACCGTAATCATTGTTGTGTAAGGAACTTGGAAAAAATCAGCATCTAGAATACTGTAGTTCTGGTTGAGATGAATTATCTTCATAACTGATGTTTTAACACTTACCCTGAAAAACACCTCTTAAGAACAGTATTCGTAAAAATGTATTACGTCATCTTTTGTCATCTTCTCATGACCATTTTGAAATTGCAAAATCAAACATGATGCTGTTTTGTTGCTAAGTATATATAACTTCATAAACCCATTTTAAGAAATTTTCAATGATTTTATTCACTTGAGCTCCTTATAAACCAAAATATGTATTTAGTTCTCCAAAACAAATCATTATCACCTTCTGTTATCATCAGCTAACATTTGTGTCAGATCAGATTCAGATTTGAAAAAAGTATATAATGTATAATCCCTCTAATCGGCTAAGGAGTCTGTACACAAAATTCAGATTTCTAGAGCTAGTGGTGTACATGAGTGCTGAGGACTGATAAATTCATACTATATTATGCTTATCATAACGTCTAATGATAAGGATTATCTACATAAGTTAGCTTTACGATGATAAATTGTTAGAATTCATAAAGTGCCTATCATAACAAATGTATATATATATTTTTCTTAAACCGTACATACCACAACCTCTGATCAACTGACACTTACAAAAGTTCACACTGACGCTCACAGTATACTAATTTAGCGAAATGATTACTTCTGATGGGATTGTTACATAGCAAAATCTAATCAGTTGTTCTACGGTTCTATATCTTATTGCATCTATTTATAATTTTCAACATCTTTTTAATCGAGTTTGAAACTATAATCATGTGTATGTTCACTGGCTTATAAACGGTTCGAGAGTTCAACATAAACTGTACCCCGGTATTTATTACCATTGTTACAAATACGCCATTGAAACCATGTACAAGCATGTGAACAAACTAATATACATGTTAGGCCAGAAACTTAACCTTATCCGAGTGATCATCACTAGTGTAAATCCGTGACATCTGTATAGTTTTAGAAAGATATATAAAAAAAACTGTGATAGGTGATAGACAGACCAGCAAAAACGTCGTATAGTTTAATACTAATAAAATTACAGTAGCAAAGCTATAACATGATATGACATTATGCAAACAGCAAATAAGTGAGACCTTAAAAAAGTAACCTAAGGTGCACCCTGCATTCATTGCAACATAATCTAACTTCACATCAATGAAATGATATAACATAATATGTATAAAATTAAGTTCCAGAACTGATACATACTCTGTATAATCAACACATAAAATGATCAGACACTTAAACATAGTGTAGGTTTGAAACCTTAGGTACCATCCGAAAAATGAAACACCGTCTTGTTTGGTATGCCACTAACTGCATTAGTACTACATTCTTTTGGGTTTAAGTCCTTTGCGACATTCCACCTTAATCCCTCAGAGTCGGGCAACTCGGCCCCAACCGTACAACAGCTAGTCCACTAAACTCTGGAGAAATTAACTACCAACTAATTATTCGTACAAAAGAACTTACATAGTATAGCATCAGTTGGTCCCAGGCCTTCTCTGTCCTCATCGTTTGTGAAGTACTTGATATACTCACACTGAGAACTGTCGTAAGTCTCATCTGCAAGATATAAAGACATACATTAGTCTGCTGGAGACACTCTTGTGGAAGACAAATATTCTCATATTATCTAAATCATTAAAGTAAAAGCAAAATGTTAAAAGGGCCATACAGTATGTTGTTGGAGTCAAATATGCCTTCTTCATAAATAACGTTATTTTATCGAGTCGAAGTGATTGTTGTTTCCAAAGATTAACATTTTAGTGCTTATTAGTTCAGTATAGTGACAATAAACAGGTTAAAGTCTCGATTTGTGATCGAAAACCGGACAGTTAAGCGCGTCAATAACCCTAACGTAATTTAGGAAACTTATTTACAGCAGATACAAATGTAAAAATGGATTGGTAGTATTAATTAGGACTTTTAAGTGATATACATGTAAAATGTGCGCCGAATTTCGACGTCCTAACATTTAAATGGCCGTTTTTCATTTATCATTGAAAAAAAATTATAATAGCACAATTTGGAAATTTGGGAGAGAAAGGTGCGAGTTAGGTAGGCGATGTGAACTTAATTTAGGAGATTTTGGTAATTTGACTCTTCTTTAAGGAACATAAAAAAATTCTAAAACGTACTCTGTGTCACTTTAATCGAATGAAATGACTCGCTTTTTGAAACCATGTCAAATTTCATCATCGATATCATTTTCCTTTCTTCCATATAACAATGACATTATCAAGCCTTTAAACACTGAAAAAAAAACCACATGAAAATTTGTTTTACGTTAGGCCCATGTCCACGTGGATTATGGGTCATAGGGTCACCAAATATGTAGATTATGGTGTCTGTTCCACTGATTTTAGCTTCCTAGGCCTTTTGATTCTAAATAAGAAAGGGCGTAAAAAGGTTCTTACCGTGGACTCATGTGGCTTTTGGAGGGGAAATAGATTCACTATAACTACACTTCAGCATCCCCACTGCCAAATCAGTCTCTATATAAGATATAAGCTTTATAGATATTTTCCATCTTCAGAAGTAGGCGAAAATGATTGTTTGGCTATGACCAATGTGGCCTTAAAGAGCCAGTCCGTGATTTTCATAACATATTATTTGGCTTTGATAAGAACCTAAATGTCATTATGTTATGATATAAATTCAAAACATCTTAACTTTTCATCTTCAAAAGACAAATATATGACAAATACTGTTTTTCCATGAAAATCTAAAAAGCCTTATAAATGCACAGAGGCGGAGGTCACACGTTTAATTTACATGGATACTAGTTATATAACTTGACAAACACTATCAACTCCAAACTGACCTCCTGGCGGCTTTAGATAAGTCTCCAAAATTACGTTTGGCTGTTTGACGCGCGCCACTGTCCGGTTTTCGATCAAAATTTCAACTTTATACCTTCGTATTGTCACTGTACAAAACCAATTAGCTTTAAAAGTTTTCTTTTTGGTAACAGTTGATACTTCGCGATCAAATGACACCATTGATTAAGTTTGGAATATGTGACTCCATCAACTCACGGAGTGGCTCTTTAAGTAGTGGCAACAGAGTTACCAACTCTTCAATCTAGAATACCCAGTAAAAAGAGTTTCTACACAAGATTTATGTTTTCTATGTCTCCTCTTACTGTTGAAGAATATAAAAATAGTTATTGAGGGGGTCACATGGTGACCCCATCGTCGGGGCTACAGTGTCAGCATTTAAAGTCCCCCACCTCGAGAACAAAATTAAAATAGTTTTCAGACTCTTAATAGGGCCAACAGAATGACAAAATCTACTATTCATAATTCCCACTGGGAATTCCCAAAGTACCTGCATCAAAGATTTAAACTTTCTTAGTTAGTGATTCAAGAGAAGAAGTCGAAAAGTTTCTGGACGGACGAATGAACGTCGGACGCGATGCCATGCCATGAAACTGTTCATGCTAGACGAGCTTGTGTTAATTACATGAGTATAAATCGGTACTATTACCACATCGGTTTATATTCTACAATCACATAGTAGATCCAGTTTTAAATGCCTAACTGGCTAGCCAGAAATGTTTAAGTTCACATTAAAACCCTTATTTCATACAGATTATTGTACAAATAAAATCATCTGAAATAATTATTATTCATCTAAAGCAAAACTTAATTTGGTAACTTTGAAAAACTTTTATTCAATACCTTGAACACTTGGACATTCAATAGATGTATCATACTTATTGCGAAAAGTCTACCTTGTCATACAATTTGGCCCGAGTTTACAAACTTAATCCTAAAATCGAAGACACGATAGGGACGAGCCGTCTGCAGAATGAAATTATACATCGATCATTTTACACTAATGTACAATATCACCTTCGCAATGAAAAAGGTATGAACCAATCAAACGTATTAGTTCAACCCCTGGTGAAAAATTTCACTTGTAAATGAATAACACCGCCTATTCAGATGAAATATGCAAAATCAATACCAATTGTGAGTGCAGCCAATAACCAAAGGAAATTAAATTTCATGGGCCAATTGTAAAATGGGTGAGAGACATCACGATCAGGGCAAATAAGTAGACCGCAGCCCGACAGGGAACAGACCCCAAATACTTGAAGCGAGAGCCCACTTATACCTTCCACTTCCATCTTACGTGTCAGACCAACGCTGGAATTATATCATGCTGTAGCATAATAGTCCTCCCCGAAACCACTTATCTGCTGTTATTGCTTTCATTTACAACGGTAGTGCCCCAATAAACTACGAGAACTGTGAGATGTCGGTTCTGACCCCAGCCCTCGGAGGTGTACAGACATAGATGGGCCTGAGCCTCCCCTTTTCCTTACTGGGTAAGAGTATTGCGCTTCATGAATCATACAAGACGAGTGAGATGAAGTCGAAAAAATCAATTTGTTCTCTAGCAATTTTACCATGGATGATTTGAAAGAGTCAACAGTGTTGGTTTATGATCGTCGACTAATTTGTTTTCGATACCAGTGTAAAACCCATTCTATCCATCTTTATTCAAGTAATTGTTTTCTTCGGAAATTCCCGTATAACAAAGAACGATTACAAAATAGTGAAGGTTTCACAAACACATCTTAAACGTTTTCTTTTCTGTCGTTTGATCTATTATGAAAAATGTGATAAATGTGTCATTAGACTTTACCCATGTCAATAATTGGATGTGATATTTTGTTCACATGTTTTATGTCTAGCACATTAAAAGTTCTATGTTCATCGATTACATACTGTCTTAGTTTAACTGATTAACTATATTATTCAAAGATGTTTTCAATACACCAATGGTCTCATCAAGCCAAAAAATAGGACTTGGCATATACTAAGTCGTGTAGTCGAAAGTTATAGTTACGTTTCTAAGATATTATGATTGCATATTGGAAAAGATTTGACTTTGAACATGACAGCACAATGTATTAAGTAAGTGAGATTCTGTATAGAATAGGGTGTGTTTTGCAAACCAATACATCCCCAAAGCACATACTCTATAGAAAAGTACTCTGTTGGGTCAGACAATAGAGTGAATCCTATTAAATTAAATGTATAGATTTAGAAGAGCAATAATGCAGAATGCACGTCATTAGATCGCTTTCTCAAAATTAGAACACTGACATGCCTTAGATCAAGCTTCCCTTTCAGTCTGGTTAAATCTCAAAAGGGAGCCTCTCTGAACGATTAAGAAGGAATTACTGAACTCGAGGTAACTAAGTGCAGTCATTTCGATTTTTATTCTGAAATGAGTAATGCTCTTGATGTAATTACTAATGTTTCCATGTGATTGGTAAAGCATAATCGGATTCAATTTCGCGTTTTAAGCAGCCTCTCCATGGCAGGTAACTGCACCCACTATAAACGCTCCTCGCCCTTGTTCTACCCCCTCGTGATTTTCCTCTGGAGCAAAGAACCCTAGGGTTAAGCATACAATTAATTCTTTGATTTTAAATGGATTTTTTTCAGAATCGCTGAGATCATTCCAGTCTTTGAATGTCATTTTGACCGCGACCACGTTTCATGTCTTTACAAGAACAAGTGTGCACCGTGTGTAACTTAATGACTCTCCGTTGGGATCAAATATGCCGAACGATAACAACGATGTTATTTCAGTGAAAATATCTGTGTTTAACTGAACATGTTCATTTCAGTTGTAATAGGTTCAGTTTAGAGACATCATACATCCTGTTTTTCGATCTGTTGAAATGTTGTGAAGTCATATCATCGCAAATGTTATTTTGACATATATTTATAAGGCAAATTAAATGTCATGAAAAGACTGTGTGTCCCTTTAACATGTGCCGCTGTTAACTGTAATGCAAAACCAGTATTGTTATTTGCTTCAGGTGCCAAACCAGCTATTTACCTTTATAACTGATTTTGATGAGGAGTAAGAATGGTATAGATAGAAAAATGAATTATTAGAAAAAGATTCATTAACCTGTTAACAACATCCATGCCTTCAAAAAACATGAAATTTGTATGGATTACGTCCTTAAATTTGATATGTATGGATTTTCTAAAACCTCAATTTCTGAATCTGAACATTTGCAGTATTTCTTCTTACATTGAGTAAAACTGTCCAATGAAATTATTTTCATTCATTTACATCATTTATATTTAAAGACTATGTTATTTTTTCTCAAAACAGAGAAAGTGACACCGTATTTCTTTTAATATTGATGAAAACTGTCCAAGGACAACCTTGGTCATTGATCATGTACATTTAAAGACGACATTAAGTTTATCTCCAAACAGAGAAAGCTCTGATTTTGAATTTGTTTGCACCCCAGCTCGCTCTCTGAACGAGGCGTAGTGCCAATGCATCACCTCATGCTCCAACGATATCAGAGTGTAATCTGGTCATTTGTGCTTATCCAGGGCAAAACTATCAGTCAAAACTGATTGTAGGAGGCGGTTATTGGAATCGTAGTGTCAAGGGGAATCACAGGGGTCAAATTAGACTGGAAACACTTTCAAAGCTGACTTTCGGAAAGGAGGGTCAATAACAAAATAAAGTATATCATTTTAAAAAAAGTTACATTGCTATGGTCTCATATACCTCCAACATAATCATCGATTTCAAAATGCCTGTACACACACCTTAAAGTTCAATTAAGGTTCTGTATGGAATAGTCGTTGACACCTTTTCAAAGCACTGGTTCTTTACCCGGTTTGGTTAATGGTCAATATTATCATGGGGGATATAATGATCCATTTATTATTGGTACAAATTGCATGAACATATAAACTAAACGTAACATCATATAATTTTGCTCCCTTAATAACAATATATTTTTCTATCTCTAAACGAAACAACAGTTAATATTGCTCCCTTCTTAACAATATCCTTTTCCATCTAGATTTCTCTCGAAAGCATTTGCTCTTTTCCCCAAGAAGGTCCAACAATCAAGAGAGTGTGTTTCCTCTCGCCTGATTTATCATTGACTGACCGGTGCTTGATTAATGGCGGCCTCTGCTAGGTCTGGTGGTGCCTTAAGGGATCCTTCATTGCCAGGAATCGCCTTGCTTCAGTGCAATACATTTCCGGAGAAATAAAAATCCGTTGAGATGGTTATACAAATGAACAATAGAAGAACTACAGATATTTAGCTTTCATAACTCTACCGTTAGTGTTGATAGTCGTAAGCCTTCCCTCTGTGAATAACGCTATATGGGCTATTTGTGAGGTGAGGTCATTGACCCAAGCGGGAGCTTAGATACTGAAACACCAACGAGTCCATCATTTCAAATAGGGATACACACAGCCATTGCTGACTGTTTTGATGCAAAGTAACATAAATATTTTCTTAATAATAAGTCCACCATGCTAGAAATAGAGAATATGTTTTTTTCCGAAATTAATGCTTATCTTACATATCCACCTCTAAATGGTAAGACTGAAAGCATTGTAGTTGTAAGTTAAGAAGTATACTTCACATATGAATGGTAAATTCCTATGCTTACGTAATAAATCTCAATGTTCAGAGAACCTTTTAAGAATGAAGATACATGCATGAGCATTTTTCTTATTTCAAAATAAATAAAGCATTGTACAATGTTTCATAAAATCTGTAGCAACTGCGATATCAAGAAATGTAAATATCTTTTAGCATGCGAACAAATCATTAGTCCTTACGTTAAGAATATTTGACAAAGAAAGACGACAAGAAGAAAGCGAAGCGGCTTTCGTTTGACGTTAGCATTGATGGATCGCTAGATTGCTGTTAGTTTCCTATCGTTACGCGGCTGTCAATCAGTTTTATTGGACACACTTTTCAAATGGTTCGGCTTTTGATGAGTATTTTTACATGATCAAATGTATCATTTATGACAAGCCGAGTCCTTTTAGTTATAATTGGTGCGGCATCTCTCATTCAGTCATGTTTAACACGAGTCCAGAAATGAAGCACTGCTTTGATGCATATTAATCATATTTAGTAATTCAATATTATATCCCACACGTTCAAATGCGATATTTAATATAAAAACACTTTGTATAAAATCTGATTCGTCGACTTTATTTCATTCAACATTCTTTGACTGTACTTTCGAGGTTTTAGGTTTTCTGTTCCGTTTCATTCGGCTCAAACAAGATACGAATTTTTTAAACAACACAATGCTGGAAAGTGCGTTAAAATTAAAAGACATACTATTATCAATTGAATAATAGACGTTTGAGAAGTTCAAAAATCTTATACACGGTAGCGACGGTACCAAGGTGACACAATTTGATTGTTCATTGCAGTATCTGCTATCAAGATGCATTTCTAATCAGATATTACTTTGAAGTGGACATTATTGTGTAGTCATACAATTCCAGCTCCGTAAACCGACTGCAAACAATTGGCATTTTTAGATATAACCTTTAGAAAGGCGACTCTGAAAATTCTTAATGTAGTCCTCAAGATGATTATTTGGCTTTCAGTAACACTTCAAACTTCATAATATATCCACTAATGTCTCTTCCCTAAGAAACAATAACACGTTCATCGAATTGCCAATGTTCCTATTATGCATGGAAGCATTCAAGCCGTGGAAGGTTCAAAAGCTATTTGCAACATAAAGTACATAGGACGGTTGGCCTCCGGATATGAAGTGAAATAGGACTGTGTCCCCCGACAGCTATTACACGTTCATATGTGTCATCTAATAGCCTTACAAACTCGCTTTAACGCACCAATGCCGATATTATGCCTACTTTTATGCTTCGCTTGTTGAAATTGAACGTTTTGGTACTAAGAATAAATGTGTTCATCAAAAACCAATATCCAGGGAAGCGAAGTCTGATTTTACGAGTCACAAATGCGTGTTATTCAAAGCCTAGACGGCGAGTCGGAATTGCCTTAACACTATTATAGTCTGACATTATTGATGATTACACTTTACATTATTTGAAAATAAGCAGATGAAAATATGATTTCGGACATTTTGTTAACCAAGAAGTAAAATAGAACATATCTTAGAAGTTGTATATTATTCTAATAAGACTTTACCGTGGAGCAAATTCTAAAAATTGTTTAGGCCGATATGGTTTTACCCAAATTGTCTTGGACGTCAAGTTCGAACAATAACAACGCCATTAATTCTGATGAATCTTAATATGATCACTTAGTTATATAGATAATTTCAAAACGATTGATAGTAATTAGTTATGTAGTTGAACTAATCTACATATCATAAATTTCAATTCCATGATGTCACAACATGGAAAATGTATTTCAATAAATTTATAAGAATAATTTAAAAAAAATACGATTCTGTTATACAATATAATATTAAGTTCTCATGAGCTATACGAAGGCTTAATCAAAACCCCAGAAAGCAACATTACGTTAATACAAATTTCAAGACCAAATTTACTTCTTGGTTCATACATTAAACATATTTTCGCTTCAAAATCTGAACTATTCTCAGACTAGTTATGGATACATGTTAGCAGCATGGAAATCCATGTTTGTTGCCAGCTATTACCACATTCCTATTGAATTTTATTTGAATACTTGTATTGATCGGGTAGCAGATTTCAACTTTATAGATAAGAACACGATAACTAAACACATACTGGCACCGTTCTGAGAAGGATTCAAACGGTCGTTGGACGATTAATTTTTCACTTCACCGGCTTAGCGCTAGTTCATATGCATTGCCGAGAATACACTTTATTCGATTCGACTGCTATCGCTATGCGAATCTGGCCAAACGATTCATGAGAAAGTGTTATTGGAATCTCGCGAGAAAAGAGGTAGAGTCTTAGACAATAAAAGAATTTCAGTAAGGATCGGCGGAACATAACAGCGAGGTCGAGGAGAAAAAATGTTAACCAATATTCTAATGTTATTTATGGTTTGTGAGCACCTAGTAGAACAAACATATCAATGATATAATTGGTTCCTTTAAAACCCTTAGGGCCTGAAATGATACTTGATAATATCATTGGACATAATTGTTTCAAGATCATCGAAACTGTAAGAAGTGGAGTAGACGTTATTTTAATTCAAAAAGAAGAATCACGATATAATTAAAATAATGCCGATTTCGAAAATATTAACACTGATTTATGGATTGAAGTTCGGCGTTTCTGAGATCGGAAGTCTTCGCCCGCCGATGGTTTTTATAGACATGTTTGTACTTCATACTCAACTTAATACGTGTGTAATGTGTGTGAATGATGCATTCCAATATTTTTATTCACATAAAAAGTACAATGATGACGATAATAACGACAGTTGATATAGTGCAGAGAAAGGACGGAGCAATATGGAGTTTTTTGAGAAAATAAATGCAATTAGAAAACCACGATGGACGACCAGAGAGAAACACCCTCTTTGATAAGTAAAGTATTATTGTAATAGGGCATACACGAAAACTCAAGTGAAATACAATAACCCTATATTTTTGCTATCCTATTTTCTTTGCTTGCAAAATTGTTAGTCATGTTCTTGTTTTTGACGAACCCCATTGTATGTATATACCCACACTCTTAAAGAGAGGCACCAGTCGCAAAAAGGATCCCAATGCTAAACATGTTTACATGGTGCACTATATAATTGTCATATACTTAAAACATCACTGTTACATAACATAAAGGCGATCAACCATTAAAGGGGAGTTAGTACGTTTTCTTTGATACGAATTCCATTTTTTAAATTGCAAAGCACTAATTTGTAATCAGAGGAAACAGTTTTTAAATACCATGAACTATTAACCTACCTCCAATGATTGTACGGTGTTTACGCTAATGACCACCAGTGTTTTTTCCTTGCTACTTAATTAATTCCTCAATGACTATGTATGATAGGGTTGAACAATGAGATGTATTAAGGCTCTTAAGATAATACATTCGGCAAAACGTAATGTTTGTTGGAGAAAATTTTAAGAAATAAACCTTTCAAAAAGCATGCTACTACCCCTTTAAATAAACAAGTTGTTTACAGGGAATCATCTGCAGCGCGCCTCGACTGAAGGTTCTGACCATGACACACTAAGAGTGACATTCATACAGCAGAACAATATTCCTGAGGCCAGTACTGCAGCAAGCGCCAACTCACATTCCCTCCACTAGAGACAATATGGCTGCAGACACTACCAGCTAATCACTGATAGGAATTGCTCGTCTCAACCGAGCCCCGCTAACATGTAACGCGCGTTTGCTACATCTCCGTTTAATTTGATAATACAGTCTTGCTATCATTGTATTATAGTCCGACTACGCCACAACCCAAGTAATTGTCTAACTCTAACCAGGAAACGCTTGTCAGAACGATGTCGCAAGGTTGCCATAGTTACTGAAGTAACGTTGGCACGTGTCATTTACCACACGTAATTCCGACACAATTCCTTTAGATTTAGTTGGATACCTTTCCTCTTTTTCAAGTTATTTGGATAATTCCTATTGTAGGCAAATATTAAATTCGGGAAGCGTGCTTTTTCGGAAAAAGAAACATGGTTGTATTATTTCGTAGGATAAGCACTGATCTTTGTGTAGATAATGCCTAAAATTTAAATCCTTGTAATGCAACTAATTACAATATCCGTATCTTCGTCAAATGTTTATCGAATTCATTATTATTATGTTATTAATTCCCCCGTTAAAACATCATGGATGTAGAATATCAATTTATCCATTTATTTTGTTGTAAAGTGTCATTCAGAGAAAATCGCTCAAATAAAAACTTCAAGATTTCTTTTCTATTCAAGGTATAGTTTTTATTTGACAGGCCTTGGATTATTCGTCTCAACTAAATTTGAAATTCTAAAATTTAAAGTACTGAATTGCATGCATAACAAGAAATATACGTTTTATATCAGACAAGGTTCACCGTTGGAATTGCTAATGGAAATGTTGTGATAAAAGGAAAATTCTGTAGATTGCTCTTGACAATCTTGAAGTAAACACAAAGACAAGTGGGGTTTTATAGCAGCTGCAGCAGGAGTAAATTGATACTATTCCCCGACAATTTCCTGCAGTCTATCAAGGAAGCCCTGGGCTCTTGTAGCCTTCTTATAAACAGTGCCTGTACAACCATCAATACTCGATTTAAGCAGATCCAAGCCAAGTGTCTGCACGCAACTTTTACCACTGGCACAGATAACCATGTTTCGTATGCAAACTTCAGTCCTAATCAACTATGCATCTCTAATGCCAACTAACTTTTGCCAGGTGACATAATATTTCGTGTCCTTTAAGTTCTATGCAGATGACATTCTTCAATATTAAAAGGTCATTGTTCGGAGAGCGAATCAAGCGCCAGTCCTCTTGTCGTAATTCTTCCCGCTAATTAAATTTCGAAGCAAGACCTCGGCATCTCGTCAGCAAGGAATGCCAACATGGGCGAAGGCTGTCAATTGTTGTTTGCTGCTTGTCACAACCAAGGTGCATTTGCATCCAGTTTAAGCCTTGAAGGGGAGGGTTCTTCACTTGGCTAGTGGAATAAAAGTCATTTAGCTTGTCTGAAGATTCCCATAGTAGTTCTGCGTTGCAAACCTGACAGGACGGACCCTGCACACAATCACTGCCGTCGGAAAAAAGGGAAAGGGGCAGGGTTTTACAAGTGGTGGATTGCTTCTTGCTACTTGCCGTCAAGGCTCAACACTGATAAACGTTTTCCGGTGATAGTTTGAGTTTCATTACTGCGATTGGTTTGGGGATGAAATATGATGGGCCGGAGGACTCAACATATTGGCGATTAGACCTACGAGCGCTCTGTACAGATTACATCCGCCTCGGTGAAAAGATAAATATTTGAGCTCGCCTCGTTGTGAACCCATTTATGCAACCCAGGATTTTTTCCCACAGTTCAAAGAATATTAATGAATATATTTGTTAGTGACTAAGTACACGAACTTGTTGAACCATATCATCGGTAGATTTTCGTTTTAGAGACTGTTATGTTAGATAGCAATATGGCAATGATGAGAGTAAAGAGGGTAATAACGGCTTGGTTTCATCTCAAATGATATTTACCAAAGTTCACAGCCAGCTGAAATCGAATATCAGTTCAAGGACCTACTAGCACAGAGCTTAGACTAAGGTAACCGTAGCCGAACATTAAAACTATGTATTTTAAGGTTCCCTTAGCCCATATGAAAAATACGAACAAATCTTTTAACCATATCTTGATATCAGACATCCACATAAAATATTTGCTCAAAGTTAATTTTATCAATATTCATTTAATAAAAGTGAGGCATGTACTCTTAAGCGGGACAATGCAAGTCGTGTGAACACCAATGACAACCTTTAGGATATCTTTGTCTAGAAAATAAACGAATAAGAATAATTGCCAATAATATTCACTGTAACACTCAGAACAAAAAGCGTGTAAGAAGCTATTATATCCGTCTAAACACCCATTCTATATTATCCCCTGGGGCAAACATGAAAGGGGATATCATTAAATATCACGGGTTGATTGAATATTCGTAATTTGAAAGGTGCCAGTCTCCAATACCGGTGTCTCCTGCGAACCAACAAATGATTGATCTGCAGCGGATATGGACAAATGCAGAATTCGAGACGAAATCAATGATTATGTACACAGGCTGGGTTTCGCCTCTGTCTGAGCGTTTGCGCTCTATTGTCTGTGAGCTCGTATCAGAGAAGAGTAATTGTCGCAACATTTAGAACTAACCACTTCCTTAAAGATCCATTTTTGTTGACGTGTTTGTCTCTTCATAGAACTTATGATTGGTAGATTCGTTTCTGACGTACAGCCGTTCCGGCCATTACTCATCTCGTGCTAATTGACCAGCTAATGAGGCAGGGAGCATTGTCCAAGACTTATAGTTGGAAAAAACTCGTCCCACTTTAGAGGCTATCAACCTCGATGGTATATTTCAGTGTTCATAGGTCTTCCTTGATAGCTCTACACTATGATTTCTTTGAGTAAACTCGTCCTACTTTGTAGGCCATCAACCCCGTTGTTACAAGATTCTGTCCATATTGTTTCCTTGGTAGCTGTGCAAAAGATGCCTTATGATTCGATTAAAATATATTAATTCAAAGAGAATAACATTGTTTATTCGAGTTTAAATGGATTTTGAGAACATTTATTTCCTTAATGAATAACGAAATAAATCACTTAAATGATAAAATAGAATAAATGAATAATCAAATAAACTTTGATCTTCGGAGCGTTATGCAATGAATAAACGGATTGACCGAGGATATATGTATGTTCTTACATGCATTACAGTCATCATGTAAATCAGGCAGTTATTCCGCAGTGATTATCGGCCACCCTCATGTACCTCAAGTACATCAAGTCATCACTACTATGACGTCACAGTTATTTACCTTATTTTTCGATACTGTCTTTATATGGAAACTTATCAATTTTCACGTGAATGCCTTACTGCTAAAGTATTTGTTTTCTAAAAGTGGCTGATTGAATGTCCTTAGTTGTCAAGCATTAAATATGCATATAAGCATATACATCATGGACACCAAAGAATTTTTGCTTTAATCGTTTAGGTTTGTCATTAGTTAGGAACACTTTACATTACAACTTACATGATCCATTGAAAGTATGTTCGTGCATATATGTACATATGTATTATTATTATGATTGGAATGAATTGATAAAATACGGAAAAGTATATTAGCTGGAAACAGGGGTAAATGTATGACTTCCCACACAGATATTCTCTTGGTTGATATTTTCTTTTCGTCGCATTCATTAAGCTGCATGTGCCTTTTTTTTGTGCCCTATGGTGATCGTCAGTCACTAAGGCAACCTTAGTGCAATGTTAAAGAATGGTATAGTTAAGATTAACTATAGTGAAGGAGGCTTGGTGAAAGGAGGCCTTGGTGTTCATAAGTTCTCCATTCACTAAGCTCCCCTAAGTCATCAGACTGTTGTAAACTGTACAAAATGGCTACCATTGGATCGGTGATGATTGGAGATGCATTAAAAGTTTTAAGCAAATCATCGTAACACCATATTTTGTAATAAACATATTTGTTTGATGTGCGTTATGCGTTAAATTCTTGCTTTATCTTCTACGGTAGTGCTTTATTTATTCACTGCACAACTTAAATCTACCCTTACGATGAAATGAGTTCAAAGTTAATCTAACAATTAAGAAATATTATCTCAAGGTTTGTAAGTCAAATCATACGAACTTTCTTTTTACATTTACATACATTTGTACATTTTCATTTTTACAATTAATCGTTTTCCATTATTTACGAATTAATAATGAAAGATTATGTATACTGAATTGTGTTAGTGGAATTCTAGAAGTTTGAAGTTAAGGGAAGACACATTCATGAAATAACCTTGTTTTCATTACATGCATTTTAGGTAACAAAATGACATAACTCATTTTTCTTTTCACTTAATTTCATTTCATTCAAACCATCGTATAAAGTAGTTTACCGAACGAATAATGCATGCTTTTGTATGAAGTTTGATAAAACACTTGAGGTCAACGGATACGAGTTGTTTCTTATGTTTACATGTCAGATGATTTTAAAAATGATTCAAAATGGTGCAAAATTGATGTAAATATCTAAAAATGTAGCCAACAAACAAAAAACATGTTTACTTATGTTTTTAATATTAGATTGGTTATTTGATGCGTTGTCCAAAATTAAACACTAGATGTTTTAAATACATATTAATACCAACCTTTCAATAATTCTAATATAAGGCGAATTTACCGTAATGACAACAAAATAACTTCTCCAAAGACCACGATCGTTTGCAAATAAACACCAGTTGCGGATATTTTTCAACTTACTAAAATTGAAACTTTGGCCTGGATAGTTTACGGAAAAAATTCTAAGAATTAAAAAAATACGGCTTCTGCTCCCTTTTTCACTCCTCCAAGATGAATTAAAAACAAATTATCACCGAAATGCGTCGTGTCATATGGTATACATGAACAACTATGATATCAATAAAAACATTTTCCTAGCCTTAAACATTCATCAGGCAAGTCATCAATGACATTTAGGAATACAAACCCGTAGAAATGTCGACATGTAAAAAATATCTTTGTTATGTATTGGATATCTGGTGAAAATATCAAGCAGCCTTCAAAATACATTCATAATGTTGGAAATGACATGGGTTTACGTAAATGCATTTCCAAATTGGATCGAGTTTTAGATTTGCAAATACGTATAAATTAGTTTAACCCGGTTTAAAGATTCAAATGACTGCTTAGTGCACATTTGCAGACGAAATAGACTTTAAGCTAACAGGTAATGGCCGTATATCCAATGGGCTAGACTGAATGCCAATAGCATCAATGATCTGATTACATCGAAACATTTCTGTGAATACACTCCTAAATCATATACAATCAAGAATACATGTAAATTTTGCATGCAAAAGGAATATCTCATACATAAATAACATATGAACTGATATATTACATATCGAATTGACAGAAACATTTTGTATTTGATACTTATGCAATTTCACAAATGTTTAGGACGTATTTCTTAGTAAATCGTTTCTGTCCGTCCGTCTGTCCATCTGTCCAGAAGCATATCGTATTTCTGACTTTTTCACAAGAAGATTTGATTAAGGGAGCCTAAATTGTGTTTGTGTATCTTTACCATTGTGATTCATAACAAATTTGATAAATCAATTGCACCTGAAACGTTTAAGTGGCCTTCTTCAAAATAACAAAAATTTAAAACGTTTGTAAGGTTAAAGTCTTTTAGAAATAATATAACTATAATATAACGTTACGGTTCAGAGTCTTATAATGATACCAAACAAGCGAATTCTAAAATATGTTTGAAAGAAGATGAAGTAGATTTTGATTATTGTAGACTCTATGGCTTATCACCAAAATACGGCAGTCCCTACAATCTTCTTGGCGAAGTCTCTTGCATAGAGGCAACAACGAGTTGTAAATTGGTGCACTTGTATAAGGGGCCAATTCCTGATCACGGTCTCCCCATAAAACAAATATTCAGAAAGCAGAAAACGGATGTATGTATATATATATACCTTGCAAAGAAAATTCTACATTTAATGATAACCAAATCAAAGTCAAATCACGAATATTCACACGAATTCGTAGAAACCTTCGTTCTATTTGAGCTTTAAAGTTAATATTTCATGAATCACAAATAGATTGTCTTTGAATATGGTAACATCTCACAATGGGAAATAACACTGACAAGCAGTCAGAGTTGGTGATGACCTTTTTCAAGGTCACTATGACGATTTGACCATTATCTAAACTCTTTGTACGCAATATCGCATGTTTTGTTGCATCGAATATAATTAGATATGGAATTGGGAGATAAAGCAGCACACAGATATCTTTTGTGGCTAAGGCTTGGCCTTATGATGAAGGATGATTTATTGTGTCTTGATAAACGCGATATCTTATAAACTGAGACAGGCATTTTCTTCAAATTCTGATGACATTTCATTGAGGGATAACGTAGACACCAGTTGGTTAAAGTGATCTTGACTTTCTTCTAAAGGTCGTCATGACACCTCGGCTGTTTTAAAACTTTTTAAAACATGTTTTACTGATTTTTTCCAAGTTAATTGACAGCCGGCATTGGTGGAATGCACCGACAGTCTAATTAGGTGACCTTGACCTTATCTTAATGGTTACCATGACACACTCATGAACCGCTTCACTCTTTCTTCTTATGTGACAGCAAACATTTTAAAGATGACACAACTCTTTGTACTTTATGATGCTATTTCTATTTTGGAACAGAATACAATATTTACTTGAATACAAATTCATTAATATACGACGAGCCAATTCCTCCAATTACTGTCATATGTGATTGTTTTCTAGCGGCGAGAGACATTTCTGTGTTAATTAGATATTTGGAAATACTGACTTCACCGTTTAATCATATTTATAGTGATATACCTACAATAATGTTTCGGTATTAATGTTTCATGTAAAATGTATTTGATCGTATGTATGAATATATGTATATGTGTTGGTATCTGGAAATCTTTAAGTCGATAGGTGATATATTCAAACATATGGATTTTAGCTGTGTACAAAATCCAACAAGATGAATAAGGAACTCGATGGAACTATGATGTAAAAAAGTATAATTGTTCGTGAGGTGTGTGATTGGAGCAACGAGAGAAGTTGAGGGTACTGGATTGGCCAATCGAAAAACGATCCAGTAATGAAAGAATTGCCCTAAAATATTATCAGAATTGAAACTTGACCCTAATGATTGGTATAGTATAGAACTTTTATATGATTATACAAGTAAACCTAGGCCCAGTTCTAGTTTTGAACGTAATATATTGGGTATATATCAATCAAATTGAAATTTTAAACTTGTGCACTTTATAATTCCTGTTTTTCGTGACAATACAATTCAGTTTAGACTTGTTATGAACTAAACGTGTTAGAAATATATTGATAAAAATGAAATTTGAAGCTGGTGCAGAATTTTTTTTCTTTTTTTTCTTTCCTAAATTATACCAGTTAGCTACGAACCCAAAATATGCTTCATCTGTATGCCTGACATGAACAGCATTGGTAAAATAACTCTACACTCCTATATGTTCTTCGTGTTATGTCATAAACTGCATGATAGATCAAATGGTGTTACTATACTTATTTGTTGAATAATTACCGGTCAGAGATTTAAGTTGCAATTTGAGAAGAACATGGGAAAAGATATAATGAACTGAAAAGTGCTTGAACATAAACATTTCTTCCACTGTAATCGAAGTTACAACTGGAAAGGTAGATTTGTTATATGTAGTGGTTGCTGATTACGTGAACCCCGCATCGCAGCGTCTTTGTATCCCCATAGCTCCTACAATACCCTGGTATATATCAAAGTCACATCTCGAATCGCTGAGCGCTTGTTATTCATAGCCATGTTAGGCATTTGCATATACTTATATTTTACTTTGAAGTTGAAACAACAATATAACATTTCGACCTGTTAAATTAACTATGTAGTATTATGTCTTTTAACCATTGATACAAGCAAATATCGTCAATAATACTGACCGGACTGAAAAGGGACGATAAAAGGAACAGAAGCTATTTTTAAAAGTTGTTTACGTTTCATATACAGGTTGATTGCTTTTTCAGTAGAAGTTACCTTATGTGAATCTTTTTTTTATTTAACATGAGCAAACGTTTTTTTTAAAAATCGGAAAAATATAAATTAAAAATGAAAATTGCCCACATGGAAAATTTCAATTGACCTTGAACTTCAGAACATCAAGGACATTTCGAATAAATTGGTGAATAAAATCAGATCTTTTCTCACACCATCTAGCATACAATCACCTTTCAGATCAGCGGAAACGTCCGCTACAGAAGCATAAGATGCCACGTGCTTCCTAACCCCGGTAACAGATTGCCAACTGCTTGTCTAGATCCCAGCTCAGATCTGTACTGGCCAAATAGAAGGGCGCAAAAACGTGTGGTCAGTCCATTTTGAAATGGGCAATGCTGCTCCAGCAGAAGACTTGCTTCCGGTTTATAAATGAAAAGCGCTCCGGA
Organism: Phorcus lineatus; assembly: GCA_921293015.1. Classification (NCBI taxonomy): domain Eukaryota; kingdom Metazoa; phylum Mollusca; class Gastropoda; order Trochida; family Trochidae; genus Phorcus; species Phorcus lineatus. The sequence goes on from OV121082.1 coordinate 42,602,598, forward strand.
CTAAGACTGGAATTTATGGCACGTTTCGATAATCAATTTTCCCACAACCTTTGGCATTCCCTCCATTCACTGATTAGCCAGTGGAGATGTCCCTACAGTGACAAAAAGTTACATACGTTTTAGATAAATGCACACCATACATCCACATGACCAGTTGCATACTGACATTCTAAACTCTAAAACATTCCAGTTAATTTTTACAGTTTTGGCAGCTCGTTGAAGTTACATAGCGTCAACATTTCGAAACGTCATGCAAAATTCCTTATAAGTGGACAATAGCGTCAAACATCAGTCATGTAATTCATCTTATTCTCATTCAATGTATGATGAAATGTGTTTCATTTAGACGTTAAACGTGGTCATAGGATGGTATATTGTAGATATTAAGTAAGTATTACAATTGACGTCAAAACTTAGTCCAAATTGAATGATATTTTCATGCAGATAAATAGGTCTTTGAGAGGTATTTAGAAGTGATATTCATAAGGAAGACAGGATTTTGTTGATAACAAATTCTTTATGGTGAAATTCAAGACGTTTCGGTGTACATGCTTACTACAGTGTACCTGGATGGGAGGAACCTTGATGAAGGAGTAGGCATATACTCCAAAACGTCGTAAATACCACTTTAAAGAAGTTGTTATCAAGAAAGTCTTGTCTTCCTTATAAATAAGTAGGTTCACAAAATATCATTCAACAGCTGTATCAATACATGCTAGTACAACCAGACACACTAACAGAAGGTAACATTGGTTTTGAAAAAGTCACAGCAAGTATCAAACTTTGTTTTAGATAATGTCTACCATAAATCTATGAACAAAACGCATTAGCATTGTAGATGGTGTTCTAGTATACCATGGTTTGTAAGGATATTACATTATGTATTCATTCAAGACGAGTAAACGAAAACGGTCATATAAAAAGAAATATCGAGTGCTTTGCCCCGAGCTGCATGGAACACAATTAATCCTGTTTCATAAACATAAGTTCATTCAATCGACGTTGTGGGTCAGTATAATATCTAGAATATAAAAATTAAAAAATGGTCCTTTACTCATTTTGAAGGCGTCACAGGGTGAAGGAAATGATTGTGTGCTATCCTCTCATTTAGATCTTATTAAATGTTGCTACGCGATGAGGAATGAAAAATATCCTTAACCGACCCTTGCTAGATGAATCTCGCTCATTAACAAGAATCATGACAAGTTTGTTACTTTTTGGTCTAGACAGATTGTAACTAGATTATCGACCGAATTTCATTGTGCGCTTATAACGTTTATAATCAATCGGTTAAAACAATTATAGCATCACATGTTGTAAACATGCAATATTTTAAGGCATAAAAATACTTTTTTGCAGAACATTCAGAGATAAAGTATTTGTCAATATGTGAAAGATAACACATTTCATAAGTAACCTAGTCATTATACAGCCAAACGGACGTATGATCAAATACACGAATATTAAAAGCCCTTTGAGGTTTTGAAGTGAAAGTTGTTTGAGAAAAAACATTTAGATTTATATACGTCGATTACAAGTACAACTCTTACATTACGTTAAATTTGTTGTCCCAATGTACAGAACATCGTGTTTGAATTTACTAACTACAAGAGACCAGTTAAAAGTTGTTGAAAGTTGTTGAGATGAGATGAAGCTTCACGTATTTCCGCCTCCAGCACGTTGGTAATAATTTACTATAAACACGTAGAGGTGATATATATTACAGATTGCTGTGTTCTCTTAGCATCATACGTCGGGACGTCAATAAGTTCATAGACGTAAGTATGAATACATCCGGGAAAACATCACCCCTAACGGCAGTTTACAGACATAAACAACCATTCCCGATCATTTACATGAAATTTACAGCTTGTTGAACATAGGTACCCTCCTAAGATCATTGAAAATTCTAAAACTGAGCATCCAGGGTCTAGATTTTCGAAGCTCTCTTCGCATTTAGATTGTCGTAAGTACCATGCCTTAACATAGGCTTACGATTATCTTAGCGCTAAGAGAGCTTCGAGAGGGCTTAATCATGTCCGGTCGTGGAATAAAGGTGGACGAGATATCTTCAGAGTGTGGCATTTCTCATGGAAGTGTTAGCACCATAATTCGTGAGCACTTGCATTTGTCCAAGTTATCTGCAAGATGGGTGATACAAACTTAAATGCGTTGAATCTAGCCGAAAGCTCTTGAACATCTACAATGCTGATCCCGATAACTTTCATGCCCGTCTGGTTACAGGGGATGAAACATGGATACATCACTGGGATCCTGACACCAAACAAGCATCTACGCAATGGAAGCATAAGTACTCTCCTACACCCAAGAAGTTCAGAACTCAGCTTTCTGCTGGCAAGATCATGGCGACAATTTTCTGTGATTCAAGGGGTGTGATACTTATAGACTATAAAACACCTAAAACTACAATAACAGGAACCTAGTATGCTGACTTGTTGAAGCGATTGAGAGCGGCGATAAAGAAGACGAGCGGCATGTTGAATGCTGGAGTTATGCTTTTTCATGACAACGCCTCAGTGTCGTATTGCACAGACTTGGTGAATTTGCGATGATGATGAAATCATGGCAGTTACTGAGGCGTGACTGTAGGGCCAGTCAGAAAATTTATACCGCAAAGGGCATAGGCAATCTCAAAGATAAATGGGCACAGTCCATCGAGTCCAAATTTGGCTTCTATTTCATATCCACTTCTATGAACTTATTGACTTCCCCTCTTGGAACACACCAGAATAACAAATTACATGGTACGTTTGACTTCAGATGTTATCAATAAATACCTTACAGTACACTCCCTCTAAACCGGAATCTTTAAAACCGAAGCTACCAATAAACCACTATTCTCTCTCTTTAATCCGACATCCTTCTACTCCGGCATATCTACCACGTCCAAATAACTGAAGTTGTCATTTTGGATGAAGTACAGTTTATATTTCACATAGATTACTGCATCATGTTTGTATTTTACAACTGGCTACATGATACTTTATATAAATGTATACGTGATTTAAATACACGAATAATACATAATAACGCAATTTGCAAAGAACTAAATCATGTATTTTGCATTAAACTTTGCCGCGAAATAAAAGCAATGAATGGGTGTACATTTTTACTTCGTGGGGATCAAATACCCGCTTTTGACCACAGTTGTAAAACAGTAAAATACTACATTATGTGATTTGCAAATTGGTTGTTTGCGACATGAAAAAAGTGCACATTGGCCAAGTACCTGTCACATATGAGGTTTCCTGTATGGTTACAATGCAGTACAATGTTTGTGATAATACAAAACAATCCCCAAATTGCGATAAACGCCATTAGATATCCCAATAATAACAATGTTATATTCACAAATGAACGATCATGAAACTGTTAAATAATGCTACATGTATGTTAAGTTCGTGTTTAAGGTAAATGTCTTCCTTTCAACAACAGGCGAATAAAACCAAGCTCAGTTTTGAATAAACAATAACTCCTTTGATTACATGTCGCATGCTTCATTGGAATACTGGTTCAGACTGCAGTGGTTGTTTTATACACGAACGAATAACCTATACACTAAGTACTTAGCCGTCTCAGTGAAGAATGCACGCAATGCAAATCCGATTTATAGTAATTTTATGTTGACATTTGCAGTTCTTGTTTGTGTATATGCCATTACATATCTGCTAAGACTGATATAGTTATTTGGTAAGTACTGGCGTGGAAATGAACAATTTCAGTACAAATTATTTGATATTGAGAGATATCTATGTAAAACACATCTCTTGTCTTGTTTTTCATTGGTAACGATAATAGAATAGGAATGTTTATTGAGCTACTAAATCACCACGGTCCTGATAAAGACAAAATTATGTTTACGACGCTGTACACATTCTCACAAAACGATATCTGATGTAGACAGCAGAATTTTTGTAATGTGATGGCTGCCAAACATTAATAATACTGAAACTGGTTAGCAGAATCTAGAATCTTATTCAGAACATGACATGGTAGTTTTTTCATTTACAATTATTGTCTTAGTTTAATGCAATTATTGATATACGTCAGGCAATAAATTATCACTTACATCAATCTTTCCTGTAACAGCTAATCAAGTGCACCCCGTTATAGTCACCTCGCGTGTGACATATATTGAGAATCTGTATTCCCAATACCTATGACAGAGGTATTCTCATTGAAACTATCGCCTTTTTATTTGCATTCTGTATCAGACAAAAATTTAACACGAGTTTATTTCATTACATATAAACTAGGAATATTATGTGTTTAACGTCACCACTTTTTGCAAATTTGGCATGATGAAATAGATAGAAAAGGTCATATCTATGAAATTCTGATTTCCGTAAATTTCGATTAAAATATTTCACATTGTCTCTTTGAGGAAAAAATGAACACAACTAGATTGAATTAATGCAAAGGCACAAGCATGGCTATATCTTAAAGCTCATGGTAACTTTCAAAGTCTTTTATCGAGAAATATAAATATCAGTGTTTCTGAATTTTTTTACCCCAGGTTACAGTACAATGGTTCTTCATTTCTGTATTGAAAATTCATCATTAACTGTTCATTTCGCATTGCTACTTAGCCTCAAAGTCATCCAAACTTAAAACATATAAAATATTTATGTATGCTGCTTTACATGAACATGTATCATTACTTACAAACCCTCGCAATTCTACAGCGTTCTTTAACGAGATATCTACACATGCCTCATGTTTGCTTGAAGGGACATGTGCAATTGAAGTAGTCTTATTGGCACTATCCCGGACCGAGAAGATAATGCCATAGGGAAAACCGTGCAATTGACATACCATCTGTATTGGACGGTGGAATTATGTAACTGAACCTTTTTATGGGGTCATTTAATGCTTTGAACGAATGAACTGGAAAGGTCATAGGTTTCTATTCGATTTAAGTAAAATGTAAATCGTTGCTTAATATAACAAAAAAATTCCTACCGTTTCTAGATTATCAATACTGATACGAACCGTATCATTAGGTACGTCAGTTGTTGGTAAGGACACGAGGACTGGGAGGGCATGAACTGGAAAGGTCATAGGTTTCCATTTGATTGAAGTAAAATATTGTCTACTTTAACAAAATATTTCCTACCGTTTCTAGATTATCAATACTGATACGAACCGTATCATTAGGTACGTCAGTTGTTGGTAAGGACACGAGGACTGGGAGGGCATGAACTTGAAAGGTCATAGGTTTCCATTTGATTGAAGTAAAATATTGTCTACTTTAACCAAATATTTCCTACCGTTTCTAGATTATCAATACTGATACGAACCGTATCATTAGGTACGTCAGTTGTTGGTAAGGACACGAGGACTGGGAGGGCATGAACTTGAAAGGTCATAGGTTTCCATTTGATTGAAGTAAAATATTGCCTACTTTAACAAAACATTTCCTACCGTTTCTATATTATCAATACTGATACGAACCTTATCATAGGTGAGTCAGTTATTGGTAGGGACACGAGGACTCGGAAGGTCCCAGCTTTCTGATCCTTTTATAGCAAAAGTATCACATAGTTTTACTCTTGCATGGCTATCAATAACACTTTGTACACAGTTGGCCTGATATCTATATTACTCATTAAGGTTCATATCATAGATAGAATGTCACATTAGTACAAATTGTATTTACTCTGAATACTTTCTCTATCATTATATGAACTTGCAATCTGCCTGTTTCAGTTAGAAACATATATAGTTATTAAAAACCGGGGATTTCACAAAAGGGAGACTTTAATAATGCTGCAAGAAGATGCATTGTATTATGTTAGAATTTCCGAAAGTAGATTATTCCGAAATCATCTCAAGAGAAATTGTTGTGTGAACATTTATTACTTGTATGCGTATCGACAACACATGAGTAAATATATAAATTTTGTTTAGATTAAAGACTTTCATTGCACACAACTTTGCGAATCAATGTATTCTAATATTTTCATTATTGTGATTGCTATGAAATTCTTCAATTTGTCACAGAAAAACCGAATGGATATAGTAGCATTACATTCCAAACGTCTACTTTATCACAAGAAGCCGTATCTACTTTACATGTACTTCTTATTGATTTTAATCCACTTGGAGGTGACACAATTCTGCTAGCCGTCTAAACATGGTGATCTACACGTACTTGTCGAGGTCTTACAAGCTACAAGATGTAGAGCATCGAAGGTTGCTCAATCATAGGGCCAGTTTCATTATCTTCTTTGAACGTTGTTCCCTATTTGGAGTGTGTTCGAGCAGCTATAAATGATTTTTAAATGAATAAGCTTACAAAGCAATTATTATCACATTCCAACTTGAATTTATACTCCGAAAGAACATGTTCTTTCTCAATAATGAAATTGGTTACCAGAGGAGCTTGCTTTTCACAGTCGTTACAATTCCTATTGGTAAATGATAATCACACTTATAGGAGATCAGTTTAATCTTTATAATTCAACGACCATGGTCTTTTAAACAGGTAGTTCTTATGATGCATAGAGGGAAGCTGTAAAGCTCTGTAAAGTATTTAATCCACAAGAAGGTTTCCTCTAATGATTACAGAAACGGAGGTCTATTCTCAAACGCAACTGTCATTAACATAGGATATATCATCCTAATGTCTTCATTTAGCATTGCCATTGCACCTTAAACTGCAGACATCCTTCACAATGGCTTGATCATCAACTTGGTGTCTAGCTGTGGCTGGGATAATGCCACCCTGGTTCAAAGTGGCGGGCAGAGTTTGAAATCAATCATTCTACTAGCGGATCTAGAAATCAGTCCAACACTATGGGGTCGGGGGATCAGAAGCCTTTAGTCTTCACTGCCAGTGCTCAGGCTAAATAGTGATAAATTCGATATTTTGTAATTCGCCCCCTGATGGAAGCGCCCTTCTTCTCCGCTGTTCACAGTAAGCTAGTCAGATCCGTTAATGTATAATTGCTACACTCTCAGACAGTATTTGGACACAGCTTTTAGGTCGGCCAAGTTCATGAAGAGGCTTCTCAAGTCCCACAAAATGGAACGGACTTAATGGAGTGTCCACCATGTGTCAAGATGTATTGCTTTCAAGTTAAATCGTCAATGTCCTGCTGGAAAGCTCTTTGAGTGTGAATGTTCATTTTTACACTATACGACAGAAAGGTGCACGCAAAGGAATGTGTTTTGTGGTTCATAAATGTGAACCTCGTATTGTAAACTAGAAGTTTTCAGTATGTTATTCAAAGATGAAAGGATACATATACACATAACCACTTATTCATACGAGCCTTTAAAGTTCGATGTAATAACAAATTAAAATTGATAACAGCGAATAGTCATGAGTTGTTAATGTCATATGCTGAGAATGAAACTGCAGAGGTGACAATCTCACTGTGCAGACCTAACAAATTTATTAACATCATAAAGTTTATCAGTCATGCAATTAAAATCACATGTTTAAGGAAATAGTAAAATATTCAAATTCAGACTAGTTCAACCGAAGTAAATAACTAGGTGAATAACTGGACATAACTTCGATCTTCCCATATTGTAACTTTTACAATGAATCTGCTATGAATGGGATAAGGCTGGTACAAAAACTACTATAGCAGCACGTCCGCCCCTATTAAGGATCTGTGAAGAGGCGGTAACAAGTACAAAGTACCTCATGCCATTTACACATCAGGAGCGGCAACAACTAAGGCAGTGTTGACGTATATAGTCTCACATAGTCCCAACCAGAAGAAGAAAATGTGTACTGTTCCTAAGTTTCTTCTATAACGGGACACTATTGTGTTCTAATATGGATCTCAAGGCCTTTTACTCGAGCCGCGCAGATGGTTTTAACGTCGAGAGGAGAGGGGCATTCTTTAACCAGTCAATCGTAATTAGAATTCAGTCGACAACGTTAGTTCTGGAACCCTTAGCAACAATTCTCACGACCTGGTCTTCCAGGGTTCAAGTCGGTCTCTGGAGAAACCACTGGTTTCTCATTTCTGAAACCAGCAGAAAGAAATTGACAATTTTGACAGTGAAGGAATTCATATAATCGATTAACCAAAGGAAGCCATGCTAAAGCTGGGATGATATCACGACGCGTGGTGTAACACTGATTCTTCAGACCACACATCGACACTATTACTTGTTAGTTTATTAGCTTATCATAGTTTGGCATTTTGGCAACCTCAGAATGTCTAAAAAGGTTTTATAGAGGATGGTAATGGACGAAGGACGATACCTACTCACTTGGTAGCGATGCTCCTTTATAGAAGTTCTCCATGGCAAAGAATACGTTGAAGGTCTTAAGTACCTCTTCTCAATCTGTCAAGTATACGATTTATCCTGGGGCCAAATGACGCATCCTTCTTGCGCAGGATAAAAGGAAATCACTTACGCTACAGCGCAATGTAATGAAAGATCACTTTTAATACCAAGTCTGTATTCAAAGAATGAAAGGGGTTTTATCTGGAAAAAAGATGTGGAATCCAGACCGAGCTCTATGAATAAGAGGCTGAAGAATAGGAAACGTGTGCTGAGTAATGGATAACTTTCATGACATTGTGGACAGGAGGAACAGTACTGTATGTGAAGTCCTGGTCTTCAGCAACTTGCCAAGTCACATTCGATTTATTGCCTTTGGTAACTGGTGACTTAAACGTGACGCACATGAAGATAATAAACAGTTTCGGTCAATTATCTATCGTGTAGTGACAAACGAGCTCTGTGGGCGTTTTTATAGTTACTAATTAACAAAAAATTGCACTTGAACTTTATAGCTTTAATGCTGTACCCAATAACGATATCTTAAATCTAGTCCAAAGACTATTAAACTAATATAATAATGATCCATTAATCCATCCATAAGGAATAATACTTCATTGCTAGATAAATGTGAGAAACTACATCATTAGATTGCAGGGCATTAGTACTAAAGAATATTATGTCTTATTATTCTGGCATATTTTCAAACAGTACGACTTGATCTTCCATTTTCAGCGAACCTACAAACATAATACAATTTTATGCGAAATGCGAAAAGCATATGGTCAACTTCTTTGAACACCAGTAGGTACTAATCGCTCCTTACTTCAAACAGAAATCTGGCTCTATGTGCATAAGAATCAGATATTTTAACCAACTGTCGTAATAAAACGTTCACAATGCTTAGACAACCATCCCAGCTTTACACAAATCTATTCAGTTTTTTCGGCATTGAAAACAACTTACATGATTTTTTTAAGCTGACCATGCATATTCGACGAAAACAATAGTGAAAGTCAGAATTCGGCTTAATTACTTCACACTTGTATTGACTTTGATAAGGAAACAAAGCTCCATGACAAGAAGGACAGTTGTGAATTTTGTTTCACCAATTCGTAACATACACGCTTGTTTTGCCTATCGCTTAATTTGCTAGATTATCTCTCAGCATGCAGAAGCAATACCAACATAACCTACTAAAACCTTCTGCCTTCCAGAAAACTTGTTCATGAGGGTGATACTGTAAATGGCCCATAAAAGTTCATCCTCAAAGAATGTTATTTACACAGAGGTCCGACAATATATGGACAATAGTTTTACTTAGAGGTTATATCATTGTTAAATCTAGGTTTTGAAATCCTGGAATAAATCATTTACAAGTACACAATTGCATACCCTTTCTATAAAATTCTAACATCGCTTAATAGTTAGACATGAAATCGACGTCATATCGAAGGATACACCATTAACCCTGAAATAAAATATTTGCGAAAAGGACATACTTGTCGACCTACATAAAAATATCTAATCAGTCCAGTTACTTGAACATTACAGCTTTCATTATCCATTTGACATTTCTTTTATGTGATTATATTTTGGTAAATTTGAAAAATAGCAACACAATACCCAATTGCACTAGATGAGCTGAAGAAATACTGCAAGTTAATGAACGACATCCTAACATTCTGAAACTAGCTCAATTACAATGTAAGAAAATGTTTCCTATGTAAATGTAAACTTATGTATCTAACTGCATCTCAAAAGCAAAGACATATTCAAAACCGGAAATGAAAACGTGCAAGTCCACGAAGGGATCTGACGTAGCAAGTGATTTCTGCATTTTCCCCTCACGTCAACTGGCTAGTAACAGGCAATTGCCCACCTCTCTATCCTAGCAGGTGGAGCTCACGTGGCTAGGCAGGCAGGCAAGCAGGCAGAGAGTCCATGGAACCCTGATCGATATCCGCACTGTTCCGGTGTATGAGGAACATCAGCGGCTCACGTTGATCGGGATAATTAAACAACTAAACCGAGTTGAAGTACACAGAGGGACAGGACCGGGAATTAGAACACGATTTCGTTAAATCCAGTGATATTGAAAAAGAAGACTATCGGAGAGATCAAAGCCTGTCAAAAGAAGTTGAGATTCTGCAGTAAGGTGTTGTAATTTCCTGTCAAAGCGAGAGTGTAAAATAGTTGAACAGGGATAAAACCGTGCTCTCTGCATTCTGAATAAGATCTGGAGAGGGTGTACATGACTTGGAATAGAGGCTCTGGCGAACCATTGAGAGAATCCTGCTCACACAGGAAACGCTTGCTCGCTGCACAATTCCATACTGGGAGTTTTTCTTATGATTAACGAAGTTGAAATATTTTTATAACAAGCTTAAATTAAATTTGTTTCGAGAACTTGTGTACTTTTCGATTTTTTTAATGATTTGAACAGCATTGTACAAATCATTCATTCCATTTAATTAGCATTGACACGATAATATTCTTTCATTTTCAGGTTCGAAATATGACTCAACTGCGTTATAATGACAACAAAGATTCTGTCATTTAGCATTTAAACTGGCTTCCTTAGTAGATACCCGTATCAGCGATATCTACATAGAAAGTATGGCAACATTTGAATTATCATAATGCAATTATTTCATCAGTCAATAACCTCACAATTCTTGGAACCAGTCACAACACAGTTATTTTATCAACGCTATGTCCTTACAGAGACTCTGGTATATGACTGACTGGGAGCCTTTCATATCAGTAGGTATTTTCCTCCTTCACGAATATCTCATGAGAAAAGGAAATGCCAATGAAATATCATATTAAATGCTGGTAAAGACATGAACAACCTTTGATAGAAATGATATCAGAAGAGTGGAGTCCTCTATCTATGAATAACTATCCACAGATGGCAGATGGTCATTTCCCGTTTCTTAATAGGTATAAATAATAGGAGAATAATTACATTATTATACCAACTTCACTTTAAACGCAAATTAATAGCATGCTTGATGATCCCTGTGCCTGCCCGTCATTGTTTGTATACTGGCTTTCTGGTTTTCTATGCAAAGCTAATTGTCTCAGTAAGGTGAATGACCGCCGAACAAGCTGAGCAATTGACTTCAGGTAACGACGCTTTCCATAGGGCATATCATGGAGCCTCTCGCTGTCAGGAAAGCGTTCTTGCATGTGTATTGCTTGCAAGATATTACCAGTGTATAGACCTAGACGTACGTGGCACCGATACATCTTGAAGAATACAGCTCTTGAAAGATCTCTAAAGATTCTTCACTAAGTTCCCTATCCCAGTGCAAACATTCCTGTAAATTGTGATATCTTTATTGCATCGGGGAATTGCGAAAAATAATCCGATGATGTGGTGATTTTATTTAAAAAGTGACGATACATTGTATGATAACAAAGTTTAATTTCATATCCCGCAATTACGAGAAAGACACTGGGGAGGTAGTTGAAATGACCGGGAGTAAAATTTAAAAGAAAAACCTCCAGTTTTAATTTTCCATTTTAAAATATCAAATATGAAATACGTGACCGATGGCATTTAAAAGTACCTTTAAAGCTCAATTAATGTACATGCGATGAACTCTTTTTAATTCAATCACTTATAAAGTTTTATTCCAAAATTGCAATTTGGAAAATTTGACCTCTTTTGTCTAATTCCTTACGCTAAAGTACGAAAACTTTCACCACCGAAGTGGCGATCATGTTTTGATTTGTGAATGATTATTGAAGAAAAGATGATCATTTGCCATTGCAGTTGAAGTAAATTCAATTGACGTCCAACGTATATGATATTTGCACTTGAATAACTTTCGGGGTCCAGCTGTAAAGTGTGATTACATCACATTCCAAAAGGTAACAAATGATTTCGAAATATTCATAACATAATACTATTTGTCTTAAGAAAAATAAAAACATGAGACATAAAATAATCCTCCGTGATATTCGATAACTAATCACTTGAAGAACAGATCACTTGCATGACACCATGTGATTCGAGTAAACGTCAGAGCTAGAATGTTGAAATAAAGGTTTGCGAGACACGCAATTGTAACATGCTCAATATTGATTGACGAAGTTCTTTTGAGTGATCTCAGACACAGAATCACTCGTTGTGCAAATGGATATGTATTTCTCAACAGTGCGAGAAAACCAATTCCAAAAAACATGGCATAAAAGCTGATGCTTATACATCTTGATATCGGTTTTTATTGAAATTGTATCTTTCCGAAAACACGTAGGCGTCAATGGGTGATAAACTAGCGACGCGTATTCTCTCCTTACCCTAGATAGGATAACAAAGTACGAACGTGTCTGCTTGGCGCTTCATTGATGACATTGAATGACGTCACGTCATGATACTCTGCGCTCGTATGGAATTTGTTGATGTGCGTCTTTAATCGTTTTTCTCTCGTTTGCCAAATATGGGTTTCATGACGACTTCATGATGTCGCAACAAGAATGTTTATCTTACTTTTGTATGTCATTATCACGAAGTATTTCCCCATATATGGAATTGTTACTATCACTTTAATATTTGAGCAAAAGATATGCCAACGGTAAATCAAATTACGCTTATATTATATCCGTGCATCTACATAAGGTCAATAGTTTTAGATGGTTTATTATCAAGATGATATATAATTATTTACATAGCACTTCAATCTTATTTTACAAAATATCTAAGTTTCATTTTTGAATAAAACATCTCACCACGTTGTTAGGAGTTTTACTGGTTTGATTTTGAAATCTTTTGGAAGTAAGTGGCATTATAATTGTTTTAGAACGTAAATAAGGAAAAGCCGATAAACATAAAAAAACCGTTCAAATTATACCTTTCTGCACCTTTTTACAAGTTATCCACAATTCATACTTATCCTTAGCTACAAAACCAATTCATAGCCAAACCTAAAAAAAAACAATCAAACGTTTTTCATTAAACATGTCTACAATGATGATAAATAAAATAATTTCCAAGACGATGTCAAAGGAAGAAAGATGAAGTAATTATCTAAAACTTGGAATGTTATTTTTGGCCAATAGGACTGTAAAAATCAATTCTTACACTAACTTTGAGGCCATTACCAACTATTCAGACTCAATATACGATGCTAATCTTAAATGGCCTTCCAGAAATCACTTCTACTTTATATTTGGCATATTATCCTTGAAGTGAAAGGCGCTGTTTCTAAAGAGCTACCTTTACTCCTGAAGCCAGCGTTATCATTTCCAAGTAGCACTGATCTAAGACTGTTATTTTTCACAAGCAACACCTAAGTCCGCATGGTTTCACCTAGAAGGTCACATTGTCTCTGCTGTCATGTCTAATGGCATCTACTCGCCTTTCTGGCGCTCGTCTTAGCTTTTTACTTCAAACCTTAACTTCTCCTAATTTTTCCCTTAATGGGTCACATTCGTTGCTAGGCAACATTTTTCTGAGTAGACCTCGCATAGAACTGCAAATCTCCTAGGAGTCGCTAATATGCATTTAGTATGTAAATCTCGGAGGTGTTTGGAGACACTGCATTTGTTTAATTACATTTTGACATTGATACCATACTAATAGCATTAATCCTTTCACATATCCGAAGAATAGTAATACCTTGATATGTGACAAATGAAGATTAAGGGTCGAACAGAGGTATGGTACATTTACGGATAAAGTTAGTAGAATTGAAAAGTGTAACTTAGGTTCATGAGATATGCTATGTAGTGAATCGATGAATCTGATTATATCGAATTATATTGGACTCAACCGAGAAAGACCTATTTTTCAATATTGACCGCATTTTTTCTAGGGTTGATATATTCCATATGTCGTGGTGTATCTATGTGTATTTGATGTACATGTACACACACATATTTACAAATATATACACGTGTTTCGCTAGCTGCTATAAACAAGAAGTTTAAATTGACAATCTAAATAGCCCGAAGGTTAAGAAAAATTCAAGCATCTGTAGGTTAGAATCTCCTCAACCTATTGCAGAAGAAAACGATACTTTAGAATATATTCGTAAAGCATTTTTTGGGCACAATATTTAGTTTATAAAATAATGTTCATAAGTGTCGTATAAATCAATAAGTCATTTTCATATTATTTTCACTGTGATCGTTATGAGGTTTTCCATATAGTTCATTGTTAGTGTTGACTATGCATTAGATGATTTAATGATATTCTGTTTTCGTCATTCGATTACTGGAACTTTTCTTACACAATGAAAAGTATACCATCATCATTGTGTTGGATTGCGTTTGATTTGTGAGATTCATGTTTTGATTATGATGTTGATTCAAGATACCAAACCATAACATTTTCACACAGAAATTCTGCCATTATTTGAATATCCTAACTGTAAAACTTTCATAACGATTATGACATTTCGAGATCTTTTTTTATCAACAGAAAGATAGTTGTAGTGTTGCAGACAAAAATGAGCCAGATAAAAGTAGATATTAAAAAAATATATAAAACTCAAAAAATCAATTCTAAATCGATAAAGAAATAGGGAAGAGTCCCTTTACTTTCCCCTTAAGATACGAATGGTGAAAATGAGTCAATGGTTCTCATATGATTATTTTTACGCCAGTAGTCACTAAAGACAAATCTAAGAGATCACGTGACCACGCCATCTCAGCATCATCTCGCCGGTTAAGCTGTTCATACACAATATTACAAGGCCATCATTTAACTGCTGTACTGCATCATCGATAATAGTGTCATCACACATACAACACCACAACAAAACGTGTGGTGGGGAGATTACACCTTCTGTAGCGCTCTTCACACAGCTTGAATGGTATAATTTTCCACCTAAATAGATAGATAAGCATCTTAAGGCTTGTCTCTAAGAACATGAGGCAGTGAAGGAGTAATTGAATCGTTAAGAAAATGGTTTGATTTTTTCTGAGGGGAAGACGACACTCAGTCCCTATTTTAGACAAAAGCGGATGGCTTACAGTTGGAAAGATGTAGGTTTACAATGATTGATCACGGTTTACAAGTCTTTAGCTCCTCCAAATTGGATAAATCTGCACACAGAGGCTACAACTGAGACAGTCATTATGGCTTGCTTAGGGGAGGATGAACGTCTGCCCGTTTTGAGGGAGCAGAAGAGAGACAAAACACCGAGAGTACAATGAACTTACCTTTGTCTTCACATTTTCTCCATAAGCCTGAATATACATTCCGGTAGCCGGAGGATGTTGAGTTAAATTCAGATTCCTTTTTCCTTTCTTTTGTATAGAGCCAGTAATCAGTGGCCACGGCAATGCATAATAAGCCAAATGCCGCACATGCACACATGCTCGTCATAATGGTTAACAGCCTTTTCTTTGAGCAACAGTCCATCGTCTACGAGGTTTTAGGACCTCTAATTGCCAACTGTGCTTATATCCCTGGGCAAGGCATACCCCTATATCCTTTAGAATGTGGCCACTTCCGATCCAAAGAAGCGTATACATCTGTATGTCTTGAAACAAAGGGAATAGAATGTACCTCTTGTGTTAATCAAGCCAGCACCACCAGTTAAAGCTCATTTAGATTAACTTTGGCGCGATGACCCTTAGCATACACCGTGCGAAAGCTTCTGTCGTCAGCTTAGAACTGCTAGAATACCATTCTAAGAATTGTCAGGCATCTAAAGCACACTGCCTGCTTTCATAGAAGCAGCTCTTCAGACATCAGCACTGGAGGTGCGAGAGAGGCCATAGATCGACGATAGTGCTTGCTGATGGAGATGGAGTCATTGAACTAACCAAAGGCTTGTGGTGTGTGTAATCCTTTCGTCCGGCACTGCCGCCATGCCCGACAAAGAGCGCGATGGCCAGCACAGGCGTTACAAGCGTGATAACCATTACCAGTCCACCCCAGCGGAAGACACGGCCCGGCCTCGTTAAGTATGCACGCATGCGCGGGAATTAGCTTCAAAGTCCATAGAGATTCGAAGTTTTCAGCGAGGCTACCTCTCTCGAACAACCAAATTAAGCCCTCTCAGTCCTCCTTTCTCATAATGGGTCAATAATTGGGCTACCTACTCCCCTGTCTGTTAAGGAAGCGCGATGAGTGATATCGGAATATGGCGTACACTGCTCTTGAGCGTTTATGTTATTGACAAACACATTAGAGCTTGCTTAATGCTCTGTCGTAGGGACCTTTAACTGAATGCGGCATTATTGTCTTTTTCAAAAATGATAATGGTCTAGCGACTGCTTCATTGTCTGCACCACGGCTTGATCAAGTTGCAGAGGTTTAGTTTCAAATTAGGCTCCGATCGATATCGAAGCTATGAGTCCATGGATGACAGTTGAATCACACCTTAGCGATGAGAATACGAAAGGCCATTGAACTCTCAATCCATCGCTTCCTTTCACCTGTTCTTTGAAGTCATTTGACCTTCTTTTAGATTTTGAAGTAATGTTTTCAACAGTTTAACATTATATAAAACAATTTTCAATATAAGTTACACATTTCGTAATTAAAAAAAGCACATTTTGTCTGTCAATGATGACAATACAAAAGACATTTTGCATGTAGTGAGCGAGCGAGTTATTGTTTAACGCCGCTTGGGCAAAATATCAGCCATTAGTGGCGGTTTTTTTTCGTGTGCACGTCATGAAACTTTCATAAATTGAAATATCGATATTCCTCCTCCTAAAATATCTGCCAATATTGTGTTATGAGATGTTATTTTAATGGATTACTACATATTAATTTCATAAGTATTTCCAAATGTTAAATATTTCCGAATTGCTTGCTATCTTTAACATAAAAGTTTTAAAACCAAGACTTTCTTGGAAAACATCTTTTCATGCTTAGATAGGAGTTGTTTCGTTGATAACCTCTATTTACATAGTTGTAAATAAATAGCTTACTAATCAACTTTTAAAGTAACCGCAAATTCTCAGACAACTCATAACAACAGTCACTTGGTTACAACAATGTAAATTGATTACGAAAACCGTTGATACTCATTTAATTACAACATATGTTGCGTGTTTTGGACATGACTTGCCAACTTATAGTTCTGGTAAGAACGAAGAAGACGACGATATTAGACCTTAATCAGTTTGGGCAATGCAGCCATCAGTCACAGGTCATCCACCGGAACACGTGACCTCCTGACAATTAACGGGAATTCAATCAACCAATGAAATGCATTCATGCCTGCCAGTCGACCGGCCTACTTCGCTCACCTCACGCCAAAGCGGGGTAAGCAATGCCTCGCCCGAGTCAAACTGTCAAGTAAATGTTAACAAACCCGATTAGCGCATTCACATCATATTTAAAGGCGGCCAATTGTCTCGTGTGATCCTCTGTTCCTTGTTAATTGTTGTTAAAATCGCTTTAAAACGACCACATCTCGCCCTTAGCGGTTCCTTGAAACACTTTGACGGTAACGTTCCACGCTCTTTTGGATAAGTGGGAAATCGGATGCAATAGTTCTTCAAATCGATCGGTCTTTATTAGAAAAGAGACTCATATGTGTGTTTAGCAAGAAGAATTTACTCCTGTGTACACACCAGAAAGTATTATTGAAACAAATGTCGACAAACGACCTCCAGAATTGCGAGTAGGCCATTACAGTTGCACTACAAATGTCAAAAGGAATTTTTTCACGACAATGGCGTTTAATGATTTAGGGAAAAAAGCTCCTTCAGACTAAATGTAATAACATAAACGTTTAGTGTAGGTGCAATGATAGATGATAACCATTGGATTCCTCTTAGGAGTACGCAGTTGAGCGTTGAATCAGTATGTATACATGTTTAAAAATCATCTCAGATTCAGAGACTCTACTCATTACGAGATTCTGTTAGACATTTTCACTATGGGAGGAAAGTAAGTATCTAATTCCCCGCGCATGTTAGATGACAAGCTCCGATGTCTGCCTTGCAGAAATTTCAGCATTTTGTTAGACCATATTCAAATTTGAAAAAAATACACATTTTCAACAAACCACCATTTCGGCTATATAAGAACACACCTGTTATGCATTAATGTTCTCGTTACATTTAACAGAGTTGTTGCGCGTTTATTTACGTAATCTTTGCTTCGGATAATACTGATTGAACCCATTGATTTTGAAAATCAGGAAAGAAAGACTTAAAACGACATTAGGGGAGCTGCGATAGAGGCCAGGATCCTGTTGCACAAAACACTAAGGTGACCCTTAAGTCACTGAGGTGGCCTTAGTGCAATGTTAAGTTGTTTTGTGAAACGGCCCCAGATGTTTTACACGGTTTTACACTAGAACAAATCTAGTCATTCGACGAGCATGAACATTTCCTTATATGAGAAGTTGTAGGCAACAAACACATACTTTATGATGCTGTGATACATCATTCGTGGAAGACATTATGTGCAAAGTTTGGATATCGGTGTATTTCGTTTCTGGTAAAGGATCAATGATGGCTAACACAAGAAATATCAAGAAACTCGTGAAGATTTGCCATGTCACTTATTTCAATTGTACATAGCATGAAATGTTGATGTGCATATCTATTATTCTTCGGGACGAATGTTCATATGATTAGTTTTGTCAAAAAATATATGTATTTTGCAAATGGTATGTATGTTTTGTCCTATGGGCCTGTGGCCCCTTTGACAGAAATAAACTACCTATATAAACCATGTCCGGACAGGATCATTGTTGATGAAGAACTAACGGGTAGTACAGGGCGCAAAATAAGATGTCTTTCAGAATATCAAATATAATCAATTCAAAGCATATATGACTATCATAAATTGCATTCTCAGACAAATAAGAGGTTAGGTCAAAAAGTGGAATATATTAATATTCATTTTGCTACTAGTGTGATATCAAGTAACTGCTTGTTATAACTCTGCCAAGAGAGAGTTACTAATGCAATTACTGGTATGTCAAGCTCGGTGACTACACTCTGTATGCTGGAGACATCTTCTCGCCAATTCAATTAGTTATCATTCATTTATTCTACCACCAATATTTACTCGGAAAAGAGTGGTTTACTTGACAAAATCACATTCAAGGTAAAACAAGGTAAAAGAGTGTTTGCTTGTGTTACTGAAAGAGCACGGTAAATACAAACGAGTCTCATGTTGCACAGAAACGCAAACCCGAACATTTGTTTTAGTATTACGGCTTGTAATAGGAATGATTCGCAACAGCTTTGTCATTCGAAATTTAGCGTAGATGTTACTGATTAAGGTATATATATATACATTCAGATACCAAAGTGAGCTAAGATGATAATTGATACCATTTTTCAATTGCATAATTGAACCCAAATCCACAGTTCAAATAAGTGAATATAGGGCTTTGTTGATAATAGCAATTATACCGGTTTGAAGTCTCATTGTAACTCTCGCGTATAGATTAAGTATCAATGGTTGTTCAATTTCCACTTCTACTGACGATAATTTGCTATTGACCAATAGAGTAGGGGCTGGAATATAAAGTAATCAACACTTGGAGAAAGTGACCAGGGTAGAATTGACCACTGTCCAGTGTCTGGTCATCGTTCAAAGTCATTGTCCGGCAGGTCAATTACAAGGAGTTGAGGTTATGCCCTAAGGGCACGAATTGACTGATTTGAGAAGAAAATGATTGGAGAAATTTACCAAATTGGTCAACGTTAGTAAAGTAGAAAGTGGTCACAGGATGTGATGGATGGTCGTGATGGAGGGATGGACAATGGTCAACAGACGGAAAAGCCAAATTAGGATAACCAAATATACCAGAATGAATAATGCGAATAAATTTGTTGCAAATAGATGAAATATCAGTTTTTCTTTATAACAATGTCCATCCATTAAGGTCATTGGCCCGTAACTGAGGGCCACAATTTCAGGGCTGTAATGTCGGTTATGGATCTCCAGAGACTGTTTATCATAATTAATCATCTCATGTGCACTAAATGTAGCACCACACTTGATATAAACGAATAAAACGGAGATAATAATTCCATAGTGAAGTCACAAAATGAAACGACTCGTGGAAACAGTTAATTACATTTGAAGCAAGTATTTTTATCTCCCTAAATAGACGTTGAATACTGTTGGGTGTACCAGCCTCCTGCCTCATTTACATCATGTTACTGTCATAGTCCCGAATTAACATCAAAGACATTATTGTAAAATTGTCAACTCGAACGATCTCATGTTCTTCTCATCCATGCAGAAACTGGCCACATAACGTAATTTGCTACAGTGGAGATAACAAACAGAGATGGCTGATAACAAATCTCAAGTACAACATTTCCCCATTAAATTCAGCATGCAAAACATAACCATTGCTCCGGGCATGCATTAGGAAGGGAACAGCATTCCACTTGTACTTGGGTTTTCTGAATGAGGCTCTGAATGCAGACAAAATCAATCTGAAGCACCGCTGCATTCTAAGTTTGGAAACCGGTACAATGTTCGTTAAGGGTTTTTAATGTAAAAACGTTAAATGTTCAAATCTGTACAAATGCTAAGGTTGGGGTACTCTGAAATCTGTGTGTCAGTTAATGTTGATAAACATTTATTTCCACTTTTTCTCTTTGGATGCTCTTGTGATCAAAATATCGGTTATTGTGTCGCGGAAACGCATTCCGGTAAAATCACATGCTTACAAGCGTCGAATAAAGTTAAATGGCCTGTGAAATTCGAAAGTATTGTTCCAACCGGCCAGTAGGACAAATGGATTGTTGTGAGAAAGTGAGTATTCACGTCGGTCGTTCTTACCTTATATAGTCAGCTATTGTATTTGTCTTATTGTAGGCCTAACTTAGTGGAATAACAATGATAATTCTGATTTAGTTGCAATCCACTATTATCCCGACTAGTGCTAGTTTCGAACAAACACCTTCCTAGTCTGCAGCAGCAAATATCAACAAGGAACAAGGGAAGTATGCATTCTCATAAAAGTAGGTCATAATTTTGCTCCACTACGTTAAACAGGTCGCAGGGTAGAGTATGAGACTGATTTTTATGAAACGATTGAGAGGTTTGGTATTTAACGAGCGAAAGCACGTAAGATACTAAATCCCCAAGTTTCATAAAAGTGTTGTAAATGGAGAATGAGTTAAGTAATTGAGTTATAATTAGCTGATTATATCGCCCAAAATTGCAAGAAATTCGTTAACATGACCACTGCTTTCTTGCTGGAAACATTGTGACGTCACATTTGACGAGTATGACATCACTTCAATCGGTCAGCACGCGATGTTATTACGCAATGGGAGAAAGGATTGTAGATTTATTCAATATCGGCAACGATATCTTACACAGGCGAGTAATTCAGTTGTGTATGCTATATTTTGTCACAAGGTCAAGGCTTTATTATCCTCCGCCAATCGAAGTTTTCGGGGCATATAGAAATGACCTCCTTCCGTCTTTCGGTGTTGTTCTTTCCCGGACCAGAAATCTCAATGAAAACTTGGTAAGTGGAACAATCATCATGTGAAGTGCTGTATTTTGGGATTTTTCAACATCTTCCTACATTTGCATTAGCCGTTTCCATTGAAAGGCAACTTAGAATTTTTTCCCGGGCCAGAACTCAGCAGCTTTAAGGCCTAGCTCATTGAAAATTGGTATATGTAACAATCATCCTTTTAAATGACGTCTTTTGGGGTTTTCAACTTGTTTCTACAATTCATTTTGTTCGTTTTCAGGTTAAACCCAACGTAAAAGGTCTAGCTCCTTGAAACTTGCTATATGGAACAATTTCATGTGTAGTGATCCCTGTGATGTTTTCAAATTTTTGCTACTTCATTTTGGCAGTTGCCATGGAAACTTTACTTAGAATTTTGTCCAGGAACCGTAACTTTAAACCTTAAGGCCTATATCGTTGGAACATGGAACAATAAGCATTTGTATTGGTGCCTTTTTGGTTTTCTATTTCTTCAGAAATTTTATTTAACTGTGTCCATGGAAACACATATTACAATACTGTTCTCTGGCTAATTAGGATTCTAAAGTCTCATCTTCAGAAGGATCATGACCAGCAATTTGCTCAGGATAAATTTCAACTAAAAAGATCGGTTATTAAAGGTTTATCAAAGAAAACAGTTTCAAATTTATTGGTCAATATATTTTGCAAATGTTGTTATATACCCGACATTGTCTCCGTGTTTCTATCCATCAGATACCACCCACGGGTCGCTAGTTCTAGCCGATGCTTGCAGGTTTTAGCGCAATGAATAGCCGTAATGGCCTTGCGGGCTTTCTCCCTGCAAAAATCCAGGCAGCCGTGATATAAGTGAAATACTCTTGAAAGCCGCGTTAAACCAATCATCACCTCACGTCACCTCCAAATAATATTGAAAGAATACATCTTTGAAGAATACATACTTCAAATGTCATACTAAAGTGTATATTTATTATAATGTTAATAGCTTGAGACAAATGGTAAACTCTCAATAACCTTTGGCATATACCCATATATGTATTTGTTTAAATTTATCGAAGAAACTATAAGACAAGACAATCTGGATCGATAATCATAAAGAATTGAAGGTGTTCAAACGACATTGACCGCATACATGAACTCTTTCAGAGGTAAATGGTTGTGGTTTTGATATAACACCATTTTATCGTGTCAATACATCTAATCATTTACAGAAATGCATCGAAAGGATGTTTTCTGTACATAAAATGATTTGTTTAAGTTGGCTCTAAAATTGTCAATATCTCAAGGCTTTCATTCCTTAAATTCGATTTTGCCACCACTTGACTCAATACATTATCGTGGTGTGGTTCGCGTGCTTTAGAGACCCCGAGAGTTATGCCAGCCGTAGCTTACCTGCTCCTGTTAAGGACACCCATGCTGGACATGTCGACGGTAGAAGCAAGACCAAATTCGAGTCGTTCTAAAACCTGCTGTCTATCTCTCCTTTGCCGTTTCCTTCTTTTCCCTCAACCTTTTGATCCCTTTCCCTCTGATCCGTACACTCACTTTTGGATGCTTGTCATTCAGGTGTTTGATAACTGAAATATTGTTCAAAACACCTTAAACCCTATCTCACTCACTCATTCACTGAATTCGATTTATGACTTACACATTTTAATCTTCAATTACAAAAGTAAATAAAAAAGTCTCAGAACGTTTATATAGAAATGGGCAATCAGAAGCAATGAAAAATAATCACCCTTGCCTCAAGATACCAATAAAATGTCGTTGTTAACTGGTGCAGTTGATATCGAGGTCTTTAAAAGGGATAATGAAAGACACCGCTAAATATAGCTTTTAGTTATTAATATAATCATAATTAATAATGAAGTCAATCTGAAGCACACATTATCTCCTTTTTGAGATTTCTTCAGTGATCCCTTGATTCATTTAAGAAAACTCGACTATTTTACGTCTTCGTTTCCTTCAACACGATTATTGATCTGAAAGGCTTGTTCGTTTTTTTACCCAGCATCAGATCGCTCCTTGCCTTATCCTGTGGGGCTGAGGAGACCTCGGCTCTGTTTGATCAATGTTCTTGATCAAGAACTTCACGAACAGCCTTAGCTAGAGACATAGCAAACACCGAGTCCTCTCACATAGACTAACAAATCGCCAATCCTCAAATATTTGCAATAAAGCGGACAATTAAAATGAACATGGCTGTGAATAACCTTTGATTGTCTGAATGACGATGTGCCGGGAACGATGTTGCAATGTTATTGGTGATCCTCTCAGTGATTTGCTCCAAATCTTGAAATTACGTTCCCCGAGTCTCTGGTCCCCTCAGGCTTTTCTATCTCCATGTGATTGTTTGTCCATCAGAGTTTTTTTGCCTATTTATCATTTCCTTCACTTATATGTCTTTATAATGCTCGAGATGATAATCGCAGTGGATTTCAACCTTTATTTCTTTTCAATTAATCTCTTTCGTTTCATGATGACCTTAGTGATTAAGAAAATATGATTTTATCGATAGGCATAGGTTTAGTCGTTTTGATTATATCAACGATAGAGTTATTTATCTTACTCAAGTACTATTTGTAATTCAATATAATAATTGCAGTAAACGGTATGACGCATAGCTACATTGCTGTGATTATATGAATAAGGTGCCTTTAAAGTGTTATTGAATGCTATGAATTCTTTTAAATACTAATTATTGTATACGAAATAGTCAACCTCTTTTAGCCAGGTCTTTAAGAATTTAACTAACTAATTTAATTAACACATAACGGCAGGAGATCAAAGAATGGTACATGACCTGTACTAAGATGAGAACTGGTGCGACGCTTTAAAGTTACATCATTAGGGCCCTAATTCCCCACTTACTCCATACCAATCTTAAAATTCCGTAGTATAATAACCGAAAATTTGGTTCTTTTTTTTCTGTCAAAAGTTCGAACTAGGTTGAATATGCTCTCGTTGGTCACTTAATTCCTGAGCGAGGGGAGAAAGCATGTCGATAATCAATGGTAATCAACTTAGGAACTCCATCCTTGTTCACTCATGAAGACGAGACCCGTCTGCGGAACTAACTCAGAAGTTGAAACTTGTCTCTCAGAGAGTACCCTTAGTGATGGTTTTATAATAAGGGTTACGATAGCTAAAAATTGTAAGTTAAAAGTGATAGTTTTGGAATATAGTTAATTTTTTTTAAAACAATGAAGTGATTTAAACACATCAGAGTATTGAAGTATGTGCTGTGGCATGAAACTTTATTATCGTTTTAAAATAAGATTACTAATGAAAGTTATCACGAGACATTGTGTTGGTGAAAGAAGAAAGGGTCAACAGTTTTATTTAAGGAAGATGGAAGAGATCAGCATATTGGTTTCATGATGTAAGATTAAGCATGATTTGATGTCCAATCCAGAACGTTTGGATAACGTGCAGTTAGTTAACCTTAACAGCGAAGTTAAAAGGCCAACACTTGAAAAAGAAGAATAAATTTCTTTCGTACAATCTGCACCATTTTGGATATTTGAAACTTATAAATACTATATTATTTCTTTATTGTGTTCAGTCTGACTGTATGTATCGATCCATGATATGGAAGTATGTTTTGAATTTATTTATATAAAACATACATTATACATACGTAACCGTATTATTTTACTTATCTTTATTTAACATACTGATTTGTATTCTTGATGGTAAATTGCATTCAGTCTTATATAGGTATTTGATCCCAATTAAACCATCAACAGATTTTAAAATATGTATCTGCTTCAATGCTTGTTGTTAAGAGATGCATTAAATGGTTTTGAAATAGTAGTAAAAAGTATGAACCAGTCATTTTCTAATCAATGGACCTTAATGAAGACGTCTTAAAGTAATGCTTTCAGTGAATGTTAATTCAAGATAAGTGCTGAGGGATTTTAAAACAACAAGTCGACTGACCTCGTCTTTACAAAAAACATTTATATGAACCTTACGTTAGGGATGGAGGATTGTATATTTGGCCTAGATACCACCTGAAATATGGTCGTGGCCGATGGGAGCTCATTCTCATTGTCTCCCCACAGGTAGCGCCGTCATGAATTCCTATAGAACCTTTGTTCTCAAGAAATGTAGATGCCTGATTTGATGCAACCAAAGTAAGTTGTGCAATTAGCTACGACGTTTCATAAGTTATCAATTTAAACTCCTCAGTTATTTCTGTATGCTTTCGGAAAGTGAACTTACATTCAAAGATGCACTCTGCACTTTGAATGTTCCGTCGCCTTATTTAGCATCATTGCATAGGCCTGTGTGACAACAAATATGTTATCCATGCATGCGATGTTTTCTTTATTGTTAAGGAATTAAAGTCATAGTCTCATTTTTGTAAGGCAACTAAACTGAACTAATTATTCTTCACGAACAAAATCTGATCACTGACACAAATATTTCCTGTTGCATTTGCAAAGATTTTCATTTTTATGCCCGTTTTACAGTTTTGGATGAAGCAGCTTATTGGCGTATGCCGTTTCAGACCGATGAGGTACCGAATCAAGTGCAATCCTATTGCGAGTACGAAAGTCATCGCAGCGCCTATACTTTTGACAGACGCTTTCTTCACTGAGTTTACCACCTTTTTGTTATTTCTGTATTTGAAAAAGCGTAAGCTATTAGCTATTTTCATTGAATATTCAGCTGGGAAATTTTATGTGTTCTTCGTCACGGCCTTAGCGAAATGACGTGGTAAGGACTAATGCTCGCAAAAAACAATATTCGGGTAGGGTAGGGTAGTTTGAACTTCATTATTGAGGGCTAGAATGCCTGCAGAGTTCTGAAAATTGTTGCAAACGTCAGGGGAAAGATTTCTGTGAGTGGTGAACTATTTGTCTGGCATTTATTACAATATGCCTTGCTAAAATGAGACTATGACTTTAATGACTGAGCTACCTCTGTGTGGAGAAAAAGCTGTAGAATAAAGCTGTAACTCTGAATAACACACAATTGTTTTGAAAGGAAACTGATGGCCAACTCTGAATTTATGGACGTTATGCCCTCTAAAAAATGGGGGTTCACGAATAATAGTATATTTTGGGCTTTATAAAAATCCAGAAGGTTTTCTGTGTAAACATAATACTTATTAATTAATGCTCTTGTTGACATCTATTGAATATTGTCTGATTGGTTAGCACTTATGGCTTATGATATTGTTGGGTAGGTTTGTCTTTTTATTTGGGGGTTTATGAGGGTTGGAGGGGTTGGTTGAAATTTCAAATTTTTCAGGGATTAACCACGTATCCAATATTAAGAAATAGAACACTTATTTTGCTTATTTTTAGGACGTTATTCTAGAGTGAGTCTTCGTGAAACAGGTTTACAAACATAAACTGGAAACAGAGGTTTTCCTAATTGAAGTCTTATAGGGTAACAATGAGAAAGTAGTAATTGTTTGAAATTTTGCAGATAAGAGGAGTGTGTTAAAGAAAACAATGTACATGAGAGTGGGATGTCCAAAGTTTAATTTGATGAATGTTGGTATTGCCAGATGAGATTATCTCACCTTTTCTTTATATTTTCATCAACGTTGGTACATCTATATTAACAACTTCACAGCTTAATGATTTTGAAAGGTCTCTAACGAGCACAGGAGCTCATATGGTTATCTTGAAATCAAACTAGATACTCGCTGAGATTAGATTCACCTTGCTTTATAAATAATGAATATCTTCCTTGGAACCCTGTCTGCATTGCAGTGTTTGATCTTTCTTCTGCAGTTGCAAGACTTGTGTAGAAATAGTTGTTGAGCGTGATCAGCGAGGTATCACTTCACAAGTTCAACCTTTGCACCTTTGGCCAAATCCCATAATCTATTTACACCGCAGAAGAAGGATTTGATATAAGCACCCTCTCAGCAATTACTGGATGTAACGCCTGGGATGCCTTATCCTAAAGCTGGACCAACCCCGATTTTGTACTTCGTCATCTGCTCTCCTCTGACCTCGCCATGAAGCGAGATGTAGGTAAAATGGGTGTAATGGGAGGACATTGATCAGATAATAAGTGTGCGGCATGCTATAATGCGATGAGTCAGCCGGAAGTACTGGATTGGAAGCGATTTTCATAAAGACTATAGAAAACAGGGGACTCTTTCTTCAGAAAGTTTTTCGAAATGTGATTATTGGACCATAATCTGAAGATCGTTCTAACATGCATCGCGCTATAACATATGTGTCTTTTGTTTATTGATGATTTCGGCAAAACTTGTTTTTCGCTTTGTTTCCACTAAGACATGATCTTGGACAATTGCAGCTTTACCTTTTTCTGGACCAGACCTCAAAACCCTTTCCACTTAAAAGCATCTATAACTGAACAACGACTATGACAACATCGTATATTCAACTTGTTGTGATTGTGTTCACACAAAGTTTCACAACTGATCCAAAGTGGTTAATATTTTTCCAGTTAGGTACCGACCTTATAATTTCAGTGTCTGGAATTTGTAAAACTTAAGATTGTATTGAATCATAGTTAATTGTGAAAGTAATGAAATGGATCATCGTTTTCCCAACTTCTGCTACATTATAATATCCGATTGATTACTCATGAGACAGTTATGCCATAAGGAACTTGAAATGAAAAACATAGCAACTTCAGTCTTAAACCTTTGCAACTCAATAACATAATAACATCTGATAGATATATTATTATATATATTCGCATCAAAGTAGTAATAATAAAATATCTCGTTTAACTGCCCTTACATATCTCGTACACGGTTCCTGAATGTTGTTTCAATAGTAGAAGGATGTTTCATGATGTTGATGAGTTACCAGAAAAGAGAAGTACATGTAAGTCTTAACGCAAAGTTGCAGGTTAACTTTCATGCTTAAGATATAGTGTTCTAATTTCAAATTCAAAGGCAAAACTTGCAAAACACACTAAATGTGAACATTCTCAAATTTCAAATCATATGATCAAAATACCGAAATAATAAATATTGAAATAGCAAACAGGAGATAAATTTAAACTCTTTGGAATTTAT
Source organism: Phorcus lineatus (assembly GCA_921293015.1). Lineage (NCBI taxonomy): Eukaryota > Metazoa > Mollusca > Gastropoda > Trochida > Trochidae > Phorcus > Phorcus lineatus. Next base: position 42,631,293 of record OV121082.1, read on the forward strand.
TATCATTTATTCTATAATTAAAAAATATAATACTATGTCAGTAATACATTAATAAATCAGCAGTGAACATTTATTATGAACACGATGATAATTCATGTTCGCAAAATGAAAGGAAAAACAAATTTTTCATAATTATAAAAGTGAAATAAATCAATACGATACACAAAACACTTTATCTAAAGTACTTGGAACATTAAAAATATCTTGGCAAGTCGTTAATGTTCAGCGGATGTTTCAGATTCGTAAAGTTACAAAAAAAACCGGCCAAGCTAATGGAAAATACACAATAACGATGACATGCATACATCGTGAGAGCTGCAGATCATCATAAAGGTGTCAGTTCGACACATTTCTCATGTTCAGTTCGACACATTTCTCATGCATAGCTTGATAACGTGTATCCGGATAACTGCAGTAAACACATTTCTGAGATGCTATTAATTACAATGGTTGGAAAGTGATACATCTGGGAAATATAATAATCAAAATTTATAACATGGGCTATGAGTCATGTAAATGTACAATAAACCTGAAACAGAAGACATATATAAATTGACGATGACGAAACAGAGATGCTTTAAAGCACTTTCAAGAAATACCTTATCTAGAGCTCTGACATTATTATATTTCGTAACACTTCTCTACCTGCGAACTGTGATCTTGTCATAATCTTTAATTGCTACATTACAATGTTGTAGTGCATCAAAGTCTTATAAAAAGTTCGTTTTCGACATATGCTGTTTTATTAATAAGAACCCAATGCATAAAAGTCAAACACAAAATTACTTAACTACAAAATATTCCACTCAACTATTGGTTTAGGTTAATAAAGAAACCCGTTTCTTGATTAATTGAAGCTGCAAATCGATCTTCTTCCATTAGTGTACCCATTCAACGGGACATGAAAAACACAAACCAGTAGAAACTTTACAAATACCTCTTTCGAACTTTGGTTTTCAGAGTGATTAAAAAGTACTTCAATACCTTCAAAGAATTACTTGGTCAGCGACCATAATTCCAAGATTAAGTTTCCACCAATCAGAGAATGAATGTTATTCACAGTTATTCACACAACGCGCCGAGAGTAATTCGAAGGTATTGACAAAAACGTCCCATCAAACTTCCATTCTTATTGTTATAAATGTTACAATCATCAAATGTCGTTCTGAATAATGTTACTTTTAGTGTTCCCTGCTCGGCAAATATTAGGTTGTTCTGTGAGAGCTTGATCATGAACATTGATCAAACTGTGGCAGTTCCTGCAAAAACCCAGGGGACGGCGCACTCAGAGGCGTTTAGCTGGGAACAGGACAAGGCGGGAAAAAATAACACGACCGACTAATCAATAGTTCTGTTGAAGGAAATTAAGATTGTAAAATACTTTTGAATCCTCGGCAAAGTTGTGTTTCGGTAAATGAATTACGAAATTGTTGACGGAGGTCTTAAACCGGCTTGACATGAATGGCACTTTCACATTAAACTGTTTTGCTTTTGAAACCCACAAAAATCATCATATGTAACAAATTATTACCCAGATATATATAATTAATATGAGAAAAAGATTTAAGATTATCAATTATTTTACTTTATATCCAATTTTGACTAGTAAAATATTGTAGAGTGTTGTTCTCATCAAATAATTGACATTCTGACAGTACATTAAATCATGGATGTCTTGGTAGATTATGATAGAGTCGAGAGGTTTCAGCTTACATAGTATTTATTCTCTCCTATCTTATTGAATTTGACATGCATATATCAATATATAATCAAGGCTAGGTGGTCGAATTACTCCACAAAATATTTTTAATGGTTGTAATGCGGTTGAATAATGGTTTAAAGATTGTATTGGAAATAGCGTTAAAAATATGTTTGAGTAAAAGTCATATTTATAGCATATTTTGGTGAAAAAATAAAAATCCAGTGTTTATAACTTTATTTAATAGCCATCACAAAGCCAACAGGAAACAAAAATTAATATCATATTTAAGTTGGAACTAATACACCATCTACTACGTAATCAAATAAAAATAAGTGTTCCATATCAAGAAGAAATACGGACATTGAGGTATGGCAACGATAATTTCAAATCTGATAATTAATGAGTTTCAGTGAATATCAAATATCCTTTATTATTTTACATAATAACATGATTATTTAAAAACAATTTTTTTAGATGCTTATTAGAATATAAGAGAGAATTCGTAAATGTACAAACACTATCTCCTTGATGGTGGTATACAATGTGTGCAGAGCTTCTAGATATGCAGACTCGATTGTGAGTTTACTACAGTACATTCAACTGGCAAATGGACAAGGTGAAACTTACATAGCTAACTGATCAATAGTCGTGTTGGAGGAAATGACCTTTCTGAAGGCATTAAGAATTTACATTAAATATCGTAGATGTGGGATAGATACCCCAAATGATCTTGAGTTAAATTACCTTTATCAAGCTTCATGATTGCCAAATGTGATGTGGTTTATGAAATGGTGTTTGATATTCGTTTGTTTTAAAAATAGTTTGCTTCGATGAATGCAATTAACCGTTAAATGAAAGTATAGATTGAATCATTATCTTTAGCATACTGTTTCTTAATCTCTTAAAATGGGTTCTTTACAACGCTGCACACCGTCCACGATATTCTGGGTGACGGAGTGGTGCATAATTGAGCTTTTATCTTATCGAGCTTGTTTTGCAAACATTAAGCCAGATATATGTAACCACATATTAAAGAATATGATGTTTACAGAGTGAAATAAGCATGTAGTAGTCGGCGAACATAATACGCCAAGTGCTATTTTTTTTCATCTTACCAGAGTTAATATGCCTTATCTTGATAACACCTTGCCCTTGCAATCACCTTTAAATACTTTCAAAGAAGAGTGCAATTGTTATTTAATTTGAATCTGTAGAAGGTTTAGTGGTGTATTGTTTATGAAGGTAGGTGTTACTTAATTGAATATCCACTTATGAACTCATAATATTTAAACATAAAATTTAATGTCAGAGCGTCATTTTGAAATGTAAACACCTTCAACCAGCACCTAGGGTGATATTAACACGATAGTGTCAGATAGTGTGACATGAAACAATTAACAGCATACAAACGACGAACCAAGGTGTTTCTGGTGCTGCTCTCTCTCTCTCTCTCTCTCTCTCTCTCTCTCTCTCTCTCTCTCTCTCTCTCTCTCTCTCTCTCTCTCTCTCTCTCTCTCTCTCTCTCTCTCTCTCTCTCTCTCTCTGTGTCTCTGTGTGTGTGTCTCTCTCTATCTCTCTCTCTCTCTCTCTCTCTCTCTCTCTCTCTCTCTCTCTCTCTCTCATACATGTATAAAGTAATATTTATAATTGTTGTGATGAGGTTGGTGTTTGTCGGACACTAAAAGAAATATATGTCTTGTCTTGCAATCATTCCATCCAAAATTTTGACCAGTCTCTTGTGTTTGGAATGTCCATCAGTGATTTATGCATATCGCAAGTTAAAGATTTATCTATGGATATTTGTAGAGTAAAGATAATTAACTGATCAGTGTATTCTCCTATCTTTGACTGTTGCTACGTTTTGCGAAATTAACTTCTCCAACAGTTATTTTCTTTACTTTTTATTTTACTTCTACGCTGTCATGTTTTGGATATCAATCAGTTATGCACCAAGCGAAAGTAAACAGGCGATGATTTTATAGTAACTGAGGGTAAACTTTAATGTTAGATTTAACCCTTAAATGGTCAATGATATGCCTTGGGTACTTAATAAGTGTATGTCTTGCCATAAAAACATTCAATGAAAGTATTCATTCTTCTCACCTTGTGGTTTGCTTAGGCCACATTATCAGTCATAGAGCTTTGAAAATTGACAAATGTATCTCCTGTACAGAGACTATGTTCATAGGTCAAAACGTTTTCTTTTTTACTTTGTTTTAGGAACTTTTCTCTCAAAATTAAGCATGACCCATTCACTTCTTATTGGTGAGTGATAGGATTTTAATACTTAATAAATGTACTCATTGTCATAAGACAATTCTGGTGAGGTAATAATCAAGCTAACAAAAGACCACATTATCTTACACATAAAACTGTTTCATCGTCTGATAATGGATAAACCTTTCTAATACTAAAATGCAAAACTTCACAGATCAACCTTAAACTTGACGGAGGTTTTGGTTCTCTTTGAGCAGTCCTGATTCTAGTGAAGTCTAAGACCTATAACTAATTTACTGCCGTAATAATACAGCATGGCTCTCGTCTGAAGTTGAAATGAAATTTGCAGTAAATGCCAACCCTGACTTTTGTAAATAGAAGATATAGATGTCTATCGCTCACTTGTAAACGCCACCGAGGATCAGTTGGTCCGGTTGAGATGCCTGCTTGCCATTTATCAAAACCGGATATGAAATTTTCTGCATAAAATGGTATACAATCGCCGTTATTCCGATTTTGGAGTTGGTGCGAACTTCTCTAAGCGCTTTAAGCTATCAATTACTATGTCAGAAGCGGGTCAATTCCCAATGGAAAACCCTGTTTATTGACCTCAATTGCAGGATTTAGGTTCTTACATCAAGTGGAATGACAGAGATTGAGAAATCACCGTCGTCATTATTCTAAAAAGCAATATAATCTTCTCCTATAAAGCCACTCGGCTGCAAACCGCCGGTACTAGCTTATGTAAATAACACAGCCATCAAAATATCATTCATGGCAATTTTGCCCCTTGCGTTATTCCTGGCAAATATTTGAAGACATCTTGAATACCACTAACATAAAAGTGTAGAGCGTTGTCTATAATGTCCCTTCCTAAAAGACAGTTTGTACGTCAATCGATCAAAGACGGGGGAGCACCACTAGTAGTTTATGAAGAGACGAGCGAGTGATGTCCTGCTTGGGACGAAGACAATTGGGAAACACTGCGTTTTATTACACTTTTATAATGACATGATGCTTTTACATACAGTTTGGGTTTCGAATTGTTAGATAGATGGAGGAGTGGCTTTTAAAGTTATTTTGGAAACTTGTGTCATTAGGGTTTTTGGAAAGATATATTATCCCTTTAGGATGAAGAACGTATGGATTATTTCTCTCTTCCCTAGTCGCCAGGAAATTGACTATCTGAAAAATCTTGTACTTAATCATATGGACTACTTATAGATTACCATAGGAATAAGTTGACATAAATAACACTATGAAAGCTTTCAAGACTCTTTACTTGTAAACATGCACATGTAATTCTGCTAAACTGAAAAGTTTTAACATCCATACAAGAAATTCATTACTTTGGCGCAAAGTTGTCAGACTGAATTTCGTGTTGCAACATTTTTAGAATAAACCTAACTAATCACTACTTACTGCTTTGCAATAATTTACAGCACATATACCGTTGTCAATCAAATGTTATTTTCATGTTATACATGAAATGGGTTAACAACATGTGTCAAAATGATATGTTTATCATTGGGAACGTCCTAAAATAGAAATATTAAAGTAATCTTTATAGAAAAGAAAGTTTAAAGAAATAAGTTTATATGGCATTTGATTGGTAATATTACATCTGTTGAAAATATTGTCTAAAATAGAAACATTTAAACCATGAACAAAAACTATACATTTTAGAAATGTAAAATGGGCGTATGTCCTACGAGCGAGTTATATGAAACCATTGTAAAACAAGTTGAAAATCTGTTACAATGATTCGAACATATGCCTTGTATCACATAATCAAAAACAAAAGTCTGGAAATGATTTGAATCCCCGACCATTATATAACAATTGCTTATCTATTGACTAAACTTTTGGAATAAGAATATCATTACACATTATTGAAAATATAAGGATACATGTGATTGTAGTGAATCCTTACTAAAAAGAACAAGTATCCGTCCACTACACAATAAACGTTTGACTTATTTATGATAATCAATTTCATTTATAAAATTTGTATTTATACACTGAAACATAATTTGTCATGCATGATAAGAGGCTAGTCAGACATTGGACTTCAAGCATTTTTTTCGTCGATAATTGAGACAAGGTCAACATTCTTTGAGTTCCATGTGTAAATCTTGTTAATCATGTTAATCAAACACTTCATTCACTTTAGATAAACCATTACTGTTAAAAGTGAATTTTTCATTGGGCACTTTTGTTGTATTTGACAGATTCATAATTTTGTGGATTTGAAATTTGTTAAGCTTTGACAGGCGACTTTCGTTACAAAGTGCGTAACTAAAGTGTGATCACTCGCATTTTAAAGAATTTTACTAATCACATTACAGCAAAAGATTGATTTTCACGTTACATGATTAGGTAATTTTAATTTTGACGCCAAGATACCAAGTTATCATGAGAACAGTTATCCAAAGACAGCGAAACGCTAGTAGAGTGATGTATTCGTTTCTACGCAGTTAGATGGCTGTTTTCTCTTGTACTACTTGTTGGTCTAACAAGTTGTCTTCTTTCTGATCAGAACAATGGTACTATTAAAAACACTGGGGGTGCTTAGTTAAGTTTTTTTCAAAATACATTGTTATCTATCGAATAAAGATTAAGGTGAAAGCCGACATGTCCTAATCAAGGTGCACATATGAATATCCAAACAGATCCATCAATAGGACGTGATCGGAATATTAAAGTTTCATTCAGTCAGTGTCCTATCATAGTAATATCAAATATTATGTAGGGCATGCAGACATTTCATCATTTACGTAAAGGAGGAGCGCAGTGGTTAGCATGCTTTCCTCACACGCCCATGGCCAAGGTTAAGCCACATACAATGTATACAGATGGGTACCTGAGCGCTGGAAAAGTGCGGACCGCTTAATAAGCAGCATCAAAAATACAATTAATTAGGGATAATAATACATAATTTGATCGCTTAGAGGTATTGAGCGTGGATAATGCTCAAAATAAATTCATTATTATTATTAGTTAGTATTAACATAGATAGGTTATTTATAATTTGCAATTACATATCTATACGTGATTCCTAGGCTTCAAGATTGAATTTCAAGAAACAATTCCCCCTCTCCAATTTGTACACTTGCCTAACCTAAATCGCAAAAAAATATCCGACATTAAAAAATAAAGTATTCCATCCGACGATACAGATTTAACAGTAGCGAGCAAATGCAATGGACGATTGATTCCAACGGACAACAGTTATGCCTATACTGTCATTGCACCTGTCGGTTTTATTCTGTTTCTAAGGTCATATTTCATGCGAGAATATTCCGTACTTTTTTAGTACTTGACGTAAATATCTAAGAAAGCCACATCGAAATACTTGCTTGGTATCACTTAAACCATATTTCATATTTCCTATGTGTTTTAACGACTTCAGGAAATCATATGGCACTATTGACCAGCTTTCAAGCTTTAAGGCCTGTCTTGAGAAAATGAGGCTATGCATGCTGGTGGAGTCTCATATATCAAACGTTATAAACTATGATTATCGTGATCGAAACGTATCTATAGCAGACAGAGAGACAGATATGGGTTGGTAGTGATCAATACGTTGTATACACATTGCAAAAACGTTAAGCAACCGCGTGATTTTTGTTGTGGGAATTGATTTCCAAAACATAAAACTACGTGTTGAACACCAAACGTCCAGAGAAGTAATTATTCACGAAAAATGATTGACAGTTTTGGTGTTGTTGTTTGGTGTTAAGTCATGCTCATTTAAAGTGAGCTAGTTGGCAACGAGACTTACAAGAAAATATGGGTCCAGCTTGATCCAAATCAAATATTAATTTATGGATGACAAGAAAAAGTCTATGCTGTTTGTAGTGTAACATGGGGCGGGATGGCGCAGTGGTTAGAGCGTTGGGCGTTCGGATCAAGAGGTCCGTGGTTCGTATCCCACCCCGGGCTCGGCAATTTTGTCTACAGTAAAGAACTGTTCTACAAGCAGTCAGGTTTGTGTGCAATACTACACTGAATTTCAGCGTAGTATTACCCATGGTTCGCTAGTTCCAGCCGATGTTCGCAGGTTTCACCGCAATGCATAGCCACAATGGTGTTGCGGGCTAAGTGAAATAATCTTGAAAGCGGCGTTAAACACCAACTCACCTCACCTCAAGTGTAGTGTAACATAATTTGCTTGGACAACAGTGCATTGGTACTCGTTCTACCAAGTATAGTAGGACAGTAGTGCTGAATGGAGTCCAGTAATCTGCCATCTAAATTCTTCGACAATATTCTTCGAGCAATTGGTCAATAGAAATCGATCGGAATGACAGTAAAGTCCAGAAGAATGATGATTACACATTTCATACCAAAGCGTGAAATTGCATCTTGCAAAACACGAGGATGACATAGTCACGTGCCTATAGCTGCCTTCGTTACAGTCGTTCAGCAACAAATGTTGCACTACTCCATACCATAAATAACACCTCATTCTATTTATAACACAGAAATAGCATTGCCCTTAAACTATTACAATTATTTTGTATTGGGTTGCTTAACGTTTTTCCCAATGTTTAGTTCGTAAACAATTAAATCGGAAGGTTGCTTCATTATTTTTTTGAAAGAAGAAAGTGCAATATATTTGACACTTAATTGTCATTGTTTCGAAACGTTCTCGGAAGAGGATTGAGACGATAACATGATCTGAGAATACGTTTGATTTACATACAATTTCCTATGAATGAAGTTTACTTTCACGCGACACATCAGCGAAACCTTGACTACTTTACAGAATCATTATCGCCTTTCGACTAATCTGTGAACAAATGACCGACATCAAATATATTTAAAGCCTTTACTTGTTGATTTACGAAATGTCGTATTACTACTTGTTCTAAAAAGTTGCACAAAAAACTCGCACTAACTTTTGTTTAAAATCTTATACATGTCGAAATTGAATAACTATTTCATCACAAGTTAGTTGGGAATTCGCTCCAACCACTATGTCTTTGCACAAGGAACCCTTAACACTAAGTTCAGTTACCATTGCACTAACGCTACATCAATGACTTAACATCACCTAAGTCTTTCGTGCTGTAATATAGCCAAGCTAACCAACACCTCATTTTATTTATAAATGTGGAGGTTTCAAATTAAACTGCAGAATGAAGCGAAACAAAATCACTTCAGTAAAATACCTCGGTCGAGTTCGAAAGGAAGGCAAAGGGTGGAAAATTGAATTTGTCCACACTGCAAGCTGACTGAGATAGCGAATTGGCGTGTCCTCTCTCGGATTGAGATCTGAATTGCAAAGAAAATTTGGGAACAGATTTACACTTTGGATGTATAGAAATTCCCTCTGTCTTTCGAGATCTCATGGTCATAAAACCAATTCATGTCGAATTACGGTCGTTCAGTGCTACTTTGTCGCGTTTTTTCCACAACATCGAAGAAAATGCCAATTCTAGTTGATGTCAAGTCCTAGAGAAATCTAGTCAATTGTTGGCCTGTCTTGCAGACACGAGTAAATTGGAGTGCTTGGATAACGCTGTTGTTACATAGTATAGACGGTGCCCCGGGCTAGCGGGTAAGGAGCCAGTGTAGTGCATTCCCCTTTCATATCGCATTATATGTGAAGAAGCCAGACATGCACTAACTTATTATGGTTATTTCAAGAATGAAATTGGGCGAAATTCTGGTTTTACGCTGAATAGGTACAATTTATGAAAGCATTTGTCGAAGTAGTAAATGTAATTTTCAGCCGTGTACACGATTTGAAAGCGTGGTATTTTTATTTAACGAAATCACTTCAAATCACTTAAGGTGCATTCGCTTGTGATAGCGTTTTAAACAACATTTTACGCTCCTGTTTTGAAACGGTCCTTTATTTGTATTGATCGTAAGGTGTGGACTTACATACCCGTCGCCAAGAAGGTGTTACACTCCTAAGAAAACATGAAAATTAAATGTCTGTTATCTCAAATTAAAATCGAATTAATTAAACTTAAGAATTGATTCATATAGAGACTGTTTGCCATAACGATATTGGTAAGACTGACCGAGAGCTGATTTTAATTCCAGCATCATATAATTGAATTCCTTCATGGGTTGCCATGTCCTGGTCTATGTTTACATATATAATGTTATTATACATTTACATGTAGTTAAAAAGAAACATTTTCAGTATAACCACTTCTCTATTGTGAAAACCATGACGTTACGGCGTTTATGCATACTTCACTATCAGGTTGGATCTCCAGAAAATCATGACTTTTTTACATTTGCAATGTCTTAATGCTCTTCAAAAACATATGTAATTTGTTGTTTCATGGGAATAGGTCTAGTTAGGATTTTCTTAAAAAGTGGTTCATATATTATATTCGAAACATATCGGCATCAATTAGTTTTGCCTCACATAATGATGATAGTCAATCAATCATTATACAGTCTAATTTGCAGTTACAGTTTAATTGGTGGGAAAACTTGACTTGACTTCAAAATGGTCACGTGAAATGAATTTCAGCAATACATCCCTACTTAACAGTTAAATATAAAAAGCTTAAATAAAAAAATGAACTCATTCACGGTTTGAAGCTCGTCGGTTATTGACAAATCTTCGTAAAACTCTATGTGCAAGCGTAAACATCTGAGTAAGGTGCTTGGAACGCAAGCACTTCACTAATAAAGTGGCAACATCAAAGATATATCACCAGGCCACACTTTTGATTTGGGGGTTGAGATTGTACACGCACGAGATTCCGAGAATAACGTGTAAGAACAAGAAACGATGCCAAGTCCAACTCAATATAGAACTATAAGAAGGGTAGGAGACCATTGCTGTCTCACACTGGTCTCAAAGGTACGAAACAAAAAGGTCACCTTTGACCTATGGACCATTGGTAACCTTTACCGGTGTGATTGACGTTCCGCGACGTGTGTGTGACACTTGCCGCCCCCGCGCGTGCATCTTCGGGTCTGGGAAGAATCATACGTCACAAATGATCAAGCCAATGAAATTTACTGCAAATCGTCATCGTCCTTATTTGGATGCAACAGTGCCCGTGGATCTTATAACATACGAGTGCCAGCCAACGGAGCCAGTTTATCAAATTAGTATTTTCGAAAATTGATACTCACTTGAAGGTTATGCGACATGACCTTTTGTTTCTATCTGTTTTTGCGGTGTTCTCCCTCCATCTTTGCCGGAAAGTATATGTTTTATTGTCGTTGATTGATCAGCCGTGTAAGCCCAGAAACTGACAGTAATACTACTTGTCGGGGATGGCGGAGCGGCCACATACATGAATGGAGTTAGGTTTCAGGAGAAAGAGCGCGATCTCCCCGCCATTATTGATTTTCTCTTGGTCGTATTTCATCTTCTGAACTCTCGACTGTCATGAGCCGTGTGTTAAGAAAATAATTAAAAATTAGATCCCTGCGTTACAAATTTCAGGAATTCGAATACAGGTTTTGAATAGTTATTATAATGTTGGCAGCTCGTTTCAACATTAAACTACAATACACTATAGCTATATATATAAACTATTATTCATGTCAAGATTGTGTTACTAAAAAAATGAAAGTGATTTTTGTCGAATGCTTTTGACTTCCTTGAATGATCATTTTGATATCAATTGGTTCGTATAAACTAAGGGAAGTAAAACATCTTAAGTACCAGTTGTGCACAAATCTGAAACATTGATTGTTTAAAACGGCTGCTTTTAGGAATATGTTCATCTTTAATCTCTGAAATAAGGAAAAAGGGATTGAATATATATCCGTAACTTCATCCAGTTTTTATATACAGCATCGCTGTTGTATTATCCATGGCGTTTGCCGTTTTGGTTTTTGAATATTATCGATATTGCTGTTCATGCGTATTTAATGCAACGTTGCATTAAATGAATCCAGTCCTTACTTAACTTTAAAAACATAATGCATGCATATTTTGAAAATAACTAATTTGCTATTTTACAGTACGGGTCGTTCGTAATATCGAGAGATATGCATTGTATGGTGTACATTATTTTTTTTACGAATATTGATGTGCGCTAGTGCGTTTAAGTACGTTGATAAGTCTACATAAAAGTAACTCAACTCATCGGGATGTATCAGGGAACAAATGATTAGCCGGCCACATTAGTGCATCACGGTTTTCTTTATCATAAAATTCCATCATTATCGTCCTTGGGTTTCTATGGAAGAAAGTGTATTGTAGCACTAGCTCAAGTAATGAAGTAATGATTTTCTTCCACGATGTCCTGTGTCTTATATATCATCCAATTAATCGAAAAAGGACCCCAGAATGTAAAGCGAAACCATGACGTTCTTTTAGTGGGATCGTTTTACAGAAATCACACAATACACCGTGATGAAAAAACTTTCTTTTCGTTTTTGTCAAACTCATTTTTTCAAATCACATAAACGTTGACCATGGTACAACTATATAAATAATAGAAGGGTTTCTTGACAAAATAATAATCCTGAAAACTTAAAAAATGAGAAGTTGGTGACCCGTCGACTTAGAGAATATATAACGTTCTTTTTAACGATATCATAGTCGAATGCGGAATCAAATTTGCGTTTCACAACTTGAAATGTACTTCAAACAAAGCAATACTGCATAAATGATGTATGGTGTCGAAAAAGGTGTCAATCATTTCAAAAAAATTGTTTTAAATTTTATTTTGCTTATTCAAAGAGCATGGTAATAAACGTGGGTTTTTTTCAAATTTCCATGACAGCCAAACATGTTAGCTAAGTCGATGACTATTTCAACGTCTTCGTTATTGTTTATGAGGATATCACTCGCGTCTTATCTAGGGGCATTTGTCAGCTTAGTTTAAACCCTATTGATTTACGCTTATGGCCGTTTATGACATTGTAATCAATGTTCTTATTCACTATACATCAACAGAACAATAGTTCTTCTATCGCTGCTGTAACAGGCCACGTACACAATCACATACGGTAAAATATACGCGTAGCACATATCAATACATACTTTGGTTATCATTCATATTCTATACACGTTATGCCACTAAATCGAGTTAAGTAATAGCTTATGTAGTTCTCTGTGATAGTTTGGTTACTGAGGTTTACACTCACTGCATGAAAAACGAACAACGTATGCGTTAAAAAACATTTGCTGTGAACAAAGACATATTTATACCACAGAAAATGAGTTTTATTGGCTATTTCTTTTATTCATCGGTCATAATCTACTGGCAACTCATCACATTATTCACGTTCCAAAAAGAGCACAAAAATGGCTACAAACTGCAGATATAAGAATAGCGTATATGAATAGAGATTGATAATCTTAGAAACTAACATAGGTAGATATTCTTTATTTCCTATAAAAGATATATAATATGCAGTCATATCATTGACACAGACAGTACTTGACCAGTAGGTAATATTCACTGATTTGGACAAGTACTTTGACACACAGCCACAAATACGTACAAATTCTTTCTACTAAATGGGAAGGGAACCAAGTTCCAGAATGTAACATCCTGATAATATAGATCATGCGTGTGCAATAATTTGTTTTAAACTATTCTTTATTTTAACTGTATTAAAGTGATATTTGATTATATGTCTCATAGGCCGGGTATCGTTTGATATTTAAAATGTCCCTCATAACCATTTTGGTGGCCAATATAAAAAAAATGTGATATATTTTATGTATTTTAATTTTGTATTGTATTGGGTGAGACACAACTAAACAATCTCTCTCTATGTATATTTATTTCGTTATCATGAATAATTGTTCAAGTACGTCTCTCGCTCAGTAATTCAAATGTCTGACCTGAGATAAGAGGTACGATGTTATTACTATTACAGACGAGGAAGCTATCCGACGATCCTTCGTCTCGATATAATCACTTTATAAGCATGTCACTGCAGAATCTTACCCCAATTAAGTTAATCCCTTTGTGACAGTAGGTCGGGCAATCCCTGGCTCAGGTACACTCTGTGACGTCACTCGCCAAGCGTCGAGGTGAATGGAGTGCTATTATTAGCAACAAACCGGTTGCTTGTGAACAAGTTGAAACGACTGAGTGACATCGCAGATGGTTGCGTTCACCGAGAGAACATAGCCAAGAGAGGAAAATACACCCAGGGTACACGGATATCTGCCACCATGACGAGTTCCCAGTTTAGTATTATCGTACTAATACTGTTTCTTCTACTAGCCGCCCTTGCTCTAACTCTAATCAGTGCGCTTACTGATAACTGGTACTATGTAGAAGCCGACTCCACCGTAAACAGCACTATCAAACAAAGCTGGACATATAATTATGGTCTATGGAAGAGGTGCTACGACGATTTACCTAAAGGTGAGCCTTTTTGTCCTTATCGTAGAACCATCATTTTAATTTTCAAACCCAAATGTATTGTCCCGTATATGTCGTTATCCAGGTCACACTCGCCTAGGAGGAACACCCATCTGTCGAATATTTAGTATAGAGGTTCCCTTATGTCACCTGTTTACCTTTAGATAATTCACACTGGTGTACGATGTTTAGTCTCAGTGTAATGTTTCATACCTGTACAGGTAATTCAAGTTAATGGGGCTATATGCGTAATAAAAAGTATGTCAATCACTTCACCACGTGCCTACGATGTTGGTATGCACGTTCCATTAACATTTCCATATCGCTATAGCAACCTGTCATATCCCATAGGCCAGCAGATCATGATGACCTTAGTTTGACCTATCTTTAAATTTCAAGTTTAAACGATACATCATAAGTGACGAATATTTTGCGTGTTTACATTTAAGTGTGACAAACGGCGTCACTGAGGCAGCGGACCTTAACGTGAAGGATAGAGCTCGTATGCTTATCGATTTGTTTACATTCTAGTTATTCTGTTATCTACATCTACCTGTTATTCGTGTACATTTCTAGAAGGAATTCATTCGATAGGAGATTGTGGATTTTCAGTATATTTGTGTATAATTCACAATTTTGCGTTGAAAAGAATCTTACAGTACATCTGATACAAAACAAGAAGTGATACATCCCCGAAAATAGCAAAGACTAGTGTTCTGCCAAAGTGTAAATTGATTAAGCAGAAAATGACTGAGTATTGCCGAGGTTTCTGTGTATGGCCTGAGGCTCCTGAGATTACTACGGATGTTAATTTCTCCAACCATTTGATACCAGTGGTTAACCTGACACACGGAAGTTGCTGTGAACTTTCTACCCACGAGGCATGATGGGACCACATTGTGTTATTTTAGTACAGTTGACATGTCTATCCCATATCAATATTTTTGTCAAAATATATAACGAAACATAAAAGAGTACTATGAAACCTCCCTCATCTCGGTATTAAAAGTAAAATGCTTTATCGACAGTGTATTGCAGTGTTTATTTTGCCCATGGAAAAGGCCAAAAAATATATAATAAATTGTCACATGAAAGATATCATATAGAGACATTCTCATTTATCTTAAAACTTAATACAATAACTATTCAGTATACATTCGACATTATTGATGTCATTTGGGTGTGTGTGTGGGGGGGGGGGGGGGGGGGTGTTATATATATACATACATCCAGATATATAGCTTTTGAAAAAAACATTTGCGAAACATTTCACAGCAAGTATCAGTATATCGATATGTCAGTATATATACATATATGTATATGAAAATAACATATTTCAGACGACACTTACTGTAGATATCATTTAAATGACACATTTCGACTCGTTAACAAGTCTTTTCATGTGCGTCTGGAGTATGTTATTTTCAAAAATACATTTACTTCACGTGCGAACTTTTTCACCCTTTTACCTATATTTTACATATATATCACACTGGATGACCCATACTGTTCCTTTTGGTCGATCCTGTTGTTCTGCTCGGTTTATTGGCTGGGATTCAAACCTAATGTACTAGCTATAGTCAGTACACCTCAAAGTTTAAAGCACGTGACACTTACAACAGTCGTAAATCGTGACATTTGTTTAGAAAGAGACTAGAGACACTGTTTACTGTTTGTGGAGGGAGATTTATAGACGTGTGTGAGTAATTTGCAAATCCAGTGCCACAAGGTGTATCGTAGTCGAGGCTTGAATGCAAACTTCTTTTAATGCTTCATTAAACTTAGAATTATGATACAGCGCTGATATTTGAATGCCTTTGTGTTCGGCTTCTTTGAAACGTCCCCGTGTGTCATTTCTTCAACTTCCGCCTTAGTAGTAATTGAATAATCTTCATGTGTCAATTGAAGCTCTTAACGCAGATAATCTTAATCCACAATTATATGTTTAATGATCTTTAGAGTCATCACCCCAAATTTGATTCCTACAATATACGATGTTTTGACCTTATCACTAATTGCCTTAGGCATCACCAGAATTTTTTTAAATTACCTCTTACGTCATCAATTTGATATCACAATTCAATGGCATACTACTTGTGATGACCCTGACGTCATGCGGTTAAAACCTCCTTGAAACCGCTAATTAGCTAACCTTTTAACTGTTTTCGTATGCGACACGCATACCACCTAATGACCTACCCTACCTAATCGTTAAAATTAGGAGGTATATGGGTGGACGCCTTACCGATTGAAATTATTTTCTTAATTTGTTTATCCTTTTTGCCTACGAGGGTTTCGGAGAAATATAACCAGATACCTGAACTGTCAATATCTTTCTAATTAGATGAATATCAAGTGTGCATTGTCTTGAATATGTATTGGCCAAATTGTGTGTCTTTGACATTACAAGACATTTGGTTGAGCTAAATGTTAAGATGTTTATTGTAGGCATGGCGTCATTTAAGTGACCTATCTATTGACATTGTTTCACATGCACATGTCTACATAGACTTAATTACCATTTTATCAAATATTATTAATATCTTAATTGATGTAAATGAAATAGTTTATATCTATACATTAAAGTTTATAATCAGATGCAAAGCTTTACGTCTAAACAACTTATGTAAATTTCTATCTGAACCTCTATACGAATGTCAACTCATGACATGTTACATATTATCCCTGGTACATGCGATCAGTATTCATAAAATATAGAAAAAAATATTAAAATATGCATAGTACATGCGTCTGTCCTGAAAACGTATTATCAAAAAACTAAATTTCATTTATGTATGTGTCTTTCTATTTGGTCATCATATTACACTGAAACGAATCCTAGATATACATACTTGACGATAGTTATCTTGAGACGGCATTGTTACATGGATTAGCGCTTGGGTTCATATTACCGTGGTTTTGGGAACACGGAGCAGTGTTACCACGCGTAACAGCCCCTTCAGACAAATGTACTCGACCATAAAAGTCTTTGTGTGATCTTTCACGGCCAACAACTGAACAGATCATAACAATAATCATATGTGAAGGGTACCTAAAATAATTAAGATAGTTATATTTTGAGTGAATTATCAACCAAAGGCGTCACGTTGAATATTTTCTAATACTGATATGCCTTACAGAAGCAGTTGATATCGACAGAAGAAATGTTTCTAAAAAGCTAAATGTTTTACTGAAAATGAGTATGTATACATGTTAGGTCCTATTTTATAATGTTGAGAAAAACATGTCAGATACTTGAAGAGCATTTAGATGTTCAATACATAAGACAAGTAAGATGTTATGGATAACAACTTCTTTAATATGAAAGTACACGCATTTCAGTGTAAGTGCTTTCTCTTTCAACAGATGAAATGGCATTTGATGAAGGACTGAGCATTTTTACTCAGAACCTTGTTGAACTCCTTGTTACCTTTAGAAAACTTTATCACAGAAGTCACACATATTTTCAATCCAACAATGCAAGGGGACGGAAAGCGCAGTGGTTAGTGTGTTCGGTTTCGGATCAAGAGGTCCGTGGTTCGAACCCTATCAAGGGGCTCGGCAACTTTGTCTACAGTAGATAACTATTCTACAGGCATTTAGGTTTGGGTGCAATGCTAATCTGAATTTCAGCGCAGTACCACCCGTGGTTTGCTAGTTCCAGCCGATGCCAGCAGGTTCCACCGCAATGCATAACCACAGTGGTGTTGCGGGCTTTCTCTCTGCAATAATACCAGCAGCCGCGATATAAGTGATATACTCTTGAAAGCGGCGTTAAACCCCAACTCACCTCATTTCCAACAATGCTAATATCATCAAAATCGGGACAAATGTCAAAGTTAAAAGTGAATCTGTTAAAATCGTCGTAGGCACATGGTTTAGTTATCCTTGTGTGCTATCATTTCACCAATACTCCTTGTTAGTGGACCATTACCGTTTATTCAGAATTGATTGTGACAAATGTGCATAAGGATCCCGCTGACGTAATACATCATTTGTTTAGTTTTGTCATTGTTGGCGTTCGGGAAATCCATGTCATATGAACATAAGAATGCATACTATTACCTATTGTCTCTAGATCTATTTCATGTGTAGCATGCACACTACACAGGAAGTCAATGCTGTAATTTTATTACTGCTAGCACAATGTGGTCTTGTTTCCAGCGATAAAATACTGTTTTACGATCCTTTTATTGCATGGACACGCTTATAATGTTCCTTTCTTCTAGCATACGTTGTCCTGAATTTGAAGTAAAAATCTAGACGTTATGAGAACATACTACTAAAGGATTACCCCTGTCAAAACCTGAATTGTTAAGGTGTATTTTTTTGTTATTTATCTTAAAGGCACAGTGGCACGTTTTTTTAATAATTGATGTTAAAATTTCCCCATTAGATGAAAATTTATGCAAATATATAATTCCCATAGGTTAGACATTACTCAACCAGATTATCCATAGTAATAGAAAAAGTGGTTTTGTTTAAATTGAAAATTCATGTTATTATTTTAGTATGAACACCTTTAATCAGTCAAGTAAGAGAAATAGATTCGCGCAGTTTAACCAACTTTGTTGAAGTACCCCTCTCACAAATATTGTCTTGTTATTGGCAATATCTGTTATCGTTTTCTTAATATCCATTTATTTACTTAAGATAACGTGCCACAGTACTTTATTTTGCAATTTTAATTGATTGGAATATAGGGACACTTAAGATAAGTTGTGAGAGCTTTATTTGGACATTTGAAGTTTATAAAGTTTGGTATCATATGATATTAAAATACAGTAAAATATATAAACTTTAGAATCGTACATATAGAGAATACTAAACGACGTCCCGTTTAATAACATGTTTATTTAACGAGCGAAAGCGAGTTAGATACCGATACCATTCACGAGTTTCATAAACATGTTATTAAATGGACTAAGTTTAGTATTTTATTTATTACTCGCAGAATTATATCAAATAAAGCGAATGAAAATCGCCGAGATTACCACTGCCGTCGCTCTGTTAACATTGTGACGTCAAACTTACAGATTGTGACGTCATGTGACATCAATCAGCGCGCGATGTTATGACAAATTGTGTAATAACATTGTAGATTTAAACGGCGCTATCTACAACGGGAAAGTAATAAGCTGTTATTCACCCCCGTTTTCCTGTATTCATAGTGTATGACCACATCATTGAATATCAAAAGAGTTTTATCTAGCAATTCATCATACATTTTAAGTTCCTTCTTCAGTGTGTTGTTGTTGTTACTGTGTGAAGGTCTTTGTTCAAAAGCTCCTTGCTCAAACAACAGGCGAGACAGGTATGCTATCCTTAGCACAAGTTTATTATGTTGAAGAGCCCGTCATATAAATACTTTATGCCTCACGTATTCAATAGAAAGTCTCATACGAAAGGAACGTGAGTAATTTATTGCTGTAGAAAATGTTTACCGATGATAAAAATTTAACTTAAGGATATTATTTAGGAGGGTATAAATGTAGATTTTGAGGGGTGTACATGTATAAGGGGAATGTACTATATTCTCAATGACCGGTGAGCAATGCATTCGTGATACTGAGAGGATAGTTGTACATGTATATGGATTTCCACTTGCTTCCATGACCTTGCTTTAACAATTAATATTGCTGTACATTTGTTTGATTAAATTTATGTAATTTTATCCGAAATTGTTCATTATGGCATTGACAATAATAGCGATCGTGGTGTATCATTCAGAATCCAGTCCTTCTGGATTAATCATTTTAATTTTTACTTTAAACAGTAGCAACGGAGAACTTATGAACACGGTCAATTATAACATGGTTATGATTTAGCTTCCTAAAAGTAAAACTCTTTCCCCCAAAGTCTAAAAATTCTAATAACATTCGGGTCATTCAAATCGAGTCTCAAATAAAATGCACTTTTATGCGTGTACTGCAGTTTCAGGTTAAAACCAGAGTTCTATAGTTATTTCGAGGCTTTATAGCTCACTTCAATGTTTATACACCTTTAATAGTTTCCACGTATTTTGAGTTCATAATGCATACTGCATGCAAAAGGAAAACAGCTTAACACACATTAGAATCCAAACCATCTTGTACAGTACACGTCACGAACCCATGTTAACACCAATATCGAATGCCGAGCGGTCAAATCTCTGGAGATATTATGCTATATTTTCTCTAGGAGTAAGTGGTCAAATCTATTTTGACGTTTTTCTCTCGAGAGTGCAAGTCCATCGATTGCCCCGGAATGAATCTCCTTTAATGTTCACTGGAATGGAATTTTTCCCGCAACCTCCTACATTTCACACCTTTAGAGTTCAAAGGAAGCAGCCTCTAGATTTTCGCTTGGATTTATTTTATCCTTAGGCCTGGCTGGCATAGTTCCCGGGGGAGCTACCATCAGGTCAGGTCACGCAAAGCTACATGTCAGAAATGTTCATATTATCATTGTCACCAACCAATTATTTTGAAAAAAAAAGATTTCCACATGATAAACACTCAACATCAATAATCAAGGTTCAAACAAACTTTTAGAATTGGAGTATTCTGATGTTGATATTATGATTCATAGAATACTTAAATATTTTACATTAAGGTGGCACGTTTTTTACAATTTAATTTCCTCAGATTTACCTTAATAAATATGTTTATCATAATGCATCATCTTGAGAGGGTAAAAAACCTCGTTACTTAACCTGATTATCCTTAGTCGTTGTAGAAGTATCCAATATCAAACTGAAACTGCTGGCGGCCATTTTAGTGCGAACACCTTTTAATCATTTAAGGAAAGGAAGTGAATTCCCGTAGCTTATTCGAACATGTTGTAATTACGTTCTTTTGATAACTACTTTTTTAAAATTAAAGATTTCCTTTCAATATTGTTGACATATATTTTGTTTTCATGAGATCACCTTGTCGCCTAAAACTCGCGGTACCGTCCCTTTAACTTCTTTTCTCAGTATATTGTACACTACATTGTACTAGGATGGACTGACAATACGAACTAAACTTCAATAGATCCGACAAGACAAGTGGGCTTAAAAGGTTAATGCCAGATAACCAACACTAATGCAGTACACGTGTTTTGTATTTCTTTGTTCATTGTTGGTTTGAGAGATCATAAAAATCCCTAAATGTGTAGTGAACAAAACTTACAAAAAGACAATTCAATAAAAATATGAAGATTCAACATTCACCACTTAACGATATCGCTGTTTAAAAGCTTGAGATTGTGTAATAGCATCTTTTAATAAGGATGAATAAAAAAGTTAACCTATCGTTCCTTTAATTGCTGTTGTTCATTAGTAATCAAACATTTTACCAAACATTATAACATGAAGCACCTTATAACATTAAAGTTTTCAAAACTGTGTTAGTAGATATATCTTCACCTTGATAAATGTTAGTGAAAATGCACACAACTCCATACTTCAGTTCCAACATGTGCGCTTAGAAAATATTTAGAGAACACGCTAAGTTTCTATGTTAAAGTATCCTAAAGGGTATTTTTATCCATATAGTACTGTTATATTAAACAAATCGATGGTCCTTAAAGTGACACAGAGTATGTTTCAATATTTTGTTTTTCACCTAAGTAATAACCAATATACTATTTTCGTCACTTAAATGACAAAACTAAGATATTTTTTTGTTTTCAGCAATAATCGACAATATAAATGTTACGAGGTTAAAATTCTACGTCCCATTTGCTTGCATACCACTGATGTGATATGCTCAACACTAATACCATACCATACCATATTTGTCCTGTCTAAAAACATCCAGTAACCTATCTGAAAACATTATTGTTAATATCTGGTAACATGCAGTGTCCTACCTGAAAGCATACAGTGTCCTGTCTGAAAAAAATGCATTGTCCTGTCTGAAAAAATGCAGTGTCCTGTCTGAAAACATGCTGTTGTTCGTTCTTGAACATGCAGTGTCTTATCTAAAAACATGCAGTTTCCTACCTGAAAACATTCAGTGACCTATATGAAAACATTCAGTGACCTATCTGAAAACATTCAGTGACCTATCTAAAAAAATATTCAGTAACCTACCTGAAAACATACAGTGACCTATCTGAAAACATTATTGTTCCTATCTGGTAACATGCAGTGTCCTACCTGAAAGCATACAGTGTCCTGTCTGAAAAAATGCTGTGTCCTGTCTGAAAACATGCAGTGTCCAGTCTGAAAACATGCAGTGTCCTGTCTGATAGCATACAGTGTCATGTATGACAACATGCTGTGTCCTACCTGAAAACCTTCAGTGACCTATCTGAAAACATACAGTGACCTATCTGAAAACATTATTGTTCCTATATTGTAACAAACAGTGTCCCTATCTGATGACATTATGGTTCCTATTTGGTAACATCCATTGTCATGTCTGAAAACATGCTGTTTTCCTATCTTAAACATACAGTGTCCTATCTGAAAACATTTAGTGACCTATCTGAAAATATACAATGGCTTATCTAAAAACATTCAGTGACCTATCTGGAAACGTACTTCTGAAAACATGGTTCCTATCTGGAAACATACAGTGTCCTTTCTGAAAACATGGTTCCTATCTGGAAACATACAGTGTCCTGTCTGGACACACGCAGTGTCCTGTCTGAAGACATGCAGTGTTCTCATCACACAATGAACGACGTTTTCAGTATGATGAGCAGTGTCCTTTGTGTCGTGCAATATCAGAACCAGGTTTGATTCACATTACCAGGATGTTTCGAGTAGCTGTCAGAGTGTTATAGGAAATTAGGTTGCTATCTACACGAAACTGCTGTCAGATACTGACAGCTACTGCTCGCTAACATGAACATGACAACTTGTCAAACAATTTAGATTTTAAAAGCCCTTCTTTTCAGTGCCCATTACTGCGACCACTCCATGACAGATTGCTATTGATGGCAGGGGTATTATCGGAAACACGCTTGAAAACCCTTGCCAGAATAACTCGATATGACGTAGGACCATTTCACTGAATTAGTTTTTATATGTCCTGTGGTCTGGCTATGCTTAAAACAAAATGTAATACATGTTTGTTTAAAGGCGAAGCTAGTAGTAGTCGATTTATACCGAAGTGAGATGTATTAGTTATGATCTGATTATGCTGTTATATACCTCAGTATATTATGTATAAACATGAAGGTAAATAACAGAAACGGTGTATTTTATTGTTATTTGCGAAACTTCTGTAAATACTTTTCGCATGAGGTATGAAACGAAAGTACATTATAAAGAAATCATAGTACTTCCATACGAATGAATGGCTGTCAAACAAGTCAACATTAAAAGTGGACTTGCAAGCTTCATCTTTTTTTACATAACTTTGACCAAAAAAATGTAAATAGAAAGGGCAGTATTTTTAAGTTTATGGGCATAACTTTTTAAACCTTTTTTACACAATAAATGATAAAGTCAAACTACAGTTATGACTTGGACAAGATCCCTTTTCCTGATCCAAGGTTAATATAACTCATGACATATATGTTAATTTTGTAAGTTTGGTCATAATTACCTGAACGTTTTAGGGAATACATTCTACAATTAGACTTCTTTTAAAACGTATTGTTGTGAAATGTTGTTTTTTTGGGTTAGTTTTGATATCAATGTAAATGAGTTCATGTCAGGGATTTATATATTATGAATATAAACATTTTGCACATTAAGGCTTTTAATGGCAAAATACAATGCTGAAAGTATCTTGGGAAAACGAACAGTCTGCCAAGACAAACAGTAACAAAACCATAATCTTTTCAAGAGATTCAAGAAATTAATCGCCTTTATCCTTACAAAACAATAATTATATATCTTGTCCCTCATTGTTTCATATCTGTCGTGTTTACCATGCTTCTTATAAGATTTTCAATGACTAAAAATGTATACAGTATCAATAAAATCTCTGTGTACAACATAAAAACTCGATTTTCTAATTGATCTACGTAGCAATTTCTAAAGCCGACAGTTATTGCTTTGTACCGTAACCTGTACTCTAAAGCAGTTGCCATGCATTTTATTTTCTGACAGGAATTATGGCGTCATTTCCGGGGCCATTCAGAAAGCGTTGCCATCGTTACGGCAGCTTTGACGTAATGTTCATGTGACGAGATTTATGGAGCTTTGAATTTGCGATTTATTGCCCTGAAACCTTTCGTCCTCGCAACTCAAAACCACAATATGACTTTAACATGATTCCCCTTTTTAGACTTAAAAGGAATACATTCACTTATTTTATGGTTAAATTAGAGTTTGTCAAAGCCACACGCCATGTGATAACCCCATGAGGTAAATCATCTCTCGTTCGCGACATAACACGGAATCTTGAATAACCTCGTTTTTAGACAGCCTTGCAAGACATGGTGACTGGCAGCAATTACGTTTCAAACTTAAAAAATGGAATTTAGCGATTATATGTGCATGTTGGCTGATTAAAGGCACTAGTGCACGCCAATATTTCGTATATATAAAGAAAGTTCAATGTATATCTCTCGATATTACTAACGATACGGACTCAGGTAATCTACCTCTTTATATATTTAACAAATGTGTGCGTATTCAGGGTATAAAGTTTATTCTAAAAGACCGGAAATGTTTAATGCAACGTTGCATTTATTCCGCTTGAACTACGATATCGGAAATATAATTTTTTCCTTACGGCCAGAAGAGCGAAAGAGGCAGCCGTTATCTTAATCAAATAACAATGCTTATACTTCATTTTTTAAAATCAGTTTTGTTACAAGATTAATAAACAATATTTCATCCTTCATTCTCAGTTAATAGTTTAGGCAAATTACTAGTTTAGCCGTTTTCAACTGTTTATATTTTTTTCAATTTGTGTTGAGCTGACTATAGATATATTCATATATCTGTGACTGCATCGACTGTCTTAACTTTATCATTGTTGATTAGAGGTCAAATGTAAAAAATAATAAGTATTTCATTGCATTGATAGAAAGCTAAGGTTGATGCCAATACACTCAAATGCCATAAAATAACCAATTGGAACCGAAAATGTATACTTTAGTGTCTTTAGGATAATTGTGCAGTTTCAATGATTATTTTATATCAATGTACATAATAGCACAGTGGTGACATTGTTCTGTCATAAATCGTTTGTAAAATAAGCTAAAGGATCTTTGTGGAAGACATACGTAGAAACGCTAGTAATCACGCCCACTTAACATTTTTATCTTTTATTTTGCAGATGTCGTCAAGAACCGAATTGGGAATTGTGTCACAATTTACCAGGACCTTATCAAACCAAATGAAGAATCATTTTCAAACGATGACAGGGTCTACTTGCGTAAGTTGATGTCAACATTTCATATTACTTACATTTGTAGGTTTAAATATGTAATGTCACAAATACTAGATAATGCCAATTGAAACAAGTATTCTGTACACATCTTCATATGAATGTGTTCGGTCAAGATGATGTTGGTTATTCACATTTCACGTCTTGTTTGTAAACTAAGATTTTATGATATATTTTATTATTATTCATAGTTTTCTAATAATAATGTTATCAACATAAAGTTAAGGTCATTTCAGTTGAAAATACGGTTAGTCTTCAACGTTTTCATGTCATATCAAATATTCGTTAAAATGTATAAATCTATTTATGAAACGTTACAAGGTATCTGTATAATAATATCATTTTTGTCATATCAAAACACTTTCTAGTTCATATGTTGTGTTTTATACAAATGAGATTATTAAATTAATTAAAAACATTTCTCTTTAATACACTATATAATTCAAGGTCGGTAAATGTTGTGATTATTTGAAACTATGAGATGTTCTTGCCTGAGAATGCTATGCAAACTAAAAACTAAGATAATACTTTACGTGTTCTAGTCTGAATATGTTTTATCCTGTCGTAGTTTTAAGATTAATCTTCTTGTATCTCAAGATTTCATGTAATGTTACATGTATCATTATTTCCAGACCTGTCGCGTTCAGTGGTTGGGTTTGTGATCGCCATGGGCGCAGTGCAGTTGGCTGCTGTGTTCACGCTGCTGTGTGGGATATGGCCTGGAGATTGTAGAAGTGTTCGGCGGGCAAAACTCTACTGGTCAGCCTCCCTGATCCTTCTCTTAGCCAGTAAGTGCTGACCACCATTTAACAGATTTTAAGGAAATGCTTTATTTCTAAGTGATTTCAGAAAAGTTCTTACCTGTCTTAAACAGATGTTTAAGTGTGAAGGGTATTAGTGTGATTTTCTCATTTGATGTTGAGTTTGTATTCGTTTAAAATTGATTATAAAGATTTGCATTAGTGAATAAATAATCGAAAAAGAATCATTGCCAAGTTTTATTCATAGAAATTTAAAATTGTAACAATTTTTACAACCCCACGAATTTCAAATATTAGGCATGAAAAGCGTCGAAGTTTCAAATGTAAGCAATCACTACTGTCTAGCATTTGCCATTTATCCCCGACTAAAGAATGGGTCATCGTCAGCCCGTGCGTGTGTGCGATCAATCTGTTTTTTTCCGGATCAGTAAAAAGTAAAAAAAGAATATAGCAATACTCATTGAAACTTGGAACAATCAACATATTTGGTGGTATATTGTGGGGTGTAGTTTTCGCCTACATTCCGTTTTCTTGTAAAAACGTCTTAGACTATTTATCTGAACTAAAAAAAACATAAGCTTAAACTTGGTACATGGAACAATTTCAGTAGTGGTGTAGTGGTGCCATTTTGAGTTTTCTTAGACTTTTTTGGTTTTCGACCTTATCAAAATTTAGGCTTTGCCTGTTTCGATTGAAACACAACTTACAATACTGTTTCCGACAAGGGTAGAACTTTAAAATCTAAACGCTAAGTACAAAGAAACCAAGGATCTCAAACAGCCATCTTCTGAAGGATACATTAATAACCAATTATCTGCTGAAGACAGTTTTCAACGTAAAATTTGAGTGTTAGATGATAGACTACTGTTTGATATATTTCACACGTTTGCCACTTGGCGGGGGATAGAGCCGACTCTGCTTGTTCTCAATGCAATGCCACCTTACCTTCAAGTTAGCATTGTTTTCGAAGACAATCACACCTTTATATATCTCAACAATATGAACGAATGTCCTCTCTTGCAGCAATGTGTGGGATAGTGAGCGGGATCTGTTTCATCGCTCTGCGGGACATTGACCTCAAGGACCACGAGATCTACCCCCAGGGAGTGACCCCACAGTATGGCTGGTCCTTCATGACTGCCTGGGTCTCTACTGCACTCAACCTCGTCGACAGCTTCGTGCTTCTTTGTCTTCTTAAGCGTTCTTACGACGACGTCAACGAGATTCAAAAGTACTATTATTACAACATGAGAGATTAGATCAAACTCTTCTGAACTTCATTAAGTCAAGCAATATTTTGAAAAAATTTCAAACTTTATTTATGAGATTGTTTGTAATTGTTTGTAAACCTTTTCTGTATTTATTAATATCCAGCAATGAGGAAATGAAAGGATGAATTTTAACTTTTAAAGACAGCTAATTAACTCACGAAATTGTGAACGAAATCCCAAAGACTAAAACAATTTGCCATAAAAGGCCTTTTATCTGTGCTTGGTCTGGCACTAGTCACTGTACATGTGTAAATGTATGTATCATAATTTACCCTTAACCAATGCGTGTCTCAATAGTAAAGTGCTCCGTTTGTGTATCTATTTAATATTGTATTCTTTCGCGCATCATCCAAAGTTATTTATGTCGCAATTGTTGATTCGATATTGGACTACTGTGAATTCTCGTACCAAAAGAATGCATTTAGTTTCTGTAATGTTCTAGGTATCTTAAAGATTGCACCGTCTTGCCTGTCATTTCTTACACATCCATGGAAGAATGTTTGTATATTTGTTGAAAATTTTAAGTTTGAAACGTGTATATTTGTTAAAACTGCTTCGAAGTCACCTCGAGATATTTTTAGATTTATTTTTAGATATTTGTATTTTCAAAATAGAAATATACATTAAAAAGGAACTGTTTGAATTGTAAATGGATCTAGGGCAATGTCTATTCGATGTCAAATACCATTTTTTGTCAGAAGTCTCATTTTTTCTTATATCATATTCAGATACGATAAACTGTATTTAGCGTTACTTATATCTGTTTTGTATTAACTTTTTCACTTAACGCAAAAAGACGGCTTTTGTTTTTAAGAATAAATACATGGTTTTAAAAGCGACAATGTCATGATAATTAAAATCTTAGTGTTTTGTATGTGATGGTTAATGTACATTTTTAACTTTTTATAAACGATGTGTCATTGAATTGTCAAATTGGGTTTATTGATTTTTTTGTATTTTATATAGCCCATGCCATAATATCATAATAAACCATGCTTACCCTGGTCGGATCGTGTTATTGAATTGTCAATTGACATGTGTAGGATATTCATTAAAGGTTTCAATAATTCCTAAAAAAGTAGATAATTCAGTTCATTGTACAGGTTTGGTCATCAGTAAAAGCATATATCGTTATTTCGATTGCTGACAACAGCCATCAAAACTGAAAAAAGATTATTGTAAAATAATTCTATTATTCATAACTGGGAAGTACGTTTAAAAGAAAAAAACAGGCATACAGAAACTACATGTTAAGCTTACATTTATCCCTCATATTAACTGTTATAATCTTAATTCATTGTATCAGACCTTTAAGAAGATGGCAAGCAACAGCGCTCTTAAAGGGCCACAGAGTATGTTGTATGAGTCAAATATGCCAAGCTTCATAAAAGGTGTACTTTTATCGAGAAGTGGTGGTTGTTTCCAAAAATGAACATCTTAGTGCTTATTAGTTCAGTATAGTGATAACAAACAGGTTAAAGTCTCGATTTGTGGTCGATAACCGGACAATGACGCGCGTCAATGACTCAAACGTAATTTTGGAAACTTATTTACAGCAGAGAGAAATGAACATATGGATTTGTAGTATTGATAAGGACTTTTAACGAATATAGATGTAAAATGTACGCGTTATTTTGACGTCCTAACATGTATGTTTTTCATTTATCATTGAAAACATAAAAATAGCACAATTTGGGAGATAAAGTTACGAGTTTGCGATTTGAACTTGTTATATGGTATTTGGCTCCCATTTAAAGAACATAAAAAATCATAAAATATACTCTGTGTCACTTTAATCAATCGAAAACTAATCTTCATATAGGCAGTTGTTTAAAAACATCAGCAGATTGTTATGTTAATTAGTGATGACGTCATTTAGGTCAAGACGTTTATGATGTAGTAAGTGAAGTCAAAACTAATCAAACAAATTGCGGTTAATGACTTTTGTAAAATCAAAAACCCTGCAAACGAAGTGTAGACATTTTGCTTTTTTCGAAACTTCCGAAAGTCAACGTGGAAATAAAAACCTCAAGTATCAATTAATAACCCTTTAATCTTTGCCAACAAGCTTAAAATCTAACACAGCAAAAATGACACTTTCCATTAAAACTCAATACAGAAAATGTTCCAATGTTGACACTGCAGCGACCTCATTTTCATATCACTTCACATCTAGTACAAAAGCCAGAGGAACGTCGCTTCCTAGACCAGCCGCCTGACAAGGAGCGTTACACTGTCTTGACAGAACAGCGAACAATATTTTCCTAAATTTGATAAAGATCTCACATTTTAGGGTTTTCGTTATGCAGATATGACACAACTTGTCATATTTTCCGACCTGTTTATAATTGAACCGGGACATTGCGGATTGTGGAAATATTACAATCATTCATTTTCTAAGGCATCAATATTTTTTCGCTGATAACGCAGTTGTGGCAGTTCGCCTGTATATGTTGGCAGTTTTCATGTGTATATGTAAATACCTAAACTTTTAATATAAAGTCATATTTGGAAACTGAATATGTTAGATTGATAAATAATTCACAAAACATGCAATATCCCATTAAAATGAAACGGAATTGAAATAGTATTACAAAAGTTACAAAGCTTCAATAAACGTTTAAGAGATGTGTGTTGAAGCAGAAAACATATCGAAGATTACAGAATATTTTCAACTGTCTGTAAGTTTTCTTGAGAAATTAATTGCATATATGACGTTTTACCGTTAACATTTGTCGTTTTAAACCAGGGTTGAATTGGGTTATGTTATATATCAAACAGGAAGATTCGGCAGCCTCTATGACACGATTTCATGCTTTGTTAATTAGATGTTTGATATTATATAATTCACTTGAGTAATAACAGTGACATGTGACAATGACATGTTAATTACACTAGTTGATCTGCACATTACAAGTTAGGTTATAATCACTGCAGTTTACTTACAATAACTGTGTGCATGATAATTAAAACCAGTCCCTATAACTATAATTGACGTTACAAATATGACATTAGCTCTTGTTCTCGAGTTCATTTTGTCGATACGATCATAGTTGAAGGGAACTAACTCTGCCAAACTTCTACATTTTGCGTCTGATATCTTCTTCGAAAGTTCAATAGGTTTTATTTTTCAAAATTATTTATACGAAGTTGCTGATAAATGTTGTGTTAATTTCAAAAGATAACATATTAAATATAATTTTTAATTTGTACACATTGAATATCGTCTATCGGGATCAATTCTTTTGAAGCGCCTGTAAAATATACCTAAATTTCTCGTTTAGCAAGATGTTGTTCACCAAAATAAACTCATTTTATTAATTCAGTGGGTTTTTTTTTATCATTTTCAAACAAACTAGACGTTAATCACTCATTTAAAGGTCGACTGAAATGACCCATTGCCATTTATGAGATTCATTTTAATTTTAATTTACACCTTCATTGCATCTGAGAAATATGATAAAAATGTTGTTACAGTGTATACATGTATATGTGCATTTCTAACCTAATTTACAAATATCTCGTTCATAAAAAAACTTTATTTTTTTTATCAAGAATCACATGATAGAACAATACGTGTTATTCATAAGGGGTCGATCTATCACCGCCCAGTCAAGTTCTAAACGTTTTTAACATAAACTTTGTCACACTCAAATCAACGTCGATATGAGAAAGAAAGTTAATAAAACTATTTTGATAATGATAATGTCCCTATTTGGCTGTTAAATTAGCACACAAATACAGACAAAAACAAAGATCTGGAGATTCAGTGGAATATTTTCTCATTTCTTTGTCCGATTTGTGCCCTTTTAAGTCGTATGAATTCATTTTTTGCAATAATAAAAATTCATTAAAGGGGTGTTAAAAACTGAACAACTGATTTGACTTTTCCAAGTCATAGCCCCTTGGCTCCACCCACAAAAGTGTCACATAACTCATGTCAACATGAACATAAAATACCTCAGAGAAAATATTACCTAAGTAATTAATTTGAACTGCATTAATCACAACTAACATGTCTTTGATATTTTCATCGTTTTTATTATAATGTATACCGTTCACGTGACATTGTTTCATACAACCAGAGGTAATGTATGAGTTTAAAATTACGGCGATATGCCCTCTTTTGTTTGTATTCAACGTCGAAAAGGATAACCTCCACTGTTAAAGGATTTACAAAATAATCGTCAGGACATCTTCATCACTGTTATGACAAAGCTAACACAGGTTGTTTCCTTGTTTGTCTTTGGTAAATTGCTCAGAAGAGACATTAAAATAATAGACAGGTTCACTAAATTTGATTTAGTAATATTTCTCTGAACTGCTTTTTGTTCACGAAGATATAAGTAAGTAAGTAAGGGGCGTTGACATAGAAAAGTCAGTTGTTCTACCGCTGTAAATATATTGTATCTAAATGTAATTTTCCTTAACTTTTGAAAGTTTGAAATTGTAAAACAAATTTCCTCATTTGTTGTTCACTGCATTGCTTATAAACAGTGTTAAAGTTAAATTCAAACTGTTACATATTTGCTGCCGATAAGCTCCGGAATTTCTAACAGTATAATTTCAGATTTTGAAATTAAAGTCATATGACTTGTAACGATTCAATTAACTCTAAACTGCTGCTCAGAAAGTATTAACGCCGTGTTTTGGCGTTTACACAGAATGAAGTCGTTTGATTTGACGACACGAGGCATTTTGAGTCATGAAACAAACCATCATTGCATGACGTTTTGACTAATATCCTTTTGAAAGTGATTAGATAAGACTAAATTATCATATTTAAGTTAAAAGTTTGATTATAAATAAGTTATTAAAAAAAATCAATGAAATACTTTTCATAATATTTTCTCTGAATCGCCTTTTGTTAGTGAATGTACATGAGTGATAGGCACTAATATGGGCAGAGCTTAGGGCCTCTTACTGAAAAATTGAAATGTTAAATTTCCTTCCTTCCCCTAAATTTCAAATATTAGATTCATTAAAATATTTAGATAGTATAAAGTGTTTGTTCAGTGGCTTATAAACGGTTTGAAAGTGTAGTATAAATGACATCGACAAGCCAGTGAATTAAACATAAGGAAATATATTTCTTAATTACATCGCACACTTCAAAGCGTTAATAAGCCAGTGAATAAACACATTATGAAATATATGTCATAATTCACCGATTGCACGTTTGCTTCCTAACACTAATATTTGAGCATGATCAAGTATAGTATATATATCGCCACAGTGCGGTTCTGACATCAATGTAAAATATCCCAGACGAGTTAAATAAACAATCATCTAATTATAATGTCTGAGCCAAATCATTATTTCCAACTCGAAAACAAATACTTACTATATAATAAGATATTATGTTCCTTTGTCTGTGTATCGTGATGCAGAAACATGTTTCAGGATCGCTGACTCTGCCGATTTGTTTTTTCTTTTTCCCTTGAGGAGGGTCGTAATCAATAAAATGTGTTACCATGGCAAATTATTGGCGACAGATTTATCACGTTTGTAGACTGTCGTAAAAGAAGTTTCTGTGATTAAATTGGTGTTTTCTGCCTTTAAAGAAAGACAGAAAACAATCATGTGTTATTTGATTTTAGAGAGAAATAATGACTTATGTGACCAATCTGTTATTGTATATACATTTAGTAACTGGTTTTAACATTCCATTATTTATTCAAAGGGTATGTACATTTCCTTTTATTTTATTTTGATTGCATAGTTATTTCATACATTGGTGGTTCTATAAAGTAAAAAAGGATAGTCAGATTCATCTGCTGTGAAATCACTGTTTGATGAAGATTATGAGATTTGTGGTCAAATGAAAACACACAGTTTAAACGCATTATCTGACGAAAACAATAACTATCCCAAAAGAAGTGTCCAACATTCAGTCAGAATTTGAGTGACTCCATATGCGAAAACCCATTTACGTTCAAAATGTTACTATAAATTCATTCACTTTAATATATCTATAACACTTCTGAAATAAATCATATATCATATAGTGATTGGAAACCACATTTATTTGAAACAGCTTTAAACGCTCAAGAAATCAACATCGAAATTTCGAGTTGCACGTGTATTTTGCTTGACGCGTTTTATCTCGAGATAAGTGGTAATATAGATAAAGAAATATAACAATGAACAATGAATGGTTTATTTAGATAGTAGTCGTTTTAACCTGCAACCTTGCATGATATTTGCGATCTTAATGTTAAGAGAGCTTTAAAAATCTGGGCCCTGGCTTTCAATTCCGAGCCAATGGTCAATCAGAGGTCAATCTCATTTTCATTTATTGCATTAAAAGAAAGCTAAGGCGAGTGCATATACTCATATGCCGTAGAGAGCCAAATGAACGTGAAAATGCGTGCACAAGTTCCTTTGATGTTAATTACAGTGTACGTAAATTAATTAAGAAACTCATACCAACGATTAAGTAAATTATCTGTAAAAGCTGCTATGCATGACGAATGTAGGCATGTCAAGTTTGTTTTTGTTGTTCTTTTTGTGTGTGTGTGTGTGTGTGTGTGGGTGTGTGTGTGTTTTTACAACATTGCGAGGACCTACTATTGAAAGCACACCAACGAACCGAGGACGTTTACGAATCCGAGGACTTGCACTCTAGTCCTCACATTGTTATGTTATTTTTTACATCAGTGATATGTAAAACGGCTTTTTAAGCAATATTAGATAAGTCCTCGTTTCGGGGTGTTTTACGTGTATTTTAGCACACTTACTATGTGCTATACACATTTTACTCCCCATGTTAAGCGAGACTGGAAATGTGCTTAGCTAGTTAACCAATGAGATTCATCGTGACATTGACCAATCAGAGTCTCCGTTATCTAAAGCCATTCCTCTCATATAAGTGCTCGTTCTACAGGCTTGCTTGACCAAAATATATCCATGATCTATGCTCATCCTTCTTATGTTTGAATTCATTGGAATGAAATAGAGCATAAGAGAAATTAACATTTAGACCATCAAGGTGCATCGTCGCACAACAATAATCCATAAAATATAGGAAATATAGTTCTTGAAATCCAAGCGATTATCACTAAGTTTTATTTCCTAATTATGGGAATCTAATTTTCCTAATCATATGTCTAAATTGCTGTGTTTTCTGTCAGGTCCATCCCCAAACCATTAAATTGTGCGCTGTGTTAGCGGCCATTTCATGGTGCGTTATCGACTTCATTGAAGACGACCACACATGTTGTCTGTAATGACATTGCGCAACTAATGACTGCTGAACAAGAACATTAAGACTAAGGGATCCAAGATTGTCCCCGCTTTATGACTGTGTACAACATATTATA
Source organism: Phorcus lineatus (assembly GCA_921293015.1). NCBI lineage: Eukaryota > Metazoa > Mollusca > Gastropoda > Trochida > Trochidae > Phorcus > Phorcus lineatus. Next base: position 42,666,209 of record OV121082.1, read on the forward strand.
CAAAAGTATACGTACAACAACATTTCATTCCAAGCTACAATCGTAACTCATTTAGTAAGGATTAAGTTAAAAATTAACAATATCTAAAGTACAAGGGGATAACAGTTAGGCTGAATTAATTCTACAAAGTTTATTGCTCAATGTGAGAAACGCTTGAACCAGCTAGCGTAGACAGTATATATATATTCCTTGAGCCACTTTATAAGGAGCTACAAGATACTAATATGAAAAATGGTATAAAATCATTATTCAGAGTTTACGAGCAAAGAGGGTTAAAAAGGGAAATGGTGACCACATTTCACCTGCAGACTTTAAAGCTTTGACACCCAAACAGAACAGAGAATACTTTTTCTAGTTTTTATAGAGGCTTAATTGAGTTCAGAGAGTTCCTCGTCTAAGGTATTAACATAACTACATTCTTGTTATGGAAGCAGTAAATTTCAACATTAGATTAAATATAAACTTTGTAAAATAAGCTGAATACGACTGAGTAAATGACAAAACTGACTTCTAAGCAATAGGCAACGATGTTTCTACGAGGATCTGCTTGGTGTTGAATTGTTAACCCTTATATGATATAATGTAAAAAAAAAGCATTTTGATTTTCATCATTGTGAAAATAATGATTTTTCAGCATCAGTAAGTTAAAATATATCGGCAACATTATTTATTCTTAAAACTGTTATAGCACTACTACTGATATAGACAATAACTAACGAGTGACGGGGAATGACAGATTATCTTTCCCGAGATATATTAATTTCGTAATTCTCGAGCTTTGGCGAGAGAATTACACAATTAATATAACGAGGGAAAGATAATCTGTCATTCCCGTCACGAGTTGGTTATTGTTTATATTACCTATATGTTTTATAAAATACTAAAGTTCGAATATGGGAAGAAAATATACCGATGAAAATAGAAAAATAGAATGTGTTTTACTCGTCATATGAAGTAATTAACAAAAAGATGACAAAAGGCTTTACATTATTTATGATATTATTTATCATATGTGTGTGAGTGATTTGGGGTTAAGTCATCGCTTTCAAGATTATATTACTAAATACGAAGATAAGAAGAAAGAAAACCAGAATTTTAATCCCTTACAATAACGGCGTCGTAGGAAATAGATAACTGGATTCACTTCATTTAATTGCAAAAACTGTGACTTCATTTGAAATAAAATTTTACTTTTAAAAAGCTTTAACATGAGTATGAGAGTGGTATAATGAACAAAATATTGTTGCATTGTTTACAAAACAACACATTAATCTAAGATAGGATGAGTTGAGAAGTTAGTTTTCAAGTATTCCAACAGTAGTCCAACAGAACCAGTTACATTGGGAACATACCCCAGCTGCTATCAATTAGTTACAGCATTAAATGAAGACGGGGTCATCAGATAAGCCGAATGACTGACAGTCACTTTCACTGACCCCCTTGTAAATTTCTGACCCCCCGCTGCCAACATTGAGGAACAGCACTGTGGTAGTATTAGCAGCCTCCTGAACTAAGCTTTCTTATCTGGTCATTGTCGCCTTATAATCTTATTTCCCTATTGACCAGAAAACAGGGAATACAACATTATAGCTGTTTAAACCAAGTCTATGCCATCCCTATAAACTTGCTTCGGGTACAATGTGGTCGGAGAATTGAAGTCGATCTCTTTGAGAGTACTCAAATGTAAAGACAATTTTATGGCTTTATTGAAAATAATTAGTAGCCTATTGGTTAAGTTTTAAATTCAATGTACGTTATGGTGTTACCATACATATTAGTTATTTTTGTATTTATTATTACTTCAATAACAACACAGTTTTGGTAATTCTATGGTAGTACTTTCTAACAAATCCAAAGAGACATTTTTTATACCTTAATGTATTTTCAAATCTGTACTTATCTAGTCAATGACGTAATCGATATCAGTACTACATCACTGCCATGTGCCGCCCAGTTTTTGTTTTTGTTTGAGCTTTGCTTTTGAGTCATTACACATTAAATGTAAGCTAGCGTTGTTATGTTGCGGTTATTCACACTTATGCACACTTCTTGTTGAATTAAAATGACATATTCTAAATCTTTGCTACATTATGACAGGTTTCTAAAAACAAAGATAATGTTTTGTTATGCAACAAATCGTGTGATGTTTGTATCAAACATGAAATTGAATCGCTACATTGCCATAACATTACATGTTGTATGTCAATTTGGAAATATGAAATAGTTTCAGTCCGGTTAGTTAGATATTAACAACAAGAATAAGTATTGTATACAAGATCAATAAGCAGGAAAACAACACAGTATATTTTTTATCTTTTGTTACAGGCCTTACATACCCTGTGTGATAAAATGAGGATATACGATAAATGGACGGTGTCATAATTAGAAGTTGTGACAGTTCACATAACTAGTACTATCACAAGTTAATAAAAAAAAGAGTATCTTTTCCACCCATCTATCATGAAACTATAATCTGTATATAGCTTATATGTACCTACATGTATATACTTTCAATATTCAATCAACGGTTGAAGACCCAGATTGCTCTTTACTGCTAAAATATGCCAAAACACTGGACTGCTAAGACATTTTAAATTAAACTCAGAGAGATGAGATATACTTCGTCCTTAAAGCAACGGGCCCTTGAGGTATGATAATAAATTCCCTAAGCTTACTGCTGTAGTTTCTACCCTCTCACTTTAGTGTAATCTATGTATCATACATGTACCTGTATTAGATTCACTTCATTGCGACAACTACACATATTGTCTGCACATTTTGAACATGAAAATATTAAATATTTTCAGTCAGGTCGGTTGGAAATAAGCAATAAGAAGTATACAAGTTCAAAATACAGGTAAACATCCTAAAGGGGTGTAGTGTTATCTATCCATCAAAGATGTATTATGGAAAGATGGAAAGAGGAGGGTTAAATTCAAAGTTAAAAAATAATTGTACAGGAATATACATTACAAAATGAGTCATTGTAGGTGCTCTTTGCGAGTTCAAGTTTAACATAAAGAGCTAGATAACGTAATGATGATGCATTTCAGTTGTTACTTTCCCGGTAAATGATAAAAGTTAGGGTTTCGATAGATAACTTTGAGGGGGGGGAATTGTAGCGCACATCTGCATAAAAGGGACAGTCAAACGTGAAATTAACTTCGGCTTCTAATGTAGAATTAAATAAAGGACATAATCAGCCATACTCAGGAATGGACATTTTCCTGCCTCTGTTTACCATTAGGTCTTATAGGCTCATTCAATATTTGGCAAAAATGAAACTGGAGACAAATAAAATTTAGTTTCTTTCTATTAAACACAAATCCATAAAACGATATCTACATGTATAGAACATTTTTCCACAGCACCTTATTCACAGGCCTACAGTACAAACGTGATACAAATGTAAAAGGTATTGTCATGTCAAAATATCTTCACAGGGATAACATTCTTATACATGTTCATGTCAAACGTATCATACAGTCATAAATTTATATAGATATATGTTATCATAATTCATCCGATATAGAAACGTATAATCGGTAAATAAACTATTCAATGCAATCTGATAATTCATTCATAATTCTTTCAATGATAAATACAAGTTGATAATTTGAGGATAAGAATAGCATCATCATTATTTAGCAGAAGAGAGATTTTTAACCTATTTGAATGTATAAAATAGTATTGAGGGATATGGCTTTTTATCACGTCATCATAGAAAAGAAAGGATATTCGTCTTCCAAACAATTAAGATTACACATTCGTTTTTCTGTTGCTATGTTATAATATCTTCCAGTCTCTTTTGCTAAAGCGTGCAGATTGCATTCAGGAATTTACTTATATTCAAGTAACTCAAATAATACTCAATGTATAACAAAGATTTAAACATTCTGTAGTGAAAAAAATGTTTGAAAGTGACAGTGACGTAGCCCACCCCTTTCAGTCTCTGTTTAACAGTATTGACATAATTTGAATGGAAATTAACATCTTGACTCTGCTATATATCCCCATATCCATTGGTATCTAATAGCTCCTGAATGTTTAAGACTCAATTCGTCTTTCTTAAAAGCTGAATCATATCGTAATACAGCCGTGGATATTTATAAGAGGGCATATTAAAAAGACACATCCAAAATTGTACCATTCTTGCTTTAGCAAAATTATGAATGGGAAATCTTCCGCATTATTCGAATACCATATTATAAGGGTTGTTTGCCTTCACTCCCAGAAATCTTTAAAAAGCATTTAAGTGTATTTTCTCAATAACCTCAAAATTTTTAAATCCCCGCAGCTCTGACTCATACAATAAGATCGGAAGAATTTTCTGAATCATATATTTTGGAAAATGATTTGAAATCAATATCTAAAATTTGTCAGTATACTTTAAAAAAACCCAACTGAGTACCTTTTTGGGCTGAGTTGAACAATAGAGTGCATGTGCTACGTAAAGACGATTTGAAAAATACACTCCAAGATATGGTTTCGTAACAAAAAGCGTCTGACCTTTATTTTACCACCTTTCGTTTCGCTACATACGTCCGTTTTTTAATACTATTACTTTAGTTTTTTCCATATTAATAGTTAACCCTGCAACATCAAAATAACGTTCTTATTCAGTTAAAGTGGCTGTATAGTCCGACAATACTGGTCGAAATAGTATCATATCGTCGGCAAACAGTAAGGATAATTCCGTGAAATAGGGGTGTAACTGAACGCCATGAGAAGACCTACCTTGAATCATAGAAGCAAATTAATTTATCAACTTTGAAAACGGAAAAGGACTTATACTACAAAATTGTCTTAAGCCAACATTTCTCTGACATGTTGTTTATTATAAGTGTGTGTAAACTGGAATTATAACTATGGCCATATAGGTTCGCTAGAGAACATAAGACCATGAATAAACTGAAATCCGATTTTATACCTGTTCGTACAAAAAAACTATCAGTTACTAGAGTTATGTAAATTGCATTGATATCCAAGTGCTATGGACAAAGGAAACGGAATAAGAATTATGTTCTTTGTTATCAATAGAGAATTCAGAAATGGTTTCATGGTTTCAATTTTGAGTTAAAATAATCGGGGAGAACATAGCGAATAACAAACTTGATAGTTTCTTCCTACATTCACAAGCCAAAGGTGAAATTGTCGTAGAAATTGATATATTATTCATGGAAAGGCATTACCCTTGTATATTTTACCAATCCGTTTCTGTTTCATGTCAGATATTGGACATGTTTAAACCTTTTGGATAAATTACAACAAAAATATTTCAGAGGATACTGACCTATGAAGCATTGCCCAGATAAATGGAGTACATGTAGCTAGGCTAGAATAAATTTAGTCTAAGAAATAGTTTGATCATTTATTGTTCTTTCATCCATGATATTAATTTATTCAATCTCTTCATTGATGTTCAATATATAATGTTTTACACAATAATTGACAATATTCGTTTCAACATTTGATTGTATATTCTTGTCTCGTCTTGCCTGAATGATCGATGTCTTCTTTCAACCTGATAATGAATAATAGTTAAGTTACTTATGTAACTCACCTGCACTCACCCTGTACATAGAAGTCGTGCATGTTTTGTTTTAGAACACGTATAGCACAACATAGGTGACATTAATCATATATAATGATTATGTTTTATCTGTAAAAGGTCGACGTCTGTATCTTAATTTGAATCAGGTTGTCATCCCGACACTGTAATGTTTTGTTACGTCTTAAGATATCACTTATGAATATATTACATAAATATTATTTTCCGATGAAGTATGTCAATGACTTTTCAGAAACAAGTGTGAATATAGATGATATTTGGTCTAACAGACATTTTACTATTTCACTATTTAAAGACAAAATAGTTAAATAGTAAAGTTTGTACATGGGTGTCCTAGTGAAATCTGTCAGAGTACTTACAATATTGTCCCTTTGTTGGTATTCGGTCTAAATATGTTTTATTATTCTAAAATGGTAGTTGAACAAAGATTCCAATGGTTAATTATGCACAAAAACAAAAGAACGGACACCCCGTTGAACTATTACTGTATGAATAACTGTAATTGCGGAGTTAACGTTTCGACACTCAGACATCTGTTCCACATCTGTTTGACCTGTGGACGAGATGAGGTCAGGGCGATGCTGCTGGTATTTTGGACATGCCAAGATAACTGTTCATCCTCTCTGTTACTTAATTGCCACGACCACCATGCTGTCGACAAGTGACTAGCAATGGTTGCCTTATTACCTCTCTTGTTGGGTATTTTTCTGAATTCGCCAATTTTTTTACAAACTTAAAGTTTTACGTGCTAAAGTGAAAGGGAAAAATCTCTGAAGCGTCTTATAGTTATTTAATGATTGTTCATATTTCAAAAACAATTTAATTCATGATAAAATGTATTTAGATAATCAATAGTGAATTGTATTTTGCAATGCATGTAATACAGGGTCGTCGCTCATAGGGTGATTTTTAAATAAAACTGTATTTGGCTGAATCAGCATTTTCGGCATAGTAATCCGTTGACTGATATGATGTTTGTTTACTTAATTGTTTTTCAATGAAATAGCTGAAAACACATCTGCCTCAGAAGCTTTGGGACAACAATTTGGGAAGGGGTGCCCCCTTACAACACAAAGAAAGGCATCGTGAATCTAATATAAAACTGAAATGTGAAGGTTTTCTAATTATTTGATCTCTTATTATTTAGGGAATTTTACGGAATCTTATGAACGGTTTCTTTTGTTGTGCCATGAACATGGTAGAATTTTTAATATGCGTGCAAGGTAAGGGTTGGTGTGCTCAATATCAGGCAAACCAGGTAAAAGGCAGTTGTTATCTGAAGCAGTAAGAATGGTAATAGATATATGGTATTATCGTACCTAAATGATGACCATTTTATTCCAATCGTTCCATCTCATAAACACCTGGGTGACCATATTTCCTTCTTATACATCATGGTATGTAACACAGAAAACTTTGGCTGAACAGGTATTGAAAGTATTAATATTCTCAAATCGTCGGTTTGAAATTTTAAGAGTCAACTGGTAGATGTTATATCATATATTTGAGGTTAAATTCTGTCATTAGTACTTCTTTCGAAGTGATATCTAGTACTCACTAATTTTAAATGTGCTTGAAAGGTCATATAAGCGGATTTTGTGTTTTTCTAGAAATATACCTAACATTTTGGCTCGAATTTTGTCTCAAACTACAGTACAAAAATACAATATTTAAAAAAGTATCAATTATCAATATTGTCTGGATAAATATGGTTTAGAATGTTGGGTTTAAATAGTGTAATGTCTCTTATCTTATGACTGAATCGGACACATTTCCCTTTTTTAAAGAACTGTTTAAGCAAAGACATAGAGAATCATTTGTGGTCATCGGATATTAATCTGGTGTTAAAACTTAATTTCTATCGTGGCTGAAATCATGTTTAGAGTTTGAGTTTTATGTTTGTAATGTCAGTGTTAGACAGTTTCGTATTTTTCTTAGTAGGTTTTGCTGCTCTAATTACATTTTGAGAGTTGAATAAGATAATAATATAGGTCTTAAAAGGGACGACCTCCTTTGCCCGCTTTTTGTTATACCTTATATTGATAACTGAAAACGAATTCCACTTTTGTAAAGAATGCCCGTTCTAAGAAATGAATATTTCCTAAAATACTTCCGATCATATCTTTCTGAATGTAAACTAGCCCAAAAGTTTGTATCAAAAAATATTTCTGTCATTTATTGCCTCACAAAATACTCATCTCTTGCGATGTACAAAAAAAAGAAGTAAATTCTTATCAATTGTTGTTACTAACTAGCTGAGAGTGACGTCTTGATAATGTATCATCGTGCTCTAATGTAAAATGCTGTAAATGTTATGTATAGTGTGCTTATGGCACCTTCACTGAATAAACTCGCTCTCTCTTGAATAATGATCTATTCCTATTCAGTTTCAGTATTGATAATGCAAGTTGCTCTTGCGGAAATAATTGTGATAATTTCTCGTCCCTTTTCATTGATTGAAAATTATATGATTTTTGAAAGAACGGTTGTGATATACTAGGTCTTTTATATCTGATTGTCAAATTCGGCATTGCTTTACAATTCGAAAAAGATTAGAACTTGTCAATGAAGGGATGGTCAAAATAAATTTATTTATAAAGTTTCTACGTATGTTATCATATGATGGGCATACGAGCAAACAATCATACTCGTTTTCTGAAACATCATTCATGTCATAAACATCAGAAGCGGGGTAAACTAACACTAAAACATTTACAGTAACACATGAATAATAATGCTCGGTTGAATGTATATTCCTAAAGCTAAATATAAGTCACATATGGTGAAAAAGGGAAAGTCTATTCAGTCAGTTATGTTGGTAAATGTCTATTAGTCTTTGTTCATATGTAGTAAAACGCTTGTTAAAAACCTCTCGTGAATAATAGGTTATCCAATTCTTGTGTCCATATTTGTTAAGACTGTTATTTCATAACAATTAATATTTGTAAACGATAAGAAGCCAAAAGGTCAAAAAGTCTAACAGGTATTTGATTATTTTAACTTGTGAAATTAGAGGAAACCATCCACATAACCCTTATTATATTGTAGATGGTGTATTCATTTGTACCTCAAAGACATATTTCTACATGCCAGCACATGCACTTTCTCTCTCTATTAGGTTGAAATGACGATATCACCAAATTTAAGGCCTTTGTGACATCTGAGTTAATATACTTTCTTTCTTGAAAGTAATTCCTTTTTGTTTTATTCTTATTTGACCGTTCACGATAACTCTCTAGTTCCCAAAATTGTTCCTGGTAATCTACCATTTTACTTGAAATAAGAGTTATTGTCATCTGGATATAGCTGGATACCATTTCTGAAGTTATTTTTCATTTGTATCGTTTATTCATTTATATAAATGTAAATAATATGCATCCTTGTCATTTATTTTATTCCTAAATAGTAATTCGATATTTTCTGGGATGCTGTTCCATAATTTTGACATTCTGCTACTCAATTCATCCGGTCTTAGTTCTTTAATATGTGCCTTTGCAAGATTCATCATTTAGAGAAATAAGTAATTGGTAAAATTATCCTCTTCTAAAGAATAAGAAAATCTTTAAATATGACTGAAGTATAAACATATCATCCATTGTTTTCACACAGAATCATTCTGTGATTTATAATTGCAGTGAAGATGAATATACCTTAGTGATGCCTCTATAATTCTCGACACAATTAATGTAACCTCTTTTTTTTATTTATTTGTTATTACTTGTTGTTGCACATGTGCATTACAGTGACAATTTCTGAATGTATTGTCACGTCCCTTATTTATAGGAACTGTTATAACAATTGACCACATTGGAGGAAATAAACCCCTTCCTTATATCAGATTGAATACAGGCCCAATATACGGTAACATAAAAGAATCTGTTAAAAAATTAGATGTGTTTAGATGATTTTCATTCTCGTAATTATATCCATCGTGAATATCGAAGAAAGTTTAAAAGTGTTTACACAAGTCGCTAGAAAGTATGTTTCGTGTTTGCTATTTGATTTTGTTATATTTTGTCCTTCATGTATAAAGGATGTAAATAATATTTAAATTACATACTAATGAGAGGGTGTTCTATGTTGTATAGCTCGTACAAATAATTTTTGGTATAGAATTAACCCACGTAATATTGTCACACACAGGTTCTTGGAAAGATGGAATAGAGTTACCATTTACATAGCATAAAAACACAGGTCCTCAGAATGATGGTATAGAATCAACTCTCATACACCGGTCACACACAAGTCCTCGGAATGATGGAAAAGTCTACCATTTACAAAGCATACACACACAGGTCCCCACAATGATGGTATAGAATCAACTCCCATACAGCTGTCACACACAAGTCCTCGGAATGATGGAACAGAGCTACCATTTACAAAGCATACACACACAGGTCCCCACAATGATGGTATAGAATCATCTCCCATACAGCTGTCACACACAAGTCCTCGAAATGATGGAACAGGGCTACCATTTACGAACCATACACACACAGGTCCTCATAATGATGGTATAGAATTAAATCTCATAAAACTTCCACACACAAGTCCTTGAAATGATGGAATAGAGTTACCATTTACAAAGCATACACACATATCGTCAGATAGATAGGATGAAATTTACTCTTATAAAGCTATCACACAGAGTTTATGAGAGAATGGTGAAATAGAATCATAATTTACAAAGCAGACACACAGGTCCTCAAAATGATGGTATAGAATCAACTCTCATACACCAGTCACACACAAGTCCTCGGAAAGATGGAACAGGGCTACCATTTACAAAGCATACACACACAGGTCCTCAGAATGATGGTATAGAATTAAATCTCATTAAGCTTTCATACACAAGTCCTCGAAATAATGGAATAGAGTTACCATTTACAAAGCATACACACAGGTCCCCACAATGATGGTATAGAATCATCTCCCACACAGCTGTCACACACAAGTCTTCGAAATGATGGAACAGGGCTAAGATTTACGAAGCATACACACACAGGTCCTCAGAACGGTGGGATAGAATTAAATCTCATAAAGCTGACACACACAAGTCCTCGAAATAATGGAATAGATTTACCATTTACAAAGGATACACACACAGGTCCCGACAATGATGGTATACAATCATCTCTCATACAGCTGTCACACACAAGTCCTCGGAATGATGGAACAGGGCTACCATTTACAAACCATACACATAAAGGTCCCCACAATGATGGTATAGAATCAACTCTCATAAAGCTGACACACACAAGTCCTCGGAAAGATGGAACAGGGCTACCATTTACAAACCATATACACACAGGTCCCCACAATGATGGTATAGAATCAACTCTCATAAAGCTGGCACACACAAGTCCTCGGAAAGATGGAACAGGGCTACCATTTACGAAGCATACACACACAGGTCCTCATAATGATGGTATAGAATTTAATCTCATAAAGCTTTCACACATAGCTCCTCGGAAGAATTGAAAAGATCTACAATTTACTGCCATAGTCCTCGGAAATAGAGTTAGAGTGGAATAGACTTACCATTTACAAAGTATACACACAGGTCATCAGAATGATGGTATCGAATTTACTCTCATAAAGTTATCATAGAGAAGTCTTTGGAAAGATTGATAAAGAATTACCACTTAAAAATCATACAGGTCCTCAGATAGATTAAAGTGAATTATCTGTTCAAACGCTGTCAAAACAAAATAGACAGGTCCTCAGAAAGATAGAATATTAATTTTCATAGACTGGAGTTACTATTTACAACATACACACACAGGTCCTCAGAAAGATGCAATCTCATCTCAATAATACAGTCACATAAAGGTCGCCGGAGAGATGGAATAAAATCATACTTTACTATACATAAAAATTAACGGAAAACCTGTCGTTAGGTAGACACAATCAATACATCAAAATATGCAATGAAAATAAAAGTCTTAGAACAGTGACATGAAGGTCATCGGAGAGACAAACCAACACTTACATCTTCAGAATCATGACATCTAATCAGACCTATTTGCCTTCACTCTGTTCAAAATTATTTAAAATGTGATCTGTAACGTGAAGTATTTTCAAATAAATTCACATAAATTTAAGTATGAATTGATTGTATATGTCAAGATGTTGCTCAATGTAGGGAAAACTTTATTACTATCAAATGTTCAATTAGTTTTTGTCTGCTTTCGTCAAGAATTCTTGACTTTCCTTCAAAGAGAGGACTTGCACAATTCAACACCTTATTCATTCCGAGGACTCAGCGCAGTGCATGATGGGAAGGGTCCTCACTTTGTAGTCCTCACAAGTCATGCAAGATCAGAAAAACACTATATCAATATTCAGACATCTTACACGGATAACAAAGTGATCATATAAATCGTTGACCCAAGGAGATTCATATATGTAAAAATCATGTCTCTATCTCAATCACAACTATGGGTCCTCGTTTTGATGGTTCAGATACTAGGACCTCGTTTTGTAGCAAATACGCGTAGGTGTGTGTGTGTGTGTGTGTGTGGGGTTGTATTTAGTGCATTTTTACCCCTAAATGTAATGTGTATTTAGTGCATTTTCACCCCTAGATGTAATTGTAAAACCGAGCTTGAGAGGTTTGAAATGTTGATTTAGGGGTAAAAAATGCACTACTTACAACCCGAAAACAAAAAACAAAATGCATTTATCTCCATTCAAACATGACTAATTAGAAAAATAAAGAAGAACTAATTTGTTTTGCGCAATAGCAATGTGATTAGGTCGAACTGTGGAGACCGGTTCCGCGTACTTGCGCAAATACGGTACAGATTCATTTTCAAAAAACACTTTCAATTAAAAATATCCAAACATACACCAAAAGGATTTTAATGCAACTCATCTCTCTTTTTCATTTACAAATAACTTCAACAGACGACAGATTTTTTTTATCGTCCGAGTTACGATTCTCACGTAAATACACAGGTCGACCTATCAATGCACAATAGACAAGGACTGTCCCAATCGAGGAACGAAAATTGTTAACTACAAGTGAACTGTCTGAAACTTTGAGAAATAGGGAGAAGAAAAACCTTTATTTTGTGTCATGGTTGAGGAACCTGTTCGAGGAAATTTAGTCACTTGTAAATGAGAGGCGGGGTTAATAAAAGTATTTTTCGAAACTGAAGAATAACGTCGCTTCTGTTCATTCGACTAATCAATGGCTGTTACGATACGCAGCGAGCATGGTTTGAAAATCAAAATTAGGAATGAAATGCACTACATACAACCCAAAAAAAAACCCAGAATGAACTTATCTCTTAAATTTCATCAAACCGATATGTTTTGAGAATGTTGGTTAAATTATCGATATTTAAATCCATTTTGCCGTTGTCTGCAATTCTATGTAAACAGTGAGTTTACCGAATGCAATTTGTATACGTGCGTGGAGGAATGTGAATCGTTCGTAAATATTCAGAGTTATTCATTAGCGAAATAATTACTCAAAAAAGGATATGAGAAACCAATCAGAGAGCAGTAAATTCATTCTCGTTTTCGTGTCACGTTGGCATGTGTGGAAGAGATGCTTGATATTTGCAAGAATAAAAACGACGCTAACTTCATTAAGCGCGTTCATCTCAATGTAAAACGTATAACGCACGTGCAGTCACGAATTCCACGACACAGTAAGTTACATTGCATTAACACGATATCGATTGATACGACAGTGACGGAGAAAATTAGGAGATAAATCCCTTCTTTTTTTATTTTGGGGTTGTATGTCGTGCATTTTCCACTCCTAAATTTACCAGGTTTGAAATGTTAATTTAGGGGTGAAAAATGCACGACATACAACCCCAAAATAAAAAACAGAAGGGATTTATCTCCATTCTAACATGACTAATTAGAAATATAATGTTCGGCAGGAATAACAAAGGCGTGCGACTAATTTATATACAAATTTATTTACAATACTATATACAAAGGTTGTATTACTTACTGTTCATTATTCTTTTCTAATTCACGTACATTCTTTCTAATACACTAACATTCCCTTCTAATTCACTTGTTACCATGTATTACAATGTCTTTACTAACAATAAGCACTAATTATCTAATTTAAGACTAACATCTAACGAAAACGAAAGAACATCCTGTCTCAACAGAATGTAAAGGCTAAGTGTCGAAATGAGCTATACAATCCAAGATGGCAGATTACAAATGTTTCCGCGAAGCAGTGTGCGTTCGAGCGTCTATCCGCGAAGCATCGTGCGTGCGGGCGAACTGTTCATGTCCGGAAACAACAAAAACATACATATCTCACTACCATTTCCTCCCTCCTTGATAGAATACTATCTATCAACATTATATATATATAAACAAAAATCATCTGAAATGAATACATAATGAATAACAATAAATCCTCCAATATCAAAATTTAAATGTTCATATCTTGATCTGAAAAAGAATTGAGTCCAGTTCATACGTTTTGTCATCAAATCCTCGTCAATCCATGAAAAATAGAATCCCAGATGTCATTATAGATGAATTCATTTCTTCAAACATGAGAAACACACATATATAAATTTACCTTTTCACAATTTCATTTCACAACACAATTTTCACACAATCATTAAGGCAAATTTATCACAATTCAGATACTCACAACATCGAAATCCATCCTGAAAATAAAAACACTATTCACATCCAAAGAATTTCACATTTTCAACATCACAATCACATCCAGTGAATCCATCATGAATCATCAATATCATCGACTGTCCTCCTCGATTCCTGCTCTGTCCTGAATAGACGTCTACAACTCTACCAAGCGCCCAGTGACCACGTGGGGTATTTGGTGAAACAACAAGCACCATATCATCAACTTTAAAATCCCTTTTTACGCTGCACCATTTTGATCTTCGATTCAGACTTGGAATCCATTCCTTCAACCATCTACTCCAGAAATGTCTCACTAGTTCTTGTATTCTACGCCATCGTTTTCTTAGACTGAAGGAAGTTCCATCCACGGATTCTGGTGCAAACTCGCCACCAACTTGCCCATGCAAAAAATGATTTGGTGTAAGGGGAACATCATCACTGGGATGAGCTGATTGATATGTGAGTGGACGAGAATTGATCAAACCTTCGGCGCCGACGAAGGCAGTCATAAGCTCTTCATCAGTGACATTTCCATTTTGAAGAATAGCATAGATAGCACGCTTGGCAGACTTTATCATAGTCTCAAAGACACCTCCAAAATGAGGACCTCCTGGAGGATTGAAATGCCATCTCGTCCCTTTATTTGCAAGAGAACGCTTGACTGATGATGAATCTAGACATGATATCAGACTTCTCAATTCCTTTGAAGCCCCTACAAAGTTTGTGCCGTTATCACAAACAAGATCATCTGGAAGACCTCTACGACTAGCCATTCTATAAAAGGCATTAAGAAAAGAGTCTGTGTCAAGACCAAAGGCAATTTCTAAGTGAACTGCTCGAGAACAAAGACAGGTGAAAAGACAGAGATATCTTTTATGTTTTGCTTTTCCTCTGCCCTGAGTCGTCATGAAAGGACCTGCAAAATCCACCGCAGCCCGTGCAAATGCCTTCAAAGATGGATTAAGCCTTAGCTTTGGAAGTGGAGCCATTATCTGTTGTGCCGGTTTAGCTTTTAATCTTCTACACTTATTGCACTGATTTTCCCATTCACGGATCTCTTCACGGCCAGAGACAATCCAAAACCTGGCAGAAAGTGCAGCTAAAGTTTGATTAGTACCAGCAACATGATTTGCTTTGTCATGAACGTGTTTCACAATCAGCTTCGTAATCCAGTTCTTTCTAGGCAAAATGATTGGGTATTTGGCTTCAAGAGACATGTGTTCAACTTGTACAAGACGTCCATCAACACGCATTAGACCTTCGGGATCCAATTTTGGCTTTAAACCTACAAGCTTGCTATTTGAAGGCAACGTTTTTGCTTTGAGCAAACATGAATATTCTCTTTGGAACGCTTCTTTTTGCATGTCGGAAAGGATCTTACATTCTGCACTTTGAAGTTCGTCAACAGATAATTCCCCAAACACTCTCTGGTGTCTCTTCAGTGAACAATTTGCAAGAAACCTTAGGACCCAAGCATATGTTCTCAAAAATCTCTGCCAATCTGAATACCGCTTGGGATCAAGTCTCCAAGGACTTTGAGAGTCAAAGGTAACTAAAGTGGTCATTTGAAAGTTATGCTTTGCCTTCTTTTCCAATTGAGAAGATTCGTGAAGTTCACTGGGTAGCAATTGCTGTGGACTGCAAGACTGATCCTGCACTAAAACTTCTGGACCTGACCACCACAGCTTTTCAGATACAAGCTTCAACGACGTGATACCCCTTGTGAGTAAGTCAGCAGGATTTTCAGCTGTTGGAACAAAGAACCACTGTGAAGAATTTGTTGTCAACTGAATTTCACTAACTCTGTTAGCTATAAAAGGTTTGAATGTGCGACTATTGTTTCTTATCCATCCAAGAACATTCAAACTGTCAGACCAAAAGCTGACTGATTCGATATGAAGTGCTAAAGTCTTGGTGATTGCCGTGGCAAGTCTTTACCCTACAACAGCAGCCATGAGTTCAAGACGCGGGATACTCACTGCTTTTAACGGCGATACCTTTCCCTTTGAAGCAACAAACACTGAAGTCTTTTCATCATTTTGGTAAGTATGCACACAGTATGCCACTGCTCCATATGCATTTTCAGATGCATCAACAAAGATATGGAGAGACTTTCTTTCAACCTTTTCGGCACCCCTAAGGCATCTGGGTACTCTCACATTTTGTACTTCAGGAAGCTCATCGAACCACTTGTTTGCTTTTTGTTTCAGATTTTCAGGAACATCATCATCCCTATCTAAACCTGCATTCCACATCTCCTGCAACAGGATCTTCGACCTTATTGTGAACGGTGCAAGAAACCCCAAGGGATCAAAGAGCTTTGCAATTTGACTCAGGAATGTTCTTTTGCTAAGTTTATTGGCACGCTCAGGTAAGTATGTCATGAAGGTGAATACATCTGTATCAGCCTTCCACAATATTCCAAGTGTCTTCAACGAAGGTAAGTTTCCACTGTCTAACTCAAATTCTGATAATCTGTCTTTTACAGGAATGTTTTCTAAAACAGCAACTGAGTTTGACATCCACTTTCTGGCATGCATGCCAGCTCTACCCCAAATTTCGGTAAGTTGTCTATACTTCTCAATAGCTTCTTCATCATTTTCAACTGAATCCATACTATCATCCATATATGTGGACTTGTCCACAGTCTCTGATGCTAATGGAAAGTCTTCAGCATGGATTTTTGCATTCTCTTGTGAGATGAATTGAGCAAGAAATGGTGAACAGTTAATTCCAAAAACAACACGATTGAACTCATAAACCTCTGGCTGCTCATCTCTATTCATTGACCTCCAAAGGAACCTGAAGTATGGTCTGTCTGAAGGAGATACACCTATCTGAAGATACATCTCGGCAATGTCACAAACAAGTGCTACAGGATTTTGTCTAAAACGAAGTAAAACATCAAACAAATCCCTCTGAAGCTTAGGGCCTTGATGTATGACTTCATTAAGGGAAATACCTTTGTATTTTGCTGAACCATCAAAAACAATCCGAACCTTGGTTGTAGTTCTGTCTGGTTTGACAACTGGAAAATGTGGCAAATACCACATGCCATTACCTTCAGTTTCTTCAACAGGAACTTTCCTGATATAGCCTTTTTCAAGATACTGATCTATAACTGTGCCATAGGCCTTAGCAATAGTTTCATCTTTGGATAGCTTCTTCTCTGTGCTTTGCAACCTTTGAAATGCTATCTCCCAATTACTAGATGGTAATAACTCTGATTCTGCCTTCCAAGGAATGCCTATCTCATACCTGCCATTTACAACTGACATTGATTTCTTTGCAGATTGTAGAGCCTGTTCATCGCCACCTTTAAAGTTAGGTTGTTCAGTTGATGAGAACTCCTCTGCCTCCCAGAACCTATGCATAAGATCATTCAACTCTTCATCTTTGTTATTGCAAAAGAAAGTACTCGCAAAACTTGTGTCAGTATCATCACAAGCTCCAGCTATTCTCCCTATACATGTCCAACCCAAAGGAGTTAACCTTGCAATTGGCTCATCTGCATGCCCACAAACGTCCTTTTGAGAGAAATGTAATCCAGAATAGTCCATACCAATCAAAAGATCAATAGTTGGAGGAGAAGTGATTTCTGGAAATGAAATGTCCTTCAAATGGGACCATAGGTGACTACACTTGGACCAATCAATAACTTTCAGATCTCCAGTCACTTTGTTGGTAGTCAATGCCGAAATGTTGATATCTACAGTACCATTTTTGCTTTCTAATCCAAATTCAACAGGCATTGTGTCAAATGTCTCAGTCTGATTGTTGAGGACATTAACAGAGATATGTTGTGTTTTTCCATGAAGACCTAGTTCTGCAGCTACATCTGCATTTATGTAAGATTTTGTACTTGCATCATCCAAGAGTGCATTTACAGTGAGTCGTTTGTTACCCGATTTGACAACTACAGGAACTGTTCTCAATGCAACTAGGTAGGATTTGATTCTGCTTTCAGAGTGAAAACTGGCAGCATGTGACCTTTCTGTTTGACTTTCTGATGTCTGTGAGGAAGTATTACTACTCGAAGATGTTTGTGCCCTGTCAACATGCAAAAGCTTATTGTGGTTACTTTTGCAACCATTCACTCCACATTCTCTGGTAAACCAACACGATTTGCCCCTATGATTAGACCCAAGACACCGAAAGCAAAGTTTGTGCTTTTTGGCATCATTCCAGCGATCCTCTAGTTTCAAAACTAAGAATGGTTTGCAATTCCAAATTGCATGCTGATCTTGACAGAAGCCACAACTGACAGCTTTTGTCTTTTTCTGATTAAACTGAATCTTCTCTGTACCAAAATATGTACCTGATCTACCACTATGTCTAACTGGATCAGACTTCACCGATTTCTGAGAAAACCCATGACAAGTTTCTGATGCCACAGTTTGGAAATGTGCCTCAAGCAATATCCACTCACGCAATGTGAGTACAGATTCTTGTCTTTGATACTCAAATACCCAACGTTGATACCTCAAAACCATAGACTCTGTCATCTTTTTCTGAAGTTTCAGATACAGAAGCCCATTCCCCAATTCCTCAACCCTATCAGAGTCCTGAAGATTGGCTACAGCTACATCTAACATGTCTGCAAAACGCTCAAGGTCTTTAACTACCCCTGGTCTCAAAGGTCTAAAGTTTTCAATCTCTTCCAAATGCAGTGCAATCTGTCGACGTGTGCCACCATACTTTCTATCCAAACGATCAAGTGCCACTTCGTAAGCTGCAGTATTGTGCCCTAAGCTATTGATGACTTTTAATGCTTCTCCAGACAAGTACTGACGCAATTGTAAAAGCTTGTATTCTGCAGTTGCGGGAGAATTGTCTATACATGTCATAAATGCAGCTCTCCAGTTTGAATATGACTTAATATCTCCATAAAAGACAGGAATGGCCACTGGTTTGAGATACTTCCACATGTCAGTATTAGCTGACCTAACTTTCAACATAGGAGTTTCATTTCTACATTGAGGGACATTGGGAGTATTCTTCTCTACTGGATCATAAGAAGGAGTTTTAGGCCTGTGCATGTCTCCTAAAACATTATCATTATGGCTTTCACTTTCGTGACCTGGAACAACTTGCTTCACTGGCGTGCTGTCATTAAATGATCTATGCTGAGGAGGACTAGGGTTGTTCTCGATGTGGTGTATATTGCCTTCAGAAGCAACTTTACCCACGGAAGCAACTTTACCCACAGATTCAACTTTACCCACAGAGGAAACCTTACCCACAGAGGCAACAGAAGCCCGATCGTTTTTACCAAATAGGTTTATCAAGCCACTTCTCAAACTCATATTAGAGCTTGCATCTGATCTAGAGTCTAAATGCTTGTCAGCACGTGCTTGAGCTGCATCATATTCTGATTCTAGTCTATCAATCTCTAAGCCTGTTTGTTTCACATTTGTAACATCATTGTCCAATGAATATATCTCGGCTAATTTTACCATTATATCCATGGCATGAACTTGAAGTGAACTTAATTGGTCTATCTGATCTCGCACGAATTTACGAGAGGGTTTTTCATCTTGTTCTATACTAGAATACAGTTTGTTTTTTGCTTTTGTGAAAGCCGATTTTGCTTTCGCCTTCTGTTGCTTAAGCTTAGGTATACGAGATGTTAGGTTGCCATTCGAAGCATTGACCTCTTGTTTAACCCCTACCGTCTGCTCAACCTCTGGGTCCCCTTTGGGGATAGACTTTGCCTTTTCTGACATGTCAGATGTCTAGATTTAAGACTGAGTGAGTGAGTGAGTGAGGAGACCAAGAGAAAAGGGACCGACAGGATAAGGGAAAAGAAGGAAAGAAAGGCATAGAGAGAGATAGAAAGCAGGGATTTAAGAATGTATCACATCTCTAACGTCTTTTTTATAGTCTGTTTTTCTAACTTGTTTCACTTACGCCAATGTTAAACCTCCATAACTCTAACTTCTGATCTAACCACGCTCTTCTACCATTTGTTCGGCAGGAATAACAAAGGCGTGTGACTAACTTATGTAAATAAAATTGTACATAAGTTAGTCACACGCCTTTGTTATTCCTGCCGAACATATAATGAGGAACTAATTTGCCTTGCGCAACAATGTGATTAGGTCAAACCAGTACAGACCGGTTCCACTTGCTTTTGAAACTACGGTACAGTTCATTTTCAAGGAACACGCTTCATTAATAAAAAAATATCAAAACATAAACCAACAGGTATTAAATATTATCCTTATTATATATATAATAAGTATCTATTTCATTGACGATAAAATCAACAAAAGACAGATTTTGTTTATCCCGTCAGAGTTACGTTTTTCACGTAAATGCATAGGACACCTATCACCCCTACAATACCCTTTACTGCTATCGCTAACTTCTCATGCAAGATGTGAACTGATTGAATAAACGATCAAGAAAGCTTTATAATTTGTCATGGTTGAATACACTGTCTGGAAATGTGGTCACTTATGAATGAGGGGGTTGGGGGGAGGGGAAGGGAAGGAAAGTTGAAGAATAACGTACGTCCCCTCTGTTCATTTGACGAATCGCTATATTACCGCGCGTTACGGTAAGAAGCAAGCTCTGTTTGAAATTAAATTTAGTGATAAAAAATAAACTACTTCGACAAAAAATATGCCACAGAATGGATTTATCTTCTAAATTTGATTTAAATAGAACGGTATTCTCAATGTATGTATAGAATTGATTTAAAATTCATTTTGCTCTTGTCTGTAAGGCGATGAAAACAGTAAGTTCAGCGAATGGAGTTTGTAAACTTGCGCGTATGAATGTGAATCGGTCGTAAATATTTAGAGGTGATTATTAGCGAAATAATCACTCCAAAATGGATTGTGGTAACCAATCAGAAAGCAGTATTTTCATTCTAGTTTTCGTGTCATGTAATAATGTCACTTAAACCATTTTAGCAATATTTGAGAGTAAGACTATATCAAATACGTGCCTAGTGTAAGGCCTCCTTATACGAGCGATCTTGGTGTTGAAATGTAGAAGCCTGATTGGATGTAATCCAAATAAGCTGATCAGCGACGCCGTTTCAAAAGTAATCATCATTCAAAACGCCTAAGTAAATTTTTTAAGCTTTCAGACACTTTATTCGTATATGCACTTTTTACTTTGAGTATTCTTTACAGAACACATTCGCCTCATTTATCGACATCATCGCAAAGGCAAGTGCGACAACAATTATGTCATCCACGCATGCGGTGTTTTTATTGGCTGAAATATTGCAATGTTGTTTATGTTGCAACGGGTCTTTGGAGCTACCTCTGTGGGGAAGAGAGTGGTAATATAAAACCCAATATAATTAATCTGCGTGTGTGATCTAAGCGACCGATTTAAGGTGACAGAGAGTATTGTATGATTTGTCATATGGCTTATGTTCTGAATTAAGTGCGAACCGCCTCTCTACACTTTCATCTTTAACTCTAAAATGCCCAAATTGTGATATTTTCATTGTTTTAAATGATAATTGGAAAAATCTGTATCACTGTTATAAAGTCGAAATGATCTGCCCCATTTGCATATAATAGCTAAATGACCTATGGAATCCTTTCATAACATGTTCGTCTTTGAATCTGCTGTAAAACTGTTTCCGAAATTACGTTTGAGACACTGCCGCGCGCCACAGTCCGGTTTTCGATCACAAATCACGACTTAAACCTCATTACTGTCCTCATACTGAACTAATAAGGATTAGGATGCTGAATTTCAGAAACAACCATTACCTCTCGATAGAATGACACCATTTATAAGCTTGTCAAATTTGACTCAAACAACATGCTCTGTGCCCCTTTATAGAAGAAAGATGTAATGCATATGAGGTAAGGATGCCTCCACGAATCGTAATCTATACATCTATCAAATCAAATGTGAAAACAAAGAGAGAAGAGCAGAAATTAATTCCTGCAAAGTATTAATGAATATGGTATAACCGATATTGGAAAGTTGAACATCGTCTTCTTTACAAAGACCAGAAGCACTTGAAATAATGTCATATCTTACTGTTGTGCCCCACCACTGGACTCGATACCTTAACGTGGTGTGGTGGTTTGCGTGCTTCAGAGACCCTAAGAGCTATGCCAGCGGAAGCTTTCATGCTTCTTGTAGGGACACCCAAGCTGGACAGGTCGACGGGTAGAAGCCAGACTATTTGAGTCCTTCTAAAACCTGTTGTCTATCTCTCACTATGCCTTTCTCTCCGTCTTTTCCCTCATCCTGTCGATCCCTTTCTCCCTTATCTGTCCACTCTTTTTTGGATGCTTGTCATCCACGTGTTTAATAACTGAAATATTGTACAAAGCACGTTAAAACCCAACTCACTCACTCACTACTGTTGTGCCGCCATGTTGATGAACAAGGGCTGTCATGCGTCGGTTGAGCTTCGTACGCTTTCATTCTGTAGCTAAGCCACTACTTGCACCATGCCCACTTCCACTAGGGAGCATTTCTGGCCAAACTAGCTTTGTCTCTGGTAAAAGTTAGAAGGTTTTGCTGACTACGTTTATTCCCTGGTGTATGCACCCAAAATGGACGACCGTGGACACTTCTTTACAGTGATTGCGAATTGGTCCCGCTTCATGTTTTCCTGCCGCTCCAGCTCAGGTTGCCTCCATGTGCTTTAAATCCAAGCTCGACCCCAAAACCATAGGAACTGCTGGATTTCTTTTGCCCAGTATGTGCAGAACGAGCCCCGGACCCAGACATCTGAAACTGACTCTCATATATCAGTCTTCAACAGATAAATGTGCTCTCAAAATTAATCAAATTGGCCATTGCCATTATACAGTTAAAAGGTGTAAGATTTCGAGGGTTCCCCGATCACTTTAGGGGCGGGATAGCGCAGTGGTTAGCGCGTTCGGCTTCGGATCAAGAGGTCCGTGGTTCGAATCCCGCCAGGGGCTCGGCAACTTTGTCTGCAGTAGAGAACTACACGCAGTCAGGTTTGGGTGCAATGCTACACTGAGTTTCAACGCAGTACCACCCATGGTTCGCTAGTTCCAGCCGATGCTCGCAGGTTTCACCGCAATACATAGCTACCATGGTGTTGCGGACTTTCTCCCTGCAATAATACTGCGATATAAGTGAAATACTCTTGAAAGCGGCATTAAACCCCAACTCACTCACTCACTACGATCACTTTTGTCAATACGTTATCGTGGTGTGGTGGTTTGCGTGCTTCAGAGACGCCGAGATCTATGGAAGCTGGAGATTTCAAGCTCCTTGTAGGGACATCCAAGCTGGACAGGTCGACGGGTAGAAGTCAGACCAAATTTGTGTCGTTCTATAACCTGCTGTCTATCTCTCCTTCCATTTGGAAGGCCCTAATGTGGTAGATGTTTCATAACTATAAGCATCAAAATTTAAAATATACACAAATGATTATCTTTCGAAATGTCTCATCTGAGGTTTCTACGCATGCGCCATCGGAATCAATGCAGCCACTTGGACGTCAAATGTATGAATTTAAAGCATAATGAAATCTTTTGTTAGAAAAGGTAAACATAAGTAAAGTAAGTTTACATATGTGTGTTTATTGACATTTTTGTGTTAGCTTATGTGCGTTTATATGTATGTTAACATATGTGACGATCTCCCTGTGCTCAACTATGAATACCTTTTGTATCTCATCCCCCACTTTGTTTAAATTAGTATGCCTTTACTGTATGAATTCAATCTTTGCAATGTAAGCGGTAAGCGGGCCTAAGAGTAATTGAGGGGTCCGAATGACGGGGTATCTAAAACGTCTATAAAATGCTACCCACTCCTTGAAAATAGTTCAGATGAAGATATTCTGAAAGCTGAAATAATTGACTGTAACATGCTGTATTATTAGCAATCCTGGAATTTGGTTGCAAAATGAAAAGTCATCATGAAATCGAGTAATTTTCGAGTTAGGCTGCAATCCCTTATAGGCAACTGCAACCAAATTATTTTTTGTCAAATATTCATAAATTTTCATGTCTTGGCTAATAATAATTTGGTTGCAGGTTATAAAATTATTTTTTGAAAAGGTTATCAGATCAATTTGGTTAGAGGAGACTTCAAATTTACCTAAATTGACGAGAAATCTACCAAATCAACAGTTTCAGTTTGACGTGTTCCCTCTGACACAACGTGTGACGTAATACCATGCGCTAAGTAACACGTCTTTCAATTGGCTAATTCAGTGTCAAACATTTTCAATAAAATTTTGACGTTCGTTTTTACTTATGATTTATTTTGATCGGTTTTTAGATAGAAACTATAGCTAGTCATTAAACTTACTTGATGATTTATATTTTCTATCAATTAGTTAGCTATCAGAGGCATCTGTTACAGCCAATGAGAATAGTGTTGAGATTTGACAACAATTCGAATTCGTCTCGGGGCCACGTTGTAAAAACAAATTGCAATTAAGGAATAATTTGGTCAAGGAATGTCATAAATACTTACCAAGACATGATAAACTATAGAGAATGTTAGATTTAACAAGGTTAGTAGAAATTTTCCATCCACTTTGTCAAAAACGACAGCGAAGCGGGACACGACATGATCGAAAACCGGACTCGGTAGCTTTGAGCAAGTTGCCGATGTTTCATTGAAATGTAAATAAACAGCCAGGTAAAGTTCCAACATTTGCGATATCATCGATTAGTTTCTCTCTGCAACCAAATTATGTTTAGTCAAGACTCTTCTGTTCTATGAAAACGTGTATTTTGATGGTTTCAAGAATTTGGTTGGAGTTGCCTATAGGGGACTGCAACCAAACTTGAAAATTAGACGTTTTCAAGGTGATAAATCGGTCTGCAACCATTCTCAAAATGTTTCATGTTATATACCATTGTATAGAAAATTATCTCAGCTATAAGAAAAATCCCATTTGGGCTTTTTTGAAGGACTAGGTTGCATTTTACAGTTGTTTTAGAGACCCCGCAATCCGGACCCCTCAATTACTCTTAGGCCGGTAAGCGCAGTTCTAATTGCCCTAGACAAGGTCACATGGCCGGTATACATAGTTAAGATGGTGACGCCATTTTGTTTTGTTTACAGTGGATTATTTTCAAGAATTTACTCATTTACCTCAAGAATGATAAATCTGAAACGTCTCAAATATGAAAATAAACGTTTAGATGTGACAACCAAGACGCGATCATACAACCCTTAGTTGATTAAAAAGTGCAATATGGAGAATACGGGTGCCATGACCTAAAGATTGGATATTGGCTGTTACTCTCAGCGCGCGCAGTTCGTGAATAAATGGCAATGCACACATGCACGGACAAATCCATTTCTAGCTTGCCTTAATCAGTTAATGTCTTTATCCGATGACTAAGCACAGAAAGTTTCTTAATTCTTTAGAAAAATACTTGAAATTTAATTATTTTGAATGTAAAAAGCTAACAATTTCTAGTGCCAGGAATAAATTAGGATGGAGAAAGCCTTCGGAGTCGTGAATTCCTGAAAAACGATTTCAAGGAGCCCCTTCGTGGCTTGAAGATATTTTTAACGAATATACTCCTCCGAAGGTGTTTTCCATTATGTTAAAAGATTGACGTTATATAAGTAAAACTTTCCAGTTTCATACAGGTTATATACGTGTTTAAGTACTGTCACATTGTGTTTGCATGGTGATATTGTGTATCTCGGTTAAAAGTATATTACCTTCGCAAACATCATGCTCTAGTGACATCGTAATCAATGTCAAGCAAATAATTCTGCACAATGTATCGTATTCACTGATTAATAAACATGATATAACTAATGTAAACAGGACGCTTGTAGTAAATTCAGACACTTTAACGTCGTGAAAGTTTAAGGAATCAAAGCAAATATACGCAGCATCATATAGTTAACATAATATCTTCGCATGATTGTCATTCTCAAAACACAATAGAGAAGATATCGTACGTATAAAGCGTTTGTAGTGAAGTCAAGTTTATAGGATGTTAATAATGAGTCGTATTTAATGGTTTTGAAACTACTTTTATTAATAAAATTACAATCTAAACCAGGTCCAACATGCTTTTCATGGAATTTTAATTTTTCAAATAATAAACGTTTTTCACATTTTGTTTTAATTATTTGTTCGTGATCTTAGTGTCCTAAGATCGGATCCGTTACACACCGATTCATCAAGTAACATGTAATTGTCTCAACATTATGTGGCATAATGTAACCACAGTGCATATTCAACTTTTCAGCTGCTTTCCCGAACATTATATGACATAAGAACCACACCGCACATAATGAGGTATAAAATGCAGATAAAAGGATTTACTGCGAATCAAAACGTCAATCAAGAAGGCATTAGGGTATCTATGGCATACGATATAATGTTCAAAAGAAGAGGGGTCTGGGAATCGTTAAGGGGAGGCAGCTCACGCCACGATCTTAACTAGATCAGTTGATTGTGCACCATAGGACTATGCCAGCTGTCAGCATGTGCGTTATGCGGGACATTTGATACCTACAATGTCATAATGACTCGCACTTTGTTTAGGGCAGCTTGACATTTGTGAAATATTAGACCAATATGATCCGCATTCAACTAAAAAGGTTCAACGGATACATAATTTATATGAAGATATTGATTCATGTATGTGCAGCAATGCGTGTAGATAGGCAGAGACAGTCAGCACTGGTGGGTAGGCTAGAAAATGTGTGTAGTGTACTTCGTGTCTTCCCACAATTGCCAATATCCCCGATACAGGGTCCTAGTTTAATCTTAGGGCTTTGCTTGAATGTGATGTAATTGCACGCAATTTGAGGTTAATAAGTCTCATGCAAATCAATACGTCAGAGACAATAACATTCTGGATTGATAATGAATACTCTATCCTTTAAAAACAGATGTCAAAGCGTACGGCAATTATCTTAATGAATCGATCGGAGTAAAGGTGGTATTGAGAAATCAGATAGGGACGTACGCGGTTCGATAATGTGTCGTGTTATATTAAAGCTGTAAACTGTAAAGAACTTTTTAAGTCAATTTCAATAACATTATTGACTTAAGCTTGAACTATATCTAGCATCTTAACGCAGGTCGGTTGCCACACAATATGATGTAGAGGTACTTTTAATCTCTTTAAATGCAAATATCGCCATTGAATCTATAAAGTGAAGCAAACATAACACATTAATAAGATGAAAGGAGCTACAGGCATTTCTAACTAAACAAAGCTTTGTAGACCTCTCCTTTAATTAGGTTGGCTTTAATCTTATTTTAAAGGTCGGATGAAACACTTGACTAGAGGATATATTGCAACTAATTATGTGATGGTGATAATCAAATAAGGTATAAAAAGATGAACTTTTGGTTGC
Organism: Phorcus lineatus; assembly: GCA_921293015.1. Taxonomy (NCBI): domain Eukaryota; kingdom Metazoa; phylum Mollusca; class Gastropoda; order Trochida; family Trochidae; genus Phorcus; species Phorcus lineatus. Next base: position 42,693,732 of record OV121082.1, read on the forward strand.
AAAATTTACGTAGTCCTTGTCATCACCTGTGAATCCGCGTTCCCAACTTTAGAAATATAACTTTAGTTTAAGAGGAAATGTTATAGATGTATAAGACTAATGATTATTTGTTTCATATGCTTGTTAAATATTTGCTCCACTAAGCATGAAGTGTTCTATTTCTAGTGTGTTAGTTTAAGACAGTTCACGGTAGGGTCAGACAGATAGTGGTACAGTAGGGTAGAACATAGGGTCAGAGATCAAAGTCTGTCTGATGGGTGTGCTGATAGATGCATGTCTGTTTGTCCGATCTACATCACTGCCATCTACTTTCACCGTATCATGTTCACTATTCCTCAAATACTGTTTTTGCCGTGCTATAAACCATGCTGTGGAGAATGCACTAAATGTATCACTTCACAAAGAGGACTCTGACATGGAACTCACATTAAATTCGTGTTTAGATTAAATACACGCCAATCATGTAGCTTCCCGACCCATCTTCGTGATCAAATACCTTTGATTCCATAAGAAGCTTTTCTAATTCAATCACACAGTGTGTTTAACTATATTTGCATGTATCCAATTCCTTTTTAACACTTTATGTGGCAAGATAGTTGAATTTTACAATGACCGTAAAGAAATATTTTGTCCCTGATATGAAATGTAAAACTATACTTGAACGTGACTCGTGATTGTCCATTGACATTAATATTGTACTTGGGTCACGAGAAATGTCAGTAAATTATTCCTTTCAGTTGGTTTATTGATACTAGCATGCAGGATTATAGTTTTTTTCTATACGTATAGCATAAATCCACCAACTGCTGTACTGATTTGGATGGCTAAAATAGATTACCCTTGTTTTCTGATCTCAACATTTAAATATTTTGTTGGAATCAGTGATAATATTTAGCATTTTGACGCTATCAAAGGACTTACTTGAGTTCATAATTTTCAAACAGATGTTAGTTTTCTGTATCGTAGAACCTTGTTTCGGAATCGACATTACATGTGGAGTGCCTTTAATCCAAATTAAATTTTAAAGTATCTACTCTAAACACTTATAATGGAATTCAATTAAACTGGTCTTGGAAATGCTAAAAAGAAAATACTTAGCATCTTTACACACGAAACTATTGATAGTTATTCGCTACAACGTGAACATTTGCGTTCTCTTTGATGGGCATTTAGAAGTTGGTAAGATGAATAGGGATCAAGTTTTATGGATGTACAATTTCTTATTTCAAGATTTCGACGTTTCAGTGAAGGTATTAACACTGCTATCAAGTAAATGATGATCACTTTGCAATCTGGCAATAAAGTAGTTGTAAATCAATATATAAAACTTGTTCTCTATGCAACAATTTTGTTATTACTCTTTCTTAAGGAAATCTTGTTTGAAAATCGTTGACAACCAATCTTAAGCTATACTTCGTACCCAATTCAAGCATATGAAAAGACCCTTATATATTCAATGTTTATTACATAAATGATGCTAGTTCCACGAAGCGATATGTTAAATGTATGGATGACTGGGAGATAAGTAAAAACAAGTCCTCGTTTAATCAACATATTACAGTTAACATTCACATGTACATATATCAAGCAGCAGATAGATATTAAAATAACTGCCACATCTATATCAGTCTTTAGTTCCTTATTTATATTGTTCTGAAATGAATTAACCTTATTATTACGCAAAGTGGAATGTATGATAGTGTAATTCTATTCACATTGAAAAACAGCGAAACATCACAGGTTTGAAGGATATTCTCATTGTCAAATCAAGTACTTCTATGTTATCAAACTACAATCAATTTGTATTGGATTTATAGCGATATCATCAATAAAGCTTAAATGAGTTCATAAACGCATGTTGAAATTAAGTAGGTAATTGAAAACGTAATGCTACATACATGTAGTTAATATACAAAGTCAATATATTTGTCAAATACAAATTCCATTGATGTTAAATATATGCCGTTCATATCATATGGGTCATACATTAAATGACAGTATGTGTAACACAGAAGTTACAAAAAGACCTTCCGAAACGTTTAAAGATTCATCAGTTTAGATATATATTTTAGACAAAATAAATGATATATTTAATACAACCAGATTCACTTTTTAATCAAACTAAATCCTTACAGTGCATGGTAACCTAACATAAATACCGACTTCCGCTTCAAATCGTCAGTAAAGGTAGAAGCCAAGATTAGGATAACGATGAAGGTATAACCCTAAGCGGCTTCTAAATGACATTACTGGGACAAAATAGTCGTATGAAAATAGAAACACTCATGGGCTTAGTTATCTCACGAAGAGTGATCAATTGATGGGGAAAAGAGATAGCTTGATCGACATGAAGGCCCTTTTAGGTATATTACCTACAGAATGTGCACCTTAATTGCTTTGTCGACACAAATAGCTACAATCAACCAAAGAGATCTTAATCGAGTGTGTGCCAATCTTGAAAATTGCCTGGAGATTTTTAAGGTCGTTCTCAACGCATCGTTGACCATAACCTAGTTCAACTGCATAAAAATTGTCATATTAAATTCTTCATTGATGAACTCAAATAATTCTCATTATTACCCATATGGTTAATCATAAGCGGTTACATATTTTCAATATGAGCACATGTGCACATATCACTTTTGCCTAGCAACGATTGTTTCAGAGCGAGTTACCGTATTACCTCGTCTGTGACGTCATAAAACCATTGTTCGTGACGTCACTGTAGCGGGCCATCAAAAAGGAAGCAGGCCGCATTCCGTGTGTTTAAAATTTAAATAGAATCAGTAATAAAGAAATTATAACCCTCGGAAGTGTGTCATATCACTTTTACGAAACTCGTGCGAATTTGTGTATTACCCTCGCTCTCGCTCTCCTCAAAAATTCACACTCGTTTCGTAAAAGTCATATGACACACTTTCTCGGGTAATAATCTCTATTAGTTATTCATGTCATATTTTCTATGCAAGCTAATAACATACCATAGGCACTTTGCTGTAGTTATGTTCTTGTATGGCTATTTATTTTTCTCTATAACGAAGTGCATGGAGTTTTGGATTATGGAGCACAAAGAGACAATTTTCAACATTACTTACATTTAAATATGTGCATAATCATAATAGTATCATTTAGTAGAGTTAAAATAATTTGAGATATTAAGATGATACCACTGAATAATGGTCAAGTAGATGTATAAAGGTAGGAATGAATTTATCTCCGGTAAATATTTTGTCACAGCAAAGCATGAGATGATGGTTTTTAGTCAGAATGAACACCAAGGTATTTATGTATGACGTGAGTTTTAACATGACACAGTAACCTCATACTTACGTACTTTTTATATAGATTTACATGTAAGGGTTATGTCCGTGCGGAGGTAGTCTCTATCTTTTGCATGAAAGAAGTTACATTTGAACGGTTACAGAACGCATTGACGAACGGCAAAGATCGTGCATCGCATCAAGGGAGCTCCGACGTTATTCCCAAGCGTCTGCATATATAGAGGATTCAGTCTTTTTCAGAAACAGATGGTACATGCAAATGTTTTGCTCACGCAATGACGGATTTTGATACAACAGGTTCTGCCTGATCTAATGTGGTAGCAGAACATAACCAAGGCAAGGCTGCGGTCAGACCGAGTTGAAAAGGAACCCGATTAACAATGAGTTCGTATCTTTGTAGAGTTAATATTTCGAAACTGTTATTCTATTTTAACATGCTCAATTTAGTTCAGACTTTGGAAAACAACGGAGCAGTTTACCATGCTTATATATAAACCTTGTATAATAAACGTGTTCTGTGTTACAAATAGGAGACATTTTGAAAGTTTTTAAACTTTTATCTAAATACAACGACACTGGTATGACGGAGTGTCCGTTAGGTTGAAGAACGCCCCTTAATTTTAGTGTTTCATGTACTAAAATAAAAAATATAACGTGTTTCTAGTACAGAGAACAATAACACTACATAATGTACGACACAGGTACATGACGTCTTCAAATGAGTGTTATTTCATATATTATTGCAAAAACAAACCGAGTTATTTCTGTGTACGCTAAATAGCGTCTCATTATTTGCCTCTGATATACTAGCAAAGCTCGTTCACTCGCCATAAAGGTGCTTTTGCTTTGAAGAACAGCTGTACTAACGTTTTCCACTTGCCATGTTATTATTTGACAATCATCGTGCAGTCGTGCATACCATTCCCATCTGCATTTGTTATATGTAATAGAAGAACCAGTCCAGCAAACAATGAATCACAGAGCTCCAGTACTTTCTAATGCAAAATTCAAGGACTTCGTATTGTCTTGTATTATTGCAGTATCACGTCTCTTTATAGCTTTCCGAAAAGTCTTGGTGAGATACCAATGTCATATTTACAGATTCACGACGTAACTTTCACTTGCGTTAATAGCAATTAATCTGACGATTATATTTAAAAAATTAGAGCCATTTAAGAAGATGAATCTTACCATTGCTCATTCTCTCCACAAAAAAAAAGAAGCAGCTCAAATCATATCCTCCCACGCTAACCACTGTTTTAATTCGAGCACTTGAAATGGAAACGTTTGACTAGATGCAATAAAAGTTAATTATGCAATCAACGACGATGTTTCAAAGGTAATCAGTCGCAAAATCGGAGTCCGTTTGGTATGCTACGGGATACTCAAATTAATTCAACTGTGAACTGCGCAATCGATTCTTCTTGACAGAACACGACCACACTCTATGGCGACTGAATCATGGCAGCAAGCAAACCTACTTTGCAGGTAAAAAATTCGTCGATTAAGGAATCTACCGGATCCCAGAAGGTGCTCGAATGAAACAGAAGCTAGCATGGTAGGACATGACTCTTTGTTGGGGAACGACTATGCCTGTCTGTTTCCTACCTCGGATATAGTCATACCTTCATAATTCTTGATAATAGCTGATATTCGAAATTATGTTTCCATATCCCATTACAATGAGATTGATTTAATTATATAGAGTTAGTTGATTTTATCATTTGTTAAAATTCGTTACTTCCATCAAGTTTCTGTTTCAGCATTTATAGTCGTTAAAAGCTATCTCATCCTATGCAAAAACGTACTCCTTATTAAAATTAAAGAAATTTGTTCTTGAAGATGAAATTAAATTAGAATTTAAATTAATTGTAAAAAATAGTTCATCCAATCACATTTATCAAATGCTTGTTACTTGAAAACATATGACCATCATTAAAATATTTTGAAATTGAATCATTCTTTATAAAGGCATTACCTTAAAATAATTAATGGCTATAACTATTTCGGGTCTTATTAAGTCCACATCTCAAATCAGTCATACATAATTTAGCATTCCCTCGATTTAATTCTCAAATCAATGTCAGATAATCTTGTTTTTTAGTTAAAGTTTAAAGCAGAACGTTTTTGTGACCGACAAGAATAAGGATTTTCATCAATAATTAAACTTCTCCTACTTTTTATCTAAGAATAGCTCAGAGCAGAATTGTTGGGGATTGTAAATCGATAGGGCTCTCGTGCCGTGTGGATCTTGACTCAGTACAAAGGTGATTTCCAAAAGTACGGGATGGAGTGGACAAAAATTGTCTTCTGCGGAACATATGACTAAACATCAACTCGATTAATTGAATATGTCTTTTTTGGCGAGGGAATTTTATTCTAATTAAGAAATTGCCATTTTTCTATGTTGATGGAGCCCGATTTTAAAATATTCGAGATGGTCAAATATGTTGCCATGAAATGAATTGATAATAGTGTCGCTTAAGCTAAACGATTTTATGGTTGAAACTGTATTTCTTACAGAATTGTTCGTTCGAACGAAACGACAAACCTGTTATATAATGAAAAATAAAACAATTGATAAAAAAATTCCCTTAACGTGAAGATTGCTTGTTGAAATGTATTTTTAGGAGGGGGAAGAGGGGGCGGGGGGGGGGGGGGGGGGGGGGGGGAAGCTTTACCACTCAAATTCGTGTGAACTAACCGCCGAGCCGTCAGTATCGACCGCGCAAGCTTGAGCAGTTTAAAAATGGAGTCCTCATCCATCTGTGACTCATGCATTCGCTGATTGACAACGAACTAGAAATTGGCCTATGACACCGACTCTCAATATCTAATACATGGTTTTGTTCGCATTTTATTCAATTTCCAAATTGAAGATCTGACCAGGTGTAACACGGAAGGTTGTCAAATTAGGAAAATGCTGATTGCCTTCTTATCTAATGAAATTAAACATGACTTTTGAACTGAAAAATTACTCTCAACCTCTCCGCTTACATAAACAGTGGACAGTCATAACATTACGATAACCATTCCTTACAATTTAAATCACGTCTCGTTCATGAATAGTATATCACCATCTTCTCAGTTTGTGCACCAAGAAAAGTACATACAGCCATGTCAAAAACAGATGTCCCGTAGTATACAACTGCACTTACATACCATGTACCTGCGGCTAAGATCAATACAACATACTAATTGCCGTATACCTGTGCAGTTCCGACCAGTCGGCGGGACGTCACACGGTAGAGCATGCACAGTTTCTGTTATGAAAGCGCACGTGCTCTACTGGCTGACGCCGCATGAGGTCCGATCTGGACAGGTCAGAGGTCATATTCGGGTGAAACATCTCCCCCCTGCTACATCTGCATCTGTGGAAAGCCTAAAGCACCGTATTTCCTGTGAGCCATTCGATCGATGGCGTGTAAACAACTCGCCAGCGATGCACCGTTTTCCGTTCGCTACCAACAGACCCTGTTAATCGAATACCGATATCGTTTGTTCAACTGGACTTTGAGGCAACACTAGAGAGATTTATTCCAAAACATGAATTAGACTTAATTTCTACACGTCTTGTCGACATCACTGGCATCGGATCATAAATCGCCTGTCCCGACTAACTAATACTCCTGCCATTTCTGGCAGCGAGCGGTTTCTGAGCGGACGCGTGCCAGTGTTGGATTCTTTGTCGTCTGCTCACGGATCAGTTTACATCTACAGCCTTCAAAATGGCTGCTCAGACTAAGTTCGAGCGACGAGCTCTGTTTCTAGCAACAGCGTGTACTGTTCTTGCTTTTATATTTGAAATTGTGGCAATTTGTACGAACAACTGGTTAGTTTTGTCCATTCCTGAAGGAGCGTACCAAAATGCAAGCGGAAACTATCTCGTAGAGGCCTTCTCGGGACTATGGAGACTGTGCCGTGTTGAAGTTTCTCGACTTGTGAAAGAAGGCGGGAAGACTGTTGAAACTCGGCGTGAGTAAATTACCCTCTTTCTTATTCTTACTGTATGTGTCGACATTCACCCCAAAAATCTATATAACTACATCCTACATTCATCATTTAAACATGCAGTTAATTCGACATCTTTCAAGCTAGACTACCAGTGCCACCTTTTCGCTAAGCACGTGTGTTTTGTTACATTTCCCCAAACGTATATAAACAAAAGCTGGTTGAGCAATTATATTGATCAATTCGTTCGAAAAGAAATATTTTGATTTGGTGATGGAATCAAAGTCATGTTGTAGTCCGAGGATATAAATTTCAGGTCTATGATGTAGGTATAATGCTCGGGTCAGACTGGTTCTTTATCCAAACATATAGTTCGATTCTTGGGTTGAGTTGCGTGCACACCCATGAAAGAAATCCTTACTCAATTACAATAAGTATCAGGAAATCATATATGTTTTCACGTGCAGCTCGTCCTTACGACTGCACAATGCACCGATAAGGACCATAACGTGTGGACCAGTCGTGGATGAATGCCAACATTGCCACACAGCGCTGTAACAGAAGCAGGCCTAGGAGACGCACGTTACCTTCGTTTAGTTAACGTTCCGTGTTCCTTAACAGCCAGTATAAACGATCTACTAAATCAGTGTTAGTTATTTCTAATTGTCTATACTTCATCAAAGACAGCGTAATTGCCTCGGGTGGCAAAAACAACTGCAATGTTCGCAATTAACGTTTTCAGAATGGAATATGCTCTCCTCAGTCAATGATGTAGCATGGTAAAAGAAGATTATGTTGGACTGTAATGTACATAGCTTCAATACCCAATACGTACAGCATACGACATGGTTGCCTTCCGTGACACACTCTCCTTACTCATGTCCACGGATTGCAGAGGATGATTAAAACAGCATGTTGCTTTACTATCCAACGACTTAACATTTGGTCCTTTCATAGGTTATTTTTGAGCAATGATGAAATTGAATATCCTTTCAATTCGGTCTTTTAATGACGTTCTGGTCAATTTTCTTATCACCTGAGAATTGATTTTTTAAAACCACATTTAAAACCCCTAATTATATTAAAAGAAATGTATTGTTTAAGTTTTACAATTAATGCACACAATTTGTCATTTCTATATAGATACGCTAATCCATTGTAATTAAACGATGAACTATATATAAGTGTTCTACTAACACGTTCACAACATATTGCTATAAAATAACACCATTTCTCAAGACAAAGATACCGACCAAAACAAATCCATTATTAACTTCCATCTATTAAGGAAAATAATTAGTGCATATCAGATCACAGATGTTAAGATGTGATGTTTCTAGTTAATTGAAACTTGCGACCCAGGTTCCATCTCCCAAGAGCAGCTACCCTTCTTTTACTATATACATAAGAGCTTTGTTCACAGGCAGTAGAGCACAGGCAAACTATTTCTGAACAAAGGAGCAGCCTACTGTCGGAGGAATACCCCTCTATCAAACCTAGTAATTAAAAAATTCTTTGGATAAACTACTCAATACAAACCATCGGCGATGGAGCCTGTTCGTCTTTGAAAGAGGTTCCTTTCATTGTCTCCTGTGTTTAAAGAAGATATTTGTAAAGAGATGAAATGCTTTGTAGAAAACACTACAGGACTGATTAATGGAGTGGTATTCCAGAGCAGGGGTGAAAAGGCCTAGAAAAGTTTAAAATAATTTGTGGATGAAAATAACGTCGACTGAACACATGTGTCCTGTTTAAATGAGAAGGGATTAGTGGTTCAGACCTTGGGCCATCGGAAATGTCGAAACTGAAAACTGAAATTAAGAAAACGTGACGATATTCTTATCACTTCTGATCAATAACCGAAAATGGATGTTTAATTTTTTCATTCGTCATTTTTCTAGTGTGGGATCTAAACGGGAATGACACATAAATGTTTTCCAATATTAAATTCATCGATACGAGTTGATAAAAGTTGATGTGACGTGTCTTTCATTTTTATCAGTGAGTGTTGATATGTATGGTTTAATATTCAAAAGACATGGGGCTGAGCGGTTATTTACTATCTAAACAATACTTTACAAGTTTTAATAGATACCAACATCACTGAACACGCCTATGTCACAGCAAGTTGAATCTTTGATGCAGTAGCATTGTGAGTCATACATGATGATGTCAAATCATTATGATATCTTGCACTTAGTGAAAGCAGGAAAAATTCAATGTCAGAAGCGAGGTCGTAGCTCATACGTGATGTCTAGCATGGAACAAAGCTATGAATGATGACATTGTATATTATTCATTGTTTTTGCATGCTTTTGAGATCACTAGCACATAATGTCATTTTTTCAATACTTTTTCTCACTTCGTCGTAAATGTTTTATGAACTCCAATGTAAAGTATAAATATAAAATACTGTTCGATTTGTATTTGAAATCCAATTGTATCTAAGACACCGAACCAAAAGCAGGCACGTTCAAATGGTTCAATTTTGGTTCATAAATACCTTAAATGACAACTATTGCAATATTATGTTATCATGATATCCAGTGATGATGATTGTCCATCACAAACTTTTAATTAAAGCATTAGCGACGTAAATAATCCTGGAAGCTATGGTGCATTTTCAGTATGTGTAGGAATAATGGCCTAAAGTTTGTTAAGTAAACGTTCAGCGTTAAGCTTTAATTGGAAAAAGAGACAGAAGTTTACCTAACAAAGACCAGCCTATCGATGATCCCCCCTACAAATACCCTTGGCAACGACCGTAAATTGATTTTGTATGCAGATGATGAGGAACTCTGTTTATAAAACGTGACAGGCTTCATAATCTAATACAAAAGCATTCTTCCCGCAAAGGTGAGCCGTATGGAAGCAAAAAGAAGCACTCTTGTTTCCTTGATGATATTTGACAATGAGCACTAGAATACAGGTGCTATTGAAACCAGGGTAAGGTTAAAGTTTCAAAAACGCTTTAGATTAAAGTAACATTGGCATAACATGGATGTAGAATTCGATGTACGTTGCCGATTGGTTTGAAACATATACATACATAGTAGGAATGGAAAAAGATGAAACAAAAAGTATTGTTTTGTATACATGAGAAATACAACAAAACATGATATGTCATAATAGCCCATGACAAGGAGAAACAACCGTATCCAATGTCCGTGGCAGAGCTCTGACAAGTATCAAGCGTGCACTGCTCCTTTTGACATATATTATGATATATATATAGACTGGAACCTTTCCACTACAAATAGCCAATGACCAAGCCATTCTTCACAGATGGAAATACATCTTGGAATATCTGGCTCACGTATGTGTGCCATACCTCTTCTGCGGTATTCTAACAACAGGAAATGCACACTACACATTATTGTCTTGTGTTTTTTTGTCTCCCTACAACGTAATCTATAAGATGTAAACACTCCCAGAACATTGTAGTTTTTCAAACGAGTTACTGCTTCTGTCAGGTTACCATGATAGTGATTTTTTGAGGAATTATTATATATTTTCAAAGATACTTATTCTGTTAATCTCTGTGATAGCTTACCCTTTTTCGACTTGCTTTTGTCTGATCACTAAACTTAAGCTTGTCGGTTTGTAACATCGATATTTAAAAGCACTATATCAACCTGAGTAACATTTGTTCTACTCCCTTGCTTTACGTTTTGATATGAAAATGTGAGTAATACTTAATAATTATTTAAGGTAGTAAGTAAGTACCATTAAACTTACATTAGGTTTCTGCATATTCATATTGACTTGTTCCACACACTTATCAGCCTGTGCCAGAATAATTTTGATATGCATATATAAATTAAAGTCACAAGATGTATTTTTTAAACGGATAAGTGCGTGTACAATTACTATTTATTAGGTACATCATATTTAAGAAGGATCAAGTGCACCACTAATCCACCATGTGTAATGAAACCCGATATTGTTATAACTACTCGTTCTGTGGTAACTAGACGTAACTATTATCAAATGTGCGTTTTCAAGTAGGTTATATATTATGCATTAGCGCTGATGCATATGTCATGTAAACGACGAGTTAACAACTGAATTTCAAAGTTCATGTTTGATAAAGATGTTAATGTTTAGGTAATAGCTTTTTAGATTATTGTGACAAAAAACTGAAGTGCGAGGTTGGTGTATATAGCGTGGTGGACTACATGAAAGAAAATCAAAGATTTGATGATCCACAAGACGTAAAGATGTTTCGTTTGTATTTGAATTATCCTGGCAGTATTGACACGGTTGATTGCAGGCAACTCTGCTTTCCTTATAACTCGATGCTGTAAGAAACTTGTATCAATTCAGGAACTGATGCTCAAAAGTTCACATATAACGCATCGAAATCGACATTGACGGATGGATTTTTTATTTTTTGAATGCGTCAATTTGATTGAATTCTGTGATAACATAGGGCGTAAAAGTCGAAAAAGATTTCAGATCAATTTCACAGATGGCATGTCAACTTCATGATCGAACGGTGCTTCAAGTATGATGTTGAATTATTGCTTTATCTCAGATTTTCGGGATTGAAATACTGATCATGTAAAAAACTCTTTAAAGTCAAGTTTTATATGCACTGGTTATGTTGATGAAAAAGGAGTAGCGTAAACCGTTATTTTCATCGATTTCACTACGACAAGGTAAGTATTCTTTTAACATATCTCTAGTTGAAAATTAGACTGTTCCTTATACCATTTGCAATGTGGTATTGCAACAGGTATATCATTATTTCTTACGCGCCTGATACCATATCATATTTCAAGCGATTCTATACGAACAGGGATCACCAGACCAAAGGACAAATAGGATTTTTGCATGGCCGTCCGTCGTCCGTCGTCCGGCAGGCATTTTCCCTTACATCTTCCTCTCCGAAACCAATTGGGAAAGGAGGCTGAAATTTTAAGAGAACCACATTCCTGAGATGGAGACTTAAATTCATAACTTTGGTGTTAAACCCCTTTCGAATTTGATCGTGGCAGGGTGCCAACCCTCAAATCTTCTTTCGTTAACTTTAACGAAACCATCAATGCTAGGAATCACAAATTTGGAAATTATTATCTTTGTAGGAGTTATACTACAGTGTGTAAATTTCGTTGTCCTACTATTTCGCTGTCCTCCGATTATATGGGCGCGACAGGGCTAAATAATCAGGATGATTTAAAAAACCAACACTTGTTGGCATATGAAGCTCAAAGTTTCAGAATGAAATCTTTGTTACATTTGTTTAAAGTCTTTAGGTTTCGTCTTGACTTCCTTCTTAATATTGGTGTGGCAGGGTAACCACCCTCAATTATCCTGTCGTCGGTCTTAGAAACAACAACCATGCGGAGAATCTCAAATTTCACAACATAGTGATCATCAGGGTAACTTATACATCGTGTTGCTAATGTTAACGCTATACCAACAATTAATAAGTAAAATATAAACTTAAAATCAACTGGCCAGCAGTTCTCTGTGTCCGGTTTGTGAGTTGACCGCGGCAAGGGTAGAGGCCCGACCGTCAAGAACCAAACTCCAACAAGTATGGATGTCAATACTTTATAAAGAAGGTTGATGAAGAACGTGTACAGGAAGATAGGGGATGAGGGGAGGTAGAATTTAGTAGTTTGAAGTTATATTTCAAGTATTGTCATTTTTTTAAATTTTATTTTGTGATTTGAAAGCATATGTGTGTTGGACATCGGCTCTGTGAGGTCCAAAGTCATAAATAATTTTGTAAAAATTCATTCATTACGTTTGAATTATCATATTGGTTTCAGAAGACCACAGAATTGCGAATGTGTCCAATTGAAATTATTGCCTTAATTTGACACGTTTAAATATGTGTTTTTACTCTGTTTTGACACCTACAAATGTGAGACAAAGGTAAACACATTTTGTAGATACAGCAGTGATATAAAAGATATATTTTAGTACATATAGCACATGTGGTGCATAAATATAACGACAACAGCATATTCAATGCTCTTATTACTGTTCGATAAATAAAGTTGCGTGATGATATGGTGAGACAATTGCTTCCCTATTTAGTTAATGGTCCCAAAGGACTTCCAATAGATAGTTAACATTTACAACCACCAGGGAGTCCAGCTTTTAATATCAATCAGTTAAGTAAATCGTGCTGTATTGCTTGGTGGTTTATTTAAGGTTTTACTCTGGCTGTAACGAAAGTCTTGTATTAACTAAAAGAACTACATTTCCCCATTTATTGAACAAGAGTTACTTATGAAAGACATCCGCCTTAAAAGATACGACGTAACTAATGAAATAAAGCTCAAACGACGTTTATACTAGTGATTAAAAATTATAGTTATAAAAGTATATACAACTGATGCCTTATTGATAGATCATGTTTAGATACATGTTGGTCACTTGATGTTTATATTGATAATTAGTATAACGGTTTCACATCTAACAAGGTATCTTTAGGACAGTTGCATAAACATCTCATTTTTATTTTCTGATAGACAAATATGCAATTTATCAATAGATATAGAATGTGGTGGTTAATGCATTCATTAAGAAGTTAACCGTTTATAGGCAACCACAAATCCTTTCTAAATGCCTCGACTGCGCTTAATAGTTATAGTAATTTTAGAGTTATCTTTAGTCAGGTTAACCGGCGACATTAATATACATGGTGATCATGACATGATCAAATAGTCACTCTAGATGATAGAAGGGGGTATACGTAATGCGCAGGTACAAGGCAAAATATGTCAACCAGATCTGAATATTATTTTGTATTGTACCTAACATAAATTGAAATGGACAGTGCATGTTACATTGAAAGCAGTCTAGCTGGAAAAATAATATACTACAGTCTTCGGTTATGGTCACCATAATGGTCAATAAAGCAACTGATTATCAAACGAGGGTTAAAGAGATCCATTGATATAAAAAAAACACCTCATATCATCAAATTTTATGAAGAGTGTTAATCCAATGATTGTGTTTTAGTTAATGATGATATCAAGTAAAACGAAACCAAAAGACCCCGACTTTCATTATCAAGTGCTGACGGCTGCAGCACTTACACTTCGTAAAGTAGCACGCTTATCTCGAAGCACGTCTTTCCTTGTGCCCAGGGCTCTGAGCTGTTCTGCATACACGCTACTGTTTAGCTACTGTTTAGCTTCACGTGTTTTGTTAGCATCGTACTAACGACCACTGCTGACTTCGAGCCATCAAGTGATACCCTGTGCATTTGATAACTAAGTTAGTTTTTTACTTCACTTCACACTGGTTCTTAAATTCTAAGCCACTTGAAGGAATGGCTAATATGTAAATGTTACTTAGGACACATTTTGTATGCTCCTTGTGCAACAATTACAAAAACTGTTGGCATCTGTCAGGATTTACACATTTGTATGGTATGTCCTTTTATCAGATATGAATCGGTGATTTTTTATTTGCTATCGAGGCCGCTCCGCTAGCATATAAATCATTATAAGTGTTTTAAAGAAACAAATTTGTCAAACTAACATACTAGATCAATACTATCATTAGCTTCAGAAATTCTTAATTTGTCGAATCCTAATTATTAACATTATTATTAAAAGATTTAGCCAATTGAAATATATAGTTAATAGCTTTAATCACTAGAACAAATAGTTCGACCTCAATTCAGATTTTGTATTTGCCAGTATAAACATAATACAACATACTCTATGTTGTTAGACCTTAACATTGACTTGTGATGCATTCATGATATTGCAAGATTAAATTATTATGTTATGATACATAGTTATGTCATTTGAAAATACAATTATATTTATTCTAAATAATTTTGGTCATTAACATGTATTTGATTCAAGATACTGCTTACCTGTCCTTTTGCCGTGTAAGACATTTTAATTTCACCCTCACATTACATTCATACTATTGTCACATCTCATAATAACAACAATGGCATTATCTTCTATGTATGACTTTATTAGTTAGGGAAAAGACATGAAAATCATCCGCCATCATTAATATATTTATATAGTGGTATAGCCTTCCTTTTTCTCACATAGATAAAATTAATTTGAATGCATATGAACACTCTGTTTGAACAGTTTTGAGCAGAAACTTTTTAAAGAGCAGTTTCATTTTTCAGACGAAGCATGTACGTCTCACAACTTATTCCCAACTGAAGAAGAGTCAAGACTGAACACAGCTATTGACAATCACTATCTCGGTGAGTTGAACATAATTATGATTGTGTCTACATCACCAGCTCATCCACCTTGTTTGACTTTGCACTGCCTCTGTAATTGCCAGAGGTGTAGACCATTAAAGTTTATACTTCTTGTTAGTTTCTTCATAATTATAAAATTGCAGATGTCATCATTAAAACTCTTCAATTAGATATTTCATATTTCAAAGGTTCAAACAGTAAAGATAAGTCAGTTATGAGATATCACTATCATTTACTTTCTTGTACACTTTGTATCGTATTGATTATTATATTCATTTTAAAAAATTACTCTAATAATCATATAATGAAGACATCAAGCTACAGCTAATTGAAATCAAAGTTGAATTGAACCAAATGCATGTTCGCCAATATCCGTGTGTCATTTGTCAAACACAAAAACAATTCCCATGGAAAGCATTTGGTATTCATGGCTTGGCATGTGCTCCCTTCACATCATAGACAAATTAGTAATAAGTTTTTAGTTACATTAGAATTTAGATTCATCGATTATTGAATATGCAGAACTTATAAGTTATAAGATTCTTTATGAATAAATGTACCCTCATTTAAGGTTTGTAAATTTACTGAAAAAACTGACAAAAACATAACTTTCAAATCATTGACCTTTCATTTGAATAAAATGACATCTTCTCTACTCTCATCAAGTTACAGGAATACTGACCGAATACACCAAGTCAGTTAAAGGTTGCTATGTATTTAAACCTAGCATTTACAAGCTTCATATTATTCGGCTGTTCAGTGTTTGTCAATTTGTCTCTCAAAACGTTTCTGTCCTTTTGGTATTTCTTTGTGCAATATTATTAATAGAACATCAACCTGACCCCTATTCAAAATGTTTCAAAATATGATCCCAGATCTCCTGTTTTCATTTCCAAAATCAATGCTCAGACGGACCTAACGAGCTGGTTAAGATTGGTATGTACTTCTGGTGTTGTTGAACAGCTTTGTGTGCTGTGTGGACAATATAGCTTCAGTACTTTAGTTTTGCATGGATTTACTTCAGTGTCATGATGTAATAATGTGATTCGTTTCATAATTGGTAATTTAAATTCGATTTTTGATGTTGTTTATTTAGAATGACATTATGTTTAATTGTGTTCAATTAATATTTCATAAAATACATCGTTGTCTTTGTACTTATTTTTTTACCTTTTTTTTAAGCTCACCGAGCCTGTAAGGCCAGATGGGCTAGGTATAGCATGGCGCACAGCGTCCGTCCGTCAATCTATCCCTCTGTGCATATACATTCTAGTTTGCGACTTCTTCCCTACAATCAATTACTCTGAAACACTGAAATTGTTTGTACCAATTACAAGTCTAATGGGAATTATAATTTATACATTTTGTCAAGTTGTAGCCCTGAAAAAGGGTCATAGGGGCTATGCCCAAAAACACTTTTCGTTTTTCATAAAAGATTTATCAACCACATGGGATTACAATTTTCGGATTTGGGTATCATGCCACTTCTAATAACGGCCAAATTGGTCGCGCCCTTAACACTTATATTCGTCTTCTCCAGCTGATCAGAAAGGTCCAGAAAGCTTAAAATCATGTGTTCAGTTTCCTTCGCTAAAATTATTTACGGTTTTCTTAATTCGGCCACACTGTTGCCCCTCATATGATATAAGCTTGATAAGCTACAGAGCCCAAAACCTTATTTTCTATGTATACGTTCATTCATTTCAGGACTTTCTTGCGAGAGTAGCAAATAGTATTGCTTCTTGTTTCTAGCAAACTTACATGTGAATTGTTTGTAGCTTGGTTTTGTATTACTATAACCTTTCTTACATATATTTTATGAGCGAAACGACATACTAGAGCGAACACTGTAACATCTCTATGAACTCCGGTTTCTATACAACATTCCGTGAACAGTGAAATCAGTAAAAATGACACATTAGCTTTACCTTACCGAATCGTAGGTCTTTTGGATAGAACGCTAAAATATCTGTTTTAATAAATGAAACATTCTTAATAATTGTTTTGCAGACTACACGCGAACAGCCATTGCCTTCACTATAATTGGCATTTGTCTGATGGCCATTGGTCATGTTTTTGCTGTGTATACACTGAGACATCCACGCTACATCTATAAGCGTCTGACAGCATTGCTGCACTTTATGACAGGTAATTGATCGCTTTTACAGTCTGTGAAAAAGATCATCTGTGGGAAATTTGATTGTCCACAACTGACTCCAAATAATGATGACAAGTGTATTTTTATCTTACTTTGAAGCATAAAGTCTCATCAGGTGACCAAAGTGTTTGGACTGATACATTTTTGTAAAGGCTTTAAATTTGAAGGTTTGTTCAAATGATATATATTTTCATATTTTAACTATATATGTATGTAGTGAGAGTGGTAAAATTTGTTACAAATTAGGTAACAAAATGTTTGCTAATGACAATTTCTCAAATGTTTGTTTTTGTCAATTTCAGCTGCCTGTATTTTGGTTCTAAATGAAGTGTTTTCAAGGAGTGTCGAACGTGAAATGCAAGCCACACCAAACGAGTACCCTAAAGGTACGAAATCCTCTTACGGGTTTTCATATGCTCTCTCCTGGATTGTGTTTGTCCAGTATGTCGTTGCTGGCTGTATCTTTTTATTTCTCTCACACAAGAGGAAAGCAGAAATGGCAGACACTGTGGATGTGATGGCTGAGCATGATGAGCCGCTTCAGTTAGGAAGAGTATGAAGTGTGCATTAACATTTGTAATGAACAACCAGGTCTTTATGGCTTGTATTGCATAGAAAATAAAGCGGATTACCTGATCTTCAAAGTGCCCACTGAGAAGAAGTACTGGCCTTACATCAACCCAAATCACAGACGATGTTTATTTTGTAAATGAACCAATTATTGATTTATTTTATCAACAATTTTGGCATTGAAAGTGAATATGATTCAACATATGGCTATCTTACAAATAAAGTATTGTGATGGAAGTATCATCAATATATGCAAATTTTGTGAATTGAAATAACTTTGTATGCAGTGTCATTACAGATGCAAGCAACTTGGACTGAAATTGATCAAACCATCGAAGCCTACATCAAGTATTGCAATGTATTTCCAATGGATGGTTGTCTTTACTTCGCAGTTGTTTCGGATATGACGTCAGTGAACTTCCTCTTGTCCAAACTGACGCTCAAATGTGTGTATGAAATCTAACCGGAAATGACATCATTGTTCTTTCCCCATGTCGATTGGTGCTTTCCTTTGTGATATTGATGTTGAATGAAGCCGCTGCGTTGAATGTTTACAACCTCATGGTTGCAATGATAGAATAGTTGTGTAAATTGTTATTCCAAGGCTTCCAATTTTACCACTTGTCATATATCCTTATTACTCATAAATGTGTTTCAGATGTGACCGACATTTTGATTGTATAAAGTATGTGCAAGATTTTTAATTCGATAAGACTTTGAAGCCATTTTCCGTATTTGCATGATGATTTTATATAGTCCGTAAATCTTTGAATCCGATATTCATCATATGGGATATTTATATAATGTAGATGATGATACAGTTAGATATATAATATCATGTATATAATATGTTTGACACGGCAGGGAATTATTTGCGATAAGTCGATTCCAAACTGGTGTTCCATTGAAATGAGATATTCAGTTTCGCCTTTAACTAACTAAAGAATTAAGGAATTTTTCAAATCAGTGGGCTTGTTAACCTACCAATGAGACATAACCCTTTCATCAAGGACATACTTAGGTCAGATATGTTTTTATTCAGTTAAAAGGAGAAATTCATTTTCTACATAAGTAATAAAAAAAATTAATACAGAAGTTTTAAATATTATGCACAGTCACTGGCTAATGCAATGAAATTTTTTGTCATAGTATTTCATATTTTCACCGAGCACAATTACGTTCATAACATACGACTTTACCCCGTTTCTTGTCCATGCTTACAAACTCTGCTTTAACATTTTTTTCTACTTCCAATAAATATTACTACTGTTTCATTATATATGTTCATATTCAATCGGTACATTTGACAAAATTGTTTAACGATGGTTTTTTCCATCAGTATTCTTAGAGGTGAATGTACATATTTCTTGACCTCAAATCAAGTGTGCTGATTTCACACGTCTTCCCTCGCCTGCTTTTAATAATAAATGCTATACACAACAAGACCCAATGCACTGGTATGGTGACAGTGTAAGTTTTGTAGGGAAACAAGTGTAATTTCCATTTAGAACATTCACATTTGCGTTTAAAACATAACTTTGAGCTAGATCATGCAAATTAAGTAACAAAGACAACATATCTTACATATGTTTAAAAGGAATGATATTTTGATTTTTACGTCAAATGATTTATAAAAACGATTAACAACATAAAAAAATTGTTTCTATTGTTCAAACTTTAAAAACTATCATGCATCGTTGTTTTATAAGACCTATCAGCAAATAACGTTTCAATATTTCATTTTATAAATCGTTCCTTCACAATTTTCTTCCATTGTTACTATACCACAGTATTCAAGGTTTATGCTTATCTAAGGTCGGATGGTCTTCTACAATGGGCCATCATCCACCTTAGTCCTTTTAGTTACAGGCCATTGTCCAGAAACTTAATGACTTTTTGTATTTATCTCAGGAAAATGTTGTACCCTTACGAATTAAAATATAAGATGTACCTTTCACCGAGGTGTTCAAAGCCTCTACCTCATCCCTCAAATCAGGTAAGGATGCCCAATTAATAATGTAGACGGCATATGCACTTTAAGTAATTTAACAAGTTAGTATATAAATGATAAATTATCAGTGACAATGGCTTTTTTCTTCAAATGATCTATGTGCTTTCAGGAACAGTTGTTAAGTCGTTTTCAGATCGGTTAAATACGTTACATTGTAACGCAAGTATTTGTATTAGATGATATATTTTTTCTGCAACTGTTATTTCAATACAATTCTCACATATTCAATTCCATGTACATACTTAACACAGCTTATGCAGTAGCAAAACATTCAGATTTAATATTCATTATGCATTATCACTTGAATGATTGGAATATTTGTAAATTTATTCAAAGTTTTTTTCATTGTGGCACTGTAGGAATACACAATGCTTCCTACACTCATATATATGCACTTTTTACGACGACCTTACCTTATATGGCACGCCCGATATCCTCAATCCAGATCTCTATTTTGTTACTGTTTGATATTTAATGTTGTGTCCTTTACACATCGAATAAATGAAGAACACCCTGATATCTGTTTCTTATTATTTATTCCAACCATCAAATTGAGACGAAGGTATATAAAAACTGATTTAATTTATCAGTGTATGTGTTATATGCTGATATTGACTCCAATATATCAAAGCTCCTGTGCTGAACTTTAGAGCATCGAATGATATAGTAGCCATTAAAATTCAATACTATAAAAGATTTTTCTTTTAATCAGAAATGATATATATTGTTTTGAAATCTTAGGACCTGTAAATTGAATTGGTTAATGGCTTGAAGTTATGAGTTTTTCAACGACAATGTATATATGCATCCCGAAAGTTTGTTAAACTAGTTGTGTATTTAATGGCAAATGATACCAGGAAAAGACATATTTTCATGATATAATGACAAAATTAATTCCTTAATGTCCCCATTACAGATTTAATTAAATTAAGAGAAAATAAGTGAAATAAATTCATCTATTGTACAGGGTAAATGTACTAAATTGACTTTTCACAATGTTGACCTCTTGTTTCTTCAGCTAGCTGACAAACTGTTACCAAAACTGTCTAATACAAAATCGGATCGGATTTGATTTCATCATGCCTAGATTCCTCATAGACATTAGAAGTTACATGATATATGTACTAATATACGCAGATGGTGAACAAACTGTTGGTATGCAGATATATTTGTGTGTGATTCCTATGTGATTTCCGACGAGAATCATAGGATCGTAATGAGATTGAAACCTGATTTTTATGTGTTCCGTGGATCAGGTTATCTCATTTAAACCAACTCATTTCGAAGCTAAATGTCAGATACATTCTACTGTTTCATACCAATCATAAGTTCTAGATTTGCATACACAATTAAAATTTGAATAAATATCGAAATTGATAGAAGTCAAAATCTAAAATTTATAAGATGATAAATTTTGATATAGATAAAGTTAACATCAGCAAAATAAAACAGTCCTTCATGATAGAAAATAATTTGTGAAAATGGCAAAGTCTTACATAAAGATGAAATCTAGACTTTGCGTTATATCGATTTTGTTCCTCTCTCTCTGACATTGAAAGACTGACACAGCAGTAATATTCGGGCATGCCATTTCTCGCGATTAAAGTGACTAAGAGTATGTTGTTGGGGTCAAATCGGTCAAAAGTTATCGATAGTGCTATCGTTTAACCTTTAAAATGCAAATCGGTTAGTTTATATTAGTGAAATCAAAGATGTAAAGTCACGAATTTGCATTAACAAAGGGATGATTTGTGATAGCCACAGCTTGTCTTCAAATTTATTTTCATGTCGTTTTTGTAGTACTGTTTAATGGTCACAAGTCAAGTAATATCAACATGTCATAATTATATTCGTCATTTGGAATGAATATGTCGGGTGATATGATTTGTTCTCTATTCACGCATTATAGTACTTTGGAACATCTCACAAGCAAAACAGACTTTTATAAAATATACAGACCTTTAAATTTACAAAATGATATATATATATTATGTCTTTACCTATTGAGCTGAAATTCAAATGGAAATGATCTGACTTTGCGTTTTTTCATCGCTTTATTCAATTAAAGTAACTGTTCTTTATACATCGACTGGACATTAATAAGAAATCATAGAAATGGGTGCTCACAATTCTGTATGACAATTTACTTTAACAGTGATGAGAATCGTAACGCAATTTAAAAGATAACTTTGTTAACCTGACATATATGTGGCATCTGAATTTCAACCTCGCATCTTCAATCTGTTAAAGGTCAGAGAAGTGCCACAATCTCTGATCAACAAAAGACAATGCTTAGACATATGAGCTCAGAAGCAATCTTGTAAAAAGAGTCTCGTGGCTTCTTGATAGCAACGAAAACAAATGAATTATTAACCACCATCTATTATTGATGATACCAATGCTTATCAGGCCAACGGAGATCGATTGATGACTTTGTGTAGAGACTTTGAGGATCACATTCTCATCCCCAAATTTGATTCCACAAACCAGCAGGCTTTTCGTCACAAGCAGAAGAGCAAAGCATCTCTATTTTTAACGCTAGAGCAGCAGTATATCGGAGCATTACCGCTCTATCAATCCAAGATTTTAACCTAGCCCTTAGATGAACCAATCGCTACAAATCAAAGACGACTGTGAATCATTTTCATGCGATGCAACTTGCGTTTATAAAGAAGATCTACCTAAAGGGAACAGATGCTTTTTCAGAACACAGATGGGTGATTGACGGTGAAATGGTCCAG
The DNA here is from genome assembly GCA_921293015.1 of Phorcus lineatus. NCBI lineage: Eukaryota > Metazoa > Mollusca > Gastropoda > Trochida > Trochidae > Phorcus > Phorcus lineatus. Next base: position 42,716,647 of record OV121082.1, read on the forward strand.
AGAAGATTGTAATATCCGCACAATAGGAATAACTGCCGGCTCAATACATGGGGTTTGCATACAGAGGAGCAGAGCAAGTTATATTAACCTTGTGAAATAGGAAATAATGGTGTTATGAAACAGAAAACCGTATTATAAAAACATGATGATAATATTTGCACTGATCAATGAATGGAAATGACAACTAAATCTATATCAAGAGGGTACATATTTCACTATTTGTTAAAATTCTAATATCTCACCATAGTGTTTTATCAAATATATAAACATGAGTTCATAAGATATGCTAAACCATGTTTCTGCAAACAATTCCATATCTAAGATAAAGAGGGCATAAGTGTTAGTTCTCATTCTTATACAAAACCACATGTTTTGAATTTGAATAACATATTAACATCACTAGACATTAACTTAGCAGAGCAATATATCATAACACGTCAAGTTAATACTCAATCGTAGCCATATACTTAACAGCGTTATTGAGATATCACTTATTCATGATGCCATGATGCCATGATGCCTGTGTCTTCTTAGTGTGAGTGCTACATCATTCATGAGCATATATCATGTTGAAAAAGGTTTTGGTTGGTGCTAAATTATATTCCCTGCTCTAAAAGAAAAGGTCTTTTGTGCACTAAAGAGACATCCTTGATTTTAATGTCGTCATGTTTTTAAACAAAAGCGTAATAAAGATATGAATTTGTTTGGTTGAAAACGAAATCTAATACATGAAGCCTCTTTAACTCGTTCAACAATATCCAATTGTTCAAAATTATACATTTAGTAATAATTAAAACATTGCTATTTTTTTGTGCAATTCAGGAATTATAATTGTTTGTCACTAAAGCTTATTTAAACTGCATTAACTATATAAACGATTTATGTGCCTAGGATAATTGCCTAATGTTTGCAAAGTAAACGTTCTGTATGCAGCTATAATAGGAGTAGAGACATGGGTTTATCTAACTAAGACCAGTTTGTTGTATATCCCACTAAACATACGCTTGGCAAGGGCGTAAATGAATTTGCTTGTGTAGATGAGGAATTCTGTTTATCAAACGTGACGAGTTAAAGGATCAGGTAAAAACATTCCTCCCATAAAGATGATCCATTGGAACCAAAATTAGAATTTCACAATCCAGATAATTTATGATTTTGTATTTTGACACCAAATTTAAGTTATAGTTTCAGAAGGTTTTGTCAACACCTGATAAAGATATAATGGGCATAACATTGCTGTTTCATTAGAAATATTCAATGATTGGTTTGTAGTAGAAAGTACTCTTTGGCATCAAGTTCCGTCCAATAAACTATCTTCCAACTGGAAATAAATGGTTATCTTGCCATACACGACTAATACAATACATGATTATATGCCATGAGAAGGTGCAACGATATCTGATTTCCCAGGTAGAACTCTGACAGCTCCACAATATGACTGCCATGTGTTTAGAGTGGAACAAATTGCCACTGAGCCAGCCATCCATCACAGATGGAAAAACACCTTGCTCTGATGGAACATCTGCCTTACCTGTGTGTATTTTTCTTCAAATTCTCTGCTCACAAATTCTCTGCTCTACAACAGGAAATGCACACTGTACAGTATTGTCTTGTGTTTTGTCGCCCTAGTAGATACAAAGGAAATTGTAAGATATAGACACTTTCAGTGCATTGTATTTTTCAAACGAGTGATTTTTTTTCAATCAGGGTATCTAGTTAATTATTCCATGACTGACCGTCAAAGGTACCTTTCTTAATCTGTTATACTTGAAAATGGTTTTCCTTTATTTTAAAGAGTGTTTTCGTCGTGGAAGAACAGTAAACTTGTTGGGTCCCACATACACAAGTATATAGATTATAACTTTATAAACCCAATTAAACTGAGCTCACAAACTGTCTAACTTTGAATGTTAGAATGTTACAGGATGTGGTGGTGAACAGATAAGTGCGAGAACAATATACACCTTATTAAGTAAGATATATTAGACAAATTAACATCATTTCTCTGGAAATCATATCTAAGGCGGTTGAGTGTACCATGATGCCATTACATACATACATACATACATACATGAAAACATTTGTATAGCACTGATTCCAACAACATTGTCACTGCTCAGCAGCGCTTGGAGTAAAGCTACAAAGAAAAGTCACATTCAATCACATACTAGAAGGGAATGCTTCTTGGAATAACCAAGTCTTCAGATGTGACTTGAAGCAGACCAGGTCTTCAGCAGATCTCAACTGAATGGGTAGTTTATTCCATAGGCAGGGTCCAGCAATTTGGAACGATCGATCGCCGTAGGTGCGAGATTTTGATGAAGGTAGTTTCAGGAAGCATTGATCTTCAGATCGCAGACTTCTGTTCGGTTGGTATTTTACCAACATGCTAGAGAGATATCCAGGTGCAAGATTGTTCAGACACTTATAAACTAGCAACAGTACTTTGTATTGGATTCTGTATTTCACCGGAAGCCAATGAAGCTCTTTCAAGACTGGCGTTATGTGTTCACGCCGTCTGGTACGAGACACGACACGTGCAGCCATGTTCTGAACACGCTGTAGTGAACTGACAGTATGTTGTGGAAGACCATACAATAGTGCATTGCAGTAGTCTATTCGCGATAGAACAAGCGCACGGACAAGGGCAGATGCGGTACTGCTGTTTATATATTTCCTTATGAGACCGATGTTGCGTAGGTGGAAATATGATGACCTGCAAACCGTGTTAACATGGGATTCCATGGACATGGTCGAATCAAACGTTACACCCAGATTTCTAGCTTCCTGACTGGGGGTGATGACGTGACCGTCGATGTTGATTGCTTGGAAAGAGATGGGTTGTTTGAGGCGTTTCGGACTGATAACTAGAAATTCGGTTTTGTCCCCATTCAGTTTTAAGAAATGTGACGTCATCCAAGATTTGATTCTACCAATGCAGGTCTCTATAGATATAACAGAATCCATAACTGACTGATTGTTCGAAGGTTGAAATGCAATATAGAGTTGCGTGTCGTCGGCGTAAAGGTGAAAACTGATATTTAATGGCCGTATGATATCTCCCAGGGAAGACGTATATATGGTAAATAACAAGGGTCCTAAAACGGACCCCTGGGGTACACCATATTGAAGTTCTCTTGCGTCCGATGAATGATCGCCTACTACGACACATTGGCTCCTGTTCGACAGATAAGATTTCACCCACTCTAATGCAATACCCGTGAGTCCAACCTTTGTCTTCAGTGTGTCAAGGAGAATTCCATGATCGACCGTGTCGAAAGCGGCCGATAAATCAAGGAGGACTAAGATTGCAGCTCCGTTGTTGTCAAGAGTATGCAAAATGTCACCCTGTACCTTTAAGAGTGCCGTTTCCGTGCTATGAAAGGCACGGTATGCAGACTGAAGGGGCTCTAAACACTGTTGTTCCGTGATATGCTCTTTTAATCTTGTTGCAACAACACGTTCCAAAAGCTTCGACACGAATGTCAGATTTGAAATAGGACGATAGTTTCGGAGTTGGTCTTTGTCAAGATTGGGCTTTTTTAAGAGAGGAGTTATTACCGCTTTCTTCAGAGATGCTGGTACACCTCCTTCACCAAGTGAAGAGTTGATAACATGTGTTGTGAAGGGGACAGAGATATCAGGGATAGTTTTGAACAGCCACATGGGCATGACATCGAGACTGCACGACTTTGCAGGAGCAGCAATGATCATCTTATGTACTTCTTCTGTAGTTACAGGTCGGAAATCTGCCAGAGGGACAATACTTGCCACTATGGATGGTGTCAATGGCGTTGATATGTCACTTTCGAGACTAGTTCGTATCTTCTCTATTTTGTCCATGAAGAAATCCGAGAAGGTCGTGCACAATTCGGACATCGATGGACAGGATGGCAGTTGCTTGCTTTTTTCTCTAAACAGAAGTTTGTTTGCAGCCCTGAAGACTTCTTTTTGAGTAGATGTCTTCTGAATCGAGTCGTTGAAGTGTTCCCGCTTGGCCTTATCTACCAGAGAAGAAACAGCATTTCTCTGAGAGTTATGAAGTTGCCTGTGAATTACCAAGCCAGTCTTCCTCATCTGCTTTTCAAGACGCCGACGTTTACGCTTAGCATCCCTTACATGTACTGAAACCCGAAAATGCTATTTATTCTAAGTTTGTCCTATATCAGCAAACCTAAGTGTTACCATATGTGTGTTCTTAAATAAGGTATATCTGTATTAGCACATATATATTTACAATATACATATATACAAGTTAAAAGTACTTGCTTAGTTTGCTATGACAGGGCACTCATCTTAAAAATTAAGATAAAAGCAAAACGATGAAATTGACGTTCTAATTCTAGCTTTTCTAGTTTATATGGGCATAAAACTGTACTGTGAGGTTCGTGAAGTGAGTGTGAGTTCAGAAGCTCAACAATTTCATTATCTAAAAGATGTAAACATGTTGCGTCTGTATTTTAATTATCAAAGCAATGTAAACACGGTTAATGCCATGAAACTCTGGTTTACGATCCTCTTTATATTCTGCTGCAGTGAAATACAAGAAAGCCTGTAACAATTCAACAACCAATGCTTAAAAGTCGACTTGTAAAGCCAGGAAATTGACATTGACAAATGGATTTATTTATTTCACTTGTTTGTGTCAAGTTAATCGAATCCTCAACTTCAAGACCGAACGATTCTTCATGGACAATGTCTGCTTAGGGAAAAGGAAAAAACCGAACGAATTCACTACAACAACGATACAATATTATTATACCTTCAGTTTAAAATCTGCCTTTTGTTTTATCTCTTAGCAATATTAGAAAAATTGTGTTATTGATTCTAACAAGTCACGCAAGCCACACTAAAAAATAAAGTGTTTCGCGAGCAAAGATATTCACTGGAAATTACTTTCAACTAACCCTACATGTAAAACATTAATATAGGACAAATTATAAACAAAATATGAGAGATTCGAATTGAAGCCTACAAACTTATATATATTCATTACATGGGCAATGAATGATAAACAAATGTTGTAGATGCATTATTGACACGTAAGAAAATAACATATAGAGCCATTAATAGACAACACCCTATAGATCAGATAGTAAACAACACCGGCAGATTCATTGTTCTAATTATTGGAACATTGCCAGATGAAATGGAAAAAGGGTTTCTCTATTTAGTGAATGGTCCAAAGTGAACATAGATAGTTAACGTTTGCAATCACCATGGAGTCCAGCTTTTTATTTCAATCAGTTATTTCAAGCGTGTTGTGCTCTATGGTAGTTTGTTCAAGGTTTTATTACTCTCCCGTGTAAGATACTGCAGTGTAATATTTATACGGCGATATTTAACTAGTGTATTACCGTCCCACATATGACGTCATAATACTGTGCGGTTGAAACGTCACAATGTTAACACCGCCGTCACAATAGCGGCCAAGTCGCGGAAATGTTTCGTTCAGTACACTTTCGACAATTAGAAGATAAATAGTTGCGTTTGTAAAATTTCCGGGTTCATTGTTATTCAACACCCGCAAATAAGCGTTAGCCGGAGGTTTTAAACGCTTAAATTTGTGAATGTGAATTCCCGGCATTATTTACATTACAAACATCGTTGTGATAATAGCGAATAGTGGCATTCGTAACAACGAGACCTTACAACATACTTGTTTAATTCGAGAACGAAATCATCAATTATAAAGCTCGTAGAAAAATATCGTAAAACCCCGAGTACAAAAGTCTTGAACTAGCAGAAAACCATTGTGACAGCGACGTAAACATTGTGACGTCAAAACGGCTGGCCTTTGTGACGTCATACCATGGGAACGGCATTCGAAAGAAGGCGGCCGCATGAAACTTTGCGGCAAACTTGGTCTAAGTATGACAGTTGAAAGTATTTTCGTTCTTCAAAAATAAATCATATTAAAGTGTATTTGTGATATCAATATAAAAAAGGACAAAGACAAATGGCAAATCGGAGTACGGCACGAATTTTCTAAGAAACTGGAAAATTAAAACTTGAGTCGGGCCGGCACTAGTGAACATGTTGTATCAATTCGCGGTGATTCGCCTTTGCTAATTTGCGGGTATTCATTGTAATTCAACATAGGGTAATTTTTTAGAATCGACCAATCAGAATCGAGGATACAAGGAAGTCATGTTACAATCATGCTTGATAACTGAGTTCAAGTTATAAACAGAATACTAAACTTTCTTCATTTTAATAGTGTTTTTTTTTTTATTAAACTCGTAAATGATTTGGTATCAAACTCGCTTTCGCTCGTGAAATTGATATGCTGTATCATTGATATTTCATGTTCATGTCCCGGTTTCAGAGTTAACAAGGTGACAAAAACAATAACATGATTTACGTTTTAAAACATTGTGGATCTATCAGAGTTAGGCCTATTTTACTTTATTTGTAGACTGATAGAAAGTAAAAGAAAGTAATTAATTGAATAATGTGGAGGTTAAGGTATTCATTAAACAGTGAACTGTTCTATTGGTAACCAAGAGTCCGTACTTCATGCCACAACTGCCAGCTAAGAGGTAATAATTCTAGTATGATTGTATGTTCGTGCGCTTGATGATTAATGTTTGTTCTTGTTCTCTAAATATACCCTCGAGTTATCTATGGGCTGGTTAACCGGCGACGTTAATGTCCTCGGTGATCAGGACAGGATCAAATAGTCAATTTAGATCACAGAAGGCAATATGCGTTGTAATGATCTACATAGCAAATTGAATGTTTATAAACCATTAGTTGATACAAAAAAGAAATATCTCAACATTAATCTTTATCATATTGCACCTGACATTAATTGAAATGGACATTACATGTTGTATTGAAAGTCCTTTGGAATGACAACTTACTACACTTAGTGTCACTTCCATAATATGGTCACCTGTTCAAAACAGCCACTGATTATCAGACAGTGCCAAGTGAGGGACATTGATGTAATCTGCGCAATGGTGCGTTTTACCTGGTACAAATAGTTTTCAAGTATACCAGTTAATTCCTTGATAACTATGGATATTGAAAAGTACACACTGCCTCTTCAGCAAGCAGTTCATTACCTTTAATTTTATAATAATAATCAATCAGTTGATTTGTTTGATTTTTAGAAAATGATTACATGAAGTAAAACAAACAAACAACTACCCGATGTGTCATTACCAAGTGCTGACGTCTGCAGTGCTTACACTAAGCCTTATCTATAAGCACATGTCGGGCTATATCTGTCTCTTTCTTCCCAGCTCTGCTCCACATTATAAACGCCAGTTACATGCCACTGTTGAGCTCTAATTTTGTCAGCAGCGTTTCCGAGGATAGATCAAGCCATTCAGTTGTTCTATCTGTGCAATAGTGACATATGTTTAGTCTTAACATTTCAATTCCCATTGAAGGTTAATACAGATGTAGGAATTGTTGACATCTAAACTAAATTGTACAATTGCATACACTCAAGAGATCAGATCTTCAAATAACCATAGTTTTCATTACATGTGTAACAATGTTAAGCATAATTTAGTGAGTGAGTGTTTAGTCTTAACATTTCAATTCCCATTGAAGGTTAATACAGATGTAGGAATTGTTGACATCTAAACTAAATTGTACAATTGCATACACTCAAAAGATCAGATCTTCAAATAACCATGGTTTTCATTACATGTGTAACAATGTTAAGCATAATTTAGTGAGTGAGTGAGTTGGGGTTTAACGTGTTTTCAACAATATTTCAGTTATTAAGCACGTGGATGAAAATTATCCAAAAGAGAGTGAAAAGATCAGGGAGAAAGGGATCGAAAGAATGAGGAAAAAGACGGAAAGAAAAGCCAAGAGATGTAAAGACAGAAGTTTTTCAACGAATTAAATTTGGTCTGGCTTCTACCCGTCGACCTGTCCAGCTTAATTGACCATGCCAGGAGCATGTAAGCTCCAGCTATCAGGGTCAGTAAAGCACGCTAACCACAACACCACGGTAAGGTATTCAGCCAAGTGGTGAACGTACAATTTACAAAATATGGTTGGCAATTATGAAATATGAGTTTATTTGGTTGCAAACTATTACATTAGGCCTTTTTGACTCATATTCAATTTTTATATATAAAGTAGGCCCACAACAATACATTGAGTGATATAACATGCTTTTGAATGGAATTCAGTGGTTATAATTGTCTATAGCAAAAGCTAACACAAATTAGATCATATTTAATCGTGTTCTATCAAGTATGATTCATGATATCGTTCAGTGTTTAAGATACAAGGTTACGGTTTGCGGATATTCTGATATAATTGAAGAAGAGAGAGGGGTTTACCAAACTAAGACAAATCTTGATGCTCTGTTACAAATACCTTTCGGGAATTGCCATAAATGTATTTGTCTCTGCATATGATGAAAACTTTTGTGAAAAACATTCTTTCAAAACTAATTTCTATTTATAATAATGAAATTACATTTATTGTGAATTATGCTCACTCTTGTTTACAAAATGTTGATAAAAGATCCTTAGTAATGACATCACAAACTACAGGTTATATTGATACTAGGGTAAGGTTATATTTCTTAAAAGGTTTTGTCGAACACATAAATAAAATTCATTGGGCTTAACTTGGTTGCGTAGCGAAAAAGATTTATTTGTTGGTTTGTAATGTAAATAGTTGTCAAGTTGTCATTAATAAGAACTCCAATAAAACATTATGTTGTATCGTTACAGCCTATGAGAAGTTGGAATGGTATCAAACATGATGGCTTACGCATACGTCCTTGTCATTGTATACAGGTTATTTTATTGTGAGGCTTCAAAGTCATCGATTTAATGGCAGTTCAATCTTTTTTGTACTTGCTTTTAAGTGATAGGAATTAACTACATTTACAGCTTGTTATAGTTTATGCATTCATTCACATGTTAAGTGCAATCATGAGCCGTTAATGAAAAACGCATTTACCGTCAGCTTAGCGTTAATGGTGCTAGATATAGTGAATTTGCTCTCTTGGTAATTAATGTTTGTTTTTTATTTTCAATAAATCCTGAAGTTTACTATGGACTCGTATATGAGCGGAGGTAATTTACTCGGGGAATCAGGTCGTGATAAAATAGTCACTTTAGAAGGAGATATAATACTGAGGCACATTTAAAGTTAAAGTTTATCCCATTTCAAAGTGTTTCATACAAATCATTGGTTAGTGTTAGACAATATTTAAAGTGTCAAAAGACATTTATAACCTGCTGGTCTGTATGTATGTATGAGCCAAGTATGAGTATCCACAATGAATTTTAAAAACACAACGTTCAAATGTTTTCTGTTTTGCAAATGATTCAAGATTTATCAAACTCCATTTGAGTGTACTTGGGCTAGAGATGAATGTTCCAGATAGTGATAGTGTTAGCTAGACTGGGGGCACACAAAACACTCATTTCAAAATATAAAGATTGATCCACAAAACCTACTCGCAATATATATATTGCGCGATATAGTGCACCTTGCAAGCGCCACAAGTCGGCGGAGCTCATACGAATAGGGACAGGCTTTCATCAAGTAAGCCGGGTTCGGGAAGCAGGCTGTGTTTACATTCAATTTGAAGTCTTATTCTGTGGTTGATTGAAAATATAATTCGCTACTTTTATTCATTATCTCCAGGAAAAATATGCTGATATCCTTTTCATTTACTTCACGGAACCAGCCGACCAAGGACATAATTTCAATTTTCCTTTCGAATTTGGTCAAATACACTTCCGATGTATATATTTTCGCTTGATAGATAAATGTTATAGTAAATGATATGTTCCTCAGATGTTTTTCCATAATCTTGACTCTGTTCATGATAGAATTATCCCGCCCATGTGATTAATTTACCACATGAATGCAGCCAAAACCGAAATGTAATTTTAAAAGTTCCCGCGGTCGTACGCTCCCGATTATTTGTACACCCATTTTGTCTCAATTTTCAATCTATCTAGAACTTTTCCTTAAGATTGTTTATAAATTCTATTTCCATTCATCTTTATGTATACTTCTCTATTGTTTGAGATGATTATGTAGCAATTCATTTACATGTGTGTATGCACTTGCGAAAAGCTCTCCAAATAAGATTTTATTTACCGGAAACAGCTATATCTGCCGTTCATGATCAATGCATGTTCATTTTATTCTTAAAATCCATAACCAAAAGATACACGGGTTGAATGATAGTCAACCCAGCATTCTCCAGATAAAATTGCATGAATTTCCGAACATTGATAACGCCTCAGTGACAATTTTTCTTCAACGTTGACCTATACATCTTGAGTTTCCTCTAATGCGCGAAAATATGCGAAAAAACAAACGTTCGGAACTTCTTAAAGGGCTATCCCAGACTGATTCACCTGAGATGTGTTCGACATTAACGTGAGGTACATGTTACTGTTCCGCCTCAAATGTTTTGTTAGCATTGCATTAACAGTCGACGGCCACAGTCGAACCAACAAGTGGTGTCCTATCTGTGTGATAAGATACATGTTATAAAGTGTGTCGATCTCATCACTGCAATTAACACTGACAGAAGACTCTAGATCTTCTTCTTCTTTTAAGACAACTGCAGGAATGTTAGATCTATATTAGGAAACTCATCGTATGTTGCCAGTAGAATAATTACATTACCTGAGGGCATCTGTCATTTTTCTCTCCGCAGTAACACTTCTTCTTGACAACTAATTTTGCCTGTGTTTGAAACGAAGATATCGGTAGAGTTCCAGACAGACTACACCATTTAAAGTTTACATTCTAAACAATCAAAATATTTAAACAAGGAACTTATCATAGATTGTCTTGAAAGTGAGATGAGTGCTAAATGAAAAATAGACGTTCAAATAGAGGAAATAACATTTCTAGATAAATTCAAGAAATTTAAATTCTCAGTTACTACTTTGATGTAACATGTGGCATCTGTGTTTAAATTATCCAGGAAATGTTGACACAGTAAATGACAGGAACTCTGGTATACGATCCTCTATATACTCTATATACGCCCTGTGAAACACAAGTGAGCTTGTATCAATTCAACAACCACTCCATAAAAGTCGACATATAACGCGTGGAAATTGACATTGACAAATGGACTTATTCATTTGATTTGTTTCTGTCAAGTTAATCGAATCATCAATTTCATGAACGAACGCGATTCTTTAAATATAATGTACATGTTGTGTAAGCTCCTAGATTTTCAGATAAGAAAAACAATCATCAACTTTATGTTGATCAAAAAGTCATCGATTTCACTACAACAATAATACAAAATTTAAACTCTAGTTACAAATCAAGCATTTTGTTTTAACGCCTTACAAAATTTAAAAGATATATTATTGATTTTCAAAAATGCAAACCACACTAAACATAAAGTGCTTTTACTAGCAGGGACATTCACTAGAATGATTTTCAACTACCTGTTTAGTCACAGTGTAAAAATAAATAAAACATTGAAGAAAACAGTATTTTCAAATGAGATTTTGTAGATGCAGTATTGACACAGTAGAAAACAACATATAGAGCCTTTAATAGACAGCGCCCTATAAAGCAATTAGTTAACAACACAGGGATATTCAATGTTCTGATTACTGTCTAATTACAAACATTGCCAGATGAAATGGTGGAACAATGGTTTCCTTATTTAGTTAATGGTCCCAATAGGAAATAGATAGTTAACATTGCCATCACCAGGGAGTCCAGCTTTTCATTTCAATCAGTTAATGTAACCATGTTGTACTATCTAGTCGTTTGTTTACTCACATTTTTATTGTTACACTGGTCATATAGAAACTAAGAGAATTGTATTTCCCCATTAGTACTGAATTTAATACTGACAGACCTTTGCCTTAAACTTAATGACATGTGTACTTGTTTCAGAATTAACGAGGTACTTTAGGACAGTAGAATAAACAATAACATGATTTACGTTTTAAAACATTTTGGAGCTATCAGAAATATCAGGCCTATCTAACTTATCTCATAACTGTATACTGATAGAAAGTAAATACAATTTATTAATGGTTAAATAATGTGATACTTGATGCAATCATTAACAAGTTAACTGTTTTCTAGGCAACCACAAATCTCTACTAAATGTCGAAACTGCGAACTTGATGGTAATGGTGCTATTATGATAGATGTTCGTGCGCTTGATGATTTAAGTTTGTTCTTGTTCTAAATATAACCTCGTGATCTCTATCGGCTGCTGTAACAGCGACATTAATGTCCTCGGTGATCAGGACAAGATCAAGTAGGCAATTTAGATCACGGAATGCCACATGCGTGGTAATGATCTACCTAGCAATGTTTAGAAACCATTGGTTGACATAAAAAAGAAAAATCTCAACATTTAATAGAGTTTTTTCGATTCACATTGATTATCCAAATCTAAGATGCAGGAATGGTTGATCAATACTTTACAAAGTCAATTGGGTGCTGCCCTTAGAACAATTATGGAAACTGTCTGCTTCTGTGAGGATTATGTCTGCACTAATACTAAATTACACAAACATAATAAGTCAATATACCACCAATAACTCATCAAACTGTCTATAATTGTCGCTATGAATATATCAACAGATAAAAAAATGTTTAAAACTCTGAATTAAAAAAGTTTGATGCTGTAACTGCTCTATTATGTATAGATGTTACCCTCTAATTAAAAATAGGGAAACAAAGATACTAATGCACCGTTCGTTTTAACAGATTACATCTGAAATATTTCTAACAACAGATTTATATTTAAAATGAAGCACGTACATCTTACAACCCATTCCCAACTAAAGAGGTGTCATAACTGAACAAAGCTATTTACCATCATGGTATTTCACTTATATCACGGCTGTTAGATATTGCAGGGAGAAAGTCCGCAACCTTATTGTGGCTATGCATCACGGTGAAACCTGCGAGCATTGGCTGGAACTAGCGAACCCTGGGTGGTACTGCAGTGAAATTCAGTGTATTATTACACTCAAACCTTACTGTGTGTAGAACAGTTCTCTACTGCAGACAAAGTTGCCGAGCCCCTGGCGGGATTCAAACCACGACCCACTTTATCCGAAGCCGAACTCACTACATATTTCAGTTTATTATTCCTAAATGCTATATCTGCACAATTTGTTAATGCACCACGGTGTTCGACATCACACAGTCTTGTTAATTCTTTGAGTTTAGTACAATGTGGGACACGGGGTAAACGCCTAAAAACGGAAGCAAAAATCCTTCAAAAGCTAAAACATTTTTAATGATAAATCGACTTATGGAAATCATAATTTTGAGATTTGGTGACCTTTGTATCTATCAAAATTGGTAATAGCGTAAACACTTATATTCATCTTTCTTTCCACAAGGAAAAAGCCCAGAAAACTGAAATCTAGTGTTTCTCAATCTAATTGGAATTATGATGCTATGACCCTATGACCGTTTATGAAATAATTACGTAAAACCCTGATGAGCAACAGAAGCAATGGCTCTTCAGGTTTAATATGAAAACGTTTAATTCTTTCAGATCTTTCTTAGCAGAGTTGGAAGTAGCCTTGATTCTTTAAACAGCAACACTGAAAGATAATACCTGTAGCCGGTTTGGATTACTTTCCTTGTAATCGGCCTTTTGTTATCAAAACATATACCAGTACCAAATCAGTCCTACAAAACCATTTACCGTCATGAAATTTCAATGGGTTTTCGTGCCTCTGAACCCCTAGACCTCCTTTCACAAAGCAACCGTAACTAAGGTTAACCTTACTCCTTTTTTTAACGTTGCACAAAGTTACCTTGAGGGCTTTGTGAAAGGAGGCCCTGTTATATCTCGAGTTTCTCTGTCAGACCTTTTAAAGTGGCTATGGTGATGTTATTTCCTTTGAGTAATCCAATACAACCATGGAGTAGTTACGAGTGAAACTTGAACTGATTTGGTGGCGGTTGATAAGTTAACAACATATATATTAACAAGTGTTCAAAGTATTCCGACTGAAATACTGTTGAAAGTACGATAAATCCAATAACTCTGTTACTCACTTACACTTGTTGGCAGGAGGCAACATGCAATAAAAATACATTTACGTAAACACACAATTCATCCTTGTCGAGCATGCACTGAAATTCATCTCTGAAAATAGATTATGAAGATGTTTCCTGAAGTGCATGCTGGACACGGAAGAATATTGTTTCCTACTTTAAATGAAAGCTATGTTTGAGAAGTATTTCTTAACACATGTTCAGCGGCATGTCAGAGCAATACCCGCTACGATCCTAAGTATTTAACAAAGCCTTTGGATGAACCAATCGATACAAACCACAGATGAATAGCCTGGGAGTCTCTGAACCATTTAGTTCAATGAATCTCGTCTATATTAACAAGATCTATGTTAAGAGAAGAGATTCTTTTGTAGAACACACTATGGGAGTGATTGACGGAGTTTTTCTCAAGACCAAGGGTGAAAAGGTACAGAAAAGATCGACGTACGGAAATAACTGCGGACTGAACACATGGGACCCGTATAAAAAAAGCAGAGACTTGCGCCATAGGATATTATAACACTTGAGACCTGAACAAGGAAAACATTTCGATAATATCAGCATTGATCAATGAACGGAAATAAATAATTAATAACTTATATTCAGAGGGCCGATATTTTTAAATATTCGTTATTAATCTAGTGCTTGCTAGAAACGGGGAATCTCGCCTTTCTGCATAGTGGTATATTTGATTTAAAAAGACATGTGTTGGATCCTAATTTCTGTTTGAAACAAACTCAATTAGGTATAAGTAACATCTAAACACCACTGAACAAATCACTGTCCCTAGTATAGCAGTGCAGTGCAGTCACAGCACGTCACGTTCATAATGCAATAGAATTGTGGCTCACACACTTGATAATGTCATTGTGACATCCTTCATTCGATGATACAATGGTCTGGTGAAAAATCTAGTATCTCCTTACTTGATATAGCATGTTCTAACATTTGTTGAACAGACTTTTGATTGATACTTACGTTTATTCACTGCTCTAAGAATTTTGGAATTAAGGAATTACTAATACACAGACCAAATTTTTTAAAAACCCATCTCAGAGTGCAATGTTTTCTGGGCATGAGTAACAATATAAAAAAACAGTCGAGAAAATATGGTTTGAAATTATGAAATATGAGTTAATTTGGTTGAAAGTTTAATCATGTCATTACGAATTTTATTAAATTTTTTACAATTGTAAATGTAGGTACACAACAATGCACTAAGTGATATAACATGCTTCTGTTCTGTTTTGGAATTCAGTGATAATAATTGTCACAAACGCTTACTCGTAATAAACTCTTTAAATAATGTTCTAACAGGCAACTATGATGAATTTTTTAGTATGTGTTTTAGATAGCAGTTTAAAGTTTGTGGGAATTTAACTTTAATTGGAGAGAAGACAAGGTTTTACCAAACGAAGACCAATCTATTGATGATCGGCTACAAGCACCTTTGGGTACGGCGTATTTGATTTGTTTGAACAGATGATGAGGAGGATTGTTTACAAAACGTGACAGGTTTCAGGATCTTGCGGAAAACGTTCTTTCCAAAATAATATTTATTAATAGCAATGAAATAACATCTATTCTGGATTATGCTCACTCTTGTTTTCATAATATTAATACATGATGATATCTGGGTAATTAGATCACAAACTACAGATTATATTGACACCAGGGCAAGGTTTCATATTTAAAAAGGTTTTGTAAAACACCAAAAAACGAATTGGGCTTAATTTTGTTGCATGATGAGAAACATTGATTGGGTTGGAACGTACACAATTGTCATGTTTGCATTCATGAAAAATTCAATGAAAAATTATCTTCTGTCATTATATCGAAATGAGAAGGAAATGGAATGGTCTCTGATATGATTGCTTAAACACGTCGACTACTCTTTGTAACCTTTCGTGCATATAAATCGAAGCCATTTTTCTATATATGGCAAATGACCCAGCCTTCAAAACAACAAATTTAACGACAGATCCCAATGTGCACCTGCCTCTAACGAAAATGTTACTGCAACCTCATTAATGTCGACGGTAATGAATTCATTCACACGTTGATTACTATCATGAGTCCTTAAGATAAATACCTCGGCTGTCAGCTTAATGCTAATGGTGTTTTGATAAAGTAAATCTGTTCGCTTTGTTATTAATATTCATCATTGAGTAATCTATGGACTCGTTTACGAGCGATGTTGGTATATACTTAGGGATCGGGATGTGATGAAATATTCGCTTGGACTTGAGATATGTGAGATACCGGGTACATGTCATGTACATGTATGTCATCCATTTGCTGATGGTAAGTGACAAATTAAATAGCTTATTATATTTCGAATGGTGAAATATGCCATTTATCGGTGAAAAAAACCCTGTATTTTCACTGAGTGAAATAAAAATGGTATTCTACTCAGTGAAATGACGCAACACTCATGTGATGTCATGAAACAACTGAATTACGTCATGCAACGGCCGCGCTAGCGAAGCGTTTTAGAGTTTCATATAGTTAGGGTCATTTACGGGGTTTAGGGAAACATAATAAATAGAACATTTGACATTTCTCGTCGGATACCATGAATATCTCATCTCGTGAAGTAGAAAGTCATATATTTACATTCGTGACTACGCCACTCGTGAAAATATAAATTTCTACTTCACTCGATGAGATATCCATGGTATTCGACGAGAAATTTCAAATATCCTCTATTTATTTAAATTGTAAACAACTGATTGACATTGTACATACGGCCACTGATGAGACAAGAGCCCAATGTAGTAGCAGTACACACAAGTGCTTTATTTGTGATTATATCGTATTCTGGAACACTTTGGATTTTTCTATGGTAAATATATTTTGGTTATCATTTTCCCTAGTTTTTGTTCCTAACAGAATTTATAATACTCTTCGCAAAAGATTGGTTTATATGGTATTTTTACTGCTTGAAATAGTACTAAGGTACGTGTCTGATCCAAGCTCTAGCTAGCACACAATATTTAATCTTATATATATATATATATATATATATATATATATATATATATATATATATATATCAGTATAACCTTATCTCTTATTCTTATATGAAAAAAATACATGGTTTACATAAGTGATGAATTAAGAATTTCTTCTGGATGTATAAAGTGTAAACATTATTATTCTTTTCTTTACTTGCATGACTTTTGATTGTGAATTGCTCAGTTCTCATGGCAACGCACGGACAATACATCTGCCCTTCAAACGATTCAACGTTTCTCTCGTTGTTTGTGACATGGTTTTAGCATGTTTCTGAATGTTTTACAAATATGAAAATATTTAATAATGTTACCAGTGAAAATGCATTTTTGATTATCTTTACACTTTGCATTGAACGCATTCACACGACCAAGTTTGGAAAACATTTCTTACTTCAACAAATCTTGATTATTATAAAGTAGTCACCAAAACCATTTTACTTCCATTTTATAGAGTAATATTGTGATGTATACTGGACAAAATAAGTTAGGAATATATGAAAATTATTAAATCATTAATAATGATATATTTTGATATTGAGCACCTGATGAAATATCAACCATTAAGTTGACAATATCCCTAACTTATTTGTCCAGCATATATTGAACAGGATGTAGGATGTGACATTTAAACAGGATGTAGACACCCTTCAAGGATAAAATTAAATATGCCTGTAACTTAAAATGTCCGAGACGTACATTTTACATAAGTGGACAAGCTCATTTTCTAAAATATCTTTTACACAAATGATGGTTTTGTTGTTTATGAATGGTATCACGTAAAACCAAACACCACCCAACACTTTATTATCAAGCGTTGACTGCTGCAAGACCAACAGCCTACCAAAGATGCAAGCTTATCGCCTAGCACATGTTAATCCTTCTTTCAAGGCTATCTCCGTCTCCTTCACCCGAGCTCTGTTCCCCGTTCACGTCAGTTACATGCTACTGTGTGGCTTCCAATGTTTTTTAAGGATTGCCCTAACGACGGTTGCAGTCATCACACCAGTGGTATCCTATCTGTGTGGTACATGTAATTAAATATGTTGGCCTCTACACTACAATTAACACTGACAGAAGATTCTTCAATTTTAAAACAGCTGCAAGATTGGTTAATCTACATTAGCCAGCCCATTGCATACTGCCAGTAGAACAATTACATTACATGTACCTGTGGGCATCCGTCATGATTCTGTCGACACTTCATCTTGACAACGAGGTATTGTCTGTGGTGGAAACGAAAATATATCTTCATCTTGACAACGAGTTATTGTCTGTGGTGGAAACGAAAATATATCTTCATCTTGACAACGAGTT
This sequence comes from Phorcus lineatus, assembly GCA_921293015.1. Lineage (NCBI taxonomy): Eukaryota > Metazoa > Mollusca > Gastropoda > Trochida > Trochidae > Phorcus > Phorcus lineatus. The sequence continues at coordinate 42,734,994 of OV121082.1, forward strand.
ATTGTCTATGGTGAAAACGAAAATATATCTTCATCTTGACAACGAGTTATTGTCTGTGATGAAAACGAAAGTATATCTGTATATTTTTAGCTGGACAATACAATGTTTAATGCATATGGTTATATTAAAAAATCTCTTTGAAATGTCTTATCCTTAGTAATTATTCAATGTTATGACAAACCGTTATCAGTTTCATTCCATTTTATTTATATCATTATTTAGTAAAGTTGCATAATAAGTATGTTACTTATGCCATGAGATTTTAATAAACCTAGAAAATCAAGTTTTGAACTTTTGAATGTATAAAAAGTATCCAGACTGTTTTGTATTTTATTAATTTTTTTTATTAAAAGTCCATCTATTTGAACTTTCTTCAACATTTTCAAGACGATATTCTATTCTCATTTCCAGAAACTAAGCTAAAAATGGACCTGACCTGCTGTTCATGTTAGGTTCAACAGCTTTTTTTCTGAAGATTAAGGATACGTTTTGTTTTGCATAGATTTACCTCAGTGCCATGAATGTAAAGGGAAATTAATCTTTCATGTGTTTTTCGCTTAGAGTTTCTCGGTCGGACTAAGTAATTTTGTAGCTATTTGTCATGTACATCTAAATTTAACCCTCTGTATAATTTCATATTTGTTCTGAGGTGTTCTTTGTAGATAAGTTTTCTTAAACTCCTAGAAACTAGTTCTATATGAAAGTATATGAAATATTATTAATTTACAAAGCCAATGAAATCTAAGATGATATGAATTATGAAAGCTAGTGTTTTTATGAGACTATTGCAAAATTGACAAACTTTCTTCACAGAAAAGGCATAATGTTTGAAGAGAGAAATTGATTTACGAGGATGGCAACCTATAAGATGAAGATCAAATGTCTAGCAAATTATTTATTGATTTTGCTTCGCTCTATGATATTTAAAATTGATAGTTACAGAGGAAGTTGACGTAGCGGTTAAACTCAAGAATATAATAGGTCGCTTTAAATCAGTAAATCATTTCATGATTATCGACATAGATTTTATTTTACAGTGAAATGAAGGGATATCTGTGATAGCTATAGAGTCTATGGAAATATAAATGAACTAAATATTCGCATAAGAAAAGAAAGGGTAATGTGTAACCTTTTCTCAAACAGGATCATTTCAACTGAATAGATACAAAAATGTAGGATAAATAACTGTACCTCATATTACTGTACATAAAATTCACATTGAGATAAATCAAGTCTGTAATGAAAAAACAGATAAAAACTTGAAAAAGCAGTGTGTGTCATCTTTGAATTGAATATATCTTTCTTATACGTTTTCTACCATCACATGTGTAGCCAACTGTGACTTCTTATCCGATGTTGGTGTTTTTAACAGTTAATAGCGACTGTGATACAATAAGAGAAACAATGTTATACTTGTGATTACACAACCGATAAGGTACACTTGATAAAGTCCTAATCTATTACTATATACAGTAAAGGAACATTGAAATGATATATTTTAGGTTCACTTCAGTATGTCTTAATACCCATACAACTAAACTATGAAATTAACAATTAAAAAACTGTCGCATTTGTTGTAAAAAATGTTTCATGGACAAAAGTTTTGCCCACATGTGAGGAAACCTGATCACTTACAAATAAGTATCTTTATAAGCGTTAAAGTGTAAAATACTACAAGACCCTAAGCATGGTTTTTAACTTCATGCACTATGTATAGTAAGTTGATAACCGAACAATTTGTAAGTTCAAAGTTCAAAGATGAGCTTGTATGGCCATGAGCCGAAGGTAAACATTACTCGTAAATCTAAGGTACTAAGAAACTTACATTTAGGCAGCAGGTTTTACTAATGATTTGCTACAGAGTCACAAGATTGTACCTTCAAAATGTGCTTGAGATATAATGTAATATTGACATAAAGACAAATAAATATACACATATTGAATAATACAATAAAACATTAACTGGTAACTTGATATGAGCCAATAACGAGTGTCGTCTGAATAAACCACCCAAACGAGTCCATATACCGGTTGAGTCGATATTTTAAACCTTTTTTCTTTTGAACACAGTTTATCCTTTCGTTATACTGCTTACATGTACGTCCTGCAATCAGATCAAATGAATACAGGTCATTCTTCCAATTATACAGATTTGACTGAATCACTTCTCGACACCGACCTTTCGTTTTTATATAACATTGCTTATTTATACTTCCGCATATAACAAGCAAATATGTTATACTATATATAACAAATAACAGCTACTCATTTCTATGCCTTACTTTCGAAAACTATAAGATTATTTTTTTTTATAAATAATCCATACAAGGAAGTAAAATGTATTTTTATCCCTGTAAGGGAGTCGGCAGTCGGGTCCAGAAATAGCTACACTGTACATATTAACACTTTTTAAGAGTTCTGTCCGTAACTGTAATTAAATCTTTAACGCTATTGTTTCCTATCACATAAACATATGTTCATTTAAAGGCAATTATTTTCTAAATTGAATATCAATAACACTCTCTTTTTCATTAATCTAATGCAAATCGACATGTTGTGCATTTATTTAAATCATCCTGGATATATGGTAACTAAAAGGAAACCATGAATAATTTTCTGATTTCTCAGCTGCACATATAAAACCCCTACGGGCATACATGACTGAATGCGTAGATTTGTGGTGATTTATTCACGTGTTTTCATTTAACTGCCACTTAATGTCTCTTAGAATCTGTTTTACCAGATATTAATTTGTTTTTAATTTCTAATAATCTCTATAGATTATGAACTAATGAGAAACTGAAATATACAAAGGTTGACCGCATGCAGACTCATTTTAGTCATTACTGTCCAGTAATAAGAGATAAAGAATGGAATTATGGCACAAAAACTCTCCGCACATATTGGTTTAAGTTAAGTAAAAATGTGTTACAAAAAGTTCAATGTTGAAATTCATTCTATTTGAATAACAAGAAATATGATAATAAAAAAACTAAATTCTTAAGAGGAAAAGTAATGATATTGAATGTTTATTTTCAAACATTAAATTTTGTGTGCTTACGTTTAAGAAAAAACAGATAAAATATCTGTTATTGGATTTCAAAATTAAGGTATTTATTTACTTAACTGTTTGAGTGGTCTATGGTTTACTTTTAATAATAACGATTATGTTTCAGCAAGACTGTCTCTTTGTAGCAACAGATGTTTAAAATGTATAGTCGTGCGTTTGGTAATCAGTGTCTAACCTTGGTTCATTTGATCCTTCACATACCAATACACCGGTTACCAAAGCATTCTAATTTACTCAGTATTCATGGCGTTTTACTTGCGCTTGTTGATTTGTATTTGACCTGTGTCCATCACAAACCACTTACCCATAAAGACTAATTTAATATCCTCAGTATTCAAGACGTTCTCAAAGAAGAAATAATTGATTTCTTATGTCTTATGTATAATAATCTTTTTGTCGCTCCTTTCTTAGTTTCATTTCAGTAATGAGAGAGTTGATAACATTACAATTACACGATGGTCAGTTGATAGTATTAGAGAAAATAATAAATGTAAGAGTAAATTTCTTTGGACATCACGACATGCACTTTGTTCATACCGATGATACAGACCATAGAACCTTCCTAATTATATATGTTGTACTGACGAAAAGCAGCAATGCTTTTTTTCAAACATGGAATTTAAAAAAGTCAAAAATGTACATTTTTAATTTGATACTTTAAATACCAAGCATTTCGTAATTGGTGTGATAGGAATTTATTTCGCACTGATAGAACGCTTTACTCTAAACTACTCTCTTCCATTTCGACCAATTATTCAAATATCAGGTGTTAAAGACATGAGCACTAACACACTACCTAAGGAGCAAGGTTATCTCGGAGAATAAGTCGATGCTGAGTCTGGGGTTATCTCGGCCTTTATTGCATATCTGTTTCACATAAATGTCAGATACATACTACTTCCCATCTTAGCAAAAGCTTCTGGTAACATCGCACAGTACACATCCGTAAAGCAGGGTCGAAAATGATATACTGGCCATCCATTACCTGGTTTCTATCTTTGTTATAATTGAGTGTCCTGAGACTGTACACTGTAATTACCTCAGACAGTGGAACGTTCAGTGCTCAGACAGCTGTGGAAATGCTTGATGCTACTGGAAGTGTGAAACTGGTATTGTAAGTTAACGATTCCATTACTTGAAGCATCTGTCAGAATTCTGTCTGCAATAACGCTTCAGTGTGACGTCCAGTGATTGTTAGTAATGAATAACTTATGACTGTTGTCCTCGGTCAAGTCTGAAAGATACAGCTGGTTATAGTTGAAGGGTGTTGAATGTAATGTATACTAGGCACGAGACCGATTTCTAATGACAAGCCCCTTTCAGGCTTGCAATCCTTTAGTATTTTGCATTATCTCGACATTCATTGGGTCACTGTGGACATATGAACCATTCATTACCTTTGTTGTTTCAATAGAAAAGTGTGTACCAATTTTCATTGCCTTTGTTTTCCAATAGAACAGTGTGTACCAAATGTGATGTTATGACCACATTAGCCAATTTGATTTTGTGCTGTAAGGAACTGATTTGATTTTGATCCATTAGGTCGTTGAAACTTGTGTTCTTTATGTCGAAGTAAATCAAATTGACAAGGTGAATTACTCCCAAGTTGATAGGATATTCTCGTACAATTGCTGTATGAAAAGAAAAGCAAATATTTTGAACATCTGTACTTGATAATTTCTGACAACCATAGAATAGAATACTCAATCTCACATATCGAATCACATACACGGTTGTTGTACAAACCTTTGTTTCAGCTATTTCGAAGTTGTAATGTAGATATCATGTGATATTTTCTTTTTCTTAATTTGAAGTTTGTAACCAATCTTATTTATGCAAAAGTGGGTTCTAAAATAAAATTACTTATATTCCTTCTATCTTCAATGTTATTGTCATTTTCAAGTGTTGTAATTGAACAACATACATGTAAGACATAATTATCATTTCACTGGTTTATAATTCTATTACTGCTAAATTGATATATTATTGATATATATATGATGACAGAATTCGTTCCTTTTTAATACTTACTGCAAATTAGACTCGTTTACAGATTTTCCAAAAAAGTTTTTTGTGTTTAGAAATAGTGAACAAAAATTATGTTTTATATGTGTTGCTCAGTTACACAAACATTTTCCAGCAGTGCTATATATTTTATTCAAAACTAAATATAGATTTCAGAGGACCTTTTAATTGCATGGTCTGAAAAGGCTTTATAACCGGCCGCGAAGAAATCGGATGGTCAACAAAATTTAACTCAACTGATCGTCTGAAATATGTCATACATAATGAACATTCATCACAGAATGGTTAACTTTTTAAGTTGGAAATGTTACAGGAAGAACGTGTATGGCGCTATTGTTTGTCGCATGTGCAGCTCAGTGGTTCTGTTGAGGCGATAAGTTCTTCATCCGTGAACAAAACTCCCAAAGCAAGTGTCCATTACTATTTATCATATCACAAACTGCATAGGATTTGCATTTCAATGTCCCTAATTATTTAAAGAGTATATTTCAGCTATTAGTGAACTGAAAATTATTGCCAAGCAAGAATATGTATTTGAAGAAAAATAAACATCTTCAAAGTTGTACAAAGTGAGCCATTAATAGAATTTTTTTAAAATAATAAACAAAGTGGTTACTTTTAGTCTGTAGAAAATATTTCTCCGGGCTGTTATTTCATCTTTTTAACTTATACTAGACGACAGCCTTAGCATTAGTTTCACATAGGTTGAAATTGATTTTTGTGAGTATGGCAACCATTAGATGTAGGTCAAGACTGGATATTTTTGTGTATTGATTTTTCCGCTGTGACATTTTAACAGGTGTAAGGATGAACAGTGATTGAATTGGTTACCTTAATCTCTGGGCTTGTAAGGTAAGGCATATGTCATATATTATGTCCTATAAAATTGACACGTGTTTACCCTTTGATTATTCGCATTTATGCATTTCATATATCACTACACGTACCTGAAGCATATGTTTACATAAGAATAAACAATTGACACCTCAGATCATGTTTACATCTAATGTCTCATGAAATAGGCTATGTTATATATCATTCAGAAAAAAAAAATTCTTTTAAAGACATCACTCGGTTTGTGTCGCTGTGCGGAGAGTCATTCTATTTTCATTACCGTTTCAGTAAAGCTATGATATATGCATGCTCAAAGCGCCATGAGTATTATTACCCTGGAGGGATAGTTCTTTCGGTGCTGCCGATTAACAAGCGCTCCGCGCGACCGTATAGGTCTGTACTTCCCCCTTCTTCAGGTACCCATTTGTACAGCTGGATGAACTGAGTGCAAAGTGGATGAAGTGTCTTGCCATCGGGATTCGAACCCGGGTCTCTGGCGTGAGAGGCAAGCAAGCTAACCACTACACCACTGTGCTCCACGTAGCTTTGATTTTAATGAGAAACAGCCTTCATTGATTTTAAATTATAAATATCAGATGTTCAGACCCTGGAATAATCCTCTTTTATTCTATGGTCATCGTTTCCCTATGTTGAAAAGACGGGATTAGCAATATGAAGTAGCTTATTTTTTAACTAGTATTATGTAGTATCAACCCTTTTAACCACTCAACGGAATATCGATTGCATGATCTCATTGTTTCACGTAGCAATGTATAGGTTTAATATGTCAAAATTGTCCCCATTATATATTAGTTTTTGGCCAAATATATTTTCTTCAAAGGTTAAAATCTTTCATTTCAATTAATGCTTTAGATAGTTTTAGCTACTGTATCTGCAATACAGTTCATGTATACATCTAATGATTCAGATAAAAATACATTCCTATAAAGACATCAGTCGGTTGCATTGTGTCTCTGTCCGGAAATGCATTCTGTTTTCTCTAACGTTTCAGTAAAGCTATGTAGCTTTGATTTCAATTGATAACATAACGACATTTTCTATTAAATACAAGAATAACAAGACTGATGTTTGGTCTATGGAATAATCATCGTTTATTCTATGGTCATCATTTTCCTTATTTTGATAAGACGGGATTCGTAATGTCAAAAAGCTTATACTTATTCTAAGTTTGTAGTAACAACCTTTTTAGTTACTAAATACGATATCGATTGCATTATCTCATCACTTAACGTTACATATTGAAAGATACTGTAGCACTGACGACGTTTTATATGTTCGATTTTCCTCAATAATAATTAGTTTTCGGCCAAATATATTTTCTTAAGAGTGTAAAACATCTATTCATTCAATTTGAATATCCGTAGTCTAGATTGACTGTGTCACGTACCAAGTGGCAAGTTAAGTGAAGCCATTTTAATATGAACACCTTTTGATCATGAAAAATTAATTGCGATGGTTTAACCTAAAAATGTAAGTTGGTCCTTTCGTTTGAGAACTCCTTGCAATGATTTGAATATGTCTTTACGTGAAATATTTTTTTTATCCCTACAAACACTACAATACCGTTTAATCAATAACACCTATATCATCATAGTATCACGCAATAAATACACATTCCTTATTACCTTATATGTTTATTTTCATAGCAATCCAAAATAAATAACCTCTTTAATTTTCGACAATGAATAATTCATTTTCCCTCTTCATTACAGCCATTCCGTGTGTCTGAATACCAATACTATGAGATCGAAGTACTTTATGCAGCATCATATACTAGACACACGTACTGCAAATTATGCTGAGAAAAGCGTCAGTTTACAAAGGAATGACGGCCTCTTTATAGGAAACGTTTTGGACTTTGGAGAGTTGAGAAGTTTATCGATGAAAAAGAAACATTCAATTGTAGAGAAAATGGTAAGAATGAATTGATTTGACGGCTCTTTCTTTTGAGGTGAAACTTATGAGATAAAAATCGATAAAAATTGGAAGATGATAAGTGTAATGTCTCTGTAAGATCTTATATATTTCACAGGAGTTAAAAGCACTTACGTTAAGAGATTACTACGGAGAAGTAATGTCTTTTGATGAAACACTTTCAGAACAAATAATGCATATTCAAGTACAAGTATCCAGTTTATAACGTTATGAATAATATCAGTAAGAAGGTCATTGATCAATATTGCAGAACAATTTAAATGTTTGATTTAAACTAGCACTTCAATTATCGTCGTCATATCAAGAAGCGTCGTAAGAAACTGAAGTGTTATCATTAAACCTGGATTCTGTCTGTGATATTCATCCGATGAACCATTCTGTTATATTTTCATTGTTTTACTGTTTATTAATGTAAACATTCAGGTGACTGTGGATGGCACTGACACGAACCATTACCCAGATTACCAGATGGTTTCAGCATGCAAAACAAATACTATCAATTTCAAGCATTGTTTTACGTAATAAAATCTAAATTGAGTACTGAAATTTGTTAGAATATTCCATTTCCCTTAGGTTTTGGAATTGTTGAATGTATTCACACCAAAATGGCTCCATATCTTTCTGCGATAATCAGATGAGGTAATGAGATGTTTTACTCTTTAAAAATATACCTAACTTAAGCTTTTATTAGATGAGCGGTTGTGTAAACATATAACAGTCCATAAAAATGTACTTAAGTGTTTAAGAACTGTGACGTTTGAATTCTGCTGATATTCTTTCAAAACAGGGAAATCGTGTATAAAGACGTTCGACCTCCCATGGAGATGTAGCAACTTAAAGCATGCTGAGACTGCAGTTATATTTTTGTCAGTCACAATTCCAAATCAAACAAAACGGAAAGTTATTGTCATGCATGTATCCCTTCATGATATGTTCATTATAGAAAATATAAAAAACTATCTTACTACCTATTTCATCAATGAAATTTTAGGTACCATGTTTTTTTTCTAAAAATAGCAATTAATCAAACAGACATTGTATTCAGGAAAAAGTCCATCTCATTTATCTGCGATCTTATCTTTTTAGAGGTGACAATTAAAAACAAAGACCCGCAACCAATTTGTTTGTTTTCCACATTCCTAGTGTAATTGCATGAAAAAATGCAAAGTTATGTTATCTTTTCAAAGACGTATTTTTCAATGTTTTAAAAGCCCGGGCAATGATTTAATTTAGGAGTGAAAGTTTGTGTAATTATTTACAGATGGAAGTTACCTTTGTTATGCATGGAATGAAAACATTTCAAAATAATTTCCTTGCAGCTGAACTTATAAGGCAACGATATTGCCATTATGTGCAATTCGATTGAAATTAAGGGCAATAGAGAAATAGAAATAGAGATAATGATCACACAAGGAAGACAATCGAGTGGGCGAATGGAGATGTAGAGACTTTTAAAGGTTATAAGTGACAACTTATACAATAAAGTATGAGGTGTACATTCTTTCGTCATCAATGACGAACACATTTAAATTATAGGGGTTCACAATATGTAAGATATACTAAGTAAGCAATGAAAGCATATGGTTAAATTAATGTATGTTACAACTTTTATGTCATAATGTGTTCCTGCTAAATGGAATTGCGAAACAAATTGGAGAGTTTGTTCAACTGACAACTGACTTTATAGAATTATGAACCCACTTTACATGAGTCAAAAAGCATGCGATGTGTCGAGCCAACTTCACTGACAGAAAGACCATGTTGCCTATGTAAATAAACACTAGACACTGGTTTATCCACTGTCTTCCCTTGACCTGCTTCCAACAGTAAGTTCCTAGGTAGGTGCGGAAACTTTATCCACATCTGTTCCTCATTGCACTCTGTGTCTTAGTCAGCCCTGTGTTCCTAGCAACGAGAAAGCTTTGAGAAAGTCTGTCTTAGTTATGATGACCTGGTGTAAATGAGTGAATGTGTATTTTCTTTTTTTTAAAAAGCATTTATACAAAAATATATACACACAATATGTATGCATATATGGATTTTTTTTAAATTTATATTTTATCAGTAGGTCAGTGTGTCTTCAATTTGTAGCTAACATCCCTTACTATTTCTGATCAGTATAAATACTATAAAATATATCAATAACAGACAGGGATAAAGTATCCTTATATAATATAGATGTTAGATGTACATTTAGCAGATGTGAACCCTCACCTTTACAAGTGATCTGCTTGTTTTGACATTTCGCGATCGATATTAAGGAAAAGAAAATAATTTACACGGGATGCTTCAATTTGACAATTTTTCAAATCAATATTTGTACATTAAACATATTCTTACTGCTTCAAATCACAGCTCAGAGGCCTTGTGATATTGGGATCAACAATTTGAAGAAAATGGACACATAAAGATCTTTAATTGAATTTCTTTTAGACGTTTATTTGTAATTTAATTTCGCGCCTTAAACATAATTATCCTTGGAGCGCAGGCAGAGAAAGAAGGACTGATTAATGTTATATTATTGTACAAGAATCACAATGATTAATTCACCACCGTTACAAAGAAGCCATAAAGACAGAATACAGTTTATGTCATCATAGATCTGCAAGTATTTCTTCACTTTTCGTCTATTATTCATTCTGTTAGTAACAAACAAATGAATATTAGATTTTCTTGCAGTTAAAATTATTTGACGTGGTATTTTTCCAATAGTACTGAAAGCATATCGATTAATCAGAACAAAGACCACAGATCAATTTACATTGTGACTCTCCAATCACAAAAGCAGCGGGATGAAATGATCTCCTATGTAATGAATGGACTTCAGGTAGATTGGTAACATTTGCCCACAACAGGGAGTCTAGCTTTTCGTATCAATCTGTTAATTTAATAGTACAGTCTTGTCTGGCTGTCTCTTTGACCAAGCAATACGATTAATGAACCATGGCGTTACAACAGTTATCATGGCTATTATCCTTTATAATTTTAGTCTTGAAATAAAAGTCAAAAGGATGTTCATGTTTCGAATATTTTGGGCTAAATTTCAAAATTACATATGATTGTCCTTCAATAAAAGACCGTTTTGATTCACAGAGCAGTTTTGGTTAAAAGGTAGTGTTATAATAGCTTGTTTTATAAGATGATGATATATGTTTCTTGAAGAATTAGATAAAGCGTAATGATCATTAGCTTTCATTTGAACACGTTTGTTGAAAGTTAAGAAAGTGAAAGTAGCACAATTTATAATTGGATGTAGAATGTGAACAGTAAGGTCTTCTTTAACTTATAGACGCCTCGGTTTCACGGCATAAATATTAATCTTGGTCTATCTCTAAACTAAGTCAATCCATAGGGAAATGTTATGTTCTCCTTACCATCGAGGAAATAACAAACATTAAAAGGTATATGTTACTATAGTTTGAAGCAGAAATTGTTTAGAATTCCTTACGAGATTAGACGTAGTTTCAAACAGTTAATTTTTTGAAAATAACAGGTTCCCAGAAGTAGACATTGGAAATGAAACTAGAACCGAGTTAGAATTAATGTATTATGGGAATAAGAGACAACTTGATGAATAATTCAACATTTGCATTAAACATTGGTAAGAGTGGTAATAGAACAAATCAAATTTATACGATTCCTTACCATGCCAACTAGATCATTCACCTACCACACGTTCACGTCTGTCTTCCTCAGTTTAGGTTTTTTGTCCGCTTTCATACTATATCTTTTGTGTATAAATGTCAGATACATACTACTTTACAACCCAGGAACATTTCTGCTGTATTGACCGTCCATTAACTGGTCTCCTCTCTGTAAAAATGTGACTATGAAAAGTCTGTATACTGTTAATATCTGACAATGAACATTCATTCTTAAGACAAGTTTAGGAATTTCATTTTGAGTGTTCGTTGCTACTGGATGTATACATAACCTGCTGACTATTTACATTACCGATAACATTACTTGAAGAACCAGGTTGGATTCTGACTGCAGTTAACTCTTCCATTGGCGTCAGGCGTTTGTTTGTTATGAATAACTTATGCATGTTGATTTTAGTGTACAATGAATCCATGGGAAGATTATCATTTTCTAACATAGAAATCGTATCTTGCAAACAACGTTTACACTAACTAGAAGCTGAAATTTATTTCTATTGAATTTGAACTATAACCCGCAACTGCATTTTTGGTAAGTAAACGCGAAAGAATTTTATCTCAGTATTTGTAACAAAGTTGCTTTTCACAGCTATCCTCGTGCATGGTTGGGACTACGCTTGGTGTTAAAATGGTAGCAAGAATAAATAACAAAAGGGTACAGTTATTACGTTTCGAATATTTTTCTGTACGTTCATACCATCAAGTATGTACTTGGTCATGCATCAAAGATAAATACTGCAACTTATGTTGGTAGTTTACATCTAAAAATGTTACATTTGCATTTGAAGCATGATATTTGTAGATTTCAGCAACAAATGTATGATATTTTTTTTTTGGAATTCAACCTGTTCTTGAACAGCAGTATACAAGGGGTCATTTTGAGAAAGAAATTACCCAAAAAAGTCAAGTTTTGACATGAAATTTTTAAAAATATTAATGTTGCAAAGTTTGTCAAAATGAGACAATAGCCAATGTGAAGGGTAAAATATAAGTGAAAATTTGAATCTGTAGAAAATGTTTCTCCATGACGCTTAGTTTGTCATTTTACTTAACGTATACGCTACACATCACCATAAGTATTAGTTTGTCCCAGAGCGAATTGATTTTGTGAGGATGGCAAATATTTAGATTAACATTAAATCTGGAATTCATTGTATATTGATTTTGGTTCCTTCTGTGTAAATTTAAACAAGCGTAATGGGCAAGAATAAATGGTTAACATGATATCATTATTCAAAGCCTTCTGTACGGAAGCAAAGTAAATTTAATCTTATTACAATAACAATGACACTCACTCACTTACCAATTCATTATATGCGTAAATGCAATTGATACTGTTTATACGGAATTGAACACACTACAGAAATGACTTGGTTTCCTGAATCCTGGAAACCACAAGTAAAGTGGGTAATTAGGGTATCCAGTTGGTATCCATTCACTGAAACTAAGTAACTTGGTTTCCAGCTACAATCCATTTTGGATTCTTTGATTTGTATATATTCATATATGGAAACCAACATGAAACTGTGGTCATAAGTATCGTGTTTGTTTCCATTTCTGGAAAGCGAAAATGATGATTTCTTTGAATGGAAACTAACATGAAACCATAACGTTAAGTTTCATGTTGGTTTCCAATCTTGTTTTGAACTAAATGAATAGATTGACAAATAATTTAGTTTTATCATAAGCATTTTTGTTTGATTAGTATGGCATCCACTTGGTATCCATCCACTGAAACTGGGTTACTTGGTTTCCTACTGGAATCCATTTGGCATTCAAGTTTTATATATTTCCGGAATGGAAACCAACAAGATACGATGGTTGCGCGAGCTATACTATGACTGTGTGGCTTCAAGATTAACCCTAGAAAACATCTACAAAATTGCAATACTTCGGCTACATCGTGGCAATGTTTAAACTTTGAGTCAAATCCTGTTTAAGGAGCAAAATAGTTTTCCATCATCTTAAGATCGTTAACAAATTATTAACATCAACGGACAAGATTTGATATGCAAGATAAAAACAATGCATCAAATTTACATTAGAACACTCATTTTATCGATATGTTGAATTGAATAGAATAGATGTTTTCCTTTAGTGTGTTATGAATCAATGATATCGTCGTAATAAGAAATTTACGTTTCATATTCAGTTACAAAAGGATTTAAGTGAATGTTGTTGACATGAACAGTAATCGGCTATATTGATGGAGATGGGCGCAGCCTATAATTTATTAATGGACGAAAGAAATGTGAAGTGAAAAAGTATCAATTGTCCACCACGGTAAATAGTCTTGAATGTTGATTGTTACCATTATTGCTAAATCCCTTTATCGGTCAATAAGTTGTAAACAGATTTGGTTGTTTGTTTAGTAAAGGACACCAGTTACTCAGCATAGAGAAATATAATCTCTATGATCAGCTTGCAAACAAATGATTAGATATGGACTGTTGAAAACGCCTGAATTAGTAACAGACAGTAGACAGACAGACAGATATTTTATTTAAGTCTCACCTCACAAATACAGTAAAAAGTATATACATATAAAATCGAACATTAAAGTGAGCCACCCTTTAAGGATTATGAGAGACTATTGTAAAATTGTATAATGTATAAAATAGGCTAAGACATGTGCAGCTTTTGAGTTAGCGTTAATATTTGAACTCATAATTAAGGAAGAAATATGTTTCTTAAGACACCCCTGAAAATGAACCGATTTCTTAAGCACAGTTGCATTAAATATTTCCGATCTTATAAAATAGGCTTTGAAACCTGTATGCGTACATATTTGCAGAATAATATCTTTGATAGGTTACCTTAGTGTTGGTCGTTAGAGATAATATCATAGAAAGATAGGTATTATTGGCATGCGCTATAGCTTTTAAGTTTCCCTAATAGATCTTTTATTCTATAGTGTAAACACAGATTGTGTCGGATTCTCTATCACAAGATTCAGAGCTGATGGCCTCTTTATTTCTTTTGAATCATCAGTTAACTTTTTCAAACATATGCGTATTTCATTTGTAAACAGATAAAATATTAACTAAAGATAACAAATAATTTTTTTAAAGAATTAACTAAAGATAACAAATAATTTTTTTAAAGAATTAACTAAAGATAACAAATAATTTTTTTAAAGAATTAACTAAAGGAAACTAACAATTCAATATTCAATAGAAACAAAAATAAAATTAGGAATATCTTGTATTTGATACATCATTTCCTTATTTCAGCCAAAACGATGTTCATGGAATACTATATTACTTTCTGAAAAAAATAACCTTTTCAAATACTCTTCTGTTATTAAATCATCACCTTCATCGTAACTCTACAACATTAAATACATTTCGCTTCACTCCTTAAGAGGCTAGACAAAATCTACCAATCAGAACCTCTGTAATTGAACTGGCTGATTGCATAACACTTCCTGCTTGACACCTGGCCTTACCGGACACAGGTCAGTCACTAATGAAGGAGACAAACATGGCCGCCATCAACATAAACGACTGTAGATAATCTATCAGCTGAGTAATAAGTTCATAGGCAGCTCTACAGTAAAGGATACCAAAGTAAGTACCCCTTAACTGCATCAAACTCACTTACATTGCTCTTATAAACTGTTTTTTAAACTCCCGTGAGAGAACTGAATAAAATCATTCTTAAATGTTGGCTTCACACTCAGTCGAAATGAGTGTTTTTAACTGACAAGCTTTATATATTGGTGTGTTTATAAGAATGTTAAATTTGCATTGCCATCAGGTTTGTATGTATTATGTTGACCTGTATATAGATGAGTCACTTAGTTCCATTTATTTAACAATTTTCAGCCGAAGATACGACATTGTTTACACAAGGGTGCACTGAACCATGACAGCCGTGAGCTGAGACAAAGGAAGTGGATTATGCAAAAGGTAACATCACAGTCAGCATGCTGACCTAATTCTTGAATAATCACGCTGTATATTACTTAACTGTTTAGATTGGAAAATTCAATAGGTAATGCAACCAAGGCAATTGGTGGTCGAAATAGATTGACTTGTTTAATCTATTGTAACTGCATGTGTTTTGATATGGGAGTAGTCGACATCAATTGCTTTTGACTTAGAACAAGAATTTATTTTGGGATTTCATATTTCCGTCAATTTCTACTATATCTATTTGTTTTCATTGAAAGTATGTAGGTTTTCTGTGTAATAGTAGAATTTCAACAAGATGGGAACAGTAACAGTTGTTATACCATGATTCAACTAAATGTTTGTGTTTTTCTTTGGATACTATTTAAGGTGCAAGTCACAAACTCAATGGTTTTCCTTTATTCAACTTATAAGAATATTGTAAAATGAGATATTTAAAAAAAATATAACTTATGCAAAAGAATATTATTTTGCTAGATGAAAATGAAACAATTGGTTTTTAAAACTGCTCGACTTATGTAAACTTTTAGAAGATTAACTATGTTGCTGATGTTAATTTTAGTGTGAACCATCAAGATACATACAGTGCCTCACAGTAATGCTTATTCAATGTGAGTTGCTCTCTATTTACCAATCAATCAGTGTTACTATTGCAAGTTTTACTGATATTACTCTATGCACTTGGTTGCAAGTTGGGCAATTGAAGACTGCTGTGAGAAATAATTGTTGTGGTTTAAACATAGTTTATTCAATTAAACATACAGTATGTTCTTTTGTTATCTACAAATTATGATTTTATGACGGCTTTGTAAAAGATTTTTTACTCATTTTTATCTTTTTATATGTCTTAATGGTATTCGTTGTTATGGTGATAAATCCAACATATTCTAGTATAACTTGAAAATTAAATTGCTGATTTTTATCGAAATTCAAAATAAGAGATATATAAATTTCATTGTCAATTCAATTTGCTTATCTGAGGTGTTCACTGACGCAACAAGGAGGGTTGCAAGGCCGTAAGTACATTCAATTGTTAAGTAAGCATACGGATTGATTGTTAACTACTCTCCCTAATTGATATGTATGCTTGCGAAAAGAAGTAACAGTGGAAGATTGAAAGTGTCTCATCTTCATGTATTCATATGAATATTTTAAATATCTATACAATTGTTTTCTGTTTCAGAATAAAGACCAATCCAAAACATCTGAAAAGTGAACAGGGTGAATTGTGTATATTTTGCACTTTTGTAGATTGTTAATTTTGCAATGAATAACTAAAGGCATTTCTAAACCATCATATGCATATATTTATATTCATAGCTGCCATAGAATAATTATTTCAATGAAGATTGGAGATTTAATTAAAAGGGATTAATTTGTAAACTTACGTTTTCTTACTACTCGTTTAAAGATGAATTCATTCTTCGAAATTGTGTGTTTGAATAAACGTTGATAGTGAATGGATTGGTAATATTTTCTATAAAATGTTTTTATAAGAGGTATGCTTTTTAAAAGATCGGCATACACTGTGAACCACCTTAAATTCACACTTACATTTTACCTTGTAGGTATTTTAACTTTCCATGGATATTTTTTGTCTTTATTGCAATAAATATTTTATGGCAATTAATGTGTTTGTTCATTGTACAACCTACATAACACACAATAAACACTACATGGAAACTAATTTGAAACCTACGATAAACTTACAAAACACGGAAACCAAGTTGAAGCCTATAATATATAAGGTTATGGAAACCAGTTTGAAACCTACGATAAACTAACAAAACACGGAAACCAAGTTGAAACCTACAATAAACCTGAATATGGAAACCAGGTTGAAACATACAATAAACTGACTAAACAAGGAAACCAAGTGGAAATCTACAGTAAACTAAAATCATGGAAACCAAGTGGATCCTACTTGGAGGAGTGTGTAAAGAACGGTGATGGATACCATCCGGATCTGGGGCAAAAGTAGGTTTCAGTTTCATGGAAACCAACATGAAACTTCAATCACGGAAACCAAGTGGATCCTACATGGAGGAGTGTGTAAAGAACGGTGATGGATACCATCCGGATCTGGGGCAAAAGTAGGTTTCAGTTTTCACGGAAACCAACATGAAACTTCAATCACGGAAACCAAGTGGATCCTACTTGGAGGAGTGTGTAAAGAACGGTGATGGATACCGTCCGGATCTGGGGCAAAAGTAGGTTTCAGTTTTCATGGAAACCAACATGAAACTATAGAAACCTATCTGGATACCAAGTGGAAATACTGGTTTCCATGTCGTTTCATAGTGGTTTCAGTGATCCGGAAACCAAGTCATTTCTGTAGTGACATAAGTTTGCATGAGAATTAATAAGATGAAAGATTATCACTTATCGTACTTATTGACATGCTAGACGACCGTTAGTATAATGGCCCTATGCCTGCAGTTGTTTATATCAATGAAACACCGAGTAAAATTTTTTATTGTGCAGGAGGCGTGAAACGAAAAGTGTGAATGTCTTAACCATCCATTCCAAAGGACTATTTTCTATGTAAGTTTGGTGTTGTAACAAACACCATAAAAAAGAAAAAGTTTTCTTTTGTAATATTTTAAGTTGCATTAGGTCATGATGATTATATCTAAAGGATATACAATCAATAAACTCTTCACTTATCTAGTCAGTTGTTTTGCAGAAGGTAGTGAGAAACGCAAAGAATCAGTCACAGTCTTGTGACAACAAAACACGACAGCAATGCCTAATGTGTACTTTAGTGGCCTTGAAATACGTCGTTCATGAGCCTCGGTGCAATTTTTTGTTATTTTGGTCTTCCTTAATCGATAAGATATGTGATAAAGCTTCAGAACTATTAGTGACAAGAGACTTTATCAATTATCAGACTGAAAGCGATTTATCTTATGCCATGTTGATATTTGAGTACTAGTTTCAGTGATAATCCTCATTTATCATATTATAATGATCTATCTTATTTTGATAGCATGTGACCGAAATTTGTAATAAAAAAAGAAATTAATAAATAATGCATATGTGCTATGCTGTTGTATCAACATTGCATGCTTTAAAGCAATTACAAATGAATTACAATCCTACTGTAAAATCAATCGACGCTATATGAATAGTCCTTCACGTAACTTCCCACTTTTTATACTTTTAGAACAATGGAACGGAAATGCCTTAGGGTCATAAATAATTCTTTTCTGCCATTCATCGAATTCGTGTGCCTGAAAAATAATACCAATCAGATCAATGTCATGTGTTTTATGCAACGTCACATTATAAACACACGTATTGCACATTGCGAATACAAAGGCATTAGTGTAAAATCAACTTTGGAGAGTTAAAAAGTCAATTTTATGGAGAATTGGTATTAATTTCATTGTAGAATGAACTGGTATTGACGGGACTGGTTGATGAATTTTGAAATGATGAGATGATGAAATGACAAACATGGAGGACATTAAATTCAACGTTAATATATTCGTTTAAAGGGCTGAGCTATTGCAACGAAATTTGAATGCAGTTATATTTACAAGCTGTCACGTTGATAACATTGATGGGAAATACAAAATAGAAATAAATTTAAACGAAACCATATATCAAATATCAGTAATGGATACCTTGCTTTCCAAAGGTTTGGCTTAGGTCGAATTGATTTTTTTGTACAGATGGTTAAGATCTTCCCAAGTTGACAAAGGATATGAACGTAATAACGCTTACTTTTTACGACTAAGACAAGACCGAAAGACCCCCATATCAATGTCAAGTCAACTTTTGTTTTATAAACCTGTGTATTACTGGAGGGATATAAGGAACACATTATTTTTAATATCCATGTATAATTTGTTGGCTTAAAAGACAACCTATCAATATCTTACTTTTCAAAGAATGTTCAGGAAATGAAGAAATGTGGGTATTTTTTGTTTTATTGAATAAATTTTGTTTATATTTCATTTGCTTTTGTGTTGCACTATAGAATTGTATTATGCATAAGTATGATATTGTTGCACGTATATCGTCATCGCAGTTAAAGTTTGTGATGTCATACATGTATTGTAAAACAGTTAGCATGTTTTTTTGACTGAAAACATTATAATTGCCTTTTTTTAAATTTTACGTTATAAACAAAATATCTTACTCTTGCGCTTTCAGTAACTTTAATTTGCGAGAGGTTTGGGAGTAAAATAGATTACCTGATTTTCGTTTAAAGTAATAATCTTAGCTAGCTTTCGTGTTCTGCTCTTGACCCGCTTCCTCTACAAGGAGTTATGTGTACGTCAGGTAATTATAGACCATCAGCAGATCTTGGCTTCCCAAAAATGTTGTCGGTTACTTATATGCTCTTGGATGACATACATTATAAGTGTTCATGCCAGTTTAACCATTAGGGAAACTACTGTGTTCTACTTCTTTTGCAACATTTTACACAGTTAGGTTGATTATTGTTCCGATAGAGAAATGTGGTTATCAAAGTAAGATAGAGAACCAATACCTAGAAAGCTGATATTGCGTCTATAGGGAACAGCGATTTATAGATTTGACGGACATATGGCCCGACATATGGTGACCCTGTGACCTCTTATGATACATTGTATAAGTCTGGTGAATTATAGAGCCAATAATTCTATGTTTTAGTAATGGCTTGTCATTGTTGACAAAGCTGTAGTTTTGTCCCGTATCATTTTAAGCATTTGAGTTTAGAAGGCAATGCTTTCATGATTTCAAATATTTAAAGATGAACTCAACGTTATTGTAAAGGAAACAAGTGCTATCAAACGCGAATGACAAAAGCGATCTTAAACAAAAGTTTGGAAAAACGATTGTCAATTAATATTTGTCTATTTCTGTGAGTGTTTTAATACTTTTAATTATTATTTTTTAAACAGTGTTCAGTGGCTGGATAAAACGATTCCAAAATTTTATGTGTAAACATAGCGTTTCCAGTAATATTGATACACAAATTTAAGTTAGAAATGAACACATTTTTTTCTTGAAATCTAATCTGTTGAACCATGCAAACAGTCGTATGTTACTCACTGATCAGAATATCGTTACGAAACAACCAATTGCTCTTAAACAATTGGCAGTGACAGATGGGGCGAATATTCTTTAAGGACAGTTTCCTTACATAACACCTGCGCCTCTCACAGTAGCAAATACGTTGAAATTAGTCCAGCCAAAGTGTTCCGTTTTAGCCTTCAGATTATTATTATATAAATATTTATTCAATAAAATTTTCAAGTTAAGTGAATCGAATTTATTTTTTGTTGAAGAATCTTAATTATTTTTTTTTAATTAATTGTTGCTTCAAAGTCTATCAGTTATCCTTTAACCAGAACATAAAAATCTTGACATTGACGTATTTAGCATGGTTTGGATTGGACATTTCACAAAGAGATATTTTCATATTTTTTGTAGGTCTAATTGAACTACCCACTTTGCTATTATCCTATGCTGAACATTTAAGTTCTATTTTAGTTTTAAATTTACTGTGATTACTGTTATCAAGGGCTATTTCGGCACTCTTGCATGCTTATTATTTCTTATGAAATCAAATTACAAAAACCATGTGCTTGAAATGCTTTAGAAAAATTATGATGACACACATTTATTATTGACGAAACAATATTTACTGATATTTACAAATTGAATCATTTTCAGGCAAAATGTATTAATACAAAACAAAATTAACCATTCTTCGTGAAACCCAGACTAATTTATTAATATGTTTTGAACGTTCCGTAAAATTTGCAAGACGAGAATTATGTATAGTCTTTTTATACAGGATGAATGAGGCAGATTTTTGCGCCTGGCATGTTCTGGCTATTGTCTACATGTATGGCAATCATGATAAATATGCAAGCTTAATACAATCGCCAAAGCCGTGAATAGAACAAAGACAATTAAATCAACTTGTGCAATTTATCCCGAGTCTAGTTGATGACCACGTGAAAAATATTACCTTTTAGCAGAGGATGCGGATTTTTGGATATCTGAGTACAAAGCAATGATATATTTCTGAACTTTTCTTGTAGTATATAGTGCACAATTGGAAGTCGGCTTAAGTAAATATGAAACGTTAAAGTAACGAATATAGTGCCACTATCAGCAAGTTGATACTACGTATAGTCTCATACCTGTAAATACCTCATATGTGTTTTACTTTCGTCTTCGGCCCAAGTTATGACATTATCGTAATTGTATGTTGATGATACATTAAATATATGTTAGAACAGCTTTTGTATGAATGAAAAGCCATTGTAAATTTATGTAAAAATTATGCATTTATTACCTAAATATGCAATTTTTACCTACTGCATTCACCGGCAAATGTTAAGTCAAAGTTTGAATTAAAGAAAAGGTTTATTTTAATTTTTTTTACAAGCCTTCATAGTTGACTAAAGAACGGTGTATTACATGTATATTAGAATTGCAGTATTATATAATGCTATTTTGATCTTAAGTCATTGCTATATTTTCAAGGATTGCAATTTTAAATGTTTATATGGGAATGAACAGATGGTCCAAATGTCTAGGGTTTAAATTATCGAATTTAAAATTGATGAAATATAGATACCATAAATATATGATGGGCCAATCGTTCACTTACATGTAACACTAATGCATTAGGTTGCATGTTGCCTATGTTCGTACACACGCACTGTGAATTCTTCTGACATTATTTTCTTCTCCTTCCCTTGACCTGCTAGAGTTATATGGTGAGCACAAAATGTCAGGAAACATCCACACCTGGTCCTCTTTGCACTCTTAATCTTAGTCAGCTTAATGTAGTTTTGTACAATGAGAAAATCTCTCTTGTTTCCCATGATCGAGTATGAATGACTGTATTTGTTTTCTTTTAGCTAAAATGTCAAACGTCATATCTGTCAAGAAAAGAGCTTCGAGGGCGCGGAATAGCGCAGAATAGCGTTCTGCTTCGTATAGAGAGGTTCGAATCCAGCCATGGGATCGGAACCTTTATCCGCAGTAGAGAACAGTTCTAAACATAGTAACGTTTTGATACAATGCTACACTGATTTTCAGCGCAGTACCACCCATGTTTCACTAGTTGCACCCGATGCTTACAGGTTTCACCGCAATGCATAGCCACAATTGCGTTGTGGGCTTTCACCCTGAAATAATAGGAGCACCATGATATAAGTGAAATACTCATGAAAGCGGCGTTACACCATAAATCATCCCACCTCAAAAAAAAGATTATAATAATATAACATCATATACACAAATATTGAAACTAAGGAACATTTGGCCTCATTATATGCACTAAATAAACATAATGAAATAGATGCCAGATGTACGGAAATGTAAAAAGCCAGCAGAATATGAGATAGATAAAAGTAAACCTTAAACCAGAAAATATAGCCAGACATGAGGTTGAGAAATAAGAACAAATATTATATGTTTCTCATGATGCTTGGGTACTTGTGTAATTGATCCGTAAAGTGATATTCGAAAATCGTCGGTAACGGTTTTGTGCACATGGTTAACTTTTGCACAAATGTTTTTAGTTTATGACCGAACAGGGATAAATTAAGTGAGCCAATTCATTACTTACGCAAAAAGGCTTCCCGTCGTCTTCGCTTTTTGGATGATGTAGTGTAAGAAATGTTATGTCAAGATGTGGTTTATGGCGGAAATCAAAGTTATTATGACAAAATAATATTTTCCTAAGGCCATCGTATGAGTAATAGATTACTTAATGTTTGAAAAGTTCACCCATGTAATTTAAGATGACTCATATGACTTAAAGTTCTTTTCATTAATCATACATTCGAACCGAACCGTTGCATATACATCAAAGGTTATATTGTACTTCAAAGGATCTAATTATTAGGTAAGCCATTTAAAACGAGGAATATTTGTAATAAAAATAATAACTCATGTAATTAAATTCATTGAAACTATTTTATTTGGTACACACTGATTTGATATAATGTACGCCATTATGGAAAAATTGGATTGTAACCAGCAAGGTAATAGATCAGCTTTACAGGAAAAGCTTTCAAGCTGAAAGAAGAGTTGACAACGTCAAGGATATCCAAAAACTTAATGAAGAGACCGAATTCTCGTGGTTTTAGGAGGATACGTGCATCCAGTTTCAATACAACTCTGACATTTTAGATGAATTGGCTTTAGTTAAACAACTCTTAGCCTATGAAGATTAAGTAAAAGCTTCAACGACTGACAAAAAAGGTAAACCCTCTACGGTAAAGGAATTAGCTTATCAAACTCACGGATACCTTCGAGGGTGGCTGTAAACTGTTTGGAATTACGTCTCCAATGAACTAGCAGACGACTCGACCGACGAAAAGAAAATTGAAAGGCAGATTTTAAGGCTGTGAAAGAGTCGAAACTGACAATGAAGTGTGTAGTTCGTTCTATCAACGCTTTACATAATCAACTTATTCAGCCCATTCGACATGTCGACAAATTTCCCTTCCTTTGTTCTGAATATGATGGGGTTTTTTTAATTCTAAATGAGCTCTTTTGGGCAGCAAAAAGCAAATTCTACAAGGATCTTACCATCCCGTATATCAAATCACCGAGTGACAAATTTATTACCTACATCCTATTTCTAAATGATGACAAATCGAACTAGTTGTTCCTCCTCTTCCATGACATATTTTCCTTAGAATACCCAAATGCACACAAACAGCGTTCTATAGATGTATGCATTTGCTCTTGACTAATCAGAATTCGACAAATTTATCTTGATTAATAAAACCCTTTATCATAATGATATCAGAAATCAGTTTGCCACTGTCTTATCGCCTCTAAAATACCCAATAGTTATATAATTAGTTTCTTACAAACAGTTGACACACATCCAAGAACATATAATACTGGAAATATCGAAAATTAACCAAATCCGCAAAAACTAATAATCATATCAAATCTATCAAAGCATACAAACTATCGCAAATTACTCATTTTATTACTCGCCCGTGTAAGATACTGCAGTGTAATATTTATACCGCGATATTAAACTAGTGTAATACCGCTGCACGTATGACGTCATAATATTGTGTGGTTGTGACGTCACAATATTGGCACCGCCTTAACAATGGCGGCCAAGTCGCGGAAATGTTTCGTTCAGCACGCTTTCGGCAATCATGCTTGATTACTTAGGTCAAGTAATAAACAGAATACTAAACTTCCTTCAATTTAATACTATTTTTAATAAACTCGTTAATGATTTGGTATCAAACTCGCTTTCGCTCGTTTTATACTTTATCATTAACTTGTTTAATAAAAATAGTATTAAATGGAAGGTCGTTTAGTATCCTCTATATCTTAATGTAACGAAAGTACAAACTGCTCTTACAAATAGTTCACACTCACGACAAAGACAGCTGATACAATTTTTAAGGACGGTTTCCTTGTGTAACATTTCCAACTCTGACTGGGGTCAACCCAACGGTATTAGTCTAGCAAAAAGCCTTCATATTCCTTTTCAACCTTCAGTTTATCACTAATGTCAAACATCCATTATCGACGA
The DNA here is from genome assembly GCA_921293015.1 of Phorcus lineatus. Lineage (NCBI taxonomy): Eukaryota > Metazoa > Mollusca > Gastropoda > Trochida > Trochidae > Phorcus > Phorcus lineatus. The sequence goes on from OV121082.1 coordinate 42,759,981, forward strand.
AATGATATTTACTTTTACTTTTGCATAACTGCAAGGCAAGTACATATAGATTAATACTTTGTAAAATCTTCATGTCCTTAGAAATTGTTGTCTGGCACAATTCATAGCTTTCATTATTTTAGACTTTGAAAGAGACAGATTTTTGCATCTGGCAAGGTCTGGCTATTGTCTGTGCTCATCATAATCAGTTTGTAAGCTTAATCTGGAAGTAATACAATCACCCACGCTGTGAGTATAGATCACGTGCGAAGACAGTTTATATTTTTGTACCATCATCAGAGAATCAAGGACAACTTAAGTAACTTTGAGCAATTATCACATGTGATGTTGACACCTTCTATCATGAGGTCCCCGTTTAGTGGGTGATATGGAATGAGAGGGCTGATGAAAAGCATTGATATATTTCTGAACGTTTCTTTGTAATATACAGTGCCCATTTTGAAAGGATACATGAAAATCACGATAATAGCGCCACTATCAGCAAGAGTAGATTACAGGTAATGCATTATATACCTTTAGATATTTGCTATACAAAGGGAACATTCTTAAAGGTTATCAAGCTTTTATTGTAGATTTATGAACGGTCCAGGAATAGAATTGCCCTTAATATCAATTCATATTTTGTCATAATTTGTTAAGGAGAGTGCAAGAAGAGAAGTTAGTCTCTTGGGATCACACTAACTACAATAGTAAAAGTTCTTGTACCCTTTCGTGTCGAATCCCTTGTGGTACACTCTCACGGTCAGGCAAACATGACAAAAAACATCTATATTCAAGAAGGTGTGCTATTGTGTCTTTATGGTGTATAAGGCATGAACAACGTATTACCAGTGCAAAAAGCAGACGTGAAGTGAGATCTGTATCGGATGATAAAGTGTAAAAAAACACACACAACATACATGTACATTGCATATTCAAAACCATTATACAATTAAATTTCTAGATAAAGGTCATATTAATATCAAATTCAACATTGGCCCTACATTTTAATGTTCACGTATGAAATCCATCGTTCATTTCCCTATTTCCCCAAGTGCCCGAGAGATTATATGCGCTTGATTTGCCGAATCCGACCATACAGCAAAAACTCTCATAATTGTATCTGTCTATTAATGGTACTCTGAAAACTCATCGGAATTAAATTTATTGCAAACATTTATAAGGGAATGAATACTTTTCTAATTTGTTACTTGTAAGATAAGTTTCAGAAAACACACAGTGAAATTGAACAAACTGGGTTGGCTATATTTGAAATCTTTAAAAGCCTTTCTTAGCTCAAAAACAGCTTATTCTCTCGAATACCACATTTGAAAACTGTTACTTATAATTGTGACAATTACCAATATAACTGTTCTCCTGTAAATTGAAAACTCAGCGACATGCAAAATAATGCGGCTGAATTCTAACGAGAAGAATGTAATCTAATCGACGAATAAAAAAACTTATGTGTGGGTAAAAAGGGGACACATCCTCACCGGTATGCGTGATATTTAACATCGCCATGTGTGCGATGTTTGTTTTCCTTTACAAAGAAGCTTCAAGTAAATTAATTTACATTACTACACGTGTATGACTGACAGATTCTGAAGACATTAAACCTGAAAAAGTACCTAAGATAAATTCGTGAGAGAAAGAAAGAGAGAATGTATTCTATAAGAACCAATGTCAAATGATTGGTATGAGCAGCTACAATCTGATATTGCCAAACTGATGTAAACAAGAAGGCGACACATTGTATGAATTTGTATGAGTGTTCAGTTATTTTGCGAACATGAACGATGAAAACAGTTTGTCAATTATATACGTACTAACATAGGTAGCTTTCCCGTCGTCCTAGATATACATTAATGACTCTGATTTGTTCACCATTATCATGATAGTTTTTAAAGGATAATGATGATAATAGTATATTTATTTAGCGCGATGTCAATGTATAAACATGCTCAAATAAAATATATCATGACCATTAATATATCAAAGAATACACTAGCTGTTTGTTTTTACAAAGGCTTAAACTGTAGGAAAAGGGTGTTTGAAATTTATAACGAGAACAATTTGTTATAGATAAATCGGTTACGATTTCTTCATAAAGCAAGTTTTACTCGAATATAATAATGTTTGTCACTGTCTCGTCGTCTCAGAAATGTGACCTACTAATACAATTAGTTTTTCTATTGAGCTAGTAACACACATTCGCATCATAAAGCTTTCAATCTAGTTAAAACTAGATGTAATGTTTACGTCCCCTACAGTACGGACTTAGGGGACGGAAAATTACATCTAGTTTTAACTAGATTGAAAGCTGCCCGATCATAAAGAACAAGGATAGGTTATTAGGTGCGTCATATACAGTGTACATGTATGCATAAGAGAATACAAGATATGAAATCAAAGGTAATTGGCGACATTGATGTTGCTGTGATTTAAAATCGGAACAGGATAATTGTGTCATTCAATGATATTTTGAGGAATAATAATAATAATATGTGCATTTTATCGTCAGATTTAAAACCAATTCCTTTGAGATTTAGTAAATGTGAATTCAAACTACTCTTAATTTAAAGAAAACACAATGTGTCTTATTAACTAGTAAAGGCGCATGACTGCAAGTTAACATTACGAGAATAATAATTAAGTTGATGCTTTATCTCAAATAACCTATTTTCTGTTAAAAACTGTTCATTATCTAACATACCGGTACTTCAAAATGAACCAAATCGTTTCATAAAGGAAACGAATGAATGCCATGACATGATATGACAACTACAAAAGCCCTTTCAATTTATCACGTTTATTTGACAGGATAACTGTAACTCGAAAAAGTTTAGTTATATATAATAACACTTTTGTCGTGAAGGAATATTTTCCGCACCCGTTCGTTTTTAATGCGTTATCAAAATCAAAAAGCTCTGGAGCCTACAATTCTTTGGAGGTGAGAATGACGTCACATTTCATTATTGACGAAACATTGTAAACTAAAATTCTCATTTTTAGAAAAGTGCATAAGTTTAAACATGAACAGTTTTTTGTCGATCCCGTTTACTTGTTGAATAAATAATGTTATAGGGTAAGATTTGTATATAGGTTCTGCATTTAAAGTAGCGTAGAATCCTTCAAATGACTGCATGCTTAATAAGTAGATTAATAGTTTATAAAGAAACTTCTGCTTTAAAAATAGCACGTCGAGCGTCATACATAGCTTTTTTTATATACACTATGGATGAGACAGAGGTTTAACCTGTCATGGTCTTGCTATTGTATATGCCAATCATGATCAGTCTTCAAGCATAATGTGGAGGTAATACAATCACTGATGCCATGAATAGACCATGTTCTAGACAGTTTATATTTCTGTACCATCATCATAGCGTCGAGGACAACTTAAATGCAAGGTTACTTTAGTATGTATGAAACATAAAGCTATGTTATAGGCGTTTCTACTTTCGTTTTAGACAAGAATCTTTGAAAATACGTGTTGATGATACAATAGTCTGCAAGCTAAAGGACATCAAATATGTCAAACTTTATAAATGGTGTTATTATATCGAGAAGTAGTGGTTGTCTCTGAAAATCTCCATCTTATTGCTGATCAGTTCAGTGCGGAGACAATAAACAAGTTTTTAATTGTAATTTATGACTGAAAACTGGACTCAAACGAAACATTGAATTACAGGAAACTTGATTACAGCAGATAAAAAGAAAAATATATGTTGATAAAGTTGAGAAGATAAATGAATAAATATTCATTTAATTGGTTGAATATATTGACTTGTTAACATTCTAATGGCGGTTTTTCTATTATCATTTAAAACGAGAAAATATACTAATTTTGGCATTAAGAGGTTTTGGACAATATTTAAATTGAACTAAAGCCAGATGGTATTTTGGCTCTTTTTTTTAGCTAAATAGATATTTACTCACTGTGTCACTTTAATACACTCATCCATGCCGTTAAATCCGAAATAAATTATGAAATAAATCATCTACGTAGACAGTTACTGTATTAGTGTACTATCACTACAACTACAACTTCTGCACATTTTGTTACACGGCATGTTGGTTGACAAAAAGTTCGCAAATACACAATTCGCAAAAACTCGTATAACTGAACTGACCTGAACTGAATTAAAAATTTCCTCAATACTAAGAAACCAGACAATTTTTTTTATAGCACACAGCAAACTTAGAAATCTGGGTCGCCTTATTACCTCTAGTGACTACCATGCAGCGAAAAGAAGTATGGCACTATAAAACACCATATGGACGCGGGTACCCTTTATATCCACATCAACGCGAGTCTCGATTCACTAGTTAAATGCAATGATCGGAAATTGCAAATACGGCTTTTATAACTGTCTACTGAAACATTTCTATCAATTTAAATGTAAAAGAACCTTTAATGTCTGTACCATTCTTTTACCGTTTACATGAATGAATCCAATTCTAGTATAAGAGAATCAGTTCTTTGTTCTGGCTTACAACACATATCTTTAGGTTTTTGTGCAAATAGGATTAAAAGGGACACTTCGTTCAATATATTAACCTATAGTAAACTAGGAAGTGACCCCTTGCACTGGAGAGGATAAAGAACACGCACATTTTGGAAGTCGTAACTAAAAACTTTCAAAACTATAACTGATATTGAAAAAATTTGAAATTTGTTGCCGTTTTTATGCGTCCATTTTTCATTTCAATAGTTGAGACAATTGTCACGAATTAGTAGCCGTACAAAGTAATCGTGGTCTGTGAAGAAGTACTTCAGGGTGACGTTCACTGTCAAGTAAATTCGCTTTTTCCTTATACGACTACGACCCGGGGATTATTTTTGAATCGGTGTCACGGATTACACAATACATATTACATCCATCAAGGCATCCCTATTTCTAGCCTAGCCCTGTAATTGCCCAAAAGAGAACAGAGGTTAGCGTAGCTTTCTTATAAGAGGTTGTGCAGCAGAGAACGCATTGGTGAATTAGTATTAATCCGTAGGGTCCTTTACAATGCAAAATGTAAATTAAAGAGACAATACCGTTTGTTGAAAAGAGCGTTATAAGATTAGAAGTGAATCAATGAAGGGTTGATAAGAGAGAACAGAAACAACACTTGATTGATTCATTCAGTCAACTCATTATTGCTTGAAATAATAAAGTTATTAATTTTAATCAACATCTAATGAATAAGACTATGTATCCAAACATGTTCGAAGTTTATAAATGCCCGAACAAAATGTAATAATGCTATGTGGTTGCTTTGGAGCATTACGACTGATATTCAAATGCGTGATGCTTGAAATCAAAACTATCAGATTAAACATTTATTTTGTTAGACTTTAACTACAACATATTATTATCGACTTTAAATGACGGACATCTGGTACTGTTCGTTTAACGTTTGAGGGATATTTGCAATAGCAAACCTCAGTAGGCCAACTATCGAACGGCTCTCACAAAAAGACATTGCTTTCAACCCCAAGATCACATAGAACTAATTATTCAGCGTAATGAGTTCCTCTACTTGTCTTAACATCAAAGTACGGAACACAGCACCTGATGTAGTCACAGAGTGCGACAGGCATCAGGAGACCAAGTTTGCATCACCAGACAAGATTATGGCATCTATTATGTTGTCGAAATATTGTTCAAATTAAAACCATAGAGGCATTACAAATTCATGCCAGTGAACGCATATACCTTTGTTATATTTGGGATTATACAATCTGCAAAAGTACATATTCTTGTTAGTTTTACACAGTACTGATTAGAGACTGTTTAATGTATAGACGACACTATCAGCTGTTAATTAAGATTATGAAATTATGAACAGCTGATCATCTTAAGACCTCTTCTTACTCATAGTGATGTTGACAGTTTAAGATGTATCAATTATTATAACCATGTTGCAATCAAATGAAACAAAACAAATCTTTATGACTTTATTTTGGTGTAGAGCACTTCTTGTTATTTATTTTTAGGTATAATAGCACTTGCACCATCTGCGTTGTTGCATTTTGTTTTTTTTATCTTTTTACCAAAATGTTGGCCAAATGGATTTATGGTCAAACGAGGACAAGCTGCCATATATTTTGGTCTTTAGATTGCGTAGGAGATAAGATTCATTATCTGAATGCGTACATATTTTCCAAATAACTGATATTATAGATTACTGGGTACTTGACATAGTTAGTTAGAGTTATGTTTTATATGACCATTATAGATATTTACGAAATTTTGATATGTCAGGGACTTCATTACGTTGATTAAAACTGCTCTTTGTATGTACTTCAATTACGTTATAGTTCTATGTTAAGACTAATTCAAACCCTGTATTCCATTAGTTCCTCCATGACACATCACATGTCAAACACAAACTGAATCATTTTGTTTTCTTTAAAAGAGACAGAGTTACATAAGCGTAGCTTTGCCGCACCGACAAGGAAACCATGAGTGCTTAAAGCCAGATTTATGGTGTGTTCCAAGTTATTGCACCCGTGGGTTTCAATAAGAGGAAAAATCACTCTGTGGGCTCGTTACTGCTTGATGTGATTTATTCGTCCTTGGGATTTCTCGTGTGGCCTGTTGCTGTAACAGATAGTTGATGATAGTTTCAATATTTAGCTAAAGCAAATAAAATCTTATGTACATTTACATTCTTGTCAGTTGAGATGATTTGGCATGTAATATCTTTTAGAAATATTATTCATTTCTAAAGAAATGTATTTATTAAATGACTTGAGATTCACGAACTCAGTCCTATTGACGATTGCCGATATCATATGACAAACAGCTGTGTGTGAAAGAAATCTTTCTACAAAATTAAGTATATTTTTTCTGCACGGAAATAACTAGGCTAATGAGAGTTTTTGAAAAAACGCATGATTGTAAGAAATCACGAGAAACATCGTTCTACGGTGAATAAACAATTTATTTAAGTTTTACAATTCATGTACAAATAACACAGTGAATCCTATCGATATACAAGAAACAAACAAGAAACTTAATTAATCTAGATCTCCTGAGACTACCCCGTGAATACATTGTAATACGGATATAGAAACAGGAATGGATAAATGCTGAAAGTTGAAATAGGATACCATGTTTGCCAAACAATATGTATTTACAATCTTTCACCTGAACGAATAAACTTGAATTTGTAAAAATATTTGAATTATGCATAGGTTAATGTGATTTTGATGTTCTAGAATTGCAATATCAAATTACAAATTTGTATTTTGATACCATCAACAAAAGTCAGGAAATTAGATTTTGAATTCCAATAGTAACATGAATTAAATTACTAATGAAATATATTTTAAACGGAGATCAGGCTAGAAGTAACTGACGAGCACAAGAAGATTTCAATCCATTAAAGCATATCTTGTCGAGGCAAGAGAGGCAAGTTGGTTAGCGGCTAGTATGGTTAATGCTGGTGGAATTGCCTAACCTTGAGGGTGTGGGTTGGAATACCGCAAGGGACTCTACCCGAAAAGTACAAGAAGTTTTACTTCCTGAACTGTATGAAAAGGCACCAAAAGTTTGCTATGAATAGATGTTAGAACGAAAACCTCCACTAACTGCAAGACCAATGTAATCTGCACATTTCTGTTTGTCTTACCATATACTATCACCTTTTTAAAAATTACTAGGCGGAAGCTTTTTATAATAAAAGCTCACGAGTAAAGGAGATGTCAATAAAAATGAAAGATAGTTTATGCCATAACAGTAGTCAATTAAGACACGAAAGGCTTTTCTAGCATTTTCTGTTCACGTTTCTTTGTATTTCTATGCATGCATTTCAGAAACCGTCGCTTTTGTATATATCTACCTAAATAGGTAAAATAGGAGAGTGCAATAGTTTTGACGTAATGTATCAACAAATCATAGTCCGAGATGGTAAATTTTGTCGCATTTATATTTCATTAACTTAATATCCATATTTTCTCAACTTGTTCCCGGGCTGCCAAACATACTTACCTTTCTAATCGTTTATTATGTCCATAAATACACAAAAATACTGACAAAACCACATAATTTGATCATTTTTGGAAATTTGTTACACCAAAATATGCAGATTACTAATATATCGACTTATTTTTAACATATTTACATTCAGTTTCATTTGATCTCAAACTTTTTATACATGTATTACCTAATTTATTCTTATATAAATGTATTAGATTATATACCGTATGTATTTACAATATTATTACAGCTGTACATAGAGATGCAACTTGGAGAATATTGCATCAATATGTTAATAATTAAAATATGAAAAAAGATTAATAAAGGAGTAAAGAAATGTTTAGACAATGTAGAAATTGTGTTATTGTGTTCGTTTAATCATTTCATTCATGTATTAATTCTTTATTCATGCAGAGCGAAGCATAACATAGCATTCAAGATGATTAAAAACAATTCATTCATCCGCAATTTATAATTATGTAGCATAACAATATCCGTCACTACATGAAATGTATATGGCCATAACCAAATGATATCTGCGTTACATTTACACACATATTTCAGAGAATGACCATAAGAACAAATAAACGGCAACTTCAGTAATCACTTTGGTATCGTCTTCCAAAATTAATGATTCTCGATTATTATTAACAATTGTAACAAACACATTTAATATGCCCCAGATTTTATCCAATTAACAAAGCTTAGACCAAACTTGGTTCCGCTTGTTTTCCCCTTTCTTCTTCACTAAACCAGATGCTGTGATCCAGACTTTGATGTGAAAACTGGTGGAGGAACTCATTACGTTGGGGTAATTAGTTCTATGTTATCCAGAGGTTGAAGGTAAGGTCCTGCAGTGAAATCAGCCATACCATAAACGTCGACAAGAGTATTCTTCTATAGAGAGCTCGATGCAGATCTACGTCAAAGCGCTGACTCAAAATGATTTGGATGAAGTCCATTGATTCAAAGTTGACAAATCTATAGAAGATTCTTTCGTTTTCAAAACATATCACTCTTGCACACATAAAGACTCTATACCTGGGTCACAGTTTTCGCCATGTGAAGTACATGTAGTTTGTTGTCCCAATGTACTATAAATCCAGGACTGTGTGCTTAGCTCTATATACACAGGAGTATTTCCATTTTGCATGTATTGATCTATATGAATTAAAAAATTATGAACATCATTCAAAAAAAACCAACCATCCCCCCTCCACACACACACAAAGGACAAAGGCTAAATTTATTTGTTGTTACAATTAAACCAGCTTAATAACTGAAATAGTAATAATATACAAGACAAATGTATCACCTACAATTTCCAGTATGTGATATCCTAGCTATAAACAACTCTTCCTCCCAGCTTGTTTGTGTATGCTGCCACTACAGGGAGCTATCTGGCGCCTGTTTGTCTGCCATATCCAAGCATCATTCAAGATTAAAGAGATCTCATAGTGGTAGAAGTGTTTGTTAGAGATAATGATATTAAACGTTTTACATGTACATGTTCTTTTAAGAAACGCGCTTTTTAAGCCGCAGTTTTATACACTTGATCTAAAAGATGTTTACATGAGGAAATGTCAAAATACTAATTTAATTTGTTTATGTCATTAATAATTCAGAATTAAAATTGTATGTGTGTACTATATCTCGGGGTTTGGACAACTATACATAAAGTTCTGAATTTCTTGCGGCACACATTTGATAAACATATATATAAACTATAAGCATGAAATTAAATATAAGGTCAATTTATAGGTCTCTCAAAAGCGGTAGATCTGTCGAAAATTCCTTTACTAACCTCTGTCTCAAACCGACCGTTTCTTGGTCCCGAGATCTACAGGCCTGAATGGATGCAATCAGAGTTGGTTTATTCGAAGTTGCACTGTCCCCTTTAGTCTTCTATAAAGAACACAGTCGCCTTATTTAACAACTGCATCATTGTACGTATAGGCATCGATGACAACAAATATGTATTCCATGTATGCAGTGATGTCATTGACTCAGATGATGCACGATAGGTTATGTTGAATATTTTGGCGCCAGGGAAACCTGACGGACGCCTGAAAAGAGCTCGTATTACAACAAAGGTTAGTATAGGTATTAAGGACGGAGCTAACTCTGTTGGAACAAAGGTTTTATAGTGAAAGACGAACATTACTGTACCCCACAGTATTATATAACATTATTGTTTGACTGTCTATCTGTCTGTCATCCCTTCTGTCCATTCCTTATAACGTTTCAGGGCCGAACCTAAAAATGCTCTTAAGCTTTCTGAAGTATAGCGGTATATCACCAGACTCATAATAATATAATAAAGGTTATTAAAGCGCTACATCCATACACGTTACTTTTCTTCCATATGCATATCGCCAATGAGATTTTTATGGAGAGGCCGGTTGCCTATCAGTAGGTGTTGATTGTTATATACCACACTTTGTCTTTAAAGCTCATATTTGTTCAAGAAATACAAGCGTTCAGCAAACTGGCGTATTCTTGACATTATGTGATTCTGTTAGGTAAGAATAAAGGCTGGTATCTTACTAAGGGCCATTTCAAGTGAGATGTGACTTGCATTGATTCTCCAGTGTAAACCCTTCTCTACTAGATGTCAAAGGGAGATATACAATGTATAGAAAATATCACAAAGAACATTTCTTCCAAGTAAATTGTATGACCTCATTGTTACACTCATTCAGTCACTTGTTTACAATAGAATGGCGTCTTCAGATAATGGAGGGTTATTTTGGACTCATATGCCTCATTTACTATCGATGGCCCAAAGACATCACAAATACATATTACATTACATGATTCGACATATCCTTCTCTTTTTACATTTGAGGTTGGACTTTCTCAAAAATTAGCGTTAACAAAGTGATAAATACTGTTAGATTTTAAGTTTATTATAAAATTCAAATATTGGGTTTGGAGTATAATTTTCTATTTTCTTTGATAAAGAATTTAAGGTGACGTCAGGACTAATACCAATTGTACAATTTCAGAGGGATAACAGTGTACTGTTGAAAGTCAATCTAACTTTTGTGAATGGTAGTTACTTTGGCAACAGTTCAACTCATACCAATTAGACAAAACCAGTGTCTTGGCAGATTTTCCCCGAAGATGAGGAAATTGTTTTAATTGTTTATCAGAAGATTAGAACTTCCTCGCAAGATCCGGAGCAGATCTCAAATGTCTGAGAGGTAACCCACTTTTGCTAAGATTAAGGAACCAAAACTGAAAAAGTCATCTCATAAATTCGAAGAATAACTATCTAACATCCTATTGCCAACGGAATAAACGAGCTAGGTATTTTGGGGATGACATAAACAAAGTTTATAGCAAAAAATATATTAAAATCCCCATTTTTGACAACTTATTTTATGAAGAAATAGGAAGTTTATGGATTTACAACTTCTTTTTTTCAAAAAGATGCGACGTTTCGGTGTACATGTAGATACTAACACAATTATCAAGCAAGTAATACTGAACGTTACAACACTGTGATTATATACATCAATTCATTTACTTGATTAGACATCCCTTATAAGATATATACAATCACAGACATATATTTCATCAAGTTTCATCCTGTGTACACATGTATAAGGTACAATGCTGAAGCAGTGGGAATAGAGTAACGTAGAAAGTTGTCATTAACTAGTTGACTTACATCTGGTTCATGCATACACAGAACTACTTCTGTTAACAACAGTCTAAATATACAACCCTCTGATGTCTGTTTAACATCTGTTCCATGAACTATTCTTGAGCATGACCTCTATCTTTCTGTCAATATGGAATGTTGTTTCAATGATCTAGAGACTCAAATAAGTTAACGCAAAACCATTTACCGGTTGAAGTTGGGGTTATGAAGAGGGCACTGTATTTATCAAACTAATGAAATGCCTTGTTGTACTGAGTACCTTATGCAGCTTAGTAAACCTTTAAGTAATGTTAATCATTAAATTGCAAAGCAGTTGGCATCGAATTTTTTTTTATCTCTGGTAGTGACTCAACATGAAACCACAGCAAAAACATATCTTAATAATAAAGATATTTATTAATTATTTAGAAAGGGATTTATGCGACATACAGTTAAAGCATTCTCCTTTTTCAAAGCTCGTTATGAAAAGTTACAACACTACAAGCCTTCTTATACTTTACCCTGTTTGTTACGATCTTGATTTTCAAAATGGTGTTAACAATATATTCATTGATATGGACCTTAATCTGTATAGGTATGGAAGCTGATGGGAATCTTATAACTTCGGTCACTATTTAAATTTGTGAGGTGCAAAGATTTCTCCACGAAATTTCTGTCAGAGAGAGGGAGAGCTATATACAGACAGACAAACGAACAGATACAGAGACAGAGATATAGAGATTTCATTACTTAAACCATACTCATCGATGATAGGTCCAGAAATAACAATTAGACCGAGGCATATGTGCATTTATAGATGTTGTAGTTGTTTATCTTTGTTTTGTTGGATGGATTCTATGGATTAGTCAGCGCCGAATGTGTATACAAGTTTATTATCAATGGGAGCTTCACTCCAATAATTCAATAACGAGTTTGAAACTTAACCATAACAAGAGCAACATTTATTGAACATAACTCCGCATATTTATATTTATTAAACCTGTTTGGAAAATGTGGTGCCATGTGTGAAGAAAGCAACATGTTAACATTTAGATTCTGGTCTGTCCACAACAAAAACACTGGTCCTCGACAAACAACCAAAATAATTTCACAGTGGCTTCTTGTAGCGAACTTTCTACTCTCATCAAACCATCTACAAACTCATCTACAATCTCATCTACCAACTCATCAAAGAGTGTCGAGAAGGGGTCCAGAGAGACAATACAGGGTTCAAATATGTGATGCAGTTTCTTTCAGCTGTTGGATATACTTTTAAGCATAACTATGAGTGAAGTACAATGAAATGCTGCTCATCGTGAATACAGTTGCTCGTTTATAATGATGTTGACAATTCGAGCACTTGTAATAACGATATTGCCACGACATGAATCAACATAAAGCTAGAGGTATGAACACATGTATTGAAATCATCGTTCAACAACAAAATTTATATTGAGTATAACATAAAGCTCATATTTCCTTGTGTTTTTATGTGCACAAAATCAGCAAATAATGAAAATACGGTCGTAGGACAAAATCCCCAATGGACAAAATCCCCAAGGACATAATCCCCAAGGACAAAATCCCCACACAATCCCCAAAAGGGTAGGACAAAATCCCCAAGATGAAAAATACAACAGAGCAAGGAAGTAATAACATGTAATTTTATTCATACAAGCAAGCAGTAACAATCCCGGTCTCGCATTTTACATAGCACTTTTAAACAGTATAGTTTCAGTGAAACCTTATAGAGTGACCTATGCCTTTCAAAAAGTCTGGCAATGTCATTCTTGGGCGCTGAATCCTTCTAAAAGAACCAGTCACATTTCCTTTATAGGCAGTTGTCAGTCCAAGCTCACCGATCTTCCTCCAAGTGGCCTGGGTGAGATGAAAGAAACATCCTTGAATTTCCACTTGAGGACCAAAGACAGCTTTCACAGCGTTCATGACAGCAACTTCAAAATCCATCACAACTTTGGAGGGATCAACACTGAAACCTAGTTCCTCACATTTATTGTCTATGGCATGAAACAGTTCCTCATATGATGCCTGTGTCTTACTGGACAAGAAAGCATATACACATGTTACAGCATTATCGCCATCTAGTTCAGTACGGATACAGTAGACTTGTCGGTAGAACTTGGGTGAAATGGAAAAGCAACCATCTAAGTACCAAGTAGACGAAGCTGCTAGATGACGCAAGGACTCTTCAGTTCCAAACACAGTAACTCGCTGTGGTGAACCTGTCGGGCTATCGTAGAATAAGAATTCCTCTGAACTTTCTCCGCCATTGGTAGTCCAAGGTTCTGGAAAGGTCAAATCAGCAAGTGATGATGGATCGGGAGGATATGAAGCTGACTTGTGTCGACGAATATTGCGTTTGGCACTAGCAATTGATCCCATCTCTGCACGGACTTCGTCAGATTCTTGCAAAAGAGCATTCGAAAGAACCTTTGCTGGTTTAGCTAAGGCAGTAGGAGCTTGAGATTTAAGTTTGAGTTTAAATTTGGCAACATCAACAGCTGTTTGATCTGAAGGATGGCAATGGTCCTTTGTCAACTCTGGATCTTCGAAGGACAGATTTGTCTTCAAGATTGCTGAGCACTTAAACGACTTCTTAGCAGAACAATCCCAACGCATGGTAGACTTGGAGGCACTCTTCTTGGTGTACATATATCCATCTAGGGCCAGCTTAACGCCACCCTTGTTACTCTTGAGAATCTCCATAGTGGTACTACAGTACATATGTCAATTTCCAATAGTATTTATATCAGTAAAGTCATCACACAAGATACATGATCAGAGGTTATTCTAAATAAGATGAGATTGATGAGTGGCTTACTTTTACTGATCAAAGAAAAAATTTATAATGTTATCAAAACAATAATTCTCAATAAACTAATACTTGTGATCAAAGAAAGCATTTATCAAAACAACATTTACTACCAGTGATTAAAAACAGCCATTTGTCAAAACAACAATTTCTCAAACTTCTCAGTAACTAATACCTTTGATTAAAGACAAAGTTGATTAGTAAAGAAAACAAAGCATTTTTAATCACCTTGGGGATTATTGTCCATTTTGTTGTTATAGGGCTGGGGATTATGTCCACTGGGGATTTTGTCCTTGGAGTTTTTGTCCTTGGGGATTTTGTCCATTGGGGATTTTGTCCGTTCACCGAAAATACATGTATGAATATGTTTTAATAGCAGCAAGATATGTTTGTGTAAACTTCCTTGGAGATACCTTCATTCGGTGACAGATTATATAATTATCATATACGTTATCTAAAACTTATGAATGACTGTCATTTTGTACTATAGCTTTATTATGAAAACGTATTATCACATAATTTTTGTAAATCGAAACGTGTTCAAAGACTTAAGTATCATTTTCGATTTATACCCATGATATAGCATAATAGATTTCATGGCATTAAAACACTTCGCAATGCTTTCTCAAAAACAAAAGATTCACATAGGCGTACTTCTGTTGCACTGATATGTGGTCCTGACAAATTTTATGGTGTGTTCGAAGTAATTGCACCCGTGGGTTTTAATGCGAGAACAAATCACTCTCTGGTCTCTTTATTACTTGACATGACGTATTTGTTCAGGATTTCTCCTTTAGCTTGATGCTTATCGTGTATGTTGTAACCTTGACAGTTACTACTTTGTGTGTGATAATAACCAACATTTATCTTAAGGAAAAAAACACTTGATATATGTAAATTTGTTTAAAGAAATAAAATGAGTAATTTTGGCACGTTTTGTTTGAAAATCTGCTTCAACTTATTAAATCCTATGGAAATCCAAAATTGTCATTAAGGAACTCATTTATGCTGACAAAGGCACATATTCCAAGACGAACAGCTGGGATGGAGATAACCTTTCTGCAGAATGAAGGTTACTCATTTTGTCCGGAAATACGCCAGCCAATGATAAGCACAGTTAAACAACCTATGTGATAGCTTTTCAAAAGTGAGGGACCAGAAACAGTTTCCTAGATGAAATCACACTTACAATCCACATGTACAAACAACACTAGTTGATACATTTTTGTAAAAAAAACAAGAACCGTTACCCTCAAAACCCTTCTCATTGCTCCAAGTTCCTTTTTTGTTTGAAAATTACCCGTTAGTGAGTTACGATTTAAATATTTGAAAAATAACAAATCCTGCACAAAGGGCCCATTCAATTGATGTCTTCTGGTGTGTTTGTGTCTTTATATTGCTCGTTTGAGGAGAAACATATTCTTACTATAACATGACTTGGTTACCTTAAAGTCAAAGCGAAAAGCACATTTTCTAACCTTTGGATGCTTAACATAAGTACACGTTGATTTTTCTAAAATAGCTTTTTACTGAATAAAAGTTTAGTTATGAAAGCGGAAACTTCGAATTACTGTAACAGAATTTGTCCTGCTAAAAACTCCCAGGGGTCGGTTGTAAAGAGTGTCGCACAAATTATGCTGTGGTTGATCGTGGTTGTTATTTGGATCTTCCTTGTATCTTCACAAGACCAATGTGGTTTAATTCTTATGTATGTATGTATGTATGTATTATCATGTTAGCTAACAACTGTTTATAGGTCTATTTTGGACACAGTATTATGAATAATAGTACTGGTATTATGCTCAGAACACAAATATCTGAGAATTGCTTTCTACACAGCGTAAGGTAACAAAAAATACAGATTTCATAGTAATAGTAAATAGTTTAACCTAGTAATATTTCTAAATAAACCTGTAACTTCCTAATTATCGATTGCATTTTCCAAAGCAACGTATCGAGAAAAGATTCATTTTTCTTTCTTTAACAACAATAGTTCCCATGAGTTCAGTTACATATAATTAGTGATACATAACTTTCGTAGATATTATCAGAAGAATATCCAAACATATTCAATTCATAATAGGATGGAAACGCAATAAATCGATAGCTTGGTCAATATACGCGGATTGCCTAAAAGTGGAACTAGAGGAAACATGTTCGTTCGGATTCCATTTCCCTGCCTTCATTGTTTATAAGATGTTCACTTTAATGATGAGTTTTCGCTTTATATTTGATACTTTCTTCTATGACTACACCAATAATGGGATTGAGGGAAGAGTTGTGTGACCCTCTGACAATAATGCAATTGGAAATGTATTTTCTAAAAACGGTGCTACTGTCCCTTTAAGACTCGTCAATGTAATTATAACTTTTCGTAGTGAAAACATGCATCATGAGCAACTTCGTAATCTCCCGAAGAGTACTTTCAAACAACAGTTTGTGTACATGGTTCAATGAACAGAATATTAAATGGATTTGGATCATAGGACATTTTGTATCAAACACATATCTAATACACCAGCTTTCATCCTATCAACAAGTTCTACAATAGCACCACTCCAGACCATTCGTTATCCAAATTTGGTTCCACTTTTCCCCACCTATTTCGGGACTTATTAAGATGCTGTGGTCCGGACTTTGATGTTAAGACTGGAAGAGGATATCATTATGTGTGATAATTAGTTCTATGCGATCTAAGGATTGTTAGCAATGTCTTGTAGTGCAATCAGTCGTACTATAGATAGCCATCAATGTAGTCTGTAACTACACAGTTAGCTCCATGCAGATATACATCGATGTAGAACAATGTCACAATGTTATAGGATACATTGCACTGTTACAAAGCAGTTAACTGCATCACTAGACTTAAATACTACCAAACCTCTATAATCTTTTAGTCTTTGTACGTTATCCATCTGTTTAACAAAAGTCAGTACTCAAATATCACAAACTATCATGTTCGCTTAAGCTACAGTTTGAAGAGTATATATAGTAATTTTTATGACAACTAGAAGATGACAATACACGTTACAGGATCACTGTAAGCAAAGATTTAGTCAACTCTGTGATCCAAGATACAAAAGCTAAAATTTCGTGATTACTTGATAACATTTTCAATTCCATTATTCAATGAATACAAAAGGGTTTTTACACTTATTTCGGCGATTCTAATAGGAGAATAATTCTTAAACATTTCTCGATGAACGCAGAAACATATGCATTCATAGCTCGTGCTTTCTTACGTTATGACGTCACAATCTATCAGAACAAACAAAGAAACCCTCATAAGTCTCTAATCCTCTTGATACACAAACATAGAATTTGAGGACACGTGTTGCCTAAATAATTGGCGTCTGCACAACTCCATGTAACAATATTTCAGACAATTAAGTTATACCTTCTTCAATGTAAGCGAGTTAAATTCTTATGTACATACAATTTATCGCAAAGCTTGTTTATGTACGCTGCCGCTCAGGGGTTGTATTTGCCGCCTATTTGTCTGCCATGTCCAAGAAGCAATAAAGATAAAAGAGTTGTATCTATGGAAAAAGTGCTTGTTAGAAATAGCGGAACATGTTCATTTCATTTTGTAATAAAAATGTTATGTTTACAGTGTCAATTTATTTAGCCTAGATATATGTTCACATGTTACAAATTGTCCAACAAGTTTATTCAAATGCTTAAACAATTCTTCATGGCCACAGCCTTTCACATATTCCACATATATCAAGGTGTTATCGCGGAAGCTTCTCAAAAAGGGAAAAATAATCCTACAGTTTTCCATTTTCCGTCACACTTTTCTATTTCTTGATAAGTATGATGAAAAGACACATTATAATATCTTATCCTAAATGTTAGGGCCAATAAAAATAACTTCAACTAGCAGTTTTAAATAACCTTTACGTCGCCTGTTCGCGAATCCTTTTCATAATTTGTAATAGATTTATTTCAGGAGCTAAACTTTTCTTCAGGAGAAAATTTAATTCTTGACCAAAACTTCTTAAACAGTCTATAACTGCATATGTTGATTCCAAAACTTTAACAGAGTTGTTTTGCATGACCTTTTTCTTTTAATTTCCAGTGAGATAGCTTTGATCAATACAGGGAGACAATATAATCAAAACTAAATACTAATTGTGTCAGAATGTCTCTTTTTAACATTCATTAAGTATGGCATGTCGCAATAGGGATGAAAAGGAACTAGATGTTAGACCATCTTTGTAATTGCAGTATATTATCAATGCTTCCTGTCTTCGGTAATACATCTTTGTATTCAAACAACATTCTGATGATCTGTAGTATTTGATTTTAACAGTCTTAATATATTCTAATGAACACCATACATGTACATTCAACATAATACACGATTGTTTTTCTTATGTGTAACTGTTTCTTAGAATATTTTTGAAAAAGTGGTATTAACATTGTAAGTTGTAAGTTATGTTATCTAATATGTATATCCTTTATCGTGATGGCCACAATGATTAATATTCTTTAATTTGACAAGAATTGAAACCAAGCAACAGAATGGGATATAAAACAACTAAAATTTTCACCATCTTAATATCAGTCCAAATGTGTATCACTCATGACAAATTCTTTCGTAATACGAATGCATCAACAGTGATAATTGATCATAATGTGTCTTTAACGATCAGCTATTGTTCCAGAAATACGTTTCTTTTGGCATAGGTGGTTATTCCTGGCAAAATGTTTTTGGGTTAGGTTAGGTTTGGCATGTTCTCCCGAAGGTTAGGAGAATGTTCTAATTGTTTATCAGGGGATCACGGCAGCCTTGCCAGACTGGTCGTTATATCCTGACGTGTAAATGCTAATTTTAACCTTCCGGTTTTCAAACAGATTCCCGATGTTATCTCTTCTTTTTGGAATCATGCACACAACTGCAAATGTAGAGAAACTAAAATATAAGGGCAACATCTAAATTCAGAAAAAGAATAATCTAAATCATTATCCATGCCTTCAAAACAAGACGCTTTTGTATGGCTGACCATTTTACGGTTTGAAGCAATAAGTAATAACAATAGTTTGTTGACAGCTGAAATGATGTATACAGAAACTCTATACTATTGTTTTCCAGTATCATATTCTAGCAGTAACGTAGATGGCAGTAATGTATGATCTATAAACCAATCGCATTTCAGATCTATAGGAGTCACATATTTGTGGTGCAGAATATATAATAGATAATAGTTTATCTGTGATGATGTTTTGTCATAATAATGTTTAAATCATTAATGTTAGCTTATGTAATTTCCATTACTATTATTCGTTTAATTGCCAAATAAGATTTAAGGCATAAGATTGAAATAAATTCGTACATCGAAGAAATTATCTTTTTGCCTTATTGTATTATCTGCTTTAATTTGAAAAGAATGTGTAAAAAGCACCTTCCACCCTTTTATTTAAGTCAGAGGAATGTTTTAAAGATTAGTTACCAGACAGTGGGATACACCTCAAACATTTTTGTCTTTTTTTGCAGTAGAATTTATATACTAGTAATGCATTTATAGCATAATTTATGGCAACAACAATCTAACTATTGGACCTCCGAATTTCTATCAACATCTCTCCCACCATATAATCCAGAACATGACCCCTATCCTTTCTGAATAAGGAATGTTGTGTGAAAAAACCCGAGACCGTAACTGAAGGAAAAGTCATCAACCTGTTGAAGAAGGGCTTATGTTTAGGGTAGGATATTCAAGTACCTTTGTTGAATTCCTACTTAAAAAGATTATCCAATGTATTTCATTAACTTGATTTTTTTTACAATACTTGCATGTGGATCAGTTAATATCAACTATTTAGAAACCATACATTTGATGATACACTGATGATTCCCGATTCGTCCTTATTACTTGACATCAATAGAGACCTTAAAAGTTTCATGCTACGTTAGCGTTAAGATCATTTGTGTCATAGAGTACCACGAATCAAAGTAAGATAGAATCTTAGAATATTACAACGTCTTTTCGAATAGGATAGGGCCTTGTAACATTCTCGTAGTGTAAGTCTAGTTTCCAACCCGTCTTCAGCATTTGAACAAAACCTCTTCTTTCTTTCAAAGCTATACTATACCGATATATTTTCATCCTTATCTAATTGGAAATACCAAGACGTAAAAATCTTATTAGAAGTCCCAACGTTTCACTTGGGAAACGAGAGACAAATGAAAGTCGATTGACGACAGAGAAAAAGAAGACAATTATGATTGGTATTAGCCAGACAGTCAAGACAATTGTTGAGAGTGAGAAACAAGGGACCTAAGAGATGGACAAAATTAGACCGAGCACCGTTTGTCAGAGAAACCAAATTCAACCGAATACAGATGGATGGGGTCATCTGGACACGCGAGGATGTGTCACAATACACGTACACATTAACAATTAGTGATCTTCAATTTGATTGATGATAAGCATGCAAAATATTAGAATAAATAGAATTTAAGAGATCCCAAGGAGATTAAACGTAATCAAAAAAAATTTATGGATCAACAAAAAAAACAAAAGCATATCATGTTTAACTTAATATTTATCCCAAAATGAATATTTATAAGTAAACTTTCTCAAAATTTATTTTTAAAAATTAAATTCTATATTTATATAGTATAAATTCAGTTGTACTTAAACGAGTGTCCGAAATATTACCAGTTATAAAACAATAATGTAATTACTTAATGATCGCCTGTTCTCGATGGTCGCAGCGGGCACATTGAGGCAATAAATCTCTGTGACGAATGACAATTTGCCGTTTGGGAAATGTAAGATTGAACTGATTCATAACCAGCTCTGATGTGATACCATTGATTGCATTCATTACTTATGAAAACTTTGCATAACTATTGTCAAACATTTGATAGCCTAACAACAGATGCACCCAAGATGAAGCAGGTAGATTATTATCGTGTATGTCGCGCTTATTATATGAATTCTTTCCAATGCTTCGATCTAAAACGTCTTTAAGCCATATATCGATTACATGAAAATAGTATAAGAGAATGATTCCCACTACTGAGTAGTCATAGAACATGAAGACTTGAATCTCCGTCAAACATGGGGGTGGGGAACACCGTTCATTTGTCACCCTCCCCCAACCAACCCCCTCCCTTAATCGAGGACAGACAATCTATCAATCATTTAACATGTTGATTGTATATATATCAAACACATTATAAATTATTTGATGCAGCCATTAAATATTAACATGGCAATTCCTCTCTAGATTAGATACTTTCCAATCTTGTCTGTGCGGTATGTAATTCTTCTCTGTAAAATTTCTTATTTCCACTATTCAGGGGTTCGTCGAGATTTCACACTTAAAGCTCAAACATTGTAAATCAAGATCGATTATTGACCTTCTTGTATCTTCATTGCGTTGTGATCATGCAATTAGTGAGATCCTTTGTATATAATGTCTTCGTTTTAATATTTCTTTCCTTTTCTATATCTTCAATCACAATTATTATTAAATATTTATTAAACTACAAACTACATGTTTATTCATTCACAGTGTTGTTACAATACAGGTGCTTTTTTCAAATTTGAAGAAGATTATAGGGAAAATGTGATATATCTCTTGAAACATTAGTTTTAGTAGTTTTGTTCTGTTATATCTTGATTTATCTTAATTTTGGTGCTTGATAAATAATTTTGATAAATACAAAATTATTCTTCACATCATGTTCGATTCATTCAGTTAACAAACGTTTTATTTATTCTATTTTTATGACGTTGAAATTCTTTATTGATTGTTATCAAGGACTTATTTACTTGTATGTTAAAATCCGAAACCTAATGCAAAAAGGTATGAAAATATTGTCTACGTCGATTTGTCTAGACTCTGTGTTTTGGAATTAAATTGTTTTATTTTTTAAAATGTTTCAAGCTTTCTACAAATGTTTCCCTAATGGGATTAACATATAAACTAGCCCTGACTCTTTCGCGGTCAATTAAATAAAATGAAAGAACACTTTTAGAACATTATTCTAATGGATATTATAATACAACATATTCCATAAAGACGACGGTTCAACATGTATGTACAAATAAGAAAACTTCGTTGAAAAGTATATTGTAAATGACCTCGAGGTACGGTATTGATTAACATCTCATGATATAGGAACGTCATTACTGCGACACAAACTCAACTTCCTTCTTAAGAGATACTTTATTGTATTACCTTGAAATGTATTACGGGAAACTTTCCGACAAACCATCGTTTCCGCTTGATATATATATATATATGTCATATTCTTTGTTAGCATTTATACTCTACTAAATAAATCGCCTAGTGATTTCCAAAATAGGAACATGGAATTTAAGGAAGGAAGAGATTTGAATTGAAGAGAAAGCCGTGTAGAAATAAGCAATGTGGGGATTCTTTGTTTGTAGATGTGTTGATTGTTTACACTGTGAATACTCTCACCTTATGTTGTAGACAGGTATACAATTACAAGGGAAAGGTCATTTGGAAATGGGTCGTGGAACAGGAAAAGGTTTGTAAAAATAGGTCAACGGGAAAGGGATAATAGGAAGTAAAATAGCATATAGTTTGAAACAAATGTGTATGATAAGACATTTAAATGAAAACGTACACATAACTTTACTGGGTATTCCAAAAATTCTTAACTCATGTTTTAACGAAAATCAAATGCATGTTACTGTAAACTGTTGTCAACACCAAACACAAAGATTCTGCATCGAAATATTTCCTAACCTGAAAGCAATATTTTCCCCTTTTCACCTTAAAAGGTGTATCACGAGAATATGAATGTAAATCGTTTCAATCCACGAAACTGAATATATTCGTCTGATCAGTTCTAGGTTTGATATTTATTCATCCGATGCTTAAAACAACATATATATCATCATTAATTATAAGAACAACTATCAAAGAAAGACAACTAAATTGAAAGTTCTGATGGAAGTGTGAGACATTTCATTTTGGACCGATCTTTCAAGCATTACAACATATGTTTTATAGAATATGTTTCTCAGAAACTTGTCTAACAATCATGCCAATCTATTTGATATATCACAGTTAAACCACAGTTGTGCCAAGTCAAACATCTCTTTAGACACCTAATTAATTTATGCGTTATTTCATATTCTTAAAGGGATTTCAGAATACACCAATTTGTTCTGAGCCTTTATGATACCACGTATCTAATGTTATCTTTTAAGAGGTTCCCTATAAGAAGCTTATTATCATAGATAACAATGTGACCTTTCTGGATGAAGGTCAACGACACAGATAACTAGAATGCTATAAATGATGCTTTTTTATGATAAAAATGGACATAAGAATTGGGTAACTGATGTAAAACAACTGCTATTTTCAATTGGTTTTGGAAATATTTGGCACAACCAAAATGATGGTGTGAATTCAAACTTCATTAACATATTTACCCAAAGACTTAAAGATATATATTTTCAAAACTGGCAAGAAAAGATTAATGCTTCAAGCAAATGTAACCTTTACTCTGTGTATAAGAGCAGTATGAATACCGAATTATATCTATCTTGTCTAAATGTGAAAAAGTATAGGATAAATTTAGCACGTTTTAGATGTTCATCGCATGACCTATTCATTGAGAAAGGCAGATATGTAAATATAAGGAGGGAACACAGAATTTGTAAACTCTGTAATTTGAATGCTATTGAAGATGAGTACTATTTCCTACTTGTTTGTGCAAGTTACTTTAATATTCGAAACGAATATATAAAAAACAAATATCATATCAATCCTAATAAATGTAAATTTAAGGAATTATTAAACAGTAGGAGCACTCGATAACTAAAAGATCTGTCCATGTATATGTATTATGCATTTGTACATAGAACGCATGTTGTTTCTTGAATGTATTCAATGTATTTCATGTACTAAAGGCCTATGGCCTCTTAAGGACCAGAATAAAGATTGATTGAGATAACTAGAAAGTACAAATACATAATTATAATTCCATCTAAAGCAATATGTATCCGATTTTTCTTTATTATTTTATATCAATCTCTTTGAGATCTAGTACTTTCAAACAACGTGCATGTTCATAATGCAAGACTCAAAATCAAATTTACAATAAGCGACAATGCCTAAACTAGTAATGAAGCAAGGACATTAATCTGATGATTATCCATTTTGGACATTAAAGATTCATAACGTGAAAAAATATGTGCGTCATTGTCAAAATTTCTGAGAACAATTTATGCATTTTTGAGAAATTTTATTTCGAACCAATTTTTACAGTATTTTTTTCCGTTTTCATGTATACTGATCGAGTACAATATATGACGAGCTTCCTTGAAACAGAGACTAAGTATAGCAAATCACACATTGATATGCACTGCACCACGAAAGGAGTCGATGACACGAAAAAGAACCTCGGTTGAATCTCAGTTGATTGATTGAAATGAGATCGCACTTCTTTTTGGACATTTAAGGTGCTTTGTTATTTTTCCATGTCTATTGGACTTTGATGATACAAAAAACATCAAATAAATCATCGCTGACTGAACCGAGTTCATGAGTGATTAACTCAAAGATATGCAATGTTCTGTAGCAATTGAAACGGTACACAGAGATTTATGAAACATACACTTTGGTTTTAACTGCAATTGCACTCAACTGACTATCAATAATAAAATGTAATTCAAAGTTTCAACGTTATTTACAGGCAAACGAGCTTCAGCTTTATGACAAGTTCGAACACAATAATGTCATTATTAGAATGATCGTCTGTTCTCAATGGTCGCAACGGGCCCACTGACGGCATCAAATATTTCAGACAATTTGAGAATTGACCATTTGGGAAATGTAAGATTGATATTATACATGATCAACTCTGATTTCATCAAAAACTGTACATAGAGTTTGTAGAAATAATTATGAAAGGTGTAGGCTTATATGGTACACAGAGACTCACTGAACTAAAGTTGTGTCTTTGGACATTCATTACGAAATGTTATATATATTCTTTATACTGTGTTTTTGTGTTTTCAGAACGTTGAATATAGAAGATGAATGCCTATGAATGAATTACACTATGGGATATGCCCACATTCAACGCACCTTGAAGTTAGCTTTCTTCAAATATATTTATAAAAATATTTTTCGGTATTAGAGGGAAACGTAGGTAATCGAACAAACATAGATGTTTCGCATATTTACATGAAATAAATGTTACCAAACTCCACGATGTGCCATAATTCCAGTATCATGCATGGCGATTGACATCATGGAAAATCAGAGCCTTTACAACTCGTGTACACACGTTAAATATCACAATTCTTCAGACAACGTCCAACGATTTCAACAATCTCAGGTGTAAATAGAACCGTATATCTTCATACATTTCGTTTATTGTTCATCCAAACATTTACATTTTGGTTGTGATGTTTTGTAAAGGCGAAGTTACTTCAGTAAAATAAGCATCATGGATGTATTCATTCCATTTGTTGAAAGGAAACTAAACATAGGTTCTTGTTGCTATGGATCTATATCTAATATCAACTAAAAAAAAGACCAGGTGTGGATAATATTTTCTTTACATTCCGTGCCTACCACATAACTTTCTCTTGCGCTTAAAACAGGTTAAGGGAGGAAAGTGATGTTAGGAGTCCCACATCGGGAAGAAGGTTATATGTTGGGTCTTTTTCAGCAGTGGTGGTTACTCTCGTTCCAATGGATTAAGTCTATATGTACCTTGGTTTTAATGTTTTCCCTCCAGAGCCATGACATGTTTTTATGTTTATAAATCGTGGAATTGTTTATTCATTTTCTTCCTCATGATTTTGATTGATATGTTTTTGCCCTTGAAATAAATTGAACAAACCACTCTTTGTTCAGAGAAGGATTTATGTATGTGTGTGTTTAACGTAATCGTGAATACCTCACAACTGTTATGTCATAATTTATTTTTATAAATGAAGTGGTTGTATTCTAAAGTTGACAAAATGCCGATGGTTATTTTGTGGAAGTGATTTTGAACAGGTATTGCTGACGCATTCCACATATAAGATTAAACTACAAAACCCTTTTATGACAACTTGAAAAATTAAATATTTTGTATCAGATTAAAACTTCTTATTAAAAGGAAAATCCCTTTAAAACGTTTTTGAGAATACACTGTGTTAAGCAAGTAAAAGGTATAATTTTCAAAAGATTATTCTTTATTTAATATCTTTAAGTATCTATAACACCTTGAAATCTTCTGTCTAAGGTTTAAAACTGCTAATTGAAACGAAAAATAGCTTTTAAAGGTTTATAAGAACAGAGTGTATGATTCAAGTTAAATGTATGGTTTCAGACGCTTATACTTTATTCACTATCGTCAAGTATCTGTACATGTATCATAGGCTAGTTGTCGCAAATGCCTCCAAACAGCGAGTATGTTATTCATCATTTATTCAGTTTGCAAGTAGGAACCATTTTGGTAAATCATTTGATTGTTTGAACTGTTTGCTTCGAGTTTCAAATAGGCATATGTACAAGTTCTTTACTTAAAATGTAAGTAAAAGGCCAGAATTCTTTCGGAAACAGAAGCATACTGTTGTCTTGATGTAGATTGTTTAAGGACGAAACAGGTCAAAAGAAACTCGTACATGTGAATTGGTTTTGTAGTCAGCCCTATCCCCGCCAATCATCACTATCACAGGTACCATAAACCGAAAACATTTGTTACCCTTTTATCGAAACATAAAATTCCGTATCTAGTTTTACGATGAATATATCTAAGCTTAAATATGCTTCATGAGCTCGAGCATAACGCTGCAGACTTAAACATATTTTATGTGCGCTTTAAAGAACATTGGCATATGAAATGATTTTAAATGTTGGAAATATATTTATCCTGAATAATTACAATGTAAGAGAAAGGAGTAGTGTGTAGGCATAGTGAATAACGTATAACTAAAGTCAACAATTCATAAACACTTCTTAAATTTCAATTTACAAACATACATATTCATATCAATATAAGCATATGCAACTGTGAATATAGAAAAATTCACATCAACACTATCTCCAATTGTTTGACACTTCATTTATCAGCCATTGTCATGTTTTAAAAGGGTCCATGTCACTTGCAAAAAATATAATTATCGGGTTGCACTGATAAAGATGTTTCTTTTGAAAGTAATTCCCCTTGTCTGGCGTCAAGATTGTCGGTCATATGATCATTCAATGCATCCTTCATATTTCGAATATTTCAATTGTATTATTATAACACAATGCTAAATACCTGTCAAGTGTAAGCTACAAAGTTATAGTTGATGTATAGGCACACATTTAAAAACCAATGTTTAGAATGAAGCATTCTTAAAATATTCTTACGACGCAAGTCTGTTTAAAAAGAATTCCGAAAGAATGTTTACTTCTTTCTGTATCTTAGTGTATATACATGTATGACCATTATGTAATAAGGTATATTGTGTTTGGGTGTATTTTGCATTGATATATTTGCAGGACTAAAACCAACATGTGTTCACCTTCAAAATGATCATTCTTAAACTTGTCATTTGATCGTCGTTTAGGGTGGGCGAAGATGAAACCCACACTTTTGTGGATGAGTCAAATTTCGATTTCCTAAATTTTGATATAAAATATATATTTATCGACTTTTTAATGCAAATATTTTCAAACTGTACTTTTAATGAGTATTAGAAAAATTGAAAGGACTAAAATCTAACATTGTTGTTCAAGTATTAGAGATTTTGTAAGGGAAATGAAAACGTGAGTTTTCGAAATTCAAACCCTTAGTTACGTCAACGAGTTGGCAAAACGTTACAGTTGCCTTTGTGGAAATGATATTACACTGTGTACTGAAACATTATGACATTGATTGTCGGTTTATTTTAATTATTCTATGGTGCAAAATAAATGTTGTATTCCGGGTTCTTGATAAAACTTAAAAAGCAAACACAAAACAGAATAATTTTTAAAATCAAACACGTGTTCAACACAGTCTCCCTAATGCTCTTGGTGTTGTAGAACTGTTATTCCACTTCTGAGTCGCCTTTGTTTTTGGTGTATAGGAAATGTTCCGCGACAGCAACGATTTTATCGTCGGACTGAAAATTCCAGCCGGAAGACATTTCTTTTGAGCAGGAAAGTAGAAGTCTGAGGGAAAGGAGGGGAGTGGATGCTGAAGAAGACAAACCATAGTCGTGAATTATTGATATGGTAACTTCTTGTGGTCTACTTTTCTCTTTTCAATATGGATTCGTGCCTTTATTGCCTTATAAGTGAAATAGATAAGTAATAAGAACAGACCAGATCTAATCGAAAAGTACCGTCACAACCAAAACCGTTTACCCATTTGGTAAAGAAGCATAAATAAAATAATAGCGCGGGTGCAAAGTATGGTGCCATTATGATGTATGGTTTTCCACAAGATGTTCAATACTTTGTAACCACACAAGAAAAATAGTGACAAAGAACAGCGAAAGCATCGATAAAGTGAGTTGAAGGTTGATATCAAGCATTTGATTCCATTAAATATATGTTTTTGTCATCACTAACTATTAATGTTTTACTGTTTATTCCATGTACGATTTCAATCAAGGATTCCTGAATGAGTCGGTGTATTTAAGGTTTCAAGGCTCTTGTTATTTCTTTTATAAGAATTGTTAATTGTCGTGATATGAAATTGATGAGTTTTCTATGCAAATGCGGTTCGCAGGTGCAAGCACTCATCGACTAGGATTTGTATAAACAGTCTTGTCTGAAAAATACCATGTGTGTGCTGATCAATAACGCATCTTCATATATATACTCGTTCTATAGAAATTCGAGAATAAACCTAATGTCGTTATCCCCTCAAAAACATCATCCTGGATAGCCATTAATTTTCACCTGAAGTAACAAAGACAATCTTAGATCAGTTTTGAAACCCGCACCATTCTGGGTGGTCAGCATATCCAGTAGACTAAAAATTACATAACGTTATTTAAAAAAAGATATAGTGCATGCAAAAATTTATTTGTAAAAGAATATATCAAATATTCTGTTATTGTTACTCTTCTTTCGTTTGAAATTATAGAAATTCATCGTACCATGTTATCATCAGGTTACCAACAATTTAACATAACATTTACATAACTCTACATAGTGTTTCCGGTAACATGTGTGGTATCAACATGATTCTGTATATGTTCGCATGGTCATATTGAATGACGTTTGTGATGTTGAAGTTATAAAGTGTTTGCGGTGTATCGAATATTCACTGGTAAAATAAAAGAAGTTGAGGTTTCATGATAAATTGATAATATTGTACGATCAATATGGAAATACAATTGAACTCCCTACATACAATACAAAAACCAACACCTAAAAAACTTTCTTTAAAAATTAACTCTTTTTAGGCGTCTCATTTTCCACTGTTTTAAATCTATTTTTGAACAATATAGGTATGGTGATCAAACATAAACTAGTGTTGTTTTCTTTGGTTCCGGTGTTTACAACCAGGTTGGCTTGAGTAATATGCAAATTTATATATTATTCAACACGTGATATATATCTTGTAGGAAATTAATCCCGGGAGATATCGTTCTGACAGTTGAGCTTTAACGATGCCCTGCCGTCATCAAGTACATGACGTCACAATTGTTTTACATCATCAAGTTATGAAATTACAATGCTATGACGTTATAGACATGACGGTATTTTCAGTCTCGATAGTAGTACGGTGTTCAGGGATTTACATTTTTCAAGGAAACATTATGAACAATTAATTGGATGATAAATAGAATCTCACCATCGAGTCTTCTATATCAAATTTATCACGAGTTGCTGAAAGTTACAAATGATAAAGGCTTTCCGAAGACACACGTGTGATATTCTTTAAATAGCAAATTAATAGCATCCATATCTTGGAAAAACATCACTGATTAGTTTGTAAGTCGGATTTGAATAAAATCAACACTAACAGACACATTATACGTGTCGAGGCAGGTAATCATTGCAGATAGTAAAATCTAGCTATAGATTGAGTCACTATTTTGCTCAGAACAGGAAAGAGTCACCCAGTAAACACGTGAAAACCAAAGCGCCTGGTTAGCTATTGACGACGTACGTCGGTTGAACAAACAGATCGATTTTGATTTAACCACAAACCTCCCGAATATGACTTGACACCTAGCGTGCAAGACTCTAGCAAGAGGTAAATAGTATAACAGCAATAGTGGGAGATCGAATCTCTGTGAGTTGATATATTTGACGACATAAAGCGCAACAACAAACTTACTCTATCGATCTATTCTAGGGCGGAGAAAGAGCACTCAGCCATAATTAGAACGAAACCATGAAAAACAACCTATCGTCAAAACGGAGCCAGGTAAAATAATCGATGGCGATTCGATAAAAGGTATGGTTGTCGGAACGCGCTGCCATAGCAACACATATCCGCCATTGCGCTATTAGCAGATCGTTTGTAATCACTCAGTGGCTGAAGAGACCATTGGGAAATCTCTACTCGGAACCACATTCAGTTGTCACTTTCTTCATGTAGAAATGCATGTAACCTGTTTTTGACTACGAATATTCCAACACGTCGGTGAAGACGTGTTCGATCGTCATGTGACAGCCAATGGGATGAATAATTAAAGATCAAAACATCTTTCTGGTGTCACGTGACTAGGAGGAAGTGGGACAGGTGGAAATGTCCTGACAGAACAAGATATTTACAGGTAGACCAGTTCCCTCGATACCTGTAATACCTGCACAGAACAGAAGACTTCTACACACCTGGCCGTCAAGATTATTATGGGTTACGATGATGGCGTCTCCTTTAATCATTTTGATGGCGAATGCCGTCTTTTTTGGATCACTCGCAGCCATAATGGTGATTATCGCCGTATCTGTGGATCAATGGCAGAGTTATAGCTTTGACCCATTTGCTCTGAATACCATCAATGCCACAAGCACCAAATATGTGGTTTCAAGACTGTCTGATACCAAGTCATTCTTTAAGGTGACTTCAAAGACTGATCTCGCCAGTAACATTACCACGGACTCCAATTACCTGTACCCCTCATACACAGGCTTATGGAAACTATGTGACGATCTTACAGGTATGTCATGAAATATATTATTTGCAGAGTTTTGTTATAAATTGAAGATATACGTAATGCAGTTTGTCAGATACCAGGTTTATTTCATCGACAGTCATGGACAAATTTGAACTTAGACGATTGGGCGCAGCCTCGAGTAAAATATCAACTTTGCCCATGTCACTAGATGAAATAAAGCTGTAATGTGACAAACACCATATTAGGTTTTCTATGTATTATATATGTAGTTTCGGTTTTCTAACGGAATATTATACTGACACTTGTCACATTGAAAAAAAAACCGACATCGGCACTGTAGCTTGATGAACTATTTCACTGATAAATTCCATAGTTCATTCCTCATGGTCATATATGATGAAATATAAGATAAGTTGATGTTAGTAATTTAGGATATGCAAATACAGAAAATAGGATAAATACATCGTTGAGCTTAAGTCCTCCTTTCTTTATTTGATACCTATATATCAACAGCATCCAATAGTCTTAACGTCATGCCAACTTACTGTCGCTTTAGATTCACTACTGGTGTTGTAGCAATATTCTGATTTTGAAGCCTGTATCGTGTATTGCCTTTATTCATATGTATAGTAATATAGCACAATAGTACGTGTATGATAGAATAGTGTTGGTATAGAATGAATACTTGGAACATGGTCACAGTTAATGATGTCCCTACATAGCAGGGTGCTAAGTATCGTATTTCTGAAAAAAACTAGCCACATATGAATATCTACTGACACCTTTAATAGTATTTTTTAGAAGTTGTAGACTTACATGTAAAGGGAACACAGGTTTTATAGATAGTCAACTTCTTTATTGTAATGAGTGCGACGTTTCGGTGCAGATACTAAAACCGATATCAAGGAAGAAATACCTGGATTTCCTTTAATGGAATAACTCATAAAGTTGTTGATACAGAAGAGTTTAATAATTGATTGGCATGTACAGTGAAATGATTTGATCTTTCAAAAAGTCAGTAAAATCTAATAACAACGGATATTACGGTAATGATGCCATTTGTCGGTTTGCTTTAGTGACATCGTAAAAGTTGATAAATCAGTTTTGAGAGTGTGGAGTTTAATTTGCTTTGTTTCCATTAATTATCATTAATCAGTTACATTTAGAACTGTTATTGATCAACTAGCTCATACGATGCTGAATTGCATAATTTAGAGTGACTGAACTGGTTTGACGGTTGAATCAGTATATCGATTCACCTACTTAACAGGTTGCAAAGTGAAATGGCATATTCCCATTGGCATATTGACTAGGCACATCGATAACAGCTATCATTGAAACTCCACTACCATTATATCTTCGAGTGCATGAAGCGTGATATTTATCAAAACGAATTGTTAGAATGAAGTGTATTTCAAATGAATGGAATCAATTTGCCTCTGAACAAAAACCTGAAAATGTATGTGTGAAAAGTCATAAAGAAATATGATAATAAATCTATAAATGTTCATATTTCATATCTGAATAAAAAGAATGTGTAAACACGAGGACCTTGCTATGGATGATATAGGTAATTAAAACGATAATGTTTAATTTTAAGACTCGGGATTTTAAGTCTCTGGAAATAGATAATATAGTAAATAAAGTAACAGTATATTTTGAGATACATTTTGTATGACAACAAAATCATCAATGATCAATATATTTCATCGTAAGATAAGAAAACGAGAGCGTTTTACTTCCAACCACAATGTTTTATTATCGATATGGTATTTAGATATTAAACGCACTAGTGCACGCCAATATTTCGTAAACAAACGAATGCAGAGATACTGCATATCTCTCGATATTACTCACTACCCTAACTCAAGTAATCTACCTCGTAAGTTATTTAACAAATATTTACGTATTCAGGTAGTAAAGTGGATTTTTAAAGGCCGGAAGTATTTAATGTTACGTTACATTAAATCCGCATGAACTATGTTATCGGAAATATTAAGATTTTTCTCATAACCAGAAAAGCGGAAACAATGCTAATACTGTGTTATTAAATCGGTTAATTTACAACATTGCTTTCATAAAACATATTTCATGATTTGTTCTCAGTTCAGAGTTTAGATAAATTCAATAGCTGCACACAGTACTAGTTCAGCCGTTTCCAAGTGTCAATAATTTATCCGTTTTGTGCACAGCTAACCATAGATTTTTTTATGTCCTAGCCGACAGCGGCTGTATTAACGTTTTCATTGTTGATTGCAGGTAAATTGTAGAGAATGTTTAGTATTTCATTGCATCGATAGAAAGTTTAAGTGAATTCATAAGTCCTCGTAAACCTTAAAATAGCCAATTTAAACCGTAAAAGCGTGCACTAGTGCCTTTAATGTAAATATGACTACATAATAATTATGGTCATGCATCTCTACAACTCTTTCAACTCTTCCAGTGACGCCATTGGACTGTCAAGTCTAATTGTACCGTGGTTATTATCTCACAGTGTTGATGTCATAGCAAGGGCGATGTACTGTTAAGGATGTCACAGGAAGTTGTGAGATTGGAGGTGCCATGGTCTCATCACACTGTAATTGTAGCGATCATGTAACGATTGATCTCGCACAGGAGACAAACTGAGAGGCAGTCTTGGATGAAAACTTGTTATCAAATGAAACATTTATCATCAGAACTTGATTTCTACAAACCGAAACGTCTTTATGTCATGATCCACACTTCTACAGAGTTGGTTACTTCAGAAAGTCTGAATTTAGCGAGACATCTGTCCGAATGCAAGATGACACCGCCTGTAATTTAGTCATCACCAACCCACGCGCTGACGGGTCTTATCAAATCAATGCTAATATCCATCATGGTGAGATCTACTGAATTGTCAAGGGTTAGCTAACAACCGCCTAATCAACTTCTCGTGTCTTTTTTTGACTCGTGCATCCAAAAATGTCACCACACTGTTTGAGAAATTTAATTTGAGTAATTTAACACCTCATCAGTGTAATAACATCGTATTAACATATATTGTTGTATACATGAACAATCATATATGTTAGTTTCGTTTCACCTTGAGACTAACTACATTTTGTTTTTGTAACAATGGAGTTAAATGGAAAATGTTGAGATGGGATTTAACTCGATTCTCTGAGGGAACCAGGTCTTTCAAACAAGTCTTGGAGAGATCAGAGTAAACAAACACAAAACGTGTAACCAGAAAAATATTTTTAATTCATGTAGAATCCTGTCGTGACCTCAAAGTGACTTGAAAGAAGATCAAACACATGCTGTTGTTCTTTGCTGAAAACGCGTGGCAATTATTTTTCAAAGGAATTCTGACGTCAAACATGACTGGAAATGTATTCTCTTCTGTACATAATAGGAAAAGTCTTCATCGGTCAGATTCCCTTAATCAATATATTATTCGCGATGTCCTTTTATTCTGTCACGATTCAATGTGAGAATCTCTTTTGGTAAAAGTTTCGATGAATAGAAGTTAACATTGCCGTCAGCGATGGCTATATTATTGTTTGCTTATCTATGCGGATTTTAGATTGCGCATGTAAAGATTTTATATGATTATTTTAAACTAAATATGTGTGGGGCAGATATACATTAACGGAGTTCCACGTTGTGAGTTAAATTGTTTCTGTATCTCTCCTTACATACTCCTCAGGCAAGACTAACCAAGTATATGAAAGATTTTTTGAAGTGGCATACCTAAGAACAACAAGCTTAAGATTATCACGTTGTCAGAAACTACTGTTTTTTCTTATGTTTGACTAACCAAACTACAGGAATTAATTAAGTTTTGAAATTAAATAAACTCTGTATGTTAGGTAACACCTCATTGTTCCTCTGACGCGTTCAGCGCGATGTCTGATGACACTTATTAATAATTTATGAATACCAGTAACATGGTTGCCATGTAAGCGAGTGACGCTGCCTAGAGACAGTTCTATAAGTCCCTATACCGATTCTCATCACGAAACGCATTATATGATAGATACATCCTTGTAGTGCAGGAAATGAACCTCATTAAACAGCCAATAGCTTAGCAATATGTTGTTAGCATAGTACTAGTGAGTCACAACGAAGACAAGCGCCATTGTGTGTTTTGCGGGTTTTCTTTTAAGCCACTGACTATCGATTAAAAATTTTTCTACAAAAATAGCTTTTGCATGTCTATTATCTTGCCATAAGCTATGTCATTTCTAAGCTTATTTGCGATTATCAAGTTTTGTTATAGTTTATTGTAATATTTCAAGGAAATGTTATCTTTTCTTAATGTCCATCATTGATGATCATATTGAATATTTAATTAACCAGGTAAACGTGAGTACATCTCAAATATCTCCGCCTTTAGTTTGATCACCTTCATGTAATATTAATTAACATGAAAACATATGGAATGGGTTGTAAACTCTAAAGATCAGATACCATCGTTTAGATGACGTCAATGATAAATTTGAAGCTTAAAAACTAAGCACAGGTTTTCGGTAGTTTTTGGTCAAAATTCCAAAATATGTAGTTATAAAACTCCTTAAAGACCTGTCACCACAAGAGCAATATCAATCCACGAACTTAAGGTTACAAGTTATGTTGCTTTTTTAATTATGCTCCGGAATTGAAACACAATTAGGAAATTTAGCAAATGGTATCCAAAATTTCCAAAATTCTGCGGGCCTTGAAATCTAACTCCGAAAAGAAACCACACCCCCCCCCCCCCCCCCCCCCCAAACACACACACACACAAACACACTCACATCCAAGTTGAATGAGAACTTAAAGCAAGACTGCGTCCAAAATTGATATGAGACTCATCGTTATTGACCCAGGCTAATTAACCTGGGTTTTTTTCGGACAAGCACTCTTGTCTGGCTACTAATTAGCCCATGTTGATAACATTTTGGACGCAGTCTCACTTGCGAGTTATGTTTCGTTAATGACATTAACTTTTAAAGGGTCACATTTTGGTCCGAACTTCAATGTGTATGGTTTATGTCATCATATAACTGCTGAAAGGCACAACATCACCACATTTGCGACAGTCATAGAATATTTGAAGTTTTCAGTTCGTTTATCAATTCATTTAATGATATCGAACGTTCAGATACACGTAAGCGCATACACGCGGGGATATTATTACTTTAACAGATTCAACTGTAAGATTTGTAGCCTTTGTATAACAGATTTTGACTTTTCCTTTCCAGATTTAGGGTACTGTTTCACCTAGTCTTCAACTCTGACATTCTCTCCCTACATCTGTAGCTAAAAAAATATAATCCTACTCTTTACTAAATTTCAGTACGAGCACTTGCAAGGCTTTCAGATATTACCTAGCTGCAAAAATACTTCACAAGCTAGCTAGCGAATTCCAGCTAATGAAAACCCTATCTCCGTGTAAGAATTTTTTGATGCCATGATTCAGTGGCCATATAATATGACCATTCCCTGTCAAGTTTTCCCGACATGTACAGAACTAATTATGGGACAACTAATTTCTCACCCCTGATGTGCTCGTATTGAAACAGCAGTTAACGTAGAATTGTTATGACTTAGGGTAACTCTTTGGGGAGAGAATGCCCCCCTGATTTTCCGTGACATAGGAATATGCCAAGAAGACTTTTGCTTAGAACTCTTTTCCTTTGTTTGAAAAGGTCAGTAATAAACATGTGATACTCGATAGATGTTTTTTCAAAACAATATCATGATATCAAAGTCATAATTTTCGATCTTATCATCATGAACAGGACACATTTTCTGACACATGTTGTGAGTGATAAGTGTTTGATACTCGAAATCTCTCTCCCTTGTGACCTGACCATCATGCTCACGAAACTATGAAATATTTAACAGCGTCTTTAATTAAAGATCAAGATCACAAGATTTTCGTACATTATTCTCGCAGTTCTTCTTCGACGAATAAGTGTGCATCAACACAAAAAATCGCACGTTTTTGTGGTCTCGAAGCACTCTTAACTTATAATTCAAATTGGAATGAGATACCAGCCACGATAAACAGTTACATGGATGTAAGATGTTTTCCAGTGGTAGAAGACATGCATTGAAAACATGTTATGATATATGTTTAAGCACTTGGAGCACACTAATGATTTAAATTGAAATGAATAACAAATCATCAAAAACAGTCAGTCATGGGTTTTTTTCAAATGAATGTCAGTAATGATAATATGTATTTTAATGGTAGATGTCACGCATTGAAAACATGTGATGGATATTTCAGTTTTAAATGTCATGATACCTATCAGAACGATATTGTTCATGTAAGTCTTTGTTGAAATAGATTATAAACAATGATACATCACGTGTTTGTCCTAGTTGAATAACAAAGCGTGATATCGAACCTCTCAATGTGAAACATAAATATATTTTTATTCAAGTGACATGAATAACATTGAGAATAAAATAAAAACAACTTAGTAATCACGAACACGATATGTATACGTACGTACAGACGTACAGATTGTTTACTGCACTGCGTGATTATATTCGCAAAAAAAAAAGATATTATTTAATTGCTTCGTCAGTTAACATGTATATAAACCGATTGCAAATCATAACAAATGGCATATCTATTTCTTTTGAAGTTGATAAAAACAAACAAACAAAGATGTTATAAAGCATTACCAGTAACGATAATAGGCATACACTACAAATCAATCTTTTCTATAACGGTATCAATACGCAATCCAATCGTGTTCCTGTCTCATATCCAATCTCATTGAAATAAAACAGAACGTATGGCTCGTACCTCAATGCGTTTATGATATAAGGTATTAATAGGTTCGATCTACTTGTTACAGAGTCGGAGCGAGCACTGATCCCGTCCTCAGCCAGACCGAGCCATCCCGGCAAGTGCTTCACCTTCGTCACAGACTACAATGAAGACTCGGGGGAATTCACTAAACATGCCATGCAGATTGCCAGTAAGTGGCATGTGGACTAAAGATAATGATGATGATGACGATGATTGATGATGATGACGATGACTATGATGGTCCAATAGTTTATGTATCCTTAAGATCATATGATGTTTGAAATAAACAACTTCGTCACCTGCAATTTTTAATAATTTGAATTAAAACAAAATGGGTTTTTTTCCAAAAAAACCGTAAAGTTTAATTTTGTGGAGGATTTATGACTACAATTATTATGTAAACTTTGTTGTTAACTTGACAATTCGCTCATTGTCTCACAACCGTTAAATCAACGACGCCTTAATGAGCATAAATCCGATACAATGTTACTGTGTATAAATCAATAAGCTTATTACCAGCGTAATTCTCGACATCTAGCTAATTTACAAGCATTATTAATACACGGATTGTCTGTCTTAGAAGATCAACAACAGGATTTACTGTAGAGACAAGGATTATTACCCTGATGTACGTTAATCTCTCCAGGACTGCACAACTCGGCGGCGTCATGCTACATCGTCGTCCTTATCGATCTGGTCACAGCTGCAGTTGTAGGAATCATAGGCATCACCCGGAAGCAGGTGGCCAGCTGTATGGTGACCGGTGTCCTCTACTGCATGGCTGGTCAGTTTACCGACATTCTTAGTTTCGTATCCACACTATCTCTTTGAGAGGCCGTTCTATTTGGGTATTGTTTGTTGGGTGTGGTCCCACCACGTCTAAAATACTTATTTCTGTTGACCCGAAACGGCTGATTCCCCAAAGTTAAGAAGTGCCGCCAAACTTTAAAGCTTGCCTTAGTACAGTATAATGTCGCAAAAGGTGGACAGAGTAGTTGGTAAATCCATAACAATCATACTATTTCAGAACCGTTTGTAGATAGGAATTTCGTAGGGAAGTCTTGTTTATTCTTACCTGTTATTACTTTATGATTATTTCACAGTGAAGTTGAAACATGCTGATGGTTATATTTTGGCTGCTTAAGATATAACATTTCGACCAAAAATTGCGCTCATTGGTTAAAAAGAAAGTTATCCGAAATGAAAACATTCACCGACACTTCGAGTATGGTGAGTCTTGCTTTTGTGAGAAGTCCAAGGAAAAACATCTTTTAAATTGGAAAATATTCTATGAATACATAATATTATGAACAATCATAACTTATTTGTGAAATTAAGAAAAACCTAAAACGGACTCCCGAAAGTCGGTTCATAATACATATAGACTTCATTATGTTATAATAGCATATCACATTCAAACTTTACCAAATTCATATACTCATTTTTGCAAAGCAACTTGTATGAACTAATTATTCTTGCCGAGCAAACGGAACATCACTTATTCCAATCTTTCATGTCGCGTTTGCAATAATTTTCAATTTGGTGTCCTTTGTACAAATTAAGTGACATAGTATTTTCGGTGTTTGTCGAGTCAGCTCGATCGGCAACACCCCATTGGGTCGACTCGCGAGTGAGATATACCGCGAATTTTGTAATTGCATCTCTGATACTTATGAAAGACGTTCCTCATTGAGTTTATTACCTTTGTATTTTCTTCCT
Source organism: Phorcus lineatus (assembly GCA_921293015.1). Classification (NCBI taxonomy): domain Eukaryota; kingdom Metazoa; phylum Mollusca; class Gastropoda; order Trochida; family Trochidae; genus Phorcus; species Phorcus lineatus. The sequence goes on from OV121082.1 coordinate 42,799,963, forward strand.
GTATTTAAAGAAGGTAAGCTTGAGCTCTCATTACAATTTCAGCTTGGACATTTTATTGGTTTTACATCACTGCTCTTGTGAAATGACGTAGTACGTCCTGTCGTACGACAGCAGGAAGGGGTAGGCCGGGTGTTTTGAATTGCAATATGAAGGTCTAGAATGCACACAAAGTTATGAAAATTGTTTCAAACATGAGGGGAAAGATTAATGTGAGTGGTGAACTATTTACCTGGCGTGCATGAAAATTTGCCTTGCAAAGGCGAGTCTATTACTTTAATCACATCCGTATATCGAATCGTGTACGCATCATTGTTAATCAATTATTATCAGCTGGAATAACTAATATTTCCACATCTTATATTTTTTTCTTGCAGCGCTGTTTGGGGTATTCGGTCTGTCGATGTTCCACACGAAGCACTACTATGAGACGTTTCAATGCTACGCTATGGCTGTCATACCCGAGGAGATGTGCTCCACCCGTAGTGTCACGGTGCTTTGGGCGATTCCACTCGCCTGGATGGGGGTCATACTCTGTGTAATCGCCTGCACCCTTTGGCTCATTGTTGCACGTGCATTGCGTGTTATCAAAGCCAAAACGATGCTCTAAAGGCGTTCTAGCTGAAACAATTCATAAACTATACATGTTATGTTACTAAACTTCTAAAAAAATTCTACTGAAAATAGATGATTAGATTTGACAAATATTCAACAACTAAGTATTTTATGAGAACTTAAATAAATATTCTGATATTCATCGCGGACTAAGGGGGGTAACTCCGTCAATTCTAATGTTGAATCATGGGTATATATAAGTGAAGGTGTACCTCATTTGTCAGCAATGAAATGATTTTCAGATAAGTATAATAACGACCATGGTGTTAAAAAGCTCTTAATGACGGACCTGAAAATATTCCCTCATATTCATTATGCTTGTTTCTCGTCCCATATATTTGAATGACCTGGGTCACAAATTTAAATGAATCACGCATAATATACATTTTGTTACTCGATTTAGCAGATTTAAAAACAAATGATATACTTGGGAAAGCTCTTACTTATACGTTTGTACAGCACAAAACGATTTTAATGACAAGCATGGTTCCATACTCATGCAGTTCGATGTCTGATAGGCTTGACTGCAATAGAAGCTAATCGTCCAATAAAGTCGCAATGAAATTCAGAAAAGACATAAATTGAAGCAAGGTAGGGGATGGAGGTTGATAGTCGACTCATTCAATTTTACGCTTTTGTGGAAAGATGATAGGAACATTTATCCCTAAGCGAAGGGAGAGAATATCTAAAATCGAAATGCGTGGTATGTTTGTTCAATAATTTGATGAAACCGTCCTTTAGTAACTTTGTTGATAATATATATCTAAATTTTTGCATTGGCTTTTACCTAATAATGTTTTTATTTGCAGCATTATGAGAATAATTTCTCAAATCTTTCATTTCATGAAAACGAAACGAAAAATGTTGTTTTCAATATCCAAATTACAAAATGCATAATTTATAATAAATTGATCAATTTTAATAAATAAGCACAATAATTCGAAGAGCAATTCTTAAAAGTGTTACTCGCAATAACAATAAATAATAATAGAAACTATTGTTTTATCTTGTTTGAAATGTGCTATAATTTGGTACTAATACGTTACAACAAGTAAAACCGTCCATTCTTACATACATGTACTATAGCTTTGTGCTGCTCTGTTTATATTTGAATCGTGTTTTAATGTTTCCTGCTTCATTAAAGCTCTAGGAACTAAAATGTCGAAGCTGACCCCCCCCCCCCCCCCCCCCCCCACCCATCAGTACAAAATATCAAAGGAGCAGTAGCACGTTTTACTGACATTTTTATTAGATTTAATTTACCCAATAAACATTAGTTTATACAAAATATATAATCTTCACAGCATCAAAAATCTAATTACTCAACCGGATCACCCGTAGTCGTATCAGCAAAAATCACTGGCGACTATTTTTCTGTTTAAATTTTACACCTTCTATTCTTTTGAGATTGGATGGATTTGCATTACTTAACCTAACTTAAAATTACGACTTTATTATAATTGTATTGTATTGTATTATTTTATAGTTGGTTATATTCATTTTCCATTTTCGTGAGATCATTTTATCAATCTAAAAGAACGTACTACTGTCCATTTAACATTTACTTATGACTATATTCACACTTGGAATTCTTCGGAACCCTAAGACAAAGTTTCCAGTCTCCGCATATCCAAACGTTGAAGAGCTTTACTGAAACAGGAGTCTTAATATGTGTTCGTTGTTGCTTAAATTGTTGTTATTCGATTTGTTGATTCTGAATAAAATATGCCTTGTTTACTAATCCTATCGTCATCTTTTCTATTCTTAAATTCAATGTACATATATTTTATTCAGTTATTGTATACGGGATAGAAACTGTTATATTGGCACTTGCTTGTCAGGTTTTAATGAACAGAACGATAATTGGGGTACCACAGAACAACTTATTCCATTGTATGCATTTAATGTAATATGTCCACTCGATTTAGTTATATTTACATATGGGAAACATGTAAGTTAGATAGTATTGGATTGTAACTTACATATACAGCAAAATTTCTTGGCTTTTTGCAATTCAGAGTAAAAATATTCTACCACAAACTTAAAGTCACCTTCTTTACGTTCTTTAAAATACCTCTCCCTTCTGTTAAAATTCAGTATCATTCCCAGATGGCTTCGAAAGACAAATTGCTTTTGTAAAGCAAGTTTACATGTACATAAATTATTCATTTTCCTCTTTTCTGAGTCAGCATCATTGTAATGAAATGTGTGTAACACTTTTAAATTTACTTCATCAAACCGTTTATGCCAACAACCTTGAAAATAATAGGTTTTTATGTTGCTTTCTTTGTCCCTTCTATCGTTGCGTTCTTTGATGTGACAACCTAGGCAATCAAGTTAACGTCGTAAATGCCATTTTCTTAATCAAACATTGATCGTACAATCGGAGTCAAGTTAATTTTAAGTTCATCAGGCCTGAATAGTCTTATGTTCTTATTGTCTGTTATGCCATAGGGTCTTGTCTCCGGCGTTGTTACGACGTAAATTGTAATAAAACGTGAATTGTTACACTTGCAGCAAATTGTAATAACTCTTGATGTAAATTGTAATAAAAACGTAAATTGTAATAAAACCTGACGTAAATTGTAATACGCAAATTGTAACAAAAATTGACGTAAATTGTAATAATCTCTACTTGCGGTAAAATGTAATAACTTTTTACGTAATTTGTAATTACCGATTGCATTTCTCAAAATACGAATTTTAAAGGGGTTTTTGGTTTATAATTATGAAAGACAAAATAAAACCGTGGGAATGTTCATTAGCGTTTTACTGCAACAAGTCAAGTAGAAAAAGTTGTGACAAGTAAAGATAGACAAACTGATTCACTTGCAAATAGACAGAGGGACAGAAAAATAATGAAATGCTTTTCTTATGTTTATTTCTTTGTCTTGTTGTTTACCAATAAAATATTGACTTACTGAATGAGGGTTTTATGAATCATGATCATTGGTTTACAAATTTTTAGCGTTCTAAATGGAAACAGGATCTTGTGAAAGATGGGATGGATTGTTATAGGTATCTACGTTTTTTCCATCCACCTTTACAAAAAAAATTATTGTTTTGATATAAATGATTTTTTTTTCATCATTTGAATTTTTCCGACCAGGTGGAGTTATCGATTTTACTGTTGATTTAAAATCGTTTTGCATGAATTGTAATATCTATCACTCCCTAACTAATATGAATAAAAGGAGATCATATATAGTATTACGTTCACGTTCAAATAGGTAGTCGCAGGGTGTCAACCCTCAAACCTGCTTTGACTATATATTCCAGGACAAAGTAAAGTTATGAAAATATTTTTAGGATAAAGAGTAATACATGTAAATATCCCTGTCCAACCTCCAACACTATAAGGACATAGAAGGATTACATTTTAGGGTGGTGACCCTGTTAACCCTGTTTTGCGCAATGACATATAATGCTTATACATGAACAGTAAAAAAATGGGGTAATAAACTTTCAAATGAGTCCAATTTCATGTCTGTCGCACGAAACTAAAAAGTTATAGGCATTTCTTTATAATCATCATAATATACTCGGGCTTGAATTGCTTTTCATGCTTGAGGCTCACCTTATGTTACATGTATATTGGTTAGCACCAAAGTTTGGTTACGATTTGGATAGAAGATTTGGTTAGAGAAAGGGAGTTGTGTTAGGTACTTCGATTCGTGTTACAAACCGCTATCAATGCTATTTTGAGCTTTAGTCCCTCAGTGAGAGGGTGTTACTCGAGTTGAATAACACAAGAATTTTCTCTCTTAAAATGTAAAAGTTGAACGTATTGAAATTGTTTGTAATTACCCTATGTATCCGATTCAGTCTCTACTCAATACCCAAGGCCTACAGTACATTATCATAAAATTAAACGAAATAATGCAACGCATTATAGGTATGATCTTGGTGTGATTTAAACAAAAAAGATGTAATGTACTTCATTTATACTGGTACTCTTTTCTGAGTATTTATGTGTGGGGTATAAACATTACACGATTCCAGTTTACAACCCTACTCGTACCAGTTGATAAAACAGAGAATATATCTGTAGAATGATGGCCATAATAACAATTATGACTTTGCAATTGTCCGATTGTAAATTTGTTGATTGTCTGAAATGGCAACTACATGAACAGTGCTATATTTTGTTAATGTTTGAAGCAATAGGTTTGAAGTACAACCCAAGCTATACGGAGCCTTTGAGTCTTTGTTAGCCATTTAAAGGTCTTTCCGACTAAAGCACGTTTTCCTTGGGTACAACTCCTTTCATTTTGTTAATCATTTTGGTTTTCAATGTATTATAACGTTTACACATTATAAATCTTGTAGTGAGACTGTAGTTAATGATAATTTGACCTCGACATTACCTTACAAAGCAAGTCTAGGTATACGAAATATTAACAATACCATACACATGCAATATACCACCCTCATAGACATGCTAATTGTTCTAAGATTGGTTCTTGTATGTCGTGACAGTCTATCATATGCTCAAATTATGCTGAGGACGCTTATACGCAATTAATACGCGTGTCCACAAATGGTCTTCATCTGACAGACCTACACAAATGCATTTGAACCAGATAGAATACGCTTGCTGACGGAACTTCCACCTTATGTCAAATACAAGAAAATGCATTGTCTTTTTGTGTATATTATTACAATCATACCCATCATGGCAGGTTAAGGGAGGTTGTGTATGAATATTATAGGTAATCTTTGAACATGCAGCCACAGTAGCACAGAAATCTGTTTTATAGTAAATCTTTCTCTTTCAGATAGCACTATAATTCAACAGCTTTTAAAAGTATCGAGACTTGTGTGGTCGAAGGCGTGTGAAACATTAGCTATTCAAGCCCAAAATGCCTGTTTTCCTATTTTTCAACTTATTAACAATTATCTTCAAATTCCGCTGAATGTAATAACCAAAATATTTGATAAAAAAAAGCGCCAATACTTTTATATGGTTCCGAAATTTGGGGTTATTCTGTAAGAGATAAGATAGAAAAAGTACAAAGTTCTTTTTTAAAGATATATTTGTGTCAGTAAATTTGTGTCAAACACAGCTATACTTGGTGAAGTTGGAAGGTCAAGACTTTGTATCAATTATTTTCAAAGATGTGTAAAATATTGGACCAGGTTATTTAACATGAAAACAAGTCGCCATCCAAAGACCTGCTATTTAATTCTTAAATCATATGACGACCATGGTGGTATTAGTTGGGTGTCACATGCTCGGACTTTGTTAATGGAGGCTGGTTTTTCATATGTATGGATCTCCCAAGATTGTGGCGTCACCTCATTTTTTATGCAATGTTATAACAACGATGTAAAGATATTCAGTATCAAATACGGCATAGTAAATTATGTTCATCATCATATTTGCATAACTATTGCTCTTACAAGAGTATTCTGGACCCAGAACTTTACATCTTACGGCTTATTTCAGATAGAGACTTACTTCGAACTCTGTGTAAATTTAGATGTATGAGCCATAAACTTAATATACAGCAATTTCGATACGATACAAATATTAATATTGATCATTGAAGTGTACAAAATGTAATTATGACGTTATCCAAGACGAATTCCACTTTTCGTTAGTCTGTCCATATTATAATGAAAGTAGAAAAATGTTGTTACCAAGCTATTTTCATACCTAACCAACGCGAGAAAATTTGATTTGCTAATGTCTTCACAGAATGTTGAATGCTTAAAAAATCTTGCAATTTATCTTAAATGTAATTTACCTATGTAAGCAATCATTTCAATGTCCATGCGCAGTGACCTTATGTATACATGATTATTGTACTTTAGACCATATGGCCGTGATCACAAATAAACACTCATTCATTAAAAGTAAAAATTCCAAGCTACATGCACCAATCCTTCTAAATAGATATCATTAATCAAGTATGTGTCCGTATCATTGATATCCAATATTAAGATGAAGATTTGTAATATTTGAGCCTTTGGCTTACAACTCACATAAATGCACAAAAGACGAGTACTGGGAAGTTGGGATTTGTTTCGTATGTAATTGTGATAATTGATAACGTATGTCATCGCTCGAAAAGAAGCTCAATTATTTGAATGTTTACAATTGCAAGACAATGTCTTTTAAAGGAGTTTTAAAACGAACATAACATGATCGTTTAAACTATGCAAACCAATTTCTATACCTCAATTGATTAAAAGGTGTTCACACAAAAATGGCCGCCAGTAGTTTTTTGTTTATTTCTTGTTGTTTCCTCTACGACTACGGATAATCGGGTTCAGTAATGAGATGTTTTGAACCTCTGAAGAAAATACATCTTCCATAAACAAATGATTAATTGGGAGAATTTGAATAAATACATCTTTTAAATTCGTGCTTTTGCCCCTGTAAGCGTAAGGGTTACGTAAACAAATATAAATGACAACCATACGAACTTGCTATACTTCTGTCATAATCATCTACTGTCTCCAAAACATCTACCAATGGCTGGAGATATTTAATGATAATAATAAATTATATAAAACAATGTATAATAATAGCTGGTCAAATATCCCTTACCCCAGCCCCCTCGCCATTTATTATCTTAAGTGTTCGCTAGAATTTGTACAACTCCATTTTTCTTCTTATCTATGAATTTCTATATAATATTATCAGGTTCAAGCCCTTATTTGGCGTCTACATTTGCTGTAAAATATATCCGATCAAAGCTTGCCCAGGGCATTTAGAAGCATACGGTTTACTGTACAAACCGTTTCCTTCTATGTAAAACGAGAAACGTATGTAACCCTAAATATGTATGTTTTCGCGTAGAATGAATCAAGCTGAAGCTTCTTGGAGAATATTTCTTGATATATTGATGTGAAATCTAAGTTCAAGTAAAGTGGATTTTGAGGTATAGTTTGAGGTCCCCTTGATAATTCGGTTATTACAAATTACGTAAATATTTATTACATTTTACCGCAAGAAGATATTATTACAATATACGTTAGTTTTTATTACAATTTGCGTATTACAATTTACGTCAAGTTTTATTACAATTTGCGTTTTTATTACAATTTACGTCAAGAGTTATTACAATTTGCTGCAAGTATTACAATTTACGTTTTTATTACAATTTACGTCGTAACAGGCATCCGTCCGTCTATAAAGTTTTCTTGTTTGACTTCTCCTCGTCAACCTCGTCGGGAGACCCTCTTGTTTCCAGCTAATTTTGGAAATATAATGTAGATATAAAGATTTTAGACCCTCAAAGACCATGTAATAGAAAGCTTTTGTTTTCGTTTCCCACTAAACAACGGTTTGCTGACTGAAAATGTGATAAGATTCATTGTGCACTAGAGTTATGAATTGTATATTTGGCTACCTTTTGGTCGAAGGAGTTGAACGCTTAAAACTATTTCGTCTTTTAGAGAAGAAAAACCAAATTGTTGTATGCAGACCTTGAAAATCCGAATGATATATTGTTATTTTGTTACCTCTATCAAGGGCGACAGATGTCACGCCCTAAAATACATTTTTTTTATTCTAAAGAATGAAAAGTATACGAAAAAGTTGAGGTCTCGTATATTGTCGCCTAAGCCGTGGAGCATTGTTATATGTAAAAGTATGTCAATGTGGTCCTAATAACCAATTGTCTTCTCCTTCAAAACCAAAAGCTTTGTTCAGCTGAAATATATTTGTGTGCACAGACTCATGACCAATAATGATTATAAAATGTTTACTTGTGGCACCCTTAAAGCTTTAAATTAAACTTCTTAGTCCTAAAAATATAGATTTAAGATTTTATAAACCTGTTTATTGCTTCTATGAAATGTGTATTTGTCTAAATGCCTTAAATTAATCTTCTTAGTCCTACAAATATAGATGAAAGATTTTATAAACCAGTTATTGGCTTCTATAAAATGTTTATGTTTGTAAATGGTTTTTTTTATTCAATCGGTAATGAGACACAGAGCCAGTGGCTCTATTTCTTAAAGCGGTTTTCACATAACATAATGGTTATTGTTATGAATGATATCAAAGTGATAGAGGTTAACATGGACATTATTTTAATGCCACCATTTTCGAATACCATATGAAACGTCGAAAGTCGTCAAAATCGACCATAAGGTGCACAAGATTGAGTTTGAAATGATGAACTCAAAAGGTTTTTGATTACAGTACAAACATTTCAATATTTCCATGCCAACAAATTAACAAACAACACCTTGCATTATTCAAATTTCAATTGATTTTTGAAATGGCAAACATTTGACGTCTGTGGGTGAAAAGCAGACTCGAAAAGGTGCAGGTGGACTGTAACAGAGCGTCTTAATTATTGATAGCTTTATAGACATTTAAGTGAAAAGTTTATGGCTTAGTATTATGGTGTTTCCAAACCGTATTTCTTCCCATCTCTTGGGACGAAGCGTAAATCCAGCAGATCGTGAAAATGAGAATGACAAAGCCAGTGATCCAAGCCGGTAAGTTTGGTAAAAGACACGTAGGAACAGTATCGACATTCATATGTGACAGTGAAGTGCTTGTTCTGAGTTTGTAGAAATGTCCATTGGAATCTTACCAAAGTCGCATTTTAACACCGAAGCATGATGTGATGGTATTTGCAGAGAGGTCACCAGAATCTGTCAATCTGTGTTCGTTGCAAAAGGTCAGAATCAGCTACGGACAAAACAGTTCAATAGGTCGTCATGAGTTTCTACCTCGGAATCATACACCCTTTACAAATTTTGACATTGGTAATTTCAGAATGGCTTAAGTATGAAGCTGTCTATCGTACCTAAACTGACTTTTCTCCCGACCCTTTTGCGCGGAAAGCGTATTGACAACTTTTCTGACTAAGTGGCAAATCAAGATACTGACAGATTGCCCTAGAATTGTTCGAAGAAAGTAGATACATCAGTACTTCTCAATGGTGAAGATTTGTTCCTATTCCACCTTGCTGCTATCCTGTAACATCGTGGTATTACTTATCGTGGCCGTCACCACTGACTACTGGCAGTACAGGGGCTTCAATCAGGAGAATATCACACGTGTCTTCCAATCCATAGAGGGCGCTGACGTGACCAGACCAAAAGACACGATGACCTACATTCTTTTGACCACCATGAGGTCAAGGGGTAACAACTTATCCTCGTATGACCAATATGTCCACTATCACTCACCAATGTATGTCAGGATCTTTGATAATGGCACGTTTGACAATTCTGGAAATGTTTTGGAGGTGGTCCAGGTATTTCTGTTCATTCAATATGGAAACTTGTTTCGGGATTGTGAAGATTTGGAAGGTATGTCAACAAGTTTTTAAATTTGGTAAATCGCAGTTAAGAAATATTTAAAATGCTTGACTAGATAAAATCATAATAGAGCAATTAATTCAGTTCACATCAGTTCATGATAATTATCGTGACGAAAATCGAAACCTTTAAATGTTAGTTCCTATTGGAACTATGGGAAGGATCAATACATGCAGAAAAGACTTTACCGTCAATTAGCATTGCACAATACATCATTAGCTGTGATAATTAATTTATGATGCCCGCAACATTGGTTAACTCCGGATCATATTTAAAGAATTGTAGTACAAGTCCCTTAAGGAAACCCATATTCCTTGATTATACTTGTTGTACGCAACACCTGCTACAGATGAATAACTTCGGTGTACCAACACAATTGTTATACACGTACAGTAGTTACTACAGGTATCACGACATATTCAAACGTTCAATAGTTTGACTGAGAAAGGTACCATTTGAAATTGTCATTAGTGGTGATAAATAGAAGATCTCACCAAAATGTCTCCTGATAGCAAATATAAAAGCACTGGTTTATAAAAGTTACAAATATCCCGGACTTGTCATGGAATTTTTACTTTTTTTCAACCAGTGTTGATATAGTTGATATCAGAAGAATTGAGGGTGATTTTCTATTTATCAACCAATGAAGAGATCAGTTTTCATTACCTTTTTAGGAAGATCTCTGAAAACTGAACTACCCTTATACCCAGATTGCAACGATGACATTGTGTTGTGACGTCGTCATGATTATGATGTCATAACATTGTGATCTGATTTGATGTAATTCAAGTGTAATGTCATGTACTTGAAGGCGTTTTTTCTACTTTTTCTACTGTCAAAATTATCTCTCCTGTGGAAAGCAATGATGGATAATAAATCATACAACGGTAACGATAGAGAGATTAAGTGTATACAAATAAGGCTTAATGATGTGTACATGAACACTGTTCTGTACCGAAATGATTCCTTATAGCTTCTTATTACATATTAGACCAGGTCACAGGTTTTCTCTGGATTCCGAAACTATAAGTGGAACCTCCTTTGAACTTTAGACGTTACTCAATTTGCTTATTTCTCTTTTAAAGACACTGTCCGAAAACAGCTGGGATTGAAGACACTTCGACCAGAGAAGTGTGTGATATTTATGTCTGCAGAGCCCTCATCGACAGATGAGGCCGTTTTCAACCCTGATACAATCCGTAGGTACATTTGAGACAAACGATATTATTTTCTTTTCGTCAGTTCTGATATAGCTATGTTACTATATTTCAAAGTCAAAGGGGAAGGTAAATCCCCAGTGAAGAGTGTCTTTTCAGTTGAGATGTAGAGCGGTACACTCTTGTCTAGCAAATTATCAAAACATGCAATTACTTATAATTTTAGAATGACTTTTTGCATCCATGTAAACCAGTATTCGAAGAGCACAAAACTATAGTTTTGAAACCCATGCTATCCACAGCTTCCTGTGGGGATGGGCCACTAACACTGGAGATGATGCTGAACCTCATTGTGTAATGATATGACAAGCCGAGACACACAGATGTACTTTGTATTAGCTAAAAAGATTTTCCAATTGAAGTCATAAATCTGATGCATACATGGCTTGAGTTTCCACAACATACACCATATAGATGGGCCTAAAATAGAATAGAATGTGTAATTATAGCAAGAGATTGAGGCAAAATATTCAAAATCGGTAATCTTTTAAAAAAGAAATTCAGGAAATACAATAATTTTATTCAAGTCATTCTAAAATAACATCTTCTACTAGCACATTCATTCACTTATTTGATTTTTGCAATGAAATCTCATTTTACTATAGTATATGTGTGGATCTCTTATAGTAAAAAAAATCAAATGAACTTTGACCTCCCTGACTCTAGCGACCGTTAGAAGGTGTGGCACATTGGCTGATACGATCTACCCTAGTCTGCCAGTAGCCAATCACTGCTCTTTGGGTCTGAAGTGCTTCTCTATTGGTAAATCAGGACCGTTTTACCTTCCCCTCCAGATTCAGTATTTTTATAATGCAATCTACATCTAAAAATAAATTTCAAATACAATTATCATTATTTTACGTCGTTTCATCTTCGATTCAATCTCCTTGAAGCTTATGTCTTATTTTGTATATAGCAAATATGTGATGTTCAGAGATATTTTCACTGTTTATTGAGATACTATTGTCTCTTACGAAATTTGAACTCGTTCCATTAGGTAGTTTCCTCACGGTCTGACAGCAGCCTCGATAGCCGCATGTTCTGTTGATGTAGTTTAGTGAAGACGAAATAATGGCGGCATTCATGTATAACGAATGATTTATCAGAGTTACTTTCTTCTAGCTACATCGAATAATTCTGTATGAGGCCTTGCGATTGGTTAGCTGAGTTTATACCAGAACATGCGATAAATGGGGCTGCAGTCGGACAGTGGTGGAATGAGTTAGTAACCCGGTAGAGTAAATGTTTTGATACTTGTTTCACTCGCAACGTGGGCGATTCTTAGCAAAATGGGATATCAATCAAATTAAGCAAAATTGACTTAATTTCTTAATTTTCAATACTGAGTAATCTTTTATATATGTTTCTTTGACTTAACGATAGGAGTGTTTTGATGACCATGAATATGTGGTTAACTTCTGTTCTCCAGGAGTCGAGGTGGCCTCCTTATGTACAGCCATCATCTCTATACTGTGTCTCACTGTTAGTCTAGCAGCTGGGAGTCTCGGATCACTCTCCAAGAACTACAACTATATGGTTATAGCCTCGGGCACTTCGCTGATTGCAGGTACGTGTCCTTAAACATCTAAGTCATATCACAAGATGTACAACTTGCGTATTTCGTCATAGTTCCTGTCTTGTATAACTTTACAACGAATTTGTGGTGTCTTACGCAGGTAAAATACAAGGTTTATCCCTCTAGTCATTGTACTGATGACATTGTATATTCTTACTTTAAACAAACACATTTTGATGCAGGCATCATCCTCATTGCATCAATCGCTCTCTTCAACGGCAAGACTCACCTGCAGTGGAAGGGGGAACTTCTTCCAAACCTGCATTTTCCACACAAAGACATCATCATAGAGAACAAGATTCGAACATTTGGGTGGTCGTTCTTCCTCGCCTGGACTTGTGTTGCTATGATGTTCACTTCATCCTTCTCTTGGCTCGTTGCCAGAAGACAACGAGTTCGTGAGGATGTATGAAGTGTCTACACGACAACAGGGAGCTGAAGAGATTATCAGGCATGGCCAAGATGACGACGACCGGTTTGCTCTGGTTGAATACTCCTTTTGAATATATCTGTGAGCACGCATGCATGTATGTGACTATAATACTTATTTCCTTAAACAGTATATGTAACTGTGACTGAATGTATACGGATACGTTATGTCCGCGAGTACAAACTTATAAACAGATTACGTATTAGTTATTGACTGAGAACGTGGTGTTCAAGTTAGATGAACCCTTGCACACGTCTGAATCATGAACGCCGAGGCCGTTAGGCTGATGTGTTAATGTTTCACGTGCGGGCGGGGTCATCAAACTTGAACCCAAGGTCGAAATCGATAACTATTTTACGCACTACCATAACACTACATCAATCTCCATACAATAAAATGAAATTGATTTTGATAATGCAGAACATTCACATCTCTTATATGAAGTGGCGTATTCTGAATAAATAATCAAATTGTAACGTTGACTCCTGTCTTGCCGAGTCGGAAAAAACAATGTCTATTTCAGGTATCTGATATGTGCACGGGCGAGTCGAGCTGCACGTGCACTTCGCTGAAATGTACAAAGCTGTACACTATTGCTGTGGACGCAATCTTTAGACTGAATTGCTGTGGCATTATGAACGCAATTTTCAAAAGGCCCGTCTCAATAATAAACTGTTTATAAATCTGCACCAAAAATTAATTGAAATTAAAAATATTAAATAATATTCATGTTCTACTTGGGGCAGTAAATGAACCTTGATCTATTGGTCATGAAAAATATCCTTTACTTTTAACTCGCTTCCGTGGTCTCATGGACAGATACCTAGTCCAGAAATGAACAAGTCACAGATTAAAACCCGTGTTTCGATAGAAATATTTGTGATTATCTTATATTAGAAATTGTAATTCTAATGTGTGTCTTCGCTTTGTAAAGGAAAATTTCAACTTACACCTTTTTTTACAAATATATGATATTATCGTACCGGGTGTTCATGGCTACCCGGTTCAGGATGAACACCCGGTATGCATAATGAAGATCTAGGCACATGAATACCATAGATAATAAGAGATGGTATGAAAAATGAATACCCAAATAGCACAAAGGAGGAAGTGTGTAAGTATGTATCCAAACTTGTAAGGGTGTCGACGATCGGATGATGTTACGTAATGTCGACAGTTATATTCCTAATGTTTTAGATCGTAAAGAAGGCCTCGCAGACCACATGATTCACGCAGTACGGATATTTGGCGATACTCCTCAGGGTTTATTTAATAAAACTCACGCGCAAAAAAACGTCACTACATTTTCAAAAGAGTAATAAACCAACTTCTGCTACAGGAAAAGGCGACTTTGAATTTCTGTGATAGGCATACGTTTTGTCAAGTACTCACAATTTCACACATCAGAGAATGCTACTTATATTTCTGCTTTGAATTGCATTTTTAATGATTTTTGGCCATATTGTTTGCAATTTAGGTTAAAAATTTATGAAATACAGAAACCTGATTATTAAAAGATTTTATAGGTAAATATAACTTTTTTAGAAAACAAATTGTAAACGGATTTTTTTACTGGCCTTTTTTCAGAATCAGGAACAAATATTTAATGTTTGAAAATTTAAAAAAAAGTATGGTTTGTTCTAAAGTATATCTGCTCCAGTTGTACTTATCAATCGTGTATATGAGTATTCCATATTTTGTATGGTGACGTTTTTTTCTCGTGAGTTTAATTACACCGCAATATTCAATAAAAGAAGTCGTTATTGAAAATAAACGGTTTATTCGTTACATTTGTCTGCAATATATTCACTTAAAATGAATGTTACTAAACAGGAACTGTATTTGAGGTTTCATTTGATCAATACATGGGAAATATTACCAAAAGGTGTCATATTCCCGGTCTACACTGCCTCAGTTTTAACAGTGAATATTTAACCTGAACAATAACATAAGATTAGAAAATATATTTCTTGGATGAGATGTCGACTTTACAATATGAATGCTAAAAGAATTATCTTAAAAAAACGACACAGATCATCAGGTAATTAGAATTTATAAACAAAAGAGAATAATGAAATAGCTATTATACCTTACGTTTGGCATTAGTTACTTTGGTGTGGTATTACATAAAAATGCCTCAGTAAATGTAACAATATACATAGTGGACATTACTCATATCCACGTCATAAATTTACAATATATTAAATATTACTCAACACTGATTGAGTGAGTCCTGTTACAATATGTCATAATAATCCATTGAAATAAAGGCAAGATAGGCACCTTTTTGACAATATCGATTTCGTTTTCTATCTTCATAGATGTAACATGTTTTTGTTCTTCAGTGTAATAGAACAAAATACAGAACAGACGTATACTTTTTAAGACTGCATGTAACCCCTTCCATGATTCTAAGAATTCGAAGAATAAAACAGCACATGTCCAAACATATACAATAAAACCATTGACCTCTAGGGAAACGATAGTGTCATTTTACGTCTGCTTAAACCAAACATTTCACAATCGTCAGAGTTACCTTAAACGCACTAGTGCACACCAATATTTCTTTAACACAACGAATGCACAGATACTGCATATCTCTCGATATTATTCAAGAACCTCACTCAAATAATCTACCTCGTAAGTTATTTAACGAATATTTACGTATTCAGGTAGTAAAGTTGATTTTTAAAGACCGGAAGTATTTAATGTTACGTTACAATAAATCCGCATGAACTACGATATCGGAAATATTAAGATTTTGCTTATAACCAAAAAAAGCGGAAACTGCAGTCGCTTTGGTCAATCTAATAGCAATGCTAATGCTGTGTTATTAAGTCGGTTTATTTACAGCATTGCTTTCATAAAACATAATTCATTATTTGTTCTCAGTTCAGAGTTTAGGTAAATTCAACAGCTGCACATAATAAGTGTTCAGCCGCTTTGAACTGTCTATAATTTATCCGTTTTGTGCACAGCTAACCTTAGATTTGTTATATGTCCAAGCCGACAGCGGCTGTCTAAATTTTTTCATTGTTGATTGCAGGTCAATTGTAAAGAATTTTAAGTATTTCATTGCATCGATAGAAAGCTTAAGTGATTGTATAAGTCCTCTTAAACCTTAAAATAGCCAATTTAAACCGTAAAAGCGTGCACTAGTGCCTTTAAGAAAAGAACCATTATTAGTATAAAAGCTTTACAGTGTTCACCCTAACTAATGATTCGATTTGGTTATTGCACTAACTAGATTTAAGCACGCTTTGAAAAATGAATGTCGTTATTTACACACAATAGTTACAACACTATAAACCATAGCACCATTCGAATTCTGTCAATACAAAATAAGATATTGGTAAAGGATACAATATAATTTGGCTTAAATAACTGAGCAACTGGTTAAATTGTTATTGCAGCATACGAGATAGGTATGGTTCACTTAAAAAAGACTTCATTCTGGAAGTGATTTGTATTAAGATGTTTTAGTTATTTTTCACTGAAAGCAATCAACAGGTTAAATTCGAAACTTCATTTTTGAGGTAACTGGTACAATGATAACAAGCATAACCCTCATTTTCACTTATATCAGGAGGTATATTTATGTAAATAAAATACATGTATACCTCATGTATTATTAAATATTAAAGTATTTTTACTTCAGACATTCCTTCTAAGTCATCTTCGTCATCAGATTATTAGACATCAATAGTTTATGTTTAAAAACCACAGCGAATGTAAATAGCTAAAACAATGTAGTTGTCCAATAGCACCTTTTCAATTCTATACAATGCATTAACAAAGCGTAATTGAGCCATCACGTCAGTAATAAAAGTACATACGACAATAGTACTAAAATCACAGTTTTCTTGGAACAAAATATATCTAGAAGCAAATATATTACGTTTCGTAACATGTTTACACTTTTTTCTTATATTTCAAGATCCTATTTTGTCGTCTTCTGGCTTTTAATCTTCTCTTGATGCGTAGTCTCCTCTTCTGTCGTACCAGCCGCTTCCATCGTTTGAAGGCGGCTCCAGTTCCTTTGAAGCAGGTTCGACAACACATCTTCCGGAAGCCAGCAAAGCGGCATTTCTTTATAGACGAATGCTTACAAAAATCATATTTATCTTTCTTACACGCGAGGAAATCGTCGGATACTGAAAAAGAGAATTTTCATTCATTTTAATATGTAATTTTTAATGTTGACAAATTTCAAAATCCGTTAAAATTCCTTATATTTTAAAGCCATAATCTAGAATTAAACAGTAAGACTTCACTAACATATGCAGTGGCTTACCACTGTGTTAGGACACAAAACTGCATTCACGTACAAGAGCATAATGTTTGTAATATTTTCAAATGGCGGGTTCAAGTACGAGGGTAAATCAAAAAGTTCGTAGAGTTCCTGAAGCTAGTTACAAAATATTGCAACCATCCATGGAGTACTTTTCGGGGTGTCACATCTCAAAGTGCAAGGAGTTATGAAACTGGAAAAAGGAATGATGTTAAAAAGCGTGCGGTTATCAAATATTTGTTCAGAAAGGAATGTCTGCACAGGAAATCCATGATGACATGGTCGATGCATTGGGTGATAACTCCCTTGCATTATCCACAATTGCCAAGTGGAATGCTGTATTCAAATGTGGCCAGCAGAGTGTTGAAGATGATGCCAGATCTTATCGGCAAAGAACTTACACCAGTGATGTTCAAGTTGATGCTGTTCACGACACAGTGCTTGCAGACAGAAGTGTGACCATTACACACATAGCTACAACACTGGGCATTAGTTTTGGGTCGGTATACACAAATCTGTCAGATGTCCTATAAGAAAGCAAGATGGATGCCAAGAATTTTTAACTAGTTGCAAGAAACAGAAACGCGTGGATATTTCAAGGGAACTTTCGGTTCGATTCAGGGTAGACAGGGATAATTTTCTGAAACGATTGGTGACTCAGGAGGAGACGAGGGTTCATCACCTTGACCTGAAGCCAGAACCCAACGCCAACAATGGAAACTTGCCAATTTCCCACCCCCCCCCCCCCCCCCCCCTTCCCACCCAAAGTTCATTCAAGCAAGTTCTTTCTGCTGCAAAGGTGACTGGCTAATGAATTGAGCCAGTTAAAGGCAGCAAGAAGGCAAGGCGGCGAGGAAAGCTCAGTGCAGGACTTCTGCTCCTTCAGGACAATACTACGGTTCACACAGCACAGTTACTGATACTGCCGCGACCGAATGCTTTGAAATTATTTCACATCAACACTATTCCCCAGGTTTGGCACCATAGGACTTCTTCCTCTTCCCTAATCTGAAGAACCATTTGCGTGGACGTGTTTTTGCTTATAACAACAGCCTGATTGCTGCCGTGGAGATATTTCTTTTAGACCCCGGATGCGGAGTTTACAAGAACGTCGCTGGTCCAAGTGTAATGATGTCAGTGGAGATTATGTTAAAAAATAAAATGCATAAAATGGAACTTTGATCTTGTATTCTATGTCATTCTACGAACATTTTTATTTACCCTCGTAGCACAGGAAAGTTATATATAAAAAAGCTTATTCATGAATACAAATTCATTCCAACATGACATAAAGCAGTATATGAAAGCACATCATTTTCAAGAACTTTTCACATGTGTCCATTGCAAACCCAAAATATTCAATGTACTTATACTGCAATAGCATGAGATTAACGTGCCAAAAGCATTGAACCAATAGGAATTAGCAAAAAAATTAAAAAGCATTTGTAGTTTTGAATTATTGATAAAGAGTTTAAGGCAGTGTTCACAGAAAATGCACCAATATTCCGATCAACAAGCAACTGTCAATGGACAGCTGTGATATCTATCCACGCGTTTATCTTGTCGACTCACTGCAAGGCCCCATGTTGCATATCTTCTCTGGTAAAGGAATGTCTTCATGGCACACATCGTCCACGCTCCAGTTAACAGGATCCCCACAGAAAACCTCTCTCGTCTGTACCCCCATACCGCACGTCTTTGAACACTACACAGCAACACCATGTTATTTTATCATTATTTCTACATACCATATTATAGTGTTTTTCTATTTATACTGTTCACTTGAATTGTATTGACAAATTTAATTTATGTTATATTGATAGACTTCTTCTGACATATTTGCATGAAAAAATGTTTGTTAATTGTGAAATATTTTCATATTGATTGGTAGGAATTTTTATTTTGCATTTAATTGAATCCGCCAATTACATGTCATGTGACATTTCAATAATAACGTATTTTTGACAATGAGTATTTTAGAATTTAATTCAACTAAAATAAACATACTTCACTCCATTCACCAACGGTCCAGTTCAATATGCACTGGAATCGATTGCATGGAATTGGTTCATCGGGTGTTGGTATCTTTGAACAGTACTTATCGTTGACAAACTCGGTGGTACCATTCGGGAAGATTCTCTCACATGTGAAATGCACATATTTTACTCCGGAGTCCCCACAACTCACCGAGCAGTCTGTGAAGGTGTCGAACGTTGTCCAGTTGTACCTGAAATTCAGAACACACGGAATCCGGTTACACGGAACCTCTTCAATGGGTTCCTCATCTTCAGGACAATAGGAGTTATCCACGAGTTCAACACTATCGTCAGCGTACCACCATCTTTCACACGCATAATGCTCAAATTGGACACCAGTGTTGCCACAGGTAGCAGAGCATTCCGTCATTGTGTCCAGATACACCCAGTAGTCCTCGTATTCTGGACATGTGAATCTGTTGCAGGGTATAGTGTCAAATTCGCTTGGAACATCGCCGCAGAGAGTACTGTCCACTTCTTCCACAGTGTTGTTCTCGTATTGTCGTTGACATTCATACTGCTGAACCTGGACACCATCTTCCCCACACGTTTCTGAACATTCTGAGTACGAATCAAGCAGTATCCATTTATGCGTGAATGGCGGTTTGCAGGGAACCCTATTACATGGGAGAAAATTAACAGGAATCTCCATACCTTGACAAAGGTCTATTGCCACTTCAACAATGGTCCCATTTGAGTATTCTGTTTGGCATACAAAATCCTGCAGCTTAACACCATAATCACCACATGTTTCATTACATTCTGTGTAATTTTCGACTAAGACGAAATGAATTTCGACTTCTGTTTGGCATTGAAATCTATTGCACGGAACTGCCTCAAAAGGCCGTGTCATGTTGGCACAGAAATCATCAGTGACTGTTTCAACAGTATTGTTGGGGAAGTACCTCTCACAAACCAACTCGTGACTCTTTTCTCCGGCATCTCCACAGCTCTGTGAACATTCAGTGAAAGTTTCAAGCATGCCCCATTCGTGCCAGTATACAGGCCCACAGGGTAAACGGTTACAGGGAACCACTTCCCTTGGGGGAGTCATCTCCGAACAGTAACTATTATCAACGTATTCCACTGAATAGTCTGAAAATATTCTATCACAACCATACTCATGAATCTTAAAACCATTTTCTCCGCAGGTCTCGGAACATTCTGTAAAGATATCCAAAATACTCCATTCATGAAAATAGTCGCCCTCACACGGAAATCGGTTGCATGGAACTGAGCTGTTTGGTGCGGGGACATCTGAACAGAAGGAATGATCCACATACTCAGCTGCCCTATCTTCATGCTGTCTCTCACACCCAAAGTCTTGAACTTGCACTCCATCTTCCCCACACGTTGCTGAACAGTCTGAAGCTCTTTCGAAAATTACCCATTTGTGGTTAAAGTGTTCTTTACAGGGTATTCTATTGCAGGCAGTCTTACCAGTTGGTTTGTCGATATGTGCACAGAAGTTTTCATCAACAAATTCTACTGTATCGTCCTCTATATACCAGCGTTCACATGCCACCTCCAGCATTTGAAACCCGCCATTACCGCATGTTTCAGAACACTCATGGACTGGATCCAAGGTTACCCAACTATCACTGAAGTCTTTCTTACATTCAAATATATTGCAAGGGATTTGAGTGTCAGGTTTAAGAGCATCCTCACAGAAACTGTCGTCCACCATTTCTCTCGTGTTGTTTTGATACATCCTCTCACATTCTAGCAACTGATTTAAAACGCCATTTTTCCCACACGTTTCCGAGCACTCAGTGTAATCATTAACTTTCTTCCAGCTGTATCTGAACTCCAACTCACAGGGTACACGGTTACAAGGTTCCGTATAGTTTGGTGCGGGTGCGTGGTCACAGAAGGAGTGCTCTACATAAACTATGTGCTCTGATGTTACGTTAGGATCGTTCTTTTCACACCCATAAGCCTGCAATTTGAACCCGGTATCGCCACATGTTGCCGAACATTCGGTGTAATTGTTGAACATTGCCCATACGTAGCTGGAGCGACAAGAAAATGTAGTTACAATCAACGTACATGTAAAATGCAAAGTCAAACGTGCACGGTTGCAGGGATAGGCAGGATTCTCTTTGTGCTTTAAACCGCGGTGCAGGTTGAAAGTGAAACTGCATCCTTGGAGCAGGCGTTTATGAACATGAGGCATTGTCATTCAATCAATAGGTGAATACGATGAAGCACTTTCAACAAAGACCGCAGGTGAGTACTAAACGGCGGCTGCAGGTTGTACAAACCATTTGCTATATTTTCGTCAAAAACCATGCAGTTATGGATGCTATCAGTTCGTGTGCGACAGTGGAGGTGACCATAGTAGTGGAGTTGGAGGTATACAGGCTTGGATATACAGGATTTATACGTGTGTTCGGGTCCAGGTTTGATGTGAATACAATATTCTGATCAGTAACAATATACTGATTGGGACGGAATATGGTGATATCCAAAATCTTACGCTCGTGGGATTGGTGTTTCGGATCCAGAAGTTCGGTGCTGTGACGGGAAATATTTTTTGTGCGTTTTGGTGCATGACGTGAATACCAGAGGTACACAAAACGACCACTTTTTATTGTTGATATATATATACTCAGAATTCATATTATTTTCTAATATTAATTTATACCCCACATTTAAATCAAAATCATATCAATATACAATGACATATATAATCATCCTTATGGTATGTTGAGTATTTATCAAATGCATTATAAATAATCACTGCCATCAAGCTTACATACAAATTTTGATATTGGCGTTGGCATGAAAATAAAGTACTTAAGCTACATATTATATGAGACGCAGTTTTCACCTGATGCGGTCACATGACTCCCTGTGACACGTGGCCTGATCCTGTCTCGGTTTGTCCAGGTAACTGCACATCTCATCGTTTACCGTTGTCCCTTCGTACTTGTCTATACACTTGTGCAGAATCTTCTGAATACCTGCCAGTCATAACACAATGTAAGTCACTGTCGTTTTGAAAAACAAAAGAATCATATCAAGAATGTTTCCTAATATGAAGAAACATCCAGGTCCTCTTTTCGCAAACATCATACTCCTCCCAAGGATATTTTGGGAGCTTTTCAAAATGGCGTAGTGGCAACATGAAAATAGAGTAAACTTAGATTTACTTTTATCTTGTAAGTTAGAATGGTTTATTCAGAAGTAAATAAGGCCATCGGCCCATATTACAAGTCATGAAACACAATAATACATTGTATGGAGCACCAGTATATTTGTGAAGTACAAACGTTTGGCATCTTTACATGATATGAAGAAACTTGGCACGTTTTTTGAGTCCAAGGAAAATATATTTTGCAAGACAGTTTACAAGAAAGTTATTATCACTTTTACATAATAAAATACATTTCTGTAGAGATGGTGATGTACAATAATAGTATGGAAGAATACTCTGTCTTAAATCTGAATAAAAAGGACACTGTAACAGAAAGTGAAATTCAGATTCTTGAGCTGGCACAATACAAAGAGGACACAACCTATCTTCTGGTAGAATATTACATTTCCTGCCAACTTCAATCATTAAATTATGATTTGAGCAACGGAACCTGCAAAGAGCAATACGATACACAGAGACATTTACAGATGATAGGTAATTTTCATACATGTGAAATTCTTTAATCTGCTTATAAAACTTTAACTTCGAATATTGTCCTATATTCTCAATCCACATTTGTTTATCAACATCAATACATCGTTGTTTGAACATACTACGGAATTCCTTGATATTACTAACACCTTGCACTATCCAAGAGAGACCAAAACCCAAACTGAACAACAGCTTCTTAACTTTAAGAGCCCAGCAATCTATTCCTTTTTCTGCCAACTTGAATTGATAGAAATAAATATGCTTTAGTATAGCATTATCTTGCTGGTAAAGTAATCTCAACCAAAAGCTTATGATCTTAATATGCTGATTTACTTTGAGTGAATGACGACCAAGTTCACCTCTTGCAACGATATTGGGTGTACTCCTCCCGAGATGTAAAATATCCTTAAGGAACTTATCATGAACACAATTGATATTAGGTGAGGCATGAAAACCCCAGACGTCACTGCCGTACATCAGAATTGGAAGAACCTTTACATCAAAAATATGGATTAAGACATGAGGAGATAGATTAACAAAGTTGCGGATCCTTGAACGGAGTATTGATAAAACCTTAATAGCCTGCTCTGACAACGTCTTTTGAGTAATATACCACGAACCCGAAGAAGAAAAGTGAACTCCTAAGTACTTATAGGAGGGAACGATATCAACAGGATTGCCATTAAGTGTGAATTTTTCATATCTTCTAAGTCTGCCACCTTTTCGAAATACAATAACTTTACTTTTGTCAACGTTGATTTTAAGTTGCCATTTGTCACAGTAAGCTGATAGCTTATCAATTCTTTTTTGGAGGCCACTGACCGTACTATCAAACATGGCAATATCATCAGCAAACAGTAAAATAAAAAGTTCCATCAGATCAATATCAATACATCTTTGGTTATCTATAGATAGATAATCAACGATATCATTTATAAAGAAAGAGAAAAGAAAGGGTGATAATTGACAACCTTGTCTAACTCCAAATAAACATTCAAAGAAAACAGTATTGCCGCCATCTAGAGAAACACAAGCCTTGACATTACTGTACATATTATTAAGTAGACGAAACATTTTCCCTTTAACATTTCCTATCCAAAGTTTGTAGAACAAACCCTGCCTTAAAACAGAATCAAAAGCTGATTTTAAATCAATGAAGACACAATATAGTCTACCCTTATGAAGAGATAAGTACTTAGAAATAATAGTATCTAGGATAAAGATATTATCAATAGTTTGATACCCTTTACGAAAACCTGCTTGCTCAGCTGCGAAAAACTTTTCTTCTACAGCCCATCTATTCAGTCTACCACTTAGAACCTTGGCAAATACCTTACCACTAACCTCCAGTAACGTAATTGGCCTATAATTAGCAGGATCATTAATACTCCCCTTCTTGTGTATAGGCAAAATAACTCCAAGTGTCCACTCCTGTGGATAGTTTCCGGATGACAAAATGCAATTAAATAATGCCACTAGCATATCTATACAAAATGAAGGTGCTTTCTTAAAGAACTCAACAGGAATACCACTTAGTCCTGGTGCCTTACCAGTCTGCATACCATCAATTGCACAACGCACTTCCTCAAACGTAATATTCAAATCTAAGTCTGATTCAACAGATGTAGCTTCAACCAAACTGTCACCAATACAGTTAACAAAATCAGAGACATAATCATAAAACTCAACCTCTGCTTCACAAACATTTGTTCCTTGAAATAATGAATGGAAATGTAAAACCCATGCCTCGGGTGTAATATTATTTTTGTTTACATATCGTCTGGTCTTAATACATGACCAAAAAAGTCGACTGTTTTTTTGTAACAAAGCATCATTTAATTTGTTTGACATCATTTCTCGAGCACACGCGGATTTCTGTTTGCATAAGTCTTTATATAATGATCTTGCTGAAATGTACTGTTGTCTCAAAGAGTCACTGTTGCAAGCATGGACTGCACGTAATAAGCGCCTTGCCCTCGTGCGAGCTGTCCGGCATGCGTGATCAAACCAGTTATCTCCCTTGCGTGGTGCATTCCGTGCGCTGGCATTCTTCTGAAATTTGTTAGCACATGTTAACAACAGATTACCAAAATGTTCAACCGCAAGGTCTATCTTTCCAAAGCTCAAATAATGATAAAATATATTGCGGTCACTATCAGGAATGACGTTCCAATTATTAATGTAGTCTCTTTCGAGTTCATCTTTCCAGACATAGCGTTGTTGTTTCGACAGTTTGTTGGCAGCTTGATTGACAGCTTCGTTATTCATTTCAAGTTTATAGGTCACTGGTACGTGTGATGATTCGATCTGATCATCAACCTTAAAGTCACATAGCATGTACATTGTGGCGGCAGAACAAAGAACATAGTCCACGACACTGTATCCCTTGTTGGCGAAACATGTAATTTTGCCGATGCCAGCATCTTTGAAGAGTCTACCATTACAAATACGAAGACCGGTTTGTTTACAAAGTTCAAATAGTGCATGTCCACGTTTGTTTACAGTTTTATCTTGTGATTTACGAGTGGTTACACTGTCATCAGAAATATAATCGAGTTCACTGTCAATAGGTAAGTATATAGGATCGTCATTTACAATATAGTCCTTCAGAGACCCGTCGCCAGTGCGGGCATTCAAATCTCCTTGCACAATAATATTACATTCTGGATTAGTGATTATGAACTCATTTACATCATGTTCAATGATTTCAAACAATGGCTCATTAGCAAACTCACTAGAACCCTCTGGGGAGAAATACATAGTACACAACAATACATTTTGATCTCTAAATCTAACATGTAACCACATAATATCTTTACATGAACTAGGTAATAACTTGACATATTGCGCGATAGAGTCTCTAACCAGTATTACTATACCTCCAGAGTTCCTAATAGCACGATCCGATTTCTGTCTCGAGCTACTGAAGACAGTATATCCAGGAATAGATATCACATCGCAGTCACAGATCCAGGTTTCCACCAGAGAAACGATATCAAACAATGACACATAGTTTAGAAATTCAGGGTTACCTAACTTTCCTTTTAATCCCTCAATGTTCCAGACGACACAGCTCCAGGAATATATGGGATACACATGGCTTCGGCCACACCTCTAGCTCTCCAGATCGGGGGTCATGTCATTATTGTCAGGTCGGTCTGACCCGGGAAGGCGTTTGAAGGATTTCACGGTTCTCATCATCTTCAGTTGTTTGCCTTCGTCGTTCCACGAGAACAGTTTATCATCGATTTGTATTTTATCGTATCTTAAGGTGGCGAACTTGTTTTCCGCACGTGCCTCGTCCATGTAGGTTTTCAGTTTTCTTCGGATATCTCGCACTCGGTCTGTAAAGTCCTGCGCGATGTTGATAGGAGATCCTCTCAGATGTTTTGACGCTCTGAGTATATTCATCTTCTGTTCCATGTTGTGCAGTTTGACCAGCACTGGACGGTCGGTAGATGACCGCGTCGGGAGACGTCGCACAGAGTCGAGCCCAATCCCGTCTGTTAAGCCGAGTTTGTTTTCTATGACGTCACGAACTTTCTCTTCTACTTCATTTGGTTTCTCGTCAGCGTTTTCTTCCAGGTTGTGGAATATCAGATTAAGCTTTTTTGATTGACTTTCGAATATGTCCATTTTGTAAGCAAGAGTTCCGACGCGTTTTCTCAGTTCACGGTTTTCTTCTGAAAGCACTGCAATATCATGCTCGACACTCGCGATCTTCTGAGTCAGTTTACCAAAGTTCGCGTTCATTTCTTTCCTCATGAGCTTAACTTCCTTCATAATGTCAGTATTACTCATGTCCCCCGGCAGCGTTGTCTGTCTTGTCTTAGGGGGTCCGGGATTTTTCTCCACGTCATTTCCAAGCAGAAGAAGTAGTGATAGACACACGCACACTCGAAGTCCCAACTTCATACTCGACCAGGGCACGTGCAGCACGTGCGGTTTCTCTTGTAAGTAGTATTTAACGATTGCCAAGAGAATGCAATCCCGTCTTCTCAATTGTAACGGTAACCGACTGAATATTCAGACAAAACAACGTCAGGGAATGTATAGATAGTTTCCATTTTAACAAATAACGATTTTTTTAGATATTACTATCCAACGAAAGAAATTACTTGAATAGACTCTTTGGCGTGAAATGCATAAGGAACTAATGTACGGAATGGTGCAATGTTAAAATGTTAATTGAAAGACGCGCCTAATTAGTAACTTTTGTTTTTGTCAAGCTGTTCGGGAGTGCCGCTTTTTGCCCGCCTCTAATCAAATGTGTTCTTATGCAATATCAACAATTATTGTATATATTGAAAGTACATGTTATTCATCATTCATGTCTTTATATGCCGACTGTGACTACTTTTATGCGTTCAAAGGTTTTTTTCAAGCCCTATTTACCTATTTAAATGTAACATTTACATGTCACTACTTTATACTTATGTTACTTATATTTACACGTATCTTGTAGTTATTCCCCTTTACAGTAAGTCATTGTATGGTACTGTACTGGTACTGTAACCCCGATAGTTCAGGAGAGTTTATGGCATCTTTAGTGTTTCTCTTGAATTTAGGCTACAACAAACTCCCCTTGCGCCCATGAGGCTTTCTCCAAGGTCGGGCCGACTTACAATAGAGAGAGAACGTTCTGGCGCTGCCCAGAAGTGACAAGTGGCGGCGCTGAGGGACACGGGTGGAACAAGACTCTGGGACAAGTGAAGATGGATTGGTGAGGTTTATATTCACTTGTTCCTCTGTACATTTTTGAAGTATGTGACTTACTTTAAAGACTTACAGTTTGAACCTTACCATTGCAATCCTATTATCTTTTATAAGATCTGCTATACCTATATAGTAGTGCTATTTATTTATTCACTCAATGAGTGATTTTGGGATTATCTAAAGTACTGTGTAGTTGTTGTATATTCATCCCTATTTAGTCTGTATCAGTCTCCATCCGTCCCGTTAGTTTCCTGATAATTCACGCCAGTGTTGATCTGCTCTGATTGATGTACTCTTGTTAAGCCGGCCGTTAACACTGCCCTGTTGGTTCAAGGTCTGGGGAGGCATTACGCTAGAGTGATTGCCTAGTGCTTGTCTATTGTTTATTCACGGGTAGTTGACTTCTCTGATTAGCTGTTAACTCCTGTTGATTTGTCTATGGGTATCCAAATATCGTACCTGTGTTATCGTTTTGTTTTGTCTGCAAATAAATCACTTTATTCACTCCTTGCTTCTCTCTTACTATTATTGACTAAATTATTACGACTATATAGTTCAATCTTTCTGCTGGATAAAAGGGTCTCGTCTGAGTTTAGATATCGTTACACCGTGACAGTTTCATATATATGCCTTGAAATAACATAAATGTGGTCATATTAACTAATTATGCTGTTCACATAATTATAAAACACATGGGGCTTTACTTACACAAAACAACTGACCTAAATAAATTATGAATTAACTACCATAGTGCAATGTTTAAATACATGTAAATCCCAACTACTTTTTTAAATGTACTATAGGCCTAATTGATTGATTGAATTAACTATGATAATATTTTTACATATATAACTTTACACTTTACCACACTGCATATGAAAATATACGTGACATGGTGATTAATTAGTATTTCATTGATATTAAAATCATTGTTGCATTACCTGTACCGCAAGTGACAGAACAATCAGACCATTTTAAGAACTTCCACTTGTATTTGGTCCTCTCGAGTGTGTGG
Source organism: Phorcus lineatus (assembly GCA_921293015.1). NCBI lineage: Eukaryota > Metazoa > Mollusca > Gastropoda > Trochida > Trochidae > Phorcus > Phorcus lineatus. Next base: position 42,828,778 of record OV121082.1, read on the forward strand.
TCATCTTTGTTGACCGTATAGGAGTAGGTGATGGAGGCAGGTGCGAGATGACCAGCAGGGAACAGCTGCAATACGCTCAGTGGACACTCACAGTGATAAAGCCTATCACTAGGACATTATTCGTAAACATAATATTCGCTATATATTAATATATCAGTATGGAAAATACCCTTACTGCATTCCTGTCATGGATAATGAATTTCCTAGTGTATAATTTATCCTATGCAGAAGTGTATTAAATGGTTTTGAGATGTTATTATTTGTATAAGGTCTTACTATTCCTTACACATAGAATTAATAAAATATATCTTGAATTAATTATTTTTATCTTTCGGAAATAAACAATAAAATCATTCAAATCTGGTTTTTAATTCATATAAGCATTCTTTCTTAATTTTCGTTATCGATTTAAGCAAATCAAACTACTAAAACGCATGAGAGATTAGATGCACTTTGAAGAAAACATAGTATCAATGTTGAATAGAAATGAAATATTTCGCTTAGAATTTGTCATTAGAAAATTTCATTCAATTTAGGGCTTAGCGAATACATAGGATTTGCTACAAGATGTTATCAAGACGAGGTTGCTAATATACAAGGAACATGTAAGGATTAGCTTTAAGCACAGATAAAGTTAGATGAAACCATCGCCAATAGAAAAAGATAATAATGTGCTAAATAGTAATAAGAGCATCAGACGTCACAACATAAACAGAACCACTACACAAACAGAAGCAATACAAGGAAAGCAATGAGAAAGCCAGAGAAGAGAAACTAAGAATGAACCAGCTAGCTTAAATAGGCGTAAAAGACGGTGGAATGTTAATATTGCAGACAGCGGAACTAAAAAACATACAACATGCCGAAAACCAGAGAAGAATTTGAAGGCCAGATCACACGGAAAGTGCAAACTAAGCTATGCAGCTAATATACATTCTCAGCAACATGTGGGTTTGTTTTCCAGATATTTGTGGGTCAGATTGAAAAAAACTCGGCGACGATAGCCCTCCTATCCTCCACGATTTCCCCGAGTAAAATACGACAGCTATCATTGTGATCAGAGGGTTACCACCATTTCTACACTTCCATGGACCTCATAATTAATAACAGTGTTATAAAATCTCTTGATGAAGTTCCTTCACCAATGCCCTTCAAAGGGATTTATTGATGCTTTTCAAAAATTACAAATATACCAGCCAAAATGTCTTTTCCTAAGAAATCCATATCTCAGCTTTTCATTTAACCTTGCTTATCGTTTACACTTAATAACAATGACTGATTTAATTGCTTTTCTAGCACACGATACGTGTTCAACAAAATGGCAGTAGTTGTTAAAATGAAGACCTAAGATTTAGATAAATATTTCGATTAAAAACAGGCGATATCTTACAACACTTAAAGAGTCTTCTCACAAACTGACAGTACCTGTCCTACCACCTCCTTAAACAAACATAAACTCCGAATGTATTGTTATCGTACGACACTAAACCTGAACCCTGTAAACTGAATAAATACAAACTGAACGATCTTCTTTCCTACTAACTCCTCAAACAAACCCTAATACCGAACTTAATTAACAAACACCCGTGTTCTTTGATTCACCAAACCTAACCTTTATAAACGTTATGAGAATCCACGTTTCGAAACCATGGCAACCAACTAACCATAATCTCCAGGTTTTTCTTCAATGGCCCTCTGGAAACCAGACTCTCATACGTTTGACCTCGTGCATAATCGAAGAGCGCTCCATCGGCGACTATTTTCTTGGACCTCTCCGGCCGGCCGTTACCATTTATATAGTAGTCTCCTCTCTCCGGGTCTTTCAGGGCTGCCAACCAAAGAATAAGAAAATTACTCTATGAATATCAATCAACGTTAATTGATAATAAGCATATATCCAAGCAAAATTGAAGCTCCAGTCATCCCCAGCAAAATTAACGGTTAATGGTAAAAAGCATTTTTTGATTTCTACAAACAAACAACCGAAAGTAAAGCCCTTCATTTCATAGGAAAAGCACATGTTTGATGTACCTCGTAGATACATTTATATCAAAAGCACTAACCAAACATGTCAAAGAAATGTAAGGCTACAGGTGCCAGTTAAAGAATTGTGGACACAAGATGGAGCACAATTGGACAATGAACTGGACTGCTTGATCCGTGAACGTTCTTTGTAAAACAAAGACATGTAAAAAGAGACGTTCTGATATTAACATTTCCTATATCGTTTCCTATATTCATGTATCTTGAACTGAGAGAATATGTCTTCATAAAATACAAAGTACAGTTTTATACCAATCTTTTTTCAAAGCCATTGACTTACCTAAGAAATGAGGTGATTTCTCGGTTTTCGTAATTTCAACATTTCTTGCTCCGTGAGGTAGAAAGAGTACTTGTTCGTATTCATCTTCTAACAATCAGAAACATTTACTTTGTTCATTAATAGGCAAACTGAAATCACACAAGAGTAAATGGATAACTTCTGTGCTTGTTATGGTCAATGTAGGGCATTAGTACATTATTAGGACAATCGGGTTTTAACATGTCTTTGATACCCATTCTTTTCCGTATGAATCCAATAGAAAATAGGCAGAGAACGGCTTTCTTACCTTGCGGCCGCCTGCTTAAGCTATGTCATTAAGAAGTTTTTATAACTTCCCAGAGGATGAAAAACATCTGTCACATTTATATTTAGTGGTATTCCTCGTTAACTGCTATACCCACCAAGAGTGATAACTCTAATTGTACACCCTACGTCAGAAAGAAACATGGCTCCGCATACAACGGCTCGTCATCGTTGACTTTTCACTAATAGGGCTCTAAAGCCTATTGCGATAACATTGGTATGTGCAGATGTGCAAAAATGAAGGAAATGTAACCACTGTTGTTTCACCATATGGTACCTAAAGAAAATATGTTTACATTCAAACTCAAACTCATGCAAGACTTTGTACTTTTCATCAGCACTTCTAATTGTAAACTGGAAATTCTTACTTTTGTTTGGTTTTCTGATAAATTCCCCTGTGACGGTCTTGCAAAAAGAGTTATCACCTCCACACACTCCACACTTGTCGCTTTTCTTTGTGGAGTTCATCACACCGTCACACCCGACAGTCTAAATATAGTGTTGAGTATTTGAAGGATTGATAACTAAGAGTAACTTGCATTATTATGAACACTTTCCATCACTAAGACACATATAAAGGCAGCAATATTCATTGTGTAAAGAAAAAGGACATTATTACTCATTTTTAAGAAATCGGATCTTAGAAATTATTGAATCGAGCTTCATAGACATATCAAATTTACAAAATGTATGTTTTATTACCATAGGGCCATTATATCCGTACTTTATCAGACTTTTGATAATATAATCATTATAAAAGATTGAAAGTTACATTTGTCAAGTGATATTTTTCAATGGTTACCAAAATAACACGCCTGTCGAACGATTTCAACTGTAAGTTAGTTTTCTAAAGACGAACAGAAAAGCTTCGACGTTAAAACTTTATAAACAAAAGAACCTAAAGAGTCTGAAAAATGTTTTAGGCTTTTTGTTTTTAGAGTATGTCATTCCCAATTACCATGGTGTATGTGTGTTAAGGTAAAGGCTTCTAGAGCCAGTGGTCCTAAAGAAGAAATTGGAGAAGCCAAACGGTATTGACAAACGCAGAATGCTATGTCATAAATCGACAGGCCGTTCACGACAGATGAGCTTAAAACTGTAAATGAATGCGTTTCACTTACATAGCATTCTCCTAATATACAAATATTGAAGTCGTCGTCGTAAGAGCAGGGTGTTCCGTCCTCTGTCTGGAGATCTATTGTGACTGCTTGCTGTGCTTGCTCCGATATACAGGTCTGCTTACATCGGTCTTCCTCTGCAAGTGCCAGATTATCTGATTAGCCATTTTTAATGTACTCCGAACTTTAATTCCACTTATATATTTGATTTCAGAGTCTCTCGAAAACAATGTCAAATTAGGTACTTCAGTTTCTGAAATTTCATATTTTCATCTACATTAAAGATGACATGTTCTCTATTTATAACATGATTTGTAAAACGTTATTTTAATCCATCTCTTTTAAATAATTGTAAAACATTATCAATGTTTCTTATCATCACTAAATGACGTACTTCGTTTAGCAGGGTATGGTTTCCACGTATGCCTCCCTGGTTTGATATTCATGTCAGCCCAGACTGAGCATTCTGCAGCTCTTATATCTGTGTAGGTCTCACACTTGCTGTTTAAACATGTTCCCATCTCATCTTTGCCTCCTTTGCAGTCCCGACCACCATACTTGGGACTAAAGTTACAAGTATTACATTATTTTAAAAAATAGTCAACGTCATAAAAATACAACACGAAATTATTTAACAATTACACTTTGCAACGACTGTAACTCAATACATCACGGAATCATGCCCTTCATGTCTTTTGATAAGCATTGAATATGTGAGAAAGGATTAAAAAAAGACCAAATGTGAATAGCTAGATAGACATAACGTGTCAAAACAATTACATGATCAAATTTCATCTTGTAAACGGGTACAAAACATCTTAAAGCTATGGCTTACTTTCCGTTTCTTCTCTATAAATGACACCGAATTCAAGAAATATAGTCAGAGATAAATGGTGATAATTGCAAACTCGACCCGGGTAAGGGGACAGAAATATTGTATATAATATTGAACATGGGATTATATGGAAACTTGGTTTGGCAAAAATCCGTGGCTTAGGACGTGTAAGAACTACGCAAACAGTCAAAGTTTTTAAGGTTTAGAAAAGATCGTCCTGTGGGAACTTTCAAATCAAGACTTAAAACCCATCCCTTTTCATCACATTTTAATACTTCTATCATGAACAGTAAATACTACACTAGCTGTAAATATCCTGTACCGCTTTGAGTATGCTTTAGTGCCTGGAAGAGGCGCGTTATAAATATGCATTTATTATTACTATTATCATTATAAATAATGAATGTAAGGATCAGGTTCGGCTGAGGGTAATGTAAGGGTTGAGAACAATGCGATTGTTGTCTCACCTGGGATTGTCACATACACGACTACGGTACCGAAGCCCTACCCCACATTCTGAGGAACAAGGCGTCCAACTCGACCAGTACCCCCACTGACCGTGCACTGGAGACTGGTGACCGATGTACTGACAACGCCCTTCGATACATTGCTGGGATAGAGATAGTTTCATCTTTTACTATTCAATATATACATGTATTTATGTTATTCCTTTATAATCACAATTATATTTAAGAAATGTTAATACCTCATTTTTATAACTTATCGTTCAAATATCAAATCTTAAAATGACATGATGAAGAGTTATGTTAAATACATCAGTTTTCATTTGACTTCTAACTCTGACATTGTGAAAGTTTTGATCACAATATCTGCAGTAGTACAAATTCCTGTATATATCTTTGTGGGATTCGAACCAAGATCCTTAGAATCAGGTAACAACACCAGAATTGATCATACTGACAATTTGATAATTTATGCTAGTTCTGATAATGTGCTCACAAAAAACAATATCACATTTTTCACAGAAGAAATGAAATGTATGTCTACTGGCACTCACCCTGTCTCTGCCACACGGGGTGCCAGGTAGCGGGGGTCCCCTCTTGGTACGACAGATGTGAGGGTTGCGGTAGTCTCCACACCATAGCATGTTACACGAGTCGGCGTAGAACTGTAGAAAACTCATGAGGACTAGGACGTTGTCCCATCCCGAATGCATGCAATGTCATCCAAAAACAAAATAATTGTTTAACTCCTTCGCATTTAAACTAATCTTCACACCATGGATTTTGAAATGTGATATTTATTGTAAACGTTACCTTTACAGATCGTTTTTGTTTTTGATAACCTGGAAACATATAATTATATACATGTTTTAAACGAATACACGAATGAGTTATGTCGTACCATGCATCAGAACTGAGGTACATGAATTTTGTTGCTTAGGGAAATATTTTTCGGGCCAAGTGTGTGCATATAACGTTTCTAAAAAAAGGATATTTCATAGGATGGAGGTACAATGGCGTGGATGGGGGAGGATATAAAATAGGGAGTCATGACACAGTGATTGAAGAGCATGTAATTAATAGTGATTTTGATTTGCATTGGGTTGTGGCAAGGGAACTGAAATTATCATTGAATATCTAAGCATTTCTATCGCAACGTGCGTGAACACTTTGCTGTTGGTGAGAAAAAAGGACAATCAAATGTTTTTACCGATCCGTGTTCCTGTTAAAATAAAACAATAGTTTATATCAATATGGAACTCAGGACACGACAATTGAGGAAAACGAATGGATTGAATTTGTGCCAGAATAACCAGAACTGCTCACCAAACATTGGAATATGCTGCATAGTTAAGGAACAGTTAACACTCCATCACGACACAACCTCGATCATTCAATGATTCCATGTTAAACGCAACATGACTTCAACGCCAATCTTTATATTTTAAGACTACACGGGGTGACAAATTACACATAACACCTCTTCGTTATCATACTGCAACCTTGATGACATTGAAACAGAACCAGATATAGGATTTTATGTGCGCTTATTTTTCGTCATTCATAAAAAGAGTTTGAAAAAACGTTGTCATATCAAATATCGTTACATGTTGTCCAATACCAGTGTCTATTTAAATGTTATCTGCATACAGTATTTAACCACACTGAAAAATCGAGGTTGTGTTTACCTTGTAGGAGGAGTTCAAAGTAAATTTATGACTCGATATCTATTTACTGTGTAAGTATTCATATATGAAAGACGTTCTTATTCAACAAAGATCGTTCCTGATATCACTGACTCACGCTATGACATATGATTTTCTATTCTACGTTATTGATAAATGCTATAATATCATGCTGCATTTCCTTGATGATATATGTAGCTAGAATCGGTGTACCTTAGATTAGGAAATTCAGGAAATGCTTGGCAACTCCTTTCTACTCAGAGTTGCTTCGTCAGCAGTGCAGGTAAGAATTACAGTGAAATGCGCTATTTAGTGTATTGTGCGTATAGAAGGGATATACTTCATCAAGCATACTGTAGGATTTAAATCAACATATAAACACCATGTGAATTTGACAAAGCAAGCACCAGCCAAGCCATAATCGATGCTTCTTATACAGTCCAAGGTGACGTCACATTGCATGATAATATGCATGTGAAATATTCAAGAGAAAATATGTAGTGTTGTTCAAGGGATTCAATTATCTGTATACAGTTGTCTCTGTAAATTACTGAAATCAAGCTATCAGTTTGAATTTAAATGTTGGAATATCATCAATCTTTCGCGTATTAACTCCTATCATAGCTTAAATGCTTTAATGCAGGGCTTCACATTCACATTCAAGTCCTATCAAATAATTCTTCATGTCCGTAAATGAAATATGCATCATCGTGCTCTAGGGATACAGTGTTTGGGATAAGGGAAGTGATTGGCGTAATCTCATTTACTACTTACAGCGCGACAAAGTGTAAACTGTTCACCAAACTCCAGAATACACTGCTCGTTCAGAGACCAGCTCTTTCCGATTGGATCTGGCACATCCGGCAACCCCTCCAGTTGAAAGGGGTCATCGTTTAGGCAGTAAAGATAGCTAAGAGAGTTAGAGATGAAAGAAATGGTTAACATTCTGAACAGGTCAGGGGCATACTCCAATTAGAACATACGAAATAATGCTCAAATGCCATATAGAAATGTTTCAATAAGGAAATAAAATGTTTTTCAAGGGGTTTCAAAGCTTTCAGGAATTGACTCTAATCCAATAAACGTCGTTGGTGGTATGAATGAGATATATGATATACATGAATCGCTTTTCTTGATTCTTAAACGTATATTTTTATAGTACATCAACATACCTTGGTACTATTCACTCCCTGTCATGTACTTAAAAGGACGATTACACTACTTCTATGGAACTATGTAGGAAATTCAAGTTATTACCCAGATGCTTAAGTACAACCTTCAAAACTCCTACACGTTTACTGATCCTCTTTAGGAACAGCCATTTATTGCCTCCAGACAACAGACGTAACAGAGAGTTCAAAGCTTATCTGTAGATTATCTTTAACTCTTTAGTGACAACTGCCAATTGCAGTTAAACGAGAAAGGAATAACCTTATTACACTTTAGAAACAACCAAATATATGACGTTTCGTACTGATCTGTAGATAATGCTTACTCGACAACTGCTTTCATTCTCTCCTGGCTGCAGATTGACCACCAATAGTGATTCAGCTTGGACTCCACAAGGGTAGCCATTATGGCTGTGCGGTACTTGCGTCCATGGCAACGGTTGCCATGGCCGTCATGAAATAAACCGAACCTAAAACCAGTCTTGAATGTTAACAATATTCATGTTAGGGTTCATAACAGGTTTCAAAGTAAATTGAAAGCTTGTTTGAAATTATGTTGAATGTCTAAAATGAGCAATCTGCTCTGCAGCTCACCAGGTTTTGCTACATTCGTTATTCTTCTAACATTTTACAAAAGAAATTAAGGCAATGCTTTTTTTTGGAAAGAAACCAAATTTAATAAATGTTAAATTGAAATGACTGAGCAAGGTTTACCTAACCTTCCGTACGCCACACTCTTTGCCTCTAATAGAATGTTAATGTTAACATCTCTCACATCCATGCTCTTAAACTTATTGGGCTGCTGTCAAACATACTTAAACCCGTTAATAGCATGGCCAGTAGCTATGACGATGGCACTTGCGGACGGCATACGCTGGACGATGGGCGAAGCTATAAGCCTATCTTTCCTTAAAGGCATAATAAGCCAGAAATATTACTTATTTGCTTTAAACATATTTCTTTCAAATGCTAAACATTAACACATAAAATAAAATAAAAGGTAAAGAAATATTTAAGAATAAGCAAAGCATTTCCATGTATAAATTTAAAATCATAACATAAGAATACAATAATTTTCATATCACCACGGAATCGCGGATACTCACACGTGCGCCATCTCGTGGGCAATAATGAAGGCAGAGGTGTATCCTTCATCCTTGATTGCAGCACAACTGCGTAATGGATTGCACAATCCCGTGATAGGAGCATACCCTGGCATAACGCAAACAAGGAGTTTATTATTTTTCCTAATCATGTATATAGAGGATACTAAACGACCTGCCATTTAATACTATTTTTATTAAACGAGTTAATGATTAAGTATAAAACGAGCGAAAGCTAGTTTGATACCAAATCATTAACGAGTTTAATAAAAAATAGTATTAAATGGAAGGAAGTTTAGTATTCTGTTTATTACTTGACCTCAGTAATCAAGTATTATTACCCAAAGTGTACTGAACGAAGCATTTCCGCGACTAAGCCGCCATTGAGACGTCGGTGCCAAGATTGTGACGTCACAACCACACAATATTATGACGCCATATGGGTAGCGGTATTTCACTAGTTTAATATCGCCGTATAAATATTACACTGCGGTATCTTACACGGGAGAGTAATAATAATGGATAAACGTTTCTATAGATTCAAAGTTACTTCCATCATGATGGTAAAATTATAAACATGTGGATAACATGTTTTTCCGCTCATTGATTTATGTTAGAGTCGTGTTTGTGTTTAAAGTGGGGTTTTTCATTAAAATGGATAAGCAAACCATTAGTAATTTATGAACTGTCTTATGTCAGAGGCAATATATAACACCTGTAGAGCAGGAATGCGAAAAAGTATTTTATTTTAAAATATGTTTTGAAGTTACATAAAGAAGATGATTTCAGAGGTTTTAACAACGAACACGACGTAGACACGGCCTTTTGTATACAAATTAGGTTTTTACATTATATTTACATAAATCTTATTCTTTAACTACCGAATAGATAAAAATGGGAACACGCCGCAAAAATCACTCTACCTTAGATATAAAATAAAAAATACAGCCAAGGCGTGTCTTGTGATCGGAGGCTTTATCTACATCAGAAGGATTTACAGAACATTACGTAGGTAATTGCCTGTATTGTAATGTCGACTTCCTGTACAAAACTGTTTAAGAATGCAAAAAGTACATTATCTGGCTAACACAGTGTTAGTTAGTGTCAAGATACGAGGCAATGTGTCAGGAGCGGTGTAAAGAAGATGCACTGTTCTATCTTGAAAGCTTCTCTACTCTCATGGGCGTTACGTTATGTATTTACCTTTGCAGAATGTTATTTTTGTTTTCCAAACAGGTTTAATTTGTTGTCTCAGCAAGTTTGTGCTAGGAAGTATTCGTTAAAACATACAGCTTTTTATCCCTTTCTGAAATAAACTGTTTTGGCAATAACTAGTTCCCTTATGTTAAAGTAACTGTAACAAAAATATAGCTCTACCTATTCCTGGAAATCTCGGCAGAGTTAGTGTGGTTTAATCGTGATCTGACTTTCTTTCAGCGTGCAACCAGGAATTTTTAGCATTTTTCTTACATTTTCATATATATATTGGATGTTGAATATTATTTAATAAATTCGGTAAGTTATATTCAGATGAAGTGGCATCGATATCACATTGCGAAGCACTGCTCAGCTTACTACCATGTTTTTGACAAAAGTGAGGAAATATCGCATGTAATAAATTCATTCATCAAACGTGTAAAAGAAAGTTCTGTTTTCGCTTAGCTTAAATTTTCTTCCTTTTCATCCAATACTACTTACTTGAACTTTGTGATAAATCGTGTCAGAAAAAATGCATTGCGATATACCGAATGCGGTTTATATAGTTTATAATTTTAGAAGTTAAGTTTGCCATCGCTTTATTAAAGTTATTCTAGGCCATGAACAGCTCTCTACAGGGTATTTTAACACTGGTAAATAACTAGGTCTATTCATTTCGTCATTATTCATACAGAAAACACCGACAAAGGGTCACTAGATTTCTTTGACATCAATAGTTGAGTTTGAAACTGGGATAGTCTAGGTCACCAGTGTTTGACCTGGCATGCCCTACTTATGGTGGAAACAAGGTCTCTAGATGTGTCCTGTATGTGTCTCCACAAGTACCTTAAATGATAGCTTTAAAATTCAAAGTGTCATTGCGAATATATAGATGTTCTTCAATGAGTCATTATCTAAATAATTGCATAAACTGCAACGTAATCAAACCAGCATAGAACGAATCAGCAAGTGTGTATATGGGAGCATTACATACTTGACAAAAAAAACCTCTAAATCCCTTACTTATTTTGTCCAGTATATCATTTATGCCATTATTTTTCCAACTTTCCACTATGTTGAATGTCTCAATCTAACAGTTGCCCTCGGGTACTTCAACGCTGTAGGTAACCATTGTGTGTTGATCTTACGATATCCTCTCAAAATCAAAGTAAATATTAGATTCTTCATTCAGCACTCCGGGGACAGTGTGATGCTTCATATTATACTAAAATGACAGAAACCACAATTACTTGAGGTGTTAGCCTCCCGTAGTTCTGACTGATAACGATCCACTTGGTTGAATACCGTGCTGGTCTGGTCATATTTCACTATATCAGCAGGTTCTGACACCAACTGACAGTTATTATTTTTACACTGGATTTTGAAACAAACTCAAAATCTGAGAAGGCTTTTTATGGAATCTGTGGCTAGCCCTTACTTTATACAGATTCCACATATTGCCACAATGTTGCTAAAGGGATAGATGACAATTACCTTTACAATAACTGCAAATGCTGAAAAAATGTGAAGGAATGTTAGGGGTTAGGGTTTTACATATCATGACGTGCAAAGGTTTTGTCAAATTTCTGGAGCTGTTGGAGCTCACTTTCAAGACTTTCAAGACATAAACTTCTACCTTCAGAAGGTACGTAATAGTTCCTTGTGTCTCTTCCAAGTACTTACATAGCGTATAAATGAAGTCAATGTTGTGGTTTGGTATGATTATAGACTGATAAAGGAAATATTTCGGCTTATTTTTCTTCGACTATTAAATGAGAGGCTAGGACAAAATAATAAGAGTCAATCTTAAAGCTATCAAATGCAAGTGCTTACATACTACACACATCCTTAGCAACAGGTGTCAATGATCTTTGTATAACATCTGACTGGCGACCGTTTCCAGACACACTTTCTCTTTTAAAAACCTCCCCATTATTCTTTTTAATTACAAGAACATTTAAGAAGCCCCGCCTGTATGGAACAATAGCAGTCTACAGGTATGCCTACTGGGCACCTAGTGCAGTATTGTGTAGAGTCTGTGGTGTTTCTACAGGTGTTATAGTTCAGTACTGTCTACTACCTGCCGGGCCTAGGTCTTCTCTGGTCAACAGCACAGCGATATCATGCGTCTGAGGGTCGGACGGTTTGTACAAATACATGGCCCATTCGCAGAAATTCCTCACTGTCTGGTATGCATTTCTGGTGACCATGATTCTCTTGTTCTGAAATGGGAAATTTGCATTTAAATTCAGAGCAGCTGAGGTTTGAAATTGTAAGAGTTTCTCAGCTAGAATTGTACTTTTGAATTGTCATTCCTTCCTAGGTTGATGCCTTGGCAAAACGCGTAGCAGCTTTGTTAGATTGGTCTTTGCACCTTTTTATAAAAATAAACACAATATACTGACTGAATAATGCAAATTAACAAATTCGACATTTTTTATAAGACGATTGTATTTGGCAAAATCTCTTATTAACTCTTACAGTTAATAGAAATTATTTTTTAAAAACCTTAAAAGAAATGTCCTTCAAAGCAGACCGTTTCGAATCGTTTAGACAGTTTTCTCCCGGTTAATATATCCTAGTTTCTTTAAAACGATATGCATCATTTAAGCGAGACTTCACAAGGCTTCAAAAATGACATCTCAGAAATGTGTAGCTTGCATGACTTCAAAGCATTGGAGTACATGAACCCAGTACGATAGATGAGCAAAACGATAAGAAGATTTCAGATTATTTGTAAACAATGCATGTTATTGTTGTAAAAGTCTGATGTGGTCATAAAGGAACAAGCCACTCAGCTAACTATACATTGTAAACGAAAATTGGAAACAAAATGATGAATTAAACGTCTGAAGTTAACTGAATCTTTAAAAAACGGATCTATATTTTTGTAATACATGTTTAATGAAATTCACAGCTGATAAAAAAAATTCAATCGGTTTATATTTGTCCAGCTTTTAAGCACTAAGTATCATAAAAAAATAACAAACCGTTTTTTCGTGAAGGAAGTCCAATCTGACCAAAGACACACGTATATCGACGTCTAAAGAGGAATGTTGATATATAGAGTTTACCTGAAAAAAGGATTATTTCATTATGTAATCTTTAATATCCCATATGTTTACATTACATGAACAAACCTTATTTTACATAATCATCTGAATCAATTTGCCTTGTTAATCTAATACTTATACATCAGGTTATTAAAGGCATTTCGCAGGATAGCGATATTTATGTATTTATATATCTGAAAATTGCCTTATAATGTCCATAAATGACATGACAGGCTATTACAGGAGTTTCGCGTATACCAAAACACTAATCTACCAAGATGATGATAAATATAAGCATCTGAGTATGGCCTCACAATGTTCATCAAGGTCATGATGTAGTTCTTGACCTTCTTCTTGCCCACAACCCTGACAGTAGATGGCGCTACTGCCATGAACACCTCCAAGTGTTTGGGCTTTCTCCTTGCAGCTCGCTTCCTTCTCCAATGGGCATCGATCTGTCCGTCGTTGTAGTCTAGAGCAAATTGAAACGTTATAACATTATCAAGAACTGTCATGAATGCCAACAATCGTTTTAGCATGACCATTACCCAATTGCGTATTGCCTGTTTTAACATATGCATAAATACAATGTACATAACACAAATGCAAGCTTTGAAAATGCAACCAAAGTATTTTCCACATACATTCAATATTTGGCAATTAAAAGCAAAATGTACCTGGTTGTATTTAAAGATTCCAGTATTGTGTTACAAGCTTGTATATAGAATGAAATCGCAAACTTGGATGGGTAAATATTCATATAGCTGACATTGGTTTAACCCAATTGCTACGCCTAAAGAGTTTTTTCTGAAGATGGAATGACATCCCGGTAGTGTTTTCATCGCTTGGGTGCATTTTGGTTATGCCTTTCATATTTCCAGAGATAAATCAGAAGACGAAGATGGGTAGTAATTATTCAGCTTTTAACCTGAGGTTTCAACACTTGTTCGTGGATTTATAGGCAGAACTGTACGTGAGTGATGTAAGGCAAAGATGATATCTTTAAGCCATGGTGTCCTTCTGTCTCTATATTGTGTGCAACAAATTCCTCCTTTTTCCTTCTCAAGCATCCGTGCCCATGTTTTTCACTTGAATTTTGGAATTCAGAAATCGCAATTATCTTCAGATTTAGAAATTCAAATTTATAACAAGCGACTATGAACTGAAAGCTAGGCTTGAAAATGATGCTTCATGAACGCTGCCTGATGAATTTGGTCGTATCTAATACATGAATACGAAGATTTTATCAACGTTCTATTGATAGATAATAAATTTCTTACATCGGACAAAGATGAAACTATATACCGTACGACACTACGTATTTATCTCAGTGGCAAATATTTTACTTCACTTAGCTTTCAACTAATGTTACAAAATTTAACTTAATAAACATCCCTATTTACATAAGAAACCAACGTTTCATACACACACACATATATATATATATATAATAAGCATATATAAGCATCATAATTATCACAAGGAATATGTTTTCGTAGACAATCCATAAATCATATTAACGATTTATTATAGCATTCATAAATATTACATAAAGGACTACTACCTTTAGGGGCCCAGGTGTGTAAAGCCTCGTCAGCTGTTTCCCTATCCTCGCAAGTGTACACTAAATGAGCCTGCATGCCTGTGCCGTGCTGGGGGTTGGACAGAGCCTCTATAAACAGTATCTCCTCGTCAGTCTGTATATACCCTGCCTGTGAGATATATAGATGACGTCATTCAAATCGTTAGATTAACAAAATGTTAATATAACACAATTTCGACGTGGTTTAAAGATATGTGCAAGATACTGAGAGTCAATATTTTTGGTAAAGGTACATGCCATTTAGATAATAGATTAATGTTACATTTTCTGAAATAATACAAATTTCTTATACTCCTGGTGGTCGAGTTGGTAAACATTCGGTACGGTCAGTGCTACCGATGATGTCTAGCTCTGAGGTTAAGGGTTTAATTCCACCAAGTGACTCGAAAAGAGTATGTACTATTGAGGATAGTGCAATCCCAAATATGATAACGTAAAGCATCCTTCATTGTTCATTCTTTCATCTTCGTTCTTCACGGTAATTGTATTTACAAACAAAGAAATCATTTGGTACTGAATTTCTTCGTATGCTTTAGATTTATTTTTGTAATATATATTCATACCTATTTCATATGGCTATAAAAGTCATAATTGACATTTTGGCCATCTAACATACGTATACCGCCTTAGCAAGTCAAGGCTCCATTACAGCCATGTTGAAAGTAACTTAGCAGGAAAGCAAAACTAAATTTTGACACCGGTTTTCGTTAGTCCACACTGAAAAAATACATATGGATAACATTTGGCTGAGTCTATGGGAACTCTATTGTCTTGTCCCCCATCAATGTTTATGTTAATCTCTGCAGTAGACTTAATACTTCTCGCTTCACCTGCTGCCCTTGCTAATTATGAATGCACTAAACAGGTGCCGCAACTTTGCAGCTTTAGAGCGCCCATGTGCCTGTTTCGAAATTCTGCTGAAGGACGTACGTTTAGTAAGTTACTCCATACCGGTGAGATGAAATTCTATGCAAAATACATTAGCAAAATTTTACATAATCAGTCTTGAAAAGTTTTATGAATCCCATGTGTAAAATTGCTTTGATGAACACACTTTTTTATTTTGAAACATGAAACGAATTAGTTTACATTAAATCTCTCATTATGAGTACGTAATCAGTTCCAAGTAGCTTAACAATATTGAGAAGAAAACTGTAATATACAGCCTACGCGCATAACAGCCTTTAGGTCGTGTGACATAGCACGATATCATTATGGCACTGAGACAAATGCTGTCGTTGAAATGTTCAATCGTTGAGGTTAAATATTCTACTTTGCTGAGCAAATAAAGATCGCTTAATGATAAGTAAATTTATATATTTAGGACATTTCTCAAATGATCCGTTGAAATAACGTCGTGAAATAAATAGTCCAAATTTACTATCGCATAACGGTATTGCTTAACATTGTCAATATCATTCAACAACATTGTGTTGAAACTGTTGACAACCGAAAGAAATGGTCGTTTTTTCTTCGTATAATTTCATATGAAACATCTTTATCAAAGTTGAAATGATTTCTTACCTGAAGAAAATATTTTGAAAGCAGAAATACTAACGTGACAACTGTGCAGGAGAATCAACAACACAGCACAGTCGAATCAGAGCTAAAGAATACTAATATAGTTCAAAATGAATTCGTTGTTATACTAAAATTGAGATAAACATGTTGTGTTTGAAAATTCAACTACACGTTCCACTTTGAATTACAATGTAGTTTGAATTATTTCATATCATATTATGATTCCGTTTTATGCCGGTTATTAAAAAAAATGATATATCTATTTCAAAGAAAATAGGCATTCTTAGATCAATTCTTAACATTTTGATGCAACAATACAGCATTCGTCTGACATTAATGGTCTTAAAATGGATGTTTAACAGTGGTGTAGTGGTAAGCTTGCTTGCCTCTCACGCCAGAGACCCGGGTTCGAATCCCGGTGGAGACACCAATAATTTGTGACTTGGGTCTCATGCTGTGTTGTGTCCCTGGGCAAGACACTTCATCCACTTTGCACTCAGTTCACCCAGCTGTACAAATGGGTACCTGAACAAGGGGGAAGTATGGACCTATATAGTCGCGCGGAGCGCTTGTTAATCGGCAGCACCGAAAGTACTATCCCTCCAGGGTAATAATACTCATGGCGCTTTGAACATGCTTTGTCATGGATATATGCGCGGTATAAGAATGCTATTATTATTATTCTTTACAAATAAATTGGAACATAACCGTTATCCTAATATCGAAAATCAATATCGAAGTCCAATATTAACAAATATAATATATCTGCACCTCGCAACGCGCCTTATTTTCATAGCAACGATTGTCCTTGAGCGCTCATATCATTATATCATCATTAAAAAAGTAATCGTGACGGCCGTAGAATGCACTTTCGAAATAGACGGAGTCATGGCTGAAAATTAACCTCGTTTTGGCAAAAGAAAATTCAGTTTCCTCATAGGAATACCATATAGATTTAACCTCGGTATATCAAAACGCTGGTTTTCTTATAAAAGTCGTGGTATATCATATAAATAATCAATATATTGTATATATGTATCACTACAAACAGGAAAGATCTAACGAATCTACATTACTTCGTAGGTCACTATGTCTAAGGTTATTATCATACATCAGATAACAGATATACATTATGCAAGGTAATCGTTTCAAAACAAGGTTGAAATATATTATCATAGATCACCTATAAATCATATGAACGTTATATTATTACCCGGTGTGTTATGTGACAGTTTAGCCATTTATTGTTCGGGGTTAACGAGGCATACAAACGTTTCAAAAGAAATTTTCATGACACAGTAACCGCTTTTCGTAACCTTTCTTGCATTAAATGATCATACAGTGCTCACTGTGACAGCGAATTCGAAATCATTTTGAAACAAACCGTGTAACCGTGACAGAATAATCAATATATAGTTGTTAACATTACATTTCCAACCATTAACTACTCAAAGTTCCTCGTCCAAATAATCTGAAACTAGAAAATTTGTATTGTTCAATTGTATTTTCAATAGATTAACCAACATTTTGTAAGTGCTTAGCGCTATTACAGTTGCCGTGAAGAAGCTGGTGTGAATGGTGTCAAGTATTCCATTAGCTGCTAGAAATACGACTCCCTGTCAAGAGAAGGGTAATCTGTATCTATCTAGAGACTTCATCACGCCAAGGGGTCACCTGTTTAGTTGTATAGATTTACCAATTATACTGTCACCCTGTGCCTTGTATTTGGGTCAACCTATAAGACTTTACAAATGTTAAGAAAAATGATTAATGTTTAACACGGACGATTCGGACACATTGAAAATGTATCTACTTGGTATGTTGTAAATCTCCGGATTCAATATTCTATACGATTATAGATGTGTCTTATACAATGACAAATATATAATCTCTAAATAAAGAAATTTAAAATTGAATTTGTTGGAACATGCATAATTTATTTGAGTGAAGACATTATGAAAATAAATGGTCCATGTGTCAAATTGCCCCCCCCCCCCCCCCCTCCCACATACGTTCAATGGTCAACTGCACTTTATGATCTATTCCTCCAAACCATGACTTGTATTCATCCAAAGCCGACATCAGTACATTTTGTTTCTACAGGAAGCATGTAGACTGTTTGAATTACATTCGGCAAACACGGTATGATTTCATGAAACTATACAAGAGTTCATCTACCAGTATCTTCTTTGAATATTTTGTTACGTTAGGAAAATTTCCGGGTCACTTACATCATAAGATGTTATCATACAATGCAACAATACTTCAGCATAACATTTAAATATTTAAAAGAATGTGAAAGTGTTTTATGTACTGACTAACGACATAGTTCATGACGATTGATTCTGTGAGGTCTTCCTATACTATCTTATATCGATCATTGCTCAAGATGTACGACATTTGTGACTTTTATCTTTAATTTGATTTGTGGTTTATATTTCCTTATCAGGAATATGTTAGTCCAGTTCATGTCTTTTACCATCCACGTGCCATATACATAACAACACAAACGGAAATCAGGTAACAGAAACTCACCGCGCCGCTGCAGGTTGAAACGGCTACATACGATGACCTATGACCTTTGACATATCCATGATAGTAGCATCTGTCGTCAGTTGCCTCTGCTACGGTGACGTTATCCTCCTCCCATTCCGTGAATGACGTCGGTGGAGCGATCTCAGAACGGTACAGCACCAACTGCAGTTTTCGCCTCCGCCAGGTAAACTCCAGGAAGAAGGCATCAGGTAGGATATGGGACGGGGAACCCCTGTCCGGACGCTTAGACCCCGGGATGACAGATCTGACGTGTTGGTTTTGGACGTCGATGACGTGTGGAAACGCTATCTCCATTCTCTTAGTTGGACATGGAGGCTTGAATGGTAAACCTGGAAAATGTATAAGAATGATGTTTAGAATTTTACTCGCGCGATATATTTGTATTGCATTACAAAGCAAATAAAAGTTAAAAGAAATGTAATCAAACCTAAATCATCAAATGCCTTAAGCAACATATATCAACTATGTCCATTCAATGACACTTTAATAAACCTTTGAAAGGAATTGTGAAATAATGTCCACGCTGCAGTGCTTACGTTTACTTCTGTACATAAAAGCTGTTTTCTTACCATTTTGTGAAAGGAACGAAAGATTCGTCGCGACCATTTCGAAAATCGTTTCATCATCAATACAAATGTTTTAAACAAAGTAACTCTACACATATACATAGGATGCCAGCCTATCTGGTATAGTTCAGAATCAACGCTTTTCACTTATTTCAATTGCAGTTACCATAACCAAATACCTCTGTGTTGTATAATCAATATGCACGTGAATAACTTAATAAAGCTTACGGTATTTTTCCCTGACATATACATTGTACCGAGATTGTTTTTTATTGTAATTGATTCTATTAAATGGTATATATTATTGTAAAAGATAGAAAAAATGTCAATGGAAAATGAATATTTAACGTCAGAGGATCAATGTAGGACACTAGATATTGTTTATGCTATTTTCTATTGCAAATGTTTAGTTTTCATAACTGTATAAAGACCACCCATATAGGATACCTTTCATACAACAAGAATGTAAGATTTTAAGGTATTTGTCCAAAATTAACATCGAATAATTGGGACATATACCCACTGAGATGAGAACGACAAATGCATATGCATAACCTTTTAGAAATTGGTTTAACTCAAACGTTCCTCTTTTCTGCTGACTATGAACAATTTACGTGTCCAACAAACCGTACACTGTGGTTATTTGTAACACTGGAGCAAGTGAAAGGCCTCAGAAAGCCCGGAGGCAATTTCTTAAAAAACAACCATAAAATAAAACGTCTTCATACAAGCTCACAGCTTGTCGCTTAATCAAACACCCATTCATGTAGCTATTGATGCACCGGTTATTCATGGTAGGTCCATGAAGTTATGATATAGCATTTTATGTAATTTCTCCACTGTGTTGAAAGACGTAAAGGATCTCTATTGTTCCTGCTCAATTTCAGACCCGATGTTTATGTACATATTATTCAAAAAAGAAAAAATATGAAAAAGAGAAAAAAAAGGGGATTCATAAAAAGTTATGTACCACGTTCTTCTTGGAATTGCTTAAAGTACTTGTCGTATCAAATGACAAACCTTATACACATGTGTGGGCATAATTTCACCGACAATTTCTATATGTGGTGACGTCCTCAAAGAATATATCATTGTGATCCAATATTATTCCATCCAGGCCCTAAAAGCTTTCCAGAATCCGATGCCTCTTATTGTTGGAACAGTTTAACTTTGTCTAACAGATTTAAACTTTAACAACAAGAGGCGATATTCATGTCCAAAAACGATTGTTCATTCCCCATGGTGTTAAGTTTCTCACAGCATGTCACTGCAACCTGTGAAGAGCGTAATGTTAAGGGGTGATTAGCTTGTCAAAGACGATGTTAGGGGATTATTACAACACGACTTCCCGCTGATTAGCTAAGTGCCTCTGTGTTAATTCTCGGCCGTGCCACACAAAAGCATTTTTGTCGAAATTATTGCGGGAAGCTCTCTCTAACACAATATCTCTGTCATATTTGCTATAATCCTTTTTGAATGATATTTCTGTTGTAAATTTGACAGCAAAGCGGATTTTGACAAAATACTCCAATTTTGTAGAAAAGTTAGGTGAAAAGTTCCCATAAGGTACACAAAAGAATTCTAACAAAGGCGAATGATATAACCCTATTATTATGAAATATTTCAATGAAAACAATCCATTCTTGTTAAGGATTATGTGACCAAGGGTTTTGAACTCATTAATCACATAAATATGATCATTTTTACATAGAAGAATTTTACTAACAAAATCATGTCAAAGTGTTTAAGATGTGTCCCATGTGAATGGTATTATGAAATTGTGAAACGATTAAAAGTTTGTTTCGATAAATAGTGTCTTGGATAGAGACGATTGTATATTTTGTTGGCAGTAAGTTGCCTTTCCCATTATATATGTAACTTAATATAAATTCAAATGCCTCCCAAATTCAAATAGCATATCAGACATCATTCTTTTGTTCCCTGTTTGTGTTTACATGTATAACGCCAGACGTTTGGGTGGTTTTCTGTCCTTGTGCTGAATGCGACCTTCTAACACCAGTATACTGACAACAGACGCGGACAATCCAGAACCGTCAACACATGTCATTCACTATGTATTAATGTCCTATAGGTCAGACCTAATGACCCTCACAATCGTTATTCAGTCGAACAAGAACTTTCACATGCTTAGCATGAAGCTACAGTAAGCGATTTTGTGGTCTGTGGTTTGCATAAAAATCTGCCTGAATAAAAGCCGCTGTGTGACAGGGTGTAGAGAGCAGGATGAAGTTTTGATTACTCAACGAATTAGTTCTTTGCTATAGGCTTGATGAGACGAGAGGTTTTCTACTCTGTAAACTTTATAGCTATAAACGTTAAAGAGGTGACACTAATGATCATAACAAGCATGATAATAGCCAAGTACATCGGTTACACCGATGTGAAAGCAATGTTCCAACCACAAGAACGGAATTTAAATAACCGCGTCGTTTTCTGCCTCTTATCGTGACATCTCAAAATTTCACCTTTTTTAACAAATGAGGGCAATTTTGTACACATTTTGGTATGAGCGGATTTAGTAAGGCATGTGTACGTATCCGCTAAAGGAACATGGAGCACGGGGGTGGCAAGTGGCGTTGTCACCTGGTCTCAATGGGAGGCTGTGGTGTATGGAGACTAGCTGGTCTCACTGAAGGGCTGTGGTGTATGGAGACTAGCTGGTCTCAAGGGAGGGTTGTGGTGTATTGAGACTAGCTGGTCTAACTGGGAGGATGTGATGTATGGAGACTAGTTTGTCTCAATGGGAGGATGTGGTGTATTGAGACTAGCTTGTCTAAATGGGAGTGTGGTGTAAAGAGACTAGATGGGGGGATGTGGTGTACAGAGACTAGATGGGGGGATGTGGTGTACAGAGACTAGCTTGTCTTACTGGGGGTGTGGTGTAAATAGACTAGCTGGTCTCACTGGGAGGATGTGGTGTATGTAGAATAGCTTGTCTCACTTGGAGGTTGTGGTGTATGAAGACTAGCAGCTGCAGACTACTTGAAACCTTCACAGGGTCTAGATGGCAACAGATGTCTCTACAGCCCTCACGATATTGTGATACTAACACAGATCGAAAAAACGTCTTATAAAAACTTTTAAACTTTTTTCGAAACAAAAACTGATTTGTACTCCCCTTACCTATGGTCACATTGCCCATCTTGATAAATGATTACATTTTATCTGTAATATGAATTCAATCTAACGCTGGAAATTTAAAAAAATTGCGTTAAAATCTAACATGAATTGCGAACTATATTATTTTAAAAAATTTGTTTTCATTTCAATTGAAATTTTTACATATTCTAATTCCCTATTGTTAGATTCTGAAGGAACTTTAATCGTGCATTCCGAGCATGTATTGACCTTTTCTAACATCATTTGGCAACTATGCTTCTTAAAAATCAGATAGATGCACAATATCAACACTTTAGCAAGACATGATGTGAATTCCAAAGTTTTGGGTCTTTTCAACTTAGTTACGGTGTAATCAGATCCTACGATGACATTGAGAATGTAAAGTAAACCGGTTCCCCTTCACTCGTAACGTTTTAAAGATATCCTACAGAATAGAAATGCAAATTACAAAACATGAGGCAGCAAAGATAACATCTACAAATAGGATACATGTAGAGAAGCTTTAGACCAGAGATAAATCTATATGGGGCTGAAGTTTAAGCATTCTCTCCCAACTGAGGTAGCTAACAATCAGAATCTAAACACCTGATCTAACCTCTGTGTGAATGAGAACATTTCTTTTGATGCAATTAATGAAGCCTGATTGGATGCAATCAAAGTTATTTGTGCAATCAGCAATGCCGTTTCAGTAGTTGTTTTACGAAAATCCTTAGTCATTTCTGAATTCTTCGGGAAAACTAGGATTTATTAGACTATGCACATGGCATTTTGAAGGATTGACAAAAAGTGTCACGTAATATAGAGACTGACTGATGGCTTAGGCCCCGGTGAAAACAACGAAGCCTTCAATGCAAGATGTGTATCATTTGCTGATCTTTCGAGAAAAAAAAAAGAGATTAGGTCGGGATTTTTTTTACTAGAGCTACATCTGTAGAAAAGAAATTGAGTTTAAGATGTTTTAAAATGCACCTTATTTCTGGAAATCAACAATCATGAATATTAAACGATTTAACTATTGGCATGTTATGACTTGCAAAATAGAGAAAAGACCTTAAATCTTACCATTTTCATTCTCTCCGTCATCCGCCAGAATCTGTGAATAGAGAAAGTTGAACATTTTATAAGTTAGTAGAATAATCAGGCTTATTCAATTCTAGATTAGGTGAAGTAAAGGGAGAGTAGTCTCATGTAGGAAACATCTTAATCTAGCGTAATTCTGAATCAACAAAAGCAACTACTAAAAAATGTATCACCTATAATTTCTAATATACCCAATAAAAAAGTTAAGGACAACCGAAATTTTGATCATTACTTCGTTTAAAAGTTCTTAGTGTCATTCAAATTTCATTTAAATATTTAACTCTTTGATGGCCCTTATGATCTTTTGTTCAATTTATTAAGGTAACCAAACACTTTTCTGAATCGTAAGTAGGAACTGAATCCCTGATAATTCTACTGTCATGTCTACCATAACGGTTGTTTATTACAGATTCTTAATGCAAGTGCATAGTTTTTATCCAAAAAAACTTAATTAGTTTGTGAAGAGGAAGTCATTAGGGCGTTATAGCGTAAATAAGGTTTGATAACAATATCATATGCATCCTTAAAGTTTCCTTTCACGTTCTTCCCATTTTAGCTGGTTGTATAATGTTTACCAAAGTCACTTACAACCTTGCATTTATCTTTATTCACTACAGCGCTGTGCATTTAACACACAATATTAAATCTATATACATGTATTCGAGGGTTGTGATTTAGGGCATTATTTAGTTCACTGTAATCATTTCTTTTTTATACGTCTGTCTGTCTGCAGTTGCCTTTGATAAAACGCTAACTAGGGGACTGATATCGGTCGACGACATTTGGATAATTATTAGTACAGAGGTTAGAGAGTTTATGAACCTGTTTACTCTTATCTGGTATGTACATATACTGTTACGTCGAAACAAGGTTACAATAAGTGAACAATCGCAACAATGATAGGTGCAAAGTCAGCATTACGTTCCTCCACCTTATATTTCTCTTTAACAATAACGGTTGACAAGGGATTTTATAAGATAATATCATATGAGATATTTATAGCTAATACAACTACGATAAGACAAAAGGTGCTATAACGTGGGTTCTAAATGGCTAAGTTTACCTTATTGCACTGAAAATAAAAACAGTTATTTGTTTGTTTACGGTATAGAGAAAATAACGACGTTACGAGTTTTATGTTTTGGATAACTTGCACAAACACTAATAAGATGATGGAATACAGTGCAGAATATGACTGAAGTTCTAAAAACTAAACTCATATTCAAAGAATGATAGCTAAACGATAACACCAAGTGACACAAAAGAATGTTTCGAGGGAAGAAGGTATGTATGACTGTTCATCACAAGTCGGTGTTTTATCCCATTCAAAGAAAACTATGAGAAGCTTTACAGGTCATATCCAAACCATTATCTTGACTACATCGGGCCTTCCAACTCAGTGCAAATAGGATATGGTTCGGCTTTTTGCAATCTTTGACAGTTCTCCTCATATATTGTCTGGCCGCTTTCACGTAAACATTACATAACAGACAGATTTCAAAACGGTCTATTAAGAGTTTAAACAGCTTTTTGACATGATGTTTTATTTGGAAGTTGATCTCGAATCGTTAAAAATGTTTCTGATGTTCACATACTGTTTACTCATCAAAAGCAGCAGAAGATTGGCCGTTCAGAGACACAACCCTGGAGACGTCCTTAGTGTGTGGATGTATATACGTAAGGTTAAAGTAATAAGGTGACAGTTCTTTTTTTAAGAGTGATTCATTGACGCAAAGACATGCTGGGATAACAATTGCGGACCCAGTAGGCAGTCTAATGTTAGAAGGTCTACTAGGAATATGTACATGAACATAAGTTGTTGGATGTATCGCGCTGTCTACACAGAATATAAAACAAATGTCAGGCATTAGTGTAACACAATAAAACATTCGCAGACGCGGGTAGCCTTAAGAAACGTTTTGCAGTGGTAATAGTTCGTTTACATTGTGTGTGAATTGAAAGTATATACATATTTTACAAAAACACATTAGTGCTTTTTTATTTACGAATTGCACCTTGGAATGTGGATAAATCCTGATCATGTCCAATTGGCGTTTAAAGAGATGGAAACACGAGATTTTAAATAATGAATACAAAAACTATCCCATCTAATATCAGTGTAAACTACAGAAAACAACATGTAAAAAGTTGATTGTTCATTTTTGAAAATTTACAGGGCCAAACATGTAGCGTAAACAGTTATCAAATTATCAGTAATGTTGTTTTCTCCTTCTGTTTTACAAGAGAATCAGATACGGTGAAAGAAAGCTCATGTGAGAGCTATTAGCGACTCTAAAAGTACTGCTCATGCACTCATTTTACATGATGTTAATCGTATCACTCAACTGTTGTAATAATCTTTTGAAAACATAATGTTATACCCACCGCTATCGGGTTTGTGACGGTGTATATCCGTGCCTTTCTTATATAACCATGTGTTGATAATTGAGTGATAATCATCTAATTGCATCACTGCATGGATACCAGAAATCGAAGGCACCAAGCTTGCTAAGTGTGTGCTTTTGCTGAACAAAATATGTTTAAGACGTTCGTTATTTCGTTCATTAAAGTTTATTCCAATAATGGTCCCCCGGTCATGAAAATCGGTATGTCAAGTACGTAGTTAACGACGATGCTAATTCGGTAAATTACTTATCGTTTCTCCCATTGCAAAATCAATTTAAATACCTGCTCTTTTATTTTTAGATGCTAAAACAGAACGTGAATGGAAAACATTTAATACAATTTTATTTTTTCACATTCATTATTCGAATGATTTCATAACACGATTACTTTGCTTACTTTACATTACTCTCTAGTCTGTTTCCTTGGAAAACCTGTACAAGGTGTCTGTTATTTAAATATCATTTAACAATGGCTTAAACAGATATCCCCCATACATTAGCATATGGGAATCCTCTTGTTTAATGGAAAACAGAATTCCTGACAAAAATATGAACGTATACCTTTACATAGAATATTTTATCTGGAAACTCAAACTCAATCAATATCATATCTAAGTCTAAATCAACATTATTTCATAACTTTCAGTTAAAAGTTCCTATACATTCATAAAATCATCGAATCGGAGAGAAATGTGCGTCTCCAGTACATATTCTATCAAAGAAACTATTGAGCTAAATCAGCAAGATAGAAATGCCTCGAATACTTTCCAAGATACATCTTACACCTTGTTAAACACCTTTCTTAATCTAGTCAGAGCTTATCATCGTCAGGCGTTATAAGTTAAAAACTTGCTGAATGAGTGAATTTAAGCTGAAAGTTGCTGAAAGCGCTGTACACTCACCGTTATAACACAAAATCCAAGAATTAGGAAGCTTCGAACTGCCAATGACGTAACCATATTCTTGTTATCCATCTGTCAATCCAAACTCTTCCCTCTGTCGTGTGTCTGTCTGTCTATCCGTGTGTTGACAGGGTAAATGGGCCCGTGCTGTCGTACACCCCTCCGCTATCTGGGAACCTGAACTGCACGCGTGGCACGGAGTGTAAGGCGAGCCGGACAAGTTTGGATATCCTATACCGTGTGTTAATATGCTGTCAAACATCAACAAGAGCTCTGTTCACACTAGCGTGACGACTCGGTGGTTGCAGACCCGTATTTCACGGATGAGTGAAGCACCACGTGGAGAGGGAAGAGACATTACAATAGCACCTATAGTCCCACCCACAGTCAGTCTATAGGCTTGCCCCTCTTCTGTGCTTTGCGTTTAACCGTACTCGAACCACCATAGGCTTGCTTTTCACTTTGAATCAATTATGAACCAGGTTACATTTTGCCGCCCGGGTTTAATACTAGTATGTTTACATTATGCAAACATGGAAAAAAATTTAAATTTTTTATCTTTAACACTTGGTGGCACCTGAAAAGATGTACATTTAGGGTTACTTCAGAATTAAGATATGTCTGATATCGTCTAAAGAAAGATGACATATATCAAATTTGAAGTATTTTTATCTTATATATTCTAAAGGAAGATGAAACATAATTCAAATTGGAAATATATGCTACACTAAGTTATGAAATGTTAATTCTTAGATTTGTTTTCATCCTTGTCCCTGAATTATGTTTTTGTTAGGTATTTTTGTTGCTCTCATACATAATGTATATTTCAAATGCAGGAGGATAAGCAACTCTGACTCAAATTAAAAAAGTCGTTAAGCAGATCAGTCATTGTCAAATACCACCACTGGACTCAATACCTTAACGTGGTGTGGTGGTTTGCGTGCTTCAGAGACCCCTAGAGCTATGCTAGCTGGAGCGTATATGCTCCTGGTAGGGACACCCAAGCTGGACAGGTCGACGGTTAGAAGCCAGACTAAATTTGAGTCCTTCTAAAACCTGTTGTCTATCTCTCACTATGCCTTTCTTTCCGTCTTTTCCCTCAACCTTTCGATCCCTTTCTGCCTTATCTTTCCACTCTCTTTTGGATGCTTGTCATCCACGTGTTTAATAACTGAAATATTGTTCAAAGCACTCACTCACCCATTGTCAAATAAACATATCCGACCATTGGTATGATAAAAAACACTTAATAGTAGTTCATGATATTTGTTTTGTAAAAATATGTATCAGAATACCGATTGCGAAGATAAATTTTCCAGGCTGTTTACAATCATATAAAAGTGAAATACTTTAAGATTAGTCTGAAAATTTGTTTGAAATTCTTCTGCACACTAATTGATATGTTGGTCCAAATGCACCATCTAAAATGTGTTACCTTTTCAACATTTCTTAAGAGTGTAACGTTTCTATATTGGTAAAGTAAGATTTAACATAAAGTTGAAGATTCCCGAGAGACTTCTACAAGTTATGTACTTATTTAAGAAGTGACTTGGAATTAGCCAAGAAACGTTTCATGGTTGTTGGGACCTAAGTTGCGATGTTTTCAAAAGTAACATTTCATTAAAGCAAAGTAAGAAGTTCCTATCCATAATGTTTATCTTTTGCAATGTTATGTCTAACTATCTGAGAGACAGATTATCCATGTATTAAAAATATAGTTATAAATCACTGTCGTGCATGCAGCTGTTCCTTCATGGTTTGAGTTCAGTTCGTACGGACATCATACCGATGAAGAATCTGATCAATTTGCCTTCCTTTGACAAAGCATGCAATGAAAGCAGTCTGTAGCAACAGTAAAGTGTTTGGGAAGCTTTCGTACATCACTGGCATATGTATGAGAAATCGCAACCCATAAAGTTACATCACCGGAATTCTTACTGGCAGATTCGCATAGACAATACGCTTTGAAGGAATGGTTAAGATTATACGTAATTCGTAGCTTGTGTTCAAACATCTTTAACACTAAACATTGTCAATATGAATTTCGTCATTCGTGCTTCTTCCCGAGTCATTAATGACATTGTATAGTTTTGGAATATTTATCTCGTCGATTCTAGAGTTGATGTCTTTTCAGAAAACATATTTAACATAGGCAATAAAAGATCAGATGGAAAACGGAGCTGTCATTATGGTGTCGAAACGAAACAAAAATTACAAAGGTAGATGGACAAACCTTCGGTATGCAGCTGTATACATGTTGCTGTATTTACTGCCAGTTTTACTTTCATAAACTTGGGTAATTATCAAAGGGCATTTAAATAAACATCCAAACCCGTCTCCCTTTATTTGTAAAATTTCTACTTTTTAAAAATCTGAATTTAAAGACTTCACTTTAGTCTACAAAATGGCATGTTGACCTGCCACACAGAGAAAAAATGCAATCAGCTCTACAGCAGCGGAAAAGATTCATTTTAGCTGACCTTGCCAAATCCATCATCAATAACATTCTAAACCGGGGTGAAGTTCCAACGTATGCAAATTCTACAGCAGCAATCGTAAATTGCAAACCCTCTACATGTAAATAGCCCCCAATTACTCATGATCTATTAAATGTTACTTTAAAATGTCAAAGATTTACAGAATGGATTAAACAGGTGTCAATGTGTCATCACGAATGAGGCAAGGAGTTCTGACGACGTTGTGTTCATTACATGTACAGACATGTTTGAAAAAATAAAATGAGGGGGCTATTTAGTGACATAATGATGGGGTCGATATAGAATGTACCTAATATCCATAATTAACATGTTGTGGATCACTACATGCGTTTATCATTGAGGCACTTCATTTTCAACAACGTATGTATCAAGTTAAGGTTTTCGACAGCCACTGGATGGTGCTTTGGTTGAATGGTGAAATAACGACACATTGAAAGTTCATTTATAGACACTAATGTGAAATGGGTGTTTCATGGTTTCATCTATAAAATGCATCGTCGATAATGTCCAGGGTGAACGTTCAACCTTGGTTCAAAAACACATCAAAGCGCGGTTGTACACACTTAACTTAATGCTCATGTAGCCAGTATGGTTAAATTCGACGGATCGGTAAGCTCGGTACCTCTTCGACAACCTCTGTCAGACAAACCACTACTCAATCCCTGCATTCATTCACTTCTTGGCCTGGTTATCAATTAACTGCCTTACTGGCAGTCGCGTACCAATCCGTCGAATTTTTACATTCAGGGTAGTAGAACCAATTCGACTGATCGTACTGTGATCTTTGCTATCAATGGAACTGCAAAACTTTGACGTACCAAAATAGGATAGAAGAGGTGTCTAGACGTTTTTATGTTCAATTTGAAGGGGTTTTTTGGCCATACTTTCATTATAACCTGTTTGCATTCATGTACTTGAATTTGGTATGATTAAACTAAATGGATGCAGGTCTTGAATTAACTCCGGGTCTGGAATTGACGACGGGGTTGCAGGTGATCCTGGGTCATACATTCGAGGATTTAGGGTATGATACCGATCCAGTTACTCACTATTTGGTACACATTTAAGAATCTTCTCATTTATGCAGCTTAAACCGTTACAAGTCTTAGGGAGTTAGGTAGACCAAAATTTAGTCTATGAAAAATTTTAATAATTAAATGTTCCATCATCCATAATATTTTTTTATTTGGGCTCCTTATTTCACTCAATCTAGACTTGCTGAATGTGAACCTAGACTGTAAGGCTCCTTTATATACACAGTCATGAAGCAGGACTAGAAGTTAGGTAGTACTTGACATAACCCGTGCATCCCTTCATTAATGAATTTAGCTTTTCCAAGTGTCTTCTGCTCATCCAGATTTGGCCAATCAGCGTAAAATCACACAGGTGTAATTCAACGAATCGGCAATCTAGAGTTTTGAAAAATCGACGGATTAGGCCAAAACCGTCGAGGATGCTATAAAATGTAGACGAAAACGATTTACAAACAGAGGGGAGGGAAGTGAAAGCCCTCAAGGTCACATGAGTTAGTTATCAAGTTTAAGACTGGTCTGCAGTTGGAATAATCCGGCAGGTTGCCAGGAAAATATAGGGAAAGGGAACAATTTTGAATGCTGGTGTAAATAAAAGGTAGGTCATTCGCCTCTGGAGCACAATCACGCTTCTGGTCGACGCACAGGTGTGAAAGTGCCATATCTACATTATACAATAGACACGTTATGTCCGTTAGTACAGCATTACTCACTCTATTCTTAAGCCATGGTTTCAATTTTGATAAAAATAATGGTAATTACGGGAACGTGGTTTTGGTTTAGAAGGGGAGAACAATGTCACAGAAACCGGATGGTTCCAATGGCCTGTCCCACATACAGAATTGCCAGACTATGTATACATAGCTTAAAAACAACAGTGTACACAGGAGTGGGAAAATAATAATCACGAAGTCGTTACGATTCGAGTTGAGTTGAGTTGAATTGGGGATGTAAAAGATACAGCTTTACGACAGTGGGGGATTCAGCAGCAATTATCGCATCCCTCCATCTTTATTGGCATCTTCTCATTCGTTCTACTCGTTATGTCGTTTGTTTAAAGCATTGGTTTGTTATTCTCTCCCGCCTACACTTTGAATAGGACTTACTAACTTAAACATGATGCTCGTTTGACAGAGGCTAGGAGATAAACCTGTCTGTTGTGTTGTTTCTAGTAGCTAAACATTTTGAAGCAATCTTGCAAGATTTGCAACTGGTATTTTGATAACCTCTGTCGTGTGCATGAAGGGAATGAAACTATATTTCATCTCTCGACATTCAAGTTTGGTGTAGAACTCTCCGACCTAGAAAAACACTTACATTGCCCGCGATTAGCAAAAAATTCAATCAAACCTGCTGAAATTACAAATTTAGGTTTGCCCCGTCGAGTTGACTCCAACTTTCGCCGCTCGGAATTAACTTGAGCCAGTCTACATCACTGGTTCATCTAAACCTTGCTGCTACGAGCTAAATTCTTTTTTTAAGAAGAAAAGTTGCAATTTTCATCATTTTATCTTTGGACTGAAGAGTTCCGTCGCTGTAGCTTATAGACGCAGAAGACAAGTAGCAAGCACAAAACGAGTTGGACATTGCCAAAAGGCTTGAATTAGCGAGTCATTTGGTTTGTTGCAAGCTTTGCCTTGTGGGGAGAGTAAAGAAAAAAACACATTGAACCTTTTGGTTTTTTTCAATTATTTTAAAACCTCGTTTTTCTTCATTAGCAATCGTTTCTTTTTTCCCCGCAGGGGCTGTTCATCTTGATGATCATCATCCTTAAATCGGTACCATCATCCAGTACTCTAGATCTTCTTTGTTGTATCCTGTAATTGAGATTCTGATTAATTCATACACCTCATCTCGCTTAAAATCGAATTGAACATAGCCCACTCCCTCTCAATCGTTACGTACCTCTTTAAAAGGCGAAAAGTTTGATCTATATGTGAGAAGTGAAAATGAGGGTTATAAGAGGATTTTACAGCAACTTCATTAGTCCTTTACAACACATAGAATTCGCTTCCTTCCCACACAATTATTATACCTGCGATATGCAAATTGAAAGAAAACAATCCTTTGTAAAAGATAAATCGGTGTGTGACATGCGCATCCAGGAGAGACCTATTGATTTGGACAATTGATGTCTGATTGGTAAAATTTTGGCATATCATTATTGCTCACGTACGTGGCTTATTAAATGCTAAAATCTGCTGAACGTTTTATTTATGGCACAAGCTGTCTTGCGTGATTATTGAACACTTGCTTGGAATAGCTAACAACAATTTGATGAGAAAATTAAACCTTCTTTTTCTTAAAGTACCCCCTACAAAGTAGACCTATCGAAAAGTATTACTTTCATCTGTATTCATTTTTGTATTACCTATGGTATTTAATTTCTATGATGTTCTTAGAACAACAACAGTGACAATACTTTCACCTCTGTTTTAATTTATATGAATTCGAACCTTAATGTAGAATGCATATAACACGATTAGAAAAGACAAGTTTCTATTCTCAATGCTTTATTAACTATAATATAGAGATAAGTAATTTCTTTGAGTGTTAGTAATCTAATACAGATCCTTTGGTACTTTCGACCACCGACCAAACTTACGCCATCCAGAGATGCCGAACGAACCAATCAAGTAACAGCGTTGTTGATTCGACCAGTTATAGAAATCATTAAACACTGATTAATATATTGACAGATACGATAAGTTCGAAAGTAATGGTTAGCTTATGGGCTGGAAATGCTCACGGGTAAAACTTAGATGTCAGGGTATACAAACATATATACTCGGCATTAACGGACATGATTTTTTGTGTATGAATTTGAGTTTTAATTTGATTGAGCGGTCCTCATAACATGTTCACGTCTGACAATCATATTTCATAAAAACTTAATGTGTTTTAAGATGTGGGCAACATTTTCAAGACGCCGGACTATCCCCGTTCTCTCCTAATGGACGAGTTATTGATTGCGCATATTTCTCCCAGAATAAAAAAACTCCTTAGTAATAACCTCATATAATTATGACGTCCTTGTGATACATAATTAGATAGGCCGTTCAAAATTTTTGCTATTGTGGACACTTATATTGGCACACGTAGGATTGGCTTTTATTAATAAAATATATAGAGAGAGAGCCTAATTATCCTAAAGGAAGTGTCCAAAACGTATAAATTTGCGAATTTATTAATCTTGGATTATTGTGTTACATGCATTGTTGCTTGCTGTCGATTTAAGAGAATAAAGGCTTAAACGTAGGGCGTATATGTCATTTTTTATTTTTTTAAATATCTTTTAGAAACGCCTTGTGTTAAAACCAAAAGCGTTATTTTCAATGAGCAGATTGAAAAATAAGATAACTACAAATTAATACAAAGAGTAAATTCGACACTTAAGAAGAAACTGTAACATGCTGAACAGGTCGTTCATGTTCATGTTCGGAGACGTTATTTTACGACCGCTTCTATCAGTCAACGTGAGAACAATTTTGATAAAATGAACCACATTTAATCTAAAAAACAGATTGTATTTTTGTGGCATCTTCGTCATGGTAGGGGTGTAAGTGTAAATGCAACTAGTGTAATTTTGTAAACGGTAGATTAAGTATAAGTGTACTATTATCTTAACAATCATCAAACCTGCGATCTACATAACACATGTCGACCCTCCCTCATCCAACCTCTACGTCCGAACATTGAACTGGTCGTTCTCACAAAATATTCACATTTCTAGTATAACTAACGTCGTAGTAATTAAGGCGTGTCCCTTTTTTTATTATTTCCTTCCGTGAATACACCACATTGGAGGCATAGGTCAATAAACTGTACTACATGTTTCATGAAACAGCGCAAAGATAATCGATTGTACACGACTAATGTCCTACAAGAGCTACGCTCTGATTAAATGTACAGGCGACCAATTAATATTGTAAATAACGCCTAGCACGAAAAGAGTATGTTACTTAAGGACTTCAGAGGGGTTTTTTTCATTTAAACAGATTTAAAAGGTACAATGCAAACCTACGCCATAAGTAAAGTGTGTTTTACTTTAGCTAAAGGTCACTCCTGATTTAACCCATACGGTATGTATTGGTAAGGAACATTGATTCTGCTCTTGTGGTTGTGTGAGTGCTGCCAGAATAGCATCACATATATTGTATTCACTATATAAGTGTACAGGCAGCAAGAAAGGGGGCGGTTATTGCTCGTCAGTTTTCTTTACTAAACCCAACATTCACAATATGATGTCAAGGCAGTAAGTTTGTCAGTTTTCTGACGCGATACTGTCCATAGGGATTGAAGTCACATATGGTTAGCTACATCAACGGTGTCACTGTCTAGAGAAATACCGACTTTTGCCAAAAAGTATCATTTGTAAGGTTATCGTTTTTGTACTTACGACAATACGAAGATATCAAGTTGCCATTATCATCGAAATCGGGACATAAGCTCACATCAGTTACTGAAACGTAAGTTTGGAAACTAATCTAAAGCAGTAGTCAGGCAAGAAGTTGAAAGTGTTTGATAAATGCGATAACAAGTATTCATGTAAATTAATTATGTGATTTCGACTTCTGTGCATATATAATGCAGTTTTTAGGTTCTCATTAAAAACCGTAGGTATTATGTATTATTCACTCGGGGACAAATCATCTTTCCCCACAGAGGTAGCTCCGGCATAAAATCGAATACAAACCTCTGTTTCATTACCAGCTCTTTTTGGGCTTCCGGCAGGTTCCCTAACGTTGAAATATTACAACATATCTATCTTGCAAAATATCAGCCAATGAAAACACCACATGCATAGAAAATATATTTGTTGTCACAGAGGCATTTGCATTAAGGCCACTATAAAGAGGACTCTAAGTGAGAATTTCACATTCGAGAAAAGTTTAGCTTTCCCGAAGAATATGAAATAGCCGAGGCTTTTCGAAGGATAACTTTTGAAACGACGTTGCTAATTTCACAAGTAACGTTGATTGCATTCAATCAGGCTTTTGCGTTTTTTGACTGAGAAACGCTCGTATTAGGACAGATGTTAGTAAAGGAATTAATGAGAGAAAGGGGACGAATATGTGATATATTTCCAATAAGTACGATCATAATGGCTTTTAGGTTCGTATCAAAGTGAAACAATGTGTCATGAAAATCACGAAGCGTCCCTTTAACTTCAAATGACGTGTCGTCTAAAAACATATTCATATGGGTACGGCCTTTTTATAGATAATTTCAACTTTTCACTGGTTATTATTTCAATACATTATGCCTGTAAAAAAATTGAATACTTGAAAGATGGAGATTTTTTTACACAGTACTCTGTTATCAGCAGGCTGGTGTTGCAGAGGTTGAAATGTTGTCTACCCTACTTTTTATATCTTCTTTGACCTCGAGTCAGAGGATTTGCGATGCGGGATTAAAAGGCAATTTCCAAAAGATGATTGAAGCATATAACGAAACCTGCGGTTCATGCATAATAGATTACAATATAGGATATGTGCACAGAGGGAATTATTTTCCGCAGGCAACGAATGCAATTTTTTAATATGATGAACAAAGATAGCAAAATGATTAAGAAAAAATGTATATCCTGAATCTCCGATGTTTTGATAATTTTTATTTTCTTAAAAGTGTAGGTGTCCAAGATTTTCCCTGCAAATTATACGGGAGCAAAAGACGTTGCATAAATATTAATCAAGATGGCCCATTCAGGATTTCACGACCGAGAAGGAGAAAATGAACAGATTCAGACGTCAGACAACTTGATGAATAAATAAGCAATTCAGTTGCTTGACGAACTACAGATTATTCTGGAAAACTGTTTACACTGCAAAACAGCCAAAAGGTACACTACTATTTGACAAATATGGGATGGTACTTTCCACAGCTTTTCAATTGTGAAGAATATACAGTGATGTCGCTAATGACCGCATTCGGTCCGTCATCCTGGTATTTAGCTAAAGGTGAAAACAAACCTCTTTACGTATACACCAAATATAAGAATGGATGTAGTGATACAGAATGAACAAATTCTTACATAACCACATGCAAGACTAATCAACAATGTCTTTGAATGTCTTTGCTAACCTCCCAACGCTCGTAGCCGATAAATGGCTTCATTAAATGTTTTCTTTTTTGAGTTAATGATATATTCTGTATCAAATTGTAAAATCTTACAATCTCAAGTGACCAAAATGTTAAAGAGCCAGTCCGTGATTTTCATAACATATTATTTGGCTTTGATACGAACCTAAATGTAATATGTTATGATATAAATTCAAAACATCTTAACTTTTCCTCTCTAAAAGACAAACATATGACAAATACTGTTTTTCCATGAAAATCTAAAAACAGCCTTATAAATACACAGAGGCGGAGATCACACGTTCAATTTAAATGGATACTAGTTATATAACCTAACAAACACTATCAACTCCAAACTGACCTCCTGGCGGCTTTAGATAAGTATCCAAAATTACGTTTGACTGTTTGACGCGCGCCACTGTCCGGTTTTCGATCATAATTGCGACTTTCTACCTTCGTATTGTCACTGTACAAATCCAATTAGCTCTAAAATGTGTCTTTTTGGTAACAGTCGATACTTCCTGATCAAATGACACCATTGATTAAGTTTGGCAAATGTGACTCCATCAACTCACGGAGTGGCGCTTTAACAATTGTTAAATAATGACATAACATAACAATAACATCTATTATTAAAAGGGCATGCTCCCTCGAATTTCGTTTCCATAAAAATATCCCGATAGGGTACACTTTGAGAGAGTCCTATCGTTGTATTTATGGTGGGAACAAAAGCAGAAGGAAAAGTCTTGTTAATTCATACCTGTTACACAAAGCTTCAAAGTACTTACACGATATCATAGTTTGTCGCAAGATTAAGTTAATCTGATTATCATAAAATTGCAGTGACATCTTTAAGAAAACGTGTACACTACAACTGTCTTCATGTTCCTTGATAAAAGTGTTCAATGTCATGCTTTAAAGACAATGAAGTAGAAGACAGGGCATGAACATATAGGAATAGAGTAGAATGTGCCATCAGCTCATATGAGTAAAACGAAAGGTTATATTGCCTACGAGTGTTTTGTTTGTTGTTTTTTTGCATTGACTGAATAAAATCCGACTGCATTTTTGAAAATTTAACAACATGAAGAATGAAGAATATGTATTTATAGAACATCCTCGAATTTCATTATATTAATGATAAGGCTTATAAGAAATGCCTTTTAGTTAGCAAGGATATTCACACTAGTAGCCCCAATGTTAGCTTCATTCTTTATGCTTTGTAGTTGAATGCATGCAGGCATTGTTTGTCATGTAGTGAAATTTAAACGAATCATTACAGTAACATGTTTAGTTATGTAATAATAGTTTTAATTTCATTTATGTCTAAACAGGAATGTCCCTCAAAGTTTGTTTCTCAGAAATATCCCAATAGATTCCTTAAAGACAATTTTAACAACCTTTCTTAGGGAAATTATTTTCAAAAATATTTCAGTCATTCAACACATGAATGAAATTCATCCAAAAGAGATGGAGTGGACAGATTAAGGAGAACAGGGATGGGAAGGATCAGGTAAAAGACACAGAGAGAGGCAAAGTGAGAGAAAGATGGAATGTTTTTGAAGCCTCTATTTTGGTCTGACTCCTATCCCTTGACCTGTCCAGCTTTGTGACCCTGTCCGAAATGTGTAGTCTACGGCTTGGTCTCTGAAGCAGGCAAACCATTCCACCTCGTCAAGGTATTGTGACTGTAACACAGGAACTGATTTTGATTCCGAGCAATCCAGCAACAGGCATCCACTTGATTATCTTCCACATTATTAATGACAGGTGACATTCAACATGAGTCTGAAGGAAGTATATTAAAAATGTTTATTTTCAAGTATCTCACATTGATCATGTATTTACAATTTTAACAATTCCATGATGTCTAAAGGTTTGACATGAAAAAGGTTGTTACTTAATCTTCATATCAAATTGATTTGAAAAATTGTTACTATTCAAACACTACATTTCATTAGTCTGTAAAGAAACACAAATGATTTTCTTTGTGAGAGACATATCAATTAACCTTTTTTTAATGTACTTGTCAAATTCATATCCTACCAGAATAAAAAAAAATTAAATCAAGATTAGTACTTTAGTGATGCTTTAGAAAGCAGAAAACATTATATCTATTTTTACTTAAAAGTTTTCATTGACTTTTAAAGTTACACAATATTATGTGTACTTCAATCAATTTGGAAATATATCATTCAATTCAATCAAGTTGGTCTCTTCAAATGCTCTTAGGCTTGGTTCTGTATCAAGCATATGGATCCAGAGACATAACATTAGATATTGGCAAATAAGAAACCATGTGGATATTGGCAAATAAGAAACCATGCAACTACCTCACCTAATTTATTAAAATCAAATGGTAAGGGTTTTGAATCATGATCACTTTGAATGTTGATGAATTAAAACTGGTGCCAAGCGTTTTTGTCAGTAAATATCTTGTTATTTGTTCACTAATTACTGATAAAAGTGAATGTTCTACTTGATGTTGTAACTTGATGTCACACAAACTCTCCAACTTTCCAATTAAACTGATTTACTTGAATAATAATCAAAATAAGCATCTAACTTTACAATAATGTAGTTTTAAAAAATCATTTAGGCTGAAGTGTACTGAATAATGATCACTTTGAATGTTGATCTCAGCATGGAAATAGGCTAAAACTGGTACCAAACCTTTTTCAGTAAATATCTTGTTATTTGTTAGTTCTTCACCAAGGACTAATAAAAGTGAATGTTTAGCTTAATTAAGAC
Organism: Phorcus lineatus; assembly: GCA_921293015.1. Taxonomy (NCBI): domain Eukaryota; kingdom Metazoa; phylum Mollusca; class Gastropoda; order Trochida; family Trochidae; genus Phorcus; species Phorcus lineatus. The sequence continues at coordinate 42,868,163 of OV121082.1, forward strand.
AATGTTACACATTAAACAGATTAAACTTTCCAATTAAATTGATGTTCTTGAATAATAATCCCCAAAAAATTGGCACTTCACTCTACAATTATGTTTCTTTAAAAATCATTGAAGAAATAAATGGCAGTGTCCCATATATAAATAAACTAGCAAGAATGAAAAGTGTTAAAACTTTGATATTCAATATATATATATTTACACAAGTCAGTTTGTAAACATATTTTTAGTTAAATTCAACATTTGTGGATGGAAAATGTTATGAATAACACAAAACACTGTTATTGTTCTATTCAAAACTTAACATTTATCAGTGAGAAGTTTGAAGCTTTAGCATTAATATACAATATCTAAGATGGAAAGGTAACAATTATACCTAAATTCTTATTTCTACAAGTAACATACATCAATTTCCATTGATAATAACAACATTTGTTGGAAATTTACCTTAATCTTTGCATACCATGACAATTTAAGAAGCAGAAATTAATTCAAATGAACAAAAAAACATATTAAAAGAAAGTAAAAAAATAATATTGAAATTTAAAAAGGTCTTTCTACTTATCTTATGTAAACAATTTTCCTCATTTTGATTTAAAAATTAACAGCAATTAATATCTCCCTATCACAAATTTAATATCCGTTTTGAGCATTTTATTTACACAAGTATTTTAACAAAAGCTCAATGTTGGCAACTACATTCATGACAAATTAATCTGTCAAAGTCAAAATTTAGAAAAAAAATTGAATAATGAAGAACCAAATTCTAAAATCACACAGAGTAAGTAATATATATTTTCAATAATAATGATAAAGGTAAACAAATTGGATCAGCTCTTAACATATTAAATGCTCTAAATGAAAACAATATTGCTACATATATGCAAAATAAAACGAGTAGAGGGTGACACAACAAATAATATGCTACAATGTTATAAAATGACTTCTTATCATGAGATATAATAGAGTCAATATAGACATGTAATCTACATCAAGCAACTTGCATAACAGAATGTTGATATCACAAAATGTATAACCATTAATCAACAAGCATTTCAGAGGATGTTTAGAAAATATTCCCTCTTTGTGCCAGGCCTGTGCTTTCCTATCTCTTCTTTATTCTTAATATATGAAAGATCCTATTTTATTTAAAATTACATTTTCATTATTTTCTCTTATCCTTAACAAATTTAATGTATGGTGTTTAGATATGTTTGTTATGTCTGAAAATTTACATGATTTTTTTTAACATGTTATAAATTCATGCGGATATCTACTACAAGCAGCTTTATTTTCTATAAAATTTTGAAATCTTTCTCTACTCTAATAAGTGCAACTGTATGCTTTTAAAATAATTTACACATATACAACCAATCAAATCAATAAATAGGAAATCCATAAAGCACCACTTGTTTTCAAACAAGGCATTTTGTGATAGAGGTTCTCAGCTGTGATATGTTGTTGGACTGGCAACAGTTCTCTCTGTTGAAGGGACGACATACCACATTAACACAGGGTCAAGGTCACATGGTCAAAGGTCATGACCTATGGCACCTTTATAAAATGTCATGGTCACTAACCCAGTTTGAGTTCAAGATATATTTCAATCATAACTGGATTTACATGACAACGTTTCCGACACTTCCAAAGGTCAAGTTGATGACCTTAGATAAGATTTCACAAAGAATCTAAACACTTTCACCCATATTCCCTCCTGGTAAGGTAACAATCACTTCACTGTTTACTTTATGGTCCTCTGTATCCATTTGTTGATGAACACCATCCCGGTGATCACAGAACAAAGTATTTTCATGAAAAAAACTACTGGTATATCATGTCATACCTCGTCCTAGGAATAAACAAAAGAAATGAACACAGCAATCACTATTCAGTCTGCAGGTGTAGTTGCTTCTTTATGAGTATCAAAGTCTTTTACCTACACTGTAGATACCAAGCTGTTTCACTCATACAGCCACAATCCAAAGATGATATTCAGGCATGGTCCTCTGAAGTTCCCAAGGGGAGATAACCCATGAATAAATTCACAACCATATGAGCCAACATCACCACATCAAGGTGTCACTTAGCGCCAGAGAAGCATCAAACTAAAGGAAAGCAGTATTCTTGAAACAAGCACTTCTTAGTGTTGTCCAGTGCTGTTGATTTGCATAATGTTGTTTCAGCACTCATCACAGCAGAAAATGTATCCATGGTGATTTAGTAATTGGATTTTATACTAATATTCTCCTCTCATGACAAATTTACATAAATGATACAGCCATTAAAAACATGGCACGAGTTAAATGATTTCGAGTGATAGTAGATGTAAATCCTTTGGTGTGACCTTTAAGTTCATGAATTGTAAATGCTTGTTTAAGAGGCCCCATTCACACCCCATGCATGTTGCATCATACTTTTGTCTCTCGATTACAATTTTGAATGTCATTTAAGAAATGATGGTTATTTATTAACGGCTTAAACTTTTTGTCTTCATCTGTAATGGAGTCCTCTCCTTCGTCTGGGCTATCAAACTGTAAAAGAAAAACACTGTTTTTGTGGTTTCCTTCAAAGCTTATAGAACAGTAATCATACACATTTCTTAATTATGAAATCTTGCACAAGTTGTAAGATACATTTTTTAATTATTAAATCTTGCACAAGCTGTCATACACGTTTCATAATTATGAAATCTTGTTAAATATGTTTCTTAAACAACCGCTTACCTGGAATTTATCACTTCTCAATTTTCGTTCAAAGATTTTTCAACAAAAGAAGAACTGGGCTTGATTTTTGTTAATTCGTCCAATAAACACCTTTAATTAGCCTTTCATTAAGACAGCGTAATTATCGGCTGTGAAAAATCCACCTGGGCAAGGCGCCATAAAATTTGCGCGGTTGTGACTTAATAAACAGACTGTACAGAGTGGCGCATCATTATTTCAACTGAAATACCGCCTTAAATAATTATTTAAATACCATTGATGTGGATATCTTTTTTACACCAATTTTTAATGCTTAATAGTGTTACATGGTCAAATGATTTAATTAACTGAGTGGAAAACATTATCTGAAAATCATTAATTATTGGTTTTTTTCTGTGCTATTGTTACGATAGATGTATAGATCACGAGGCAATGATTCTGTTTATGACTTCACAAAAAGGGCATGTGACCAGTCATGCATTGACTGGTTTGTGGCCAGATAGATCTAAGCAGCCCATCAAAAGCGGCATTCAAAAACGGCTTTCATATCAGAGTAGCGACCTTTGACGCACCATACAATATTGTAATCAGACATTCATATATTCCAAAGAAAATAGTGAAATATGTTTGTGGTTATGTAGACTTTAAGTATGAAATCTTGTGCAAGTCAACATACTCATTTATGATAATTACAAGTAAATCAACACTATTTTCGCATCATATACTTTCTCTTCATGGAATTTATTTTCATGCATAAAACCAATATTTACCTCACTTACACGTGTAAGAAGTGTTCCATTTTTTCTGATACCATTTAACCGTGTCTCTTGCCGGTTACGCTTTCGTTTTACTTTGATAACTGCATATATTATTCCCATTGTCAATAAAATAACCAACACAGACACTCCAGCTGCTATGCTTGCTGTGACCACCTTTTCCTCTGCTTGAACTGAAACAATGAATATCAGATCAAATAAGCATGTAATATTTCAAGATCTTAATTGTATTCTCAGTATTTCATATTATTTATCCTGGATATAAAGGTTACTGATCAACATTGATAATTCATATCTCATCAATGTGAAAATCCATAAATAAATCATCATTTATAATTTGAGGATTAACATATATTTCTAACTGTTTTGTTCAGAATAGCCATGAATAAAAAAATTATCAAAGGATGCAGGATTCGAAATGAAATGTCAAAGGATCTAATCTATTTAGTTCAAAGGCAAACTTCATGTTTAGTGAATGACACAAAGTAGTTGCTGCAAAAGAAGTAGGATATTTGGAATTGGCCAAAAGTAAGAGAGGCAGTGTGTCTTCTTAAGACCAACTATAGACAGAATACAATACTTAGTGAGTTACTGACATTCACATATAAATTCCTTTGATATCCTTCAAAAATATTTTATTTGTGAAGAGAGGCTAAAAGATACGCAAATGTTTTCTAAAAAAATACCTATTATCTCAATACTTATATTGGATGAAATTAAATTACATGAAAAATGTTGTTCTTGACATGAAATATGTGTTGTTATAGTTGTTTAGACAGGGTTTTCATTAATGATTTGTGCACTGCTAATTCGGTCTTATAAGATCAAGTTTCCTGAAGCACAGCTGGCTGGTAGTGTAAAGTGCATGGCAAAAAGTGAACCATGCCGAAAAACATCAATAATTTTACATGTTACTTACTCTCTCCAAAGATGTCAGGTGAAATTTCCTGGCACCGATGGCCCTGATATAGTTTCGGACAACTGAAAAAGATACATTAGAAAATAATATTTTTCAAATTAACATTCATACATTTTTAATTCCAAAGCATCCTAAACTTAAACCGTTATAGACATACCCAAAATTTAAGCATTGTATCAGTCATAAAATGAACTATGTAACAGCTCAATATCAAATTTGGGGTGGTCCCTAAATCATTTTGTTTGCATATACAATGTAAACCTCTGAAATATTCCAAGCATTTAGCCCTGGTTCTAATCATTACATTCGTGGTAACAATTTCAATAGCATACACATCGCATACACATAATAAGAGAAACATTTATATTCATGGATAGACACCAAACATCTGATTGCTTACCTGCATGATAAAGTTCTATTTCCTCCTAAATGTAGAGCAAAACACTCTCCCCCATTTAAACAACCCTTGCTGTTAGCCTCTTCTGGCGTGCATACTTTACGATGTGATTCCACCTCAGTGGTTGTCTCCACTTGAACCGTGGTAGGCGCCGGTGTGGTCCGCGGCTTGGCAGGGGTTCGACCACAAGCATCTGCAACAAATACACAACATGAAAATGTTTCAAACAGGTAACATGGTTCCAAGGACACAGGTGCCACTTGAATGATCTGTTTTCATTCTTTTTTTTAGCAATAGACAAGAAGAATCATGACTAGCTATTTTGACCATGTTAGGTTTTAACTTTTTGATACAAGAGCCAAAGAAATAACATCAACAAGTCTCTTTAAAACATCTAATTATTTCAAAGATATTTTAGTTTTGATTATATGAGAACATCACAAGTTGTATAAGCTTAAGTGAGAACTGCCATGTATACAGTCTCAGTAATGATTATAATTATGAAAAGGGACTAAAACAAAAAAGTAAAAATGGCTGCTCTCACCATTCAATGAAAATAAGAAGACTGATATCAAAATAAGTATCAATTTCATCTCTAATCATGTTGTAAGGCAGCACTGAAATTCTTTAATATATATATATATATATATATATATATATATATATATTATAAGTATTGAAGGAAGTGAAGGATATCCTGGCCATGTGGTCAGATCATTGATACACAACACTGTTAGCGGATATAGGCAGGCTTGATTCTCATTGGATGGGAAGTTATTAGAACAAGTCCTTAAGAACATGGGAGTGGAAGCACTTCCTTATTTGGATTGTCATAATATTTCACAATCTTGATGATTAATCCATTACACCAATGGGTTATACGTAATTAATCATTTCAGGTAATTGTTTGAAATTCACATTATTTTTAAACTATCCAATGTATGAAGAATTCCAATCAAAAACCTATTGTTTTAATCAGTTTCATATGATTAAAATGTTTGATTAGTGATGAACACCTGTAGATTTACAATCATGTAACGCATACTACAGATAAAGTCTGTGCAAATTTCACATTAATAATCATATGTCCTGATAAACTTCAACTTGATCATTCCTTCTTTTCCCCCTTGAATTTCTAATTACAACTCAAAGTCTTGTAACCATAATATATAGCTTGAAACTCTACTGATGAAAAAGTTTAAAGCAACTTATTAAATAAGATATAAGGGATGTAAAATATGAAATGAGATGAAATATCAAAATTATTCAATCACTTATAATATGCAATATACAATGGACATGAAAGGACTAAATCACCAGACAGTTGTCAGAAGTTAACATGTCTCTTTGTGACAGTTACATCTGCCATTAACACAACTTATAGTGACTCTTATCTTTTGTACTGCCTGATTACCAAACTTTTGAATACACATGCCATTTTTTTCAGGACATTTTATTCTCCTTTGAAACAAACCTTACAACTATTTATTAGGATATGAATTCAAACCATCTAGTGTATTCATAACAAAATTACAAATATATTGTATTTTTTTTATTTGAGTTTCATGTGAGATTCGAACTCACACCTATAGAACCCTCAGGCCTGCATGGTGGTAGAGTTAGTTAGCTGTTGGTATCTTCAGTGCAGTGTTTTTAAACTCTCATTGTCTGGGTTTGATTCCTGCGAGAGTCTCTACCAAAGGAGGTAAAATATTTTTTTTACAGGAGATGGTGTTGTCCCTAGTATTTTTTCGACTGAGGAGCGAAAGCTGAAATTTCAGATCCAATTTACATGAGTAATATCTATTTAACCTACTAAAAACTATCAACTCCTTCATGTTCTTCTCTCTCTTTTGGGTAAGTTTTTAAGAAATATCTTTGACTAATCGATGGTTAGTTTTAAAAAAATCAAAATCAGGATATTTATGTGCCTTCATAATGCCACTGAACTTAACTGATTAGCACTAAAATTATCCATTTTGGAGAAAGTCGGTTCTTGTTGATAAAATGACATCATTTATAAAGTTTTGCATTGGTGACCCCGTCAACTCATGGAGTGTCTTTTCAAATTCCACATTGCCTGCAGTAGGGATAATACAGGAAATAAGTGGGAACATCATGATTTTACTTTGCTGCTTATATGAATTCACATTTGAATATTTTCTTTGGAAATATGAATTTGTTTTGCCAAAAATATTATATCTGATATGGAAATATGAAGTTGTTTTTCAACAAATAGCCTTTTGTGGATTTTTATATGAAGACAGGCTTTCTTGTGATTGCATACAGCTTATTGATTTCACATTCCATGGAGATCTTTGTGTGCTTACAAAACTCTCATAGCTTGTGGAATCTGCTGAGTAAGTAATAGTAGTAATTTATTGATGAAAACAACAAGAGTTAAGAGTCTTCCCATGACCGTGTATTGTACCAACCCTCATTAACAATTGACAGCTTTTCACACCCAGTGCGTTCCATTTCACACCATTGACAATGTCATTGTCAGAGACTTATTCTTCCCAAGCATAGTGAAAACAGTTGTAACAATGCGGATTTTACTTTTCATTTACTAAATGGATATGGGTTTTTTTCATGGAGGATATAATTAAACTTATGAGAAAATACTTTTTGTATTTTACCAAAGAAAATTATTTATTAAAAGTTTCTGAAAAAAAATAAAAAGAGAACAAAATATTACAAGAGGTGATCAATTAGTAAAAATAAATAAGGGATTTAAATTAGTTTTGATCAGTTTTCCTTTTCTCTTTCTTAATTCATTTTCTTAAGTTTCTTTGTCTAATAACTTGACTTAGTTGCTTTATAATTGAGGCAAAGAATATACTGTTTATTGTTTGAGCCTTTTGGAGATAATCCATGATAGGAACCCACTACTCTATGCCATTACTACGGTTGGTGAAGTCACATTATTCCATTGTTTGGACCGTTTCTTTGTCTCCAGCTAAAAGTGGTTAATCAAAGCTTCATCCATTGTTATAAATGATTGTAGCAACTATTGCTCTCTGGAAGGTATAGGCTATTTTCTCTTTTTACATGATGTTTTTTACGCTATGGATCAGGTGTAAAAAATTGTGGCACCCATCATGCTCCATGGTCATTTCCAAAGTTTCAGTGAAAACAGACCCACTTGATTGAAGAGACCTTTTACAACCAAGTTCAATGTATGTATTGAAAGTTGGTGACACATCCTATGGAACATGATATAGTGTGCATGGAAAGCATGCCTTTGGGTTGCATGGTTTTCTGGTCGAGGCTTATTACTTATTAATCGCCCCTTATAATTTTTTGTTATAACCTTATTGATTTGATCATAAAAGTATCAATAAACAAATAAAGTATCAATTTCCTAATTTAGTGCCAGAGTCTTAAAGAGACAAACAACAACTTTATGTCATCAATCACAACACCCTCAATATTCCCAAAATTAGTTTGCCCAAAATAGTCTAATCAAGGACTACTGAGACATTTATATGTACAATTGACGGCCATATAAACAAATAAAACATGGGACAAGACAAACTAACTGCCTGAAAACAGGCAAATCCATCATACCATCTTGATAAACGTAACCGTCAAGTAGATTTATAACCAAATAAAAAACGGTGTCCATTTCATCTGAGAACACATTCACCGTGGTGGGACAAGTAACTGTATATCACTAAGTTGATGCATATTGCATGGGCAAGATGACTGATTTGTAATACAAGCCAGCATCTTTTGGAATATGAGGAATATTATGATAGAGAAAGTCTATGTTACTCTTTCATTCATCAAACACAGACTCATAAATGTCAAAAACAATATCTTACAATATTTTATTTATGTCGTTCTCTCCTTTTTCATCAACATATGATATATGAAGATATAGTGAAGTTGTTACCTACTGGAAAAGAAATATCATTCTTAATCAGATAGCTTAGGGAAGTAATTTGGTTGTTGGTTCCCACAAACAAGAAACACATTTTTCATCCATTACATTCATCATATTCATTATTCATTGACATTTTCAAAATGTCCAATAAATTTTATGATTTAAAATTATGATATGAGGTAAAATAGAGATTTTTTACTTTCCAGTAACCGTAAGTTATAGTCAACCACTACATGAACCTTTTTGGGGGAAAATTGATAAATGATAGATAACAAAATACAATATTATTTTCACCTGGAAATACTTCACAAACTTGACATGACTTCTAATAAGAAGCATGCATTTGCTAAAGTGAACCTGTTATAGCTATCCTTAACTAAAGATATAAATGAGCTCGTATAAAATGGATTCATACATATTGTTTCCTTTCCATCTAAAATCAAAAAAGGTTCTTTTTTTAATAACAACTTCTTTACTGAAATATAATTTTACATAACATTCTTGACGAGGTCTCCATCTGATAAAATAAAAAACACTCATGGAGGATGAAGATGGTATAATATGAAACCATATGTATGTAATCAAACAGTTGTTACCTTTACTTTAATTATATGTTGTACTTTTCAATGCCATTCCATGACTAGTACATACTTAAGCAGTGGAAACCAAATAAGCAGTTGATTAGATGATAGACTTAATCAGAAAAGAAGATGGTCTAACCATTTTATCTACCTTAATGGCTATGCAATTGAATTTTCTTAAAGAAATATCCATGATTATAAAGTCACGACTCTTTTCCTCCGTTCCTTTGTATTTTCTCCTAATTATTGCCTCGTTACGCCAGCTACAAAAGCCGGCTGGTCTGGGTCAATAGCGTCTGTGTTGAAATAGAACTCTCTTCTCCACAGTTAACGTTTTATCTGATATTATGAGCTTACAAAACCACCTGAGACAGTTTTTCTTTGAAATTTACATGTTTCTTGTTAGTGTTTGACCTTTCACTTTGCGTATGTCCGACTCCACTTATCCCAGAGAACATCAGGCATCGGTAGGTGTGCCTTTCATCATTTCTATATTCAGTCCTTAAACAGACGATGTGCAATCATTCTTATTCATATATGCAGGAGTTTGTCTTTGTCTACTGCTCTATACCATTATTAGCATTCAAAACTGAACCCACACTTTAACATTGTTAAATGTTTATTTAACTACAACTGTGACATCTGAAGACCACCTTCCTCTTGCTGATGAGGCAATGCTTGATCGATAAAATCTTTACAGATAGGATGAGTCTCCCGAGTTCCTCAAACTTATCTCTTGTTTTAACTACTTCAAGAAACTTGATTGTTGTGAATGATGGTAAGAAGATCACCCAATAATCATTACAAGCACTCTACCTATTACAGCCTTAAAAGGATATTTTGGTTTGGAACATGTCTCAATGTCCTGAGGAAACCCATTGGAGTAATTATTAACAAACATGTAGAGGCTTTCCGCAGAATTGCACTGGACCCTTCATGAGAACTCTAAGTAATTTAAGTTATAATTAGATCAACATGGAAAGACATGAAGTACACATACAATGTATCATCTTAAGTAAAAATGGTCATTATCTCCTAATTGTTCAACGCAATCAAAGAATTTTAAAAAAATGCCTGCTTTTAACAGACTTCAAAGATAAAAGATGAGATAATGTTACATAAGATTCTATATTTCTCTGATAGGTTTTGACTTGTTTTTCTGTTCAAATTATATAAATGGTTTTGAAATGGTAAAGAACTTAGATTAACATTAAAGATTTCAATGCTGATATTTGTTTATAGCAGTCATACATAGGAACACATTCTTTGGGATTTCTATTTCTTTTCTTATCTATCAGCCATGTACTTTTATCTTGATGAATGACAGGACAAAATAAAGCTAAAGAACATTTTAAAAAAATTACCAAGCCATAGGTTAAGAATATTTCATCATATTACAAAAATATATTTTTGAAAATCTTTATTTTTTTTAACACTCCAAGGTTTTAAAACATTAACATAAGTTTGGTAAAGTTTTTACAATGAATTAATTGTTGCTAAAAAGTTCTGACTGAGCGAGCTGTTTGGCACAGCTTGGGCAATATTTCAACCTTCAGTGGAGTCCTTAAACATTCTCAGACTCAAGTTTACAGGGGTAATAACTTGTTAACAAAAAGAATTATTCAGGATTTGTAACTTGTTAAAGATGAAATCTCCCTCACTCTGAAGATTAGCAGCTTGAATCTTCAAATTAGCAGGTGGAATGTTCAGTTCCCTATATAGAGAAAGGGAACAACACAGACTAGGTATCTTTATTTTGATATCATTCCATTTGATGTAAAAAAGAGATCATCCTTCCATAAACCTCTGAAGACATTACTGTCGCCCAAAGTTCAAATAAACTGACTTTTTTATATTTGTTAAAATGAGTTAAGGTGAGAAAGAAACTGTGAAAAACTTAAAAGATTTTCTACCTCAAATAAACAACAGGTCTGTTTGATGACAAACAGTGTTCAGTCAACATGCAATCCACTTCTCTATCTTCCCTGGCAAACTTCCGAACACCCAAACACTACATTTCTACATGACCAGCCCATCATCTTCCTTTCAACCTTCCATTTGTAATAGAAAAACAACAATGATTAAAGGATGAACACAATTACCAATCATTTTGTCGCTGTAATTACAAAACCATATTCTATCAGCAAATTGCTTGATGATTTTACCAAAGTCATGAGAAATATAACTTTTTTTTACGGTTTCATGACATTTTGTAGAAACCTGTTAATTGGTCAAATCTAACCATAAAATTCCTTCTGTCCTTTAATCTAAAACTGATGATTAGAATAATATTTAAGCCTTAATCGTGACAAACCTTCTGAAAATGCTTCCCTAATTTGAAGATATCATTGTTGAAAATAATAAATCTCATAAAGCAAAGTAGGGAGATAGTAATGAGCATGCTAATCTTTTTTTCAAAAGCTGTACGTAACTTGTGAACCAAAACCATGAATATTTCACACTGATAATCAATATCAATGTTACAATTACGCAAATGACAATCACTCAAGCGAAAAACCACAAATTGTTGAAAGCGGTGAAGCATTGCCCATCTGATGATTAGATATGTTCTTCAAAACACAAAGGGAATTCTGGTGTTGAATTGCATCACAGCTTTCAAGCACTTGGTTTTAATTTTAAAAATTAGATAGAAAACATTATCTTAAAATGCTTATTTTATAGAATGACATGAATTGTAATTAAGCTCTCCTTTTTAATCTATTTTTTAAAGTGATAAATACGAGATAAGAGGGACCATTTCATAAGGAGAGCTGAAGTGTTTTCTTTAAGCTCTGGTAGCTGACAAATGTAATATTTCAAAAATGATTATTATCAGTGACAAATTCAAACTATTTTAATATATAAATTATGATATCACATATCATAAACTTCTGGTATTATGCAAACATTTCTGAGATATCAATGTTTATTTTATGTTTCAAAAAGTAATTTTACAAATTGAATTAATCTGCATATAAGTCTAATTATCAGAAACTTACAAACTTCTCTGTAAACTTCTTGAGGTTTAATGAATACAAGTGAAATAAGTATTGAGTTATAAGATTAATGTTTCTATCAATGGTTTCATAGCCTCTTGCAAAACAAAGTTGCCTAATTAGAATATATAAGATTAGAAAGTGCTTTGATAATGATTCAAATAGGTGATCATAATGAAAAGAAATCAAAGCAATCAAATATAAAGGAGACCTAACTGGCTTCAAATTTTCAGCAAACTTATCTGATCTGTGAGGAGAGCTAGCAGCTAACTTTGGCAGAAATGACTTTTTAAAAAGTCATTTAGAAGTTGGTAAGATGAATAGAGAAGTTCTATGGATGTACATCTTCCCTATTGCAAGGTTGTGAAGTTTCAGCGTGTATACTAACTGTTATCATTGCTTGCCACCAAAACATCAAAATCTTGCAATTAAGAAGATCCATCATAGAACTTCTATGATTGGCAAATATTACACATAAACTAAACTCAAGTTTTAACTACCTGATCAAAATAAAACAACAGTCATGAGATATTGACATATCCAGCCAACTATATAATATATAATCAAAGCATATGAAGACTGTAACTTAGTGAAAACCCCATAAATTTAGATATCATTTCAATCTCATCTGTTGATTAAAAGATAGAAGCCCAAGAGCATAATTTTTTCCTAAAAAATGTAGACTTGTTTCAAAGGAGAACAACATGTTTTGGCTTCTTAGCATGAGGAACAGGGATATTCAGTTATATTTTGTTGCCACAAAAATACCCAGATAGAACAGTCTATATAAGTGACAACAAGTAAAAAGAGAGACAATGCATATAATGAATCCTTACTTACCAACAAGGCCTTGTAGCAAGAGAGCCAAGAGAATGGCTACATGATAAACCAGGAGCATAGCGTCACTCCACGTCATCACGTCGGTCATCAGTCCCCCCTGTCAGCACATCACACACCTGGAAAAATCATATGATATTGTAATTTATTGCACATCTACACCATACACAAGACACATCATATAATAATGTCATTTATCATACATCTACACCACACAAAAGACACATCATATGATAGTGTCAATTATCGAACACCTACACTACAAACAAGACACATCATATGATAGTGTCATTTATCATACATCTACACCACACACAATACACATCATAATAATGGACATTTATCATATATCTACTCATCACACAAGACATATCATAAGATAACAGCTTACACTGTTGGACTCGTGTATATTCGAAACTGAACACTCTAACGCACTACCACAGAGCTGATGGAGAAACCAAGTAAACAAGTAAAGAAGTGAGCACAGCTCACATACCCCCGCTTCAAACTATAGTCTGGCTTTCTTTGTTGGTCTTACCCTCAAAAAGCTCACTTAGGGATCATGGTTGATAAGTGTATTAAGTTTGTTGAAGCTAGCATGTATAGTTTAGGAGATATGCTCAGGAAAAAGCACTTTGTCAGATAGTCATTGTTTTAGTAACGTTTCCATGTAAAACGCAAAAAATAAAAATAATTTGTTGGTCTTACCCTCAAGAGACGCACCAATATGGATAAGTGTATGAAGTTTGGTGAAGATATACTCCGGACAAAGGACTTAGTCATAAATTCACTGTTTTAGTCATGTTTCCATGGAAAGCGCAAAAAAAATAAAAATCACTTGTTGGTCTAACCCTCAAAAGGCATATCAATGGATCATGGTTGATAAGTGTATGAAGTTTGGTAAAGATAGCATGTATAGTTATGAAGATATACTCTGTACAAAGGACTTTGTCACTGTTTAAGTCATGTTTCCATGGAAACCGCAAAAAATAAAAATCATTTGTTGGTCTAACCCTCAAAAGGCACATCTAGGGATCATGGTTGATAAGTGTATGAAGTTTGGTGAAGCTAGCATGTATAGTTTAGGAGATATGCTCCGGACAAAGGACTTGGTCATAGAGTCACTGTTTTAGTCATGTTTCCATGGAAACCACAAAAAATAAAAATCATTTGTTGGTCTAACCCTCAAAAGGCACATCTAGGGATCATGGTTGATAAGTGTATGAAGTTTGGTGAAGCTAGCATGTATAGTTTAGGAGATATGCTCCGGACAAAGGACTTGGTCATAAAGTCATTGTTTAAGTCATGTTTCCATGGAAACCGTAAAAAATAAAAATCATTTGTTAGTCTAACCCTCAAAAGGCACATCTAGGGATCATGGTTGATAAGTGTATGAAGTTTGTTGAAGCTAGCATGTATAGTTTAGGAGATATGCTCCGGACAAAGGACTTGGTCATAGAGTCACTGTTTTAGTCATGTTTCCATGGAAACCGCAAAAAATAAAAATCATTTGTTGGTCTAACCCTCAAAAGGCACATCTAGGGATCATGGTTGATAAGTGTATGAAGTTTGGTGAAGCTAGCATGTATAGTTTAGGAAATATGCTCCGGACAAAGATTTGTGACGGACGGACAGACGGACGGACGGACGGACAGACGGACGGACAGAATGAACGCTATATACCCCCGCTTACGCTGTAAGGCGGGGGTATAATTACTATACTCATAGTCGCACATTTTGTGCCTCAAAATAAAAATTTTGAGGGAAACACTCTGTTTTCAACATAATGGTGCATGGAATGCACAAGCTTTTCGTGAAAATCTGACAGTCTTTGGTGACATAATGTCAACCTACTCAATATACTATCAAACCCATAGATTCTATCATACCATCCATGGCATATTGATTTCAAGGATATTCAACCTTTGACGGTTGATAAGTAAGAGAAATCATAACTAGGAGGCCTTACTATAAATTTTTAACCCTGAAAGTCATGAAACCCTCTGGCAATTCAGGTCCTTGGGTTTCCTCCTCTCAAGGTTTACGATCTTGTAAGTCATCCTAGTCGTTATGTCTCCTTCACTTAATATCACCTAAGAACTCTGTCAAATGAAGCGCTGGTCCTCAAATTAATACCAATATGAGTATGATATGGAAGTTTTGTACCTCCAAGGTGACATCATAGTAATTAATTTACTTTACCTTTTTTCTTTTAATTAAAAAGCATAATCACATCTGCTGTCAGTTGGTAGATTGTAAAAAGGGAATGGTTCAGATACTTAAGTCCATTAATTTGATGTGCTTAATCTGACTAGGACTGAAGTACCCCCTTGAGAAAGTTTGACAGAATGCACAATCAAAGTATCGCTGTAATGTAAAGCTTTAAAGCACTTGCAAAAAGATCACTTCAATTTGGGAGACACATTCCATTACAGGCAGTAAATTTTTGCATTTACCAAATTCAAATAAACACATTATATTGATTGGTATGATTGTCGCAATATGGAATACAAGACGATACACATTCCAAATATATACCCAACAAAACAAGTCAAGGACCGACCAGATATCCATAGTTCATAATTATCCACATGATGCTTAGATATTGAACATTGAAATGGTCTTTAACTTTCTTTGTTGAGTATACTTTGTGCAATAAAAACATGTCATCTGCAGAGTTCATGATGAAACTAAACTTGACTTAAACAACTCTAAACGTTTGGTTGATGATGGCGGAAACTAACCCATTACACTTTATCTTTTTTTTCCTGTCTCTCTCCAGTATTAGATACCATGAATGGTTGCAAACGCACTGGTATGGCTTTAACTACTCGTTATATTGAAAAAGGTTGTAATCTGCACTTGCAGCTGTCAGCTACTGACTCCTTTTGACATGAGTCAAGTCCAAAATTAAAGCCTTGATTTTTTATTAGGTAATTCATGTTTAACAAAATCAATGTTGAACTGAATGTCAACTTGGTCCATCAGGTTGTTAACAAAATTAGTTAACAAATGGTTCAACAAAATTTCTTAAAAGGAATGTAATGTACATTAGATAGGAAATGAGGTCATCTTGGCAGAATGCATTTCTATATAAAAAATTATGTTTAACACAAAAAATTACAGTCAAAAGAGTTGAGGTGAGATGAGGCTAGGTGTTTGGGGTTTACACCGCTTTCAAGAGTATTTCACTTATATCAGCGTTGCTAGTATAATTGCAGAGAGAAAGCCCACACCATTGTGGCTATGCATTCCAGTGAGACCTGTAAAATATGGCTGGAACTAGTGAGACATGGGTGGTACTGCGCTGTAATTCAGTGTAGCACTGCACTCAAACCTTACTGCATGTAGAACAGTTCTCTAAGTGTTGAGAGACACAGAAACCTTGATGAGAGGACAGATGGGCTTGTTGTTGAACAAGCGTTGAATTATCATTTTGAAGTGCAAAAAGTATATATATACGCTAATCTTTCTGTCATATTCCCCCTTATCAAGAAAGACCACATGTGATGATGAACATATTGTAACACAGTTTGTCTTTCATTTCTTTACTATATTTATCCGTATCATTTTATTTTGCAGAAGTTAACACAAAGAAATACAATGACAAACTCTACAAAGATATTACAAGGGCTCAACCCAATATTTATCCAATAATGTTTATCTATGCAAAGAACTAAGTTGACAGTCAGAACTCATTTTTTCTCAACTGAAAACCCTTCATTTTCGTATTTATTATCATTTTAAAAAATCATATTTTTGGGCAGAATTCATAC
The DNA here is from genome assembly GCA_921293015.1 of Phorcus lineatus. Classification (NCBI taxonomy): domain Eukaryota; kingdom Metazoa; phylum Mollusca; class Gastropoda; order Trochida; family Trochidae; genus Phorcus; species Phorcus lineatus. Next base: position 42,885,033 of record OV121082.1, read on the forward strand.
TATATTATGTCAATTAGTCATGGCTTACTACAAATTCATTTCATAGACCACTGCACGACCTGGTAATTGAAAGTGACTTTGGTTTAAGCAAAGTCCCATAAGCTGTAACAGCATGACCTATGCAGGAACACTAACAGTATAGCAGAAACTATAGAACTTGACTGGGCCTGATGTCAACGAATTAATATAATCAGTCAATAAATCAACATTAGCTACAAACCATCCAGGGTGGAAAGTTTCACATACTTCTTCCTTGGTACAAAAGATAAAGGAAGCATCATGAAACAGTTTGGTTACAATTAATGGGCAAAAACATCAGCTTCCGCAACCCTGATCTTTATTGGAGTTGCCTTTCTGGGAGTCTTTCAAGGCTCTGTAAAAATCAATGAGGTCCAGAAGGTTTTTCAATAACACTCTCAGCCCTTATGAATAAAACATGATAGATTACAAGCTCTTTTAAGTAAATTAGAGTCATGGTTATGACAAAGAGAGTTTAAAGGTCTTTTAAACAAATTTAAAGCTCATTATCTGATTCAAAACCAAATGTGACAGATTTCTACCAATTTGATCCTATTGGGAATTGATTCCTATTCAAGTCTGGATTTTACTAAGAGCATAAGAAACTCCTGCATATCATTCAAGTCTTGGGATCCAACAGAGTTGCTTTTGACTGCTTGCCCCTGAGTGAACTCATCTCAGTTTTCCATAAAACACTGCTTTAATTGATCTTCTGGGTTTTCTTTTTTGCTTCATACTCGCCACTTTTAGCCTGTAATTGATGGTTGCATGTGTAATAGACTTTCCTTTACTCTGTCCATACCCCTGTGTGGCTGCACTCCAAGTGGCTTCAGAATGATAATCTTATTACTTAAGAAAGTGTCAAGTGTTAGGGGAAGAATCTCAGTAAAAATCAAAATTCAATGAAAAGTTTATTCTTTCTGCTGCATCATATAATTTTTTGGGAACATTTACTTTCAACAAAAGCAAAACAAAGATAATTATGATATAAAGTAAATAATTACAACGAATAAAAAAATCAAGGGAATCATAAAACATATAAGTATCCAAAAATTAACGATATTTATGAGAGTGATGGGGAAAATCCATTTATAATATAAGTAATCATAACTGTTGTAAAGAATTCTCATCCAACATGATGTTAGAGTGATGTTGAGTTTTTAAATTATACATGACAACACAATATGCTGCTGTCTTTCTCCTCAGGATATACTTTCGTCACATCTTCTCATGTATACTTCATTCAGTTCTCATGTGTGAGTTGAAGAATCCAGATAGGTTGAATACAAGTAAAGTTCTACAATTAGAAACCTACTTTCAAAATGAGCTCAGACTGTTTAGATGCACATTTATTTTGTAAAACTGAAGTCCGTCAAAAAATTTAAATTTTTTTTGAGTGAATGGAAAATAATTGATAAAGTAATCCCTTCTTAAAATGTTCACCACCAGGGTTTTTTTTGCGAAAAATATGATTTGTAAACCTCTGATGAAAAAGATAGAACATTCTCTTGACTTGGAATGATAATTTAACATCTCATAACAAGATTCTTTCAAAGATTCGAAAGGAAAAAAAAACAACAATATTTTTTAATTGATAGATTGATATATATGGTAGTGTTTTGACTGAAATCTGAATTTGTTTGTATCATCATGGACAAACTTGCAGTAGTGAAAGGAATCATGCATGTTTCTTATGAATATTGCATGTTTTTGAAGATCAAAATTTAAAATCTACTTTGCATCATAAATATAACTACAAGGTTAACAAACCATAAAACATGACACATGCACGGTATCGTTTTCTAAAGAATGTAAAAACTTGCTCTGTAACTCATTATCCTGGTTCAAATGTACAGTAGACGGTGTGAAAGCTATACAAGTGATATCAATATTTCACAGGCAATCATGGTGTCACAGAACCGATAAGTCATCTGTCAATACCAAAAAACATGATTAATAATGTTAGGGTATCCCAGCTGTATAGCTCCTTCATGAATAATGATGAACTGCAAGAGTTCCTTCCAACTCCTCCCATTATCTTTCACATATTTGTCATGCGTATAGTTGTTTGTACAATGTGAGATATTGATCTGGATCATCAATATTCATAAATCTGATATATACAATTTGATGACATAGTACATGACCAGAAGGATGGGCTATGCCAAAGTCAATTACAGCAATACATCAACTGAAGAAGTGTGGTGTTGTTATCTGGATTGATTTACAACATACCTGCACTGTTTCAAATGTTCAATATTCACCTGGGTCCACACTTGCAAGTTTGGTATAAAGATAGTTGTAAGTAACAGACCAAACAGGGAAATATTGGCTTTGGACTATCTCAGTGCAAAGAGAGCGACCATCTCAAAGAGAGAGCTAAAAATGTAAGTCCTGAAGAAGAGGCTAAAAGTAACACAAAACTTGTGATTAACCATGAGATTAACCCTTTACTTGTGTCCGCCACATATCAAGGATGTCCATTATCAGATTTTGCAATTCTTGTATTGATACCAGTTTTAATTAACTGAAGGGCCAATATCCTTAGACTAGGTTATAGCTATAGGTTTAGGGTGTCCTTAGTACTAAGATGGCTTCGTGAAATTAGGGCCTGGGGTTGAACTCTTTGAGGTCCTTTCAAAGTTTAACTCTTTCAAAAACATTATTTTATTTAAACCTTCTAACACAGTTGTTCCTAAAAGGGTGACATTCTTGCAAAACTGAAATAAGAAATAAGACAAAAATAATCTCATTCAAACCAAACGAGAAATTTAGGCTAAACTAAAAAAAAGATTCTCTTTTCTGGTGTGATTTAAATTCAAAAGCATTAGTGTTTCCTCAAAAAAATGGTTCAGTAAATGAAAGAAAGCATCTATGCCTTGTAAATCGTGTCAAAAAATGAAATTCTTGAATTGATTCTTGAAATGTTTTGGACATAAAGAGTTTAGTCATTATCAATGAAATAACCTTCAATAATTTGATAACCTTTTCCAATTTGAAAGGCAAAAATTCTGTCCTTAAACTCGAAATTAAAGAGAGGAAAATGATCTATCGTCCATCTGATAGAATGGAGTGAATGTATCTTGTCAAGAAAGCTCACTTTTTCTGCCATTCCACATGACTGGAAATGAGCTTTACGACTTAAAAGATTGTCCTACTATTGATTATTTACCAAGTTAAAAATTCATTTTAACACTTTCCTCCTTGGGAACAACTTGCAAAAGTTCTTCAAGTTAATCTAAAAAGCTGCATGCATACTCATACTACTGTAAAATCATTTATTTTCGAGGGGCGTTATTTTCGCGCAAACATAAAAAATGACTGATTCGCGGGGTTTAATTTTCGCGCACATCGACGTAGCAGTAGCAAAAATTTAGTGAGCAAAACTACATGCACCTTGCAGCAAAGATTACAGTGAAACTAGTAGTAATTATCTTATAAAAACAATAATATTTATTCAAAATATTTGTATTTATTGTCATTAAACGTATTCAAGTTTTGAAGTGGTACCGATACCTGTCGCCAAGTTTTCCCGGAAGTAAACATTTGGAACGGTTTAGTTTGATCTTTAACTACAAACAATAGTGTTCGAATGATGTGACTTATCGAGATCTCGTTCTAAGAAATTTCATACCGAACCTACCGAATCGAGGGTCCTGTATCGCACTACGCACCGAATTGAAGCTCAAGCGTACCGCAATCAAAACAAAGAGTGGATTCCGCCAGGCCGGATTATTGTGATGACTGTGTTTGCACAACAAACAACGTGCATATCGGCGTACACACTTGTGAGAGCTCTAATTAGTGACTCGTCATTAATGAACGAACCATACATTCCTGTGAGTAATAAAATGTGTCAACCAAATTATTTGTCTGTTATTGGTTATCTTCACGTTCATAACCATAATATTTCGCGATGTTTTATTATTCGCGCATTATAGCTTTGCGCGAAAAGCGCGAAAATTAAACCCCCGCGAAATATTATGATTTTACAGTATTCCATCAATTTGGAATCAACAGTCATAAAACTTGGACATCATTTCAAAAGAAATAGGGTTAACCCACACTGTAATTCTGGATAAACAAGAGCTGTAGGGAAGTCTGGCGGCATAGGAAAACTGCTGTTTTCATGAGGGAGGCTGTAGATTTCACGAAAATATATCCCATCAGGCGATCACCAAGATACAACAGGATCAATAATATATGTGAAGAGGAGCCACTCTTGTAGACAATCAGCCACAGATAAACTCCCGCTACATGGGCCACAGTTTGATGCCATATCCCAGATTAGAAGTCGGCTGGAATTAATGTCCATTTTATTAATGTGCTCCTCACCAACATATTAGAGCTCTTCACCATAAAACAAACTCCTTAAAAACTGTCCGCCTATGTTACTTTCACTACACCTATTTTCCCATTTCAGTTGATATTCTTGCACCAAGAATTGATTTTGTTCACAAGATAAACATTATAGACATTAGTTTTCTGTCCTGCAACTTTCTCAACAAAACATCTTGATTTATTTGAGCATTTAGAAGTTTTGATAGTTATAGCATATATATATATATATATATATACGAATGATATATATATTATTCTGAAACCAAACAAACCAAATGAATGACACATCATGTATGAAACATTTTTAGAAATAAAGTTTTTGAAATCGCTTCCTTCCTGTGTAAAGCATTACCCGGTCTATCAAATACTGCCAATCTCACAGCCGGTCTGGCATCTTTTAAAGTGTTTTTTTTCACAATTTTGCTATCTAAATTGACAAAGTAACACTTTTGGGCTGGCTCCTTTCATTTCATACACTTTATTTGCTTATCATATGTACTTAATAATTATGTTAATGATGTCAAAATATCATTAAATTCAATGTTTTATAACTCTTTCAGTTATATACAAACATTATAAAGGTAATGATTCTAAAATCAGGATAATCAATAACACGTCAGATCAACAACCTCATACTGGAATATAAAGTTCAAACATTTTCTTACGGTAAACTAAGTAACTAAACACCCCATGATGAAGTTGAAGAAGCCATCATCACTCACAAAGAAGACACTTCTTAAAGGCAGAGAATTTGGCAACAAAGGAATGTATCATAATTCTCACTGTTTCATCAAACTATTTCTGATGCAACACAAATCTCTCCAGACGTTCTCCAATACCCTCTCATCATTCTCCCACCTGACAATCAGTCGTAATAGCGTAGATATTTGCTCTCCTTGATATCTGCAATAAATCCTGACTTTCCAAATACCATTGATTCACAGGAGAATAGTCTTACCGTTTATCTTCAGCACCATCGGACAAATTTTAGCTGATTACACGTCAAATCTGGTATTGCTAGAAGTCTGTACTTACATGTTTCCCTTCTCATCCAGTCTAGACATACTAGTACAACTTCTGCTCTTATGACACTTCAATATTTTACCCTTACAAATTTGAAAGCTTTGAAAACAAATTAATTACTCCAAAAAGTAGATATTTAGGAACCTTAATAGTAAAAATGACAATATAAACTCATTTATATACATTATTGGTATCTCTTTCCCGAAAAAATATTAAATCATTTCCATGTGTCAAAAATATTATTATAATGGTGGGAACAAGTTTTGATCTATGTAAGCTTAAAGATATGATCATAGAAATGAATAATGCATGTAAAACATGAAAATGTGATAGGCAAGATGATTAATTTCCTGTCTAAATGATTTGGATAAATCATTTGTTTAAACAGGTTTATTTTCAAAATATACAAAGTGAAAATGAAATTTCCAAAATTAAATATTAATTTCTTTTGACGAATAAATGCTTGAAACTAATAACTCCAAATGAATAATGATCACACAAAAATTATTTCTAATTAAAAAATGTCACATATTTCCTTTCAACTGCAAAAACTTTATTTATGTAACTTAGCTTACTTGAAATTCTTACAGATAATTCAAACTTCTTGATGATTTTTCAGTTTGAAAATTCAGAATGAAGTGGTTCACAATGGAAAGCAACCAGTACACAGACTTACATAGTAAGTATTTCTAATTTTATAATTATAGGCCTGGTTGCGTAAGGGATCTATTTGATAAGCCTAATTGATAACTTTAAAAAAAATAGCAGCTTGTAGTATCCTCAAGGGCCATGATGCCAACCTGAGGATCAAACTCATGAAACTTTGAAGTCCAATTCCCCAAATAGAAAGCTCAAGCGGAAACAACTCTGCAGTTCAGAAAAACTTGCAGGGCAATTTCGAAAACACTTAAAAAGTCATTGGATTTTTTTTTAAAAGTGACTGTCACTAAACATGATTAAGTGCAACCACTCAGATAAGTGATGGAGTAGGAGAATAGGAAACAGGTAGGGAAATTGACCGTGTAATCGCTGATAAACATTTTTTGCACATTACAATGGCCTTGAACACCATCTTCAAACTACTAAAGCGCTATCTCCAGCACATATGAAATTATTATTAGTTGGACAGCCATATCAGCTGTAAATACAGACTTGATCTTTATCAAATTTTCTATTTGAGGACTATGAGCATATAAGGACAAGATCATTAATAAAATTTCAACAAAGAGGAAAGAAAATCAAATGTAAGATTTTACCAATTTTACTCTTCAACATTTTATTATTTTCAAAGTACATTTGCTAAATAAAAGATTCTTATATAAATGTAAATGAGCAAAATTCCTTTTATACTAAAAGAATGTACATTGCATATAGATCCTGAAAAGATTACAGCAAGTGTCCATATCCTTTAGATACTATAATTGGCAGATACAGTATATAACACATTAGCTGCTGGTCCTAATGGCTCCAGAATCCTAACTGCCAGAGATGATTCAATGCTAATCCCTATTTGAACCCAATATATTCTTAAACTGAAGCCAGACAGATGAGCCCATGAGTGTTTGCTAATGAGCAGCTTCTAACTGATATCTACGACTGTAATTGACAATGGAGAGCCCTTTCGCTTGTGGTTGGTTCCATAACGGACAGCTATTGACTATGGGGAGTAATAAGATGGGAAGTGAAGCATTGCACCCACATGTGTCCAACCATGGCGGGCAGAAGCAGGTGAGGTGAGAGGGTTAACTTACACATGAGAATGTTTCACAAACATTTGTCCATTACATGGATGAGTTCCAACAGCAAGGTAGACAAGTAATAACATGTCCATGATGTGAAAATAGCAACCTCCACTAGTCCACCATGCCTGTGTGGAAACTAATGGTGGAAGTGACCACTCACAAAGTGATGTTTTATAAACATTGAACTGCCACGCTTGGTAGCAGTAGCGTTAAAGAAGACAGTGATGGAGAAACAAGGCTCCTTGTCAGACCAATTCTTATCTATAATGGTACCAAACCAGGAAGCAATTTGTCTTTTTTGTGTCAATTTGTGACCCTTTAAAAATCTGCACAGAAACAATGAAAAAGATGTTTACCAGCTTATAGACTTATATTCACTGGATCGTACTTGAACTTTACATTAACCATCTTCTACTTACACCATCATGTTATGAACCAGGTGGTTAAGGGAAAAAATAACAAAAAGGATTTCAAAATGAGTTAAAATGCTGCTCTATCACATGTAAAACGGCTTGTCTAAGAGAATGTTACCTGAATGTTATCTATATTCTACAACTCAAGACCCTAGAGACATGACAGTTTCCTAAAGAAAACAAACCTGCTTTATAAACATTTGACATATTACATGGATGAGGAGAAACAATTTTAAGACATGAAATGAGATTCAAATTGACAATGAGAAGCATGCGGAGAACAAAGAAAATAGGATAGACTAGGGAATTAGCTGTTAATACATGCACTATGGAACAAAGGTTTACAAACAACACAATCAGCAGCAAATAGGTTGAGCTGCTGGTAAATTGGCATGTTCATAACTTGCATATCAGTATCATAGTATGATAGCCACACTTGAATGAGAGGAGTTGTAAAGCTTTGAAAATATAAAATATGATGAAAAAAAATTGGGGACCATGCTAAAGTGAAAGGAGTAATTTAATTGAATCCTATTTCAAATCTCAAATCTCACAAAACACTAAAATATTTGACTTTTAGGGTGTGATTTAAGGCCAGTATGACCAAAGCCATTTCCAGACACTTAAGATCACTAAGAGCAGAATCAAACCTCACAAACATCACTGCAAAAAATTAAATCTCTGCGAATTTGTTAAGCTGGAGAATATCTTAGCAGATTCTGTACAAGTTCACAAAAGGTGCTCCATCAAAACTATTTTAGAACGTTTGATCTTTGCCTCTGATTGTGAGAATCAAGACAAGTAGCTTCTAATACTACTCAATGTCCATTTGTCTGGACATGCTGACCATAGAAAAATCCTCAAGCTATGCAAATGAAATTCACTCTGCAAATTTTTCTTATCCCTTCTGGCTTGGCACCAAAAGACTTTGGCCTGAGAGCAGAGTTGACAGTTGTAAGTGGCTGGCGCTGAACTGCAAGTGACAAAATGCAAATCCCATAGAGGCTGCCTTAGTGGAAAAGCAAAGAATTCCTTCATCAGCCATAAACTGCATTAGTTCAGCCCGCTGCGGTAGGGCTGCCTTTACATCAAGTCAGCAGTAGGCAAATTTCTTGAATACAGTTACTGACATGTTCTGAACACTCTTCCTTAGTGCTAATGATCTGTCATCAGTATCATAACTATGTAACTGACACTGATTGTGATAGCGACAGATTCTCAAATTATTCCAAGCAACAGCTAACTAATGAATCCCAGCAGACTGCCACTGGGAATCATTCTTTGGTGTTTGGTAATGCCAAAGGATTTGGGATTGCCAAAATCTTTGTAAATCTGAAATATCTTGATTTATTTGAAAGAAGTAGTGATGATGGTAATGACAAAAATTTTTTGGAAAGCCTCAATTCTAGATTGTGCATGAATATTTTGTGCAATCTTAAAATACATCTATATATATTTTAAAGAATGACGGATGCTGTATTTCCACAGAGTTTTGAATTGCCACAACAGAAAAAAGTAGATGAATATTTTGTTCAAACTTACACAACATCAAGATATATTGCAAATGAGAACAGATAGATATACATTTCAATCAGTTCGTCTTGCACCAAGATGCCCATATTTTGCAAAAAGACATAACACTATTTTCTACAACGGTTAATGTCGGAACAAACCTATTAACTATATCATATTTATCAGTTCACGTAAAGACTATTATTTGTCTACATTAATCATATTCCATACATCATCTAACCTAACCCCTAAAGTACACAGAATGCATCAACTTGAAAAACAAATTGTTTCCCCTAAAATCATATTTGTAGAAGAGTAGTGAAATATGTGCTGGAATGACCTGTGGGTGAGTGGTATGGATGATGCACTGTTTTGTTGCTGTAGTGACTGCCCCACACTGAGCTGGCTGCAGACACCAGGTCTATATCATTCAAAGCCTTTTTCTAAATGATCCCAAGTCTTGCCTCTGGAGAAAATGGAGTTCCAAGGGAAGAAAGTTATAATAGAGCCGTCTTGACTTTTTTCTCTTATAATCATACTGGAATATATTCTTAATGGCATTGGATATTTGACATGTAAAGCTTAAAACAGATTACTTCAAAGATGTATCCTTGTATAAACTTCAAAAGCATGGTTCTGTGATGAAAGTCTTGGTAAAATCAACAATTAAAGAAGTTTATGACAATAAATATGTAACAAATATACAAGAACACGGATGATACTGAATGATACACCAGCATGAGTTTTCTTTTTGTATTGCTGTCAAATGAAAGTACATAAATATGTAAAATGGGGTCATCAAAAAGTAAATACGACAATGATGTAAAATAACACATAATTATTAGCACAGGAAACATGTCAAGGCATCTAGTAACATCAAACAAATTTCTATCAATTGTAACAGAAAATACAGAGCCCTGGCCTGTCTTTACAGAACCATGCTTTAAATAAAAGTAGACATAAAAATGAGCAATACACTTGATAGGTCCATGCCAGGACATAAATTAAAGAGTGAGAGTAATGTATATATGCCAAATATTAATCTTGTAAAGTAAAAACTATGTATTAAACAAAAATATTCCATCAGCGCTATTGATTTTCCCGATATTTATAGTTTGTTCTTGTAGCTAGTGTCCAAGTTCCCTATTTTATCCTGACAAGAGTATGGAGAACAATCAAAGCCTATTGACCAGTTCAGTGGCCAGTGTGACAGATGACCATTAAGATAGAGAGAAGACAATGTTAACATCATGATCAGAAATCTCTTCACTTACCATTACCTTGTGATTTACACTGGACAGCATGCTCCATAAAGCATCGATATTGACATTCTGTAACTTACTTGTCAATGCAATGTACTCACTGTTGATTGATTGAAACTGACACTTATCAAAATGAACACCAAAATAATTGATTATCCAAGACAACATGCTCTTGCTTTTAAAAAAGCCTTCTATCATAAAGGACGGTGACCAGGACACATTTAGCTTGAAGCTTATAATACAGTTGAATTGATCAGCTTGTTTCTCTCACAAAAAGCCAATATGTTTTATAAAAAGATTTTTAAAAATCGGATATTGGGATCCTTGTCATGACCAATCCATAAAATATTGGATCACTTGTCTTAGAAAAATCCATCAAATGCATGATGATTTCATCAGAATACTTGTAATCACCAGTTTATTGGAAGATCACTCTTCAAATGAAAGGCATTTTACTGTTTCAATCTGCTGATTCAGGAATCTGAATTTCATTTTCTCGTAATATTACAGCATTTGCAGGAACTGTTGAAAGCATCTTTTTTTTTCAATTTCAAGGTAAATGGTTTCCCTGTACTTGATGACAAACATTACCCTTCCCAACCCAACTGCACAGCCAATTCTCTCCTCAATCCAATCAATAAGAACAATATCTTAACTTTATTATCTTTCTTTGAACTTGAATTACACTTTAGCAGCAATTTTGACAAGGCTCAATGGACATTTAGAGTTGATAGGCAAAACAATCAAGACTCACCAGAACTTCTTGCTATTCAGCTGACATAAACCCAGAATCATCCACCAGGGGCATGGCAACTTCTACACAGACTGTCATAAATACTGATCCCCAATCATGGCTGAAGGAGCCCCCCTCATTTTGTCCAAACAAGCCCCGTAATGATCCAACTATTGTCTATTCCATCTAGATCGGGACAATGAACGGTACAAAATGGATCCAATAAGTTGGCAACTCAATGTTCCCCCAGGCCATAGCAAGAAACACTTCTAAACAAGATTTGCAAACATTGGCAATCCTATTATTTGGATCCATTCATGTGAGAGATAATTGGCATGAGCAAAGATATCAGTTCTAGACTGTTAGTGCTGACATTCGATGTTTGCTGTCATAAAGAGATGAAAAGCAGTTCAAAGAATACTCACATGAAATGACATTTTTAATACGTAAGTCAAACTACTTTCATGGCTTCCTGATAAGAAGATGAAGAAGCAAACAAATGAATAACAATACAATCTCTGCTCTATTACAGATCATGATCATGACAACCTGTTGCAAACAGAGATGACTGCAAGATCTCTGGGTGTTAGTTTAGAATGTGTTTAGATTCACATGGTGATGTGATTTAGTCTTGAAGAGATATAAGCAGAAGAAGGATTTGATTATTGTGGAGACATCTGCATTTTATATATAATACATCTTAACCTTAAATTCAGCAGCATTTGATTGAAATATTGCTAAAGCTCTGCTAAACAATAACTTACACACTCATTTATGTTTAATCCACCTTTGCCATAAACATAACTTCTTAAGAAGAAAATCTACATTTTGAAACTCCAATATCCCAGAGTTCTCTTTATTATTAATAAAAGTCATTTCAAAGAATATTTTTCTCAAGGATTCAGCAAATGTTGGTTCTGTTGAAAATTCAAATTCAAAAGTAATTATTGACTGATCATTTACACAACATACATACAATTTTCAATAACATTTAATTCAGAACATACCTAAATTAGATACTTTCTAAAAACTCAATATGCATAAGGAAAATATTCAAGGTTTAGCAAATATCAGGATTTACACATAAAGTCAATTTTAGCATATGATCAAAGTTGACCAAATTTTACATTCATATCTAAAACAAACTAATATCCATTTCAATGAATTTCTTTGAATTTCAATGCCATCAGTTTTTTAAAAAGATTTTACTTAGAAGTTGACAATTAAGGAATTAAAGGTATAAAATGTTTCACTTCTGATGGTAAATATAAACAATTATCATAATAGATTGCTCACATACTCTTAGCAAATAAAATCTTTTTCAGCTTATTGAGTCATAGAGGAAGCAATTTTGTTTATCTTTCATTATTTTCTATAAGTTAGATTAATTCAATTATCAATTGAGAATATGATTTTATTTCATCCATCCTTACCTGATAACTGACTTTTGATATAAGAGTATTATTAATGAAAATGTTAATTTTTTTACAAGACTTTGAATATCAGCTAAATTCTAATATCCATCTACATTTTGCTATATTGTTATTCAAGATTGCATAATTAAATTAAATGAGGTCAAAGAAAAAGATCTACAGAATATGTGTTTAGAGATGGAAGCAATTTTGACATCATTTCGTATTGTCTTCTTGATATCCATTATTTTTCTATTTTTCTGCTTTTCTCAGCATAATAGTGTATAGATAAATCAACTACAACAAATAATGACAATCAGGTTCAGTAAGATTTGATTAACTGTTTAGCTGTTTAGAAACTTTCCAAAATTTGATATATGAATGAATAACATTAGTGAATAACACAAGTACAGTAAAGTGGTGTAGTGGTTGGCATGCTGGCTGTGCTCTCATGCCATCTATATCCTGGTGGAGGCACTAAAAATTTTTTAGCTGGGCCTTTTACTGTGTTTTGTCCTATACAGTTGCATGAAGTGCTAAATAGCAGCATCAAAAGTACTTTTCCTTCAGGTAATGTTAGAATTGCTGTGCTTTGAGCATGCATAGCATGGATATAGCGCAATACAAACCGACTATTATTATAAGTATTGTCACAGACAATTTGTGAAATGATAACAAGCAAAACAAAAATTCTGGCTTTCCACTGGACAAGAGATCTAACCTAAATAAAATGATATATATCCATTTCTATTTAGAAATCAAGTCTCAACCAATCAAGAGATGCCTCTATAGCATTCATTGGAAGCCTTAACAGATTCAATTTCATCTTTGACAATCAAAATAATCAATATGATGTTCCTTAATGACCATTTGAGAGATGTTTCTTTTACTCATTTTCAACGAAACTTGAAATGCAAACATTTGGATCACAAAGTGATGTTCATCAACTGAAATGAAGTATCAGAGTGTCAACTTAAAATATCATCATAATGATTGACAGGCATATGATATGATTGGCGTATTGAGCGACAAACTTTCTAAAGAATAATGCTGTAAATGTCAATGATTTATAGAGAGTCCTGATATATTTCAATCTCAGATAGTATGATACCAACTTTCATTAGGACACAACTCGATCAACATTTCAATCAAGGCTGATGAAATTGCTCTCACTATAAATAGCATCTTTCTGGCAATAGGCGCCTGAAATGAACACCATTTGACACTTCTTCCTTCTAGGGAGCAGGTTGTATCAATAATTTCCTACTTTATAGCATGTTGCAGATTCACACTACCGAAATGAAATCAACCTACGATGATTTCATCAATTTTGTCCAACATGAAGTGTTTGCTAGCTTTTGTGTTTATATCTTTGCGACAACGATCAGTTGCTGCATACAATTCAACGTCACGCAGATATCATCCATATCAATATTGTTGATTTTAAATGTAAACTTTCCCAAACTGCTGAGGAAACTGTCATTGATGGAAATTGACACTTGTCACTTAAATAGTATTGACACTTTCTTGAGAGCATGTCAGTGCTTTAAAGAATATCATAAGAGACATGGGAGATGGGACTAAACGTAACGTAATGACAATGAATAAAGTCATTCTATGAATTGCACACATTGATATCAATTATACACACACCTCATCTCAAATGTCTCGTACATATTTTACTTAATGCAAAATTTACATTTTAGTGTTTCACATTTTTAACGAATGGAGTAAAACCACATAAGATTAACTGACATTAATGAATAAAGAATATAAGAATATAAAATAGACCCACAGTATATTCATACTGATAAACATTTTTCAGACTTTGCTGTGTATATGTTTAAGATTAGAAAATAAAATAATATCAAAATGCACTTTCAAGGTGTAATCCCCTATGAAAAAGTCAATTAGCTGTCACTAGTTTGTCCAATCATAAATCTTATCTCTTCTAATGCTTATTAATTATGGCTAAAAAGATAAGAGCAATTATCATGCTATAATTTTCAATACAGTCATACAATATTCATGACACCTGCTTAATCAAACTCATAAAGTCAAGTGAAAGAGCAACCCATGAAGATATCAACATCAGATACATATTTTTTTCCGTTAATACTTGATATATCGTATCAAAATCTCTAAAACGCGATTTACTTCCAATACACACCTCTAACTTTAACTTAAACTGCTCTGAATCAAATATGAGCAAGATAGGGTTATCAGTATGGTTAGTTAAAGACACTGACTTGAATGATACATGAACTACAATGTCAGAAAGACAACTATCATCTTTTGACCTTTAAAGCAACTCCTCGAAATTTAAGTGTGTAGCTTTTTTAAACTATCAATCAGTTCATTAAAATAAAAAACAAACATTACAGATGAAAATTTGACAGATTATCTCACATGTTCTCGTTAACTTTGTCTTTTCAAATCTATTTGAAAGTAAACACTTATCATTAACAGATAGGTGCCAAGATTATAAACTTGAAATAAGTAGAGAAGCAAATAATGAGATAAGTAAACTTGAAAAGTTACATTAAATTGGTCATCAATGGAGATTATATCTTAAGTTTTAAGTTCTCATGTATTTCATTACAGATTTCCTTTGCATTTAAAGACAATATTTCAAAATATGAGTAAAAACAAACATCACTTAAAGTTTAAAAAAAGGAAACAAACTTCTGTAGAAAACCTGATGACAAAAACCTTTGCATAATTCAATTACTTATACCAATTAGTCACTACTTTATCATGTCAATCTACTTATACTCCTGAAAGCAAGCAATTCAAACTTAATCACATGTACCATATCAATTTGCCATTCATTTACTCCAATCATATTCGAATCAATGATTTGAAAAAATGATAACCCGACTAAACATCACAGAAAAATAGAAATAAAAAGAAACGTAATATGAACTAAGAGTTAATTAAGTGTGTAAGGTATATGATTAAATGATAAGATAAAAAAAGAAAGCAGTGAGTACAAGGCAAGATGTAAGTCAGTACCTGTTCAGAGGTGATCAAAGTGCAATCTTACCTTTAAATCAATCATACAACCAAATCCCCTGTTCAACCTAATCTACACCTAGCAGGTATCATTTTAAATAACAGTCCTATCAGGGTATTTTTGGGGAAATGAATTTAAAGGGGACATTTCCATTTTATACAAGTATTAGTACTTGATCATAACATAATTCACTTGAAACATCTTACTCAGGGTTTTCATTTTCGTTGATTTATATTTTACAACCAGATAAGAGACCTCACACTTTGTAAAATAAAACAAGAATGAAAAGAGAAATTACAAGGCATTGTTGATTAGTGATCTGATCATATATCAATTATAAATGTGTGAATATTCTAATAATCCTTATAGTTTATTCTCATAATATTGTGAATTTAGTAAATGTTCAACGTCTTTTTCACATTGTTTCAACAAAAAAAAACATTAAGGACCGTAGCCAATAGGCGAGACTATTAAAACAACATATTTGTTTAGTGGTAAGCATATTCAGTGACCAGTTATGAACGTGAAACTTGATACATAATAGAGTTAGTGAGAAAAATTCTATCATGATGAAGTTTTACTCACAAACAAAGAATAATAGAATGTATGAATATATACATTAAAATTTTATTCCTAACAAAAGTAATATCCACTTTCCCATCACTTCCCATGACTTCAAACTTGCTAAACGTTCCGGCATTAAATATTCAAGAGTTTGTTAATTAACTGTCTGTGACAATTTATGAGCTGAAAGGTGAAATATACATTTTGTGAATACAAAGTAGACTGCCTTGTATTGTTAGAATATTTAACCTTGCTATGTAGCCAAAGTGAAGTTATAACAATTGTAACTGTATCTGACACATGGAAAAAAACCTCTTCAAATTATTTACAACAATCTGCAAACAAAGTAAGCAGAAAGAGGTGCTTATTAAATATAAATGTACTTAAAATAAAGACATAAAATGACACAGATAGGACATAACGTTCAATACAT
Organism: Phorcus lineatus; assembly: GCA_921293015.1. Taxonomy (NCBI): domain Eukaryota; kingdom Metazoa; phylum Mollusca; class Gastropoda; order Trochida; family Trochidae; genus Phorcus; species Phorcus lineatus. The sequence goes on from OV121082.1 coordinate 42,901,502, forward strand.
GTCAATAATACATAAATAAGTTTATGCTGTCGAAGTCAGTAACATTTTGTTAGGAATCATCAATCTTTTATAATTGATTTAAGAATAAGTGACATTGTGAAAAAAAATAAAAGAACAAAAAAGTTTAAAAAGTACAAAATCATAAGCCTTGTAACATTAATCTCTTGAATAAAAAGTTTGATAAGAGAAAGACAATAAAATGTTGTAAAATGTTTAAGTACTTATGGTGAGGAAATCACAAATAACTGCTTTAAAAAATTAATTAGCAAGCTGTTCCAGATACACTCACCGAAAAGGCTTATATAGATCCATCTGTAACGTACGGCATTGATTGATAAACTTCAAACAAACAAATTATGAAGTGTATCAATGTGAAAAGAACTTAACATTCATATTCAAAGCAACTTTGATATAAAATTTGAATAAGCTTTAAAATAAAACAAACATCAATTACCTTTACACTTTTTTTAAAACCGAACTAGAATCAAGCAAGTTTTTCCAACATAACATAATGGAGTTTTATGGCATGCAGGAAGTGATTTAATGACACAACCATGCACGCACACTACCTACAAGCAATAAACGTGTAAACATAACTCTCACCTTCCCAAACTATTATTATTGCATTGTGCCCTATCATCAGGAGATTTACACCGGGCTCGGAAAACCATCAAGCATGCAAGGTGGCACACACTATGTTTAATCCATTTCATCAAACATAGATGTATATCCGAAGTGATTTTCCCACCTACGCCAATAAGATCACATCAGATGAAAATTCAGGTAGGTGCCCCATGAGACCTAAACAATACTCTATAGTATCAACGGAATTTATTTACTCCCCCTGGTAGCAACATGGACTCATCTACATCAAAGACTAGTAAAATATTAATAGAAATAATGGGGGTGGGCGGTTTATCCTAAGTAAACATTTATTTAAATGAAATTGCAATATCTGCTTGTAAATTACACAATGCATTTCCTTATTTACTTAATTCATGATCACATTATAGAATTTATTGCTGTGATATATACTAATGATGATTCAATAATAGTTTTCAAAATTAAAAATCTTTTTATGCAATATATAGTTATCTGGAAAGTTTGTTTCTGTTCAAATTCTTTTAATTAACTAGAAACCATAATAAGACTTTTAGAATAGTTTCATCAAAGATTTAAGTTTTACAGCTCAGATTAAAGGAATGACTCATTCAATACAATGACATCTGATAAAGTTACATATAAATGTACCCTTTGGTTCCATGATCCTACAAAACCTCTCAACAAAGTTCAAACATTCAAGCTTTAACAAAAAGTTGATTGCTTGCATCCATGGAAGCAATACATAGAATGAAAATACTGTTATTTACTCGTCACTTAGCAATCTTGACTTTTGCAAATCTTATTCAATACAGCAAATGTTGTTTATAGCCAGTTTCTACTGTTTTTTCAACACATTCAGATTGTTTCACTCCAATATTACACCTATACAGCTTGCAGTGAAGATAGATGCAGAAGTGTGTCATGCTCAACCAGAAATTATTTAAATTTTTTCAGCACTTCTTCACTCACTACAAAGCAAAAAGCTTGTTTATTACAAAAATCACTAAAAATGCATTTTAAAAGTTAGAGAATGAAAATCAAGAAACACTCTAAATGATCTATTTTCCTCCAGTAGTACCTTCACTTCGAACCATACCATTTGTAAGTTAAATTGGAAGAAGGATTTTTTTTTTTTTTTTTTTTTTTTATTCAAGTTTTTGTGGTACAACATCATCACATCAATTTTCAACAAAGTATTATCAGGTCATTGGGATTCATATTGACAACGTAAAAAACCCAATACATAAAGGGCTATTATATAGCGACATGGGCATACATACATTATACATACATTACATTACATACATTATACATACATTACATTATCACATAGGATCCGCTGGTTTCAATCAAATAAATGGTGACAGTCGGACCAGAACCCAACAAACTTAGTATAGTTACAAGATGAGATGGCATGTGTTTTCTCGATATTGTAAATCTTATTTATTTCAGTTCTAATTTTATCAAATCCAGGGTTACATGTGTATGATTTTATTCTAAATATTGTAAATTTCACAATTGTCATAAGTAGATTAATGACATCATTCCTTCTTTCGGGAAAAGGATTTGATATCCTGCATATTTTATGGATCTTCCTTTTCCAATCAGTCTACCATGCACTTCTAAAAAACTTGCATGTCCAATGCTCAATGATTAATTAAGGATCCTCTGTCTAGGGAGCTGGCAGAATGACCTTGTCTCTGCAATCTGACTTCCAGTACATACGTCTTGGGTGACTTCAAGATATATCTAATCATGTCAGTATGGAGTTACAAGGTAGTGCATGAAAGGTACTGCATTTTGTAGAGCTTTGATTATGAAGTGCTTGAATATTCATCAAGCCAAAGACCAACCTTATTTACCATGTTTGTCTCATATTTTGGCAAATGTAACAATGGAAACAGAATTTGTTATTTCATGAGTCTTAGGGAAAGAGCCATGGCTTTGACATTCACTACTTATCAAAAAGAAGAGAAACCTCACTTGACCTATTTATGTTTCATTCCAAATAAAACAATGAGAAACAGAACTGATTATTTCCACGAGCTTCAGGGAAAGTGTTTAACATAACTTGATTGAAACAGTGTACATAAGTCAATTTATATCTTTATATGGTAATAATCAAATGCTTAACCTTATCCTCATTTCACATGGCAACTTATCAACCTGTCTAAAGAGTTGAACATTAGCAAAAAGTTTCATATGTACAAGTACAAGTCATGGCACAATCTAATCAACATAACAAACCAGTCCGAAGACTTGGATCACCTTACAGTAACATCCTTCTTGGTCATATCTAAGATCTTGTTCACCACAGAAATACTCAGATTGTGCTCACTTTCTTAATCGTAAGAATTGAAAAAAATGTTGCTTCCATCAAAGTAGTACTGTTGAGCATAAAAAAAGGCATGAAATGGCATTGTACTTTTAATAATTTTACTACATTTTCAAAAATATTTCCACCAAAAATACCCTGAAAGGTCGTACGTTTAAATAAACAAGTATCATAAAAGTAAAAGGTTTTCCTATTATAACATGCAAAATGGTCAATAAATATTTTGTCCATTATTTAACAATCATCAAGTATGATTAAAATCTTCTGTGTTTACAATACCTTTAAGCAGAACCGAAGGTAACATGAAGAAGATTTAGATCAATGGATAAAGTCAAAATTTTACTTATCTAACCGTCTTGTCAAATCTACAGTTCAGATCAACACAAACATAAATTTTGATATGATTTTGATTAGATCATTGTCGAGACGCTTCATGAAACTGTTTTTAGAACCCTTTCCACCTTAGGATCAATTAATCACACCAACATGAACTGTAAGATTATGATCCTGTCATAGTCAAATTGTACACTTTTTTACTTCCCTTTTCACCTTTGGGTCAGTTTCAACACACCAACATGAACAGTAATGTTCAGATGACTATCATATCCCAGGACTTTGACATGCAGCTCCTTGACCAGGATGTTCTGGTGTGTACATAACCCATAAGCACTTCCTCCTATCATACAGCTGTAGTCTCTTCTCTTGGTGGCAAACATTCAACTGATTAAAGAGAACCCTAGAGTTAGGTAAGAGCACTATCAGTCTCTGCCAGACTAAACCAGACGAAAAGTCTGTTTATTCAGATGATCAGGTCAGTAAGTGATAACATTTAATGGACAAGGAAGGTCACTAGTCAGTTAGGATAACAACTCCAGTGGACATTACCAATCACCCACAATATGGTGCATTAACTGGTTCTCACCAAAGAAAACTTAACAAATAGGCTGGCCATGCATTTCAGCTGACTGGCTTGATAGAAAGAATTTACCAACTATAGAAAGGTGGTCTGGTGCTAATCTTGTTAGGTTTAAGTTATTTCAAGGAAAACTATATTGTTTTATGGAACTGTCATTTGATATATTTATAGCTACAGATTAATGAAGTCAAAATGGACCCCTGCTTTAAATAGCACCCATATGGATCAAATTCATGCTAATTCATGTACATCACCGACTCCTATCCTCAAAATTGGTGATTACCGTAAATCATTAACATTGTGTATTAATGTGGGGTCAGTTCATTTTCCCCAATGCAATTCTTTGGGGAACATTGTTCACTGAAGTGAACATTATCCAATGCTGTAGATTGATAATCACCCACCAAAAAGGAGTATCCAGATTAGAACCCTGTATTTTTCCTTGGATTCTACCTAGATTCCTTGGACATATAGTTGGGGGCCAGGGCACTCAGTCATTTAATACTGATGCAAAAGTTTTGTTTTAAGTACCAATTTGAAGGTAAGGATCTACAAAACAATTTTGTTTCGAGTGTCAAGCAATCAGATAAAAAAAATTCAAAATGGCCGCTAATTATAAGCTTTTTTCACATTATGTCTCATAGCTTTCATACTATTGAACCTAGAACGACGGTTTTGCAGTCTTTATATAGTTTCAATGAGTAATTGTATAAAGATAAATTAAACATGACTGGAGAATAATATTCTCATTTATTTTAGGTTTATCATAGGAAGTCAACAAATTCATCAATACATGAACTTGAGATCTTGAAACCTCCTCAACATGTATAACACACAAGAAAAAGGCTTTCGCTTATTATGAACACATGTTGAACTAATCAAAATTCTCAAGTATAACATATAAGTATAAGTATTAACTGTCATGCTACAAGTAACGTTGAAAGAAACAAACAATTGTCTTCTATATAACATTTAGAATGGGCATTTGTCATATAAGCTCTTAATGGAGAAAACTTTTTAATTTCCATATTAACAAAACCTCAATAAAGTTCAAAGAGAAGCAGCTGCAAGTCAAACAAATGATGTTTGTCATTTGAGATCATTACAAAAATCAAATCAAATCAAATCCATTCAACAATTGAAAACAATTGAACTGGTGTGATAAAAATGTGATTTGAAACAATCAAATAGAATATACGTAATCTTGATATAAAAAAGCAAAATTCAGAATTACTTGTATAGGTATGTATCACAGAAAATTTTGATATTTTCAAGTATTATTTCTCACAGGATCAAGTTTTAAAGGTGTTAATGTCACCATCAAATGTCAATAAAGTAACTACAATTCAAATAAATAGTGTCTTCAGCACATATAATAATACTACAATAAAGCTGATTTCAGAAGCTGATTTTCAGAACCTATTTCATATTGATATGCTGTGTAAATCAAGTGTTAACAGTTCATCGTCTGACAACCCTGTGGGATATATGACCCTTAGGTTTGTGCATATTTAATGAAGCTTTAATGTTCAATACGGCTGATATAATGATACTGAAACTAGACTACCAACTCTTTTGTTTTGAATTACAATTACACAAAGCAAGAATATCATGTTATGATATAAACCATGACATTTTTTTAAAAATAAGTTGGACAGAACAATCCTAAGTAACATAGTGTAAGGCCAACATAAAGAACTCATTTGATTTATTTCATGATGTTATTTTAATCTCTTTATCGAAGTTTATTCTTAAAGGAAGAACAGGAGAAAAAAGTTAAGTAAGGCTTAGTCCAAGATACAAATAACTTCTTTATGATTTTAAATTTTTTTTTATGTATGTACATATTTTAAAAGTGAGGAGAAACATAAATATAAAAGTGAATAGGATTAGACCAAACAGAATACATTTTTAATTACTTTTAATTTAATTTTCATCTTTTGATCCATATTTATTCACAAAGTAAAAAGAAACAACCAATGAAAGTGAAATAGGTTAAGACCAAGATTAAGAATACTTTATAGTTATATAAGCATGTATATTTAGCGTGTGGAGCTTTTCGCATTACAAATCACAAAATTAACTCTTTGTGTCAGTTGTATTTGTGATTGATGCATGTTTTTTTTAATAGATAAGGGCATTGCATGCAATTTAGCATTGAATCAATATGCTGGTTCAATACTGTACAGTCCTGTGCTCTAGCAAATTGATAGGAGATGTACCTATTGAAAAGCCATTAGTTACTAATCATAAGGAAACTATCAAATCATGCCATTGTCAATTAATGTGTAACCAACATCATCCTCTTTGATAATTTAACTTGAATTTTTAGCAAATTTCATTTTAAATCAGTTAACTTTTTTCTCATGAGATTGATTGCATTAAAGTCCTTTTCATTAAAACAAAACAAAAACAGACTTTTTGTATTATCAAATTTTGATGTTAAAAGAAATTCGGGATATGAAAAATAAAATCACAACTTATGAAACCTAGTGCACTTGCAAGATATGCAAAATAGGCAATTCAAAAGCTACAGATTTGAGAAATGTATGTGTTGCAAATCAAATTTAAATGTTTTTTTGTATTCTAAGACACAAATCGAAACAAATGTAAAACCTATAAATCATAATTACATCCCATAAAACTTCAAGTGTCAGTGTGCATGAAAGGTAAACTACTATGGCAGCAATCCTTCATACATGTAATTGAGTTTTCAGTGACATTTGCATTCAATGATAATTCTAAAAGTTGAGTTCCCAGGGTCTCCAACAAGGTCTTTAGACTACTACATATTCAGAAAGAGAATGGTGACACAGAATTAAATCTGCTTACTGAATAAAATAAAAAATATTTACAAATATTTTTTGAACAAACAAAAAGGGCAGTGTTGAGTTTTTTATTCCACTTAGAAACATTAATTACAAACCTTGATTTCCACCTTATTCAAACACCAACTTCTCAAACATATATGTGTTTATGAAGCAAGCTGATAAAAGCCATTATTTGTAGTAAGGCCTCTTCTGTTATCACTCCAATTTCATATCTATGGGTACATATTTTCCGAACGCTATTGTGTTATTGAAAAGGTATGTCTTATTTTTGCCAAAAAGAAATGACATATGCTGGCACTTGCTTTGTCAACAAGTTCTTTACCCTATGTTGTACAAGAAGTTATAGTTAAACTGCTTCAAGAGAGGAAAGTGAATTTAGGCCATCTACTTGTTAAAAGCTTAATGATGTGATTTTTCTCAATGTCGAGAAATATCCCCATTCCCCTTATATTTCATCCTTATTGATTTAACTGTCTTGATCTATTGCTAATATCAAATTCAATCTATAGTCTCAAATCAAAAACTAAATCCTTTTTGGGCCAGATTTTGTGAAGAAATCAAATTAGGGTAGTTATTGCCTTATTAACTGCTTATGGAAATCCAATAAATCATAGTTTTCATGCATAAAGGATCACATCCTCCAATCTGTAAAATCATGTTGATGTTTTTTAAAAGCACCACTTAAGCCATCCAAAAACCAAAAGGAAATTTCTTGGTTTGGAGAATGTCCTTTAACTTTACAACAGGAAAGGATTCTAATGAAAGAAGTTAACAGTAAACAAACCTGTATTCACATCTTTATTTTTTTTGAAAATGTTGATTGTATCAAGATTGATTTTAAACAGATTATCAACACTGTTTGGAAAATCATGACTGAAAAATAAACCAGTATATTTTCAATTGTCTTTTATAGTTTGAAATACATTTTATAAAACAATTTTATGAATGATGTCTATCTAAAGTGTTGGTATTTCAATGTCAGTGTCAAATATAAATCTTTGAGTTAATGCTTGTCAATTTCAGTATCAATGAAACTGACACTTTTGCCTTGTTGGATTGACAGTGAAATGAACTCCACTTCATCTGGAGAGAAATCCACTCAGAGAACTACTGAACAGTGCGTGTACGTTACAAGCGTAGACTACTATAGACGCATTGATTAGATATACAATTACAGCCTTGACACTTACTCTATTGATATCCACATCACAAGAACCATTGACTTATTACATGCCAATATCTACTTCCACTACATGGCAAAAATTAATTTTTCACAACACTGATAAAGCTAGAGAAGTCATAATACTTGTTTCATGAAGATCAATCCTAATTGAAGATCGTTGCGGCAATTGATATGACAGTGTTGCTTCAATCAGAATCTGAAACTTGTAATGAATATCATAGGAAAAACAATTTTATCACCATTATCCTTGGAATGAATTATTGTTTCTATTATTCTGAAGGTGATCAAATCTAGAATGAAAACAAGTTTCTCAAACAAGATAAGTAAAAAGTTTTAATCAGTGTTTCTAAACTTATGTCTAACTTTTCCAAATACTTTTTACCCAGTTGAGTAAAATAAGTTTTCATTGAAGCCCTCTTATCATTATGTTATATCTTATGGAAATGTTATTTAAGATTGATACTTCCAAATTCAGTAAATGTGAAGAGAGATTGTAATCAAGAACAACTGTAAATTAAACACATTTCAAACACAAAACTAACATCACTTTTGAAAAATGATTCCTTATGAAAACTTTCGCCATTATCAATCATACATATATCAAACAGTAAGTTTAATAAACAAATTTCAAAAATCCATTTAATGTAGTTTCTCAGATAATTCCCTATCAATATATTTCTAAATAGACACAGAGAGAGCCAATGATATAATTTCATTTCTCAAATCTTACAAAACTGATTTCAGAGTAATAGCGATAGTTTAAAGAATCAACAGATTTAATCAACTAAACTGTAACAAGCTGTCAATATCTGAAGCTGTATGAAGAAAATACTTCTGACAATAGTGTCAATATTACCAAGCTTCTTTCATAATTGTCAATATCAGTTGGAATTGACAACATTCAAAGTCAGCTTTTTCTGTCATTTGATATATACATTCTGCAAATAATTTGCGACTCAACTTCTGAAAGAAAACTAATTTTCAATAATTCTTTTTCATTTTCACCGACATATTGGTTCATTGAATTTACTCTCGTAACAGTTCAGGCGTCTGTCAATCGCCATTTTTATAAGAAAATAATTGCAAAAAGAAAATGTTTAATTTCACTTTTTCCAAGATTTGATGAAATTAAGATTTGCCAAAACACTTAGCATTTAACTAACGTTTAATAAGTTTAATGAAATTGTTAAGAGTCGATCAAAACAATATAACTATTTTGGCAATAAACTAGGCAGGATTATTCATACAATCAAATATTTAGTTCTCTCACAAAGCATTATCTTTGTTAATTCATTATCAATTTCATCAGCTTTAAAACACATTATTCAAATCTTGTCACACTGTAATATATTGATATATAATATCATCAATGTGAATAATCATTAATTAAAACCAATTTGGAGATTAGAGAGTGGTAACCTTTAAAAAACTGAAAACTTATCAGGGTATCATTAGTTAAAGTCTAAATTAAAACAACATTTATCTTAATAACTAATTTAATATTCCTAAAGAATAATAAATGTCTTTGATATCTATGGGAAAAGATGCTGCAGATGATAGTTGTTGATTGCAATCACTATATATCTATATCAGAACACTGATTTCACAGACATAATCTACTGACAACCTCTTATCTTAAAAACATTAATAAGAATGGACTGATTGTCCATTTTATCATTCAGTTGTGCTCATAAGTACAGCTTGGTCACTGATGCCTGTAGATAACAATGAATTAAAAAAATCATGAAAAAATAATTAGTTAGTGTACCAAATGATTAAGCCATTCAGTTTCAAATACCAATTAAATGACATTACACACAATCACACATAATTGAAATGAATTAAATCAATAAATTAGTCAGCTTTGGGTCAGTGTTTTATGTTTTTTAAGTTTGGTAGGCTAGACAGATATGCTTCTTTCTCAATAAAAGATTCATAGTGATAGTCTTGCTTGAATAAGCATATTAAAGATGAGACGATTTTGCACTTTGTTGCTGATCATATGATGCCTTTCTCAGAGGTATAATGTTACCTTAAAGACAGGTGCAATCATGAAGGGCCAGTTTACTACCATCTCCATGCAAACACTCAATAAAACCGACAAAGCTTGATTGATTGTTACCTGCTATCAGTAAGTGAGAGTGATAATGTTTTATCCACTCAACACAGGTTTATTTCACTTTGGTGTTCACAAATATAAAAGAATTATTTATTCATCACAATTACTACTAAATCTACAGAGTGGCTTTAACTGTAATTGCAAAATAATTTTTTGGCAATTTTCAATAAAAGACACATCCCTATAGCTGTGGGTGCAAAAGTCACTGTCCTTTTTACAACATAACAGCAACAAAGCTATTTTATTTCAAAATGTGTGTTTGTCAACAACATAATGATCACTTTGAAAAGTTCAAACCTCGTTAACAGTCGACAAATAAAGTTGATGAACCAGATGGATATGTTTCTGTAAGCTGTTATACTAAACAGCCCAGAACGAAAGGAACAGCATTCTCTGACCTTACATATTCACAATGCACTTCAACAAGATTTTATTCAGTGGCAAACACATCAATAACTTATTTTTCTTCATTGTGAACTCACATCTTAAAGGGACCAATGCCTGATACAAACAGAGCCAGCTGCAGATCGTCTATAGCAATGTTCAACCTGCAGACATCTATCTCTTCTCTCAGTCAGCAAGAACATCTTTCAACTCCTCCAGACCATTCTTTGTGGACATTTACTCATCAGTTACTCTCAATCCTTTACACATTTCTAATAAGTTTATTCAAACAACAATAGAAGCCTTATAGAGTTTTAATATTGTCAATATCATGTCCATTTCAGTCTGAAATCAATGATGTAGTTATACTTGGAGCTCATACATCGCTATTCATGTATTACATAGACAGTGGTAGCAAATCAATAGCAGTGAGACCCAGAGCTGCAGTTTATACATGTGGGGATTTAAGGGAAAGAGTTCCACAATAACTTGGAAACTTGTTGGTTATAATAGGACAAAAGCCATCTATCAAAGGATGTGAAGAAAGTTTTGTTTCTATCACTCCATAACTGCATTATCTACATTCAGTAACAAATTTCATTAGATGATGCTTGAGTTGTGAAGAGGAGAGTTAGTTGGGTAAGATATAGAGCAGATTCACTGCATACATTGTAAGTTCCTATTGTACTGAACTCTTTAACTTTCTGAATTGATAGCAAAAATAACTTAGATAAAGACCTTTTTCCCAAGTAATGATCTACTGAAAGATATATATATAGATGTATACTCAACACAAAAGGACCACTCCATTTTTTAATGTGTATGCATCATGTGGAAAGTTATACATGAACAATACATAAATATTGAAAATCAGGTTGGTCCTTGATGTTTTTGCTGTGTATATATATATTATGGATGATATATAGGACAAGTTTCATTACAATATGTACATGCATTCTTATTTCATTGCACATGGTCATAAGCGAAACTTATCCACAAAATTAGGATACACTTGCATGTATAATTGTTAATTTCTCATTATGATTTCAATGAAGTTCTACATATGCACAACATTGCAGACCAATTTTTCTGGTTCGTTATACAAAACATATAAATATAGCCTTACTGGTACACAATCTGTAAATAACTTTCAACACATTGTCACCTGATTATTCATTTAAGCTTTATGATTGTTTTCTGGTCGATGCATTAGCCATCACTATTGGATCATAACTAGATATCAAACAAACTAATCATTACAATTTTACACTTAATTAATCTCTTGACATGATAAAGTGTGTGTCATATTGGTACAAACGAAGTTAATAAAGTCCTGTAATTATACAAAGCTTAATCAGGCATATCAAGACTTCTAAAGCAATCAATAGTCAGTGTTAATCCCCTAATTGACACACTTAATTAAGCAACAATAAAGGCATGAAATTCTAAATAAGGACAGAAAAAAGTATTTCAATGTAATAGCTTGAGATCAAAACATTAGGGCTTAAAGCTAAGTACTTAATAATCAATAAACTATCATAAACATATAATGTATAGACATTATATGAAAACCTCCACATTGTCTTCAAAAGTTGCAAGTTTAACCACATGAGCTTTTGATTTTTGTTTTTTGAAAATTCAACAAAAACAACAAGTGAAAGTTTAACATAAAACATAAAAATTGTGGGGTTTTACTATTGAAGGTGGATACATATGAAAAAAGTACACACAAAGAGTGTAACTCTATGAGTTGAAATCTAGACTTCATATAGTAAACACAATTGATGAAACATCACATATAAACATATATATATATATATCAAAGTAAAGAAGTAGTAACTATGCACAGGTCAAGTGTAAAAAAGAGAAGAGTTTAAACAAGCAGGTAAAAGAGCTCACCTGAGTTCCTTCCCAAAAGAGGAAACGTCCTTAACAGCTCTAGCACGGTATTGGAAATCCATTCCAGGTTTTAAACAAATTCCCATATCACATAAAAGCCGGGTTAAGTCATGGTCGTGGTATAATCCGAGGCTGGAAAGAAAAAAATCACACAATGTTGCAACATACACTCCAGGTAGCAGTGTTAGTAACTGATGGGAGTCGCTCAATGCTTCTTCCACATGGCCAATCAGAAATGAGCCATTAATTATTTACAACTAAAACAGCAATAGCTGTCCTCATGTTGTCTCGCAGAAGACAGGCAGGCAGTGGATGACAAACAAAGATTAGATGGATGGACAGACAGACAGACAGACAGACAGGCGGGCAGGCAAGCAGGCAGGCTGGCTGAAGGGATCGCAGGATACAAGGCTTAATGTCCCGTATCGGATACCGTAGAGGGAGGTGATTCTTAGCTTACACACGCCCGGCATCGGCTAACAGAAAACAATACCCATAGCTGTGCATAGCGATACAAAAGACTTGTCATGCATCCACCACAAAGTTAATAATGCATAACATTTGATAATCAGGGATGAATGGAAAGATTTTCATCGGCAAGGGTTTTACTACATTGCATTGCGAGTTCAATGTTGTTTGGCTTCAGCTACACAGGGCGAATTCTCTTCAACAGTTCAAATTTACATTGGCTGGAAGTCTCTTGGCTCAAATGCTTCCCTCAAACATGAAAAAGAAGAAATGGACATCATGTGTTAATAGTGGGTGTGTGGAGTACTTAGCATATTATACCTTGACAAGATCAACTTGTCCTCAGGCTTTCACTCCACTGCTGTCAGCAGGGCTATATAAGCAAGCTATTGACATCACATGGGGAGCTTAGTATATGGACGCCACTGATTGAAACATGCTATCAACATGCAATAGACATCAGCTGGTGGCCTAGGCTAGTCTTAAACCACTATTTAAGCAATGCATCACATATGTCATCTGCTCTATCGGCCACACTGAAGGAACTATTCGGCCATTTCAACAGATGGCAGTGAGGCTTTTCAATCGCTAAAATATATTTGTGTAATCCTTGGAACATATCTTCTAAAGATCTCTGTTAACAGGGTATTTAATTATTCAGAACGTTTTTCAAAAAGTTGATAAAATTCACACTTTGCATATTGCCTGCTGTCACCAATTTTCATTTGCCTTTATTGCAAACAAGAGAGCTTTACACCATAAATACAGAATAATTAATTATTCATCGACAAAACAATCAATTAAAAAGTAAATGCTTCTCCATTTAACACATGTCACCAAGAACAAAATTAAACACTGTAGTAACTTAAACTTAATGTTTTCCAGATAAATAATTAATTTACATGATAATTACCTCTTACCATAGGCATAAATGATCTCATAAAAGTGATAAAGAAACAGGTAATCAATAATATGATTAAAAAGTTATCCATTTTTTTTTTGAGCACAATGCTAATTCCATTAAGATATGATTTAATTTCAATTAAGTAAATACATAGATGCAAAGATATGGCATTGTGCATGATATATTTGTCTCATTTGACAACATATTAACATTTCATCGATTTGAATAATGTGATTATACTTTCATTAAGGAAACATTTTTATGATATTGCTTGATTAAAATTCAAAAGAAATTATTACATAACAAAAAAATATTCAATGTTTCCACCATAAAGAAATCAAAATATTCGATTAAATACTGGAACAAAGAAAAATTACAACTGTGATGGCAAATACATTGGTACACAACTTATTTTCTTCAGATTTTGAATATAAAACATAAAACATAAAGAAAGCTTTCATCAAATATCTAGAAGGTAATCAATTTGAAGGGAGACCAAAAGAAAAGAAATCAATAAATCATTTATTCCAAATATTAAAGTAAAAATTATCCTTTTATATTTGATACATGTCTTTCCCCTGTGGAATACAAAAATTACTCGAAAGTCCATATCTGGAATTGAAAGGCTGAAGTACTCTTCTAGGATAATGAAAACAGCAGTAAGGATGGAGATTTACATGTAGTGCTCTAATGCACCCATTTAACTAATGCCGGCACCACCAACCTTAAACACTCCCAGCATGTTAACCATAGTCATAATCCCCATTTCAATGATAGCCGTTTTGCCCTTTGACCAGTAGCAATAACATCTCAAGGGTTAAAATACATTTGCACAGCATATCCTGAGGGTACTATGTGGAAATAATTAGAGAAACGGGAGTATCTTCACTCACTCGATCGTGACTACTCCTCATAATAAATTAATTTTCTCACCCACTTTTACCTATTACTATCAAGAGATCGTATGGTATCAAACAGAAGCTAGGATCATTGTTCTGACCGGGGTTGTTGTTGGACCATAGAGACTACGAGATGATATAGCACTAAGCTGCAAGATCATAGGTCTCCATTTGATGAATCTCCAGAATCTATCATTCCCTGTTGTATTTGGACATGAGAATCAATAGTCTTACATCTATCTTGACTTTAGAGCTTTGTTATTTACTAAGATGGATCTTTCAATTACATTTAGAATATGGATATTAGAACTGAAGCCTTGAAAGGTTGGAGGATTTATATCAAAGCTGAAAAATGCTCAAATGTTGAATCATTTCAGGAAATGGAACCTGTGGAAATGCGGAATATCATACCTTATGAAGAAATGGTTATAAGCAATTTCAGAATCGGATAAAGTAAGAATTTAACGAATTTTCATTTCTTTGTGATTGATGCAAGTTTTCTTTGAGAATGGGTTCAGAATTTATATTAGTTCTCCTGAGATGAAAAGCCTTATGTGGTTGGAATGTAATTTTTTAGATATGTATCATTACCATGTGACAAATGGTGCTCCATAATGTACCCACTCACTTGCTACAAAGGAAGTCAGTTGTGACCGATCTGAATATGACAAGAGGGATAGAGAAATACAGATGATAATGAAAGTGAACTCTCAGAGAAGAAAGGGATGTGATGACACATGAAGGATGTGCCATCACCCAGCACTAAGGACCCTCAATTGTGGTCTAGCCTCAGCTCTGGTGTTGCTTTCGGAAACTGATTAAGGAGATACAGTACCTATTTTAAATCAGTTCGAAACATCAAAAGTGGGCAAAATCATTTTGGCCATCAATTATCAATGATCATTAGGTAATAGACAGTTCATTTCAAATAAAGTGTTATAAACATAAAAAGGTTCCTTTACAAAGGAAACTTCTGTTTTCAGAGAAACAAATGGACAAAAGAGTTGTCCATTGTTTTATATGGACAAGACAGGTGCGCTAACCTCATTCAATATTCCTTTTATTCAAGCATTTCCCATATGGAGGGTAACTAATCAAACCTTTTCCTAATAATGTGAGAGCCATGCATAAACCATCAGTGAATTTCTGATTTTTGTATGGTTTGAACTTTCAATTCAATTTTCAATTCTATGGTCATCTATCTATCTATCTATTTGATGAATCAGCAAATTACTTACATACTGCAAATGATTAATCCATTTTAGCGACATTTCCTTGGTTTATACAATCATATAACAGTTTATTTTTTAAAAATACACATAATGATGGTCCATTGGTTGATTAATAAGAACCAATATGGCACAAAACATGTAACTCTTATTGTCCATCTTGGTAGCACTCGAATACTTTGAGAAATGAAACTGGAGATTGCTAACAATCAGATACTCTATAGAGAGGGTTTAAAAGACCTACTGTTGAAAATTAGATGAAATACCACAAGAGAAGATTTAATTTTTGTTGTATATATAATGAAAATAGTTAATGACTAAATATTATCAACATACTGCCATATATGATATATATTCATATAAAGATAGGCTATTTCACCTTTTCACTTGCTCAACCTCTTCCATAACTCAATACAACCTTGAAAAAAACTTTTGAAATTAGAATGATTGATAGATCAACTGTGTTGATGGTTAATCCCTCTTTTTTAATTTTTTAAAATTACATTTCTAAACTCTTAAAACTCGCACGAGATACATAGTTCTTCATCCATCTGACCCTATTTGATGTGTTGATCTGCTACATGCAAAGAGAAGTGTTGAATTTTAGAATTGAATTCAGACCAATAAATATTCTGTTCTACACATGGACAACAGCAAAATCACCTCTTAAGAAATGCTGATTCAAGTCTGGATAGTTTCAGGTCGATTTCTGGCCATCTAATTCCTTATGTATTCAGTTATAGGAAGCCATGATGCCTTGCAAATAAACAAAGAAACATTGTGGAAAGGAAATTAAATTTAACTTTTTTATCAACTTCATTTCATATAGCGTTGCTGATAAAATTTGGTCTGGAAGGTCATTATCAAATGGCTTGGTTGTCTAGTTCAAATCTCATGAACACTACTGGTATGTGAAATCAATACAAACACCCAATTATTTTATATATGAGGTTTTGCTACCTATCCATATAAAAAATTATCTATTTCTGAGAGACCTTCTGCTGCTTTTTCAGTCACTAAGTGATATACATCCTCGATAATCAAGACTAAGCTTCCTATTACTCTCCACTATATTCTGGATGCATGTAGACTGGGCCTGATAATTTTATCAACACCATCCCAAGCAATTTTTATAGAATACTTTACTTTTGCATGAAATGATCAAGTTTCTCAAATCTAGACTAAGCAAATACACGCACAAAAGGACAAAAGCGAGTTTGCAGTGAAGGAACCTCGGCAACAAAGATTATTGGTATATTTGTTGAAATATTTTTCCCTGGAGAAGAGACGGCTTATCTATGCTAATAAACCAACTATCGAAACCCATTCCTACTGACGACTTTACTGTGAAACAACAAAGCAGAGGTGTGTCTTGATTTAAGTAAGTTGATTGGTCCGCTGGACATGCCAGCGGAGACAGCTTAATGAATAAAGCCAAAGGAAAGCAATAGATTTATCAGGTCAAGCCTACCTTTTATCCAGAGTATAGTAGAGAATTATCAGAACGTTTACACGGGATTATAGAAAATGAGTGATGTAAGGATTAAGCAATCAAGTTTTTAATCTGTGTTAAATACCAAAACATGTTACAGAGGAAGTAATGTTGAAATTCATAAGAAAGTTTTCAAGTGAATAATAACTTTATCACTCATAACTTAATAGTTACAAATGCTGTGAAAATGAGCAAAGAAGAAAGATTAAAAACTTTTAAAACTTTCTTGTTAACTATAATCTACAAACAGGCTCAATATCTCAAGTAATTTCCAGCTTATTAAGCACAAAATGAAGGGTGTATTTATTCATTTCACACAAAGACAACATGAAATACCTTGAAGCTGTAAGAACACTGACAATTTTCAGATAAAAGAAATCATGCTTCCTTTTTTGGAAATGATAAAATAATTTCACTTCAACGTTGCTGCTGGAGCAGATTAAAACATGAAATGGTTGCCGGAAGACTCCTTATCAAATTAAACTATGCAATCAAGGGTTAAAGCAAAAACACATCAAACATGATGTGAGACTCTTGATCTGTATGTCTGGGAGCAATTGCTCTATAAATGCCAAGGAGAAAGCAACAAATTAATAATAAGCAGACAGAGTTGTCTATATCCCTGCCATTTGAAAGACTGCAAAATATAATATCATCTATGACAGGGATTAAACGTTATTTTTCAACCAGTGTAAGTCACTCACAATTTTGGTATTAAAGTTTACATAACCACAAACATATTTCACTATTTTCTTTGGAATATATGAATGTCTGATTACAATATTGTATAGTGTGTTAAAGGTTGCAAGTCAAATATTTCAGTTTGATAATGAAAGCTGTTTTTGAATGTCACTTTTGATGGACCGCTTAGATCTATCTGGCCACAAACCAGTGAATGGATGACTGGTCACACACCCTTTTTGTGACGTCATAAATAGAATCATTGCCTCGTGATCTATACATCTATCGTAACAATATCACAGAAAAGAAAAATAATTAACGATTTTCCGAGAATGTTTTCCACTCAGTTAGATAAATCATTTGACAATGTAACACTATTAAGCGTTTGGTGTAACAAACATATCCACATCAATGGTACTTAAACAAATATTTAAGGCGGTATTTCAGCTGAAATAATGATGCGCCACTTTGCCACACCCGCACGAATTGAGCTTGTTTTACATTTTCACAGTCAAACTACAGTTTTTTTAGTTCTACTTTAGAAATGATATCTGGACAGATGAACAAACAGACAAACTGAGGCAATTTTGATTATCAGGGGTAAAAGTAGTTGTACAGCAACGAGTAGTTTGACCATGGCCTGTAAGGCATTGAACAAAATGAAACAAAATGTGAAAAACATTAGTATAGTGTAATTTTGTCAAATTGATAGATAATTATGTCTTGACTCCTGAAAATCAGACATTTATTTGATAATTTTGTGACAGTAAAATATCCAATATTAGACATGTGCCAAAATTGCACAGGTCATTGCAAAAATGTTTTCAAAATATAACCATTATCAGTGGTGAACACATTTTTTTTTTAAATTGACCATAGAGAAGTCAATGAAATCTATCAAATCTTGAGGAATATTTTGGTAAAACTAGGAATTACCATTATGAGATTCGAAACAATTCTGTTACAAAATAATAACATGTCACCATTTTTTATGTTGGCATTTTCTTTCCAACCTAGCCTCAAAAAGCTTGACTTTCTGAATCATGAAACTGTTCGGTGGGGCTAGAAAGTTGGGGTAAATAAATAAGTGAACACAGAAAATCTAGGAGACAAACTATCATTTAACCAATGTTATTGATATTCATGAGATATCTCCTGCATCATGGAGAAAAATAACAAAGTAAAAAATTCCACTAGAAAAAATATTGTCAGTACAGTACACCGCACAGCGTCTTGCAGACAATAAACACAGAGGATAAAGATGAATATTGGTTGAAGGTTTTTCTGACAGTTCCAACGTTTAGATTCCCATGAGTATTTGGCATCCAATCTAGAGAACAATTTCTCATGCTGTGTAGCTTTGCTGACATGATACATGTATATCAGTTAAAACTCAATTTCACTCAACATGGTTCTCTTATAGTTCAACTGACCTAACATCAGCAAATTACTGGTAGACATTTTGTACAGAGCAGAGGTAGATCTACAAATTTTGAAATGAGGGGCACCTGTCCTAAAGTTTACATGACCACAAACATATTTCACTATTTTCCTTGGAATAAATGGATGTCTGATTACAATATTGTATGGTGCGTCAAAGATCGCTACTCAAATATGTTCAGTTTGGTAATGAAAGCCGTTTTTAATACTACTTTTAATGGGCCGCTTAGATCTATCTGGCCACAAACCAGTGAATGCATGACTGGTCACACGCCCTTTTTGTGACGTCATAAACAGAATCACTGCCTCGTGATCTGTACATCTATCATAACAATATCACAGAAAAAAACCTGATAATTAACAATTTTCAGAGAATGTTTTCCACCCCAATAGATAAATCTTTTGATGATGTAACACTATTAAGCGTTTGGTGTAAAAAATATATCCACATCAATGGCAATATTTAAGGCGGTATTTCAGTTGAAATAATGATGCGCCACTTTGTACAGTCTGTTTATTACGTCACACTTGCGCGAATTTTATGGCCCCTAGCCCAGGTGGGTTTTTCACAGCCGATAATTACGCTGTCTTAATGAAAGGCTAATTAAAGGTGTTTATTTGACAAATGAAAAAAATCAAGGACAGTTCTTATTTTGTTGAAAAATCTTTAAACGAAAATCGAGAAGTGATAAAGTCGAGGTTACCGGTTGTTTAAAAGCAGTTTGAATCATCTGGACCACCACCAGCCCTCTGCAACTGCAGTGAATCTACTAACCAAATGCATGTTCTTGTAAGTAAACATAACCATGATAGAAATAACTACATTCAATGAAAGACTGGAACTGATACCGAAGACAAGTGGTAACCTGGGCACCATAATTTACACAAATTGATCTTAGCTGATCGATCAATTTTAGTCTGTGCTAAAGGTGGGCTTCAATATGATCTTTATGGCTAAGTTGTAAGTTACTGAAAAGGCTCCCAGCTTGCTAAAACATAAAACCAAAGTAAGAATTTAACACTCAAAAAGCATGATTGAATGCTCTTTTAATGTTCAATGGCAATCATTACCTTCCACTTGTTTAAATATTGAATTGCTGCTATCAGAAATTATTCAAACAACATAATAGTCAATGGAATATGTTTTTAACGATATTTGTTACCAAAAACTAGTGACCTGATTGATGTTTGTCCAAAAAAGTTATTTGATTGGTCATAAAAGCTGAACATGATCCAACTCTTTGTTGACTTTGATAATTCTTTGATTGCAGATCTCTGAATATTCCAAGATAGTATTCCGGTATTTACAGATAATTCCCTTTGCTCCAGAGTTGTTCTTCAAATAAATAAGCCATAACTTGGACTGACATGACACTACTTAATTCAGGAGCCTAAGTGTTAAAACATTTAGTACCATCATAAAATGACGATTGTTAATAAATCTCTTAACTGAATGCCACACTCATGTCACATGACCACAAATCTCCTCATGTTTGTTAACACAACATGTAATTAGCACCAAATGACAAGAGTATGTTAACATACTTGTTAACTCAAGATGAAATCAGTGTCTATTTGCAGAACTGTGCCTATTAGCTGAGGAAATGAATCTAAGACAAGATACAGACTGAGGTGGATAATGGTCAAAACTATTTAATTGGAGAGAAATCATTGACCACTGGTCAATAAATCACCATGCTTCCATCGGTTCCAACTTGCCTCCTGTCCTGCCCTGGAAACTAATCAGTCTCAATCGTTAGAAAACTAATTAATTCTAATTGTCCCCTAAGTTGACCAAAAGCAGTTTGGTTCCCCTTATACCAACAGCATAACACTTTCATGTAATCGTCTAAGCACCCACATCAAAGAGAAAATGATTCTAATTCATGAATGTTGACAAAAGCTTACATCTGACGTGGGTTATGTAACATGCCTTTACCCAATATGCTATGAAAACAAAAAATTCTTGCACCATTATTCTAGGAAAATGTCTGATAATAGCTATTTTTTGTGCTAAGTATTATTAAATATTAGTAAAGAGTTCTTAACTATTACTCTCTTGAATTTCTTTATGCGTCCCCATATGGTTATATTCCCACATTATTCCCACAGCAATGGCTATTTCAACATCTCTCTATGCCTTAAGGGACTTAACTTCACTGAAATAATATAGTAATCCTATGTCATCGCATAAGTTTATGTATTTTGAGCTGAACACTAAGCTCCACGCCAAAATGGAAAGCTATACTCTAATCATTTTTACAGTATTCTGGTATTCTTTACATTTTATAAATGAGAAGCATTCGGGAGATTGAGTGAGTCTTCTGGGTAATAACTGAAAGGTATTTAATTTGTAGAATTCCCTGATCTAATCATATAAAATAAATCAACAATATTTATCTAAAGAACATATTTCCACTTAAAAGTAAAAAAAATCTTAATACATTTGCTTTGCAAGTAAACCATGTTTGGGAATAAATATTCCTGATCATGGTGAAAATATTTTGCATTCGCAGCAAAAAAGGTTGACAGTTCCATGAAGTAGTGTTAACAAAATATTGAAACCTGTTATACAAATTAAAACAAAAATTAAGCTGATGGCAATATTCAAAAAAATCTTTTATGACCTGTACATTAAACTTTTGATCAAGAAAATAATTGTTTAGGGAACTTATTTTTTCCCTAAAGAAAACAGATAAGAACAGTACTTGCAACAACTTCATGAATCTAGCATTGATTTGAACTACTCTCCACATATAAATAGATACATATATATATTTAGATTATACACAAAAAGAAAAGAGAAGAGAAGTAGAAAATATTTCCATGAAATGTCAAATTAATCTAAAACTTAAAGTGAGTGAGTGAATGAAATGTTCATGAAAGATTGAAATTTAAATTGATATTTTTCCAATTTCATATATTTCAGGTTCAGGTTTATACTAGAGCTGTGAAGGAAAATATATATATATACATACAAAATATGCAAGGCCTGTAAGATAACTCTTATGCTTTTATCTTTTTTCTATCTTTATGGTCACAATGCAGAAATTTGTTATAATGATGTTCACATTTGAACAATCAAGAAATACTACAATCTACAAACATCTACAGCACAGTGGTTAGCGCGTTCGGCTTCGTATCAAGAGGTCCGTGGTTCGAATCTCACCAGGGGCTCGGCAACTTTGTCTGCAGTAGAGAACAGTTCTACACGCAGTCAGTTTTGGGTGCAATGCTGCACTGAGTTTCAGCGTAGTATCACCCATGGTTCGCTAGTTTCAGCCAATGCTCGCAGGTTTCACCGCAATGCATAGCCACAATGGTGTTGTAGGCTTTCTCCCTGCAATAATACTAGCAGCATAAGTGAAATAATCTTGAAAGCAGCGTTAAACCCCAACTCACTCACTCACTCACTCAAACATCTACAAATGACCTTACAGGCCTATATCGAAGCCAATTTATCAAAGAATGTTTTGCAAAATGTAACTGTCCATTAATTATTTCATCAAGCTTAGAGTCATTGTGTGGTGTATGCTTTTCAGTTAAATATTTTAAAACTCTCTCCAATCCTTCATGTATCCATGTCTAGTGGCCCAAAGCACTTCGAGTGATTCTGAAGGCTTTAGAGGATACTACCATTAAAAGCTTCATGGCTTCAGCTTCCTATATTCAACACACTTCTCATGCTTCTGGTATTTTTACCTGACCTCTGGTCAAATGATTAGGTGAACAACATACAGAGTAGCCTGGATAGAGTTCTTCTTAATAGGACCTGATGGTGACAAAATTATAAAGCCATGACCTACTTAAAGAGCAGCTTGACAATATTGATTACTATACACTCACAAACATTATGCCAGTCTGCTTCTTATGAGAAGTTGTGGATTTCCTACAACAGTTTTTCCGCGAGTTAAAATGCTTTTGTAGCTAAAATACTGGCCCTGAAAAGAGCTTGCAATATGCCAAGAGGAGCACTTCAAAGGTGTTAATAGTTTCTGGATTGAACTTTTATCCTAAATTATTGTCAAGCTTGTCTGTAAATTACAAACAAGCTTAAAACATGAAAGGGAAGAGGTTATTTGATTAGTTTGAGTAAGTGATCACATTAGATTTTGTAATAGACATTGAAATTTCCAATTTATCCAATAACTTGAAAGGTCGAATGGTAAGAATTTCCCACCTTTTTGCCACCACAGAAAAACATATGGGAACTGACTGTAGAATTTTTAAATTCTTATTCAAAATGAATTATGGCGACAAATTTTCTTCAATCGCACTTAATCTTGCAGGAGCCATTCATGTTGTTCCTTTATCAGAAAGTAAGGAAACTTGGCACCTCCGTCCAATCAAGATCAGACCAAAAGAAAATCTGTAGATTAGCATTCGTGATGCCCCTAGGGTGAGCGTAGAAATGCAGGCATGGTCCGCAACAATGCCTGCAATCTTCATCCCCTAACCTCCTCAACCTGATTATGTCCACAAGAATTGGATCAAGAGGGAATCGGGGAGCCAGGCATTTTCCTAAGGAGAGTTCATGGCCCAGAGAAATCTATCCAACTCTCATGTCCAAAGTCATGTCCAAGAGAGTGGTCACTGTGGTCAAAACTGACCAATCATATGCTTGACAAGAGAGATGTTGTCCATTGATGCAAGATCGACTGAATGTTTTTGAATTAGTTTGACCAATGGACAGAGTTGATGTACTCAAAGACAGTGCATATAATCTGCAGTAACGATCTGGAATGGACACAAGGATGACCTCATATGACCCACTGCATAATGATTTGACCACTCTCTGATTAATGAGTTGACCTTCATGTCGCATGCATATTGATGTCGTGTTCGATTTGGGACAATTGACACAGCAATTACTAATGAAAAATGGTGTACTTAATGAATGACAAGACACAATCAATTAATCATCTCAGAATAAACACGCATTTGTTTAACCTGTATCATACTGAATGATATTTACATAAATTCAATTAAATCTTCATGGTGCCGCATTATGTTTAACTACACTGGCCCACTTTACTGACTGCTTTCACAATAGATTCTGGAACGTACATGTTCATCTATCTAATGTAGGCAAGCCTTGATGCAATGCATAAGCCGTATCCAAGTGTTGCACGGCACAAGTGTTTATTGGCCAATTGGGATCAGACAGAACAATTAGTTACAGCTTAATGAAATTGCAGGATTAAACAATTCTCTTGTGTAATCATAATGCATTTTGATAAAACCTTTAACAAATTTTAGCTTGGCCTAATTCACAAACCTTACCTTCAAGCTTCAACTCTGTTTAAAGTATTCCATGTGGTATTAACTTTTTGGCCTTTGGTTTAACAGTTTCACGTTTAATTTTTTTTACAAAAGACTGGCTTAATTCTTTTTATTTCATTCCATTGTCTATGACTCTTAGGTCTTGGGTTGATTCAACATCGGATTAGATCTTTTAAAATTTGGGCAATAGACGAGCATGATGTGTTACTACTTTCTGAAATTATTTAATTTTCTTCTTGGTAAGATAACTGTCAGATTGAAACTTTGTACTTGGCTTACCTTCAACAGATGACCATTCATCCAACAGGACCAAATATTTCTGAAACAGAATTACCATATCATTTGTCCTCCCATCTCAAATCTCATACCTGATTTATGCTGCTTATCATGCAGTGTTCCTCTTTTCTAAGTCTCAACTTTCTTCATACTCTGTCAATGTTAGAATTAGAATCAATACATGTTACCATCATCTTGAAATTATATTGATATTTTGTCACTTTTATTTCTTTTACTTAATAACTAAAAAGCAGGGACGAAGATGAACTAAATGGAATGGATGTGAGAATAATATAAGTGGTGTGCCTCAGGATTTTTTGGCTAATTTGTTTTATGAAGTTGTTCATTTGGAATTAAGTTATCTGGCAACGAATTCTTAAGGACATTCCCATGTTGATTTCATCAACTGTCAAAACAAATTGAGTTAAAATTTTGCAAATGTTTCGTAATTTCAATAATGTGGAAAAGCGACAAATTTCACATACAAAAATAGAGTTATTGGCTCTGTAACTCATCAGGCTTTGAATGGCTTAAAATCTAAGATTGAGCACCTAGCTTATATAAAAGATATAATAAAAAAAAGAAAAGATAAAAGATTTAATGAATTTACTATATTTGTGATCATTTGAGGGTAAAGTTTGAAATAATTATAGCAAGTGATCACTGATCTACTCAATGAGTCTCAAAGCCACAAACCCTCAAATATTTGCTGAAAAAATTATGTAAATTCGAAAATACATTTTAAAAGAACAGAATGGCATTAAAATCAGCTATCATTATCCCTTTGAAAGACCAAAGTCTTTAAAACTAACAGTCTTAACATAGACCATATCATATGGACGACAATTAATGTTTGACGATAACTTTGGATATAATGACAAGGAAATTGAATATCCATCAATGATGATATATCCTGAGAATTTCATCACTCTAGTAATACATGTTTCTGAAAGAAAGCTTTTTGTGTTTTTTTTTGCTAAGAAGAAGTCTTTGAAAATTATATGGGCTTAAATCTGAACTTCCCATAGTAGAGGAAAGAGAAAGGACCAAATGTTACAGTTTTTATCACCAATGAACCTATGAATTTGAGCTTTGCAAATGTAGCAGTTGTTGAGAATAAGAAAGTGAAAAGTTGAAGGATGAACAGAAAAGGAAAATTGACAATGCCTGAGGATAACAGATATGAAGTCATGCCATAAGCCAAAGTGACCTTCAAAATCTATTGACATAGAACGTAAAATGATCTTACACTTTATCCTTTTAATCTTTTCCTCATATATCCTTCTTTTAATCTTTTCCTCATATTTCCACTGGTTAGTTAAAAGAATTTCTATGACTTCTCAATAAGGTCCCTGACAAGAGGTTATGTCCAATTTGCACAGACAATTCCGAAACATTGGAGTTTACATTCAAATTTATTCATGAAGCAATGTCTTCGGTAGATACCGCTTATAATCCAATCGTCTAATTGTCAGCCCATTCAGTGTAGTTATTTCTTGGTAATCAGATATCTACCTGAGGAACTATTTCTCAAAGGCCACATAATTACTGGGATATAATTACAGAAAAAGATATGCTTCCTTCAAAGGAAATAAGTTAACCAACTTGAATCTGATGCTAACAAAAGAATCTCATTATTGACTGGAGCTGTGTCCTCTGAAATGCTATTACAATGTCTTGATCACCTTCACTATGCCAATGTTTCTATATTCAATTAGAGATTTACGCCAACTCATTAAGACAGACTTGGAACATCGAAAATGAATTTGAGACAGTTAACAATAATTTATAACTATGCCTGATGCAGTCAACATCCCTGGAAGGATCATACTATGTAAAAGTTTAGACATAAGTCCCTTGTTATGATAACATTGACAATTCAAAGTCAAATCCAGGAGCTTTAACAACTGATCAACTCGTAAACACTGATCAGAAGTCTTTTTCATACTCTTAAAATCTTGAAATGGTTCTCTGACATCATACAAAACAGCCTAAATGTCACGCTTAATTTGCAACTTGGCGAATAAGAGAATAAACATAAAGGCATTGTTCTCATTACCAAGGATTAAACACAACTAGAACTGCTCATGTCACGTCTTTATGACAATGACGCCCATCACTGTTCTCCAAGGAAGTGCAATTTGCAAGTTCTTGTAAGAGAGATATTGATTTAGTGGGCAGGTATCTGGCATGACAATGGCCCTGCTAGTTTCAACAAGATCTACATTTCTGGCTCCAAATCTGTCTCCGATAAGATTGTGGAATTCTGACATTCCCTGAAGGCCTACATACAAATCAACATCCAAATAATCTAGTTAGATGAATTGTGCATAGAAATCTGCACCAATTTTCCCATCCAGAGACATGGAAATTGAGAAGTCAGGCCCTATTATAGACCAAACTGGAGTTCTTGGGATGCTCCCCTATTCAGGCTACAGTCTAGATTCTAAAGCTGTTAAATTCTGTCTGTAAAATCATTCCTGGTCAAATTCAAGCAATAATCATTTTCATTTTGGTTATTATAACTTCAACCATACTATTCCACCATTAAAGCATTAAGAAAATGTTTAATAACTCAACAAATAAAATGCTTTCTAGATTGTATCTATCTGGGTTTTTTTCAATCTGTAATTATAACGCATACTGGAAGTTTAAAGTGACGCAGAGAATGTTTCATGAATTTTGTGACTTAAATAGAGCCTATATATCATTTGGTCAGAGTAAATTTCGAATATTCTATCTAAAGTTGCATCTTTATCTCTTGAATTCCAAAATTATGAAATTTTCTTGTTTTGAAACAGTTATTTAAATGTTAAGAGGTCGAAATTCGGAATATACGTCTGAAATCATAGCAAATTCTGAAACATTAATGTAAGAGACTATTAGACTAAAATTTAAAAAGACTCATTATCTGATGATTTCCATTTCGAATGGAAATTAAGCTAATGCTTGTCAAATAGAAATTGCAGTGTATGCATAGACATGTATAAATCCCATACAACTACTGTAAGTTAAACAAAGCTAATCAATGCTGAGCCAAGCAGTGACCTAATGAAATTTGTCTGGGGCTTTCTCTTACAATGTATTTACATTCAATATTCAACTCAGACTGTTGACTTAAGTAATGACACCAAACTATTTGAGGGCTGACTAATTTCACGTCAAATATGCTACTATTTAATGTAAAAAGGGCCACTGTCTCTGTAGCTCATCAGGCTTTAGCTACAATATCATTGAAGGGGCACCTGGTTACCATATTAGGGTTACAATGTTGGCTTTTGGCTTTGGGAAAGAAGACGATTATAGTTTTTAGGACATGGTCCCTATAAGGGGCCATGGGATCACCAATTCTATCAATTATAATCCTCACTAGTCAAGGAGTCTATTAACAAGATTTCAGATTTCTAACCTCAGTGGTTCCAAAGGACAGGTTGGAAAAACGCAAAATGAATGGACTATACTACAGAAGTAAAGTTGTTGGTGTGTACATGAATATGTTGATGAAAGTCAGTGCAGTGTAACCCTAGGTCCTCTGGTCCCAGCAAAAATATCAACCTCTTTTATAAATGAAGTACTCTAGAAAGTCTATGGTGTTAACAATCAACTTAACTCTTTAAAGTGTTGCTTGATTAAAATATGTTTCAAAACATTCAACATTCACAGGAATTGATTCAAGAAATCAATCTTTTGCTATTGCAATAAAAACTCAAACATTAAGTAATTATAATTTTTTTATAATGAATT
Source organism: Phorcus lineatus (assembly GCA_921293015.1). NCBI lineage: Eukaryota > Metazoa > Mollusca > Gastropoda > Trochida > Trochidae > Phorcus > Phorcus lineatus. The sequence goes on from OV121082.1 coordinate 42,930,188, forward strand.
TACTATGAAGAAAAACATTTTGATAATCAGAATCTGTTTGCAAATTCAAATATTTAATCAAAGACATAACAAAAAGACTCAGGTCTTCCCTTTCTAAATAAGAACAGGACCTAAAATGAATCCAGTCGACTGTTTTCACTGCTTATCATTGAAGACTTAGAATCTGGCAACGTACATATATCAATGATGTTTCATACTCAATCATTCTGTCTTTTTCACTTTGCTATATTCCTCAGTCCCTACTCTTGTTCAACACACTTCATCAAATATGAATGGCTCAACAATAAATTTCCCGCAATAAAAAGGCAAAATGTTATTGTTTACAGTTACTATGACGACAACCTCATAACATATTCACTCTGAAATATGCATTAGAAAGAATAGTTTGACAATTGGTTTTAAAAAAGGAAAATTTAATACAAACATACCTTGACGTATACAATTTATCTGTTTATTTACACTTATCTCATAGGATGCAAGTACAACAAGGTGAAGTATGAAATACGCTACGAGCTATAAACCCTTTGCTAAAAAATTATAATGTGTTATTGATATATTCCCCATGGGCAATCTGTTCTCAACCACTTACCATATGTTACCCATGTTCTTGACTCTACATTTTATATTTGTAATGTACTTAACATACATGATGGAAAAAACAAATTTGTTGATAAAGGTGCTTGAAAAACATTGACAAAAAACATCAAAAAACACCTGTTACCTTTATTTTCAATATATTTTCAATAAATTTTTTGTATTTTGTTTTTTAGTAAGGTCAAGTAGATAACAAATATAAAGAGTAAAGAATATTTTGTTACTAAAACATAGAAATCAGACCACCTACTCCATCCTACTCCACCTCATCCAAGACTGAACTGCTCTTTTGATGGTTCTTACAGAGAAATCAACACGACACCAGAAAAAAGCATGATAACAAGAGTGGTCTCGTCACTCTGTTAAATAATCAACACAACTACTGATCAGCTTGGTTGGAGCCCCTTAACTTGACATTTACAAATACCAGCATCTTTCCATCTCAAGACAGGTATGTAAATACCACAAATGACCCGTCTGGACGTGGTCAGCAATCAGCAGGAAATGCTTGCAAATCTTTGATCTTTCTCACTGACCTCCATACACTACAAACTCATCTATGTCTGTCTTCTGCAGCTTTTTCAGAAGGTTGTCAAATACTCACATTAGTGTACAAGGTATTGCAAAATGATTTGGTAAGTCCTGTAATATTACCATTTCTATTTTCATGTAATCAAAGAAATATCCGGCAACGTCTCTAAAGACGCAAGTGCTAAGAATATTCCTTTTCCCTACTCTCCTATTATTAAAAATATATGAAGACTTTTCTGAAGAATAGAGTCATGAGAAAATTCCTTCTTTACTTATATGACCTTTTATTTTATAACTCCTTTCTAATAGAAAAAGTAAAAAATGAGGATAAAATTTTGTTTAAAAAAAATCTTTTTCACTGGTCTGAAAATATTTTTTTTACTTTTGTATTACAAAACAGTGATATTTGTCAGCATTATCTATTCAAATTGACAAATGTCAATTGGGATTATGCTCCTAGCAAAGGCAAATGCTAATCCAAATGAATAAACAGTATGTTTGGGTGTCAAATTTCACTGGAAATTTTTTATCTTTATGGAAATATAGGGAGGAAACGAAAGGAGTTATAATTTAGTTTCTCTTGTTTTGTGCTCACAAAAGTATAATATCTCCTACTTTTTTAATGGTATATTGCATATATAAAAACAAATTACCTGAACCTGAAATCAAATCACTATAAAACAATATTGACTAAAACATTAAACAAAATAATCAATAATCTTGATGCGAATAACTAAAAGTGCTATCCAACATTACATTATCAATGTCAAAGAAATATTCTATTTGTCTTTCAAAATCGTCGAATTTCATGATATATCAAATACAGATATCTTAAGAAATAAAGGGGACTACATTGTCAAAAGCATTCTTATGATTTTGTGAGAAACTTATTTACTGATAAAGACACAAATCTGTAGATTCAGAGCAGCTGTACTGATTGACTGTGTTCCACTAGGGCATGATTGTCAATTTCAGAGCTGAAATTAACAATCTTGACAGTTAACACTCTTCAGTTGCTACAAAAGCCATAAAATCTGGTCAAAAAGACTGATCTGTTCAAGACTTTGAATAAGCTTTCAATATGGCAGTGGAATAAAACTGCAATTGACCATGATTAATTTGGCTATGAACTACGCAGTCCCATCTAAAGATCAGAATATCTGAGTCTTTCATGGCAGTGTTATTGACCAGATAAGGCAAGTTTTGTCTCAGAATGTTGGTTGGTACACATCTATTGCATTTTTAACCTTAGAAACCTCAGTCATCCATAAATCAGACTGCTTTTTGATATAAAAAACATAATGAATTTTCCACATTTTCATGGTAATGTCTCCCACAAAGAATAACGCAAGACATAAAAAAAGTAATTGGTACCACTAAGTGAAATGCACTACAAACCACCTTCCCATTCATTACTTTTGTTACTACTACTGGACAAAAACATTACAGCAAAGATCTACTGTAAACAGATATTCACATGATGTGTATCAACACACAAAACATTGATTTCAAAGACAGCGAGTTTACTGTTTTGGCTAAAACAGTGAACTGATTCAACAAAATCAAAATGTCAATAAGGCTGATTTTAAAGATTTTTGCTCTCAGATTTCATTTAACATTCTGAAATGCTATTCCTCTCAAAAACAAGCAAGAAAAACCTACATAAGAAACATTGCGTGATTCTATCCAGGACTTGATTAGAAGCAAATGTTTTCGAATCCACAATCCTTAACAAAAAACATTGATTATCTCTGACAACGAAAATACAATTCTATTTCAATTTCTTGCCAAAAAACTTGTATCAGTCATCATGTATGTAAACACAATAGAAAGCCATACACAACATTTTTTTAAGTTAAATAATTTGAAGGATATGTTTTTCAAAATGAGCAAAAAACAGCAGAGGAAGTGAATAACTTTAGTGCACAATTGAGGTTTACACAGGAAAGTCAGTTAGCTTGCAAACTACTATCAGCTCTGGATCTCGTGCCGAAAGTTTGATCAAATCTAGTGATACTTTCCAGTATTTACAAATAGTACTGCTATCAGTTAGGTATCTTGGGTCTAGAGTAGACATGGTATTTTATTCTTGTATTCAGAATCTGTACAAGTTTCAATTCAGGCACTTGTTGCCAAAGTTTTATCGAAAGTGTGACTTATTTCAATAAGAAAAAGGCATGTTCAATTGTGCCCCTATCCACTTGGACAGACATGTTCAAGCCGCTACAAACTTAGAACTAAGTACAGAAATGAGAGTGCATGTTATATTTAAGAACCTGTTTCAATTCAGGGACTTCTGTTCAAACTTGCTATTTATTCTTTTATGTTTAGTACCTGTTACAGTCTCAAATTTGTAACGTGTGTCCAAAGTTCTATTAGACATAATCATTTATTTTGTCATTGATAACCTAAGGAAGGTTGAGATCAGGAAATTGAGTCAAAAGTTTATAGTTATTTATTTGGCCATTGATGACCTATACAAGATTCAGATGAGGATTTTGAGTGAAAAAATCATTGTTTTGTATTCAACAATTGATAACCAACATAAGGTTCAGATTAGGGAATTGAGTCAAAAGTTTATAAAAGTATATATATAAAAGTAATTTATTTAGTCATTGATAACCTTTATTAAAATGAGTTATTTATGATTATACCAAGATCATGAAAATGATTCAACTCAGGATCTTGTGTCAGAAGCTTCAGAACATTTGGTTAAAAATACTACTTTTCTAAACTTTGTATTAAACCATTATCAGTTTGGTATTATTCTGCTGAAAGTGTATGGGTATTAGGGTCTTCAAGGACTGCTACAGAGACAATATCAAAATTATTCTGACGTTGAGTCTTGACACGATAAAACTCCTTATTAACTCACTGAAATTTGGGACTATCAATATGGCAATCATGATCATCAACATCTTAAAAGTATTAGAAATGAATCGCAACTAGACAGATGATGAACTGTGAAACTGCAACAACTGAGACTAACAAAAGTTTCAATCAATTTCAAAGTTTTTGTTTGATTGTTGAAAAAAGTTGACTCAAAACATTTCTTTGAAAGTGTTACAAAACATGTTATTGAAAAATCAGCTTGTCACAAATAAATACTTACACGTCAAACAATAATCAATACAGATAATTCAAATTTCTAAAAATTATATTTATGCATTTCTGGTGAAACATCAAGTGTATTGTGGCAAACACATCATGATTATGTCCCTTGGAAACGGTTTCTTCCAGACAGGTCATGGACCCAACTTTCACTGGTTAATTTGATGAATGAATTGGTCTGCTCATTGTTGTTGCTAGAGCTTAACGATACCTGACCAGCTTAACGAGCAGTTGTCTTGCCTCGGTCACTTTCAAAGTGATGTACGACTTTTCAACATGGCATCCGATTTCTGCAGGGAGACCACTTTAGAGAAGTTGTGAAACATAATATACTCTTTACATGATTGGTATCAAAGGATATTGTGTTAATGCGGAATCCAATAATACAATACTTGAGAATCTTGTTATAACAGCTCTGGTTGATTTCATTTCATCAGTAATCTACAACACAAACAATCTAATACGGACATTAATCCTCTCTATTCAACCTTTCACCCCAAATGGAACATCAGTTGATTGTCGGTTTCATACTTGTTTATTCAGATCTCATAAATTGGCCTTAAAACAACAGATCTGGTTTTCCATAGTTTCTTTGAGACAATCCATAAGGAACAAAATCAATATATGCTCCACTGATGAAGACTAAGCTTGGAGATGGAACCGCTGCCGAAAATCCAAAAATAATGCCAGGAATCATGCTCATATCAGGCTACAGAACACCAGGCTCAGGCACCAATCAATTTCATCCTTTGATGTACACTGATGACACAATCACATATTATCCCTGTAATAAATATCATATGAAAAGCTGAGACCCGGATGTTGTCTGAAACAATGATTGCCACTTAAAAGATAAGAACTTCCATTTTTGAAGTCTCTGACTTCATAGGATGTTTTCCTTACTCTTGAAATTTAAATCTGTGGGAATTTTATGCAAAAAATTCAATTCAAAATCTGTTGATGTCAATGATGGGCAGAATTTGAAATTTTAAAAACTCTTGTAACTTTATACACTTGTGACTGAACACAGTGATTATTTTTGGGAAAGATCATGATTGATTCTCTTCCAGCTTATTTAAACAGTCATTTCATCAAAGACCTGTTTAATGTTTCCATGAAGACACCAATATGTCATGGCTCCTGTCACTCCTCAAAGTTGATGCTGCTTTAATCCTCACCATTGTATCATTGAGAGCATATTCTCTGCATAAGCCTGACTGCTTATACCATACCTGATCTTGTAACCTTTCTTGAAACAATATCACAACAAAAATGGGTTGAACTTTAAAAAGTTTTAGAAGATGTATAATTTCAAAGGAAACAAGTCAGATATGAAATCTCCTGTGGGTGATCTTAAATGCATCAAATTATTGCACTTGAACAACCAAATTCAATCCTGAATTTCAATGCAGAGTTTAAAAGCAGTCCTAAAATTCTTAAAGAAAAGGATGTATAAGAATAGATCAAAACGACAGCTACGATAAAAACTTCCATCTTTCCGATTCAAGAAATTATACTTCTAAACACAGTCAAAGCAGATTACCTTTAAATTGCTTTGATGTTTTTTGGAGATAGACGTGAAACAAGTGCAGGTTACAATGATACTGTCATCAGACACTGAACCACAAATGACTTTCTAAAATTAGACACAAATTATGGAAAAAAAAGGGCCAGTTCTTCTGTAGCTCATCAGCCTGTATAATAAATCATTAAAAGGCTAAGGCCACAGAATTCAAAACCTACAATTCATTATCCCAATTGGCTATGGAGTCTGTACACAACGTTTCAACTTTATGGCAATTTCTTTTCTTGAGAAGATGAATACCCATTTTTTAAATCCCTTTGGCCAATGTAAATGTACACAAAATTTCAAATCAGTCAGCAGTTCTTGAGAAGAAGTCAAAAAGGCAAAAATTTTACAGCTGGATGGACTTAGATGAAGCTATGAATTAATGCCATGCCATGCCATAATTCAATTAGAAATTTCTAATTAGAAAACCATTCTACCGGTATGTCAGAATGATCTTTGCTAAGTGTAAGTTTCCATTTAAAAACTTCAATTTTCCCTCCTGAAAGATTCCAGATTTACAATGACAGACATGTCCTCAAAAGAAAGCCAGACAGGAATGTGGTGACGTTTTGTTCATTCTTTGCCTCAGACTTGGAAGGCAAACCACATCTAATGTGGTAATTTTAATGGTTCTTCTCTGACAGTACATAAAGAGAAGCTGCTGACAAAGCACACTATAAGCACCTTTAATCAAATAATCAAGAACATTATTTAATTTACTTGAGTTCATGCACTCTTGGGCATGCTAGGGCTACAGATACATGAAGTAATCTGTGTATGTAATGGAATGTATTATTAACAGAGGACTATCATCCATAAAGGTCAAAACCATTGTTTTGTTGTTCCTCACTAAGTTTCTACCAACATGCCAAATTGAACTTTGGTATGAGAAGGTCTTGTCCCTAAATAAACTCCGAATATAATTACTATCACCATTACAGAGATCATAAAATGAAACTGTGACAACACTGGAATCAATGTAAATATAAAATTTCATAAAGTAAACAAGTAGAGTAGTTTATAGGTCCCGCCATTGGGAAAAAACTATTTATGACTAGATCTATGGCTTTGATCGTGCCTTACTCTCCAGTCCTTATCTTTTTTGTGTGCTGAAAATTAATATTACCTATGCAAATCATTGCAACCTTCACAAGATGATTGTTAACTTCAATAGTCATTGCTTTTCATAAGTTGCCAAAAATAAAAATCTCAAGAGTTTGAAGACCTCAAAAGGTATGTATACGCATGCTGATTAATCTACATACCAAGTTTCATTAACCTAGGTTTTACATTTATTAAGGTCTGCAATGGAAACAAAATTCAACGTTTCCATGGAAACCACATAAAACATCAATCCAAAAAGACTGATAACCTAAAATGGCACATTTATGCATGTTGATTGATCCACATGCCAAGTTTTATTGAGCTAGGTCTTCTTTTTTTGTAGATCTGCTCCAAAAATGAAATTCTATGTCATGTTTTCATGAAAACAGCCATAAATAAAAATCAAAAGAAGTTGAAAAACCCAAATGGCACATCCACACATTCTGATTCATCAAGAGCCAAGTTTCAATGAGCTATGTCTAACAGTTTTTGAGTTAATTCTGCTGGAGTAAAAAAATTCTATATTCTAAGTTACATTTCCATGGAACATACTGATTGATCCACATACCAAGTTTCATTGAGCTAGCACTTACAGTTCTTGACTTCGCTTCAGAAACAGTATCTAGTCCGACCAACGGACCAACGAATGAAAAGACGGATGGACAGAGCCCATTTCAATGTATCCTGCCAATTTCATTGAGCGAGGGATGATAAATTATCTATTTCAGAGATCATAAAATGACACTAAGGCAACACTAAAACTGATATAAATCTGCAACATGAGTATCATCAATAAAAGGCTGTCAGGACAGCTAGAGTTTATCTGTATGTAACAACACCTGCTGGTATAGGTATAGTACATGACACTTCACAAATCATCATCAAGTCTTGTCCAAATAGCCTGACTGATACTTCTACCTCATGGAGTGTGGGCAATGTCATTTTGCAGCACTTGAAAGTAGATGGGCTATGTTGATGGCCCTCTCTAGTGCCAGAAAATTGATTTTCCTTGTCAGTTCCTCATATTTCTCACCATAATTCGGTTTCCCCTGACATCAACTGTGTTTTAACCAATACTAGCCCCTCATTCATTGACTAAACCATTAGGAACCAAACATATCCCCAGAAATGATTCCTTTTTATTGCAAGTAATCTTTGTGACAAATCCATCCTGGACTGCAAGTTCTACAGACACATTTACAAATCGCATTGACAACTCACTATAGCTATCTTCAGTCGATACATCTTTTTGACTTGCTTTATGAAAAATGTAAAAAAATTAACTCTTTTCGGCTGTTGATCATAAAAGCTGAATATCATCTAAAAAATAACATATTACATGGATTTTTTTTTGGAATGACTTCTTTACAAAAAACATATGTTTTATCAAATGAGAAATAACTTTAGAAAAACATTACTTGTATTTTTTAGTGAAATTACTATTTCATTTCCTTTTTTTAAAGATAATGTCAAACTAAAGCAACTTTATCTTGAATTTAAATTAGAATTTTGAAGGAAATGTCACAACTATCTCCCTCAAGCCAAAAATAAAATATTAATCAAATCTGGTAAACAAATTCCACCAACGGACATTGTGTTCATCAGTTTTTATTAGAACCATATCATCAAAGTTGACAATATTGAATTCAAAGAAGGAAACAGTAGACAAGAGGGGAGGCAGATGCATAAAGGCTGATAACGATAGGCTGAGAATCTATAATCTGCCTTGAATAAAAAAAATGGAAATGTCTAGTAAAGTCTGTCCTCTCAAAACAAGCTACTGGTTTCTTAACTGCTAAATCGTACATGATAAATATTACAAATACACTCCATGAAAGCAAGAACAGATACTCATATTCATCTTCTCCTTGATTAAAATTTAAGCAATTTGCATAGCGTATCTTTGACTTGTAAGTTCAATAAGAGGGAGTAAGACAATAAGAAGTATCTTGTAATTAATCAACAAAGAACAAAGACGATCCCCTGAGCTATCAACAGGAAAATGAGCAACCATTCTATTGAAATGTTCAACACACTCGGGAAATGTACAAGTGTAAACCAGCCAAGTCTCACTGGCTGTGCATTAGAAATCTGACACATTTTTTACAGTTAAGCTCATTGCATGCTATCCATTGATCCCAAGAGGTAAACTCTTCAACTGTATATCACTAAGATACACTAGATGCGCAGTCCACAGTAGTTCAAATGGTTGAGATGATATCTACAGTGACAAACTGGTGGCAGTGTATGAAGAAAGATTAAAGAGATGATCTCTTGGTGACAAACTGTTCTGTCCTCTGAAGATTCCCAAATGATTGGTGATGACATATGTGGATGTCATGGTGTCATCGCCAGGTAGAATCAAGGTCCCTTTGAACAAAGAATGAAGGTTAACTGAACGCCAGTGAAAAATTTAATCTTTACTTGCCAAATAGAGAATATCTAAGTTTGATTTAAAGTATTCTTTAGTAGCCTTTTCAATCCCTTGATTGCCTACCTAGCATAGTTAACAGCATTTGATCATAAGACATGAGCATTTTATGTGTAACGAAAATATAATGTGGCACATTTGGATCATAATCTTATTGAAAACTGTTACTCGTGTGCTTTAACAGTAATCAAAGATTGATTACTATTTTTCAACGATTAGGATAATTTGACAGATTGGGTTTGGGGGGTGGGTGGGAGTGAGTGGCATTCATTTGTGTCTGCAACAAATGGAAGTTTCTTGGTTGTACTTTTTGGGTAAAGTTACTGAATGGTAAGAGTTTCGTCTAAGAAACTTTGATGTCATGAGGGGTTCTAGTGACTATAGCACTTCATTAAAAACCCAACAAAGTGGTGACATTCATGTTACAGCATCAAACATCTGAAGGGTGGTATTTAGCTCAACTATAATGTTTCTTAGTTCAAAATACTCTTTATACTAGACCACCTTATATAAACACTTTGAAGAACAAAAATTGTTTTGTAAATTTCAATGATTAAAAAACATTTAATGTCAAAATGATTCATGGCAAAAGAAATATCATCAATTCAACATCCACCTTGTAAGAAACCATTACTCAATCGAAACATACAAGAAAATAATTCTAAAACTCTCTATACAAAGCATATGGTTGAAACATCTGAGCCACCCAAATGGGTAACAGGCTACTAAAATAGAGTAACATCAAAGCAACAATACAATAGGAGTTCCTGCTGATCAATAAGCTCACAAGTATTTCTTCATTAAATGAATGTGTGAACTATTTCGAAATGACTAAATAAAAAACAACCACAATAACATCCTATAAAATAGATGTTAATCAATCAATAATGGAAAAAGTTGAAGAAGTTTATTTCAGCATTTTAGGCCATTGGATCTATATTGGCATATAAACAAGAGACCAAGCGTGTAATTACCAAAACATACAGCATAGTCATAGTGAGCTTCTCAAACATTTTTTTTGGAAACAATGTAACATTCCAATATCAAACACCTTCAAAGTGGTCTCTTGGTGATTGTTATTGAATTTTTTACCAATAAAGGCCATTTCATTCGTCAAAAGATAAAAAAAAATCAAAAAGCACTCTGCTTGTGAATTGTGAACTGGTGTAGACACAAAGCCTGAGCAGAGAGTTAGGCAAGACTTGAAACCATGCTAACCTCTCTCACGAATATGCCATTTAATTCTTAGAAGTCGCAATCAACAATAACTCAAAGGGAAACTTCAAAAATGCATTTTTTGGATGAAGTCTATCTAATTATCAGTCAATCCTTCAAACAAATATTTTTTTCACAATATCTTATTTTCAGACATGTTTGACAGCGCTCATTGTCTGGGGACAAGTTCAAAGCTATGTGCTATTGGTAATTGTTTCTATGGATTCCCATGGGTGTTATTGAAGATAAGATGTCGACAGATGAAACACATGTTCTCCCACATCTACTATACTGGTCTACCAATAGATGCAAGAGAAGAATTCTTTACATATATATATAATAAATGTTATAATCAGACATAGAGAAATATATAATAGACATCCAGCTCAACTTTACAACTTTGTTCTATTCATGTCTTAAGTTTTCTTGGTTGTATCAGAGATAGCAGTTACACAATTGGCTTTTAATTTCTTCAAGGAAAGCTTTTAAACATTTGGTAACACAGCTGAGTAAGCATATACACAGTTATTAATACAGCTGATAGGCATATACACAATTGGTAATACAGGATAAAGAAGTAAGTATATAGACAATTGGTTATACAGCTGATGAAGAAATAAGCATATACACAATTGGTAATACAGGATAAAGAAATAAGTATATAGACAATTGGTAATACAGCTGATGAAGGAGTAGGCATATACACAATCGGTTAAAACAAGATAAAGAAGTAAGCATATACACCATTGGTAATACAGCTGATGAAGGAGTAGGCATATACACAATCGGTTAAAACAAGATGAAGAAGAAAGCATATACACAATTTGTAATATAGGATAAAGAAGCAAGTACAGTCAGACCTCGATAATCCGAACATTCCGTTTTTCATCAAAAACGTTCGGATAGTGAAACGTTCGGACTACTGAAACGAACCAAATTTACAGACAGACAGACACTCGACCACGAATTACAGCTGTCTTATCAGCGCTTGCTGCTTCACCCTGGTAAACTTGTTTTGTCATAGCATGGCGAGATTTGAAGCGGAAAAGCCAACCGCGAGAATAGCCAAAATCAGTAATTTGCAATTTATCACCAAATTGTTTTACCTTTACTAACAAAATGTCATCACTGACCGCGGCATTTTTACTGGTCATTTCCTTAATCCAAACATAAAGTGCTTCCTCTAGTTTTTGATGTTTGGCATTTCTTGCCCTGATAAGTGAAGCAGAATCTTCAGAATCAAAACTGGCCTTTACATTTTCCTGCTTAAATCTACAAATTTCTCTTTTTTGTGAGGCAGTAATTTCGAATCGTTTACGCTTGGGGGCGGGACTTGCCATCGTGACAAGTGTCAAATGCAACTAAACTCATTCTGACACGATATTTATAACTATCACACAAATCACAAACTCCAGATACACAAAGTGAGACATCTCAATTTATTACAATCACAAACTGCTGACACGCTCAACTCAACTTGCACTGTCATTGATGTTTACCGATTCAATCAGTGTGGTGCTCGCTTGACTAGTGGATTACCGAACGCTTTGATAAACGTTCGGATTAATGAAGCAGAAATAGCTGTAATTGACTAATCCGTTACAGCTAATTAGCGTTCGGATACGGAGATTGAATCACCGGATTAATGAATCAACATTTAATGAGTTTACATAGAGATTAGTTTGGTTACAGTTTGCTACCGTTCGGATACTGCGAGATCCGGATTATCGGGGTCCGGATTATCGGGGTCTGACTGTATATAGACAATTGGTAATACAGCTGATGAAGGAGTGAGCATATACACAATTGGTAATATAGGATAAAGAAATAAGTATATAGACAATTGGTAATACAGCTGATGAAGGAGTGAGCATATACACAATTGGTAATACAGGATAAAGAAATAAGTATATAGACAATTGGTAATACAGCTGATGAAGGAGTAGGCATATACACAATCGGTTAAAACAAGATAAAGAAGTAAGCATATACACAATTTGTAATATAGGATAAAGAAGCAAGTATATAGACAATTGGTAATACAGCTGATGAAGGAGTAAGCATATACACCATTGGTAATACAGCTGATGAAAAATAGAGCCATGGGATCTGTAGCTCATCAGACTTTTGATAGATATAGGTGCTTGGGTTTAGACCATGGGGTCATGGGCAGTGTAGGAAAGGTAGCCTGTCCCAACGTCCGAGTTATTCACAATCAAATAAAAAAGGCCCATTGCCCATTTGGGGTCAAGTGGTCACCAAACCTATAATTTAGAATCCCCGTTGGCCAAGGAGTCTACACACAACTTTTCAGCTCTCTAGACTTTTTGGAACTGGAGAAGAAGATGAAAATAGGTTTTTCAGGTTTTGACCCCTATGACCCCATTTGGGGTCAAGTGGTCACCAAACCTATAATTTAGAACCCCCAGTGTCAAAGGAGTCTTCACACAATTTTTCAGCTCTCTAGACCTTTTCGAACTAGGGATAAAAGATGAAATTAGGTTTTTTAGGTTTTGACCCCTGTGACCCCATTTGGGGTCATGGGGTCACCAAACCTATACTTTAGAATCCCCAGTGTCCAAGGAGTCTTCACACAATTTTTCAGCTCTCTAGACCTTTTGGAACTAGGGAAAAAGATGAAATTAGGTTTTTTAGGTTTTGACCCCTGTGACCCCATTTGGGGTCATGGGGTCACCAAACCTATAATTTAGAATCCCGTTGGCCAAGGAGTCTACACACACCTTTTCAGCTCTTTAGACCTTTTGGAACTGGAGAAGAAGATGAAAATAGGTTTTTCAGGTTTTGACCCCTGTGACCCCATTTGGGGTCATTGGGTCACCAAACCTACAATTTAGAATCTTCAGTGCCCAAGGAGTCTACACACAACTATTCAGCTCTCTGGACCTTTTGGAACTGGAGAAGAAGATGAAAATAGGTTTTTTAGGTTTTGACCCCTGTGACCCCATTTGGGGTCATGGGGTCACCAAACCTATAATTTAGAATCCCGTTGGCCAAGGAGTCTACACACACCTTTTCAGCTCTTTAGACCTTTTGGAACTGGAGAAGAAGATGAAAATAGGTTTTTCAGGTTTTGACCCCTGTGACCCCATTTGGGGTCATTGGGTCACCAAACCTACAATTTAGAATCTTCAGTGCCCAAGGAGTCTACACACAACTATTCAGCTCTCTGGACCTTTTGGAACTGGAGAAGAAGATGAAAATAGGTTTTTCATGTTTTGACCCCTCTGACCTCATTTGGGGTCATGGGGTCACAAAATCTATAATTTAGAATCTCCAGTGCCCAAGGAGTCTACACACAACTTTTCAGCTCTCTGGACCTTTTGGAACTGGAAAGGAAGATTAAAATAGATTTTTAAGGTTTTGACCCTTGTGACCCCATTTGGGGTCATGGGGTCACGAAATCTACAATTTAGAATCCTCATTTGCCAAGGAGTATGCACATAAAATTTCAGCTCTCTAGAGTCATTGGTTCTGGAGAAGAAGTCGAAAAAGTGAAAAGTTAACGGATGGACGGACGGATGGACGGATGGACGGACGCCGGACGCCTTGCCATGCCATAAGCCCATCGGGTCATTCAGACCTGATGAGCTAAAAAGTAAGCATATACACAATTGGTAATACAGCTGATGAAGGAGTAAGCATATACACAATTGGTAATACATGAAAAAGAAGTAAGCATATACACAATTAGTAAGACAGCTGATGAAGGAGTAAGCATATACACAATTGGTAATACATGATAAAGAAGCAAGTATATATACACAATTGGTAATACAGCTGATGAAGGAGTAAGCATATACACAATTGGTAATACACGATAAAGAAGTAAGCATATACACAATTGGTAATACAGCTGGTGAAAAAGTAAGCATATACACAATTGGTAATACAGGATAAAGAAGTAAGTATATACACAATTGGTACTACAGCTGATGGTAAAGTAAGCATATACACAATTGGTAATACAGGATAAAGAAGCAGATATATACACAATTAGTAAGACAGCTGATGAAGGAGTAAGCATATACACAATCGGTAATATAGGATAAAGAAGTAAGTATATAGACAATTGGTAATACAGCTGATGAAGGAGTAGGCATATATACACAATCGGTTAAAACAAGATAAAGAAGTAAGCATATACACAATTGGTAATACAGCTGATAAAGGAGTAAGCATATACACAATTGGTAATATAGGATAAAGAAGTAAGTATATAGACAATTGGTAATACAGCTGATGAAGGAGTAAGCATATACACAATTGGTAATACAGCTGATAAAGGAGTAAGCATATACACAATTGGTAATATAGGATAAAGAAGTAAGTATATAGACAATTGGTAATACAGCTGATGAAGGAGTAAGCATATACACAATGGGTTAAAACAAGATGAAAAAGTAAGCATATACACCATTGGTAATACAGCTGATGAAGGAGTAAGCATATACACAATTGGTTATATGTGATAAGGATAAGCATATACACAATTGGTAAGACAACTGATGAAGGAGTAAGCATATACACAATTAGTAAGACAACTGATGAAGGAGTAAGGCAATACATCATGGTTTCACAAGAAAGAAGTTTTTATCCAGAAAATCTTGCTGTTCCTAAATACATATACAACATAATGGGTAAAAAGAATGTAACAAATTCAGTCAATGTTCATAACTTTGAATAACTTTGCAATGTTTTACAAAATTATTCAAACATCTAAGCGCAAACAAATCAAAGTAATAAAGGCATGAATTGCATCTTGTTGATCTTCACTTGCACCATAATCATCAATAAAGGAAGTTAATTCCAAGTTAAAACTAATTTTCAGGAAGAATGGTGTCATCGAGATGTCTTTATGTCTAGCAGATAATCAAAATAGTGTTGCTGATCCACGAAGGACAACTTTATTACATGGAGTGGAATTGGTCGTAAAATGCTCGGGTAGTCACATGTTATTAGTGATCGATATAAAACAGCACAAGCTGACAAACTTCAAAGGATCTCTTGGTAATATGTGATATATTGTTGATAAGTACGGTGTTTGTTGGAAAACATTTGCAGCCTTTGATCTGATCATATGTACACTAAAACTATAAAATAATCCATTAAAAGTTAGATGATACACAAAGGAACGGTGTATCATCATTATGGACTTGTATGTATCCTCAAACATATTCATCTTATTTGCTTCAGAACATGCAGAAAGACCTCAACACAATTACAGATTGTTTGCGATAACCTCCAAAACTAACCAAAAGAAGTTCCTTTAAGGCGCAGAGAGTATGTTGTTAGACAAATATGTCAAACCTAATGAATGGTTTTGTTCTTATGAGGGGTAGGGGTTCTTTCTGAAAATTATGTACTGTCTTAAAGCTCATCATTTTAGGATAATAACAACAAGCAGGTTTATGATTTATGATCGAAAACCAGACAATGGTGCCCCCTAACAATTCAAACAAAAATTTGGAAATAATTACAGCAGACACAAAGACAAATATTGGCTGGTAACGTTGGTCATATAACTAGTATAGATAAACATTGGACGCAGAAAGCCAACTTTTTAAAATTTATACAATCATCCTTCCATTATGATTGAAGACAAGAAAATATCACAATTAAGGCATTTTAGAGAGGCCTATAAATTTTAGGGAGGCGATTAGAACATGAGACAGATGATATTTTGGCTCTTATTAATGCCACTTAAGAATTTATGAATCACACAATGTGTCATTTTCACAACCTAGTGCTAAAATGTTACCAAAAGCGTTAAACAATTTATATTCAATAGAGCTAAACTGAGTTTATGAAATAAACACATTCTAATCGATATCAATATATTTGAATATGTTTTTCAGATGTTTGTGAATTGTCATATTATGACTAGAAGACATAACAAAATTAAATATCAAGCTCTTTTCCTATGGAGGAAATAATTAAATTGGACGCTGATAATAATTTGATTTGGATTCAAATTGCCATTTGGTTGCTGCAGATAGCTTTTTTACATCTGCACATAATTTAAACAACAAACACTTTTGATAACATAATCATTTCAATTGCTAACTTTTCATTGAATTGTTTTCTTATGACACATCAAATCAATTTGTATCAAACACTTTTCCTTATTATCAAAAGTGCAAATTTTTCCATACCAATCACACATCAAACCAATTAGGGAACATAGCAAAAAGGTATTTAAAAGATTTCATACAAGAACTAATTAAAAACAAAATCCTTGTTATAAAATTGTAATATTTCCATACCAAACACACATGAAAAAGTAGCTAGGGCAAATAGCAAATGGTATTTCATAAGATTTCAAACAAGAACTAATTTAATGCAAATTCTTTGTTCCTGATATGGACAAGAACAATAATATCGAAAGGTAAAAGTCCTATGCTTACTATATAAGTATAATCTTGTCATTTACATCCTTCTCAATCCAGTAACAATGCTCAGCAAGAAGTTATAGGAGAAGAGAGAGGTTGTAATGAGCAGTTATTCTACACCAGTGACCATAGCATTCACAGGGCTGTCAAATGATATTAACTTTCAGTTGGATTACCTTGTGGTCAAATCAAGAGATCAGGCATCAAGTGATGGCCTTTTCATGTGCAACAAGGGAGTTAAAAGGGATATGATATTAATCCCATGATGACAACCCTATAAAATATATTGTTCATATCAGTAATGGCCTTTGATGGTTATTGCCAAATGGACAATCATCTACAAGCATCAATTCATAAAAAGCATTTATTTCCTTTCATATGTTTCCCCATATAACAGAAAGGATAATAAGGATAATAGCTTATTACAAATGGACAGACCAAAGAGACAAGATTGTCAAGGGTACTCAACCAGAGAGAAAGCTGTCGACAAGCAATCAGTTGCTGTCGTAAAGACTGACAACTCTTCATTTAAGTGAACAGAGTAACAAATTCATAATTTCACAATATAAACCTAACAGAATACACAAATCTTCAAAAATAAATCTTCCAAATGTCATGTGAACAAATATACATACCGAAATGAACCTAACACTCCCATTGAAAATTCAAAAAAACATTGGGCAGGGACACTCAAAAAATGTCACTGTCACACATTATCTTAGGGAAATAAAGGATCTCAAGAAAAAAAATCAAATTTACCATTTTCAATTTACTTTTTTTCTTTTCAAGACAAGTATATCTTACATGAACATTCCAAATTCAGTTAAGCTACCCAAATCCATTTCCTGAACCCAAATGATTGGAAGGTGTTGACACAAATGCAGCATGCAGTTTTCACTAAATACTCATGACCTTACTGTAAAATTATGGATAGTAGAGCTGGATATATGAAAGCTCTAAAAAAAATATATTTTGCATTTAATGATATCTAATGGGGAAAAAAAGGAATTATTCAGAGAATGTCTCACAGTATCTTAACAATACACAACCTTTTAATCCAATAATTTTTAAAAATCTGTGTCTGTGTCCATTTTCAAGTACAAAAAATCTGTTAATTAGTTGTTCATCTCCATTCTTGTTTTCTAATAACTGCTTGAAGCTGGGTTATTAACCTGAAACATTCATACAGGTGGTAAATCTACAAATGCAGTTGTGAATTCAAATCTTCAAAATGACTAATACAAAGTTTATCTATTCAAATATCAAATATCAAATAGACAGAATCATATAATTTATTAACATTTCATGCACTGGAGCTAATAATTAATAAAGTGAAACAACTAAATGTAAAAAAAAAATCATCATCACCTCTAAATCAAATTTCAAAATTGTACAGTGCCATTTATTATATTTAATGAAAATAGAAGAAAAATGCAAATTATCTCTCAAAAGCCAAATTGATACATGTTGTTGAAACACAAATCCTTAGTAAGCAGAGAAGAGGCACTTATGTTTTTTCTTCTTTGTGTAATGATATAGATTTTCTGAAATTTCTATTCTGAGGCTCTCAATCTCTAAGCCTTGAGATTATGTTTAATATCAGAAAACGTATGAGATAATAGAAAGGAAACACTGTGTTAAGACACCTTCAGTAATGTACATCAAACAGAGGGATAATTATGAGTCTCTTAAATAATTGTACATTTACAAAATTATTTCTGATATGTTAAGTATTGTAGATAAAAAAAAATTTCTAGCAATTGATAAAGTCAATAAAATACTGAAACACTGAAACATTGTATGGAACTTCAAAGGTTGTGTATCACTCAGTGTACACTCAGAATATATTCAACCACAAGCATGGAAGATCATTATGAAATAAAAACACTTCATGATTTTATGAAAACTAGACTTCGGCTTAGAACTTGACATGATTCATCTCAATTCAATCTAATTCAGCCTACGACCAGCTGAGAGCATGAACCAGAAACCATTGCATTCCATTTCACTGATTACTGTGAACTGTTTGACCTACACAATAATAAAAACTTGCAAAACTATCCCAACAAATGCACAGAATGACCCAAAACTCATGAATTTCAGGACAAAGAGATTCTGCCAGCAATTTTCATGCAAGGTCAAATGATATAGACTATTAATACTTCAGGAAATATGTTCTGGTGAACTTAATGTCAGAAAATGTCCATTTCACATTGATCATGTCTTTGAATCCATAGTATACATTCATACATAATGACATTGTTGCATGTTAGTTTCCATATATTGCATGTCAGCATCAAATCAACTCTTAATATACAAAACACTTCCACATCTCCTGCTTGCAGAAAAATGAAATGATTTGCAATGGCTTACTGTGTATATTTTGAAGTAACGGAAAACCAAACAGCAATTTATCATTGACAAAATCAAAAGAAACAACAGTCAAAAAGAAAAGTGATAATACAAAACCACTTTGATAGAGGAAAAGCAATTGTTGCATAAAATGATTTTACTCAGGTTTTAGCAGGTTCATTTATTACATTCAATACTTGAAAAATACTTGAATGATGTGTTCTCCTTTCAAGATACAGGACAAAGATGTTCAATAGGTAAGTCTCCTGAATACAAGTTTCACTTCACTTCATAAAGATCAGATTGATGCTTTTGTCATTTGAGACTGTTTTTCCCCATTAATTGGAACTAATCTTTCCAATTTTCAATGACAATAAAATTGCCTCATTTGAATTTCATTACATGTCAATCATGACTATTTATCAGTCTGAAAAGATAATTGCCATACAAAAATTACAACCATTTTGATTACAATCTATCTAGCTTGTGACTTTGATTTATCTTTCTATTTAATTTTGATGCCTAAAGATGCAAGATATTATTTTGCAACCATCAGCAAGCGTTCCTCACGCGTTATTAAATTTTCATCCAATAAAACAAAAACATGAAATATTATTGCTACCGTAACTTTTACAAGAAAAAAAGTCATGGGCTCTGCAGCTCATCAGGTAGTGTTAAACATTCAGACATTGTCTATGTGATCTATCATCAGAGGGACAGCATCAAGTTTACATATAATTCTTTGCATTGGTGATAGCATGTTTACAGGACATTGCAGTAAGTAAGTCCTTTTTTTGTAGGAAGAAATGTCAACAAGGCTTTAAGGTAAAGACACA
The DNA here is from genome assembly GCA_921293015.1 of Phorcus lineatus. Lineage (NCBI taxonomy): Eukaryota > Metazoa > Mollusca > Gastropoda > Trochida > Trochidae > Phorcus > Phorcus lineatus. The sequence continues at coordinate 42,950,342 of OV121082.1, forward strand.
CTATTACAACCTGGAATACCCAGTGCTGATTATTTCAATGCACTTTACTTTATCACCTCATGGTCTTTTCATCAAAGCTGTACAGAAATTACCTGTCCTTGATTTAATCTAGGTGAGGTGAGGTGAGTTGGTGTTTAACGCTGCTTTCAAGATTATTTCACTTATATCGCGGCTGCTAGTATTATTGCAGGGAGAAAGCCCGCAACACTATTGTGGCTATGTATTGCAGTGAAACCTGCGAGCATCGGCTGGAACTAGCGAACCATGGGTGGTACTGCGCTGAATTTCAGTGTAGCATTGCACCCAAACCTGACTGCGTGTAGAACAGTTCTCAACTGCAGACAAAGTTGCCGAGCCCCTGGCGGGATTCGAACCACGGACCTCCTGATCCTAAGCCAAACGCGCTAAGCACTGCGCTATCCCGCCCCTGATTTAATCGAGAAACTACTACAACAATTGGACCTGTAAGCCTTTCAAAAGCCATGTTACAAGATCCTTAATTCTTATTATTGAGGAAATTTCCTTGCAATTCAAGTTCTTAGCTCAAACTTTGTGTTGACATTCAACCGAGAAGGAGGGTTTCCCTCTGATTTGTAAATTAAATTTTCTGAGTATGCGCTAAAAAGGGACTGTTTGAAACTCAGTATTACCTAACATTTATTTCAATCTGCTAATATCAAGCTGTTTTATTAGGGTATGTTGCATAAAAAGACTCACGGGCGGTAATTTTAGTCTACATTTTTCTGATAAATAATTCCCAGGCTTGACTTGTGAAGTGGAATTTGGTCACCAAGGTTGTTCAATTGAACTCATAGAACCACCTCTTCCAAAGGCAAAGAAGCTCTAAAAAGCATTGATGGCAGCCATGAATATACTACCCCCATTAAGCCTGTTGAGTTAAAAATGTGCCAGAGAAACATTTAACTAACTTTAAGAATGATAGTTTTGATATTTAGCTACAACCAAAAAAATGTGACAAAACTTAGAGTTTGGGATGCGCTCGAAGATGGTTGTTGGGTCAGATCACATGACTACTACACTGTTTCACACGACTTCCTAGTAACCAATATGATATCAAAAACTGAAGCAAGATATGGACTTCTTGCTTTTTATGAAGAATGGTGGAAAGCAACTACAAACTTACTGTAAATATATATGTTACCAAATGGTACCCATAACCAACTAACTGTCCAATTTCAAGTTACAGGTAGCTTGATATGCGAGCTGGGATCTAATTTCTGGTCGTCTGATATGGTGCAGTGCGTACTTGCAAAATCAGGTTCTTGCCCTCTTGTAAATTACAGGTTTCATTGATACAAGGAATGAGTTTGCTCTTTTATGTGATGGGGTGCTGGATTAGAATATAGCACAAATTGTATTTCCTTTTGTTAAGAAACAGGACATTGCCCATATTTACACATTTACCCATGAAAAAGAATGACTTCATCAAAAACACATCCTGGTTATAGATTTCCTTGTTTCAACAGACCCAATTACTATTAAAACTCTTAAGTGAATCATAAAGTATACATCTGCAATGTAAGAGCATTGGGTTCATTGAACATGACGTCGAGTCAAGGTTCTTTCAGAACCAATAGACAAACTATTCTACTTTATCTTATGCATTGTTTAGGTCTGACGAGCTACAGGAGCCATGTTTTCTTGGATTTCATAACATTTCACTCATGTAAGATAAATTTGGAGAAAGAGAAAAATATGACATGCTCATATAAAAGGGATGTATCTCAAGATGGTAAATGATTCTAAGAATGTATGGTGGAGAAAGATAAATATACATGAAAAGGTACTAGTCCCTTCAAGAATATTTTCCAAAAGGAATCATAATTTAAGAATATTTAGTCCAAAATGCACCATCTAAAATTCAAATTTAATCAAGTGTCATTTTCCTGTCAAGTTATGCAAAAAACTCTATGCTTCATATTCAAATTTCATGGTAAATAAAACACAGCAGGAAAAGTTGATTTCATGTCACTCGAAAAGATTTTTCTCTAGAAGACATGAAAGCTAATTGATTGTCATACTCTTTCTTTTGCTGTTGAAGGATTTGAATTCAGGACACTCCAAATCATAACATGTTCCAGCATATGGTTGGTTATTATCAAACAATGCCTCAAATATTTCTATTAAAATCAATTAGAACCATTGGCAAAAAAGAGCCTAACATGTAGCCTGAATCATTTAAAGCCAAAGGTTTACCTGTTTCATATTTCTTGAAAGAGAGAGATGGTGGCAAGGTGAGAAGACACCACTGACTGCACTAGCAGCTGACAACTCACCCATCTTGCAGGGTAAAATCTTAAGCTTTTAAATAAAATGCTTGCCAAATATATAGTGAAGAACAAGCGACAACCGACATGAGATTCAAGTCATAGAAGAACCTTGGACTGATGTATCTTATTGCTCTGGGGGGGTGTCCATTCTGTTGTTTGGTTCTCACTTTAACTGCTTTATTCACTAATAAATTGAATCGGTTTATGGTTGTCTTAGTTCAATAAGACCTGGCGCCACTTTCTAATTGATTTCTCAATGCAATGGGAGGACGTCTTTGATATGTGCTTCATCGGACAGTATTTTCCTACGGTTGGTCTATAAAAAAGATATATGAAAAAGGCTAACATAAATTGTCTCTAAGCAAATTATTTTCCAGCAGTTAAGGGAAATTGTGAGTATATTAGGCTAAAGACTTATTGATTCCTACCATGACAGGAGCCGTTTTATGTTGAAAATCAATAGATTTCGTGCAATACTTTCAGCCTGGGCTCCTGCCTCTCATAATTCACGTTACACTTATAATCTTGGCAGAACTCCACCTATATCCTACGCTGCAAGTTAAACATGGTGCCACAACCCTTCTAGCTATAAATTAGTTAAATATTGACAGAATCTAGACAATTAACACTCTTTGCACTTTACAAACTCATTCAGAGACAAAAAAATCAAGTGTCCAAGATTTCAGACAAAATTCTTTCAAAAGTAATTACAGAACTTTTGGTCAGAATATGAAGCAAATCTTTTAGAGGAAATTATTGCAGCGATACGTACTTATTGTTACTGCCATGTGAAATTAATCCAGTATTGTATCATTATCAGTATAACTGCAAGCCTACAGCAGTGGACCAAATTTAACGTAATAAAAACATAATAGACAATGGCTCCTGCAAGTCTCCAGGCCATTATCAAATGTATCATGAAAGGTAAAACTCATAAATTCCCATTTAAGATTCATAGTTTCCCAACGCAATCTGAGCTAAAAAGACCGACGACTTTCACCAACTTTGCAGACATAATATATGCTGAAATAATGACAAAAGTTTCCAGCATTCAGCATGTTGCATTGCTCTCAATTTATTAACAGAATGAAAAAGAAAAATTAATTTAATGAACATTCATGTAAGATCCATAACACATGGACGTTTCAGAACTTGAAAGGCATAAAAATCAGTTGATAGATTGTATCAGTTCATTGTTTTGATTGGCAAGTGTAATTGATAAATGATGGAAAACAATACATATAATCACTCAGCCTTCCTCTATCAAAGATCAGTCTTTCCTATTCCATTTCACTTTATGAAATGAAAACCTGCAAGAGTCTTTCAAGTTATTTGGTTGCATGGGCGGGATTTTCTTCACAGCATTGAAGTATGGCATAATTTGTACAGACAGTTGTCTTTCAAGTAACGAATGAATGCCTTAAAGTTACTGCCCATGTGTACAGTGTCAAGACTGAAGGAGTCACTTACTTTGATCTTCTGGACATGGTAATAGATTTCAGAGTGTTCTTGTACACCAATAAAATAGAGAGGTGTATGAAATGCAAGAAATGATGATCACTGATATCTTAAAGTAGCCTGTTAGAAAATTGTATGTTATTTCGGACTTATTTGATGGTTGTTTATGTTAAAATTCAAATGCACCAAAGACCTATCAGTAGTCAATCTGCTTAGATCAAAACTGTCAAAAGAACAAAATAGAACCTTCATCAACTTACTTACTTCATTTGAATAAAAAACTTTTTTTTAAAAAAGGCCTTCATCAGAATGAAAAATTTTGTTTAAAAAATGCCTTCATCTGAATAAAAAAACTTTGTTAATACAAATGCCTTCATCTGAATAAAAAAACTTTTGTAAAACAACTGCCTTCATCTGAATAAAAAACTTTGGTGAAACAAATGCCCGGAGTCCAAAATTCAAGGCAAGAGCTTTAACGCTGAAATTTAATTTCAACCTTCTCTTAATTCTTCACTCAATGAACTTACTTATTTCATAAACTTTCGTGTAATTCTGATTTCCTTCATAGTCACAGAATGGCTGTCACTAATCTCACAGACAGACTGGTAATGGAATAAATAAATCATTGAAAAGAATTAAAAATCATTAAAGATAAGTTTGAATCAAGTTTCTGCAAACACATAACAAGTGATGTGTTATGACCAGATTCTTCCTCCATACACTTGGTACACCTAGACACTTTAGAAGATTGACCTTTTACTTCCAGTCAAACCATGGTAATAAACTTCAATTATCAAGAAAACTTGCCTTCACTTCGAAATCCTTTATGTCAGAGATTTCTTACTCCACAATAATGGATAATTATATGATATCAACTGTCATAAAGAAGCTATAAAACGTATTTCAGATACATAAATAGTACAATGATAAAGGTGGTTATGACATTTTATGTGTAACTTGATGTCCATTTATTGATTTTCATTTGAATATGAATATTATGCGAGGCTGTATTTCATACATCAAACTTTTTTTAAAACTTTAATACAACAATGCAGTAGATGCTGTATCTATTCCGGTTTATTCATGCTGGACTCTAAAATAGACATATATGCCAATAAAATTTCACAACTTACTCATCACATATCTGACAGTATGAAAGATATTCCAAAATATTTCATACAAAAGAATTACAAGAATAAAAACGAGAAGCTTGAGGTTTCTTTAAGGGGCAATTTAGCTGGATCGATGAAGAATAATGAGTTCTTATGGATAGTCAACTTCTTTATTGCACAAATTGTGACATTTCGGTGTAGATATACTAACACTGTTATCAGGCAAGTGATGTCACATTGTTAGTCTCCACACCAAAACGTTGCAATCCGTGCAATAAAGAAGTTGAATATCCACAAGAACTTGTTCCAGAACTTGTTCTTAAGGTAATTATCAAATCATATCATCCCCTATAAAAAAAAAAATCCTGAAAGTTGCTTCTGCAGCTTTGCCAAAGCATCTTCACTGCATCTCCAAACTGCCTCCATACCATCTCTGGAGGTTTTTGGGGCAAAATTTTACCATCTCCGCTAGCGGAAGCATTGTGGTGAAGGTAAAGAAGTATCTGGGAAGATGCATCCACAGCTTCGCCACAAGCTCTAGAGCAATAAAAAGTTGTGATGATGCTGTAACAGCATCGCTGGCCCTTATTAGGATACTGTGGAAGCATGTCCATGGGATAATGAGGTAAGTGGAGATGCTGTGGAAGTATCTCCTATGACTATAAAGTAATAAAACCAACACAGCAGCATGTAGGTTATGTAATCAGGGTTGAGGGTCCTTCTCTGGGATAGTACATATGATTAGCAAGCCAAGTGGAGATGCTGTGGAAGTATCTCCAATGACCATAAAGTAATAAAACCTTCACAGCAGCATGTGGGTTATGTAATCAGGGATGGGGCTCCCTGATAAGCAGGCCGCATGAAGAAGCTTAGAAAGTGAATTAAATAACCAGGTGTGGGTGCTTTTTTTAAATAATGTGTTGCCTACCTGTGATTAAAAATAGATAATAATATATAATAATATATAATAAAAATATAGTTGATATTTAGCAATAAATGATAATGTGTTATTTATTTCCCCCTTTGTAACTAACATTTATTTGTTATTGTTGGAAAATATTTCTCATATTTTTTCTTTTCTGTTATTCAGTTTACTAGCCATTTATAAAATTCACTTGGATTAAATAACCAGGTATTTGAGCTTTTAAAGATGGACTATAACATCTGTGGTTGGAAATGACAAAAAAAGATGAAAAGTAATTCAAACTTTATTCCATAATAATATATCCACTAACGATTTCAAAAGTTCAAATAGTATGTTATGATATTGATTCATGGTTACAGAGGTTAAAATATTAAATCAGAAAAGGTATTTTTATTATATAACATTTTAAGAAGTTGAAGACGTTCAGAAGCAAGATTTGCTATATTGTCTTCAAATACACACAAAAAATTTAATACAGATGAATTTGTCATTCACAATTTTATTTATTTGATTTAAGTCTTCAAATTTAACATATAAACAATCATTCCTAAAACATGTCTGGTTTTAACAAATTCATTTGCCTGGTTAAATGATTTATACTGATAAACAAATTCTATAGGTTAGGTGACATCGTTAAGATAAAAATCTATTGGTTACAGTGATGGAGATGGGTGGAGCCTTTATTATAGAAAATGGCCAATGAAAAAGGTGATAATAGGTATCCATTGTCTATAACAGTTTTGTTGCTTTGACAGCTGAATCAATTTGTTGGTCATTAAGCTTTTAACAAGTTTGTTTGTTTAGTAAGGGACATCAGTTACCTAATTAAATGTTATTCAAATTGTGTTTCCAGTTGAATTCAGAGTAAATACCTTGTACGTAACCTATGAGTTCTCAAAATTAATCACAATTAACATTTTAACGAGTTTAGTTGCATATTAGTCATTTGACCTAACAGTGCCTTTATACATATCGATCACTCAATTAGGTGTTATTTCAAATTGGAGACCAGAAATTTTTTATTGTTTGAATTTAATAGCCTGTACGTCTATGTATCTTAAAGAACGCAATTGGTTTAAAATTGTTTCATATTGTTTAATTTTTCTAAAATATTATTATTAAGGAATTGTTTCCAGGTGTTGGAAGAAGTCATTTTCTCCATACATTTCTAAATGCTTTTCAATTCTCTTTCATTTCAAATAATCTCATTATGAATTTGTACAAATAATCTACATCAATCATTTAAAGGGAATATATCTCTTGCTTTTATAGATGACTGTACGCCTTCAAAACATATAAGTTGAAAAATTCCCCTTAAACTAAATATTTGTTTTAATTCTTATCACATATCAGATAAGTTGCAAATAAACTAGTTCAATAATAAGTTCAATGTTGTTAAAAAATATCTAAGCTTTTATGATTATACATTTTCTGAATTTAATGGATATTTATGAATTCATCCATATATTGTATTCATTTCATCATTTCAAGCTAAGAATATAAATTTTGATCAAAATCCATGACTCAAATTTATATCCATTACTCATTTCTTAAGAAGTTGTTGCCAAGACATACCTTGGTTTTTTTTAAGACACCACTTCTAAATGCCATTCAATGACTTGACTCTTCTCTTTGGAAAAGATCACAGTTTAAGGTTCTTTACACCATTCAATACCTTCTGCCTCACACCTGATGAGGCTGGACATTATTATCCAATCAGAATCTCTGCAGTCTTAACCCCTTTGACTGACAGCAAGACCCAACTTCCTGCCTGACCTGTCACTAACGAGGAGCAATGGCCGCCATTAGGAAAAACAACTGATTCTTGATTTTTAAAATCACAGTTGCCAACAGCATAGAAGGCATATCTACAGTTGCAAAAACCAAAGTAAGTAGACCATTACTGCTACATACACAGTATAACATCTTAACCTTATTGCTCTTCCTTGTTTCATGAAAGAGCTGATAAAAAATCCTTGAAATGTTGGCTTCACAGTCAAAATGAAAAAAATTTCAAGTCCATTCCCTTAAATAGAATATGTAATAAAGTTACTTATTGTTAAGTTACGAGTTAAGTTGTGTTTTATTAACACTGATTTGTAAAAGTGATATTTGGTTCCTTTTCTTTGACAATATTAAGCAAAGATGGCATTGTTTACATAGGTGTGCACTGAACCATGACTGCTGGGAGAGGAGGGAGTGGACAAGCCATTACATAACAGGAAAGAGCTGGCACTGAAAGTATGTTCACCTAATTCTTCAATAAACATGCAGTGTATTTCTCAACTGGTTAGATTAGGAATCGCATCAGAGGGTTCACTCCAATTTACAAATAGATAGTCTTGATTAATTGTAATTTCTTTTCGTGAAAACCCAGACAGGCTGATTGTCTAATATATGGTGTGGGAGGACTTGATACTATTTGCCATTTAACCTGAAATTGATAGTTGGAATTTGCGATCAATAATTGTTAGACAATTAAGTTGTTCCCAGTTTTAAGTTTGATCACATGAATTTTCATTTGTTTTCATTTCATAACATGTGATTAGCATTACATAATTTGTATGTATTTATTTGAATATCAAATTCATTTGATAAAAATTACACTCATAAATGTTAGTATTGCTGAACCTACATTTATGTTAATATTTGTAATACAGGATTATTATACAAATTGTTAGAGCACTTTATACTTATTCCTGCTATTGAACTTGAAAAATGTTTTAAGATAGGAAAAAGTTATCGGTGAACATTTTGGATTTTCTGTAACTTTAAAAGTTTTTACCAACCTTTGGAACAATTGTGAAACAATTACTTTATCTTTATATAAATTAAGTATGGTTTTCCTTAAGATGACTGTATATGATAAATGCTATTCTTTTGATATCATCATCATTATTGGTTATTTGTACATGTATTGAAAGTTGCAAACACACATACATGGACACCTTTTGGCCTCACAGGATGAGAACTAATAAACAAATGTTTGAAAGATTTTTAAAGCCTGATTGATAATTCTGCTGCTTTTTTTATACAGGCAGACAGATTTAGTTTACTTCAGTGTCACAAATTAAACTAGTACATCAATAAAACATGTTATAGTATTACTTTAGTTTGTTTAACAACCACCCATTGTTTGGCATATGAGACATTATTAAAAACAATACAACATTTAGATACTTTATACAAGGGAATGAATAGAGGTAATGAAAGTTAGAAACTGTTTACAAGAAACAAGTTTAATCATATAACATTTTTAAAACATTGCTGTTACTAGTTTTGTGCTTAAGTGTTTGCTCATTTATTCTTTAAGATGTTCACTGAACCAGAGAATACACAAAGCTGGCAAGATGAAGATTCACAGGGGGATTAAGAGACAGTGTCTTCACAGTAAGTACATTGAATTGTTACATAAACAAACAGATTGATAAGTGACTTCTGATCAGTTGATTTACTGATTGGAGCCACATATCAATTTATTTGTTAATTGCTTGATCTAACTGATTTCTTTGTTAGGTCTGAGATCTTTTTACACTGTTTGGTGTCTTTCTGTTTGTAACAAGCATTATATTCTGTTTCAGAATGAAGACCAGTCAACTAGTCATCAGATGTCAACACAGTGAAAAGGATTTTTTGGATTTTTTAGGATTGTTTATTTACTTTTTTATTGAAAAAATAATTATATGCATTCCTAAATAATCACATATGTACATAATTTTCATACATATCTAATTTTGTTAATAATATTTTAGCATTGTTAAAAGTTTTCAACTAAAATAAGTGATTTCTTGTAATTAAATTGTTGTGATGAATATTCCAATAGTCTATCTCGTAATTGTTCAGTGATTTCATTCTTGATAAATTTGTGTGTATAGTCTTACAATTAAATCTATAAATATTGTCCATGAAATTGCCACCAAGAAAGATTTTGATTTTACATTCTATTAAAACGTTTTAATGATTGTGTGATTCTTTTGTCATTGTTTGAAGGCATGCTTTTAGCTTCAATGCTGGTACTATTTTATGACTGGGATGTAATATTGCAGAAGCTTCTGAACGATCTTCAACAGCTGCTTTAGAAGCTTCTGCCAATTTGCGGTATGTGGAATATCGGTAAAAGCATAGCCAGAATCATAATTCATGACGGGATGCATGTGCATACTTGTTAGAGGCATTGGTGGGTGGCAACATTAATGACACTAGGGAGTATACACATAAATCTAGCGAGAATGCAGACATCCCGTCCTGAAGGTTGTATCAGCATGCTCGTTAAAAGCAGTGGCTGCTGTAAACTTTTACGACCTTCAGGATGCATCCACATAGTCTCTAGAGGCACTGGTTGCAGTAAACTTTTACGACATAATTACACCTTCAAGGATGCTTCCACAGAGTCTCTAGAGGGACTGGTTGCAGTAAACTTTTACGACATAATTACACCTTCAAGGATGCTTCCACAGAGTCTCTAGAGGGACTGGTTGATGTAAACTTTTACGACATAATTACACCTTCAAGGATGCTTCCACAGAGTCTCTAGAGGGACTGGTTGATGTAAACTTTTACGACATAATTACACCTTCAAGGATGCTTCCACAGAGTCTCTAGAGGGACTGGTTGATGTAAACTTTTACGACCTCCTTACACCTTCAAGGATGCTTCCACACAGTCTCTAGAGGCACCGGTTCCTGTAAACTTTTATGGCTACAATCACTTTTTGAAGATGCATCCACACCATCGCCACAGGCCTGTACACTTTACGACTTTTCTGGTGAAGGTGAAAATGTACTTGCGGATGCACTTGTGGCGATGGTAAAATTTTGCTTGCGGAGATGCTGTGAATGCATCTTGAGAGGGGAATTTTTTTTATAGGGGATATCACTCTGGTTACTAAAGTAACCACTCACATTTTAGTTGTGAAACAACACATCAACAATTAATTTTGCAAATCATTTGTACAACATCCATCACATCTTAGAAATATATTTAGATCTTATCTTATACTATTATATCAATTTGATATTATGATTGCTTTCATACAGGAAAATATGAATTGAATTATCAAAAGACAGTAATAATCAGGACCTATCCTCTTAACTTCTGATAGAATTCAGCAGTTTTTCTGTGCAACCAAACAAAAATCCTGATTTACTGCAATCAAATTCATTTGTGCCATAAGTGATGTTATATGAACTGAACTAGATCTGTACTGCTAACCTTAGGAAAGACAAGAGTTCCTCATTTGCAATATAGGCAAAAAACTTTTGACTATTCAGTAGAGTCTGTCACCTTGCAATGTTCACTGATAGTTGTGATTTTTAGAAATGAGCCACTAGGTCAGTGGTTAACCTAGGAAAGACTAGAGTTCCTCATTTACCATATAGGCAATCACATTTTTACTGTATTGAATAGAGTCATTGACCTGTATTGAAATGTTCACTGCTTGGATGTTTCTTTTAGAAATGAGCAACTTGCTGTTACAGGGAGTTGATCCACCCTTCTGAAAACCTATGAAGACCAATTAAAGCTAATGATTTGAGTTAGATCAAGTGCACAACCAAAGCAGCAATGTTAACCTTCCTCCCCCTCCTTGAAAGTTTAATGGATCAGCTTAAGTGTTTGATATTATCAATATGCAGTAGAGATAATTGCGCAAGTTATGATTGAATACCTTCTGCTGAGAGAAAATGCACACTTACAGAAAACCAGTGTATGGTTTTGGCACCACTTAGCATATTTGATGCAACATATGCACAATATTTGCATTGTTCTACATGAACTCCTGAATTTGTTAGTGCCAAATTAACTTATTGTGAGTGATCAGTTTACAGGAATCTCAAATTGTTAATGAAATAATCAAGGCAAAAGTGAGTTACTCTCATATACCCCTCTTGTAGTTTGCCTGCCTTTAGGTATCATTGATAATTTGAAAAATGTATAGTTAATTATATCAATGTGTGAGGATCACATTGAAAGGGAAAAATCAAACTTGTAGTTATCAAGTCATTAATATATGCTTTGGAAACATAACAAAGTCGTATTGGAATATAATAATCCAGTATTGGGCACTCAACAAAGATAAGCTATTGTATCTAATATATTAGGTTTTCAATATTCCAAATATTCAAATCAAACGAATATTTTGAACACATAAATAGTTTTAAATATACTTCATCTGTACCAAAACAACATCAAACATTGGCAATAATGGGTTTTGGAGCAGAATATCAGAGGTCAGAATTATACACATTGATATGAAAGCATCAATAAATAAAACTGCAGCAAATCAGTAATTAATGGCTAGCCAGATTTATTTACAATATTCACAATTGATTAGACTACAACCAGCGGACAGGCAGGACATGTCAAGTCCGTTTGGCCTCCAGCCAATAAGGTAATAATAGTCATCGATCAAGCTTAAAACAGTGGCTCTGATATGATGTTATTCATGCAGTTCATAGTGTTATGGCTACTACTCAATTATTCACACAGTTCCTTTTTCATCTACATCAATTCCATACAACCTTACTGAAATACACATTCTACTCAATCAAAGCTTGCAATTTGTATCAGACATATTCATATACTGATCAAATCAACTATCACAAGTACATCCTAGAGATAGACATAGGTATTTGGGCAGCTAGTACACAGAATTCATTTCTCCTCGGTGTCTCTCTTTGCTAGTTCAGCACGTCAATAATACAATATTACAGCCAAAAATAACAAAAGCTTGTAAATATTGTCTAGAGAAACATACTCAAGTGGCTTACCTTAATCTTGAAGCAGACAAGTATTCCAATGTATAAACAGCATATTTCCTGCAACAGAAAACACCGAGTTAGACTAGCAGACCCAGAACTTACTTTGGGCATGTACAGTTCCAGACTTCTGCTGTTATCTCACGGTTAAAACAAGCCATAAACACGGGATATATTTCACTTATCAGTCCTGGGGATTCACGCCTAGAAAGTGATTCATGAAAGACTCAGGTTTCTTAAATTTTAACTGTCTGACAGTTTTGAAGTGGTAAGAGAATGACCACACAATACGTCAATTATCCATGCATCGCACCGCTGCTGTGTCCTGTGCCAGTTATCCCTAAAATGAAAGACAACTGATCATATCCTGCTCTAAATTTATCCATGTGAGAATTAATATGAAATGTACAATGATGTTTTTGAACAGAATGACAGAGAGTAATTCATCTATGAAGATATGAATCTGATATCAACAATGTATGTTACATGGTGAACTAAAGATAAAGAGGGAATTAAAGTCTGGTTTGCCCATGAAATCATCACTTGTTTACAAAAGGTATTACAGATAAGTGGCTTGTCATCTTTGGGCGTACTGACTGACTAGCAATATCCATAATGGCTGCATGCATCACCCGATTGGTGATTATAATGTGGGCATGGACAACAGGTTAAAGAGAAATTGGTGATTCATTGAAACTTCATAATTCTAAGCTTTGATCTGTTGACATCGCCCTATATGAATCATACAGTTGGGATTGCATAACTACATGCATTTTAAAAATTTAAACAATGTTGTCATTGTGAAGACTACCTCAACTTTATACTAGTTCAAATATTTTTGAACGAAAGACATAATTATGTTTTCAAAATACGTTATTGGAAAATGGAAAATTTGAAATTTTCAAAAGAAAATTAGACAAAAGACAAGGACTATTTGGATTAATATGGAAAGGACCATCAATCTACATTAAGAAATTCAATAGCAAACAGATTTCAAAATATTAGGTCACATTTAGCAAGCCATGTAAACAACCTACATAGAAGAAACAAATTATAGAGATATGTCCGATCTGGCCTATGAGGTTTTCTATGGTTTGGAGATGAAGAGGATTCTACATAAGCAAAAATGGATCAAAAGTATTAAGAAGGGTCTTCTATCATTCTAGAACAGATGTCATAGAATTAGATAGATATTCAAGATTTCTCCCTGTGACTAAGTATCAAAGGCCTCTCACTAATCAAAGTTGAAGCCTATGCCCTAGTTTGGTACATGTGTCCTGGGCAAAGATTAAGCTATCATGGTCAAACCTCAATTGAATGGTTTCATGATAATGACTACACAAGACAAGTATCAGCCAATTGTCACTCTCAAGAACTTGTGTCTTAAACTTTGATGAAAATTTCAGTCAATGTGTCAATGGTGAAGATTAATTTGTATTTTTGTGTAATTCTGTAGAAATGCATACATAGGTTAATTCAAAGTATAATTTAAAGTCCTAGAAGTGACTGATCAGTGTACATGGCCAATAATGAAGTTGTTGGAATAAGTGTCCACCCCGAGATCAAGACTATAAAACTAAAATAATGACCTCATCAACATAACAAGGCATGGATATAAAAGGTTTCAAAAGCCTATCAATGACCAACAAAGGTTTCTGCCAAGGTTTATATGGTCAGCCCCATTGTGACAGGATAAAGTCGACCAACATACCAAGTTATGGACCATAACTTCAGAATATAGTCATCAAATCACCCCCGTAAAGATAAGGTGGAAAAATAACTTAATAATTCTACAAATGACATCTAAAGAGAAAGTTACAAGTTCAAGACAATCATATTGAATATCATATTACGTACAAGATAAAACATGAAGCCATGACTATATTTTGAGAGGTTAAACAATGAAATAATAATTCTCCCTTTTTATCCAATAAGAGTTATTATGCGACCTATTGTGCTATTCTGCCCCCAGTTAGTCCTGTTTATTACTGTTCTCTAATGTTAATAATTGCATTTAAGTAAGTGAGATTAAATATTTCTTATCTCACTGGGATAGAAATCTGCTAATATCAAATCTTTGCTCAGGAGCTTAGCCTTAGAATATAACTATCTTCAACTTACAAATGTCATACGTAAAGACAATGTTAGACTGAATTATGTCTACATCAATAAGGGAAAAATAATACTGTTACCTTAATTTGCTACAATAATGAAATGATCACCTAGTAAAACAACTTAAGACAAAAATATGATTTTGCCAAAGTAAAAATGTGCCATAAAAAACAAATTCAACTCTAGTCTTGAAATATCCATAGTTTATAACCCATAGTCTATATTACAAATATAACCCAATGTAACCACAGACACCGAGTGCCAGAATGAAAACCAACCAACATCGTACCAACTGTCCAGCTTGATCATAAAACTATGGATTCTTATTATTCTAGGAAAGATTAAGAATCGGCAATCGTGATTGTCAAGAGGTACACTCCACTAATATCAGTGGATATCAAGGACTCATCTGACCCACATCATACCAGTACACTGACGCATCCAATACGCTACAGATTGACTTTGAGAACTCTCCAGTCCTAGAGGCACAAACAGCAGAGTAAAGTACAGAGTTCTCAGTGGGAAGACAGGTCCAGGAGGGTTTAACACTTTGCCTACACATTGCTATTCCACTGAGGTTGTAATCTGCCAGAACAGTTTTGAATTTGACATTTCGGTCAATTATGTGCATTCCTTTGAGATGAAATGTGACAAAAACTGTTTGATTTTTGACAGTCGTGCCAAGAGGTTAATCTTCATAAGAAAATTTGCATAAACTGTTTTTCTAGAATTTTGCTTCTTGAAGTACAGATCCTCTGATGTCCATGGTAAAGATGATAATTATGAAGACTTTATGAAATATTATTGAAATATAAATTATTACTGGTTTAATTTGTAGTAACGATCAAGACACACTTAATGGTTATGATCCTCAAGATTACGTATACACACATTAGGATTAAGGTATTGACGCTCAGTTGTTCTTAAGGGATGATGAAGACATAATCAGTAGGATTCCTTTGATTGAGGTCAGGCTCCTGCATATCTATTACACCCACTATGAAGTTTACATACATTCATGATAGCTAGAAAAGCCAATATTTCCAATCTATTGAAGCTATGATAATCCTGTCTTGTCTTGACAAGCTCCAGACAGTATTTATAGGTGTTCACAACTTATTACAGCTTATAACACGTATATGCTGAAGTCTTCAGCATTAATGTCTGCATCTGTGATAATAAATCACAGTTTTGGTGAAAGATGTCCATTAAAACAGTCTAATAAAAAGTTTTTTTCAAAGCTACCCATGATAAACACTTAAGCATCAACACCAATTCATAAACCTAGAAATATACAGGTCAAGATATTTTTTTATTTCATTTGTAGTGTTTTAGAAATTCTAATGGTTATGCTGTCTATTGAGAATATTGGGCATCCCCATTTTTCAAATATGCATACATATTTTGTCAACATACAAAATGTCTAAGCAATTATGTTGAGTTTTCGAGCTATACATTACCATAAACATTTTTTAAGTCCATTTCCATATTGTGCAAAGTATCAATTTGCTATTACCTTTGAATCATCAGACATACAATTTATCAAAGTAATTTTGCTGCATTTCTCTAGTTGACAATTATCATGAGCCAATTTTTTTCCCAATAGTTCATATTGTCTGTGGTACAAATATTGCAGACTCACAGATAGAGTATATATGTCTAAAAAGACAGTTTTTCACATTTTCTGATATGATTTGTCTTAATGACTGAATATATTCTGAAGATGTTATTTGAAAGAAAATTTTCCAAAGAATAAAATTCTACATGGTATGTTCTAAATAAAATGTTGCACATATCCATGAAATTGCACAAACGGAAATATTGGATAATGGGATAATTTTCCCTTCCCCTGAAAACAGAACAACAAATAAAAAGAGAGGAAAGCATATCCCTTGAACAACTAATGACATCATACATTGAGTGTGTTACATGCCTACTGATAAATTTTGTTGAGAACCTTAAAAAATCACTTTTTGTTTAGTTCTGACCTAACAAAACCTACCCATCCAAGTCAAATGCATATTCACAAAAGCATATTGACATCATCAAACATCAATTATTAATTGAATTAAAGAAGATGGGTAATAAAAATCTTACACATGCAAATGATTTCATTCAATTAAACAATCTTCAGAGAACTTAGGGACTGTTGTTATGGATGAATTGATAATGGTCTGATCACATAAAATATGACTGAATGTACATGAAATGAACAAGATGAAAAAGACAGGAGAACCAGTGAACTGTAACTAGGGGAAACAGATGGCCTTCATATGACCTTGTTCTGGACTGTTAAAGGTCATCCTTGAATATCTGATCAATATTTGATGAACATCTTTTTATTTGTTTTTGTCAGGACAAGCATTGTCTTGAAACTAAACATGATTTTCTTGATTCAATCAAGTTTAGATAAATATGACAATGTGTTATTAGAATTTGAAATGCAAATAAATGATTTATTAGTTATAAATGAATATTCATGATAGATAAAAGTATATGGCTTAAGATTATTATGATATTAATGTTTCAATATGAAATAATGATCACAACCTAAGAAAGATATTGAGTCTTATAGCTTATGGCACCCAGAAATGTATTTTGGAAATTAAACAAATTGCATAATTCATTTCATACTTGTCAGCAAATTTTTTTATTTTTTATCAGATCACAAACCCACTTTTCAAAAAACCAATTTAACAAAGTCCATTTTAGTCTGGGGATCAATTTCAATAGATTGAAATTTCCTGTACAAACCGTGAAATGAGATAAAAGTTTACTGGTTTGTCAACAGACACTTCCCAAACGGACCTCCCATTTTCTGCTTGTATTTACCAGTTCTTGTCATGTAGAACACGCCTGGTTGTCAGTGCACATATCCCACTGATCAAACTCCTTTTGAAATTGACACAAATCCATTGCAGAATGAATATTACAAACACTTTGAATCTCATTGTAACTTCCTGTAAAGCAAATAGAGGGATAGTGAAGATCTCCAGGGATCATATCAGCACAATTATTTTACAAATGTAGCCTGGAATGGGAACCTATCAAAACTAGATCTTCTCCATACATTATTGTTGATTCATCACACGACAGATATGTACTATGTAGTCTTTGTAGAACCAGTTTCAGCTTCTCTGTCAAGCAAAGAGAAAAAATATTTCTGTTCATGACAATTTTTTGCATCAAATATTCTTATCAGTAATCTCTTGATTTTAAGATTAACATGTGCGCTCTACAACATTTAAAACTTTAAAAATATCAAAATAAAATGAAATTCTTAATAATTGATAGAATTGTTATTCATCATTTCATATCTGTTTCTGTCTTTATTGCTCACTTATTTTTGTAAATGCATACGCTAAAATTTAATAGAACTTATTTGAAAATTGAAGGAAATTTTTAAAGTCACCATTTTCAGTTGATTGCAACATGTGTTGTAATTAATAGAGGAGCAAAACATGTCACATCTGACATCTCCAAATTCACTCAGATCAACTTCGCCCACGCTTATCACTTCCCCAATTTCCCTTCGGTCATGACGGAGATTGTACAGAAATTATCTTACTGAATGATTTAAGCGAAAGGAAATGTCTATCTTTGGACAAGTTATCTTGAATGGGTCATTCAGTTCTAGCCAGAGGAAATTTTTTACAGGTGTGATATCATCTAATTTGGTTCCAAGTTTCCTCCCCTTGTTGAAGGAGAAAAAAAGACTGCCTTGTTCAACCTTTCGAGCCTGAAATACGACTTTTGACACCTGTGAGGGCTCAATGACAACTCTCCAGCCAAGGGACACTGTTCTCTATGTACAAGTTCCCCTAATTAGGAAATCAGATGGACATGGATTACCATATGGGAGCGGAATTTCTTCGCCTTTCTGACCATCATCTCAGTTCTATACAGTGCTTGACTGTGGCGCCCAGTGGGAGTTAAACAAGCAGCAAAGGTCACGATCTTTACTGTCTAAAAACATAGCACCTGGTGAATCACCTTTGCCCTCAGGGAAACTCTGCATACTGCCTTTCATGTCCAAGTCTTTAGATATTATAAAGCTTTGATATGCTTTGGGATTGAAGTCACGTGTTCATAGCAGATCAAAAACAACATGTTGATTAAAGCAATTATCCTATCATACAACATTTTTTTATTAAACCTTTGTTTAACTCTTACGTTGCTGAATATTATTTTGACCAGTTTTGCCCCCGTGGCTGAATTTTCCAGCACTCGCCTCGCTACCGTTACAGCGCAATTAGCCCCTGTGGCCGAATTTTCCAGCGTCGCCAGATGCGACCGTTTTAAAAACATATGGCGTGTTTACATGGCGAAATACGGACATTATCGTCGTTTTATACAAAGCTAGTCGGCGAATCCCGTGTTACAAATGGATGATACTTACTTGACACTTTGAATGAAATTTCTATCACCCCTGGAACGGTTTCTACAACTGAAGTAAACTTGTTTTCAATTCGGGCGCCGTAACTCAATAAATTCCAAGAGCGCATGCGCGAAATCAAAACGAAACTAAAGATGAATAGTTCCTCTTCACATCGATATAAAAATTATATTTATAATATGTTTAGAACGAATTTTACAAAATTTTAAAAATTGTCTTCATTTCAAACATTATAAAATCATTTAATCACTGAGTGCACACATGCAAATTATATACGGAATTGAAGTTAATTTTTTGCTCTATATTTCACGATAAATTTTATTACGATACGCCATCCTAAACGAAAGATATAAATTACGAAAACAGGGTAGTGATAAATCCCGATAACGTTCTGACCCCCACAGTAATATTACTAAGCTAATAGCCCCGGGCAAACGCACGCGCTCAGCGCGTGCAGGCGGGGTATCCCCGTTGAAACATACACTCACACACAATATAAATTGTCTTTATTTCCAACTTTATAAATCATGTTATTCGCTTTGTATACATGCAAATTATATATGGAATTGAAGGCAATTTATTCTTCTTTACGAAGAAATAAATCATAACAATCTTTTGCACTGTAATTAGAAGTTATTACCAACGAAACGTGGGTATAGCTAGTAATAAAGTCTTTGATAATCGCCTTACCGCAACATATGTCGCATCGTTTCCACACGTTTTATTTTGATGCAAATATGGGCAAATTACACATGAAAATGAAGGTATTTATTTCTGCTTTACGATGATATGAAAATAATAAATATGTACCACTTGCTTTGGAATATATAAAGTTTGCAAAGATGGTACCCTCGGGTATTTTAGAACAGATTTTGATAATTGCGACATCACTAACCGCTCCTTTATTGTCTAATTGTAATCTGCAAATTTTATATAGAATTGAAGACGATCCTTTCCTCTTTATTGTGATATAAAAATGTCGATAATGCGCTCTGCCGTTAAATGGATAGGAAGTTTAAAAAGCAGTTGAAAATAAATCGCTTCTCGGTAAACAAAATATGAATAGAGAAATTGCCTGTTTGTGCGATGCGCGCCGGATCCTTTCTGATTTTCTTGTACATACCAATTTTTCATGGCAATAAAGATTATCCTTTTCTCTATATTTTGATATATGAAATTGCAAAATTTACCGAGAAGTTTATGTGATATAAAGTGCGAGAAAATGGTAAAAACGTAAAGAATAAACAAAAGTCACAATTTTGCGGAACTTGCTGTATCTTTATTCTATATGGTGTATATAATTTTTTTATATATCAAATCGAAGACAATTATTCCTTCTTTATCACGATGTAATCAATTTCAAAATACGCCAAGCTGTTGAGAAGATATGAGCGAAAGAAAGGCACATGTCAAAATCGCCGTTCAGTTTACATGATTTGAATCGAGAAATTAGCTTTTTGTGCGGCGCTTGCTGTGTCTTTATTTATTATCGCGCATGTACACATTTTACATGGAAAGAAAGACAATCTTTCTCTCTGTCTTATGATATAAAAATTGTCAAAATACGTTGAGCACATCATGTAAAAATTGGTGTGAGAAAATGGTGTAAAACTAAAAATATGTAAAAATCACCTTTTTTTCGGCACATGCTGTATCTTCAATTCAGGTAGCGTAGTTACGTATTTTATATTGAATTGAAGACAATTTTCTGCTCTTTCAAATGGTCCAACCGGTATTGAAATCCGCCCAAGGCTTCAGAGCATAGGGCGTGCGATATAAGGTTGTGCGTTTGGTGTGAGTGCAGGCTTGTAAGCAAACGATAGCACGCGCGGGACGGTAAGCTCGTGCGAGCGGGGAGAAAGTGCCCACAGGCTATTAGCACGTGCGGCGGGGAGTGAGGGAAAATTGAGTGATTTTAACGCTTATTTTCGGTACGATAAACGGTATCAATGTTTGCATAATTTTCGGGACATGTACGCGCATTATTTAGAACACCAACGAAACAAAATTCGGTAGCTTAGCGACAGACGGACGGAAAGTACTAGCGTTGAACTGACACTACTGCCATGCAACAATTGCCCGTCCTTCGCTACTGTGAACCTCGGCGTTAATGAGCTAGCGTGAGAAAAATAGAGTTTGGATGTCGCATCTCGCCCAGAGGACATGCGGTCAAAGCAAATTTCAACCCGGACAGGCCGGGGACCCGCATCTTAAGGGTTAATTTCTTTGCACCAAAGCATATTTTTCTCAATCTTATTACTGTAAAACTTTCAACATAAACGCTTTTGAAAATAATAGAGGTGTCAGGTTTAAAAAGTTTTTTTCATCAAAATTTAAATATCACATCATCTTTTTAAATGATATCCCCCTAACTTTTAAAAGTTTCTATGGAGACTCAAACAGTTTCAAAATTAGAACAATTGCCTCTGTAGCTTTTCGGGTATTACAGTTATCCCATGAGGTAAAATCAAATAAAATACTTTTAATCACAGTTTATATTCCACATTGACAATATGAGTCTGTATGCAATATTCCAGCTTTCTATGCCTTTTGATTTTCAATTTATCAACCTTCAAATTGAAATAGTAAACAGTTTATGGATAGATGGACAGAAGGATGCAGGACTCCATACAATCTAATAAGCTCATTGGGCCTTTGAGACCAGAGGAGCTTAAATCTAAAATTGATACCATATCATTCTGATTTTCAATTTTCTCCTTTTAATGATGTTTTTGAATATTTGCCTTTTGAAATAATCTACGGCAAATAAACAAGGAAATATAAATGAGGCAAAGAGAGCACTGAAATTTAAAAGCACTTTGTTTGATTGAATGTCAGTTATAAAGTAAATCTTCTAAGAACTAACTTAAGCAATTCATTTTATCATATCAATATGTCATATTTCTGTCTCAAATTATCGATATAAAAGTTTCTGAGAACATTCTACTTACAATGATATCAAACAAAGATAAAGTTCACATATGAAATATAGATTTTTCCTTCAAGCTATTTTCAACATCAAAAAATCTACATGGACATGGTTAAAAGTTAAATATCAGTGTGAGGTAAACTTTAGAATCCATGGAAACTTAGTCTTCAAGAACATACATCATAAACTATGAAACCAACATGTGCCCCTTTGATTAAAGTAACACCCCTCCCCAACAGCAATGAGAGCAAGTGTTGATGGTCTTATTTACAGGCTCCTTAATGGACTCTTCTGTCCGGAGGGGGTTTATGTACAAGGAGCTGTGGATATCAAAGTATTGGTGAGTTGTGGTATTTAACATGATACTCTTTATGAGCCACCTTATAGCCACTTGTTGCTGTAAACACTGAGACAGAAACCGTGTAATGTCAGAGGCAACAACAACAAGGTCTGGGTCTGACAATTAGAGTAATGGTTTACTGTAGCCTTGGGACGATGTTTATTGTCATAATACACAAGTACTTGCTCAATTTGAATCAATTGTGATTAAAGGCATGTCTGAAATTCTTATCAGAGCCAACTATAGTGACGGTGCTGAGGTTTGATTAAGAATGTTAAAAGTCATTAGAAATCATTGCTTTTTATCTGTATTCAAAACAATTTTACAATCCCACACTTACCAAGGAGCCTATTCAGAAGATGTTAACTTTCTAGGACTATTGACCCTTACAAGGAGGGAAGGGCATAATTCTGATCCCCTACAGACCCTAATCAAATCTACAATTTATTATCCCCATTGGCAAAGGTACCTGCAAAAAAATTAAAGCTTTCTAAGCTAGTGGTCTTCGAGAAGAATTAGATAAAAGAAAGTTTACATTTACATGATGACATCATCCCGGTCCAGTAATTATGCCCATAGAACTTCAAGTCTGATATGTTGATTTTTTCAAGTAACCTGTGCACAAGATATAAATGCTGTGCATTTTTTATTCCTCTACACATTACACCAAAAATAATGAATTTACTTAAGTGTAGATAAATATCTAATTATCTTTTTTTGCCAATGTCAAAATTCTAGTTTTGTATCAAGAAAATTAATTGCATGTTTGTTAAAGTTTGAACCTCTTAGTAAACTAAAAGTCATTGCTTGTTTAAAGTTCTTCCAATATTTCAAACAATTTTGAGTTTATTACTAGCATTATTTCGAAAGTATAAGAACAGGTTACCTATTGTTATGGCATCACAAGTATAAAGTAGCTGTGAATTGAACATAATGCAAATGAGACTTTGGTAGAATACTCACTAAATATTCCTTCAAATAAACTATTAAATGCCAACAAGCACAATTACCAATTCCAGAAACACAATAAAAAACATCATAAGTTGTAAGGTTCCTGGACAATAGTGGCACTGAATACCATATTTGTTCACTGGAACTGTGCCTCTTGAAAAAGGACAAAATATAATTAAAAACAACAAACATAAAGTCTAAGCAATGAAGAAGACCAGATTCATGAAGCTTTCCTATCACTTTAATTACACTACTAAAAGAAAATCAAAGGTTTGATAAAATATTTACTTCAATTGCAATACATTTAGACAATTTGACCTTTCAGTCCTTATTTGCTATAAAAACAACCCCTCTTATGAAGTTCAAAGCTACAACCACCAATAACTGCTATGTATTATCACCTAATAACTTCTAATAACTAATATTAACACACATCACACTGTTTATTCAAGCTCTGATGCTTCCAAAGACAAGTCATAATTCTGTTTTCACAACAAACTCTAACAATTACCATAATTAGTTTAACACGGGGTGAAAACATCACAGCTGTTAATAAACAGAGCGGCAATAAACATCTCATCATTACACAGACACTTTATCAGTGCCAATGAATTCTGGAATCAGCCTACTATGGTCTCCATTGAAATAGAAAAGTGGGACATTTTAGCTAAAAAGAAACTTCAGTGAAATTAAATGAATTGCAAAAAGGTGTGGATCAAATCCAATAAAATTAACTATAAGTTTTTCAGATTAAATGTGTTAAATTTCAGAGGCACTTCTTCAAAACAGTTCTCAATATTTTGTTCATAACAGCGTGAGACCAATGCCAACGTTAACAGAGCCAACTGCATGCAGATTGCTAATAATGCAGAAGAAAATACAACAAATTTAATATTTAATGGAAGAGGAGAAGATTGCATGGCTGGAAACTAATGGAAACGAAACATAACAAAAGACAGCAATGATATTTTCAGCACAAACAATATATATTAAGAAATTGAGGGATCAAAAACTGGAAAAAAAGGAAACTTCAATTTTGATAATCAGTGCTGATATTAAGATCAAGGTTTTGAACTTTTTAATAATCAATGTCGCATTTGTTTGGCCTATTTGTTAAAATATAATAATGTCAATAATTTTCGAAAAACTCAGTGTCAAAACAATAACCACTTCCTTCAAACAGACATGCAAAGTCTTCCATTTTCCTCAGAAGTCTACCGACATCAAGGCCATTATACTGACATACCAAGATCTTTTTAAAAAGGTTAACAAAAAATTTTAAGATATGGTGTTACAAAATCATCGAAAAAAGACTACAAAAACCTAATCATGTTGTAATCAATCTTATGACTAATAGTGACATTGCAGTTTGAAAAAAATGTCATAATCATTGTGTATACACAAGAACTTTTTAAAAACTTAGGAACAAAGTGACATGTGTGTTAAATATATATTTATCTAACACAAAAAAAGTATGGAGCACTCATTAAAAGAGAATAAACTTTATTTTGTATTATAAAATGATCGACAAATATTAACAACACATTTGTGAAAGTTTCATTTAATAATACAGTCTTCATTTCAAGCACCCTTGGTACTGATATAATTGAAAAGAGAGGAAGCTTATTAACATTGCCAACAACAAAATTCAGTGGAATGAGTAAAACGTCTTGGTTTATCCAAAATAAGGAAACTTAGTCTGCCATCTGAATAAATTCAAATCTGATTTGCATTTAAAGTTTTCCCTGTTTAATGGAAGAAAGAGCGAAACTAAAAAAATATTTTAATGAAACTGCTTGTTTTTAATTATGAGAAGGGAGCTCTAATGAGATGAAAACATAGACAGAAGACACTTATGAGGAGATAGCACTTATTGCATTGAATATGGTAATCATATTATTGAGGAACAATATACCTTCCTGGACAAATCACAGGTGGCATTACCAATCATTGAAATTAACACAGCAATCCAAATAAAATTGTCAATGAAAGATTTGATAATTGTAATATGTATGTCCCTGACTCTTAACAAAATAAATTAACTTGACCTAATAAATGTTAATACCATACATTGGTTTGTGAAGAAGACCAACAAATGAAACTGAAGAAATGGTCGCCCCAAGACACCAATTTCACTATTAAGAGAGAATAGAACTATAAACATTGCAAAGAAATTTCTTTCTCATTCAAGTTTCTTAACAAATTTCAATAGCTTAGAGGCATAATATCCTGGAAATCACTTACTCGTTCAGCTGTCTCACTTTGGCTTCCTTCATTTGATCTTAGGCAGAGGAAAATAGGAAAATACAACAAAAACACCAGGAAATTCAATAATATTTCTTCCTGCAGCACAGAACTTGAACAAATATATAGAGGATATTGAAACAATGAGGTTTAAGATTTCTTCTTGAATTCCATGTATATCCCATAAGGTGAAGTAAAGTGATTTTTACGGTTTGGGCAATCAAAAATAACTGATATATATATAACAATAAATCTCTTAAAAATTTAACTATTATTCATTTAGTAAAGATACTATTCTATGCAATCTTTGAAAGGAGCCTCAGAGATATGGGACGTTCAGACCAAAATCTTGAAATGCATTTCAAGAGGTTTGATTTCAGACTAGTGTGATGTTAGGTTTAAACATAACGAATAACAGTATATAGGTTAAAAGACAAAAGTCATGAAATTTCCAAAATTACAACTGGAATTTAGTTACTGGCTCTGCATTTAGCTAAGACACAAATGCAAAACTGAACATGCAGCCAAAGGAAAAAATGAAATAACTTGAAATTGGTGGGCCACTGTGGCAGAACAGGGCTGAAATTGATGCATTTCTTGCATCCAGTGGTTATTAATGGCAGAAGATACTGGGAATACTGTTCATATGGAGATGAATCTTATTTCAGATTTATTTGTACGATCTTGTTCCTTGTGATACATCTTAAGACTGAAATACCTTTTCATTTCATTTTTCTGCTGATAACCATATTCAAGAAACATGAACATACACAAATGCATTATTAGTTCATCAAAAGGATTTGTCCACATTCCCATAAACTTCCATTAAGTATGAAACCAATTTAATGTCAAACTTTAAACCTACCTTTATATTCATTGTTTGAGCAAACTTCCTATGGAAAGTTGTTATTTCTAAAGGCAGACTTTAATACCATGGGTCGTCATTGCCAAACTAGATATCTGTGAATACAGATTAAACACATTGCCTTAAGGGAACATAATAACCACAGCGCCTGTGTTGTATCAGTTCTCAATTATAGCTGACACTCTCACTTATTTGACTCTCAAATCTATTAAAATAGATTCCCTGTTACAACAAAAATACATATTTTAACATCTGCTAACTGAGTGACAAGTGTGAAACTATAATTGAGGTAAATTAAGCCATTGATCTGGTATCTATCATATCCGATTACCTAGACACATACACCTCCAGCTAATCTTGTATATTCCCGCAGCTAAAGCTATTATACATACATAATTAACAATAATTACAAGTAAATCAGCGTTATAGGCATATTCTTTTACCATAAATGTTTCAGAAATAAGTATCACTTGACATGATACCCCTACAAGTGATGAACATCAATCATAAGAACAAAACATTTGATATCTACACATTGGTTGTCAATTACAATCAATCAATCTATGTATAACTAATGCAGCGATGCAGCTCTTATTAGGAAAATCAAAGAGTCTTAAAAAACATTACAGGTTGAATTAGATAATATGAAATGATATATTCATATGACATAATATAAGCAGAAAAAATATTTTTATACATTTTGAACCATATGTTGATGAAAAACAACGACAATTAAATAAAATTTTAATTAAAAGATTTTCAGGTAATTTGACCTTGGTAAACTAAAAGGTTTTTTACTAACGATCCCTATATCTTACCTGTCACATTTTGAACGGTTTCACCATTTTGAGTGACTTTTATATAAGAATCACCACTTGTTCTATAACTGTCCACTGAAAGACTATACACAAGGATATTCCAAATTATTCCTAGACAAACAAGAGGTTAAGAATTCCCTTAGTCTGACAGAGGTCTTTGCGTGTGGACCTCACTGACAAAGTCTGACAAGTAATAAAAGTTTGCTTCTTTTTAAATAATGTTCCCACACTTCTCAATATCCAAAATTCTATACTTTTGGGAGGACGTAATTATCTTTTGAATGTGTTTCAATATCTTTTATAACTGTTAGTTCAAACTTTTGGAATTTAATGGACAAATAAATTGGTATTCAAAGATTGGATGTCTATCTGTAAGGTAATTTGTGAGGAGAGAATACAATAAGAAATAGTACGGATTGCACTTTGGGACAAAACCATTAATTTCAAAGGTCAACTTTGAATGGGACCATTTAACTTGCTCTTTGTTGCTTTTGGATGCATGTTTTGATACAATTGACCTGAATATTGATGTTTTTCTCTTCATTTGGAGTGTCAGAATTTAGTTCATTATTCACATATATAGTGGAATAAGTACTATTGATTCATGCAAATATCACAGGCAACAGAGAACTCTCATTTCGCGTCAAACAAGCAGGAAATATTGAGGCAATTGATCCTAGGGGTCTTAATGAAATTGAAGGCAGCTCCATAATACAATGTATTTTCACACAATCATATCACGCCGTTAAAAGTTCTCATAAAAGTTGTACTTGGTCGGCGACACAAAATAGAAGGTAGAGTCATGTGTATGCATCATTCATAAGAGCTATTAGAAAAGAAATGGAACTAGAAAAATAACACCTCAAATTGCTTTTAGCCAACTTGAATTAATTCTTCAAATATCCATCATACTGACTAGTTAATTAAGCCATAAACCTTCATGATAAATATTGAAAAGTTTACAGTCCACCACAAATATAATGGGATTCTTTATCAAAAGAAATTCTTGAGAATACTATTTTCTTCAGAAGGGGTCAGATTTATTCAGAGTTATTTTTGGATTATCAAAGATAAAAACATTACTTTACTTATATGACATTATTGAAAGTAATACCCTTTATGTAAACAAGGAAATTGCAGAAATCCTTTAAGGATGAAAGAAAGTTCACACAATAAGAACACAATTACACTCTTAGAAATGTGAAAGCAAAGGGAAACTTATACCAAACCTCCAAAGCTTACCACTTTGTTTAACTTATACCCAGGAGATGCAGTCTCGTCACTTTTACCATGAATCTCTTTCATCTCAACATTTAAAACAACACAAACTAACTTATTAGATCAAACCAGAAACATTAACCAATGATACCATCTCAAACCAAAAGCAGAGAGCACTAAGTACCATTGGAAAGAAATACACCATTGTGAGCTGTGATCTTCTCTGTCTTCCAGTGGCTATTTGGCAAAGGTTTGTGTCTAGAAGCATCGTTCTGGCACATCCTGAAGGGCAGAGAGCTCAAGTTCACAAAGATTGTGCAAGTTGGGAGAAAATAGAGCCCTGATATCAGTGAATTAGCCTTGTTATCTGCCTAGTGGACTCTGGAAGGCATTTCACAACATGCCTGCCGACTGATCCTAACTCTGAATCAGTTTCAAGCTGATGTGACCTACCAAAGTAAATCTTTATCATTAGGACATCAATGCAAGTTCTTGGCCCATACCGAGTAAAGGGCATGTTGTCTTCCATTAATCTGTATTAAAAGTCCAGAGTGCCGGCCAGGATGATGGAGAGCTTGTCCAAGACACAGTTTCTTTGATAACTGAAGGTTCCTTTGATTTCAGGCTCTATGTAGAGGATATGATAATCATCCTTGAGAGAATGGCTTGACTTAGATCTGGGGACTTCATCCTGTTAACATTGCAACTTGTTTAATAGTAGGCGATAGATAATCCATCAACTTGCATAAACCCTGATCTCAAACCTTCAAGAGGTCATGTTATTTACATTTGCTCTTTACTGCGTAAGTATCTGACTTATGTCCTTTTGTCATACATCTTTCATGATCTTTCATTATATGATCAAAGGGTGTTGTATGGTAACCAGATGCATCAAGTTATTGCTTAGGTTTAAGGTTCAAGACAAAATTTCATGTAAGTACATATAAATTTCAATTTTGAAGTCTAAAATTAGACACGTTTACTGATGTCAGGTGATGTGTCAGTACTAGACATTGTCCAATGCCATGAGCAAATCTGGCCTTACAGTCCTCCTGAAACCTTTTCATATGTCCTGGGGGTCTAGTTACAAAAATGGTTATAAAGAGAAAAATTTTATTTTGATATCATGAAAACAATGTCTCTTAATTTCACAGTATAACTTCATGTACCAGATGGACGAGAGCATCAACGTTGACAATTTTTCTTGTCTTGTTTTTTCAGTTGGAGACTTCATTGTGATGCTCCACTTTCACCGACGAGAGAGTAAGATACAAAATGGTATCGTGGAAGGTCATAAAGCAACCTAATTGGCTTAAAACTTTGCCTTTTACTTATATTTTAACTCAAAAAAGAGAATTTGAAATTTCAATATTTATCCTGAAAGAATAAATAAGGTCCTTTCTGCAACATTCTTGTGACCAAATTATCAATCATAGTATATACATAAAAATTGAATTCAATACACAAATGATACACTGAGCTAAAATGTTTGCATATGTCAATTACATCTTTAGCTTGTGAGCTACTGGAAACAATTAAAAGGATTTACCCTTTTTCAAGTTCTTGTATAACGAAGAAGTGTTACATAGGGGTCAAGGAAAACAGCCTTTGTTCAAAAGAAAAGCGGGTAATTGACATAACCCCATCACCACTTCAATTTCCAAAAGACCTAATGGAATTTGATCGTAGTAAAAATCATTTACCTAAAATTGACAATGTCTAGCCAGAGACTGATAAGATCTCACAAATGAGTGAACAACCAAT
Organism: Phorcus lineatus; assembly: GCA_921293015.1. Taxonomy (NCBI): domain Eukaryota; kingdom Metazoa; phylum Mollusca; class Gastropoda; order Trochida; family Trochidae; genus Phorcus; species Phorcus lineatus. The sequence goes on from OV121082.1 coordinate 42,980,520, forward strand.
TTCACACAAAGTGAGCCAAAATGACTAATAAAATACTTCATTTCCATTCTTGTAGGACACATATCCCATGACCGAAGAAACTAGATATAACAGTAAATCGGATTTCAACAGGTGACAGTCTATGAGCATGGCTTAACTGCAACCATCCATACAGAATGTCATGTTTGATATGAATATGCATCTTAAATATTCCTGATGACAAAAATGCCAGTTCTAGTGTACATAATTTCAGATGTTTTACACAAAAAAAATACTTTTTAGATTGACCAAAAATTTTCAAGTTAATATCAAAATGTTTAAATCTTTTAAATGAAATCAGTGAATGGTAAATATCCTCAGTGCAATGTGCTAATGGTACGTCTTGAAAACACATATTTTGGGTATCTTCATGAAGCTACCAAAGTTCACATAAGTAGAATAAATACCATCCTAGAACTTGGTTAAAATATTGAAAATATCCTTCCATACTGATAGATAACAGTCAATAAACCTTGATATTGTACAACTATTATATACAAAATAACACTTAATACTAAAGTGAATTTTTGAAAGAATACTTTTTTCCCAATCAATTGTATTTTCTTTGTAATATTCCATAATCAGAAAACTGTTTTGAAGTCCTACAAAGCTAATAGAATTTGTAAACATAATCCTGCAAATGAACCTCATCACCTTCCATTGATTGAGCATGGTACTTTAAACCTACCACACAAACCTTGTTGTCATTTTGCTCTCTATGGCGACATTACTGCCAAATATTGACTGCACAGTTGTACACTAATTTTGTGTTAACCAATGAAAGAATATACCACAGTAGTTCTGCCAAGTGGACTCTACCATGTTAATTCAATAACGGCTAATTTGCAGTATTCAAGGAGAAGTTTCAATCAGGAAAGCTGGACTTACATCGTAAATAAATTATTTTTTCTCTCAGACAAACACATCAAAGGCAAATGACTACAACTGTCTTATCTGGGCATCTGCAATTGACGTAACTGGGTTTTTACTGACAGCTTGTCGAGATAAGTGTATTTCTTCAGATATATATGCTCCATTCAAGTTGCTAACTTTGTAAATCTTGGTAATTCACACTGAAAAAACAAATTATCCCTTTTATGAACTTGAATTCAATATGTTGACTATTTTAAATCATCACATTTGTTTTCAGTCATAAAACAAAAAACATGAGTTATGAAAAGTTGTGGTGTAATGATTCATTGATAGTATAGATGTTTGCATCTTCTACTCCGCTATACGAGTACATCAATACAAAGCATGTTTAGACAATATATATATCTATATTGAGAGGGTCCATGACATATTCCAATAAGATTTATTATGGTATTATATATAGTATTATTTACAAAAACATTTTTTAAAACAAAGAACTGTGTAAGCTGACAAAGTAAAGTTTTCATTCTATTTTAAAAACATTAACAGTGATTGGACAAACAGACAATATATATCATTTCATGTACTTTATAAAAAATTTCAGTCTCTATGATTCTGTGACTTCAATTCATGTAATGTTTATGACAGGTTGATATATATAGATCTAAGAAATAACATCATTTTTGAATGTGCTCTTTATTCTGCTTTCTTAGGCTGTAGAGCATTTAGATACGTAATGTATAGTAACCATGATAATCATTGATACTTCCATGATATATTGTCTCACATCATAAAACTGAAATCAGGATATACTGTTTCGGGACTAAGACCCTTTTATACAGGTCTAGTGAAAAGGCTTAAAATTGAATAAACAGAAGATGTCAGATTGAGGTATTTACTTGATGGATCTTTGATTGATGTTATACCCATAGTAAACATTTATCCCATAAAACAGACACTTGGTGCAGTTGAAGGTGTCAAAATCAATAACTTTAAGCTATGTGCAGGATGAAAAATGGTTGAGAAGATGAAATCATACACAGGTATGCATTTGAGGGGTCTTGGATTATTGCACATAGTAAGTTGTCCTTTGTAAACATTTATTATATAGGAGAGGTTCTCAGGGGCAACTGGATGTGGTGAAGTTGAGCAGTAAAGTTGGTGGAAGTAGTTGTATATCAATAATCATTTGATCATGATATGAAGTGAAGTGATGAGATTCTAATTTTACAGTTTAAAGACCAAACAGGTACAAAACAGAGTGAGGCTAACGTTCTTTCGACAGATTGTTCTGACAAGGAAATATTGAATTGTCCAGATTCATGTTTTCATTAGATATTTGTTTCCAACATGTTGTAGGTATCTATTTCTTTTAAACACACACGTCTCTAACAGCCTGTAATGTATTGACGGTTAGTTTAATCTTGTCAACATGACCTTGATTCTGTATTTTTTCAAAGGTGTCCACTATTTCATTTTAGTTACGGTACTAAATGACATTTATGTTGTAGTTCTATAAGCACTAATATTAATATTTGGCCATTTATTCAATGCCTTTATGTTAAATTCACATATGATTGAAATTAAAAGAAATTACTGCTTCCTAAACTTTAATAATTTCAACTAATTTACAATGCAGACTTTCAAATTAATATAAGAAATAATCATCTTTTACAAAAACATTGTTTAAAAGTTCTTTAAATTTCATTGAGTCACTTTCAGAAAAGTTTACATGACAAAGTGGAAATGGACATAAATAATTGTAAAGCAACTATCAGGGGACAGAACGTAAAGTATGCAGTAGTTATACATACCATTATCGTTCCTCTGGGAGTCTCAATCAGATCTTCCTTTTCACAGAGAGCAAAGAAAACAAGTTGTCAGAGAAGCCTAAAGCAACACATCTCCACACCAACCCTCATCATATTCAGCCAAAGCAAGTCCCTAGAGCATGCAGTGACATTTTCTCATTTTGCATTTCATTTTATTGTTACAAGCAGTCAAGTCATGGTGAAATCCTTAAAAAACGTCTTCCCTTTAACCAGATATTCTGATTTACAATTAAAGCACCATTCAAGAAGTTAGCCATGACAGAGCGTAACTTTACGAATAGAATGTCAATAAAGTAAGATTACACTGACTTGGCTCTCCTCACTTAACCCATGTGCCACCATCGCTCCAAAAATAATCAAACATTCTGCCATAACCAATCGTGCGATTTACATCGAGAAAAGCTTCTTACAACAGCCTTGAGATCAATTTGTGCTCTAACTTGATTTTATGTACCCTCTCAAAGGGATAAGAAAGAAGAATGGATTTTTCATTATTGAACTCATATGTCCCAGAATGTGCTTCTACCAGTAGCACTAGTAGCTATTGCAAATAATTCACGGTCTTGCAATGGTCCTGATATTAACCCCTTGACAATGAGATCTAACCAGGTGTCAGCTTCAATAGACATTAAAATGATAGAAGTGTACCAAAAGCCAAGGTAGATTGGATTCCTCTACACTAGAAATACCTCTGGGTAAAAACACAGTCTGGCATTAAATGTAAATGTGGATCTTACTCTATTTAAGGATTGAAATATCTGACAGACAAACCTTCTGAACTGATGACATTTGGAAATGGTATTTACATTACAGTGAATATTCAATTTATTTGATTTTATTGACGGAAGTAATAGGAATCTCCTTCAGCAATAAATGACATTGCATTAAAATAGATCATACAATTCAATGAAAGGCTTATTCTTACAAATCCTGGCTAGATGAAGTGAAAGAGGCCAACTGAAGAAAAGATTATGTTTGTAGAAAACATCATAAACATGATTAATTATAACACTGGAACTCAGTAACCAGTTCTGCATCAAACTGATAATGCATCCCAACTGATGAAAGAATAAGCATATACTCCAAAACATCATGTATTTCACATAAAAAGAAATACTTATTTGAAACTTAAACTTCAAATAAAGAAGTTGTTTTCAAGAAAATCTTGTCTTTGTTATTAATGTGACTTCCAAATGCCCATCAAGATTGGTAATGCAGATTTTTTTTCAATACTTACAGTATCCATCTTGATAACTTTAAATTTTTAAATACATTGCAACAAATAACTTAAATGCAACCTACAAATGATCATATCACATCATAAGTTCTGACATCTTATTACATATAAAATTGTAATAACAAACAAGTCCTTTGCTTAGATGTTTGGAAAGTTTATCTACACCTTTCTTGCATAGATTCTGTCATTTTTACCTTTAAATTTTACACTTGTGCATCAACGTCAGAGCTGTAAATGAAATTTGCAAAACAACCACAGTGACAATAACTGCATTGCTGTCTTCCATGAAAGTAATAAATTCGAGAAGAACGTCCTAAGTCAGTTGCAGGAAATAATAAGTTCTACAAGAATTTCCAAATTCGGTTGCAGAAAATTGGATTTTTTTGTCATCTCCTTAAAAATATCCCTGGATGACTATGATAATTTTAACAAAAGTTGCACGTACCGAGATGTTACATAAGTCGACAGGTAATAAAAACAAGTGAGGTGAGAATCTTAACCCACAATCAGATTAGAGAAGAGAAATTGAATTGGTCTATATCTGTCATACTTCCAAATAAGACTAAAAAAACTCTAATTTCAAAAGTATTAAAAAATTTGCAAGTTAATAGCTAAGAATTTAATGTCAGCAATACATGAATGTTCATGTTGGAAAATATTAGAGCATTATTCTGACATTATAGCAGAGAGTGTGATAGGCTCTTAGTGCTAACATTGATTATGGCTTTCATGAAAAAAAAGACTACATTATGAAACGTAAAGAAAACGTGTTGCAAATAACATTATCAAGATTTACAAGAAATACTTTTCTTCATGATTTGCTAACGAGAGTAATTGATTCACTAATGCAACGCATCAATTTCATAAAACATGAATATATTATTCCTCTTATTACCATTGCATAAGTGAATTGATTTCCAGTGTACAACTCTTGACTATTTGAATAAATTGACCATCAAGATCTTTCCGGTTTTCTTGCAAATCAGCCAGAGATTTATTCCAATTCCATTTTTTCTTACAAAAGAGCATGAAATTCACTGGAACAAATTGGTTCAATCTTGTCCTGGCCCCTCTATCAATATGTCTGCCCTCATACTACTGCCAAGAGTCGTCAATGGCCACACCACAAATGTGACTCGAGACACAGAATTAGCCGAGAACATCCCTGTTCAACCCCCTCTTGTAACTGTCCTCACCTTGTAAATAACATTCACTACCTTACCATTCAGTTGTAATAAGACAGTTCCAGCATCTAATTTCCTTGTCTATCAATCTTTGCAGCAATCAATAGGAGCGTTTGTACACCTAATGATTGGGTCGAAACTAAACGCGCTAATCCAATATGAAAACGTGGATCAACAGCAGGTGATTACGTTAAGAGCACAATCAGCGTATTTTAGTTCCTATTTATTTCGTGAATGGTTGACGCCAGAGTGCACTAGAATTAAAAGGACATTTGATGAAATCATCAAAGAACTGCCCCCTTGCTACAGAAGGACGTACCAACTATCCTTAATGCACAATACCAATAATTGTTGTATTGAAAGCAGAGAAGAACCCAAAATATTCCCAGTATTTGCTAAATAAAGTTCCAACATTGCATGATGAATGAATCAATATATTGATGTTCTTCAATTTGTCAAGTGCAATTGTTCTGTGTAATTGTGATACCATGTTGTACTTTCAGGAAAGCGTCAGCTCAATTTAATGTCCACCATTTCAGGAAAATATTTCCCTCAAATTATTTTATCACTTAATGGATTACATCCATACTCAGCCATTTACATCAAGATTGAGATCTGCCTACATGAATCCAAGTAACGCAATTAATATTTTGTGATGCATGCTCAATGACTCTGTCAATATTTGCCGATCAATTATTATTGAAACACTGTATTAGATGCCTATGTCAACCCCTGTGGCTAAAAACACAATCATTTTTCATCCACAGACAGTTAAATGCAAAATAGAACTTTTTAACACCATACTGACATGACAATGAAAATAGAATTCAGAATGAAATAAAAAGTAACACATTAATAGATTTTTAAAAAATTTAGATATTTAATCTTGATGCAAAGGGATCATGAGAAATCTTGTGATGTGTAACCAACGAAGAAAATTTGACTTTTTTCATGAATGCTACATATAAACATATATATATAAATACATATATCAAAGATCTAGGGGCGGGATAGCGCAGTGGTTAGCGCATTCGGCTTCGAATCCGTGGTTCGAATCCCGCCAGGGGCTCGGCAACTTTGTCTGCAGTAGTGAACTGTTCTACACGCAGTCAGGTTTGGGTGCAATGCTACACTGAAATTCAGCGCAGTAGCACCCATGGTTCGCTAGTTCCAGCCGATGCTCGCAGGTTTCACTGCAATGCATAGCCACAATGGTGTTGCGGGCTTTCTCCCTGCAATAATACTAGCAGCCGCGATATAAGTGAAATAATCTTGAAAGCGGCGTTAAACACCAACTCACCTCACCTAACGTCAAAGATCTATGCAATAATACAGTTTACACAGTGGAAGCACTTAAAACTTTCATGATATCTATAAATTCAGTTATCATTGCCATTTTCATCTCTTCCTGTCATTGTTTTTACTTACACATGCTAAATCTTAATATGATGGTTATCCAAGCTGCAATGGGTTGCAAGAGGTAAAACAAACTTAATCAAAATGTTGAATAATCTTGAGATCTAGAATAGAATGGTCCATGCTAACTGATTTCAGTCTCAAGAGTGACATTGACTCCAAATATGCTAGTGCAAAGACATATTTAATAACTCCAGGCTCCATCCAAGTGATTCATATTGGCAATTTGAAATCTAATGGACATTCTATAGACACTTAAAAAATCATTTCAATACTTATCAAGAAGTTATTTCAATATCAATCCCAGTTGACAAAGTGATATCTACATGAAGACAACCAAAGCTTTCATAATACACTCAACATTATAGCTTTAATCTGCAAAGCTTGTTAAACTGTTTGTATATCTTATAAAGAAAGGATCATGAATTGCCATGAAGTGTTAACAATTAGAGATTTTCCCATGTTTGGATGTACCAAAGTAACACAATGCTGGCAGATTTCTCACATCTGCTGAAACAGTGATGATCCCAACTTACAATTTAGTGATGATCCAGCTTACAATTGGTGATGATCAAATTTCCAATTAAATGATGATTCAACTTACAATTTAGCGATGATCCTGCCTACAATTTAGTGATGATCCAGCTTACAACTGGTGGTGATCACACTTACAATTTAGTGATGATTCCATTTACAATTTAGTGATGATCCCATTTACAATTTAGTGATGTTCCCATTTACAATTTAGTGATGATCCAATTTATAATTTAGAGATGATCCCACTTACAATCTAGTGATGATCCAGCTTACAATTGGTGGTGATCACACTTACAATTTAGTGATGATCCCATTTACAATTTAGTGATGATCCAATTTATAATTTAGAGATGATCCCACTTACAATCTAGTGATGATCCAGCTTACAATTTAGTGATGATCCCATTTACAATCTAGTGATGATCCAGCTTACAATTTAGTGATTAAATCCAGCTTGCAATTTAGTGATTATCCCATTTACAATTTAGTGATTATCCCATTTACAATTTAGTGATGATCCCACTTATATTTTAGTGATGCTCACTTACACTTTAAATTTCTTTTGACTCCTTCACAGAGTTCACTCTGATTACATTACTTTCAACATATATCAGAAACAATTTTCAAACTTGCTATAGATACACTAAAATGAATAAACAAGATAGATGAATTACTTGAAAGCAATAAAAACTTACCATTATCTAATTAACTAAGGTTTCCTTTGTACAGTCACCATATGTCATCATTAGTCGGTGATCTGTACATCTCTATCAAAAGAACTCAAGATCAGTTTCTAGCACATCACCGAAACTTGACTGACATCTGCATACCTGCATATCTAATCAGTCCACAATAACTTCCCTGTATTTCCCTGAAACCAACATCTTAAAAGTTCCTATGTATGTCATTGTGTTAATTTGTATACATGTTTATAGGAGTGAAAATACAATTTTCCACATTCAGCAGGATTCTAAACATTGTTTAGAGCCAGACACTCTACCTAGTTTGCAAAAGAGACATTTACACATAATTTGTGATCATAAAAAATATATCTAATGATTTATGTTTCTTCAATCTTTGTTTATTTACATATCATTGTGACTTATAAAAAAGTTCAGGCAATCTGTATTTTGTCGTTGATATGCCTTATTTTACCCTGAAAACTGAATAATTTCATTTATTCAAAAATGAAAAAGAAATCCCTGTAAATCATACTCATAAATACATCAAACACATGCTGCAAGCACAGAGATCCATATATTATGGAAATGAACTATCATAATAACTTCATCTGCACAAAATAGATCCTAACACAATAACATCAAAGGAAACTGTACATTTCAAAACACCATAGTGTCCCTGCCGACCATCTGTGAAACCTCTGGCTATCATAATTTGTCATACAATGGCAATTCCCAATATAGCCTATAGTCAATAGAACTTAACACCACTCTCCATCATGAAGCCAACTGACATATTACCCAGACCATGGAAACCCACAGAAGACGGGAGGGTGTCATAAGTGTAAATAAAGGGAAAGCCTAGCCCCATTTTGGCAATAATGCCAAAGCCCTTGGCAACAATCAGGCCAAATTAGTTCATCATAAGGGAGATCTGTTTTACACCAGCCTTGGTGAGATCCTTATGGCTCGTACAACTTCTGACAGGTCAAACTGTCAGTAATTTGCTAATGAGTTGATTGAATTCAATTTACTTATTAAATAATGAATTTGATTAAAATCTTGATTAGATAGGCAGACAATACAGCGTCTGGATGAAAGCATTATCAGAAATAATCTGACAGCATAAAATCATATGATAGAGATCATCTTTTACTTAATTAGGAAATACAAAAGTTTTACAAAAGTAGCTTATGAACATTCCTAACACCAAGCTTGACTGCCAGAAACAAGGTAGTCAGATATATCTATTAGTGGGCATAATATACCAAAGACTACCAAATCAATAACACAACAGTTCAACAACATTATTTTAACATTTTTTAAACTTGTCCCTTTTCAATTTTGCTGTGAGCGCAAGTCTACAAACTTGAGACTGGTAGACCATTCAACTATGGTGCGTACATTTCTTGTAATTGATAGATCATTGTTAACAGAATTAGATTACCTCGAGGGTTTCCTCTCCACAGGTTTTCATGACCCACATTCATTGTTCAGGTGAAGTTAAAAAAAAAAGAAAAAACTTTCTGGCTCCTTCTCTGTAAATATGAGTCTAGCTGCTAAGAGACCTCTGCTATACTTACCAACTATCCACACTAGAAATGCTCACAAACATTAAATAAAACATTTCCTATTTTCAAATTAAACTTTTTATTTAAAATCAATTTTGGTAAATGTAATCCATACAAAGCATTTAAATGTTTCATAATGTGTGCTGCTGTAAATGAAAACAAAAGTCTGTTTTCAAAGAGTGGCCATGAGACCCTTAAATGGAATATTCTAATCTATAATCATAGTTCCCATTATACAAGGAGTCCCTACAGAAGATTTTAGTTTTCTTTTGGCAAAGACAAAAATAGGGTGTGGTCCCTGTAGACATAGTACGAAATCATAAAACATAAACATAATAAGCCATAGAGTATACAACATTTCAGCTGTGAATCCAAAGATTATTGAAAAGAGGTTGAGAAAGTGAAAAAGTCTATAAATGGATGAATTCACATATACCATAAGCCAAACGGGTCTGATGAGCTAAAATTTCAAAATACGAAATAAATTTCATTCCACTTACTTCTAAATCCATAATATCTCCAAATTCAAGAAGATATTGTACAAACATCGTAAGCCCAAAGGAATAATATTGATACATGACCATTAGGTTTCAAATCTCTGACCTCACAACTTCCTTCAGACAGGCTGGCTCGTTCCCAGAGAACTGGTGTTGGTTTTGGAGTCAGCAAACAATTATCTATTTCAACTAGATTATTACGTATATCAAAAGGGACAAGAATATGTAACATAATGCTAGTCATGAAACAGACATAACACAAGAGTGCAGACCATACAAATCTAGATATACTTCTGCATGTATATATCCGTACTATCAACTTACTCAAAGAATATAAGTTCCTGAAAATAGTAAATCATTTGAACGTCATCAGTTCTTAACAAAAAGAAACTTATAAACTATTTCTCTCATCAAATACAACAGTGGAATATCACTTAAAAGTTAAAAATCATAAAATTCCCTAAATAGATTTAAACATTTAAATACAAATGGTTGTAAACTGTCCAACTGCACGAATCATATTTATTTGAAAATGATGAGTTGGATCATAATGAAAACATAACTTGGCGCCACATGTCTGGGACATAAACATTGATTAATATTGATATTCATTCCTGCATGCTAAATTGTCTATTTCAAACAAGCCGTGCTCAGATACGTCTCATGTGCACGCCAATTTCATGTAAATCAAACTGACAGGTGTGATCAATGTCAAACATCACTTACCTCAATAGATAAAATATCAAATACCATAAAAGGACATCTGCTACTTTGAATAATTCCTCTTAGCATGTCCAAAAGGACATGGCTCAATTATCTTCCATTGGCTGAGTCTTACTACACGGTGGTATATTGATTGTAGGTACTAGACTCTATTCATGGGACCCACAGGATCAGCAGAAGACATGTGGCCTGACCACCCCAACCAACAGCTGCTGAGAGAGAAATCATTCACACTTGGAATGGATTTGACGATCAATCAAATATTTGGTCAAGCAGACAGGGAAAAGTTTCCACCATTTAGCACGAAAATTGCCTTTATTGAAAATGGTCACTTGGACAAACTAACTTGTTAGGAAAATTCTTCCCAGAATGAAATGAAAGGGAGAATAGGCTCTTTCATATACAACATCATTTTATATTCATATGTTTCACTCACATCATGTTGGTTACAACACATTGTACTCAAGGGAAAACAGTGGTCTGTATCTACATACTTAAACCTGACAGACAAATCAAAATGATCTGGTGAAAAAACATTGATTCTTTACCATGTAGACATAATTCTTGTAATGTAGTGAGACTATGTCTAAAGAGAAGATTGATAAAATAGCAGGCATTGCCTCTGCCACTGGTTATTCAGTCTGTTACCAACTGAGGCAAGCACTGAGAGGATTTGGCTAACTCTTTAAACTAGCAATATTGCACAAAGTCTGATTAAGTCTATGATGATTGGATACTGAATCGCAGATTATACGAACAGAAAGCTCTCTGGCTCCATAGAATAAAGCTACATCCATTTCCCATTTTCATAATGAAAGGAAACACGGCCAAGCTAAGACTGACAGTCCCTCTAAACGTTCAATGGTTTCTCCATTTGAGCCACTGCTGTTTTTCAATGCAATATTCAACATGCAATCAACTTCAAATTGTTTTTGGCATTTGCAAATTATTTTTCTCAAAAAATCCAATCATATTATTTGTATTCAACAATTCATTGAATCAAATAAGGAAATTATTTGATAAACCTCATCTTAAAAATTGTAACCTGTCAAAGACGCAGAGAGAAACATTGAAATTTGCAAGTAACATAACATCAAATTGATTTAAGCTCTTTAAAACGATCCATTCAAAACAGGCTCAGTGGAATACATGTAAATCAGTCACAATCCTTTAAAAATTGGTAATCAATACTCAAAATCTCTTTTTGAAATGTCATTCAAAACAGTCAAAGAAATTTAACAAGTTAATTATCAAACCAAAAAACACAATGAAATCAACTGCTGTTTCATATTCATATAAAATTCTCCATTTACAGGTTTTTCTGTAAGTCTTGAAACACAAGTCATCAAGTTCAGATTTCTGACAACTGAACCTAAGTTCTCCTAAAAGCTTAATAGAACTGCAAATAAGAGTGATATAAAAGGGAACAATTCACAAAGCTAGCATCAAGCCATTGACCATGGTGCAAATAGGTTACATAGAAATGACAGTTGCTGTCTGCACCACCAGCGCCAATAATGGCAATATCCCTGGAAATATAGATACAATCAGCAAACACACAAATGACAGAACAAACTGTTGAATGAGATATATAGATGTAGACTTCTTGTGTTGGTGCCATTTAGTTAAGAGTGAGTGAGTAATGCTGGTTAGCTGCAGATGTAAGCATTTATTAAGAGAATTGTTTAAAAATATGTTTTTACCTACATGGCATATTGTACAAATGTAATATGGTGAACTGTTCCTCTTTACGTTAATGAGATAGGTTCTGTACATGAAAATTCCTTTACTCTCAGCTACTGGACCTCGTTTGTGTCATTTTGACGCCTGAATGGACAAGTTCTAGGAAAGTCATTGTTAGTGATTGTTGCCTGTATTCGTTTGAAACCAGAAATTAAAAGGACTCATGCAAGAATTTCTTGTATAGCTGATAATGTTAACCCAAAATAAAAATATTACATTAAAATTTGGAAATTAATGTATTCCTACCATATTCTGTAAAGAGAGTTCAGCAAAGACACTACAATCTGTTCTCAGTGAGGGAAGATATCTTGCAACATGAAATCCATCATCAAACATCATTCTTATAAGCTTTATTAAACAATGTAAAAAAAATTTGACAGTTTTTATCTAGAATCTAGAATTTGTAAACTTGACTTTGTAAACAATAATTTTTACTATGATGATGAAGAATATTTCTAATACATTACAAGAACAAACTTTGATGAATTTAATTAAATCACAAAATAACCATGAAGAACTCACAAGAAGAATGACATTTTTCATGAAAGAAAAAGTGAGGAAACACCTCAAACTAAATAACAGAAAAGCAAAAATGCAAACTGTGTGACCAGAACTAAAAGAAAGTTCACAAGGATGTTAAAGATCCTATCTGCTCTGCTGACCTCATTTTCGTTCCTTCTAAAAGCATCAGAAATTTTTATTTCAAACAAGTTTGCTGCTGGGGGAACATTCTGAGACATAACAAACAAAACAAGACTTTCAAACAATTTGACCCCAAAAAGTAAATTTCTTCCGATCAACAAACAAAACAAGACTTTCAAATAATTCTTTTATCACTTTTCCAACACAAGACCATTTTGGGAGCATGTGAAAGATGAACCCTTGTGAGCTCAACAACCCTGAATCTTCACATTTGCTGCTTGCATAAAGTTTTCACACTTAGTTCCCATTAACCTCTGGGTGTCCAGACACGGAAATCCCCCCAAATGTGTTTATTTTTCGGGGCAAAGCGAACTTGGAAAGATCAATACAACCAACGGTGACATTGTAACATGGGATGCTTGACCAAGCTCAAGTCAAACATTTGCTGTCTCCCAAATCGAAGATTCTCAGTTCCTAATGGATCTTAAACAGCTTCCAGAACTGGAAAAAGGCTTGAGTCCCACACGTGAACTGCATATTGGCAAATACTTCCTAGTTTGAGCAAGGTCTTTGTGGATGGGAAATACATCTATCAACAAAACACTGATTTGAGCCTATTTAAGACGTACAAAAATGTCTCAAAGGTATGACCATGACAATACGTGTTGCACACTTAATGGGTACTCATGGTGTTAATTTGAATATCCATAATGTGAAAAAACATATCTATCACTGTATGCAGTTGAGTCTTTTAGAATTTGATAATAAAAAAATAGAATATACCATTACCTTCCCAATCATATAGATGTTCATGATCATCATCTATATGATTCTAATTCCTTTCCACAACAATTTCAATACTGTATGTGTTTACTTTACAGCAATTAGTTCCATTTTCTAGTCTATGTATTATCATTCCCAGTGGCAGTGTTAATTTGTTGTGAAAAAGATTGTTTGAAGTTCTAATTCACTTTTGTCAATTTCATTACATTTTGCATGACATGTGACCTTTTAAAATATGACACTTCCTCCCAGTGTACGAGCTCTTAATTGAATTTGTGAAAATAGTTGTTAAAACAATCGTGAAGGAAATATATTGAACCATGTTTTTAACAGCCCTAAAGATATAATGGACAAAGAAGTACCAGTTAACCCTGAGAATAATTTTGAAAACATCAACCAACAAAACACAGGCCATCAATTCAATATCCTAAAACATGTTAATTCAATTTGGCGTGTTTAGACTGATGAATATTGCTTTTTTTTCAAGAAAAGAGATATATTGATTTTTACCCCTGGAGGACAAAAGAAGAAATTTCATAGATAACTAGTGTCTCTTTAAGTAGAATTTGCATAGATCTAAGTATGTTTTATCTTTATAATGCCATTTATTTTCCTAATGTACTTTCACATAATATTTTTACAATTTTAACTGGATAACAAAAATCTTATTTGGCAAGGTATTGAAATTGGTATCAAGGGAATAGAATGAAGGATTCATTCCATAATGATGTATTATAGAAAGGTTTATTTATTTCAGTTTCAGGAGACTGTCTAAGAAGTGTCTCTGAGTGAAGAAGAAGATATACACATCAAACAATGTACTTGAAACATAAAAATAATAATTGAAATTGTGCATGAAATGAAATACCACTTGAAGGATTCAAACAATAAACAATTTCTAAAATCCTTAAAAGTAAAAATGTATTAAATTTCAGTCAAAATAGCTAACAAAATTCAAAATCACATTAGTTCAAAATTTTATATTTAATTTTTGATTGAACTCAAATGGCACACTCACTTTGAAGAAATCAAAAACCTAAAAATAGATAAAGATTTTGAAAACCAACAAGGAATGGAGAACATTGAATGTGCATGTTTCTCTTAGAGAATCTGATTTTTTTGTCAGGAATTTCTTGTAATGAACTGGGAGACAAGATTGGGGTTTCCTCCAACTACAGTATCAATGACAAAGCTATCAGAATTTTATATTCCAAGAGGGCTGTCTTGATTCTGATCTTACTGAAACTCTCTTCTTGGCAAAGGTCCACAGATTAATCTTGCTCCCCTGCATCACTTTACCTGATTGGGTGCCCTAACAGCATTAAATGTTCAAGTTTATACTGATCTATAACAGGACACATTAATTGAGCACACAGATTTCCCTTCCCAATAATCATCCATATTGATTCCAGTTGCAATGATGAAATGTTATTTGTAATCAGGAATGTCTGTGTTTGTTCTTTTGTCAAATTCTTCATTTCAAAGCACTATTTTTAGGAGAAGAATTCATTACTGAAGGATAAATCAGGAACCAAATAAACATAATTAAAGACTCTCAGCAAATAAAGAGAAACTAATACGATAAAATGGCGCCTAAAAGTGGTATATAATTACCAGTGTCAGGCAGTGAATAACTCAACTGGAATATATGTACATGTCCCTTCATTATGTTTGTAGGTTTGAAGCTGATAATATCAATATATATACCAAATGACCAAAATTTACAAACAACATTGGGCTTTAGTAAAACAGATTATCCATCATTAACAGGAGATAATGTTACTTCTATAGTACTAATCTAATAGTACTTCTTTAAGTATTCTGAAATTTTAATTTCAATCATGAGTCTTCAATCTCATTCTATATGTACTGTATTACCAACATATGTTTTAATATCATCATTTATATTTTTCGAATTCCTAGAAAATACTTAGGGAAAAGACCTCATCATCAAAACCAAAGCAAAGTCTACAAAATGAAAAATGTTCCTCAGAGACAAAAGATAAATCTACAGGAGACAATGGAACACCTACTGGCACTGTCATCCTTGGATAAGACAAAGAATCTAACACATCCTCTGGGGGCAGACCATGATATTTCAACAAGTTAATTACTGCTTCTAACATTTTCACAAAGCCTCCTGGCTTGTAAAGCAGGCTAAACCGTTGGTGCCAGAATGCCAGGAATTCCCTAAAGACTTTCCTCAGTCATTGCACCAATCATGTCCATCTTTTCTTAGTATATTATCAATCCTCATGGGTGTCCCAGATTTGCAGATTTCTACAAGTTCAATGACTAATTTCCGACCACACAGAACGGGTCCAGGTGTAGGATAAGCCTACAGCTTTGTGGTAATGATTACTTTCTGATACAAGTCTGGTCGTACGGCAAATCTGACATCTATGAATTCTATTACTAATATGTACAATGCTTGTTTGGTTGGTATTTTAAAGGTGAGGTGATGAAGAATACTATTTCAACTGAATGAAGATGTATTTCTGCAAAATTGTCAACATTTTTCAAAAAGGAGAACAATGGGAAATATTATATGCATGAATTGATTAAATATGAACAAAAAAATTGTGAAAATTCAAGTCAGGCAGAGTTTTGTTGATATCTTTAGTTTGAGCAACCAAAATACATCCGTCAAGTGTACATTATATTTTTGTCATTTTCAGTTATTTTACATAAATTGTTTTTCTACCAATACCAATTTTATTAAATAAATCACAGTTTTGTCCTGAAAATTAAAAACCAGATACTTGCGTAGTAACTATCTATGACTACCAAAGTAATTGCCCTTAATTGACTCCTCTTTGGCATACCTATTCCTCCACTCTTGAACAGTATTTTCCTAATTGTGGCTAAATTATGATGATGACAATATGTTATTTTAAAATTTGCTAAAGAATTTTTATTCTTGTTACAATGGCTGACAATTCATTTGACTTCATATAGGATGTTGGTTACGTACAATAAGTTACTAACTCTAGGATAAAGATCCAATAGAGATTAGATTTTAAATCATCAATTTATTGATTGCATAAACAAATGTTCAATGTAATATATCTATAGTTTTTATTTTATTTTGCGATCTAATGATAAAAGTAAAATACGTTGTCATCTTTCTAGTACAAATGATTTAATTATATTGACAATCATCAAATCAAATCAACATAACAGAACATTGATTTCCAATTTTTGCCTTTTATTAATGAGAAATTATTCAAAATTTGTTTGCAACCAATGTTGACACTCATCCATATCAATGGGTGCAAAGCATCTTTCTTGGGTAGATAAAGAGTATTTCACAAATTGATTAAACTGATTTAGCATTACTATGATTGTGTGATCATAATGAATTAACAAAACTAAAACCATCTATCCCGTACTGACAAGTTAAACAGGCAAATGAAAAGCCAAATTTCTCAAATTAGCTTCTGAAAGGCTGAAAATTATGATCAATTGTCATCTCATTATGACCAAATCAAGAGCCAAGAGATAATTCCTCCCTCACTCTTTTGAGATTTATTTCCTTCATAAGTAGCAATAAAACTCAAAGATTCTCACTTTCCACTTGTTTCATCAATTCAAAATTACCCAAAATGATATCATGTTTCAAATATCTAATTAAGGCCCTCAATGCCTTAATGTAAAACAAACCAAAATTATTGCTATCAAATCAAATCTGGCTAATAAAACAACCCATTAAAATCTAATGTTGACAACATGCACATTAATTGTATGACAGAATTCTCTCTATTCATATTTTGATAACTGCGTGAATAATAATACCTTGTTAATCCATGCATGAAGAATAAAAATTCCACTCTGTCTAAATGCAGCAATGCATAAATTTGCACTCATATTATTATCATATTGTGCAAACATTTTGAAGAATTACAGTAGTGGCTCTCCAAAATTCTAGATTTGCCAAATATCTACATTTCCTTTTTCTTCAGATTCAATTTTTCTTAGAAATTCTTACTTTTGGTATCTTTCCATATCATTGTAGTCCACTGTATGTATATAATAAGCCCTGTCTGTGACACACTTCTGAATTTAACTTTTTTACTTGAGAAGATCAAGATCACCGCCCAGATCACCCAAAAACCTAATATTGTCTTAAAGTCTTGCCTCATCCTTCACAATAAATAAAGTGGTTCCACTGTCAAACTTAAAACGTTTTGAACTTGACACTGATGTTTCATCAATTTCATGTTTGCAGTTTAACATCGGGGCTCTGATGCAGTGCCTTTGAAACTGCAAAATAAATATATCAGGACAACTGAATGTTTGTGACTTGCAACACTTTCATCATGTCATCATGACATGGATTACATGACAACAAACTACCATGCTCAATCCAAACTAATCTTCAAGGACTGGAAATCACAGTTATAGACAGAGAAAATGATGAAAATTTGCCTGAGACAGCCACCAATGTTTGTGTTTGTTCTACAATGTACTGTATTATTTCTCAGGTCAAGTAAACAAATATAAAGCTTTCTAGGTCAGGGATTGTATCAAAATTCTTTCTCACGGTTGTATAGATGATTTTTTGCACAGCATCTGTCATAAGTTTGACAAGATTTTCTGAATAACAAGTTTCTTATTGTGAAATTTGTGACGTTTCAGAGTATATGCTTACTCCATCATCAAGTGGGATGTAAAGAATTTGACATGGAGTACATATATATCATAGTATCTTCAGCAGTTATCAGAAGCAAGATATATAAGACATTACATCTACTAGCATTATTACAAACACTAGTGCCAATATAGTGTCATAAATATAATAGAAAATGATGTGATCGACTTTTCAATGAAAGTCACCTCTGACCTATCATATTATCATAACTTTATATTTCTTGAACTTTGCATCAATATTACTTTATTCCCTTGTGACCAAATGAAGGTGTAACAACTCAGCAGTTATCTTATTTTAGCCCAGAATTTTCAGCGCTCATTTGTTGTATGTAGATTTCCACCAAAGAAGTGTTGCCCCTTGAGAAGGACAATAAATGATGTGTCAGATCACACTGGTTTTATTCAGCACAAGCTTTGGAACTGGGTTTCACACACTTCGTAGTGTCCCATTACAACAGTCTGTGTTTTCAGTATCTTAGCCTTACTGTGACGAAAAAAAGGCTTCATAGCTTTATATCAAATAAGACTCTACTTCAAAAGTTTCACTGTTAATGGTTTTCAGAACACCCAGTTTTAGCAATTGACAAGAAGACAAGAGTTGTATTTATGTTGAATAATTACCGTACCAGATTGAAGAAGTTGTAGATCCACTGAAATTGCAGTCATAAATTTGTGATAAGTATGTTTAATTCATTTCGTAATGATTGTTCCTAATAAACCAGTGGAACCCTTTCACAAAATATTAGACAAATGATGATGATGTAATCGTAAGGGTATCCTATTCATCAAAGTATGATAGAAACCAAGTTGAACATGTCATAAAAAAACTTTAGTGAAAAAACAACATTCAAGTTAATATATTTGAAGTTCAGGAGAGCTTCAAAGATTGGATGTTTTACCTTAAAGGCGCTGTAGGATTGTTTATAACATCAATAAAACATCTTAGGAAAAGGGAAAAAAATGTAACAAGATGCAAAATATGTGGATGTTTTACCTTAAAGGAGCTGTAGGATGGTTTATAATATCAATAAATATCTCAGGAAATGGGGAAAAAAGGTTACAAAATGTATTAAATGACAATGAATAGAGTCCTAAAACAAATGTTCATGGTTCAGTTAATACATGCAAATCCATTTTCCTACCTTGAATTGACAAAAGGTGTTCAAACTAAAATGGTCACCAAGAATTATTGTTTTTGCTAAATGATACAGTTGTTTAATCTGATGTTTAAAACTCTCAACTTTTATTATAAATGACAAATTTGAACACATAAAAAATGTAGCTATTGGCTATGTAGCTCATCAGGCTTTCCATAATTTATTAATAAATAAATAATAATAAATGGTCACATATTCACCATTTCAGCGGCAACAGGATCACCAAATTATAACCCTCGTCAGCTTAGGACTCTGTACACAAGATTTTAGATTATTAGGGCTTTGCCTTTTGGAGAAAAAGATGAAAATGTGCCTTTAGGATGATGTCCATATTAGGGGTCACAGGGTCACCAAATCTATAAATTAGAACCTTCATTAGTCAAGCTGTCTGTACATGTACACAAGATTTCATGGTTCATGGTTGGAGAATGGTTCTTAAAAGGTAGATTAAATAGTGAAAAGTTTACAGACAGCCAAACAGACAGTTATACGGACGGGTTGTCGCAGAACAACATGCCATGCTGTCTGTCGGGCCTTTCGGGCCAGGTCAGTTAAAAATGCAAGAAACATGCTTGTGCCTTAAAGACAGAAAGCCTTTAATGTCACTGTACATTTTCATTGCATTGAAACCTGAGATGACTGACTGAATCTTCAAGGCACAGAACAGACCCAGCCTGCTTCACACAGGTGTGAGGCATCCACCTAGTACAGTACAGGGTTATCAGCATTCTCTTCTACTTTAAGCATAGTGTAATTCCTGTATATCATTTTATACAAGACTTCTAAGACTTGAACTCAACTTTGATGAAGTGTGTTTTTCAAATTTTATCAAATTAATATTATAAACATAAAATGTTCAAGGCACAGAACAGACCCAGCCTGCTTCACAGAGGTGTGAGGCATCCACCTAGTACAGTACAGGGTTATCAGCATTCTCTTCTACTTTAAGCATAGTGTAATTCCTGTATATCATTTTATACAAGACTTCTAAGACTTGAACTCAACTTTGATGAAGTGTGTTTTTCAAATTTTATCAAATTAATATTATAAACATAAAATGATTTTCATAAGGTGAATTAGGTAAATTGATAATAGTTTATTACAAAATGATATTAAATTGCAGATACCTGTATATAACAGCATTGTTCATACACTACACTTGAAACCTTAAAGTAGTTGTTGGAACTAACAAATAGATCATCATAGCAATTTTATGTGACATGTACTTCTTAACATTATGTAGACATTCTCGCAATATTTAAGAACTTCTTTTAGATCACTGGATTCGTGATAGACAGTTAATGTTTTATACAAGGTATACTCAGCAAAAAAGTAAAACTCCACCCAAATTTTAAATATCAAGTAGTTCATGCATAGTTCAAATTAAGATGCATGTTAAACTTACATATTAAAAATTAGGGTGGTGTTTAATTTTTTGGGAATATTCAAATATTCAATTTTTGAATTGGTATAAGGGAAGAAATAACTTCCTGGTTTGCAGACTGGAGGCAAGTTTATGTGTATGTAAAAGTTATTAACAAAGGGAAGGCAATACCTGGGATGTTCAATGTGTGATCTACATTCAGGACAGCGAGCGCTGACTGTTCTGTCAATAGAACATATGGTAGATCCGGAATATATGGATGTATATATTGTGTGAACCATTAACCTTTCAACATAAACAGACAGGTACCAAATACATCATATATCTATCATAAAACTTCTCCCTAAATAGTGTTGTGAAGATAGAAAAAAAATCCTCAGAATGATTCTGTTGGCTTGGAGTCATTTTTGGGAATACCAAGAAATACATGTAAGCATGTATCATATTTTTCAAGAAAATCTTGTAACTTTTTTAAAAATTGATATTCGTCTGAGAAACTGTCAGGATATATTCCAACTAATTGATATATTCCAAACATCAGTGACATATTTCAGTGAATGGGGATGTATCCAATTCAAAATTCCTTGAGGAATTACATTCATGTCTTATCAAGATAACACATGACGAAAGGAATTCATGGATAATATCTGTTTGTTTACATTGGGAATTACACAAGCAAATGTCTTACATTTTTGCAGCAGTATATCTAACATGAATCACAGTGGTTGAGACTAAAATAAGTTCACACTTTGATATTTCCATATAAACATGTCTACATAGTTGATTCCACTCCAGGATCTGCTCGTTCATTTCCGATCTACCTCACAGGAAGACATTGTTTTCTAAAACACAAGATATCTCTACTTTACTTTCCAGTCAAACAGTGGGCCCATAAATCATGCCAAGAGGGTTTCCATATCACCTGCATTGGTTCCATAGCACCCCAACACCTTAACTGCTGGAACAATCAGCTGCAAATAGGCCATGTCTATATTGGTTACAAGACAAGATTCCTGTTCCTCCTGTTCTAGCCTCTGGTTCTTCAGTACAGGTGCTAGTATATTTCCATCAGTTCCCGGTAGACCATGTTGACACACTGAGTCTGGAGAGCATGCATTATCTCCACACGCTATCGTGAGGAAAACCACAAAATGTAAACATATAGCACCTGATACCTGCAACTTTTACAACATCTGCTTTCAAGAGACTATCTTTTTTAGTGTCAGTTGCTTTAAAGTTTACACTTACAACATGACATGTGTAGGTTTTGGCATAATTGAAAGAATACTTACATCCTCTTACATTAATGTTCATGCTCTTATCATACTCATTTTGAAGATTTATTTGTTCATTATGTTTCTGGTTTCAATATGAAAATATTTGTGTGTTAATATCCATTCTCTCCTAAAAATGGTAGCCCTGTCACAAATTCCTACACTAACCACTGTCCTAATATGAGCGTTTCTTGGCCTAAAAATGTTGAAACCTGATGTAATCATTAAAAATAGTTGTGCCATTTCAAAAGTGTTTTTTTCCAAAGTAAATCTATTTATTTTTAAGTTCAAATTGATGATTAATTGTTTATAACCTAATACACATTTTAAAGTTAATCTCTTTATTTCATAAAAATTAATGATAATCTGAAGAAAATTTGACTGAGAATAAACCCAAATCTGTTAATTTGGAATTACCTCTTGGAAATTGAGCTTCCCGTTCTGATCCAAGATCCAAAAATAAAGAAATCATCAAAGTCTAGAAAATTAAAGCAAGAGTTCCCACATTTAATCTTATGTGGGACATCAAATTCAAGAAAAACCGACACAAACAAACTTCTTCTCAAACTCCATTTCTATAAAACACCTTCAAACTTTATTCAAATCTTTTAATCACATATAAAATTCAGTTTGATCTACCCTCACTAATGTACCAAAGGGTAATCCATCCTATTCAGGAATCAATTACACATGACATTGGCAGATGACTGGTAAACATGGAGGCCAGGTTCCATTTATAGTATATACCTGCTGTAGATAAGACTGTGGCACTCTATCATTCACTAACTAGCTGTAATTTGCCAGCACCTCCTGCACCCAAACCCTGTTAGAGTCACACCTCAGGTTAACAAGGCTATTCACCTTTAATGACCCGTGAATAAATCCAATTAGAAGGCCCTTCTGATTAATACTCAAAGGAGAATCTAAATTACAAACAAGCCCCTTCATTGATTAGCAAATGATTATGTATTCTACAGTATGCAATCAGCATTTCAGCTCCAATATCACTTGGATTGACTTTTGTTGTAGTGTTTATATGTCAAGTTTGTAATGAAATATTACAAATATAACATATACTTGTTGAAGAATGTAGAAATTAGTCTGCAGTATGCAATCAGCATTTCAGCTCTAATATCACTTGGATTGACGTATGTTAAAAGTTATCATATGTTAAACTTATATTGAAATATAACTAACACAGCATAGAAATCTTGTAGAATGTAGAAATTAGTAAGTCAATGTTCAATATAAAAACTGGCATTGACCAAGGCAACCAAATTTTCAAATTCAATTTAACTTGAATTTTCTTGTGTTTAAGTATCAATGTGTAAACTTATATATACCGGTACTTACCGGTAATGGAATATTACTCTTACTTCACTGGTTGTAAGAAATTTGAAATTGATCATAAAATGCTGACTTAAGCAATCAGGCGTCTTGATTAAATATAACTAGTGTCTATACTTCTGGTTCAGTATGTGTGTAGCTTCATATTGGAAAATCAAACTTTTTACATTATTCAATTTAATTCCCTATTACGGAGGAAGGCCTGAAGCCAACATACAATCAAGTAAGAAAGTAAAATGTAATATAAAAGGGCTTATCCTTAAACAAGTTATATTGGCTAAATGTGTTGGAAAAATTATTAATGAAATTTGAAATAATGTCATAATTCTGATAAGCATTCATTGTAAAAATATGTAATACAATGTAAAAAATAAGTAATACAATGTAAAACATGCAGATCAGCATGTAACACAGTTTTATACAAACTATTTAGATATGTCTAATTCAAAGAATGTTCTGTACATGTGTAGTAGTGTAAAAACATATTGAAAAGGAATGTTGACAGCTGTGGCGAAGCACAACCGGTGACCCGTGACGTTTTTGGAGTACGTATCTCTAATATACAAAACATATTGAAATTACTGTACGTGATAGAAAGGCTAAGAAAAACTTTTATGATTTATATATTTCATTCTCTTCTGCATAGTCAACTAACGTCAGGCAATATGAGAAAAACATTGTCCAGCATGTTGTATTTAGGTCAGTTAATCTACACTACCTTGACGTACCTTATGTATGGGCGTACCTGAATAACTCAGACTGACGCATTCCTGTAAACAAGAAATCGACACCTCGATCTAAATAAGCTGCTTAAACACTCAATCGTCAAGGAACATTCTAGCCAATGGCCCGGAAATTTTGTCCGCAATAAAATGCGAGTTCCACTTATTGGAAACTCAATGACTACTTCCAAGTTAGCCCGGTATGAGGGTAAACAGGTCTGATATTTCCAAGTCCGATAAAACACGACAGGTGTCCAGCTTGGAAGCAAATACGGGCCTCATCATCTTGTAATGGTAGACATGTCTAGTTGTTAATGATCATTTACTGCAGATACATGTACATTTCTGTCACTTTAAAATCAAAACAAAATCAAACAAACACCAACTCGTTAAGCATGTACAAACTAACATTTGTTCTGCTCGTTCATTCAACGAGTTCATCAAGCCGGGTTGTTTACGATATTGCATGCGTTATTCAAAGTGCATAAAATTCCACTCACCTTTCAACTTTATGTATTTCCGCCTGAATTCATGCCAAAACCTTCTGAAATATCGTACTTTTCAGTTGAAATGTCGTCTAGTTGATTTCACGTATATTCCGTGTGGAACTTTTAGCTGTAGTGATAAGATCCCTTACTTGTGCAAAGGGAAGTAACTCGTACATGACAACCTGGCAGGTGGCAAATAACTGACTTGCTCTTAGAACATGAATGAAGTATATTCGCGTAGGAGACATAGTTTATGACTTAGTCCACTGGTATTGTATTAGTCATTGAGGATCCGGAACAGCCCACGACGCATTGTCATTTCTTTATACGAAAACATTAATATATTTTTTCTTGGCATGCAATTACTTGTCTTTATTTAGTGATATGACAATGTTAGATATGTAATTTATATGCACCGTGAACATATTTATACCATAACGTCTGAGGTTTTTAGATTAGGAGAATTTTAACTGTGGGTATGGAATCCGATTACCTTCAGAAATGTGCATATCATCCTTAATTACATCAACCATATGCCCTTTATACATTTATTTCCATATCCCGTTTTATTGAAATATTGCATCAATAAAAACAACAGAATACTTTATTCAATAATACTCGTTCTGACTGTACCATATTTCAACCATTATAAGATTAATGAGGTTTACGCTTTATAAGATTTAACAATAGTTGCAACATTGACTTTCATTTCCACATGTTACATGACAATCCGTCACACATTTGCCGATATGTCAAACACATGTTTAAGCTTCAGATGGCCTATTAATGATATGAAAAAAGATTTTTAACGTTTTGAGTCCACCTTTCATTTCTCCTGTCGCCACTCATTACAACAAATGCAGTTAGACAAAATATTCCATATTTGTCTTACTTGTTTTAAACAACCAATCGCTCAGTGATTTATGAGAGACAATATTACACATATGAAACAAGAAACGTCGTAAAGCAATAAAATATATGTTTACATATAGGTATGGAGAGGGTCAATAATGCTGAACGATGATGATGATGTTTATCTAGCTTTGACTATGCATATGCACGTATACACGTATCTATATCATAGATTGGACGATCAACCTTTGCGACGTGCTGTATGTATAGACGATTCATATCAGCTACTGGCCATGGTGTGAGGCATATGCTGGCAGTTTCACATCAGGGGAATGAATGAAATTCCACCTATATATAGCAGGCTCGATATAAATACACATGGTAGCGCATTGGGCGTGGTCCAGTTGGGTAATGTGGGCTTTCGTGAATTGAAAATACACGAGTTCGTGCATGTTTTATCGTATGATTTCATTTTTAGTAACATTTGGCACTTGTGATATGATGCGATTGTTATTTTTTGTCATGGAGCAGACCTTGATTTCTGTATGTAAAGTGACGCTTTACTCATGATAAAACTGAATTTCAATTTCATTTTGAAACAGACGAACTGATGGCTTCCCATTGTGCCTACAGTCCCAATTTGCCTACAGGTTAAAGTAACACAGAGTGTGTTTCATGTATTTCTATGTGGCTTAAATAGAGTCATAATGTCATATGACCTGAGTTAAATTTAAATCGCCTATCTAAAGTTTCACATTTCCCCCTTAATTGCCAAATTGTGACGCTCTCATATAAATGTTAAAGATCCACTCCGTGAGTTGTTGGAGTCATATATGCCAAACTTAATCAGTGGTGTCATTTGATCGCAAAGTATCGACTGTTACCAAAAAGACGCATTTTAAAGCTTATTTGTTTTTTAACAGTGACAATTTGAAGGTAGAACGTCGCAATAATGATCGAAAACTGGACAGTTGCGCGCGTCAAATATTCAAACGTAATTTTGGAGACTTATCTAAAACAGCCAGGAGAGCAGTTAGGAGTTGATAGTGTTTGTTAGGTTAAATAACTAGTATTCATGTATATTGGACGTGTTATCTACACCTCTGTGCATTTATAAGGCTGTTTTTAGATTTTTATTGAAAACCAGTATTTGTCATATATATGTCTTTTGGACATGAAAAGTTAAGATGTTTTGATTTTATATCACCACATATGACATTTAGGTTCGTATCAAAAGTAAATAATATGTTATGAAAATCACGGAGTGGCTCTTTAAGAAGTCGAAATTCAGCGCCTCATGTACGTGTTTATTAGTTAAATGACCTTCTAAACAATATTTAGAGGATATTTGACATTTCTCGTCGAATAATATGTATATCTCATCGATATATATATATATATCATCACTTATCACATTTAGGTTCCTATCAAAGGTAAATGAGATGTTACGAAAATCACGGAGTGGCTCTTTAAGAGTTTACCTTTTAATGAATTTTTTAATAAGATAGAGTTCACTAACACCTATAAGAGCATGGAATGTAACCGAAGAACCACTATGTGATGTATAATAAGTTGTATAAATCAGCCTCCCCGCGAAGATCTTGTGTCATCCCCTCTGAAAAACTTCATGCAGGATCTGACATGCTTTTCATTTTAACACATATGATTTTTAAATCATAAATAAAGTGTATAAACCGCATTTATGTTATCATTCTTAAAACGTGCGATATTTCACTTGGTTGATAATTATTGTTATGTGTATTGAAATAGAATTGTCAAACATAAGCTGGTAGGGCTATTGGGACAATTTCCAAATGTTGAAATGCACAACTATGCGAAGTATAAGCTTAAATCAGCAATATGAATCTGGAATACGATGAGCAAGCATTGCAATGTACTAAGAAAGGTCTATATTTTTATGTTATAGAAGATCTTATTCAGAAAATACCGCCTAATTATTGTTATAAGTATTGATAATTTAACGGATGACTTGATTTTTGATCTTATACCATATACGATTTAGAGTCAGGTAGGCGTTGGTTTGGGAACTTGTCATACCGTGTAACATCATCAATGGAATTCGTGTCGACGAATGTTGAAAGTGTGTTCCGCATCATTTGATAACCTTGTCCCAGACAACATATTCTCACATGGCGTTTGCAGTCATCATGATCACATGAACCCTTTCCCTAGTAATACTGTAAAGGCTGTGATTATCAGCAACATTACACTATTACACAGAGGTACTTGTAGTCCGGGTAATGATAAATGTGAACAGAATGTCTATTTTATTTGGCTAATCCTAAAATTATTCATCCTGGTAATGTTGAAATAATGTGATGTCATTATATTTAAGGAGCCACTCCGTGAGTTGTTGGAGTTAATATGCCAAACTCAATCAATGGCGTCATTTGATCGCGAAGTATCGACTGTTACCAAAAAGACACATTTTAAAGCTTATTGTTTTTTTACAGTGACAATATGAAGGTAGAACGTCGCAATTATGATGGAAAACCAGACAGTGGCGCGCGTCAAATAGTCAAGACTTATTTTGGAGACTTATCTAAAACAACCAGGAGGGCAGTTAGGGGTTGATAGCGTTTGTTAGTTTATACAACTAGTATCCATGTATATTGGACGTAATATCTCGATCTCTATGCATTTACAAGGCTGTTTTAAGATTTTCATGGAAAACCAGTATTTGTCATATATATGTCTTTTAGACATGAAAAGTTAAGATGTTTTGATTTTATATCACCACATATGACATAATGTCATTTAGGTTCGTATCAATGGTTAATAATATGTTATGAAAATCACGTAATGGCTCTTTCATCTAAGCTTTGTTTTACAACAATCGTCTTGTGTTAAATAAGGACGCTCACATTTAATGAAAAAACGTAACTATGGGTTGAGACTGTGTTTTGGGTGTAGGTAAAGTCGTAGGAGGATCGAATGGTGTTTTCGTAGAAGTAGATTTTATATAAGAGTATGCCTGATGGTAGGCGGTGTTTATTTTGTGTTGTTTGTATCAAGAATGAGTATGTAATCTGGTAATTATGAATTTATATACAATATTCCATTTACGTCTCACTTTCGTACTAAATAAAAACAATTACATGTGTACGTGCAATCCGTTTATAAAACAAACAGGCTTGAAATAACACATTCTGCAAGGTCATCATAATTATGATAATACACACTCTTTAAAGTCGTCATTGAAAGTAAATCTTTCCTCAGAGTAGTTATCATCGTCGTGATACGAAAGATCATGGTTTTACAAAGTAAATAAACACTCCTCCCAACATATCCCAATAAAATATTTTAAAACTTAATTACTATATAAACGTAATTATATTTTCACTTCCATGAAATCACCTTCTACGGACCGGATCCTCCTACGAAACACCTCTCCTACAAATCAAAAATAAATAATAGATTTAAGACTGTGAACTATAAGGCATTGACGTATAATTCATCTGATGAAACTTATCTTATATCGACATGTTACGTTCGTTCGAGAACTGCTTCTTTTGATTAAAATATTTCTTTGCAATTGCTAAATTTATTTTCATTTTCATGAGATCACTTAAAAACCCGTCATACTGCCTATGTAATATGTATACTAACATTATTTAACATAGAAAACGTACCGTTAATTTTATATCCACTTGATTTTTTAATATCATTGTTGACATATCAAAATCTATTCTAAATATATTTTCTAAGACAAGGATCTATATCTATTTTAATGTACATCATAGATTTAGATGTTTAAATGTTTTAAATGCCCTCATTCCTATAACATGTGTCGTTTGCTATCACTTACACATGAATTGTGTAATTCCTGTTTACTTTAACATAATTTCAATTCTTAAATCCAAAAGGGGTTATGCGTTTGACAATCTCATTTAAATCAGTTCTCGCTGCGTTGCGACTTAAGTGCTACTTGGCAGATGTCATGTTCCGTGATGATTTTAAAGCTAATCATCGACATGGAAGGACTCGGTGTCTTAGCGGGCTGCATGTAATAGAGTTCATGGAAGACTGGAGGTCATATATAATGTCATTAGATATTACCCTTGCCGAGCAGTACTCATGCAATAAGACACACATACTAGTGCTACGTTAGAATTTTTTTTAATGAGATTGCATCTTGTTGTGTTCATTATCACATAATGACTTGTTTTCAGGAGATATTACCTTTTCGGGGTGTTTAAATAATATGAAAGAGGGGTTTTCTTGAAAGGTTTTCTTAAATATCAGTCTAGATAGAAATCGATGCAAGGTTATACTATCCAGATAACATTTGCTATTTTGAAACCATCAATTGGAAACTTGTTTTACCGTCACTATATACTGCTCAGGGTTCATGTTTAAGTTATGGAGTTTGAAAATGGCGTGCTTTAAATTTATTTTTTTAAACATGTAGTTTCGATGTATCCATATGCATTGACAAAATCGTTTTCGAATAACAATAGTTAGTTCAATAATCTGACGTTTTGAATAATAAAACGCTCGATAGAGGATATCATATGAGTGTCCATGACATACTGTTTTTACTGTGTTATTAGTATTACTTATAATATTCTATTCAGGCAAGAACGTCATCATTGGCAGCAACAAAATTGGGAACCATAGCCTTAAAGTATGTTATGACTCTATATTTCAATGAAAATATAGGGTATCTATAAAAACTATGAAATATATTGGTATATTGGGTATAAAACGTAATTTAAACTAGCCGTTTGTTCTGCAGATTTAATAAACAAGGATAATTTTACTCGTCCCTGCTCTAAATATATCATCGTCAAGTAATTAAAATATGACATTTTATCTTTGGTATAGCACGTAATATGCATGTAAACCAGCCGTTTGTTCTGTGGAGGTGTGCGATTTAATAAACTAGGATAATTTTACTCGTCCCTGCTCTAAATATATCATCGTCCAGTAATAAAATATGACATTTTATCTTTGGTATAGCACGTAATATGCATGTAAACCAGCCGTTTGTTCTGTAGAGGTGTGCGATTTAATAAACTAGGATAATTTCACTCGTCCCTGCTCTAAAAATATCATCGTCCAGTAATAAAATATGACATTTTATCTTGGGTATAGCACGTAATATGCATGTAAACCAGCCGTTTGTTCTGTAGAGGTGTGCGATTTAATAAACTAGGATAATTTCACTCGTCCCTGCTCTAAAAATATCATCGTCCAGTAATTAAAATATGACATTTTATCTTGGGTATAGCACGTAATATGCATGTAAACCAGCCGTTTGTTCTGTAGAGGTGTGCGATTTAATAAACTAGGATAATTTTACTCGTCCCTGCTCTAAATATATCATCGTCCAGTAATCAAAATATGACATTTTATCTTGGGTATAGCACGTAATATGCATGTAAACCAGCCGTTTGTTCTGTAGAGGTGTGCGATTTGCTTTAACTTCATTCAGTGAACAGTTGTTCCCCATGGTTAAAAATGTCAATGAAAATTCTGCACTAATTTGTGAAAAACGGAGTTTCAAGTCTTTCAAGAGAATATTCATATGTAAACTTCTGAATGTACAGATATCGATGTAACGTGAAAATGAGGTCCAAACGTGTATTGATGAGGTATTCTGATTACCTTACCTAAGAAGATCACAACGTATCAGACTCTGTCATTATATGTTGCAAGTGTCGAGAGGTTGTGTCTAGACCATGTATCAACATCTAACAGGAAACGGAGCTATGCATTTCATGACACATTATACGGTAAATTATCGCAATCTTAAACCAAATATATACCAAATATCCTGTCACTCTTAGAAGGAAGTCTCAAAGGCTACAGTAGTTATTGGACCCATCCCCAGTTCAGGCGACCGCCATAGGGTATATCCGTCTGGGTCACTTTGCAAACTTGAAGATCAATCACATTATAGAAGTCGCCATGGGATGACAGTATTCGACTCTGAACTCTGATTCTTACAGATTGGATTATCTGTAGTCAGCAATAATGTTAAACTTGAATGGAAGGACTTTCAAATACAAAGGCAACTTCATTGAGAGTCTCGCAACTATTTAAGTTTTAAAGGGTCATTTCTTCAGCCTGCAAGATAGTTTCTCAAAGGATTCAATAGCTGACACAGACAGATGAAAGCTTTGAACAGACCACCTCCGAGGCAGTCATTACTTCTAACGGTTGCAACCACGTCCATCAACGCGTTCCCTGCTAGCTACACATATGTAATATTGGTGATAAATAGTTTAGGGTTAATGTGCATAGAGTGTTTATTCATAGGGGCAATATTTGAGACAAATTATTTCAATAAACAAACACTAAAGAAATAACGATTAGAAAAATAGAAAAAAGAAGAAGAGCTATTGTTGAGAAAATCAGGGGGGAAAGTATAACCTGACTTTAATCCGAAGTAACATCAGCTAAGCATAGCTTACGATGGTTGAACGTTTCTTATGTTGTATGGATATATCTGAAATGTTAAAAATATGATGAAAATGACATTGTTTCTGTTATATTGAAGTAAAAGTGTAGAAAAAGACAAATAGGATGGATGGACATGCCTTACCAGAAGATTCGACCAACATTTTTTAATTGTTGATTGTTTAGTTAAATTATTTCTTGTAATTGCTCAAAGACACAGTTTCCCTTGGTTATATCGTATCCTTTTATGTGCGCTTTGTAAAGGTTATAAAACAATCTTGAGTTTCCTTATTTTGCTCATTACCGCAGTTTACAATTTAATCATATGGTGATTATGGCACAAATTTACGGAAGCCATGCAGTGTGTCACTTTTATGGGTTTAAGACTGTAATATAGTCAATGCGTTCCATACAGGTTTAATAAACGTTTAAAAGACATTTTATGACCATTTAAGCAAAGTTTTACAGGAGTGAATATGTTTTTATGTTGTTAATTGTCATTTAACGTAGTCAGTTCTTTTAATGCGTTAAATGTAGGGGCATCGTTGCAAATTGTTAATTACATGTTGTTGTATAATGATCGTTTGTATTGACAACGACATTTTAATGATAAAAATGGTTTATAACCATAAGACTAGTACTCATTCCATATGTTTTGGTACACTGTTTCCTTAATGCCTCAGGTTTGCTTTGCTTTGAAGACTACCATTTCATTCCTTACTTATTCAAAAACTGTTTGGTTTCACTGAAATCTATATGATGATCACATTGTCTTGCTTGCAGTGGCTGGACAATCAACACTGTACCAAAGGTCAACGTCCTTGAACTGTGAGACACAAACCTTTTCAGTCATTATCGAGTTGAGATAAGCAAACTTTGGCAAAGGACCTTTTTCTTGCCTTTTTAAACAACGAAGGCTGATAAACAACAACCCTTGTATGATATCTTATGAGAAACCATTGCACTGAAGATCAAAGTTTTGACAATCTCTACGATAGATACAGGATTTTCGTTAAGGAGGTATGCACCCTGTAAGTGTCGCCTATTGAAATTATTACTTTTGATCAAAGAATGTGTTTGAACAGGAAACAAAGTTCATTTTACGGACTTAAGTTCCTTGGCCTACAATTTTCTTGTACGTTTACTGATCCGCCAAAGGCTAAACAATCAACACTTTTCCAGGGGTCAATATCCTTGTGTACTGGGCGGCATAAACCTTTTCACTTATTGGTGAGTTGAGATTGGCAATTATACGCAAAGAACCTTTTCATTTTTATTTAAAACAACATAATCTGTGAATGATAGTGTACCATACACCATTGCATTGAAGATCAGCATTAGTATAGTATTCATCGTTCTGATAATCTGTAAAACGGAGACATTTATGTTCCTAACTATGACTCTAATGCTTACATTTATCATTTATACCACCGACCTTGATCGGTTTTATCAAGTAGCCTTTTGATGAAGTTTCTTGTTGGCTTCATGTACATAAACCTTGTGGCTTCTTTGTATACGGTTACTGTATAGTTTTTTCTTATTCAATCCTGTATAACATGTGCGAAGATTCAGTCTAAAGAGACACAGAAGTGTCAAAAGACCTAATACAACTGAAGTAAAAGATTTTAGAGAATTCAAAGAACTTCCAAATGAGCCGATATAGATATATCATGGCATAGTTATGTCACAATCTCATCAAATGCACTAAAACGAACTTTCTGCAGTTTGTTAAATCTCATATGAGGTTACATTGTTTCATCTACCAACTTAAGGTAAAGTTTGTAAAAACAAATTTTTGAGATTTTGAAGTTGTTCCATTTCTTAACCGAACATGTACAAGGTACATATATGTGATATGCCGTAAACAATTCTTGCTTTAGCAGAAAAGAGACATGGGTTCAAAAATGATAATTTAAGATTTTCATATTTCTGCAATAAAATAATTATTCAACATTTTCGTAAATCTAACATTGGTAATAAATGTTACCAACCAAAAATATTTCAAAATTGACAAAATAAGGAATTTTTTTACCACAGTTTTTTTTTAACAAATCCATGTCCAATGTGCTGAAAATGAGTTTCATATTTCTGTATGTGATGGGACATCGTCAGTTCTCGTCGAAAGATAGTTGAATATGTTGAACCCCTAAATACGTGATAACCGCACCAAGTTGGCAAGTTATGTAACAAACTTTTGTTCAGCAACTGTATTTTACCTAATTTTCAACCAACCAACTGCTTTTGTAACGTTAAACTAACAAAACAACGCATGCCTTCCAGAAAGGGTTTGTTATAGATATTTGCAGATTATGTAATATTTTGACATAAACAGGCGCGGCGGGACTTGAAGGATATCATTAAAATTTCATGAGCTCCCAATTTACACAATTTACTATGTTTGTGACCACCTTGTCCAAGGTGACTCTGTTTGTTTCTGAAAGAGACTTTTAAGTATGAACGTAACTGAATCTTTAATGATATGACACTGTATGCTTTTGTACGCAAATAATTTCATATCAAGATTGGAAGAAAATTACCAAAAGATTTTTCAATCGTTAAATAATAAATTTGCCGTGTGTGTAATATTTATTTAAACTTGATGTGGTGTGGCATTTAAGGCGGTATCTTCCCATAAAACAGAATTCCCAAAAGACAGAAAGCTTAAAATTACACCTTTAAGGCAGCGACCTATTTCTTAATTACATCATCATATGTTATGAGATGTTCTATACCTACAGTTTTAAAAACTTGAAAATAATTCTCGAAAAGTTTACCGTTATGCTGTGTTTAATCTTGTAAATGATTATTTTTCTTGCTGGGAAAATAGATGTGTTATATGACCTAATTAAATGTTAGCACTGATCACTTTTAGAACGATCAGAGAGAGGTGGTTTGCATCCTGTCTTAAACATAGCATGTGTTTTTGTTATTCAAAGGTCATTATAAATGACTGGTTCATCCTGCTTCTTGACAATGACTACGCATAACGTCATTAAATGCCCATTATTAGATCTCGTGGTTTTGTTAATGTGAATTATATGGGGACATCGTTTCCTCATATAACTACATGACTTAAAAGCATAAAAATCTTATACGCCTAACTGGCAATACCAATCTAAGAAAAGGTGCACGTACATGTTC
The DNA here is from genome assembly GCA_921293015.1 of Phorcus lineatus. Lineage (NCBI taxonomy): Eukaryota > Metazoa > Mollusca > Gastropoda > Trochida > Trochidae > Phorcus > Phorcus lineatus. The sequence continues at coordinate 43,015,697 of OV121082.1, forward strand.
AAAACTTTTAATTGATATATTTTTGTTCTTGAATTTTCAATAAATATTTCAAATACTTTAATGACTTTTTAATATATAGCTTTCTTCGGATATATCACTGACTGAACAGAGCCCCAAAAGATTGATTATGTAAACAAAGAAAATCTCAATAGTTTAGGATTGCACTTATAAAAGTTCACTGTATAAGAATAATAAACAGTTATCATTCCGTTTCGACTACATTATAACTAAACTTAAATATGTAAATCGAATCCTTGTTTTGTTTGTGTTGTTTGTTCTTTAATCTTGTATTTGTCTTCATAAACAATTTCTCCTGCATCAAAATATGTTTCTTTGATCGAAGATTATATTTTTGTATTTGTCAATGATTGACAATCGACAATTCAACAGTAAACGTACATCGGAATTAAGAAACAATCTATATTTTAATGATGAAATATAATTCTCCACCAGTATGTTATTGTATTGTAATCTAAACCATTGCAGTAAAATTTAGGTTTTGCTACAAACTATGCACCTAACGGATATTGTTAGGTGAGGTCTATTGGACAGCAATGGTCAACAAAAGTATCCCTTATATTGTTTATAGTTAAAAATAATTGAAGTTTATTTGTAAACAAACAGCCTTGGCTTAAAAACAACTTGAAATAGAAGTGATTGAATCAAGTATTAAAATTTTTTGTATGCCATAATGATTGTTAAATTCTGTATATATTATACTGAATAAAAATAAAGTTTTTCATTTACTAGACCAAATGTGAGCATTGTCACTTACACTATGATTGTTCATATGTCAACCAATGTTCATTTGTGCACTAGGATCGTTTTAATAATATTTACCCAATTTGAGTTGTAAATTATGTATTAATGATTACATATCATAGATATTGTCCTGAACTAATTGCACATATTTTGATCCTCTGATTCAGTCGCAAGTCGATAAGTAAAGACTCGATAAATATAAAAGACCTACACAAGGAATTCTTCTTTTCCAGGCCCTCAATGATTTTGTTAGAGAATGACATACAAATAGGTCAGTGTTATTCACATGGGAATTGATAAGTGTTTACAATGTCACTTTCAACATTAATCAACAGATAAAATATAACAGGTTATCATGTATCTTAGTTCTTGCATTTATGGACAGCATCATTTGAAGTGCAAGAAGAGCAATATGACAGTACCAATGTAATGCAGAAACTGTCATTGCAATATAAGGACAACAGTACCCAGCTTATCAAGGATGAGCATAGATTGTGTTCAACGTACAGCCGAGCTATCAAATGATCCACTTAGGAGTACAAGTAGGTTATTCTCTCTAACTAACCAATGGACGAATTCTCTGAAGGAAAGACATATGAGCATGAATTGCAAATGCATGAAAAGATGATGGATATTATATGAATGATTGAACGCGTCAAAAAGAAAATTCCCTAATGACCTCAAAGTAGTATCATAAGGTTGGACTAATCACAAGGTGTTGGAAAAAGCCCTTACTCCTATGACTTTTTTAAATTGACCAAGTACCTATGGCACATTCACTTAAACCGTAATATATATATAGATTTCACTATTTGACCAAATAATAATATAAGGAAGTGCAGCAAATTTTTATCACTCTTTTTCATTAATTACTTAAAGGAAATTGTGGATCTGTTCTACTTAAATCTATGATTGTTGACTGAGAATAGTAGCAAATTTAATCATCGACGAGGAACAGAGGGAAGACTACTTTACAACACACGTCGCGTGTCGGGTGATGAATGTGTGAATGAATGGTGAGGCAATCATAATCGTAATCAAATGAGTAGGATAGTCAAAGTGTTGAACGTTTGACATAAACATAAAAAGTTAAAATTTCTTTTGTAACACACACATTAAAATGTACCTCCTGCCTTTCATCAGTGACAGATGTTTGAGATGTTCAATACTTTTTACAGACCTGTCGACCTTAACTAATGTTTGTAAATGTAACATTCTGAAAATTTTGGCAATAATTGAATGAACACTCGCGTACACGGATGCTTCAAAACAAAACTTGTGTCACAAAAGGATAATTTCTACTCCCTAACACTTTTGTGTTGTAAACATAAATGATATGACTTCCTCGCTTGAGTATACATCTCAATAAATAGAGAAAACCACGTTTCCCTATTGTGGTACGAGATTTATTTTACCTTCGTTCCATGAACCAACATTCAAGTTGGTAACAGACGTCTATGATTCTAGAAAATATTTAAGTAAGAAACATTGATATTTGCAGATACAGTAAGTTGTTTGATGAATAAAAACAATTTAATATGGTTTTAGATGTTTTAAACGATTATTCAAATGAAGGGAAATTTATAAAAGCCCATATGCATTGAGGAATGTGTTTGGAATGTACTACACTGATTACTTTTCATAAGAAGATCACAACGTTTCAGATTCTGTCAGTATATGTAGCGAGTATCAAGAGGTTGTGTCTAGACCATGTATCAACATTTAAAAGGAGACGGATTTATGCATTGCATAACATATTACTCGGTAAATTATCGCAAACCAGAACCAAATGTATACCAAACATCCTGCCACCTTTTCCTGGAAGGCTCAAAGGTTACAGTAAGATATTGGACCTATCCCCAATTTAGGCGACCGCTATAGGGTGTATCTGTCTGGGTCACTTTGCTGTATTGAAGATCAATCAGATTGTACAAGTCGCAAAGGGATGACAGTATTCGACTCTGAACTTTGATTTTTCCGGATTAGATTACATGTAGTCGGCAAAAACGTTAAACATGAATGAAAGTTGTTTGATATATACAGCATAACCTTCTTCGTCCAGACACGCAACCCATTTCAATTTCAAAAGGGTCATATGTATACATTCGTCGATATTTTCTCTGAGGATTCAATAGCTGTCACAGACAGAAAGGATGTAGGACTTCAGAGTGCCTCCCGACACTTAACAGTTATCCTTTCAATGGTTTCTCCCAGGTGAATCTACACCTGTCATCTAGCTTTCCATTATTAATATCAGTGACATGGAGGTATTAGGTTTAATGTATATAACACGTAGTCACAAAAAGTAATATGGAAGATTATGTATATCGACAAACTACATTTAATCTTCTTTTACAAACGCAGAGAAGTGTAGGGAAATCTGACATATAAATCAATGAACATAGTTTACTCATAAAAGATAAACGTTTTAAACCTTTTTAACTATGTATTTATATTGTTACAAGCAAGGTTTAATTTGATTTTATCTAACATATTTTTTGAGCGCTTGTCAAGGGTAACTGTTTATGAATATCCTTTCACTTCAATCTTGATACAATTACATCTGTATATGTGATATACCATTGTCTTATTTATTAGTTGGAAGAGGTTATAAAGATCACTGCCTGATATCAAAATGTCTTAGAAGTTTTTATGTGCATGTAATCAGAGTTTCAATTTTGTTTTATGTCATGGAATGTACAGTCTTCAGACTGGAAATACCTGGCAATAGGAAACAAAGTTCATGCACACTAACCAGTTGCGTTTACTTGATACATGTAGATATGTTTTCTTTGTTGTAAGTACTGTTCTTTAATAATTCTGACTTCATTACTAGAAACTTATAAGGTCCGATTTAGAAAATGACCACGCTACAAGTTAAATAACTACTTTTCGAAATTTTTTATTTTGGAATTTAGTAAAATATCAAGTAGTTGATTAAAAAAAGCACGCCAATGGCCATTATAACTATTTGTTTTATTTAGAGGTGGTCTCTTTATTTTTACTGCTTTGCAAATATAAATTTTGTAAACGGGGAAATATCACTATGTCCAGATTTGAGAAAAGAATTTGTAAGCATGTCGTATCATCCTATCTTAAACAAAGGATTATTTCCCGATGTTTCTTCATATTTGAATCAACGTTCATTAGTGCCCCTATTAGAAACGTTTTAGAAACTGAAACATATTATATGATCAAAACTAGTTCGTGTCAATCAGAAAGGGATTGTTTTAACATACTTGTGGGTTTGTAAAATTTTGTAACAAGCAGACAGGTATGGGATTAATTAATAGGTTCGACAATTACATTTGATTCACTTCCAGTCAAGAAACATTTGTGAACCGAGGCATAAACTTATATATCTTTAATTCCGAATTACTCACAAGGCGAGCCAATATCTGCCAGCAGGTATCCCCAACTCTCCCTGTAGAGTGCCAATACCGGTACCCCGAAGTGTACATCACTCATCCGTAGCATGGGTCCTAATGTTCCACAACTCCCACAGTGCACTCAACTAATCAGTAAGAATAGCCCCTATCCAATATTCCTGTCCCACTGCTCGCTCGCAGAACCGGCTGTAGTGCCTCACTAAATATGATCAACCATATTAGCCTTCAACCGAGCAAAACCCTTTGCAAATATCGTTTATACAGCAGTATTTATTGTAAATGTTTGTTTCTAATCATAGTTTGCCTGTATCTGCACAAATCAACCTTTTCATAATGGAAACACTCTTATCCGTTGATTTATTTACGTTTCGCATATATGCAATCATGAGGAGCCGTGTTACAAGTCATATCGACATTTAGAGTAAGACAAATATGACAGAAACCCTTTCTAAATTGCCATATTCAATTGCTGTATACAACATAGCTCATTGTTACTGATCATGATAGTGGCATCTATATGTGTTCATGATACCCTTTTGCTACATTGCCATGAGTCTTTGTATGTTCAAACAGTTTTGTTCATTAATCAAATGAAGTGTATGAAGATCCAGCTGACAGTTCCCTTTTTATACAGACCCTGCCATTGATGTACATGGAAAGAGATAAATTGAGCTGAATCCCTGCTGTTGAGCAGTTAGGTGATCCATTCAAGTAGGGTTCGTCTTCCGCCTGATCATTGGAAATTATTCTTGCTTACTCTTTGAAATGGATAAAATGATAATGACTGGCTGATACTCGCTGACCAGGACTAAAGAAAACTTCATACATTGGTACGTTAGTTTCAAAACCTTAAACTGAATTCTTCTCTTGATAAGAAGCTAGTGCAGAGACTTGACCTGTGACCTGAAAATTAATTGAAACATAAGATATCGAAAGACATTAACAAATGAATAATATACTTCAAGAAATGTGTTTACTTCGAATAGGTAACTCTCCCGATTTCAACCCAAATAAAAAGTTCTTTTCTTAGGAGAAATATGACCTTCCTGTGATGAATTTGAAAATTATCACTCGTCATTCTCAGAAAAGATAGATTCAAGTTTTTGACATGGTGTCTTATGAAATGGTTTATTCTACCATTCGAATGACACTGCATATTTTTTTTCATCCGGCTAAACAAATAACGAGCATGAATTGGACATAACTAGGTACAGCATTTCAGAAATGCTGCCAAAACATCAATCAAAACTTTAACAGGTCGTGGTGACACAATATTTCAAACATTGATTGTTTTACAACTTTACAGGAGCAACTATCAATATTTCATTAAAAAAACTTTGACCAATTCTCTAGGGCATCCTCGAGTATCAAACAGATGATCCTCGATCAATACCGCAGTTGGTTTAATACTTCTGGGACCTCTGCTGATCGGCAAGCCTAAAATCGAGGACAGCCATGACTTCACGAAATTGCACAACAAAATTACGAATTGTAAATTTATAATCTTTAAAATGAGGAAATAAAACAAACATGTCAAAATATTATATTAGGTAATATTCTTTTGTCATCAATCTTTGTTGTTGAATGTGTACGACATATTGAAGACAGTATAAGTATGAGAAAAGTAGGTGAATTGTTTAAGGTTTGTTTAAAATCTTGTTTAGGAGATGTCAGTATTTTCCTACTCTTTTCAGACGAATCACATATAGGAAAGAGTTTTATATCAGCTGTCAAAACCTTTTCTCATGTAATTTTACATGCAAACAAACAAGACTGCTAATCAAAATCTAACTACTATACAAAATATTCTACAAATTTTTTCCAATCCACCTTATACTTAGCTGTGATTATTCCATCATGAAATTCTGATAGACAGAAAACCTGAATTTTTCATTTTAGCAATTTGCCTTTACTTTCAAAGCAGTAGATCTTTTTTCATGCATAAAACTGCATTCTCGAATTTACCTTACGAAGAATCGTGGAAAGGTTTATTTCATTGTAACGAAATGTTAAAATGTCTTGTACCATGTCTCCCCTGCATTTCCGTTACTTAGATATGTTATATCAGAAGGTAGATATTTATATCACATCGAGACCCTTTGAAAATAACATATAAATTATTCAGAGATAATTTAGAAACTCATGCAAGACTGAAAAGGGTCAGACAGCCCGATATGGATTTATGATCAACCAAAAGCATGTTCCTTGTCGCGATGTGCTGTACTGTGTCATCTTGTCTACTCTTACATATTAGTTGGATATGTTGGAACTAATGAAAGCTTGCGTATTTTTAGATAAACATGTGAAACAACTGTGTATTGATAAAAACAATATCAATTCAATTTGTAAGTCAAACGGAGTTTCCACATTTGATGTTATAAATAGCATTAAATCGCATGTAAGGAGAGTTCTTGTTAAGTTACACCTTGGTTATACAACAATTAATGGTAACTGTTCTTTTAAAAGAATTTAAAGGTACTTAAAGGTTATTCTGGTTTGGCCAAGGTTGTTTATTCTAGAACATTTATGACGTGAAGAGCTTTTTTTCAGATGATATATTCAACTGCGTGAGACAAGAGCATAAAAATTCACAATCTTATTGAATGCTCACAATAAATCACTCCCAGAGTGTATTACAGAGTCCTCTTTTATCTGATCTTTGTTACAAGCAGTGAATTCTATTCGGGAACACATAGCATGCGAATATTATTGATGAGGTCTTGGTCCTCTTTGATTGTGAACAGATGCTCAATTACTGTCAACTTTATTGGTGTTTCTACCCTCGCTTACATCAGCAACTTCTTGGATGCATGTGATTAAAAACAACACAATTTGCTTTTATACATTTTGACGAAAGGTAACGAAAAAATATGAATGATGTTGCATGTCAGATGTTAAGTTTGATTAAAGAGCCACTCCGTAAGTTGTTGGAGTCATATATGCCAAACTTAATCAATGGTGTCCTTTGATCGCGAAGTATCGACTGTTACCAAAAAGATAAATTTTAAAGATAATCGTTTTTTACAGTGACAATATGAAAGTAGAACGTCGCATTTATGATCGAAAACCGGACAGTGGCGCCTCACTCATCCGCAGAATGGGTCCTAATGTTCCACAACTCCCACAGTGCACCCAACTTATCAATAGGATTAGCTCCTACCTCAATATTCCTGTCCCACTGCTCGCTCGCAGAACCGGCTGTAGTGCCTCACTAAATATGATCAACCATATTAGCCTTCAACCGAGAAACCCCTTGTAAATATCGTTTATGCTACAGTATTCGTTGTAAATGTTTGTTTCTAATCATATTTTGCACGCCAATGGCTATTATAACTTTTTGTTTTATTTAGAGGTGGTCTCTTTATTTTTACTGCTTTGCAAATATAAATTTTGTAAACGGGGAAATATCACTATGTCCAGATTTGAGAAAAGAATTTGTAAGCATGTCGTATCATCCTATCTTAAACAAAGGATTATTTCCCGATGTTTCTTCATATTTGAATCAACGTTCATTAGTGCCCCTATTAGAAATGTTTTAGAAACTGAAACATATTATATGATCAAAACTAGTTCGTGTCAATCAGAAAGGGATTGTTTTAACATACTTGTGGGTTTGTAAAATTTTGTAACAAGCAGACAGGTATGGGATTAATTAATAGGTTCGACAATTACATTTGATTCACTTCCAGTCCAGAAACATTTGTGAACCGAGGCATAAACTTATATATCTTTAATTCCTTATTACTCACAAGGCGAGCCAATATCTGCCAGCAGGTATCCCCAACTCTCCCTGTAGAGTGCCAATACCGGTACCCCGAAGTGTACCTCACTCATCCGTAGCATGGGTCCTAATGTTCCACAACTCCCACAGTGCACCCAACTAATCAGTAGGAATAGCTCCTATCCAATATTCCTGTCCCACTGCTCGCTCGCAGAACCGGCTGTAGTGCCTCACTAAATATGATCAACCATATTAGCCTTCAACCGAGAAACCCCTTGTAAATATCGTTTATGCTACAGTATTCGTTGTAAATGTTTGTTTCTAATCATATTTTGCCTGTATCAGCACAAATCAAACCTTTTCATAATGGAAACACTCTTATCCGTTGATTTACTTACGTTTCGCCTATATGCAATAATGAGGAGCCGTGATACAAGTCATATCGACATTAAGAGTAATTCAAATATGACAGAAACTCTTTCTAAATTGCCATATTCAATTGCAGTATACAACATAGCTCATTGTTACTGATCATGATAGTGGCATCTATATATGTTCACAATACCCTTTTGCTACATTGCCATGAGTCTTTGTCAGTTCAAACAGCTTTGTTCATTAATCAAATGAAGTGTATGAAGATCCAGCTGACAGTTCCCCATTTATACAGACCCTTCCATTGAGGCACATGGAAAGAGATAAATTGAGCTGAATCCCTGCTGTTGAGCAGTTATGTGATCTATTTTGGATATTAAGTAGGGTTCGTCTTCTGCCTGATCATTTGAGAGTATTCTTGCTTACTCTTTGAAATTGTTAAATGATAATGACTGGCTGATACTCGCTGACCAGGACTTAAGAAAACTTAGCACTGTTGTGTTAATTCATTGGTTCGTTAGTGTCAAAACCTTCAGCTGAATTCTCTTCTGGATTGGAAGCTAGTGCAGCGACTTAACCTGTGACCTGAAAATTCATTGAAACATAAGATATCAAAAGACATTAACAAATGAAAAATATAATTCAAGAAATTTATATTATTTGAATAGGTAACTGTCCCGATTTCAACCCAAATGAACAGTTCTTTTCTTAGGAGAAATATGACCTTCCTGTGATGAATTTGAAAATTAACACTCGTCATTCTCAGAAAAGAAACATTCACGTTTTTGACATGGTGTCTTATGAAATGGTTTATTCTATCACTCGAATAACACTGCATATTTTTTTCTAATTCTAATTGAACTAAATGTCATGCAAACTGTCAACGTAATTTTAAACCTGCTTTCGGAATTCTTGAATAATCTATTACTAAATTATTCAAAAAGTAAAATTCATATGAAGCTGGATTTATTTTGTCATTTTTTATATCATACAGTGTTATATTCTTTATTAAGGTTTATCATAAGGTATACACTTTTCATAAATTTCATTCATGTTTGAAAGGTCATGTTTTTTTATAATTAATTCAAGTGTTCAATCATTGAAATGTCATTAAGGAAATCTGGCCTAACAGAGAACGAGGGTGACTTCGGTTCGACCACAAATAAGATCTCATTCAAGCTATTAATCAAAAGATGTACATGTCGCGGTGACACAATTGTCTAAACTTTGGCAAGAACGTTTTGTAACAATGAATTATACAATCCCCAGAGTATCCTCCGGTATAAAGTATGTTGATCCCCGATTAATATTGCAGCTTGTTAAACACTTCTGGGATTCTTCGTAAGATTTGCATTGCTGAAATGGACAGTGATAGCTGGATTAAAGGGAAAAATGCAGGATTGTAACGTAAACATTATTTAAAGAAAAAGGGAGTAATAAAATTCTTATCAATTATTTTTACAAAGTTTTTATCCTCGAAATTAGGACGAAATATTGGTGGCATAAATTGTCACCGACTCTTAAACATCAGAATAGGAATTAATGAAATAAGAAAAGCATGTTTTTAATTTATATTTTTTCATAAACTTGTTTAAGAGTTTACTTGTCTAGTAAAGCGTTAGTGGTGATTGTGATAGATAGTATCTGCACTTTTAAAATGTTTTTAAAAACGAGATGCTTAGTAAATAGGATGGGGTTCATTGTAAGATCTTAAGTAGGCAATATTTTTCAATACTTAAAGACAACAGGCATATAGTACAATTGACAGGAACAATATGTAGACATTTGTACAATGTAGCATGTCATATTCTCTTATCCTATCATATTTAATCAAATCTGTTCACATCAAATACTGTCATAACAGATCGCTTAATGATGTATCTATCTATTTTAGAGCAAATTGAATTCAAATAAACTAAAGTAAATAAATTCCCCATTTGATATAACACATGTCCATGATGTAATACTTTCGCACTGAATTATTTCATATCATAGTATCAAGCATACTACCTCTCGAGAATCCGGTCATACAAAAGCACAAAGAGAAGGTATCATATCACACCTTTCTGTGTCACACCTTAAATAGTATAAAGTCATGTTCTAAATGTTTTGTTAATACATTAATACCCAAATATTTACATTTTTCAAGGCCATTACTCTTTCAAAATATTCTCTCTGTGCAATTCTACAGAATAGTATATGAACATGGAACGAATCTGTAGAATTTTGATATGTGTGTAATTGATGGTGATGCAAAGAATTTCATCAAATTAGGGTATCGAAAATAATATGCTTGGAGATATATTTCTCTAAGATGTAAATACACAGAGCATATGAGTAAAAAAGATATTCGTCTTCAAAAAGATTTAAACGACAAAGATTACAGATTCTCTCTTCACGGACGATGTTTAAATAGCGCACAAAGAAAAGGTCATGAGAAGAACATCTAAAACGTGAAAGCGCAATTCGGAATTTTCGAACAGTAACCTTCGATATATAATCCGCCGTAATTATTTCAGATTTAACATTTTATGATAGAAACATTTGTTTGTTCGTGACATCGACGCTGTCTATGTCTGAAGATATCTAGATAGATTTATTTTAATCTCCGTGTCAATGAAAGCATAAAAGTAGGTTTTGAGTACACGTTCTGGATGTTTCAATCTTGGCCAAAACCACATTTGAAGAGTAATGTTTAACACTGGTCCCAAACGAAAATGTATTTGTCTCACCATTTAACCTCCCCTTGAATAAATTAACAAATAACTAGAAGTAACATTCAGCTTCATTGGATGTACTTCAATATTGAAAGCACGTTTCACTTTAAGAGGATCTCGAAAATATGGAGCAACTAAATTTGTCATCAGTGTCAAAATGAACAAAGAAGCAGAAAATGAATGTAAATAAAAACTGTTATAGAAGATTAGGTCATGATTTAATACCATATGAATTTTCGACATAAGCCTTTAAACTGCGTAAACGTTTCTTAGTCGGTAATCTTTGTTCTTATTGGCCTCAGACTATTGTGAAAGCAAGTTCACCCAATCTTAAATAGAAATACCTTTCTATCTTTAGCCAAGACTTTTATGTACCTTAGGGTATAAGTAAGCTTGGTGAAATCATCTGGATGAATGATGATCAATCACATGACACCATGAATGGATACTTCCGGTAATATCAACTTTCTGAAAATTGGATTTCCATTGACCAAGTTCTGAGGATCATGTTGTTTGCGTTGATTTAAAACCGGTCCAGGAACAGTGAATGGCATCTTTCATGTCTATGACTTTCAAGTCCTTTTTCCGTTTCATATCTTTTAATTTATTCCTTAAAACCTTGCTATCAATACATAATGCAAATAACCGTCTTAATCATTAATTGACTCTTTCTAAACCGTTATAATTCAATATTGAATTCTTTTTAAAGTAAAAGTTAAAGGACAACCGTATATTTCCCCTTGTTTATGTTGCCTGTACTTTCTTTGCATTTGATCTTTATATATGCAACACCTATATCAATCTCCTACCCTAAGAGATCGGAGGAAAGGATGTAATGCATCGTATGAATAATATAGTTATTGTTCACCAGTTGTGTACTGAAGTTCACTTCTATATTTACTCCTTCGATAGGTGGTTAATAAGTAGCTAATGATATCAAAATTTGAATAATTGAAATGGTTAATCAGTGGTTGAAGGGAACTCTCAGATGGCAGATAAGAATCAGATGACTCGAGGGGAGTGTCATCCATCACAGCATTGTCGACATGAGTTGTACTGCCGAGAAGTCGTCAAATCTCTAAGATAAGACGGGAAATTGATAAGAAGGTTTTGAGTCATTTAAGATATAGAGGATATTCAATCACGTTTGTCAAATACTATGTTTATTTAATCGAGTTATCAATATGAAACGTCCTGTGACATCGTATCATGACTCTTTCAGTATCCACATTAAACTTGCATGGACACTTGTTGGTTTGTTTGTTTCCAAATGTTATTATAAAACGTTTAAGAATTGTTCAATCAGCGACATGTCTTGTGAGCGTTACAATCATTTATAGAGCATAACTGTTGTTTGTTGATTCTACCATATGACATAAGCCATTCGTCAAAGTTAAGGGTTAATTTATGTGACAAGACAAATTGCTCTGATATGACATCCAATGGTCATCTGTTACATTTGTGCATTTTTCATAAAAAAACATTACTCCATGTTGTCACTTGGTCTAATGCAGATTGATGTCAACCTTCATGTTGAAAAAAGACAATTGTTTTTTTCTGTTCTTGACTTTTCCAATACCTCCTTGCTGTGTATGATATGGGAAACTCTTTTGCTCTTTGAAATGCAGAAGCTATAGAAATTCGTTTAAAGCGAGCATATATGAAGTGATTAACTGTTCATGGCTAGCTACTCGCGTTTTTGTGTGACTTTTGATGTACAGCATGATAAACATAAACAACAAAACAAGTCTTCTTACAAAAGTGTATTTGATTTTTAACCTTTGAACAGAACTTGAGAATTTGCAAGAGAAAAGATGACTATAATTATGAATTATGAAATCACTTAACTATTGAGAGACGGGGCTTCTATTTGTGTCAACTGTTATCACCATTCTTAAAAGTTTAATGTTCTAAGTCTCCACCTCTGATTTCGATATTCGACAGCTTATGGCTAAAATGCTACCCCAAGCAGCTCAAGACATAACTCGCTTACCCACTCGATGTTCCATATATACTGTTACAACTTGCATAAAAAAATTGATATGTCGGGGTTGGGTTTGCAATATTCTGACATAAGTCTTTAAAAATATTAGTTTTATTGCTTATTCTTCATATGGATATGAATATTCTATTATGAGAAAGACAATAAGCCTCAGCGATTAAGGAACTGCCATTCCAACAAAAAAAATAAAAAAAGATGTGCATTATAAAAAAGAGAGGAATAGGCATTGAATAAGGACAGACAGGTTTTCAGATGTGATTCGCGTAGGTATGACTCACCAGGATAATGCTGTACAACATATTGAATGTTTTCAATTTATCATAACATCAGCATAAAACATTTCCTCTGTTATCTGTGAAAAGACATGAACTCTATTCGGGAACACATAGCATGTGAATAATATTGATGAGGTCTTGGTCCTCTTTGATTGTGAACAGCTGCTCAATTACTGTCAACTGTATTGGTGTTTCTACCCTCGGTTACATCAACAACGTTTTGGTTGCATGCGATTAAACACAACAAGATTTGCTCTTAATCTTTTTGACAAAGAGAAAACACGATTGATTATACATGTCACATATAAATGTTTGATCATTTTATTGCTAAACAAAAGTTTGGAACTGTATTTTATGATATTTGCAATTTTGTATCAAACTAGTAATAACTAACATCATTTTGACAAACGCAGAGGACGACAACGTGAGAGCTAGCTATGAATGTTTCAACTTGATAACGGTGATTCTATTTCAACGACAACCTCATCAGGGTAAATGAAATTAAAATAAATAAATAAACGATAAATTACCATTATAAAGCATTGTTAATATTTATGGTATTTATAATACCATAATTCTTACCTACGTCAGTGACGATATCTTGTGATTTGATTCCTACGTCCTCAGTGAGAATTTCAAATTTGTATGTTCATTGCACTTATTTAGTAAAATAAGGTTTCCTCAATCGATCGGCAATGATTCATTCTAATTCCAATTTTTTAAAACATCCTTTGACAAATGTACATGTACAAGTAAGAATAAATTGTTTTATTTCACACACAAGTGTCTGAAATAGGACAAGGTAGACTTTGATCTGGAACCTCTTTGATCTCAATTCTAAATAAATGGGTTGGCTTAATCATTTCCGCCTCTTGAAATTATGGTAAATTAAACCTTTACAAAATCGTGTCTTGAGACCAACATTTGGCTTCCCTTAATGACCTGTCTGGACCTTTATTGCACAGCAGCATGCACACCACTTAAAACGTCCATGTAACAGCAGGATCTGAGTGGCCCACTGTATTTACATTTGCATGGATCTGTAATACTGACTACGAACGACTTCTAAAGCTGGCATTATCATCTACTAAATGAAGAGAAACATATTTTCTATTTATTTTATAAATTTCAAAACACATTTTTTTTAACACAAGTGTAATTTCTTGTATAATTTAGAACTTGTACACACACAGTTGCAATTTATAGTTCTTGTGTTCTGAAATATGCATTTCATGAATGTACTTTAAAACAACAGTATTACTTAATCTTTAGCACTTTTACATTGTTGTATTTCCTCATTCACACTCGTTTAAGCTTCATACAAATTCCATTCAATATCTCTGAATGATTATGATTATCATTTCAACAGTTCTTAATCTTTTTAGTACACAAGTTTTATGACAAAGAATTTAGATTACTTTTCAAATGTCGTGAACACCTATTTACATGCTATTTGCACTACGTTTGCAAGTAATGTAACAAACCTTTGTTCAGCAGCTTACATCTCCTGAAAATATTGCTGAGATTTTTTAGCTGAAGTTAATTAGGGATCTTGTCTTGACATACCTTTGATGACATTTCAACGTGTGTAGATTGAGTCATCTATAGATAGTTACGTTGAGATATTTTTGTATGTACTAAATTGGTAAAACATAAGGCCCGAAGCAATGTAGAATATAGAAATGGTCCTTCAGTATTGTGTTGACGCCAACTGGTAAATTGTGATTGATACTGAACCACATCACGTGAAAGGTGCTTTAAATATTTGCATAGATGATAAAGACGAAACCAAACGATTCAATGCAATAATTTTCCACTCAGTTATTGTCAAAAGTTTATGATTACTTTTCTATTTCAATTTGACAAATCATATCTTAAAGTAAGAAATCCTTTTACCCCAAAAATTAAACGTTATTTACAATTTGAGGTTTTAGATCGAATAAATGATAGTTTAAAGTGTTTGCTATCAATCTCATTGATCAGATCATTTTAGATCGAACCATGACAGTTTAAGTTCGTTGCTATGAATTTTATTGATCATTCAGGTTCACGCTTATAAGACCACAGTTAAAAAACATTGTTGAGACACGAACTTGTTGAATACAAGTATATTCATATGTTGAAAAAAAGGATAATTTGTATTTCTTATTGATTAAGTCAAAATTCATTATTAAATTCATCATACTTATAAACAATTGTTCCAAAACCAAATTTTGACATTTGGTCATTGTATGACTTAAAACCAAAATTGTATTTTTGTATAATTCACTTTAAAACATACTTTGACGACCGTATATCTTAAAGCAAGATTAGAACTATATGTTACATTCATAGGTGATGTCTGAATAGGAAAACGTTAACCATTGATTTACAACCTCTTTGATCTCACCCTTGAGTAATGGAGTTGTCTTAATAATTTCCGCATCTTCAAATGAGCGTAAAGTAAACCGTTCCAGATACGTGTCTGGAGACAAACAATTCACTCCTTGTAATGACCTGTCTGGTCGTTTTATTCCACACCAACATGCGGGCCTATCAAACAGTCCTTCTGGATGGATTGAAAAGCCATCTGATGTTCATTTGCAGGGTTCTGTAAAACTGACTTCACTGGCTTTCTGGAAGTACCTTGCATTTCTATTTAAATATAAAGACATTTTGTATTGTTTTCCCATATCTTTTCACAATTTTGTTTTTGTTTTTTGTTTATGTTACACAACTATGAGAGTGTATTCCCATTATATTTCCTGTTTTCTTGAAGAGCGAATCGGGAAATGATTGTGTGTCCTTTTGATCCATTAGTTTTATAACAATTTATAATATTTGTGATCTTCAAGTTCGAACTTTCTCGCTGATTGAAAATCTTATTTATCAATAGCATTTATCAGACGTTTAGGATTCATTCTGTAAGAGTCAGTGATAAATATGAGTTCATAGATGAAGTTAAGCTATCTCTGTGGTTGGCTTGTTCACAATTTTAGTTAAACAGTTTCACTTATTTGTCCGAATTACAGTAATTATTGTACAAATTGAGATATTCTAACACAAGGTTCTTGGTGTACTTCTAAGTTTATTAGACCATTTAATACATTCTGGGATAAATCAACAACATACAGGATTATACTTTGTTGTTTTTAAAGAATTGTTCTTGAATACATACATGCATTAATCTTACTTAAGTTGCTTTAACATTTCGTTGCGTTTGAATACTAAATTGTCTTCCTTAAATTACTCCAGTGTAATTGAAAGCTACATTGTATGTGTTTATATCTAGTGCATATGTATATATAAATTGCATGTACTTGATACTGATGCGCTGTAAATATTTTGTCATTTAAAATAACTTTACAGCGTGGTACAGCTTATGATGATGTGAAGAAAAATTTGGGCAAAACGAAAGATAATTAATCATCAGCCCAGTTGGCTGGATTGTAAAGAAGATGAGTATGGAAATAATATAAAAAATGTTTTATCTCGGTATCAGGGATTTCACGATCTCATCAAATCTAATTTCCTGAAGTCTTTAGATAGTTGTAAAATTAATACTATGGTGATGTCAAGATCTGTTGTATTATTCTGGAGTTGTAATTTGTAATTTATAACTGAATTAAACCATGAATTAATATCAATACTATTTTGTTTGTAAGGAATCAAAAAGAACAGAGCTTATTTCCTTTGCCCGTCATAACCAACTATCATGTAATTTCAACATTGATTGTTATCAAATGTCTATTAATCAGTGAAAATTATTTCATAGCTCATGGTGTGAAACGTAATGAATCAAATCAAAAGACATGATAACCGAGAAATTAGTTTCTCTCAAATGGAATTAAGCTTTGAATGAAACGATTGAGATGTCATTGAGATGCCATTGAGACGTAAGATCTTTGATAAGAATAAAATATATGCATTATAATATTTTACAAAAATTACTTTCAAAGACACATTATCAATAATCCAATGCATATGATCCAATCTAACATAATCTTCGGGAACATGTAGGTGTATGATTAGTTATTGCGTTTCACCCAGCTCTACTTTCAGCAATAGCCATCAGTGTATATTCCATCATAACACATCTTTTCCAAAATAGCAACTATGGATGCGTGCTAAGTAAGATACATGAATCAATTATTATCAAAAGTTGATCATGTGACAATATCCCTAAAATACTGGTTGGATAGAGTGTCTATAGTGCTGAGTTCAAACTGATCCGCATGAGATCTCGACTAGATAAATCGAGAGACTTCAGTTGAACGTGTGAAGGGTTGGACGTCTATACATAGGATCGCTAGGCTATATCTGTCTGTTGTAACTTGTGGAAAATGATAGTCCTGAGGCATTGATGAAGATGATGATTAGTTCCTTAGTATTGCTAAATGCTAAACGTATTCAGCAGGGAAAATAAAAACATTACTGGATAATATATACCGCTTTGGTATTGTGGATATGCCTTATGCTTATACATATACATACAGCCTCATAATCTATTTGATACACTCATTAGAGCTTTCCGCTTATCCTAATCCTTCTACCATGTCATTTGCAATTTAATATTGTTTCGATGACCTAAAAGGAAAATCTTCGAATCCAGAATTATTTTATGCGACTGTTGAAGGACCGAGTCTGGAGAGCTGATCACATACACTTAAAACTTTCAGAAATCATTAACACATAGATTCAAAATATCATGTATGTATGTTGTATAAAAAACAATATGAAAGCATATCTAAACCAAAGAGAAAAATAATTACAAGGAAATCGCATGTGAAAGCAATGAGGAATTTGAAGCTGCTAACAATGTCCTTTGGGATCTGTCTTTCGGTGGTAAAACAGTATAGAATTAGGAGAGTCAAGGTCAACTTAATTTTTATACGCATCTATGGCAGACTCCCTGTGCTCTATTATAGAGAAAACCCTTACAGATAAGTTTTATTCAGTCTTCTTCATATATTGGATGATTATTTTTAAACTTAATCTTGAATGAAAGGAAAATTAATTTCAATCATTAATATTGTGTATTTGAATCAAATAAAATCAAATGCAACATTTGGTTTATTCATACAGCTGATAAGGAATCAATTCTTAGAATGTCATTGTGGTTGATAATCTTTTTTTTTTTAATTAAATATGGTTTACACATACAACTTGTACCTGTGACAATTTACATCTCATTGATTATTAAAGAGCTTTGCTTGAACAACTATCAATATGTCATTACAATTACTTTGAGTAATCTCCCTAGAATCCTCCGGTACAAAATATCATGATCCTCGATCAATATTCCAGCTATACACTTCAGAGATTCCTGTCTGACCCATCCCAGAAAAAGATGCCATTGGTTATTTATATTGTAGGAGATAATATTGTTTTCTGTTATCCTGTCCATCCATCCGTTCGCCAAATTGTCTTCAGTCCAATGTAACAACACAATGTGTAGAGCACAAACCTGTTCTTAAAGAATTTGGGTCAACAGTTTGTATAAAGTCATAGCTTTACAAACTGTATAAGAAACTCAGCAAATCACAGATTGCTCTGCAAAACATAAACGTGTGTTTTTCCTTCTTCTATGAGAAGACTATAAACATTTACAGCCATCAATGTTTAACAACACATTAAACAAATCTTAAAAAGCTTTAGTTGCAAAATTCTAATAGATAACAATGTACCATAGCTGAAGAAATCAAAGGTGACTGAGTGTGTTCATGTAGCGGTCAAGTCGATATGTGATCTTGTGCAGATATTCCTCTGGTAACATTGCTACGAATTAGATAGAGACGTCTATAGATAGAAAGGTTGGTATATTTGTGTCTACTGTAACGTGGGAAAACAGGCTTGAGGCAATGTGGGACAAAGATCCAGTTCTTTTTTACTGTGTAGATACGGTTATTAATCGTGATTTATAACGAAACTCATTTAGAAAAACGTGATTGACATATTTAGATGTGATGTGACTTGTTGATAAGTTGATAAGACATCTTTATCTGTCGACAATAAAAACCATATAATAATTATAATATATTATTATTGTCTTTTAAATCATTATTATATTTTTTAAACAAATACACGAAGCTTGTTAAGAAACACAATAGCATTCAATAACGAATTAATGCGTGCCAGATGCAGCCTTTTCTTCTCTGTAAATACCCTTCAAAAGATTAAATAATTTATGAAAATAATAAAGCATATATATATATATATATATATATATATATATATATATATATATATATATATATATATATATATATATATATATATATATATACCTGTTTAATGATGGAACTGTATGAAATTAAATAATTCATTATATATATAATTAATTCTTAATCAAATAATTCATTAAATATATATATATATATATATATAAAATGAATTATTTAATTTTTCGATAGATTTCATCATCTCAAATACAATTACAATTTCTATATATGCCACCAAAATAACAAATTGTTGATACATATGACTTTAATTCACAGCAGGGGTGGTAATAAACATTCGAAAACAACATATTTCACGCAAAATGGGGATCAAACCTTGAAATACTCATTTAAGTAGCATGAGTCTCATTAACACCATTAACAAAATCAGATCATCAGATATTTGTGAAAAATGAAAAACACATATGAAGTTTGATAATTCATTTCAAAACTTGTCCGTTGTAAAAATTCCATATTTTAACTGATGAGGTGTTTCCCAAAGACCACGTTATTAGAACTTCTGTTCACATAACTGACATCTCTAGCCTTCTTTATTACTTCTTCGCGCATGTATGTACTGACAACTACCCCTGGTACAGTGGAAAAGAAACATGAACAGTATACCATCCACATGACAGTAAAATATAAGAAAGGGTCATTGTCATTATATACATTGAATAAATAGATATGTGAGGTATCACAGTAAACATCTAAATACTTTAATCCTAAGAGTCACTTCGATTTATGTAGCTAATGAAAGTTTATTAGAATTTGGATTTTGCTAAAGCCCTAACGGAGACGGCCCTTAATCTACTTATTCCTGTTGACCCCAATGGTGTTGATGATTAATTTGTAACGTCACATCCGCTCACATATACAATGATTTGACTTACTTTACTTCTAAAACGTTCCATAAAGAACCCTTCAGACTTATACCTCTTTCATTGTCAAAACATCTGCTTGATAACGATAAGAGAATATGTGTCGAAACATCGCTTACCATATTTCTTTCCATTACAACCATTCCAACTTAGCTATTTCATCCATCTTTAAATAGATACTAGCATTTGTAACACTGTGTACTATTTTCATAATCGTTCTTCTATATCATGTTCATATTCTGTGATAAATCGCTTTATACCTTGTTATCGTTCTATACAATTGTTCAGGATGTGAAGTGATGATATAAGTTTCCTTTACACGTTGTTGCTTCCTGCCTTACTTATTGAGAAAAATGCTTTGGTACGTGGAACTTGAATGTCATATAGAAGATGACAAATGAATACATCACGAATGAATACAGTGATTAATGGGATCAAAACGAAACTAAAAAGGTAACATAGATTTCAAATAGCGTTCCAAGGTACCAAGTCACAAACGGCAATCCATTTCCTGCTTAAAACAAAGGCACGGCAGTTTTTTGTGTGACATTGGTCACGTGTGAGACATGAGTTTTTATCATATCAAGAAAATAAACAACTATTTACCATGCTAACGTCATTCATTCTTCTGCATTCGCAAGAACGTGAGTTTTTTTATCAATTATTATTCATATCATAATAATTGGCAAATAAATGAAAGATTAAGAGATTTTGATCAAACACAAATTATACCGTTCCCGTTCTCGTACAAATCAAATAATGCCAACATTGCCAAGACATATATGATAGATACGATAAATTAATCTGATATATCAGAAGTATTTCAATTGATCTAAAAGTGGTTTGCAATCCTTGATCAATTGTGTGTTTGAATCACATTAGTAGACGACAGCAATGCAAGCAGAAAATGCGTTTTGGTTAACAACCCTGTCAAAAAGGACTGGAAATCATCCGCTGGTAAAGTTAAGATGGTCAAGTGCTGGCTGGTGTTGCTTCTCGAGTCAGTTATTAATTTATATGTAAAGAATGCATGTCTGGAACGTAACACTATTTCCGCATTATCAGTTCTCTGTAGAAGATTAGAACTATATGCACATAATTTGGAAATAAATCAGTTGTAAAGAAGAAAATTAGTAGTTGAGATAAATAGTATGATGTGGATATCCTCCCTTGTCCTAGACTTAGGGCTGTACATTTAAATCACTATTTACATATTTACTATTTGCAGTCTACTAAATACATAACAGATATACAATACAGGTATTGTTTTTTAAATTGATGAAATTTGGAAAATGTAGACTTAAAGCCGAAAAATTAAAACCAGGAAACACAAAAATGTTTAATTATATCTGCACATTTACTAATTTCGATAGTACTTTTAGAATGTTTTATTACCATTCAATTCCCGTTATCATTCTTTTTGCTATTTTCAAAACCTTTGTTAACATTACAAATCACTGTGGGCCGTTTTTTGTTCCTACACTGCGCCTCGAAGTATTTTTTTTCTTTACAAGACCCTGCAGCTTACATATTTGTCATACTGTGCATTATAACAACTTCTGTTTTATAAGTAAATCATCAGGAACATATACCAAATCACTGAACATAGATCACCGTGTCTATTTGGTAACTTAATTTTGTACATATATAGAAGATATGCATATGCTATAGAAGCTTACCGGAGAAGCTGTGAAAGGTGATAACAAATCAGAGAACATGATGTAAATACAAATATACATAAGTGTATTAGAAATCTGCTCTCAAGTAAATGACAAATGGCAGTAGTTTTTGCGCTGTCGCAGCAGTATACAAATCTATGTCCGGGTACAAGATGTTATAAACCGATGGGCTTATGGCATGGCATGGCGTCCGGCGTCCGTCCATCCGTCCATCCGTCCGTCCATCCGTCCGTCCGTCCGTCCGTCCGTCCATCCGTAAACTTTTCACTTTTTCGACTTCTTCTCAAGAACCAATGACTCTAAAGAGCTGAAATTTTATGTGCATACTCCTTGGCAAATGGGTATTCTAAATTGTAGATTTCGTGACCCCATGACCCCAAATGGGGTCACAAGGGTCAAAACCTTAAAAATCTATTTTGATCTTCTTCTCCAGTTCCAAAAGGTCCAGAGAGCTGAAAAGTTGTGTGTAGACTTCTTGGCCAATGGGGATTCTAAATTGTAGATTTTTGAACCCCATGACCCCAAATGAGGTCACAGGGGTCAAAACCTAAAAAACCTAATTTCATCTTTTTCCCTAGTTCTAAAAGGTCTAGAGAGCTGAAAAGGTGTGTGTAGACTCCTTGGCCAACGGGGATTCTAAATTGTAGGTTTGGTGACCCCATGACCCCAAATGGGGTCACAGGGGTCAGAACCTAAAAAACCTAATTTCATCTTTATACCTATTTCCAAAAGGTCTAGAGAGCTGAATAGTTGTGTGTAGACTCCTTGGACACTGGGGATTCTAAATTGTAGGTTGGGTGACCCCATGACCCCAAATGGGGTCACAGGGGTCAAAACCTTAAAAATCTATTTTAATCTTCTTCTCCAGTTCCAAAAGGTCCAGAGAGCTGAAAAGTTGTGTGTAGACTTCTTGGCCAATGGGGATTCTAAATTGTAGATTTTGTGACCCCATGACCCCAAATGAGGTCAGAGGGGTCAAAACCTAAAAAACCTAATTTCATCTTTTTCCCTAGTTCTAAAAGGTCTAGAGAGCTGAAAAGGTGTGTGTAGACACCTTGGCCAACGGGGATTCTAAATTGTAGGTTTGGTGACCCCATGACCTCAAATGGGGTCACAGGGGTCAAAACCTAAAAAACCTAATTTCATCTTTATACCTAGTTCCAAAAGGTCTAGAGAGCTGAAAAGGTGTGTGTAGACTCCTTGGCCAACGGGGATTTTAAATTGTAGGTTTGGTAACCCCATGACCCCAAATGGGGTCACAGGGGTCAAAACCTTAAAAATCTATTTTAATCTTCTTCTCCAGTTCCAAAAGGTCCAGAGAGCTGAAAAGTTGTGTGTAGACTTCTTGGCCAATGGGGATTCTAAATTGTAGATTTTGTGACCCCATGACCCCAAATGAGGTCAGAGGGGTCAAAACCTAAAAAACCTAATTTCATCTTTTTCCCTAGTTCCAAAAGGTCTAGAGAGCTGAAAAGGTGTGTGTAGACACCTTGGCCAACGGGGATTCTAAATTGTAGGTTTGGTAACCCTATGAACCCAAATGGGGTCACAGGGGTCAGAACCTAAAAAATCTATTTTCATCTTCTTCTCCAGTTCCAAAAGGTCTTGATAGCTGAATAGTTGTGTGTAGACACCTTGGCCAACGGGGATTCTAAATTGTAGGTTTGGTGACCCCATGACCTCAAATGGGGTCACAGGGGTCAAAACCTGAGAAACCTAATTTCATCTTTTTCCCTAGTTCCAAAAGGTCTAGAGAGCTGAAAAGGTGTGTGTAGACACCTTGGCCAACGGGGATTCTAAATTGTAGGTTTGGTAACCCTATGAACCCAAATGGGGTCACAGGGGTCAGAACCTAAAAAATCTATTTTCATCTTCTTCTCCAGTTCCAAAAGGTCTTGATAGCTGAATAGTTGTGTGTAGACACCTTGGCCAACGGGGATTCTAAATTGTAGGTTTGGTGACCCCATGACCTCAAATGGGGTCACAGGGGTCAAAACCTGAGAAACCTAATTTCATCTTTTTCCCTAGTTCCAAAAGGTCTTGATAGCTGAATAGTTGTGTGTAGACACCTTGGCCAACGGGGATTCTAAATTGTAGGTTTGGTGACCCCATGACCTCAAATGGGGTCACAGGGGTCAAAACCTGAGAAACCTAATTTCATCTTTTTCCCTAGTTCCAAAAGGTCTTGATAGCTGAATAGTTGTGTGTAGACACCTTGGCCAACGGGGATTCTAAATTGTAGGTTTGGTAACCCTATGAACCCAAATGGGGTCACAGGGGTCAAAACATGAAAAACCTATTTTCATCTTCTTCTCCAGTTCCAAAAGGTCTTGATAGCTGAATAGTTGTGTGTAGACTCCTTGGACAATGGGGATTCTGAATTGTAGGTTCGGTGACCCCTTGACCCCAAATGGGCAATGGGCCTTTTTTATTTGATAGTGAATAACTCGGACGTTGGGACAGGCTATCTTTCCTACACTGCCCATGACCCCATGGTTTAAACCCAAACACCTATTTCTATCAAAAGTCTGATGAGCTACAGAGCCCATGGCTCTATTTTTCTACCACAGATTGGAATAGTTTTGGGTTTTTATCGTCACGATACCTTTCTCTGTTCAGTTTCTTAAATTGGTCATTTATCGTCACGATACATTTCTCTGTTCAATTTCTTAAATTAGCAATAGATTTCGTATCCCATGACAAATGGTTTGCTATCTGGGTATCTACTCTGAAATGAGTATTTGAAAAAGTGTCACACATTGGCGGGCATACTTTGTGCATACTGGAGTACTGTGCATGGCTGTTTATAACATTTTTAAGTTCACCAGAAAATGAATTTTTTAGAGGAACGTTGTACCAACTAAAACGTCCATCTTGTACATATATGTTATATGCATTTTTTTCTTAAAAGGTTAAAGAAAAATCTTAAAGTTTTGCATGTTAGAATTGAGATAGCCTATCAGATTGATATTTTCTTTCTGAATTATGTTGGTATATGACACATCAAAATAGATATTTGATAATTTGTCTTACCGATTATATATCAACTGAGAGCAAATAAGAAAAAATAGATGAATCCTGTCCTTCGGTATGAATGTTTAACTCCTATACAAAAACAACACTTTGGTGCCGGCGTGGCTGATTTTGAAACCTATTTAATTAAATAAAGTATTCTCGCTAAGCCAAAGTCTTTGCGTTAATCACCGAAACTCTACTGAACAATGACTGAAGAGGTTGGCCACACAGTGCAACTTAATTGATGACCTCCAGAACAGTAAGTATGATGGTGTAGCAGTAAAATTACCAGACATCGTCTCAGGGTCGTGGACTACATTCAATTTAGGCCAAGAAACCTTGTAGAGATTCTTGATTATTTCATATTTTGAAATTACTATGGCAAGTGCATGTATCGGGTATTACAGGAGCATTCAAAATCTTTACAACAAACATTCTCTTCAAAATGAAACGCTGGGTAAAGACTTGGAATTAGCCTCATCAAACAAGAAACCATTTGCATCGAGTATAATGACCTAAAATAAATGTATACATAGGTTTCTGATCACCAAACCCTTAAATGTGAAGAGATAACAAATGAAACCAAACTTTAGTTCTACAATCCTGATATTATATCTAACTTAGATGCAACATTATGCTCTCCATTTTATTTCTAATCCAAGGGGTGTGCAAATACGTGATATATATAAATATGTGATATATGACTTTCTGCCTGTCAAATTCTTTGTTATTGCCTTTCAAATAACTTTGATACTTCACTAAATGCTCATTCTATTTTAGAAACAGAGTTTACAATTGTCATACTGACATTGGATAGTCAGTCAATTCTTCATCTAACTCGACAAACAAATCTCATGTAAGTAACAAACAAACAAAGTTTAAATGTTAATTTTCATTACTCCACTCGACCAATACATGTATGTGTTATTTCTTATAAGGTGTGTTGATTTGTCTTTATCTTGTGAATAATTCTATTAACTGAAACAAAGAAAATACAAATAGAGAATGATAGTAATATCTTCACAGTACATTGTACATTAGACGTACAAAGCATTTTTCCGCCAACGAAAAGAAAGAATCTTTAGTAGTAATATATCTTAATTGGACTATACATTGAGCAAATACGTCAGCTTGAGGTACCTTTCAACAAATGGGGCTATGAACATCTCTTGATGAAATATATAAACAATTTCACTTTAGAAGAACTGTCAGAAACCTCTTCATGTTATAGCAAGTACAGAAAAATTTTAATGGTTTTATGTGTAAAGCAAATATTATGAAACCTTCTTAACCCTCAAAATTTCTAGCAAAAGAAATAGTCCATTCCTACATCTATTTCTGAGTTATGAAGATTGAAACTCATATGTTGAAATGATTAACTTCTTCTTGAACTTGCAAATTTGGAATGCGATTACCGCAATAAACAGGTCTCTTGATTATTTATTATTCAAATTATAACTTTGGTTTGATTTGACCTTTATCTTATCTAATCAAATAAATTTGCAAAAAACTAAAATTGTAGATTAAGAAGGCCAGAAAGTTTAGAAAAAGTCACATCTATCAAAACAAAATATTAATTAAGGTAGCTTATCACGCTTTTATTAATCAGACGGAAATTACAAAAAATATATCTTAAGAACTTTATTTCTTCTTAAAAGTTGGAAATGATTTTGATATATGATTTATACGTTAATATGTAATCAGATTTGTTTTTTAACTTTAGCCATCTGTGCAAAATATTGCCAATGATATCGAACATCAATTACTTTGCTGTGCTGAAAGAAAGAGAGTCAGTTGAACCGCATCTGTAGTCTAAAAGAAAAGATAAATCCATATAGTAAAATATGAATTAATGATTAAAATCAATCTAGTCACAGTGCACATTTATCATAATGCACAAATGCAGGCTGTTGTTAAACCTCGCTGAAAACTGCAAGGTTGGGAGAATTCTTTCGAACCTTTTGAAAAGCAAATTATAAAGATGCCTTAATTGAACTGACAGTAATGGATTGGAAACACTGTATCAAAGTTTGCAAGTCGGATTTAATGAGAGATTGTTGTCTGGAGAACAAAGACTATTTTTTGACAAAGTAATTTTATTTAAAATCAAAGAAGGTTAAAAAAAAATGTGATGTTACGCAATCAGGATTTTTATTCAAATAGGGATTTTGGGACACTACCACATGAATTTGTCAACTTGATTATTCTGTAGTAACAAATGAATCAATATTTCGACAGAAAGGTTATTTATTTCATGAACTTAGGATTTTCATTTACATTTGATGTATTCGGTGAGGTAACTGTGTTTAGAAATTCTTACTTCAATTTCATGTAATATTGCTTCAAGCAGATAAAGGAATAGATATTAAGGAAAACAAGTTATCATTATTTGGACGAACGCTTATCAAATGTGTGAACAAAATGCAGCCTTTCAATAGGAGAATCAAGAGAGTCATTGTGTGATTAAATTATTGCTTGATATCTACTAGCAGTTAAATGCAACCATCAGGCACACTTACGGAACCAATGTAGACCCTACCTGTTTTGTCAGGGCTTAATCAGCTCCAACAAACCATCTTTGTCTGTGAGAACAATCTGACAGCAGTACATAACATCCTTACGAGGAACATTCTTATTATTATTGACATATATTTTCTCTGATTCATCTAATGCTGGGGAGGCTTGATGCTAGATTCTTCTTAAACCCCCTTTCTCAAAGCACTTTGGTGACCTATATAACAGTGTTTCCTGCTGGTAATATCAAAGATTGGAGCGAAAAGTAAAATGATTTTGTGATAAATGGTACCTAAATGTATACCTATAATTGATATTCATTTCGATAAGATACAGAAAATTTGTTACTCATTTATCAAAAACGAATATCGATGACATTAACTAAATACTTAAACTCCATAAATAATTCAAAATCTTTTCACAAAAGTTATAAATATAGATGAAAATAAAATTCTAATGACATGAATTTTTTTTATCATGTGTATGTTAATCTGCTTCCATCAATATTTGGACCGTGTCTAAAAAAATTATGTTCGGTTTAATGTACTCACAAGTATCAATGATTCAGGTGAATCACTTTGTCATTGACCTTAAACAGAAAGAAACCTTAAAACGCAAAATGATAACCTTGACTGAAGCACCTCTTTTGAAAATAGAACACCAAGAGGGTTTTTCTATTGTTTTTGTTTTATATTCATGTCAGTTTAGTAATGGCCCATTACCAGATGGTCTAACCTTTAAAACATATTTAGTCCTCACTCAGATCGTTATACATAAATGTCAAACGATAGATTAATCATAAAAATGTTACCAGGCAACACATAATCTGTTTGTGATAAATATAATAATTGTAAATCATTGCCCTTTTCATTTTTCTTAACCTCTAGAAACTCAATCTCAAGAGATAAGTCCATTGTTGTTGACCACAATCCTATGATGTCAAGTTTCAGCAAAGGTTTGTTCAGTTCATGCTGTGAGATGAACTGTTGACTTGGTATACATGTACATGCTGGTGTACAGATGATGTCTATTAGGCCATTGGCAAAGGGCAGAACGACGAACAGGACACGAATCTCAGGATAAGAAGCAGTTTTCTTTACCCTAATTAGTAAGGCGGAAGTTATTCAGAAAGGCCAATTACTCAGCAGAAAGATCAAAGAAGTTGCAGTTGGTTCAATTATTTGTCCACCTCATCCTGGGACAAGAGGACACATGTTTTAAACATCTTTAATAGATGCTTTCAATGAACAGCCGTAGCTTAAGATACTATTATCCGTCCTTCTTTCACAATTAATTCTAGCGGAAAACTGCATTGTGTTTAGATTTTGTTCTATATAACAAATAGAAAAATTTTATTCGGCACCAACATATCAAAAGTTACTCATTTTACCTTCAAAGCTTCCCAGTTAGTAGTTCTTTGTAGCTGTTTTGTCTTGGAGAGAGGTACAGCAGTCCCATTAAATTAAGGATCTCCAGTAAATGTTTCTGTTTTATAAATTTCATGTGCTGATATTACTGAAGAGGGGGAAGTCATAAATCTGACAGTAACAGAGCGGCGACTCCTAATCAGAGATGATACGGAAGAAATTAACAATGCCCAGGTGCATCTATGAATGTTCCCCTAAGTAATTGTAGGAAATGCATCAAATTTGAAGGAAAACAGTGCCTAATAGAAGGAAAAGCTTCCATAATGAAAGGAAACCAGCTTAATCGCGAAACAAACACGTCAACATCGGTGAAAAAACGGTAATAACAGAGATTTTTCGTCCCTAGCGGAAGCAATATCGTCCCACTTTTGAAGGAAATCGGTAGACTTCGGAAGGAACATCGGTAATATCCGTGAATTCTCGGTCGACAGCGGAAGCAAACGCATCTAAAAATAGTTTGGATAGAGCAGTCACTAGCTTCGGTGGGTGTTGTTTTTTATGTTTAATGTTTCTAATTGTATTTAGTTGTACATGCTTGCATTGAAAGCGTAATTGGACAAGGAAACGATGGGATTGTAGAGTTTTGTTATGAAATTAAGTAGTTACGGCGTAATTCGCATATAGAGTCCGGGTT
The DNA here is from genome assembly GCA_921293015.1 of Phorcus lineatus. NCBI lineage: Eukaryota > Metazoa > Mollusca > Gastropoda > Trochida > Trochidae > Phorcus > Phorcus lineatus. The sequence continues at coordinate 43,045,282 of OV121082.1, forward strand.
ATGTTTCATAAGTTTAAAAATTCTTTAACGACTCGTTATATACATGACTTATCTAAACACAAGGCCACAAAACGGAGGCCTGGCAGGTGAATTTTCATTTTATTATTGTGATTAGTGGTCAGATCCAGGATTTCATACGACTATAAACTATTCAAGCCATAATAGAATTATTTTTTCCACATTGAAAGATTATTAACATTTATTCATCAAAAACTAAAACAGCTCTAAGACATGTGATCATTTTGAATTTTTACTATGAAACTGACTTGCGAAACTATACTGTGAACATTCATTCACAAAAGTCATCATCATCGTTGTACAAAACACATATCACATTGGTAAGCTTAATATCATTCTTAGTGAAAGAACAAAGATTCTACAGGATGAATATCAATCTGTTTAGAGTTAATCTTCTTACCGTTTCTCTTACTACTTACTAACTAGTTCAACTGTCTGAATATATCAAAAGGAACCACTCGGGTAGATTGATAAAGTACGTGCAAAGTTTGAGTGAGATATAATTAATCTCTTTTGAGAAAAGCTACACAAAACAAAATTTCTCTGTACAGAGTTCAGATCGAACTTAGTTAAATGTTAAATACCAAAGAGTAGTACCACCTCACTAGGATAATCACACACTGACAAAGTTTGAATAAATATAAATAAACGAATGTACACTTCTGCCAAGGAAACGAACGTATTTAGTACAGGATCCAAATTAAATTGGTTGTATAGATACATTAACAAATTAAACAATTTAGAAATTTTCGATAAAAGTTCTACTTTAGTGTGTGGATTCTAAAACGAAGTTGTAAATGTAACGGCAATGAAATGATTACGGACGGACGGATGGACGTATTACATATACAGCTGCATGCCAAAAGTTTGTTCACATACCTGTATATACTAGTGCAAATATCATGTAATTTGAGATGACTTTGAGGCATCGTAGATTTCCTAAAAACAAACGTATGATATTGAATTTTCAATACACATATGCAGATCCATTCTTTAAGATAAATGTTTATCGTACCATAAATTACCCATAACAGTTTTGGCAGTTCATTGAAGTGACCAGGGGTCAAAATTTCGAAAACACTAATTTTTATTTTCTCAATAAAATCCTTTTTAAGTAATCATCTTCTTAACAATACGTCACATTTGTACCTTAGCATAAAGTCAATGTGATTATGTCTGTTTTAATCTCAGAGAGTCGATATGGAACATTTTATTTGACATTCAACGAAATCGAAATTTCGAAAATGTGACCCTTCTGTCTATATCAATATGTCAAAATTCGAATTTTTGCACAAGAGACCAGACGATCCCCAAAAGAGTTCAAGAATGGCTTTTTCACATATGGATAGTGGATGATCCATTGGCAGTTTTGCTGAAATTACACTATTGTCGTTGAAACGAAACCCAAGTTACATGATATTTGCACTACGATTCAGAGGTAAGTGAACAAACTTTCGGTAAGCAGCTGTACAGTGGCATGAAAAGAACCCTAGCTACATAGCTACATGTGGTAAAACAATCATCACTCCGGGTAATGGTCAACTAGTTTATGGTCAACTTGATTTAGATCAGGACATGGAGAAATACCAGACACTGCTCTAGGACAAGGCATTTGTAGAAAGAACCAAATAGTTTCACCACAGTGAGACCTGGAGATATCCGTGTAAAGGGGTGAGGTTATCGGGCATCTCGATAAATTGTCCGCGATATCTCCTGATATATCTCAGAAACTATGAAAGTAAATCTTACATGTCCCAGAGGGTCGTTTATAATTTCAAAATTTTATAATTGCTTAACTAAATTTTTTTACATTCTGGCAAAAAATATGTTGAAAAGGAATTTTTAGAATTGCAGAACCCCCAGTGTATTTGAAAAAATATGAAATTAAAAGTATTATCCTGATGTATGAAATAGTGAGTACTTCTCTACAAAAATGTGCATATCACAAAAACTCAAAGTCGCCCTTGGCATGCAGAAGTAATTTTAATGCTCTTTTCAAAATGCGGTGACGTTTCTTTGTTACTCAGTTTCTTTACTTCCTTTCTCCATTCAGTTTAAAGTAGCTTCCAGAAATATTTGCTTTGTAGTTATACACAATGCCGAGCTATGCAGAGGACTGTTACGGGAGATGAAGAGGATACGAAACAATTTACTAGTACCTTAGTATAATCAGTAAGGCCGATGATATGAAGAAGAGCTAATTACTCGTCAAGATGATCAAAGACGCTAGACAGAGCTCAGATATGCTTCCACAATTTCCTGTCTCGGTTATTCAGATGACGAATATTGGGGGAAAAAAGAAATATTGTGATACTTTCATTGAATATTCTAAGACAAATATGGCTAAAAATAACACTCATTTTTTTGGTTCAATTGTATATTCATGCTACTAAACGATTTGTGTAACAAACTAGTGTTTCATTTATCCTTTCTTCTTTGCTATTCTTCTTCCTACAACTTTTTCTTGTTCAGTATCTGTCATCATTTTATGATGGAAATGTATTATATTGTAAATACCAAGGAGAGGGTATCCTAAATTGGAGAACTTGTTCCCAATCCGTTTCTTCATGAATAAAATATGTTTAGATCAAAAAATCAACAAATAATTTCTTTATCAAAATTATGAACTTGTATTTGAAGTAAAACACAGCCCATTTGTGAAAAATTACACATAGTTGTTGGTAAACCTGAATCGAATCAAAATATGTCTGAAATATAACTCATAATATTAAAAAAAAACATTTATCCACAAACTTAACGAACACTTGAAAACCATTTTCACATTCCTTAATCAATGAAAGAACACGAGCCAACAGATTGATTTGGATATCAGTAAAGAACAGACTAGCAAAACTGTACTGTGAACATTCATGTAAAAGGAGTATACATGTTGTTATAAATCGCCATCCTCTTTAGGTAGCTCTCTTTACGTTCAAATTAATTTACACCATGACATCAAAGAAATGCCAGACACTGCTCTGGGACAAGACATTTGTAAGAGCACCAAAATAGTATCTCATTCCACCACTGTGCAACCTGGAGAGAAATGTGTAGAGATGAGAACTGATAAAGGAACTTGAAATATCATTTTGTATCAGTAACTCAATGTGTCTGGTATGCCGAATCAAAGACGTGTAGAAATCATTTGGGTGGGGTTTTTCCTAAAAATATATAACTCATTCTTGGTATAGGGTACTTGTATAGCCAAAACAATGATTTGGGCACGTAATTGATCAAGTTATTTATTGTTTCTAAAAGGTACTTGTGATTAAGAATTGGTCAATATTTTATTGAATTAAATATCCAAAAAGAATAATTACTGAAATAGATTCCATGTTTAAAATGATACGATATAGATTGAAATGCATTAATAGTAAAATCATGTACACCTATAGTTTGTTTATTGTCACAAAACCACATGCTTTTTCCGGTTAAGTTTGTAGAATTACTTCATTAGGAAATAATCGTCATTGTGTAAATGTAAATCCATCAATTTACAATTTCATATAATATGAGATAAAAATATTGTCAGTTGAATCATAATGTTGTTGAGTTTAATTATTTACTTAACATTATTAAAATAATGTATCCTTACATATGTAACATTCATAATATAAAAAAACTTTAAAAAAATGTTATTTTGAAGACTGCTTTAAAGATATGACAAGCTAGTGCAACCCTCCTCAATACTTTTAGGAACCAAAAGCTTTCCATTAAGGACTTCGAAACCAGTGACTTTCACTTTGCGTACCTGAAATGACATGAGTGTTGTCAGTCTGACAGTCTAATGCAGACCCATCCTGTTTTGTCACAGCTTAATCAGTTCCAACAAACCGTCCTGTCTGTGAGTGAGGACATTCTGACAGGTGTACATCACATCCGAAACAGGAACATCCTTATGATTGATGAGCTATATACTTTCATCTGAATCCCTCATGGCTGGTAAGGCTTGAGGCTAGATTCTTCTAGATCTGCTAAGCCATCTTTTACAAAGCACCCGTGTGACCTTGGATCGCTATGGTTATCTGTCTGCAATATAAATCAGATGGATGTAAAAGAAGGACTTTGTGAAGTTCTTGGTTTAGAGAGGAAGAGAAATACCTGCAGAATGATAGTATACCATTAATGACAAAAATGCATTAAGGAATTAGTAGGATTAATATAAAACCATACTATATTGAGATATAAATTAAGAATATACATATAACAAGGAATATTGTTAATAAATAGTTTTGTTTCTGATGAAATGACATTACCATTGCAAATAAACGGATAACTGAAAATGAGAAAAGACAGACGTACATTTAATCTACCTTAAAAATAAAGATTTGTACTGAATTTGTTGAAAAAAAGGTTTTAGTCCATTATCATCACTTTTTCAATATTTACTAGTAATTTCAAACATGAATTAAATACAGAAACTCTTGAAGAATACTATTATTACTAATTTCTGTAGTAATGATAGACTTGTAGAATAAGTTAAAGGTAAGTTAGTGATGCTAAGAACATCTTTCAAACATAGGTTTTGGGCTTTGATCAACTGCTCCCAAATGCATGGTGTGGGAGTTTTCCCCTCTACATAAATGCATCCTCAAAATGGCCGAAAGGAGCCTTCCGCACATGAGGGTCTATTTTTACAATAAAGGTAAGGCATCACGGCATCATTCTCTTGGTTATGGCTTTCTTTGGTTAAAATAATGGTCTTGAAGATATAGATATGTTTAATAAGAGATTGGACAAACAAATAAACTATTTAAGAATTCGTTTATTTTTTCGAAATAGCAACTTTACGGTGTCTTTCGTCTTAAACAGGTACTAATATAATGGTTCGAAGATCGATTTAAGAGTTATCAGCAATAATAATATTATAATACTATGAAAATTACGCTATTTTCGACCGAATTATTTAGTTAAAGTTCCATCAAGAAGTTTAGAATCCTTCTAGATACATGATTATCACATACGAGGATGTATAGCACTTTTACTTATAGAAAATTAATGACTGTGGTTGAAGATATATAATTAATATATATTCTGAAAGGACCCACCTTCCTTGTACATGTATGTAATTTCTAAAGTCAACATCTTAACATCATATTTGAATTTTGGTTTACACTGATTCAGATTGTCATTGAAAGATCATTAAATAACCATATGATTGTGGATCTTAAATCCAACATATATTGGGTATTTTAACCATTGTAGGTATGAAATTCTATTTCAGTAAAGATTTGCCATAAATATGTCTGTACTTATCAAACTTCAGTACATTTCAAATTGAGTCTAAAAGCTTTATATTTCTAAAATCATAAACTTTTTTGCCCCACTATCCACTTATTGGAGATAACAGGTATAATTCAATTTAAGCATTATGTTTAGGGTTTACATATGCCTATGTTCTGTTCATCCCCAGCTTGAACTGTACATATGGCCGTTTAATTTACTTTCCTGCCAAACATGCCGGCGAATGATGCTTTTATGTTATTGAGGTCATCACTGTCCTCAGCTTCGCGTTTGCAGGTCAGGCGAAAATTACAAGACATGGTTAAGAAGCTGAAGTATTGATCAAGGATCATCTTTATATTCAAATCGCTTTAATGAATCATTGATAGATGTATAGGTGAAACTGTAATATAATCAATGGGATGCAACTTATATTTCACAGAAACCATTTGATGTTTAGACAGCAAGCTATAATTTTTTTTACAAAGAATGTGAAGTTTAAGTTATTGCCTTATTATAGGAATAACAAAGCCATGTAACAGTTGAACAAATTGCATGTTCATCCAAACAAATTTGTTTCGCCTGCAATATTTAATGTTCATATTCTAGAAAGATCAATACTATTATGTAAAAGTTTTTGAAATGTTACGTTCAATATTGCAAAAATATGGATTCTGAAAATTTTAAACATCAACGGTCGCGTAAGGTTCAAATAGCATACGCGGAAATTACCTGATTTCAGATTCAAATAATTTGGTTGTTAAGGTGTACCAACATCTTAAAAAATGAATGAATGGATTGAATAATTTGGGTAAAACTATTTTTTTTTAAAACCCAAAACAATGTTATTCTTTTCAGCAACAAATCTATACATTGATTGACGTTTATTGCATACATTTGTGGAACTTGTTTTGCAATATAATGTACGATATCAACAGAATGAAATCCAAGATCAAATAATTCAGTAATGAAGGAAATGATTTGAAAGATTACAAGTACATGATAATGTTTTCCTTATTTGTAAAATGAATCAAAAGGACAATTCAAACTTTTTCGAAAAGTGAAATCAATTTTGATTACTACTGGTTGACGCATATATGCATCTACTCTCTGAAACCATTTTATCCAAATCTTCTATCATAATTTTTAAAGTATGTAATCCAGTAAAGAGGTTGATATTTCTGCAACTGCAAAATGAATACAAAATCGTCAATATAGTTTCTCTTTGAACTCTCTGAATAAAATCACGACGTCGGTTTAGTCTAAAATCTTTTGATGAATAAAGTTGACACAGCATTAGATTATCACGATCGTATTTCATATGTGATCATGATAACATTTGGAGATAACTTAGTGCCTTTTTTCGTCAATTTGTCAATAGATAAGAGTTAACTGGATTCAGAGTTAGTATCTAACTAAAGTTAGATAAATAGTTTGTCAATATAACAGAGTTCATATTTTCATATGGGAAAGAACGTTTTCGGACATACTTGTATTGTTAGTACATTGTATAATATCTAAGAAGTAGCAAAGACTTAAGCAAAGTGAGGTCAACTGCTTTAGGGCCCATTTTAGTACAAAACATACTGTCTATACATGTAGATGTTATTCATCACATCAATAATAAACTATGCTCTGTGGTTAGAAAAAAAACAAATTCCTGGATTATAACTTATTTATTATGAAAAACATGAAGAAATGATTTTGAAAACCTTTTCATATGATGCAAATGTTGATGGTTAAATGATAAAGACTTTAGGAAATATTCCAAAATATCATGTTCTTTGACTAAAATAAGATTTTGTGTAAGAAACTTGCTTTTAAGGTAGTCAATGTATTTATCTTATAGGCCTCTCGGTGTCTAGACCATGATGATAAATAGGTACCTAAATGTAATATGCATAGGAGTGTGATTAGCATTCTGACAACATCCATTGTATTTGTTCGCGTGTTAACATGCATCTGTTGTAATTGACAGGAAATAACATTTTCCTCAATTTAACGTCATAGTTACCTGCCAATGTAATGCTATACTTCCAACCAGAAACCATTTATGTTTAATGTAGCTTTTGATTCTACTCTGCCGCCTCAAAATTGACCTCTGAGAATAAATTTTCTTTACCATCAGTCATTTAGTCCGATCGCGAGAGTTGTTTGTCTCCGGAACAAAACTCAAAACCACTTAAATATCTTTCTTCATGAGACGGTAAACGTATATTTAGAGAAAGTTGAGAAAGGTTAATTTTTTGCCAATGAATTTATCAGCATGTTTAGATTCATGGTATTTCTTAGAAGCTTATTAACAATTTTAAACTTAGGTTTTCGCATATTTTACTTTTGATTCAACACGAGCTGATGAATGAATACTAATTATTTGTTCCAACACCGCTGCTATTCTTACGCGATAACATCGTAGCCATTACACTTTCCGTTCTAAACCAAAGGCAATAGCTTGCTTTGGTATAATTGAAGATGAAAATTCACCTTTTTGACATGTTTCATTCATGATATAGTGGTTAAAATTACGTGTCCTTTGTACTATTAAAATCAAATTCTTGTCACTATAGGGATATTGTTTACATGTCAGTGTTTTACCAACCTCTTCCCTTAATGCGTTGTTCCACAGTAGGAAGGGAACTGATAAAACTGACAGTTACAAAGCATCCCTACATTGTCTTAAGCTCCAATTTCCCCTACAATATCTTTACATCTTAAGCTCCGAAATTTAATAAATCACATTATCTTCACACCAGCATGGCTTTCACTTCTCAATCTTTACAAATAGCAAATTGTCAATAATCTTTTGCGTTTATTTGTCTGTATTTTGTCTAATATAAACCTTTGTTCATAATTATCATGAAATGAAAAGGGTTTTTGGAAGGCGGCAACCCCACCATAAGTATTGTTACTTGATGATCTGAGATTTGCTATATGAAAAAAAATTAAAACTTATTAGAAAATCATTTATAGTCTTTTTAACTTTGATTCCATGACTGACCATAAAGGTAGAGAAATGATTAAAAGACCTATGTTTGAAGACATTATTTCTCTAATTCACATGGTACATCCCAATATTGGATATGATGGTAATCATTTCATTTCCTGCGGAGACAATTATTTATAATTAATTTATCCGTCCCTTGTGAAATGGAGGTGGTAGGTAATTTTTGTAATTGATTTTGATTACGTGACTATAGCTCGGGAATCTCATACACAGTTCATGATAAATTGTGTAATGCTAGCAATTCCTGTTAATACAATCAGAACATTATTAATACGAACAGGCTATCCAACTTCCTTTTGAGTATTAGTTTGCGTGTTTCATACAGGAGTCGCTCATAGTTAACAGGAAATGTCAATTCTTAAAAAAGCAACATATTTACCGGTCACTGAAATATATCCGATGATTAATTTTTTATTCGTTTATTTTTCTTTTGGTGATTTACTTTAATTTTCAAGAATCAAATTAGGGTAATTTATATCATTATTTTAAAAGAATTTATTGCCATCATTGGAAAATAACACGTCTACGAATACGTCAGTCATAAATATATAAATATTTTTTCATTTTCAGATCCTTTTGGCTTATGAACAACATTTAGTTAAAATTTGTGTTTTCAATGAGACCAAAAAATCATATTTAATGATAACGTCAAAATAATAAGAGATGTCATTCATCATAAATGTATCATATTAACAAGTGAAGATATATTTTATTCAAATACTTGAACCCAATTGTTCCCATAAGATTTATCTTTGAAATTAAGAAGTATATGTTAAACGAATAACTTCGATGGTTTTCATTGTTAACTTTGTTTTTATCGGTGACTTAGAAATCATACAGGATGGTGTTTGACACATGCAGCTTTTTAAAATTGTTCAACCAAAAATTCCCATCATCACATAAGTTTAAAAATTCTCATACATATCGAGATACAAATCATACTTGAAAAATGTATTGTAAATAATGTGACATTTAGATTTCATACATAAAAGACTGACTGTTTTCATCACAGATCAATTAAGTATATAGAGATATTTTGTCATAAATAATCAGGGAATGCAAGCGTTGCTTTCACTAAACGGCCAGTCCTGTTTAGAAACTAAGATTTTTAAGAACTTATACACCGAAGCCATATTTGTGAAAACATCAATGTCTTTGAAATCATATTCATGTTATGAACAGACACTGAAAGCTCAAACGCGCTCATTTTTTGTATATGAGAAGTTTTTTGGCGACCACAATAATACTGTAAGAGTGCAGTTTGCAAGCAAATACATTATCTTGGAAATCAAATAGAATTTTAAAAGTGTATTTATTAGAATTTGTCCTCGAACTTAATTTTAGCGCAATCACCGGGTTGTTTTCCATAAAACGTTATTATCTTGTAAACACAAAACATAGCTTAAGCTTTTCTAATTTCAATACCCTTCAATCATGTCTTATTTGGTTAAAAGAATCTACAAAATTTTGTTTCTTTAAGCAAACTTCTTGTCAATTATCATAAAAGTTATCATAATTTGAACTAAGTCTATCATTTTCCAAAAACGTGATCAGTTTAAAACAGATATTCAGTAGTCATGATTTGTATCACTTTTCAATGGAATGAAGACTACCCTGTGTTAAGTCTAAACACAAATATATAACCTTAAAGAGTCATTCTATGATTTATGATTATGAGTTATTTACCTTTGACAGGAACTTAATGTCATATGTAGTGATATAAAATCAAAACATCTTAACTTTTCATGTCCTAAAGACATATTTATGACATGTACTGGTTTTCCATGAAAATCTAAAAACACTCTTATAAATGCACAGAGGTGTAAATATTACGTCCAATATACGAGTAATAAAAGTTGTTTTTTAAAATGACTCTAGCGGGGGGTGTCTTTTTGGTAACAGTCGATATTTGGCGATCAAATGACACCATTGGCATAAGTTTGGCATATATGACTCCAACAACTCACGGAGTGGCTCTTTAATTGATCAGAAAACTACGAAGCCATTTACTGAGACTGGAACTACAAATGGGATCACTTTTTCAGAATTAGCTTCTTTACTTCCTTTTATACCTTAAATCTAATCTTATCTGTTTCTTAATCACATTCTTTACAAACACATGCACGTGGATGTGGTCATCAGACCTTTAATATCATTCATGTCATCAAATGCTTATTTCATCAAATGAGTTCATGTATTTCAAGGGGGTTTAGGCGTGAAACCTAACATTAACATAAAACTTGAAAATCACAGAGCATCTTTTCATGATGAAAGGACAAATACAAATCAGATTTTAATATTCTCATACATATCAAATTATAATCTAACCATCTAAATAAAAGAGGCATTTGAGTTTAGATATTGGTGAAAATATTATGTAGGACCGTGACTATTTTCAGTGAAGGACATAAAGGTCTAAAGTTTTTCAATGCATTATCCCCTTTTCTTGTGATATTTGGTTTAGATTTAGGTTTCAGGAAACCTTGAACGACTGAAGATATATTGCAGTTATGAATTCATGTGCACTCTGAAATTAAAAAAAAAACATACTTCATTCCCAAACCTTATAACAAACATAAACTCTTCGGACATTCATTCATAAAAGATAAAACAATCTCCCTTGGACTAATGATCAATTTGAATTCTCAGTAAAGAATATGATTAGCAAATAGTAGCTTAAACACTGCAAAGAGAAATATTTGAGGGGCAACATATTACAATCCTCTTGAGGTAGGACACATCTATGGTCGAATTAATTTAGATCATGATATCAAAGAAACGCCAGACACTGCTTAAGGACAGGACATTTTGTAAAAATGGCTCTACTGATGATTCTATTCCACCACAGTGGAACCTGGAGATATTGATGCATAGATGAAAACTGATATATGGACCTGTAATCTTAACCTATAATTTTGTTTTTCATCTAGGATGGCCTCATATAAGAAATTTCACCAATCAGTAATTGATTTTTACGGAATTAACTTGAAACACGTATGTGCAGGCACCTAAGTGAAAAAATACTTGGTATAGAATATGGCACGCACTAATATTTCCTGTTATATATTGGTTAAATCTTTCAAGCAAACATCATTTGGATAATTCATTCGCTAGCCAGAAATGTTCTAAAATCGTATGAGCATAGGATGTTCAACGTAGATTCCCTCTCCTAAAAGATAATAAATCGCTAGCTAGTCATGACTCAAAAGTAGTTAGTAGATTTTAAAGTTTATGAATTAAACTTTGCTTGTGTTTTGCTAAATATTTTGCATTTACATAATCTCTGATTAGCAAATATTTGATGCCATCAAATTTCAAATTTGAAAGCTTAGGATGAAGATTGTGATGGTCAAAATTTCAATGCAATGTGTAGTTATTTATTTAGTGTAGGTTATTTATGTTACGTTTTTCACAAAATGTACACTATGGTCTGTATTAAAACTTTCACTCAGAACCATTTTTTGATAACACATGCCACTTAATGTTTTGTTCATGAAATCCTTTACCGAAAAACTCCCTATAAAATAATGACTGTATATGATTGTTTCAGTTTTGTTTAGTTTTTAAAGGTTAACGAGTTTAATCATATACTTATTTATTTTATGTTACGTACTAAATATGTCCTGATATTGTGGCAGAGTATTAGTCATAAACATCAATTTATCAAGTATAATAACTTTTTTCACTGGCCCAATGATGATGATGCAATATTTGCTTGTTTTTCCATATCTTGTTATCATTAAGCCTTCAGAAGAGGGAGATTGATCTATTATCTGAAACAGCTGACAGTAATTGACCATAGATTCAGTGTCTGAGAAGAGATCTATTATACAACACTATGATATTTCAATATTCACGAGCAAAGTTCTTCAAACAGCCATCAATATTTCTATAGCAGCGAAAATAGACTATTTTGTCATATTTTGGATGGCGTAAATCATACAATATGCATGTTAGCAAGATGTAAAACAGTTTTCACTAGATATATTGTCAATGGTGATAACAAGATAACCGTTGCCTTTTCTCATGTTTTAAGCTCACAAAACATATATGTACCTATATGAATCAGGCACATAATGTTTGAAGTAGATAAGTTAAAATATATGTTTCAAATTGCTTTATGGCTTCTGATACTGTAAAAAATATTTTAAACAAGTTTCTCCAACATATAACCTGTTTTAGGTAACATATTTATTTAGAAAGTACATCGATAGTAATAAGAAATAGATAAGTGCGGGTTTAATTTCATTGCCATTTAAACATCACTACAGCTGCATGCCAAAAGTTGGTTCACATTCCTGAATATACTAGTGCAAATATCATGTAATTTGAGATGCCTTTGAAGTATCGTAGCGTTGCAAAAAACAAACGTATAATGTTGAATTTTGAATACACAATTGCAGATCCATTTTTCTTTAAGGGAAATGTTTATCGTACCCCACAATTACCCGTAACAGTTTTGGCAGGTCATTGAAGTGACCAGTGGTCAAAATTTCGAAAACACTAATTTTTGTTTTTATCCATAAATTCCTTTATAAGTTAACAACTTGTTTAAAAATTAGTCACGTTTGTTCCTGAGCGCAAAGTAAATGTGTTTATGTTGGCTTTAATATCAGAGAGTCGATATGGAACATTTTATTTGACATTTAACAAAATCGAAATTTCGAAAATGTGACCCCTTCCGTTTATACCAATATGCCAAATTTCGAATTTTGGCCCCAGAGACTAGACGATCCCAAAATGAGTTCAAGAATGGCTATTTCACACATGGATAGTGGGTGATCTATTGTAAGTTTTGCTGAAGTTATTATATTGACGTTGAAACGAAACCCAAATTACATGATATTTGTACTACGATTTAGTGGTAAGTGAACAAACTTTCGGTATGCAGCTGTATATATTTTTTAGACATTTCTAGTTTGGTTGCAACCGTTACCTGCTAACACAACATAACAACTACACATGAGCCTAGCATATTGTTACTTAGTTTTCAGAGTTGCAGTTTTCATTGTCTCTTTTCGAGATTTCCATTGAACCAAAAGCTAAAAGATCTGTCATTACTGATGGTACCGTTCAACAAATACAAATGAGTAAATTATGAAGCATATTATGCATATGCAAACTTGAAATTAAGAGAAACAATAATGAAAGTAGCATAACTGAAAAGCGTAGTTAAACAAGGGAAATTTTGTAAGAAAGATGTCAATGTAAAAGTTATAATCAGAGATCTAAAATATATGTTTCAAATGTTGTTGTAAAACAATACAAATGAGTACATTTGGAAGCATATTATACATAAGCAAACTCCAGATTAAAAGAATCATATATTAGTAGTAGCATAAGCATAAGCCTAGTTAAAAAAAAGGTACGTTGATTAATAAAAATGTCAATGTAAAATTATAATCAGAGATTGGAAATATTCATTTTACAATCAGTGGTAAAGCATGGAAATAGTGATTTGAGCACACAAAAATAAAAATAAAATCTGAATACTTGTAGAGAATAAACTTATTGGAACGCATGAACAGATTTGTGGTCTTGATATAATCTTCCTTTTTTTCAGTAGGTGAGCAAAATTGCCAATCCTATCTAATCTTTGAGTTGTGCAGTTCACTGTAATAGATGCCACCCTCTCAGACAACCACTTCTCATTACAACTCTCTGTCTGTCATTTACATCATACTGTAAGGGATAAGCAGTTACAAGTCTCTCTCGTTTATGAAGTGGCAACAAGTACGTAAGTGTTATCTTGTGTCTTAGAGAAACTATCTCAATTTTATGTACCAATTTGTCATACTGAATGTATAGCTGGTTTTAGTCTGTAGAACATTTATGGTTTGTGTACATGCCTAATGGCATGCAATGCTTATAAATATGCTTAAGTCTACTTTGAAGGTTTCATAGTTTTCTTTTTCTAGGGTTTTTTTCTGATGAAGATATTTTACATAGCCTGAATATTAAAACATCTAATAAATACTGTGAACATAAATATCAATATTTGAAGACAATCCCCCTGAAGTGATCATAAATGGTTTCTGAGGGTCAAAGTGACTTTAAATTGTCAGTTAACGAAAACCCTGGACCTGGCTGATCAACATGGAACAAAAACCATGAAACTGTTTTTGACAATTATTGATACATATTCCGCTTTTATAGAAAGCGTTGACGTATCACGCAATACCAAGATTGTTTCAATATCGTTTATAAAAAATGTGAAAAATCATGTATTCAAAAATATACATTTTTTGGGTCAGTGTTTGTTTTTCTCTGATTTTATGACATTTTTCAAGGATTTTAAATGGGAAAATCATAATGAAGATGATGATTCAGTGACACAATGGCTACAAAAGTTGATTTTGATCTTTGACTTTTGATTGATCATGAATCAATTTTTCAGGTTTGAGTAACATTGAAGTGTAAATTCACCCTGTACTGTCAATTATCATTTTCAACAACCAGGTTATTCCGTTCTAGTGTCAGTGTAGAAGTGTGAATCGGGGAGAAAATTACTCTTCCTTAAATCATCTATTTACGTTCACATCAGCATGTCTTTCTCTTTCAGAAGGAAGTGTGCAAATCATTTAAAAAAATACATTAATACATCCTGAAATCAATCAGTTAATCAGGAGCGGTCCTGTATTTGATAATTACATTCTTATTATAATAATTAATTCTAGGTTTAGCACGATATCTTTACATTTGTTTCCTGCTCAAATTTTGCTGAAAAACATTACATCATTTAAGCTTTTTTGAGAACAAACTTAATTAGCGTAGCGTAATTTCATTAAAACAGAATTCATCCTTTCAAGTTTTTAAAAGTCTATTTTAACAATATATAAGTACTGAGTACTGAAAAATTACTTTTACTGCCGTTGTGGACGAACACAACGCATTCGACAGGACAAATTATGAAATTCAATATTACGGGGGAAAAAGCATCTGTTTTTAGTTTAGATAAAAGTACTGTTTCATCAGATCCAATATTGTATCAACTTTGATCATGATTAGTGTATCAGTCCTACATATAATAATAAATAGTAAAATAAAAATATACCAGTATGTAAGTATGAAACAGTAATACATATGTTTCAACGTTATTGTATGTACTTCAGGGATGCATATGGTTGTAAAGATGAACAATAATATCTTCATAATATCATTCTAGTTGTAATTATTTCGATAAGATACAATTTTACATTTGGTACAAATCAATGGACATCATGTTCATGTGATTACAATCATCTGAGGGAAGTGAATGGATTTAAAAGGCAGTTAAAGTTAGTTTATGGTTTGTAAAAGACACTGAAACAATAAAAGTATCTTCACTAAACTGAAACTTAATTTACATTTTACGTGTATCATCAGATGTTTATGCTGATCATGGTTCAATGTTAAAGGTTATTCTAAATGTTTCAATTATGATTTTCAATTATCCATCATCAACTACTTACCCCCGTGGACCTGTCTGCTCTTGACACTGAATTGATATTTGAGACATCATACAGTCTGAATAGATATGTAAACAGCTTCAGGTCGTTTCACAATCAATCTTTATTTGAAAAAGTTTCTGTTGAATGGACCTGAAAAGGTTGCTCTGCCTTCCGTGATCATCAATATTATACCTACTGTTGTTATGGGTGTATGCTCACCTTCTCCTTTACAGGATAGTTTACCAAGCAAATTTGAATGGTTAATTTGTGAGGATTCAATCAAATATTTTCCCTTCGGTGATGTCTGGTTTTGCTCTTTATTAATAGATCGGTCAGCACGATGTCTCCATCCTTACCAAGTTTGACATTTTTCCTCACAGAGAATTACATTGTAGAAAACGTTGTGGATACATAAATACTTTGAATATTGAGTTGTAATTAAAAAATTCCAATGGAGACCTGCATTTTATCATTGACTTGATTGTATCAATGTATCTTTTATCATGATTATATGTAATGGAAAGTTTCAATAAAGACGCCATGATACGCAGCCAATGGGACATGATCTAATGGCAGACCCGCCAAGATGAGCAATTTTGTGAATTGTTATTTGGTTCTCTCCCGTGAAAAACATCATAGGATATGCTCGTATTATCAAAACATATAACTTGACTTGTATATTCATTTGAGCGTGCAAAGGATATGACAGCTGATAGTTCAAAACCATAACAAGCCTTGTACATCTGCATATTACTGGAAAACAACTTCAGTCAATTCTAATATTGGTCAGTTAATCTAGACATTTTGAACCCTTTTACAACAGACTCACTGGTTTCTAATCAAATGGATGCATATATGACGCAAGCTTTTAAGGTTTTACTTATTAGCTGAAGAATAGTATGTTCAGAATGTTCAGAGCAATTGGTGCTTATCGATCAAATGAGACCAATAATAAGTTCATAGAAAAGGTTCATTTTATTTACGCAATAAAGACATTTTCAGAAATAACATGCATATGACTCAATTTGGTTGGATTTCCGATAAAGATCAGTAAAGAGGATAAGATGAAAATTGCCTTCCTTGAGTATCGACTCGAGTATTTTCTTTCTTTTGGAAAGATAAAGAAGTTCAGATGAATCTTGCCTTAATTCAACATCAATCTATCAAATCAATATAAAACATACTTGCCCTGTAAATATTTAGATTGCCACAATGGATCCGCATTTAATAAGATAATGATTTCTTGTGCAATTGGAACGCTCAACCTCATCACATTTGTAAATTAAATCCGATTCAGGTTAACCTTGATGAAATATCATTGAATCTAGAAAAAAAAGCAAGAATCAATAGGAAGTTAATGTAACTCAGTTGTCCAGATTGATATAAATACGAAGGTGTTTAACAAGCCTCGATATTTGGAGATGGAGCTTAGTTATCAAGTTCTCATAAATAAAGTTTCATAATATGTGATCACCACGCTTAAATTAACTCAAAATTCACTCAACAAATCATTACAGAAAACGTGTTAGCCTGTACTGGACAAATTAAAATTAGAATTGAATAAGCATCGAAATTAATTCTGATCATATGGAAACTCGTTATTAGCTGTAGGCAGTTTTCATTTTAGTGTTTTGGTGAACCAGATATCTTACCTGATTGCTGCTATCTTACTGGATTGCTGCTAAATCTCTCCTTAAAGTCTTTTAGGACAACACTCAATGCCTTTTACAATGAATGTCAATTTTATATAACTTTGTACCCATTGTTTCAGTCTTGATTAGTTTATATTGTTATTCTGTGATTGGGGTTGGCTCAGACAATAGTGACTTTTAAAATTAGGCGGAATGCGAAAAATTGGGCGGAAGGCGCAAAGTTGCTTCTTAAGGCTTTCTTCGTGGTTGTTTTTGGACTTTGAAAGGTTAACAGCCTTAGAATAGAGGGTAATGGGGGTTGGCTCATACAATAGTGACTTTGCGCAAAACATTTAGTTGAGTTTTTTAATTTGGCAGAATGCGAAAAATTGGGTGTAAAGCACAAGGTTTGTACTGAAGGCTTACTTTGGTGATATTTTGGTACTTTGAATGATTAATACTTTTAGGAGAAAGGATAATTGGGATTGACTTGGACAAAAGGGTCGCTGTGCAATCAATTTAGGAGGTTTGTAAAACATGGGTGAAATGCGCTGAAATTGTTTTACTCAATTCTTTCACTTATTTAGTTCATATAAACGATGGATTCCTCATTTTTGGTAACTTTTTTCAAGGTTTCAAATGCTTTGCCTATACAACAATACTACAGTACTGTAGATTAAATGACGTGAAACTATGAAATAATTTCATAAAAACATAAACTGCCGTGTCTACATTAAACAACAGTGACTTCAATTTTGGAATACAGGACGAGATTACCCCGGCTCATTTATTTTTCCAACTTTTTAATCATGTGACCCTCTTTCTTTGTAAAATTATGTTCTTCAATTCATGTTAAAAATAATCAGGTTTCACATGTTAAGATATCAACGCTTTCATCATTCTGTGGCTATGTCATTAGTGATCTTTTATTTTTAATATGAAAAGAAACTTTATGTTACATATGGCTGTTCCATGATGGTCAATTTTATAAGAATTTAAATTGGTTTGTTAGAGTACAATTTTTTCTGATGTTATTGAAATTTAACAGATAAAACTGTAATTTCGTTATTTGATATTTTTAAACCAAATATAAATGTAGCAAAATTTCATTGATCCGAGGGTAAACTAGGTGAATCAAATTTGAGATAGCAATTTTTAAAAATAAAGACCGATAACATCATACTTGCTTCAACAAAACAAAAAATTTTTCTGAAAGTAAAACGACTCTTATGGAACAGAATCTTATGGTTCGTTTTTCCTCCAAGAGTATTATCAATTTCAGAACTGGTAATAATTTAAGCCATTGATTTTTTAAAAATGAGAAAATTTCTGATAATTGATGTGTTTACAATGCTTATAAAAAATCCTTCACTATGTCATGAAACGATTAATTTCAATCAGCTTTCAGTAATTTTTAATTGAAGTTAACAAATATATTATGTATCGCATATGTTACAACTTAAATCATGTTGCAATTGCGTTTCTGAAATTGGTTTAGAAGTCAGAGGAAATACCTACTACATATTAGAAAGATTTTCAAAGTAATCAGAAAGTTTCCCTTTGAAGATGTCTTCCATAGAATTACCAAATGGATTGAGCACATATATTCAAGGACTCTTATGTGAACGCCCACAGAAATTTAAAAGGACCGTAATTGAGGGTAAATTAACGACTAGAAATAACGGAAGTTGTCATTTAAGAATGCTTTACCCATCAGACTTATTATATGAACTGTTGTGTAGGTCGTTTCATGTAAAACATTAGTTTACAAATGAATATAAATGTCGTGCCCAATTCCCGGATTGCCTATTTCCCGATTTGGGCAAACACCCTGCCCTGTTCCCGGGTATGGCGCAAATCAACTTTCATTTTGCCCAATCCTAGTGGGATGGGCAAGGATTAAGAGGTAATCAGAAATAAGAGACAACACTCACATGACGTCATTTAATGTTTATTTAGACAAAACAGAAATCAAGATACAATGTTACACATATCATTAAGGTAGTTAAAATTGTAACAACAAATTATAAGAACATAAAATTATTAAGATTTAAAACATTGAAACTACTAATAACAAATAATATTGAAATAGACAGTAAATGATTAAAGACATAAATGATTAAAACATAAAACAGACCACTGCTGTCGAATTTATGTAATAATTTGTATTCTCTCTTTTCTTTTGAAGTTGATTTAATCATAGCAGATATGACATCTTCAAATGCTTTGTCATATTCTTTTTTGAAAATGACTTAGATGGTGTTTGTGTTGACCAGACTGTCAAATTTCACCTACAATGTCTACAGCTACTGTGAAACCGACGAAAAATTATTCGTTAATAACAGACCAATTAAGTTCACAGCCTAACATTACAATCAATTAGCTTGTGTAAGTGTTAACATCCAATCCCGTTGACGGGAATACGGCAACACTCGTGCCCAAACCCAGGACATGGGCATTTCCGGGAATTAGGCATGACATAAATATAGACAGCCAGACAGACAGATTATTTATTTAGGTCTCACCTCAAATGAAATAAAGTATAATTAAAGCATTAAATACGAGCCACTTCGTTAAGAAGTTATGAGAGACGAACAACATAAAATGTACATTATGAGGTTACTAAATTACAGGTGTATATAATAGCATCATAATAGCGAACAACTAATCCAGGAGTAATCAAATTTGTTCTCTTCATTGAATTCTATTTCAGTTGAGATTGTTTCATAAATATGTATTTACAAGAGGACATTGACTTTACCGATTTCTTGTTTCAAATGCTTTTTTTAAGAATGAACAACTTTTCTCGAAAGATTATAAAGGAATAAATTGATATATGAAATATCCAAGGTCGATATCCATGGTAAAGCCTAGAGAGATTTTCAGACGTTCAAACAATTTTGAATGGTTGTATACCCTGCAGTGTGTTTAATACTTTTGTTCACAAATTGTGAACGAATTGCGCTATCAGGATACTTCTGCCTGTCATTATTGTTGTAATCATTGATTTTAAGTGACTTAATATTATAAGCAATCACTGCTTCATGTTCCGTGGAATCTGTTTTAGCTGGCCTTTCATTGTGAATTATCATTGATTGGATTTGCATTTAATCAATTACTCATTTAAAAGCGTTTATAGTGTAAACAAAATTGAAACAAGCTTTGAAAAAAATGAAATTCGCGGTTATTGTTTTATAAAATTAATCCTTATAATTAAGTAGTATTTGCAGGTGAACAGCAAGTGGAAATGTTTCAATTCAGTACTTTGTACTGGTTTCATTTGTTTGTTACATAAAGAACAAGGTCTTTCAAGGGTTTATTGTTGTCCTCATTCCACAGTCTGTAGTCCATTTTCTGAAATTTTTTAGTGTACTTTTTGTTTGTTATTGAAGGATTTATGAATCAAATATCCCTAAAACCTTAAAGCGTAAGAGCTGCTGTTGTTCTTATGCACTACTATTCCTTCATCATCCAACAACAGAAAATTTATACAACTACGTGTATCATGTGATACCTGCATTCCTTATGTTTCTAGCGTTTCCAGTTCGTCATCTCTTCACAAAGCAATGGTGACGATAACAGAATCACATTTTGTCTTGTTTGGTTTAGATTAAGATAGAAAACAGCAGAAAGAAATGTTTATGCATATCTACCACGAACGAGAAAAACATAATGTCTTCGTTCTAAAAATACGATATGACGAAATGACTTCTTGTCGGTCTTTTAACAAATAACTGCCAGTATCGGAAAAGTGCAAAAGTACTTCAACAATGTAATATGTGACCATTTTCTTTTTTCAAACCAGAAATGAAAAACACAGCAGATAAGTTAGACGTTGACAAAAGAACGGGGTGATATTCAAGTTGAAGTCAAGAGTCAGCTTCCAAAAACTCGATTGAAAATGACAGATTTGATATAATGCCATGTGGACTAACATTTGCAAGAATAATTTGGTTTCTACATGTACATGCAAGTATCTGACATTTTTTCAGAGAATTAAAAATTTACAGACAAAAGTCATATTAATCTAATACAACTTCAAAACGGAATATCAATCTAACAAACTGTTTATTTCCAAAGCATTGGGATTCGATTCTCAATATTGTTTAAAGCATTTATTCGTAAACTTATCTGCAATGTTTCCTTCGAATTCAAATGATATAGAGGCAATTTAGGTGAGTTTTTGATAGTTTTAGTGATACATTCTGATATCTGTTATTTATTGTAGCGTATGGTTCGTCACGTCATATACTTCACGTTTAATCATCTAGGAGACGAAAATATCATTAAATCACCATATCAGTTTTAAACAATTGGGAAAAATTACCGGGGAGACAAAATTATTTTATACAACTTGACAAATAAGATTTAAAATGGTTTGGAGTAAATATCTAATGTTCCTCAGTAATTATATGTGTGCAATACCAACAAATCTAGGTTAAATATTTGTCTTGTCTAATGCTCGGCAGGGAGATACAATGTTCTAGATCTGATGCCCCATTTCTGATGCGTTGATCTTCTGATGGCATGAAAACCTTGTTCCGATGGCTGATAGAGCAAACTCACCGAGGTTTGGACAATGTATCAATTTGAATATTTTGAAAGAACGTATTATAAAATATAATCTGAAGAAAGTTAATATAAGCACACATATAAAATATGATATAGTTATTAAATTTCCATCTTAAAAAGCAGAATTATTTGTAGATTGACCGAAAATAACGGCCTGTATCAAATCGCTCGAGGTGTAGCCAGTTTTGACCTAATTTAGGACAGTTCAACATAACTTCTCGTATGTATGTCTTTCTTGTAATATTTAGCAAAATGATTTCAGATATCCATAAACACACGGAGAGTAGTCCATATAGAATACTTTTCGGATACATTAATATTTTGAGCCTTTTAGATCACGCATTATTTACATAGTGTGATCGTCAATATCATAAACTGCATATTAGCTATTTCTACTATTAAAGAAAAATTATGTTTGATTTCCCAATTGAATAGTTAGAGTTATCTTTCTGAATAATTGAATAATTACTCAAAACTTACTTACTTACGTCTTTAAGGTTCCAAATTGGTTAAGACATGGAAAAGCAAATTTGAGCTTAACTAACAACTTTTTCTAAGGGATGTTTTATCAAATTGAAAAGGTACAAAGAAGATAATAAAACTTCCTTCTTAACAAGATTGTTTCCACAGAAACCAAAACAATCGTTTCAGGTTAAGTCTAACTTACAAAATGTATTTCTATGGATCATGGTGAGCATGTGCATCAATCAAGTTTGTTGAGGGTGGATTTTTTAGTTTG
This sequence comes from Phorcus lineatus, assembly GCA_921293015.1. Taxonomy (NCBI): domain Eukaryota; kingdom Metazoa; phylum Mollusca; class Gastropoda; order Trochida; family Trochidae; genus Phorcus; species Phorcus lineatus. The sequence continues at coordinate 43,067,899 of OV121082.1, forward strand.
AGATATATGCGCACGTACGTATGTTCGTCCCATTCTTGTTAGCTCTATATTATATAGCATGAACCGTTGCACGTCTCAGTCTTCAAGCTTGTGCCGGTATCCATTTGAGGAATACGCAGTCACCCGTAGTTGCACCCAGAGTCTTCAGTTTTGTTATTAGACTTCAACGGAAGAGCACCCAGACACCAGTTGATTTTGTTCACCTTGATTAAGTTACTGCGATACTTTGTCAAGTCTTTAACTGTTCTAATGAACATTTGAACCTAGAGTCTTCACATTTGGTCATAGACTTTGATTTTGATGCATTTGACCTTATTTTGAATGTCACTTCAAGACTTTGAGTAGTTTTTTAAAATGATGTTAGCATATTATCTCATGAATCGTTCCACCCAGAGTCTCCAATTATGGTAGCAGACTTCGTATTCCAAGACACCAACCATTATGGGACCTTGACCTCATTTTCAAGGTCACTACTAGATTGACAAGTTTTTTAAATGTTTAAATTATATTCTATTTTTTTATGTTGCCTTTTTATATACCAAAGTGACTTAATTTTCTTGTAGCAAATACTTTTCACTTCAAAGTATAGAGACTAACCAACCATACTTTTAAAGGGAAATAAACAGATTGACCTTTTTTTATGGAGGCATGTTTGTAATAACTAAACTTAAACGTTCTGCTAAATTCAGTTGCTACGTTGGTCCTCACTCATTCTAAATACATGCCTTTATATTTTTTATCGTTAATCTTAGGAATAAGCAGGTGCATTACACAGAAAAAATACGGATCACTTTCAATTCAATCAAATAATTTCTCTTCTAACAACAAAAATTGGCCAGTCTCATGGTTCTCTAGCAACAGATAACAGATTTTCAAAATTGTGACGAGGTTAAATTTTCCAAATGCATGCGTAGTTTGCCGAGCAAGTGTTTTTAAAAATTATTTGATGATTGATGGAATGCTATTGCGATAAGAATATCCTTTTCATAGATATTTGTTCACATTTTGTGCCTTGTATTGAAGGTTGTACAAATGTTTGTATATTATATATATTATTATATTATTTGAAAAAGAGTTCACAAGTATACAGTATTATATATCCAAGGACAAAAATTTACACATAGCCAACATTACCATATATATCTCGGTGATTGTATCGTTTATATCTTAGTTATCTAAGTATTTAAGACAAAATGTCAAACTACTTTCTTAAATTTAAACATAAGAATTCAAATTTGCTATTTTTATATCGAGATTCTCCTAGGATTATGTTCATATTATAAATATCAATATCTCATCTCAAAATATGAAAAGAAGGATTGAAAATTTTGTAACAAATACATGATGACTGTAATGTCAGAAAAATGCACTCAGATATAATCGTTTAAGGAGCTTTTCTTTGAATGAAGTTATTATTCGGTAAAAGTTTGGACAACAATTTTCTAAATACTCAAATGGGTCGTCACTATTCGAAATCTATCCATATCAGTGCAGTGTTATTTTGTATTTTATCGAGGCTATTCTTGCCTTGCCGTGAATAAAACTTCCTGGTTGATGTCTTGACTTTAATGTTAACAAATCTCAGAAAAAGGATATTTATGTTCCATGTGATTCTCTCTGTAAATCAACATCGATCTTCAATAAGGATATAGTGTTGGAAAGATGTAATTATCTGTGATTTATCTCTGCAGGAGCAGTAAAACATATATAAAACACACATCTGTCGTTAAAATGACATATTTCTTTTAAAAGTTAATTAAAAATCAAAGGAAATCAAGATGTGATGTTTTCATGTATTCCTATTTCAAGACTCTGAATCTCAGAATTCTTTAATAAGACACCGGACGAATATCAATTCTAGTAATTCTTCTTCAATCTGTTGACTGAGATACAAACTAGATGTCTACAGGTATTTCAACAAATATCGAGTTACTGAATAAAAGGGCATTTCAAAAATAAGATAAACTTCATACAATATGAACCATATTGTACGTATTTGCATCAGATGATAGCATGTGTTTTCAAGAAATAAAGTAAATTAATGTTCGAAAATGATTGTATATCTCAGAAAATATCATGAATGTTTTGTAAATATATTTCAGTCATATTTTTTAACGTTTTATTGCTCTCAAGTTTAATGACTTATGCCATTTGGACAAAGTAGTTGCATTTCTAAGATCATTTGAAAGAAACTGAAAATACCAATCGCTCTAAACATCCAAATAGCTTCGAAACATAAGATTTTTATCCTTAATTGATTTTTTTACAAATTTCTATAGACTTGTAACATGACTACTATGATGAACTGTTTGAGTGGCATTCTAGAAGTTGTCAGTTTAAGGACGACAAGGAATTTTATGGATTATCAACTTCTTACAAAGATAAACATAAGTATAATAAAGAAGTTGATAATCCATAAAATTCTTTGTCTTCCACAACTACTCTGATGTTCTTAAATTTCTTTAGTGCATTGCTGACAATTGAATATAATGGTCTCGTTCGTTCTACCCCTTTAATCAATTAAGAAGACATTTATTTCCTGGTGGCAACAGGAATAGCAGTGCTGAAATACAGACAACAGACTCTTGTTAGCTTTAAAGTGCTATGACGACTAAGGAAGTAAGCTACATTTCTGAGAAAGTATTTCAATTATATTACATAACATTTAAGCGCGATGTAATTATTGTTACTGTCATGTGATAAGCTATGAAGTTGTTCAAAGAGTTTTCTGAAGTTTAAGATGACCTTCAATATCAATACAAGAATATATGTGTCTTTGAAATAAAAGTACATAGTCTATTGTTACGAGTATTATTTCTGATGTTTCTTATAGCAGATGACTTTATGTTCTAGCGATTGATATTTCATATTTTAACACAAAAATACTTGGAACATTGAAAGACATTATGGCCTTGGAAGTATGGCAGCATTGATTTGGAGATAGAAACAAGAATGATATTATCAGTGTACAAAGGAAACCCACTATTCAAAAACCCGTTTAAGCAGACCACATGAAAAGAACAGTGTACATTTTATGTATAACTAAAACACTAGCACAGTGATTTCCAGTAAACTACATTCTTACAATCGTTTCTGTCCCTTCACATGCCTATATGTGACAATTAGTGTCAATGTAAGATATACAACTGCATAACAAAAGTGTGTTCACACACCTGCGCATCGTAGTGTAAATATCTTGTAATTCGACATGTGTTTGAGGCATCGTAGCCTTGCGAAAAAGAAACGGATAATTTTGAATTTACAGTACAGAAGTGAAGATCCATAGCACCTTAACGCAACCGTTAGCCATACCCAACAGTTAACCGTATTATTTTTTGTCAGGTCAGTGAAGTGACCAGGGGTTAAAATTTCGAAAACAGTTAATTTTATTTTCCCCTACAAAATCCTTTATAAATGATCAACAGCTTCAAAAACAAGTCATGTTTGTTCGTTTGCATCAAGTCAATATGATTTTGGCGGTTGTTTTCTAAGAGAGTCGAAATGGAATATTTCAATCGAAATTTAAGGAAATCGGAATTTCGTAAATGTGACCCCTTCTGTCTTTCTAATCATGCCAAAATTCGAATTTTAGCACGAGAGACTAGACAATCCCACAATAACTTAAAAACTGGCTATTTTTCACATTGACAATTGGAGATCCTTTGTCAGTTCTGCTGAAGTTGTTTTATTGACGTTCAAACCAAACCCAAATTACATGATATTTGCACTAAGATACAGTAGGAAGTGAACAAACCTTTGATATGCAGCTGTAGGTAAAAAAAACCAAGGCGAGGGTGAAAAGGGAAGTAGTCTAAATGTTTGAGATATAGTAAATAGTAGGAAGAAGTTCTATAAAACTATTTAATCTTGAAAAAAATTCTGTTATCGCTGGAAAACTGGTGTAAAATGTTCGTGTTGACATGCCGTCCATTATTGATGACAAATAAAGACCAATGCCAGACATCGCCCAAGGCAAGGCACTTTATGAACCCTGTGTACACTCACAATGAAAGTATTCATTCTTGCTGTGTTGATCATATCTTATATGAGAATATGCAAATATTAGCTTTGACAACAGTTGCTGATCGGCGACCATTGATGTTTAGCCCTGGGCGAAGTGTAAGCTTTTCAAGTCATTGACAAGTCATGTGATGCCACGATTACGTTGAGACAGTAACGTATGTTATATTTTCCATGTGGTATCAGTATTGAGAATAACAACAAACGGACCCTTTCAAGAAATCGTCATATTTGACATTGTCTAAACTACTTCACTTCATTCGTAAACAAACGGCCTAGACTTAAATCATTCATGAACTAAATCGAATTCACTCGTTTATTTCAAACGACATCCATTCTTCAGGTTCTTGTTAAACATCAATTCACATCAACTACTCATTTTGACAAATCAGCATATTGTAATTGAATCGTCCTTTTCAGACCCGAAGTAACATTTATATTTATTTCCTTCACATAAAAGAAAGGAACGTGTAGTAACGTCTTCCTAAAAGTGGGATGTTAACGAGACACGGAGAGTAGTTTTAAACACTGACTGTCTGGAAGCATCTCATTTGTTTCACTGAACTTCCTACCTAGATTTGCTTACAAGTTTTCCACATCAATGTCTTCATTCATAATAATTTTTGTATCTTGATTTCCAATTGCTTTTAATTTTTCAGTTAAGACATCTTGTGCTTAAATATTATCTATGGTTTTTCTCTTGGTATTACATTTGTTTCATATAAAATCTGCTAAAATGTGCTAAATGGATTCTCTTATCCATTTTCTTATAAAATAGTTAAGCATCTGTTGATTGACGCACATGGATGGCACTGTGTAAGAACATAACTTGTAGATAATGAAGAGTTACATGAGAGACCCTTTTAATGAAGCTGATTTGAAGCATCAGACCTGTTAATCGCTCCAAGTCCAACTTCAGAAGCAAGGGGCCATAACTATTTAAAAAATAAAATTTTGGAAATGGCTTTACAAACTCGATCGAGAGTATCATCAGTTGTATCCATAACCAAAAGGTCACTCCTCTAGGTATAATAGTTTCTGAGAAAATCTGTCCCCATTGGAGCAACAGATCTGTGAATCGCTCAAAGTCCAATTGAGCAATCAAGGGCCATAACTCTTTCAAAAAAAATTCTGAAATGGCTTCCAAAGTCGATCAAGAGTATTATCAGGTGTATCCATAACCAAAATTTCACTCCTTTAGGTGTAATAGTTGTACTTTAGTGTAATAGAAAATGTGTCCCCATTAGAGCAACAGCACCGTTACTCGCTCCAAGTCCAATTAAGCAATCAAGGGCCATAACTCTTTAAAAATTAAAATTTCGAAATCAATAACCTTAATAGGGATATATTTTTTAAGTATAGAAACCAAAAACTCATCATTTCTTTAAAATTTGAAGAAAAAAATGACTTTTTGTGTTTGCATTATGTATGTTTAGATGCAATCAAAATATGTATAAAAAACAGTTTGGGACGAAGTTTAGATTTTATGGGAAAGCTACAAGACTCATACATTAGGAAACACCCTTAACATTAATCTTATGTTACGTACTTTGCATAAGGAATTGGAAATTTATATCTGTAGTCGAATAAAACACGAAATAGTACTTATACACTTATAGCATTGATTTACTCTTATTCAAATGTGAGACTTCTTATAACTACATCTTCCTTTCAAGCGTGATGTAAATAGACTTCTGTCTAGAGGCTTCTCATTCATCACTTTGAAATGTTTGTCTAATTTAAGTAAAGTGGAAAAATTATATCCTTTACTGCAAGAACACGAGTATATCTTAACGTAAGAGCAATGGATTTGTAACACAACACGATTACTTAATTTATTAATATCCTCATAAATTGCGATATGACTTTTTTATGCCGCGAAAATTCTTATTCATACATAGCTGCTGACTAAAAAAATTTTCGCGAGTAGCTAAAGAATCGTAAATGTCATTTTGACTGATTCCACCATGAAATAGTCCATGCTTTTATTGGATATATATTTTATCGATATCTTATTTTACATGATTTGCCTTAAATGTTACTATATGGTTTTTGCTGTATTTGAGATTTTATAAAGATTTATATAGTGTCTGTTTAAAGTACGGTGCTTTGGTGGATTAAAGGAATGAATATATTTTTATAGGGTTTGAAATTTAACACTAGAAACTGACATTCACGCTTATGATGAAGCAAAATATTTTAAACAACATCTTAAAAATTAGCAACTTATTAATTAATGTCTAGACAATTTTTAAAAAATTCCCTAAACCGTTATCCGTCTAACCGACATATTGAAGAGGACATGTCTTCTCTTCGACAATATAAAACTAAAAGTAGTTCACTGAATTTCGTTATTTTGAAAGATAGAAATTCTAAGTTATGTGACCTTTATGCTAGTGATAGATTTCTAACAGATCTAGAATAAAGCTTTTGATGAACGTAGTGATTTCGAATGTAAGATGTTCTCACGTCTGTAATTCAGGAGGTTCTTAAGGCTTGTTATGTTTTGATCTAAAGACAAGTTTATCCACGATGAGCTCTTTGATCTTATCTTTATACTTGCAAAACATCATATGTAAATAATGTAACTTACAGTTTCCCCTTCACATATGAATCCTTTAAAGAGAATTCTGAATGATAGATAAAACATTGAAAAGACAAGATATGCTTATAAAAGTAAAATAATATATAAAATGGATGATCTTGCACACTGTAATTACATTTTTGATAAATGAGTTGCTGAAACCCTCACCCCTGGAAACCTGTTTGTATTCTTATTGGGAGTCATCTCAACATATTTCGACCATAGTTCCCCCTATATCACACTGAGTGTGAATGAGTAGCTGTCCCTGTTTTACATGTGTTGCTTTTTTCGCCTACTTAATCATTTCAGTGGACATATGGACAATTTCATATAAAAACATATTGATCCAGGGTTTTGAAAATCCCCCAATCTTAGTAATTAAATAAATCGAAAATTGCACATCTCAAGTAAAGATGTAAAGATTTGAGTATGATCATTTATAACAAAGCCATAAGATGATAAAATTTGAGTACAAATGTATTAGTAAAATTGTCTTCTAAACTAAATCCTAATTATATTATATATGCATTAACTGATTTGTGGATCAGTTATTCCGTTCCATTGATAAAAACGTTCCTTTTAATCTTTGTTACAAGTTGAATATCAACTTATCAGTTGTAAATTTCATGAAAAAGAAATAATATATGGATATTTGTTAGTCAAGAAATTGCATTCAATTCAAACTACTTCTTAGTAACAAGTCACTGAAGGTAGGCCTCTGGGTATACCTTGTGTCTCCCTTTTATCACACCGGTTTTAATATGCTTTGCTGGGTGGTGTTCACTGTTATATAACGGTGTTCAAATATGGCATCAAGGAAACTGAAATTACTTCGCATGACATTTCCAATGTTTTGGTTCTCATACTCTTTGATGTTTAACGGATGCTCTGCCCGTATTGATTCAATATCTTTACCTTTCCTTTGTAAACTAAACACGTCATGCACGCGAACACGCATTAACTGAAAGATCCATTCATTTGATGAATTATTCATGTGAAATCGTTGACAATTCAAACTTTCTATCTTTCTTTACTTTAATCTTAAAGCTACCTTTGTAACTTTTAATGTTAATTGAATGGGAAATAACTTTAATCAAATTTTCTGTACGATGTATTTCACATTACCATGAATGTGATATAAGAGTATTTTAATGTCAAACGAATGTCTGCATATTTTTTGTGATAAACAATACATTAACAGAATTAAAACTTGATTTCACAAGTGAATTTAAAACCACTGAAAAATAATCATATACCAAAGCCTTTTTTCAAATATAAAGTTTGATAGAAATTGGAAACAAATGGATAGAACTAATTGTATAATAGTACCAAACACCTATATACAAGAAGAAGGAAAGTAAATATGTTCATATGGCGGTAACAAACAAATGAAAATTTGATATACAAATGAATAAGATTTAATAAAAATGCCCTAACGTTCAACATACTGGGTATCCTTTCACAAACCTTAACTCCCTTTCTTTAACATTGGGCTAAGGTTATCTTAACTTACGATCATATTAGGGCTTGTGACAAGAAGCCTTGTCCTTTTTAATTGTCAAAAGTGATGAATTCCGTAACCTCTTTGATGTCACTTCTTGATAATTGGTTAGTATTATTAGATTCCGCTTGCATTAATTACGGATGGTAACCTTTTCATTTTCACCTTTTAATCATTTAATGGCCTGTCCGGATTTTTATCACACAACAGCATGAAAACCCCTCAAACAGTCCACCAAACAACAGGAACGAAACAGTCTTTCGTCATTTTTTAGGTGTATTCTGAATGTGAATCTATGTACATACTCGTATTGTACGTAATGTACATTTCCATGTAGAGTAATTATTCACACATTCAGGTAAAAGAAATTCATGCATGTTCTTTATCACGTTTTATCCTTTAGTACAAAATACATTCTGATACTACACTTTAAAAATTTAATATAACATTAAAAGAGATGTTTGAAAGATTCCTATGGAATATTGAAGGGATACTTATGATGCTGATACACATACATACATACATGTACATGTATCCGGCGACAATATATATGAAATATTCAAGATAAAAGCTTTATTTAATGACATTATCTTTTTTTAATTGCGATCTCATGTCAGCCTCCAAAACATCAAATGGAAGATTTTCCTTCATTCGAAATATTAATATACCCTTTCATATCTAAAAGGGAATTCGATTTAAAGAAAAGTAATTATTGAATGTATTAAATGTAAACGTATTCCGTTTCCAATGTCATTATATAAAAGAATAAATTGTCATCGTGACCTAAACTTTCCCTTCAAAGGACTATAACGATCAAACGTAGGTAAAGGTTACTGATACGATGAAAGTGTTATGAAAAAGAAAACATTGCTTTGCTTTAGATAACATAAACACACGGCGCCTCCCATACATTCATTTAAAGAACCGGTGACTGGTTTATTTTATGAAAGAAATTAATAGGGAAATTTTACATTAATGCAATTTTATAATGTTTGATAATCAAACTATCAATCAAGAGGAAAAGTTTCAAATAGATACTTTCTCAATTTCAAATTCATATTTTAACTTGATATGATTGAATATTTTCACATGATGTAGGAAAATGAAAACAATACAATATCTTGTGCCCTTGCTTATTGTATCAAAATACGTTACAGAGTTACATATCTGCTAATAATCGATCTTGGTCATGATTTGAAATGAAGTATGTGTTGACATTTCTCACTAATTAACTCACACAATTCATAAACTGAAAGATTTAGGGACTTTCGATGACGCCAACTTTTCGACACCAGCATTGTTAATGAATAAAAATAGTCAAGAAAGAGTAAAATTGTAGTGCTTCATTGAATTAAGAACAGTTTATTTAATATATAAATGGCATTAACTGGTACCATCTCTTGTCGTTGTTGAAACAGAAAAAGTACGAGAAGCTGTAAATTTTTCAACTTCAGTTAATCTACAAAAACAGAGAGGTAGGATCTCGCTTAAAATAAATTTTGTAAACCTCTTGAGAGCGTTGTGTCTTAATCCGGAATCTTTAGGAAAGAAACTTTGTTGAAAGCAATTATTCAAAAAAATTTACATAACACAAACTATTAAATTGAAGATCAACTGGTCTTTTTCTATCAAGAGTGAAGACGTAAATATGCAGTTCGTGATACAGACGATGACAAAATATAGAAATGCATGTTTTAAAGGCTGAACACATTTTACTATTTGAATTTTCAAACTCTGCATGTTTAAATCATGTTCCCTGCATATGGAAGTCAGAAATTCAATGCGTCAGAAGTCCTCAGAACATTGCATATTGTCTGCATGTGCACTAGAAAAGGAAAACAGTAATCTAGATTTATTGGCATTTGGGGATTATAGAATTATATGGAGGTTATTTCCTCAATCACTTTAATTTCAAATACTATATGTCAAATTGGAGTTAGTTTTGTCATTGATTTTTCTTTGAAGTTTCCTAGTTTTGTCCAATTTTTTAAAGCTTGTTTAATGACTCGTTTTAGTCTCCTTATTCATCATACGATTAAGTATATCTCGTGCCGAACCACACGTCATATCAATTTACAAATATCAGAATGTATGAATATATCAAAAATCTTACTACAAAATAATTTTTTTAAATTGGCACAATATAATTTGATTTTATTGAGAAGCGCAACAAAAGATTATTAGACTCATATCATAATGAGCAGGAATAACATAAAATACAATGTCTACATAAATGAAAATACATTTACGCCAATTTTTTTGTCAAAAAGATGTTCTGGGAAAAACATTTCTGATAAATGTTTGTACATGTAAAATCACAGGTATCATCAATAATTTTAGTCTCCATGGCATTGTATCAAAAAAACTTTAATCACGTTTTTGACACATCTAAGCTGGTTTTGCAAGCATAATCTTGAATATTCAATAGATATAATCACCAGGATTTTTTTTTCATTGAACACTTTCACACTTTCCTGTGATTTATGCAATAGTTGATTTTTTTTGTTAAAAGAAAACGTTTATGTATTATATGTTAATCTTTGAAATGTTCATTTGCATTAACTTTTTTCCTATACTGACAGTAATTTGCTTAAAACAGAAAATCACTCATTTCGTCTTTAAGATATCGTATTAGCATGAAGATATCAGCAGGCGTTTCACATCTGTGGCGCCTTGATTATGCATTGAATTTTTTCCCTTTAGTCTTTCATTTTAATCTCAACCAAATTATCAAGACTTTTTGTTTTGTCATTTAATCCGATTCCCTAGTTCTGTTATCATACCAGCCCTTTGTAAACGCGTTTAGTGCGGAAAACGCTAGAAATTCTAAAACGCTAAGTACATATAGGAAAATGATGAAATGGAGTTATATTAGTTTTTGGCTAATTGGATGATGAAGATGTGGGATGTCTTTTGGTCCATTCGAAAAAAAAACCCTGCAAACAAAAGGTTAAAAAGGTATTTGATTCACGAATCATTTAATAACCATCTAATACTACACTAAAATTATTTTAAAAATGTGCTTTTACAGATAAATTAAATAATATCGAAGGACCAAAAAAACCTTTGGTAGTCCATTATCTAACAAATGAATAACATAACATTTCGAGTTACGGTTCTTCTGCAAATACAGCTTAATCATAACTTACAATTCTATTATATATAACTGTGGATTTCGTTTGTTTTAATTAAAGCTTTGTACATTTGTTTTAGTGTCTTTCTTTAATTGTCTTTGAATGGTAATCCCTTCAATATGAAAAATTGTTTGAATGCAATTCTATTGATATTTTGCAATGGAAGGTCAGTTAAAAGAGATTCCACGGAACATGAAGCAAGAATGATTTATAAAAACAATGTATATAAATGACTGAACATTAATGATGAAAACGGTAATTAATAGGCATCACAAAAATGTTAAGAAATCACCAATTGTTTTCAATTTACTTATATTGTGAACGAAACATAACATTTCTTACATCAGGCATAAGGCTAAAAAAACAACCAGTCAAAATTGTTTGAATATTTCTGCAGAAAGCCTAAGAAAACCAAAATCGGTTAATCCCAATGTCCTGTTTTATTTGTGCATTCAGACAATTTAAGATATTTTCTTCAAGATAGAATTAAAGAAGATTATTAATTCTGATAGCTTCGACGCTTGCGGAGTTGTTATTGGGCTGCTAGCCGGATTACCCAGGATTCCACTCTTAGAAATAACCTGACATTGTCTCAAGATACTACTTTCCACAGAAACTGCTTGTTCTGTTTTATTCTATTAAATATTCTGGGTCAATGAAATTGATTTTGGATGTGTTTTCAAAATATCCAATAAGAATTTGCAGGTTTTTTTGTTAATCTTTAAACACAACAGTAGAAGGTAATGGTGTCAAAGCCAATTAATTTTGTTTATAATATGATCATTATTGAACAGCCCTGATAAAAGTTTCTGTCCATGTTTAAAATTATTAAAACAATGAGTTCATTGTGTAAATGATGATCATAAAACTGTACTTAAACGGGATTGAGTTTAGTATTTTATTTATTACTTACTGAATTATATCAAAGAAAAAGCATGAAACTCGTCCAGATAACCATTGCTGCCACGCCGCAACATTGTAACGTAAGCTTCACGCTTGTGACATCATGTGACGTCAATCAACGGGCGATTGTAGATGTAATAAACGGCAGTATTTTCAACGGGCGAGTAATAAATTTTATATTCACATATGTAAAACTTATTAATGGTTTTATTTTATCGATAAAAAGCGATTGTTATGAAAGTATTCTAATGTTAATCAGTTAAAGAGGTTAGATTATAGGCGTGCAATGGTGAGTTTTGATGAGAAACCGGACAATGAGTTCACATTTTTCAAGATCAATTATACAAGAAGAGGATATGCTAATGTACCACGCTGTGATTCGATTTCTAAAGGACTATCACCTTTTATATATTTGGCATAAGAAATTAAATATACAAACCTAGCGAAATGTTTTGAATATTTATCAGCTTAAATGATTTGTAGGAACGGAAGAAACCCAAATAAAACGCGTTATAAAAACAGTAATTCCACGATCAGTTTGAGAAAACTACTCAACTTTTGAAACTACATTTTATCGTACTGTCTGGATATCATGATATCATTAACGCCATGTACAGATTTTTCTTCACGATCAATATCCAAAACAATGTAACCAAGGTAAAGTTACAGGAAACAAGGAAATGTTTAAAATAAACATAAAGGTATCCTTTAACGGTTTTTATAACTTATCTTACTTTGAGGGGAAATGTCAAAATTTGCCAGATTGAAGATATGGTGATTATTGATCTGAAAATAAAGAGATAAAACAGACATCGACAAAGCGAAACTATTCGATTTAATTCTCACAAATCAAACATTAAAAGTTGCTTGGTAAACTCTCGCTAAGGAGAATATGAAACATTAACAATAGGGGTTTTAATATTAATGGACACAAATGCTTAGTCCAGAAGGTAGTGTAACTCTTTCAGGCCTATCCAGAAGAAGTTTTTCAAATAAATACTGATACAACCTGAATCAACTGTTGACGTGAATTCAGACTATACAAGACCTACGATATCAATTCATTGTCAAGAGCAATAACAGACAGGGGCAATGGGGAAAGTAGTTATCGATAACTCATTGACAAACATAATCGTGACCTTTAGACATGGTCTTCATCAACACAAGTGATTATACAAAATTTGAATGTAGTTTACGTTCAGTGAAGATACTATAATGATTTATCCTTGACATCCTATAATCTAACATTGGCTGTAAAACTTACTTATTACACTGAGGTGATTCTATTCATAAGTATATGATCTTAACTGATTTGTATAAATAACTTTGTATCTTACGAGAAATCTGATTTTCATATTCAGACAAATCAGGATCATGATCAACGATTATTAACCATTGAATCTCTGAAGAAACATGGTACTTTTATCAAGCTAAATTAGATGCACTCTTAATAGCGACTAATTTTTGTTGTGAGTGCATAAAGTTCAACAGCGGCAGTTAAGTGATATTTTAGGTCTATTTCTAAGTGAGATATCTTTTGAGGAAACTTTCCTTAAATTTTTAATGAAATGACACTATTCCAATTTTTTTCTCAAAAATGCCAAATGGGTTGATGTGTTTTAGTACCTCTTAAGTAGGAAACATATTTAAACCCAGTCCCTGACATGTAATAATCATTTTATTGAATTCACAATGTATCAATGTAATGTTTAATGAGTTGCTCACTATATTCTGTAAGATAAAGACATGTTAATGCAAATTGATTGTTTAAAGCAGTTTAATTTATTTTAATCGACTAGTTCTACACTGACACTAGAATAAAATAACTTGATTAACATCGTTCGAACATGATAATTGATAGCTCAGAGTACATTAACAATTAAATGTCAATCTGACCTGCGAAATTGATCAATCTAAAATCAAAGATGTCAGTTTGTAAATTTTATAGCTATTCAGTCACTGAATCATCGTCTTCATTATATTTTCCCATTTAGGATCCTTTGAGAAATGTCATAAAATCAGAGACAAATAAACATTGATTAGGAAATAAATCTGAACTATATCTTAAATGACTTTTCACACTCTCTTTTCCAAAGAAAATTGAAATAAACTTGGCAATGGGTACGCGTGATGCGACGACGTCTTTCTGTAAATGCTGAATATGTATCAATAATTGTCCAAGACATCTTCATAGTTTGTGTTCAACGTTGATCAGCCAGTGCTGATTCTGGAAGTAAAATATTGTGCAAGCAACATAACTATCATCGGCGATTTATGTTCACTGACAATCCTTTAGAGTCATCTTGACCCTCAAAATAGTTTTAAGATCACGTCAGGTTTATTGTCTTCTAATATTGACATTTATCTATATATGTTCACATGTATGCATATAATGTTTTGAAATATTCAAGCTATGTAAGATCTTTTTATCATAACAAATACATATATATGAAACCTTCAAAGTAGACTTAAGCACATTTCTAAGCATTGCATGCCATTAGCCATGTACACAAGCCATAAATGCTCTTTAGATTCAACTCAGGTATACATTCAGTATGACATTTTGGTACATAAAATGGAGATAGTTTCTCTAAGACACAAAATAACACTTATGTACTTGTTACCACTTTATAAACGAGAGAGACTTAACGTAACTACTTATCCCTTACAGAATGATGTAAATGACAAACAGAGAGTTGTAAAGAGAAGTGTATGTCTGAGAGGGTGGCATCTATTACAGTGAACTTCACAACACAAGATAAAATAGGATTGAGTCGCCTTCTGAACAAAAAAAAGATTATTTCAGGATCACAAATCAAATCTGTTCATGCGTTTCAGTTGGTTTATTCTATGTAAGAATTATGATTCCCCCCCCCCCCCCCCCCCCCCCCCATCTTTAGTGTTCTACTACTACATGTGTAATGTTTATTTTCAATCTGATGATAATTTTATGTTGATATTTTTTATTACATTTAACTTTTCAGTTATGCTATTATTCATTATTGTTTCTCTAGATATCCAGTTTGCATGTCTATAATATGCTTCATAATTTACTCATTTGTATTTGCTGACCGGTACCATCAGCAACGAAATAGTGACAATGAAATCTGCAACTCTGAAAACTGAGTAACTGAGTATAGTCAAAATTGATTTTCACGTATATCTTATTAAAAACGTCATCCAAAACATGTAAATAGTCTCTTTTCACGACTTTGTAAATATTCACGGAACTTTACTTGTGAATATTACAATATCACAGAGTTGGACAATAGACTGTTTTAAATACCAATTTAGAGAATCGATCAATCTTACGTATGTCCTTTTATATATTTAGCTCTTAACACTTATAAACCAAACAATACTGAAGGAATCCTATACAGTCATTGTTTTGAAGGAAATTAAACTGAAAGTTAAACTGATACAGAAAAGAGGACAGAATAATCTAAATAGCTTACACAACATTTCAACCCTTACGTTGTATATAATAATTATTATATTTGAATTTAAACTAATTATTTCATTTTATTTTCCATTTTGGGATAAGAAACAAACTTACTTTAAATCATTGTGATTTCACAGATATTAAAACTGAAAACTATAACAATAACTGACCTGGGTTTTTTAATGGAAGAAATGATTTCTTGGAATTGGTTTTTTTTACTATGATTACTCCTACCACATTGAATCGAAGTACACATCAGTTTTAATCATGATTTAGGTTAGGGAAAAGAAAGCAAACAGCTTATCAAAAGTTATGCCAAAATACTACCTTGCTGAATATTTTGATTTAAGTTTTCTTTGGTATCTTTGAAGTTTCAATGGCTGCCTAGGGCGTCAGTGTACATCTAAGCTCATGGCGAGTCATAAGATATAGTTTAAAGATGAAAGAATGTTTTTGAAAGAGGTTTCATTAGACTCCTTTTTTTAAAAATTCAACATATGACAAATAGTTTTTCATATGCAATGAGAAAATGCTTTGAAATGCAGTGTAAGTCCTCCACCCTCTATTAAAGAAGATAGAATCAAATGTAATAGGATTTCCCATTGAGATGTAATTGGCTTTACTGATAGATCTTAGTTAAACATACAAACTGGAAAACAAATTGCATTCGTCAATTTTGTAACAAAATACAAGGCAATTTGAATTGTTTAAACCGATAAAGACATGATTGTCCTTTTCTTTAAATGACCAATAGGGAAATGAAAGCTAGGAAATCTAAATCTTTACCATCATATTTGATTTTGCAAAATACACGTACATTCGTTCAGTAATAGTTCCCTTAGATATGGTTTCCACAAACAAACAATATGGCAGTTAATTCCCCTAAATTTTTTATTGACAAATGATGAGCGTGTTGAAGCTTTCAACGTCTGTTCATAAGATGAAAAAGATTTTAGAGAAAGTTATTTATCACAATGTCATGTTTGTAATCTATTTTAGTCATTGCTATCAGGAGGGTCGTAGGGTGAAAGCAACACTTGACTCTATATAACATAATGTCACAGTTTCAACACAAACTTTTCCAAGCATTATATCTTTGAGTTTTTGTCGATTTAAGTGAGAAATGGGCAATTAACATTTCCATAATTTTACAAGCTTTATGTGTCAAACTTCTCCTGTTTGATTTCTAAGTCACAGATAAAACAAAGGTAATAATTTTGGTGTATCGATGAAAATCATCAAATTACATTTTTCTTTATTTTCTAATTTCTTTTCTTAATTTCGCCAAATCTTCGAGTAAACATATTTTCATTTGAATGACGTTTCGTGTCATTTTGCAAATTGGCACATTATTTGACATTGTCATGTAATAGGAAATGTTTCTCTCATTGAAAACACATTACAAAAGTCTTGACTAAATGTTGTTTAAGGACCAAAAGAATATCTTAAGAATTCTTATTTCTTATGAATGATGTATTCAGTGTCATCATTATCCAGTATTGTCAATAAATAATATAGAAATAATTAACCTAGTTCGATACTTGCAAAACTAAAGCAAATCAATGAAAGAAAAATAAATGAATAAAAGATGAATTAAGCTAATTAATCATCAAGTTATATATTTAAGTTACCGCTAACTAAACTTTTTTTCATAAAAAACATTAAGAGGGGTTGTATGGGTTTGATTCTTAGCAGGAAATGATAGTATTACAGCATCGTTTCCTAGCTTCTACACGAACGCATCGCATCAAACACAGCCACTGGAATTTTGCATTCACAAACACGTGGAAAACGTGATTTTGAGGCATGATTTGTGATGCACGTGCAGCACTGTTCCATAAATTACCTTGTTGGAAAGAGCAGACATTCAGTATTATAAAGAACACCAAACGTATGCCAAGACTTAAGCCCAACTCACACTACGCACGATTGCACTACGATAACATTACGATTCGATCGTACTGGTATCGTATTGTGGTTTTTACGATCTGTTATGTGAACACGGTTGCTGTGCGTCAGGTACACGATGTGGGTACAATCATTGCACGAAAGATCACGATTCTAACAAGGTCGGAACACAATCAAAACAAACTTGACACAACTCTTTCGCGATGCAATCACGAATGGTGTAAGACTAATACATGATTTTAAAGAGACACTCCGTGATTTTCATGACATATTATTTACCTTTGATACAAACCTAAATGTCATGTGGTGATATAAAATCAAAACATCTTAAAGAGCCACTCCGTGATTATCATAGCATATTATTTACCTTTGATGTGAATCTAAATGTCATATGTGGCTATATAAAATCAAAACATCTCAATTTTTCATGTCCAAAAGACATATATATGACAAATACTTTTTTCCATGAAAATCTAAAAACAGCCTTATAAATGCACAGAGGTGTAGATATCACGTCCAATAAACATAGATACTAGTTATATAACCTAACAAACACTATCAACTCCTAACTGCCCTCCTGGCTGTATTAGATAAGTCTCTAAAATTACGTCTGACTATTTGACGCGAGCCACTGTCCGGTTTTCGATCATAATTGCGACGTTCTACTTTCATATTGTCACTGTAAAACAACAATAAGTTTTAAAATGTGTCTTTTTGGTAACAGTCGATGACACCATTTATTACGTTTGGCATATATGACTCCAACAACTCATGGAGTGGCTCTTTAAAGAATTTGTGCAAACGCAAAAGAGGTTAACCATTGCTTTTTATGATCAATGTAGAATTGTTATTCATTCTGTGTGCATTGCAGCAATGAAATACAATGCCATTGCGATAAAGACAGGAGGGCGTATATTACCAATTATAACATTATATTCGGACAATCTTCCTGAGTTTTTCTCTCATCTTCTGGCTTTATGCATATAACTACCGACGTTGTTTCACAGGCATTAGTTCTTGTGGTAAAAATCAGTTGTGCTCATCGGATATTAATTTGGTCTTGTAACTGGATTTCTATCGTAGGGTAAAACATTAATAAAGTTTGAGTTTTATATTAGAAGTGTCAGTGTGAGAAAGTTTCGTATTTTTCTCAGTAGGTTTCGCCGCTCTAATCACAATTTGATGGTAGAATACGGTAGGTATATAGGTTTTAAAAGGGACGATCGCCTTTGCCCACTTTGTATTAAACCTTATAATGACGAAGACCATGTTTGTTTAGAATGCTCTTTTAATAAGAAATTGAGAAATGATATTCTGCAAGAATATTTCAGAACATATCTTTCACGATTAAAGCTGGCCAAATATTTAACATCAAAGGATATTTTTGTCATTAACTGCCTCGCAAAATGCTTATTTCTTGTTATGAAAAAAGAAACAGATTTCTGTTTGCCTGTGGCCCCTTTACTGACTAAACTAGGTTTCTAAGACAAGTTTTACTTGTCATTGGCAAATGTAATGTGTAAAGATCAAAACTTTCATCTTCAATTTGCAAATATGGTTAATGCCTTTTGCTAAGATCAGTTTTAGACCTATCTATCGAAACATCTTTGGTTATACCATAATTGTATAAAACGAATTTTTTCAAAAGCCTTCGCAATTAAGACCTTAATAGAATGTGAAGTGACTAAATGAACATTGATATTACAGTGAGTGTTTTTCTTTAACTTTCACATTAGTAACTTAAACGCTGAAATATTGAATTTACCTTGGTGCCATCCGTTGGACAAATCAGATATAGTAATATCAAGATATCAGATGGAAGAACAATGTATGAATACACGAAAAAAAAGTTGTTGATAGTTTTCTTTGAATGCGTATCTCTATTTAATTTAGCTTCTTTAACTCATGTAAAAGAAGGGCTGCACAAAATCATTTAATACCATAATTTACAAATTAAAAATCTGTCGCTTTTTTCACTCACTGTCTCTCCTTCTGTATTTTCCTCCCCCTTTCCCTCCGTTTGTTGATCAGTCTACTCTTCACTGGTATAACTAACACTTCGGAGAATGTAGACACTTCCACATATAACGCAGTGTCTAGAAAGAAGTGTTTATATTGATCAGCGATACTTTATGCCTCAATGACTCAATAAATGTTATCGTGGTGTGGTGGTTTGCGTGCTTCAGAGATCCCTAGAGCTATGGCAGCCGGAGCTACATGCTCATTGTAGGGGGACCCAAGTTGGATAGGTCGACGGATAGAAGCCAGACCAAATTTGAGTCGTTCCAAAACCTGCTGTCTTTCCCTTATTATGACCTGTTCCCTCGTCCTTTTCTCTCCGGTCTGTGGACTCTCTTTTGATGATTTTCATCCACGTGATTCAAAAAACGTTAAAATCTCTCTCTCTCTCTCTCTCTCTCTCTCTCTCTCTCTCTCTCTCTCTCTCTCTCTCTCTCTCTCTCTCTCTCTATCTCTATCTCTATCTCTATCTCTATCTCTCTCTCTCTCTCTCTCTCTGACTGAAAGTAAGACACGCGAAGCACACGTGATGAAAACGTTTTGACGGGAAACGCTCTTATTTGTACAAGTTTAATTTTATATCCTGTAACGATTGTATCGTCATCGTACACTAATCGTGTGACTCCGTGTTCTGCAAGAGCAGTCATCGAGGTCCTTAATTTTAGCACTATAAGGGTTAATTTAACATGAGTACGATAAGAGTACGATTGTAAGAGGGACAATTTATCGATCGTGTTGTGGTTGTGTGGTGGTTGTGCTGTTATCGTGTCCTAAGGCCGAAGCACGATCAACACAATCACAACACATACACTATACAATCACCATACAATCACTACACGATCGACACGCACACAACACGATTTTCTGAAATCAGGAACATGTTTGCGATTTGAAGGAATCGTGTTGGACAAATAGCACGATCACTGTACGCACTGTACGAACACCACCCAATAACAGCACAATAACCACACAACAACACGATGACTATACGACACTTTCGTACAGCGATCGTACGTAGTGTGAGTTGAGCTTTACGCAAGCGAAACGTGACCAAGCGATCGGTATGTCCACTATGGGGGCTTCCCAGCGTGAAATGGCATGGACTTTCAACTGCAGCCAAATCAACATCAGGGGGCTGTTAATACGCTACCAGCAGACAGGCCAGACACAGGACAGACCAAGATTCGGAAGCCCAAGGGTAACAACTGTGCCTGAAGATTGCTACATCTGGCATTTGCAGATTCAACTCCTAAACCGATTCGTAACGGCGATATCAACAGCGGCGACGGCACTCGGTCATGTCATCAGCACAAGAACAACCCTTCGTCGACTTAGTTTGGCTGGTATACGAGCCTACCGCCCCTTGGCTTTGACCCGTTTACACCATCAACTCAGATTGCTATTTAAATGTACTGTACGTCGGTGGCACTGACATGACTGGGAGAGGGTGTTGTTTACAGACGAGAGCATGTATTGCCTATTCAGAAACGATGGCAGGTTTCGAGTTTATCGACGAAAGGCCGAGCGTCTCGCGCAAAACTGCATTAGAGAGGTTCACCTGTTTGGA
This sequence comes from Phorcus lineatus, assembly GCA_921293015.1. Taxonomy (NCBI): domain Eukaryota; kingdom Metazoa; phylum Mollusca; class Gastropoda; order Trochida; family Trochidae; genus Phorcus; species Phorcus lineatus. Next base: position 43,088,977 of record OV121082.1, read on the forward strand.
GGCCCTCCGCCTCCAAACAGGTGAACCTCTCTAATAGTGTTGGGAGGGATTTGTGGCCGAATGACGACGTTCTGACGGTTGTTCTGCGAGGGAATCTCTATCATAGTGTTGGGAGGGATTTGTGGCCGAATGACGACGTTCTGACGGTTGTTCTGCGAGGGAATCTGACTGGCCAGCGATACATTGATAAGGAACTGAGACCTATCGTCGTTCCTTTCATCCAACAACAGCCAAGAAGATTGATATTGCAACACGACACCTCACACTGTCCGAATTGTTAGAGACTACCTCGAGAACGCAAACGTCCGTTTTGCCGTGACCAGTCAACTCAACCATTGAACGCATTTGGGATCACCTTGACCGCCATTTGAGACAGCTCGTGCCACCTCCAAACAACCAGCAGGGACTTGAGCAACTCTGTTAAACATATGGAACAGGGTCTCTGCTCTCATCCAACGCCTGACGACTTCAATGAGGAGGCGTGTACTTGCTTCCATCTATGCCAAGGGTGGTCACACTTGTTACTGATGACAGACTCAGCGATTTCTGTGACTACTGCGACTTATCTTATATTTGTGTAATTTTTAATATTGACCCCCTGTCCCCTGCAAATTAAATGCCGATATTTGGATGCTTTATAAAGAGAATATTGGAAAATGATTTCGGTTTATAAGCCAATCTTCTGAATTCTCATGTCTGCGTTTGTTTTTATTTTATAGACTTGAAAATGAGGGACACCTTTCTGCCTGCCTGCCTGGTAGTTTAAGTTGTTTTTTAATAATTGCATTTTCCTGTTAATCATGAACGATTCCTGTATGAACACAAGGATGTTGCATAGCATGCTTGTATTGATAATGTTCTGATTTCTTTAAAAGAAATTGCTAGCAATTTTTCAAATGTTATCATGAACTGTGAATCTGTGGATCCACGATCTAGAGTGACAGAACCAATTATAAAAATCAACTACCATTTCTATTTCGCTAGGGGCGGAACTAATAATTTATAAACAATTATCTAGGCAGGAAATCAAATGATTAGCATCAGATCTAACATAAGGATTTATCAATGTGAATTAGAGAAATAATATAATAAACAAAACAACAAACATAACTTCTTAACTCAATAACTTATTATTCCGCTACCCTTAAGACATTAAATCACATAATTGACAATTTAAATCAAGGTTGACAAGATAATAAATGATTTTTTATCAAGTTTTCATAAATTTAGAAATACTTTTTTATGAACAGACACCTTTATGTAAACTTTTATGTTAGATTGTTTAGCGTTTAAGCTCAAAATATGTTTTAAAGATAACTTGATAATGAATAAAAGCACGACTCCTTTCTCAAAAAAATAAATACTTGAGTTGATAGACAAACAAGATAATTTTCATCTTTATGCTAACTGGAGATTTGGGATTTTCAAGGAAACGCATCTAAATTTGCTAACCAAATTGAAAGAGTTAAAAGCTTGACAAGGCTTTGATGAATTTCCGTTTCATGTATTATTTCAATTTTGTGCAATGTCTTAATGCATTTCCATATATCCTTGATTATTTGCAAAATTATTTTGAATAATTTCAAAATGATAACATATCAAGTTGCTAAGTTTTCATTTACAGTAACCTTTAATGCTACCAGTAAAATATTATTATTACATCTCAAGATAAAGGAAGATGTGAAAATCTAAAGGGCATGGTTAGATAAAAATAAATTAAGACTAGATATCTTTAATGTGAGAAATATAAAATAAGACATTAAATTTTTAAGAATATTATCAACGTATCAAATTTTAAATTTAATCAAAGTTTAGGAATGGGTATCTTATTATCAAAAACAAACTCAAATGAATGATCGGTATTCAAACTTTATCCATTTCAGTTGCAACTTTATTTTTTTGTAGAATCGATGCTTTATTGGCCTCAGGCGTACTATGGTTAAAACTTCTTCTTTGATCTATTGGCTACAATGTTTACAAATCTAGTAGAGGGAAATTGATGTTCACCAGGCTCCTTTCTGTGATTCAACATCGACGTATGCTTGAATGAGGATAGTGAATTGCATATCTCTAATTCATCTCTGAAAAAGAAGTAGGGTATAGCACACATCTGTCTGAACACCTTTAATAAAAAAATCCTTTACATCAATGATTTTTTAAAATAAATTTAATTTAAAAACAGATTTGAAATAAATTTTAATTTATACAAGATGATTGAAGGAGGCCTGAAATGGCGTTTGGAAAATATTTTTATTTGTATTGTGGGTTTTTTTTTGGACAGAACTTGTCATTGCAACAGATGAAGATTAAAAAATCAATTTCAAAATGCGTATCATTCAAATGATCCTCTCTTGAATTTAATTGTTTTGGTTCTGTCTCTTCTACGTTGCATCGAAGAATGCACTTTCAATAGCACTGCATGACATTGGGGGTAGATTTGTATCATTTTATAATGAGAAAACTGTCAAACAAATTACATATTTTACTTCAACAAATATAATTGAGTTAAGTCTTTTCAGTCAAAAAGGCTATTCAAAAAAAGGAATTATTTTGAAAATAATTATACTGAACCATAGTGAAATATTTGAAATAAACGATATAATGTGTTTTCAACATGTTACAAATTTGAAACGAAACTGAATAACGGAAGATTTTGTGTCTTTCGAATAATACTACGTTCATCAGTTTTCCACTACTATCTATGTGTCTCTAAATATATCATGACGTTTTCAACTCTTTTAAAAGGATTTATGACATAGGTGCACCTGTGTACTTGAAAATGAGCTTGCTTTCTTTGCTTTGAAAAGAAAGGCAAATTTATATTGGCCTTAACATTGAAACATTCGTCGAAACATGTTTTTTTTATGGTAATGAGTGAAAAATGATTGGTTTTTTTTTCAGATTTAATATAAAACTGGAAAAAACTGCTATGCTCTTATGAAACTTTTTATTGTAATGAGCGAAAAATAATTGTTTTTTCAGATTTAATATAAACTTGGAAAAAAAGCTGCTATGCTCTTATGAAACTTTCAATGCTAAATTTTGACAAGTGACCTATTTAGATTCTTCCGTTCTTACCCTTCAATCTGTTAAGGAGGTTTATTTCCTGGCGGCAACAGGAGTAGCGTCTCTGAAATACAGACACCTGACTCTTGTTCACTTTAATATTCCATAGCGATTGAGGAAGTAACTTCTATTCCTGAGAGCTTAAAGTCTTTCAAGCATTTCATACAAGAAAGTTTTTGCTGTATGTAATTATTGTTGCCGTCATGTAATAAGCTAAAAAGATGTACAAAGAGTGTCCTGAGGTGTAAGATGCCCTTTAGAACAATCAAGAGGAGAGGCGACTTTGAAATAAAATTATGTTATCTATTGATTTGAGAATTATTTCTGATATTTCTTATTCTTATTTCTTTCTAGGGGATTGATATCATTTAATATATTTTCACACTTTAAATCGATACAACGGCATCGATTTGAAGACTGAATAAACTGATTTAGTACAGTTAGGGAAATTATTTTCTTTGCAAAGATTATTATTTTTGAGAAAAACAATTTTCAGCAAAATGTTCCAACATTTTCACTGAAACAGAGAATATTTTTTCAGTGATCATTTAGAAATATTGCAGGGCACCGACATTAATTACAAACGATAAAAAAATAGATTTCAGTTAGTTTTAGTATTTCAACTCTATTCATGAAAAATGACTCGAGACATTTACATGAATGTTAGTAATGACCTGTGCAATCTTTTCAGATCTAAACCTTTCAAACTTTTAACTCAAAACTAATTACCACAAACGTAACAAAAATGAGATCGCATCATGCATCGACTAGCTTTATGATATATTTTAAATCAATAGACACCTTTATCAAAGTTTGTGGTTAGCATGTGGGAAAGGCAACAGGCACTATTTCTCTCAAAGTATCTAGGACTCTCATTTCAAATTTTGTATATCAAACTTCCCTAGTGTATTTAACAAGAGGTTCTCATTTGAGATTTCAATAGATTCACTAGAAGAATAGCATCAACATTTTCCAAATTGTTCAGTTTGATGTGACCCTAGATACTCTATCAACATTGAAAAATGTACCATGAATAACTGTTTCCTAACAGAATCATGTCATTTGATGTCATTGACTTGAAAAGCTAGTTCTGCCCCCAGGATTGAGCATCAGTGGTCGATGATCAGCTGCTGTTGTCGAAGTCAGTGTTCACCTTTTCTAGAAGGATAAGCAAAACTGAATGGTTACAATGAGTGTCCACAGGGGTCATCAAGTGCCTTTGGCAGTGTTTGGTATTTGTCTTTGTATTGAATTAATAATGGGCTGCATAGCAACGGGAAGATTTGACATTAATTTATAGTTGTCAACAGAATTGTTTCTTCAAATATCTAGTTTGATTGAGTATATGCCTATATTTGTCATTTCTCCCCCCTCTTCACCTTCGTCATGGTGATCTGTCCTACAATGACACTATTTCTTATCCTTCATCTCAATGGTGTGTCAGTCAGATACCGAACCGTTGGAAAATTAGTTAACAGAATTTCTCAATATCAAATCATAAAATTTACATTTTTTCTTCAACATTTCTCTAACATATGGTCTGCGATAAAACAGCTTCAAGAAAAGACGGAGATTCTTATACACAAGATATTAAAATCCTTGTTCAATCCTGAAGTCGATGACGTTGTATCAAATGAGTTAAAAACGCTATAAAAAACAATTATCTCCAATATGAAAAATCTGATATGATTATGATCATATTAATAGACTCGTTTTATTTCAAAGACATATACCCTGTTATTTTCATGAGAAAGGTTGTCTCCCACTAAAGGACCCTCTCTGTACAACGTCTAATCATATTACCTGACAGCAATGCTAATTTGATCCAGCAAACATGTAATGACATAACATATTTGTAAGATTTCCAACTCTAAGAAGTGCACAATACTTCCTTGATCGTCAATGCACATTAAAGTTAACATGACTCATGTAACGTTACTTCATACTGCTATTTTTATTTGATTTGAGGGTAAGTACAGAAGAATCCAAATACGTCACTTGTCACTTATGCATTATGTTAGTTTAATAAGTACATACTAGTTATTTTCCAAGATTATCAATAGTTTTTAGAATCAAAACGTTTAATATGTTATTAAAAATGTTTCAAAATATATCTGGATGTTCAGACCCATTTGTTTATTGCTATTTGCTTCATGTATGTTAGGAAAGGTAACTCATTTTCAAAAAAAATAGTCATAGTATTCATTGGGGATTTAATTGAAATTGTCTTACAGATGTACATATGAATTGTTGAAAACATCAAGATCGTGAAATTTTATGAGATATGTAATTTTCTTTGTAAGATGCAAATAATTGCGGGAGATGTGGCCAAAATTAGGATTAAATTCGATTAATCTATGTAATTCTTGAAAAATGAGTTGACATCCTTTACACAAAATAGTTAAAGTTTCTAGTTACCGAGCAACTGGTAATTGATCTTTAAATAAAGAGCAATACCAGACATGGCCAAAGGGAAACACTTGAAGATATATCCCCAGTGAACACTCACATATAGCCATCCAACTCCCCCGGATAAATAATGTTTTACATAGGAATATGTAAACACAAGCTTTGACAACAGTAGTTGATCTACAACCACTTAGCCTTGAGGGCAGTGGTAGTTTTCAAGCTTTTAGCATCAAATGAAATGCTTCTTTCATAAAATGTGAACATTCATTAATTCTCCTTTCCCTAACAATTTGGATACATATTTGGAGTAACAACAGATAGATGTTGAAGGGAATTAACTTATCTTGTTTTTCATCTTTGTTGTCTTTCCTTAGTCTTTAAATAGCCAGTGATACCTGTATAATTTGGCTATATCAAAACCCATTTAAAACCTTAAGGATAAAATTATGTACAGTAAAAATGTTAAATAACGGAAATGATCGTTACTGTAATCGTCAATAAATTAACTAATGTTTTTTGTTTTCGAAAATGAAAATCAAATGTAATAATGGTAGAATGCTAGCAACACACAAAGGTCCAGTTTGCTGAAAAAGCCAGTAAGTGACCAAAAAAAGAAACACAAGGGTGACTTTTCATAGAACTGTTTGCTAAATCTCGAGACCAATGTATCAATATATCAATTGTCCCGTTTGCCATGAAGCTGTAAACAGTTTTGCCGCTTTGACATGAGTCAAACTCTCTAGGTTTTTTTTGAGTGCAGGTAAATATTTGGATTTGGATATTCATAAAATGATTCTAATGTTTCTGAACATCACCCTTATTGCTATGGTCGCATTAATGCATTTCACGAATGTATCGAAATTCCTGCGACATTTACAGTTTGAATATGTTTGAGATTTCATCAAAGAACATGTTAATTACTAAAACATTTTATCAAAAATGTTTGTAAAAAATAAACGTTTGTAAGTCACCTGATTATCATAATTTACAATATATCATTGTACATTGTACTTATATTTTGTTATAAATACGTTTGTAATGCGATGTTAACGATCATATCGTTCCATCCCTGATGAGTCAATACTATGGACGAAATACTAGTATCGGATTAAAATGATTCTGCAAACGACTATGTGAAGTATGTTATATGTTATATGTTATATATATATATATATATATATATATATATATATATATATATATATATATATATATATATATATATATATAAATGATAACATTATCAGACTGCATGAGATGTCAATTTCCTTTAGTTATGAATTTAAGAAGAGGGTTATTAAAAGTACATTTCAGTCGAACATAGTTTTCTCATTTATTTGTCCATAAATAAATAGCTTTAACATCTGGAAATTAAACTGTTTTGAAACGTGCATCCAATGAGTTAATACGCGATTAAATAATTCATATAGACTATGATGCTACCAGTATGTGTCAACTGGCAATAGTCGAAATTTCATTTACCTGTAACAGAGATGTAAGTTGTAAAATGGTATTTTGTTCACTCTGATTAAAATCGACCGAGGACCAGGTATAAAAGTTGGACAAACTTCCTTACCGGTACTCGAATGTGCACTTAAAGACTTTTATACAGAACACACTCGCCGTGATTAGCGACTGCATCGTTGCATAGGCTACGATTACAACAAATATAACAACTTTGCAAGAAAGTATCTTTTATGTTGCATTATTTTGCCTCCAGAGGAACCTGTGTCCAAGAAGAGCTCGTATCATGGAAATTTAAGACGGAGCTACCTAAGTAGGGTAAGAATATATATTTCGAGAATTTGAATATCTATATATGATATCAAGCTGTCATACTTTTATATCTTATGATAGCTTTAAATGAGTATACATATAATTATTTGTTATAAAATACCTTTATATACGTGATACGTTGTCGGTATTGAAATCACTAAGTAAATTATCGATTTTTCTAAACCATTGCTTTATTCACGAACAGTTATGTATCTTTACACAAATGATACCAAGTGAAATTTGTGTATGACTGTCCAAAGTGGTCTGTTAGTTTCACTTGAAAAAACGTACTCTTATTCTATTCAAGTACTCTAAAAGTATTCATTTATATATTGGATTCCCTAGATAATAATCAAAGAGTTTATTTACTAACGATAATGGAAACAATATTGCAAGATCAGTGAAGTGAAATACACATAGAGTCATTATCTTGTTAAAGCAGATCCTTAATGACAATCTTAATCTTTGCAGAGCAATAACGTGTTTATATTGATTTGATAAATCGATATTGAATTATCGCATGGCTCACGTGAAGTTCTTATTTCACTTTATCAAAGATAGTAAATACTTGAGTCGATAGCCTAACAAGGCAATTTTGATCTTTCCCTCTTTATCCATCTCTGGCTGGAGATTAGGGATATTCGAAGAAACGGAGCTAACATTTCTAACCATATAGGAAGAGTCATAAGTGTGATCAGGGCTGTTGTGGTATTGTTATAATGATAATTTTCCGTTTCATATACCACTTTGCCTTTTATGCCTCTCATTGGAGTTTGTACAAATGATTGTATTTATTTCTACATATTTTAATCGTCCACAGATAAATATGAAATAATTCTAAAATTAAAATGTAAGGTCGTTATTTAATTCTCCTTTCATACTACTATTATAGATATTTTCATGACTTCAAAAAATAAATAAAGGAATATTTAACATCAAAAGGGCATGATTAGATCAAAGATTTGTTAATAAATACCACATCAATATTCGGTCACAAACATAAAGTAAAACATAAAATTTTAAAAAAGTATTTTCAATTTATCAATTTTGATCTATTGGCTTCAATTTATTCAAATCTAGTAGAGAGAAATTAGTATATCCTTGATCCTTTTTGTGATTTAGAATCAATGTGTTTTTCAGTAAGGGAAGCAAAGATTAACATATCTGTGATTTCATCAAAAGCAGAAAGATATACCAAAAATCTGTGGTGAAAAGGACATAATTCTTTTAAAGAGTCTTAAAGCAGGTTTGATATATATGTACATGTATGACCATTTCTTTTAATCATTTTCCTCCTATTATACTCTATTGTATAAGGATGTATGAAATATTTATAAACACAGCACCTGTGTGCTTGAAATGAGATTGCTTACCTAACTGACATTTGAAGAAATAAAATCTCATTGAATTCAGCTCGAAACAATTCGAGATGATTTCAATGAGATTGGAAGTAAAAGGAGAAATACCGATCGGCCTTTACATTAAAAAATAAGTCGAAACATGTGATGGTCATATGCGATACTAAATTGGTTTTACAGATTAATATAAACTTTGAACATAGCCTCTATGCTCTTATCAAACTTTCATAATGCACTTTTGACAAGTGACCTTTACGGTTTCTTCCGTTCTATTCCTTGAAATCAGTTAAGGAGACATTTATTTCCTGACTGCAACAGAAATAGCAGCGCTAAAATACAGACACCAGACACTTGTTGCCTTTAATGTGCAATGGTGATCAAGGAAATACCTTCCATATCTGATTGCACGAAGTCTTACAAATATATTCTATAATGTTATTATTCGGCTTTTATTACCGCTGCTGTCTTATGATGAGCTACGAAGTTGTACAAATAGTATCATAACGAGGGTAAATAAAAAAGTTCGCAGAAAGACATAGAAAAGATAATATTTCACTTTTTGCATGTAATTTTTCAACATAGTCTTCCCTGACGTCAATACATTTGGACCAGCGATGTTCCAGCTTCACTATGCCATTCTTGTAGAACTCCGCATCCTTGGTCTCAATAAATATCTACACGGCATGCGCAGCAATCAGGGTGTGGTTATCAGCAAAACCACGTACACATAAATGGTTCTTCAGAAGGAAAGAAGTCCGATGGTGCCAAATCGGAGGAGTAGGGTGGGTGTGGAAGAATTGAAAAGCCAAAATGGTCGCGGCAATGACAGCAATACGTGCTGTGTCGACTAGAGCATTGTCCTGAAGAAGCAGCACTCCTACACTGGGCTTCTCTCGTCGTTTGGCCTCGATGGCTGCCTTGATTGCCTCAATTCATTAGTTTAATATGCTCCGTTGGTAGTTTGGCCCTTCTCTGAGTAATCTATCATGATGATATACTATTATCCCTCCAAAAAAGGCCAAAAAGACCTTTCCAGCAGAAGAAACATGCTTAAACTTTTTTGGGGTTGGGGAATTGGCATGCCTCTACTGTTTGATTTGGTGTTTGTTTCAGGGTGGACGTTCTTGGCCGACCAGACCGGGTATCATCAACACTCAGACTGTCACGTTTAGTTTCAACAACTTACTTGGCAACTGTGGAGGGATTTATTATTTCCTGAGCAAACATTCAATTCCTGAACAAGAACTTGATGACTGCACACTTTCAACATCATTCATTTCCCCACTTTCTTCACCCCCATGCAGTTTGGGATGTGACATCTGAAAAACTACTCTACGGATGGCAGCAATATTTTGTCACTAGCATCAGAAATATTGCTTTAAGGTTTATAGATAATTTTGAAGTAGTTGACTGTTACATCATGATTATTCTACGTACGTTTTGATTTACCCTTGTACGTTTAGTCTTTATATGATAATATTACTTGGCCCCTGAAATTAATATCAGAAATGATTACTTTTGTATTATTAGATTAATCTTAAGGTTTTTCTTTATATCTGTGAATATTTACCTTTAACAAGCCAAAACAAAACATTATCCAGACATGACTCAACTTTCAATTTTCAATTTTCTTCCAAATACATAACATTTTCCAAAAACCAAAAAAAAGTATTTTTAAAAAGATTTTCAGACAAAATTTTATCACAATCTTCTGATTACCTGAGAAGTTATGAACCTGACATTGCTTTGTAACTTTGTTACCACTTTTTGCCAAAATTATATTTAAAACTATTACTCATAACACACCTTAATGTAATTACATATCTCATTATCACAAATCAAAATAAGATGATTGGATTAGAAGTTACGAGCCAGGGAGGACTTGTTAATAGTTTTCTTACAAATTCATCACTTTTCCCCTCAAATCCCAAAAGAATTTGAAGATATTTTCAAAACAGTTCACTGGCAATGACACTTCATTTCATATTTCTGAATTTCCATGACAAATTTGAGTTTGGGAATAAAAGTATGGCATATGTTGAAGTTATTGAATACTAATCAAGTAGTTGCATTTTGTTGACAAAATACTCTCCACTTCCAATTTTATTCATTGGCTAAATGATTAAATTCCTCAGGATTTTCTTGTTTTACTGCTTACAAAGCGATATGATGAGACTGCTGGTTGACCTGCAACATATTCAACTCACATTTGAGATGCGTTTGAACTTTCCAAATGCATAAAAAATCATTAGGTTCTTAAGCGATATTCATAGCAATAAATCTAAATCTTTGCAGAGCAATTACACTCAATATCGATTTGATAAATCGATATAAAATTAAAGCACGACTCGTGTGAGCTTCTTATCTCACTCTCTCAAAGAAAGTAAATACTTGAGTTGACAGTTAAACAAGGCAATTTTCAATTCTCCCTCTTTACTAATCGACAACTGAACATTACTGATATTCGAGGAAACGATAATAAGATTGCTAAGTAAACACAAATAGATATAAGTTAGATCAGGGCTGTGATGGTATTGTGGTAATTATGAATTTCTGTTTTATGTATTACTTCATTTTTTGCGTCTTTCCTTTGAATTTGTAAAACTGTTAGTAAATATTTTCATATCTTGTTAATCATTTACAAAAAAAAGATGTTAAATAATTTAAAAATGATAACAATATGAATGTTGTATTTTGGTATATAGAATACTCTTAACATTTGCTATTGCTTTATACTGCGACTGCTATATACTGCTGGGGTCATGGAAGTGATCCTTTTAGTTTTTATCAAAGGTCTCTTCAATTAGATGTATAATGAGTTGTTAATTGTTCATTTAATAAAACAGAAACAGATACACTTTGTGTGTACCATCGCTGTCAACTGGTATGAATGCTCACGTGCACTGATGTTTGGGTGACATAAATGTAACTCAAAATAATTTGCTTCTCATCAAAGAGGCTTGGGATTCAGTTTTTCTAAATACGAACTATGTCGCAGCATGACAGCACACCATTTTCTGCTTGCTTTCTAAATTTCCTTTCAAAGGGAAATATATCTGTTACACAAGAGATGTCATTCTCTCCCAACAGAGGTAGCTCCGTCATAAATTTCTAGACAAGGGGAGATATTTGAATCGCTTCATTGCTTTCCTTATTGAAGTAGTATATCGATGCTGAATCAAAGCACGATTGATGTGGAACATCAATTTTCTTCTCGTAGATTAGTAAACAGAAAGGTCAATAGACCAACAAGGAAGTTACAATTACTAACTGTTTACCCGTCGAAAATTACAGTTAGTAAATCAATGAAATCTCACAAAATTAGAACACGATTTAAATAGATATATTCCTTACATAGATTTTAAAGTTTGGGTTTCTGAAAAAAATACAATCGTAAAACAATAATCAATAATTCCATTTTATTTATATAACGAATTGTTAAACTTTCAATTGTCAATGTTATACATTCATTTTCGGTCCACGGTTTTAATTTCAATTGTTGAAGTTGAAAGGTTCATTTCAATTATTTCACATACATGTATTTATGTTTGTGAATAATCATGAATTTGATGTGTGATATAAAATTTTAGATCTTCACATCCAGTTCAAATTTTCATGTTATATTTAGTTGTTTTGTGGCTTATGGGGCTTAGAACACATTAAAATTTGGAATTGTTAATAATGTAGATTATATTTTATTATAAGTAATTGACTAAAAATACAAATAGATGGTCAAATTCAATAGCATTCACGTAGTAATACTCTAAGGTATATTGATAAAACATGTTTTTAAATTCACTAATTATACCACCACGTCCCGTATCAAGCTTATAAGTCTATGTTTTTGTTTAGCTATCTCTGTCAGTTAATTTTTTCGATTTGCCGTCAGCTCAAGTAAGAAATTGTTACAGAAGGAATGATGATGGTTGCCTTGATTGACCACCTATAAATAATGAATAATAATAGAGAATTAATGACAAAATAAGTAACACCAGTAGTGCTTTAATTAACATAAATTTTAAGAAACATTATACAAACTAAACCTGTATGCAAAGACTTAGATTGCCACAATGGATATGTTTTAAACAATATAATAATTCATTCTTATTCACTTGGAACAATGAACATCATCACACTTGCGAGTGGAAAATAAATTATTCCATCCTAAGGATAAGAACATATTTCGAAAACTCATTGTCCTTCATCGCTTAAGATGAAACATTGTATTCAGCTGTGTCCTTACCAACGTACCAACCTACGTCTGTTCGTTCGGATTCTTGTTAATCTCATGAACCACTGTACTCAAGTTTTCAAATCTGGTTATGGTTGAGATAATGTCCTACAGCCAAGGGGGTATCGGATATAACCTTCAAGCGACAGCGAGAAAGTTATATCCGATAGCCACGAGGATGTGGTCATTATCTCACATACACAAGATGGTCCAATGAATCAACGTTAAATTGTTGTAACATTGATTAAAAGATGTTTTAAGTTTTCAAGAGTGACACAATAACATCTAACATTAGAATTACGCATTGTCTGGCATAAAGTTAACAACGACAAAAGGAAAATTTTTGGATTTTTTGTTTATGATTGAACATTTTTAATTTAGCTATTAGACAAAAACTTGGACGATGAGGAAATTATGCAGGCATCCCAAGTGATCGATGATATTCTAAGCAGGGACAGTAACGTCGAAATTGAGGTGGCAACAGGTAAATACATATTTAGTGGCATTGTTTCTTATTACAAATTTTCATTCACAACACCTTATGTAATGGTATGGATATAATGAAAGAAAATTAAAAGTTTATTGTCAAAATGTGTTACTTATATTAATTGTCCACTTCATGCGAAATCATGAACTGTTATCAATATTGGTCTTTCAGTTATGTATTACATTGATAAACCTTATGAGGGAAAGCTTGTCCTGGAACCTTTTGTTTAAAACGAATCATTTCACAATGAAAAATCGTTGAACATGTATATAATTAGCGTTGGTCATCCTTTTAGTTGAATTGCCAATCTCAGTTGATAAAGTGAAAATCGACCCTTAGACAGTACAGTTTCTGTTTTCAACATATTTCAGAAACTCCAGAGAAGCGTTGGAAACCTGACGAAGCTGAAGCGAAATCTGTTCAATTTGTCAACTGTACCTTCAATATTGCAAAATGAGCATTTCAACGTAATTAAAACATGTTGCTTCAAAGGTTTGTTATTTCAAACACAACATTTCAAGATTTTGGGTACCTTAAGGTACCTTAAAACAAGCGGTTTTAAAGTTATTTCGAGGTGCGATACCGCAAAACAAGTGAGGCGAAGCCGAGCTTGTTTGCGGTATCTAACCGAGAGCGTTTCGACCAAACGCAGCCTGGATATTAACAGAGGTAAAGTTATATAATATAACCACTACAGGCCTGGTTATACGAAATAGCTAACCTCTGATATTGACCCGATAACCCCACCACGTGGTGTATAGTCTATACACCAGTGCACATTGACAGCTTATCAAATTCCATCCTGCTACATCGGCGTTTTTTAATCCGCTCAGCTTCTTCCTAAAATCCTGATCTCTTTTGTGCCAAAAGCCTCGTATAGCTCTCTAACTAACCAGCCAATGAGACGATTCGCATCAGCAACATCGGCACAACCCGGAAGGAAAAATCCGTTGAGGTCAAGCTAGTAGCTTCAAGCTCCTTGGATAACGACATTTCACTAGCTAAAGAAATAACAGGGGAGCAAAGCCTCGAATATCAAGCCGCCAGCAATACGGGGGTTTTTGGTCGAAAGAGATCAGGTATTTGGGTGGAGCTCAGCGGATTAAATAACGCTGATGTAGCAGGATGATTAAACTCTTGTTAACCCTTTATCTCTTGAACCTTTTTATACTACGTCTCCAATTTGGTGACAGCTTATATTCAGGGACATCCCAGGTCATGTTCAACAAATATAATGAGGACAGGAAGTTAGTTTTGAAACAATAAACAACGAGATTGGTAACTGTTACATTCCGAAATTCGCCCTATGTTTGTCTATATTTATCATTAACACTTTTTTTATTGTCTGACCTAACTTGTTAACTTCCTATGCTCATTTGATTAAGTACACAACACACGATCATTCTGTCCACAATATCTGCACTAGGTTGCCACCATTCGTTGTCAACTAAATTCACTACGAAATATCGTTTACAACTTTTGTTCGTACCTGTGCGACACGGAGTAGATGTACAATTCTCAATAAATAGTAACAAACCTCTGGAAAATTACGGCTTGTTTAAACTAGATTGCGCATACTGAAGTCGAATGCGGTGACTTTGACTTTATTGTCAAGGTCACCATGACATTTTAACCACTTCTCAGACTTTGTTATCATTACATTACGCTGCATCCAATGTCTCAACATTTGGTGACAACCTACTTTAGGGAATTACGCAGACAGAGGTCGACTGTGGTATTAATGACTTAATTATCAAGGCAAACATGGCAATAAGACTACATTTGAAACGTTGTTTAATATCATATATTATAGCCAATGGTAACATGCATTTTATCCAAACTAGTGTCGGCAGACATTTAACTGTCAACCCAACTCGTTTAGCTTATCCTTTATGTAATATAAACTAGTGCTAGAAAGAAAGAATATACACCTCAAATGATTTCCTAAAAATCTAACAAATAGAATTTAACTTTAGAAAGCGTTTTTTGGATAATGCATATACTCAATTACTTAAATGCCGGTATATCTTTTCTTTAACATTTACCAAAACGTTATCAATTGTTTAAATTCAAGAACTCAAGTTATTGATGTTCTCATTGTAATTCAAACATCCTAGATACAGTGAGAATGTGAAGGTTTTAAGTCATGATTTTGAGTGAATACAGGACAATGTACCATAGGGTGCGCGGCGATAAGACAAACTAGAAATGTCTTCCTTAAGGAGGCAGGGGCACAGTCCAAAGGTCGATGAAGGTGATATAAGATACCCAATAAGAATACATGTAACTTGGACGTGTCATAACAACTTCTGCATACATAAAGCCTGCATGTTTTCAATTTTAACCTTGCGTCTCTTCGTGGATGTTGATGAGACAACAACTACACTAAGAAGAATCGCATCCATTCTTGTCACATAATTTAAATGCGCTTTCTTACATAAATAAATAACATAAATGTATCTTCAACATCATCTTTTTGGTATTGGCAATTTAACAAATACAGTAGTTTCTAAGAAGGGGATACAAAAAATAATTTTCAAAGGAGAGTCATTTGTATATTCGTGTATCTGAATACCTCTTACAAGCAAATAATAACTGCTACCGTGATATGCAAATATATTGATAGATTTGTAGTCTTCAAAAAGCCAAATGACTAGTGGCTGTGTTTCATTAATGCCCCAACAAATTAGAATCCCCGTACTGAAAAAGTCAAATGTAAATGCAGAAATTAAATTTTAATGCGATTTCATTTCTTGTTATGGGACAGTAACGGATGATCAAATTTATTGATAAAAATTCCGACATTTCGTTATAAGGTAATTTGGCTAACAGACAAACACAAAAAATTAGCCCTGTTGAGGATTATCTCTGTTGTCAAGTAACATGTCAAATCAATCCTTTATAACTTCACTAAAAGGTCGTCAACAGACCATTTTTTAAAAATGATTTGAAAATCTACCTTTAACAAATGATTCTTAGTTCATACGATTATGCGGAAATGATTTAAATGTTTAGATTATGTAATTTGATAATCGTTTCCATCATCCTGAAACTGATAGCAAGGAAGAAAATCATCCTGTTTGATTATCGAATCGAGTATTGAACGCAAGGATCAGAAAATGTACACATTCCTTGTCCATAATGAAAAGGATTCAAAATGGTTAATTTAAAAAGAATTCAAATTAGGTTAGAATTCACAAAAGCATTACTGTAAAATCAATATCCGATGTATAAAAACACATATATTGGAAAAGGGCACTGAGATAAAACATCAATTGATCCCATGAACATAAAATGAAGAAAAATTTCCATAAACTTTCAGCTATTGCACATTGTTATTGAATGGTCGTTGATAGATGTTAATCTACAAAGTGGTCCTGAACAAAGCACGCACAGTATGGAAAGTGTTCAATCTTACAGTATATGTGTTATATCTTAAACCTTGTCATTTTGAATGTTAAGTACTACCAGAAAGCCAGGGTGTGGGTGTTATCTCTGATAAAAAGTATGCATGCAAGTGATTTTTAAATATATTTAGATACGTACTTCATTGGTTTTATATCTATCAGCAGACATGTCCTTTTATTGAGGAGCAGCTATTCATTTACTGATGTGTAGCTTTTACAACGACAACTTGAATGAAACCTGCAGATGGACTCAAATCGAAAATATTAAATATTCGATCAACTTATTACCCCATTTGGATCAGATTTCGATTCTTCACACAATTTATTTTGTTACACTAACAATAAAACCTCCCTTTCATAGCATGTGCTATCTCTATAAAAACAATTTGTTGACATTTGTTAATGTACTCCTAGCGTGCCGGAAATTAATATCACACTAATCAAATCCTCAAAATATTAGGGCGGGCCGGTGGGGATGTGCTTACCTCGTAACCACATAAACTTCTAAAATACAAAAGGAGCTCTGACGCATTTGGACATAATTTGAAAGTATGAATACGAATGAAAAAAAGTTTTGTAAAACTTTTAATTTCCGGACAAGCACAGTCCTTAGAAATAAGCTAAAAGAAAAGTTTATTTCGAACATTGAGCCATGAATGATTTAAAAACATTATATTCAAAGAAATTACATAGCTATGTGTTAAAAGTCCAGCTCTGGTGGACTTCCATTGAACCATGATGTTGATAAATGTTAACAACAGAAAAATGCAAACACTTCAAAGTTGCACATTATCGAGAAACGATTAACCAATGCCAGAGCATGTTTCACGGAAAAGACTCAAGAACAAATAAATGGATTAGAAATGGTTCGATGGATTAGTTAAATCGATGTACATTAATTTAATAATTAGCACCACATAATATAGTTTGTACCTAACTGGCACTAGGCACTTTTATAGTGCTTGAAACTATAACTCCGCTTCCTTTTGAAAACCAGTTGTGAGTCTACAATTAGAAAATGAGATCTAACATGTACGATTTAACTAACGCACCATAGCAGTTCTGTACTGTTCTATACAAACCAAAATTGGTACAAATTGTAACAGTTGTAATGTGGTAGATACGGTTTATTTTCCTATTGTCCTGCAGCTTTGGTTAAAATGTATTGAATGTCAACAACTCAATATCTGGGTTTTTTTTCAAAAAGTGATTCTGCAGCTGCATATCAAAAGTGTGTTCACTTACTACAGTATCTTAGTGCAAATATCATGTAATTTGGGTTTGGTTTGAACGTCAATAAAATATCTTCAGCAGAACTGATAAGAATTTCCAATTGACAACGTGTAAAATAACCATTTTTTTATTTACTGTGGGATTGTATCGTCAAGGGGGCACATTTTCGAAATTTCGATTTCCTAAAATTTCGATTAAAATATTCCATTTCATCTCTCTGAGAACAAATGAGCAAAATCTTATTGACTTAATGCAAACGAACAAACATGACATGTGTTTAAAGCTGTTGAACACTCAATAAGGATTTTGTAGTGAAAATTAAAAATTACTGTTTTCGAAATTTTGACCCCTGGTCACTAAAGTAATCTGCCCAAAATTACTACGGTTAACTGTTGGATCTGGCATACGATTTCGTAAAGGTGCAATGGATTTTCTCTTCTATATTGAAAATTCAAAATTATCCGTTTCTTTTTCCCAATGCTACGATGCCTCAAAGACATGCCAAATTATATGATATTTGCACTACGATACGCAAGTATGTGAACAAACTTTTGGTATGCTGCTGTAGAGGTAGAGTGAAGATAATTTTAAAAAACTCCGATCATCTTATAAGAACAGCACAGATTCGAAATGTCTTTCGAAACCTCTTAAATTTGTTAAAGACATCCTGCTACATCAGCGTATTAGAATCCGGTTAACTTCTTCCAAATACCCTGATCTCTTTCGGATCATATCTTAATCTTCGGGTTGTGCCGCTGTTGTTGGATGCGAGTCGTCCCATTGGTTGGTTAGATAGCTAGCGATACGAGGCTTTTGGATGTGTTAAAGAGTCCTACAATAATTCGCATTTATACTCACAAACATTTTGTACCTAAATTGTTCGGATGTTTTTATCTTCTGTGGTTCAACAAATGAATGCATTTTTTTCCTGAAACTATAACCTAATTCCTAGATTTGTTTTCCAACATTAAGTTTGTAAGGAAATGAAGAAAAGGTTTGGAAATAAAAACAGTACACATAGTTCGCTTTTTTCTTACCAATGTTCTTCCTTTTGGAAACAATATTTTGTTCATTGTATCTCTTTGATCAATTCATATACTTTTGTTAGGAGTTTGTTTTATCTTGATGTTTGTTTTATACCAGTTATTTTTCATTATTATTCACAATGATAGTTTCAGAAACCATTGTCTTGTAATTGTGTACACAAAGGCGTTCGGTTTTCCTGTGTAGACACAAGCGTAAATTTTCCCTTTCAAATAGGGAACAATGAGAATAATAATACTTTCCAATTTGTGCCTAAATACTTCTTATATAAATACAGATTTCTATAGTTAAAAGAATTCCTAGTAATAGTAATCGATTAACAACCATAGGAAAAATATTTTATAACTGTCCTAGTCCACTTGATGGCCCAATTCGTGTTAGTTTATTCATAATTTACAATAGGAGGAATAAGTTGTTCCATTGTAACTTGTAGGAAATTGATTTCAATTGACCGTCGTGATATATAAAGGAACCGCATATCGTATACCCTTCCACAAGTACTTGCAACATGAATCTGTATACAGTAATGCTTGTGGGTTTGGCAACATGCATTGAATTCAGTCTTGCAGATCAGCAACAAAATATTTCTTCGATCGATAACTTTGAAGATGTTATCAGTGAGACGGGAGAGAGAGCGCAAATGAATTGCACTTATGCGGATGATTTTGGCTTTGATGGAGAGCCTGTCTTATCTAATGATGGAGTGAATGCATCATCCGAAAACCTTTGTGAAGATGAACATGAAGAAGTGGACACGTCTGAAAGTAAAAAGGAAAACCAGTCAAGACAAGTTGTACGATTTAATCAATTCGATCAAGGTTTAGTATCTCTGTCCCTATTCATGACAGTTGATCACATCTTCAGATATGTCTTCTTCCCTCTGTTTTGCTCAGCTTTTATCCTAAACGTCTTCAACATTATTGTGTTTTCCGATCCGACAATGAGAACATCTACGAATACCTTCCTGGTTGCTCTAAGCTGCTGTGAACTGATTTTTGCATTTTTGTCATCGTTCCGTCCAATTCTTAAGCTTGTGTATGGTAATGACGCTCCATCAAAACAAGTGTACCTCATCTTTGCAATGTACAATTCCAGCTTCTTACTTGGCGTATTTCGAAGACTGATGTACTGCTTCACAGTCCTCGTGTCCGTTGAACGTTTTCTGGCTGTGGCGTTTCCTTTAAAGGCAAGAAGTTTTCGACTGATCAAATCTCCAGCCATCTTCATCCTTACATTTTCTATTTTTTGTTTTGTGTGTCATATTCCACTTGCCCTCAAATTGATTGTTGTTCCAAAAGCCAACTCAACCGATTACACCATCAAACCATCACAGATTTATATTCAACATCGTAACGTACTTGCGTACATAACAATGTTCAACCGCATATTATTTACATACATAACCTTGCTTGTCGGACTGTTAATGAATATGTCTCTACTGGTTGCCCTGAAGAGACACTCCAACATCAGAAGTAAGATGAACACATCGGTTGACACTGAGAAGGCAACAAGGGTTGAACGACAAACCACCGTCACCATCCTTGCGTCCTCGTTCCTGTTCACTGTCCTTGGTATTCCTCTGGCCACGGATGCTCTGGTATCAGAATTATTCAAGGAATATAACCTATATCGCCGGGAACACTATCTGTTTCTCCTCATGAAGGATGTCATCAACTCCCTGATCATGTTCAGTCTGTCCACGGACTTCATTTTCTACATGATGATCAGCACGACCTACAGGCAAGTCTTCATGAGACGAATACCCTTTATGGCTACCCTCTATCGACGACATGCCTACCTAAAGAAGGCTTCGAAGAGTGAAGAAAGGACAAAAGAAATTGTTAGCACTTAAAAATGATCGATCGGATTTCAGTGTTGAGGATATTAGCATATCTGTATAAAAATGGTGATTCATATGAAAGGTAGCATTTTGGCAGAAAATCATGAACATGCATTATTCCTTCTGAAATTATAATTATCTCACAGTATAAGAAATGGTTATGCATTTCCGGTTTCGTGAATTATTTACATGTGATGTTTTTTTCGAGTTTGAAAGTTAAATATGAGTTCTCAGAGCAAATTTGATAGTTTGTAAAACAGTTTAAAGCATGCCATATTATCACCATGTGTACAAATATCAAGACAAAGGTTTTGCATTATTATAGGAAAGAACAGAACATTACTGTTAAGTGATCGTTCCAAGTCGGTTCACAGCTTTTGAACACTCACCATATTTCGTCCATGAAAAAAAAGTAAAGATTGATTTAACAAACGAAAAAAGCTCAAAATTAATGCTTTCATTAATACATTATCATTCATGCAGTTTACAGAGCATATATAGTATATGTTTGCGTTCTTGCAATGTATTAAATGTCGATTCACATCAAGCGATCGTCGATTCACAAGCTTGGAAGTTCTTCTTCTTTCATATTCCCTGAAGCCTGAGAAAGCCGAGAGGCTCACTGCTTATGATATGATATGGATACAAGAGGCCAATTTCACTGATGAAATAAGCTTTCATTTTTTATATTGTACTTGTTTTTTCTTCCCTGTCAAAATACATGTGGTGAGAGCACACACAAGGCGACTCAACGCCCGTGAATTCGTCACTGCGTCATGACTTTCTCATCTAATTGAGAATTTGATCACGTGAATTCGTCACTGCGTCATGAATTTCTTATCTGATGGAGAATTTGATCACGTGAATTCGTCGCTGCGTCATGACTTTCTTATCTGATGGAGAATTTGATCACGTCAGTTCGTTACTGCGTCATGACTTTCTTATCCGATGGAGAACTTGATAACTGTCCAATAACGTTGTACACGTGTCTAGCAAGCAGTAATGTGTTATAAAAACAATGTGGACTTTAGGAAAGATAAATCTAGCGTATTGTTACCTACCATTTTCATATAATTAAAATTTCAGATTGTATTGTGAATGTAACTCTGTTGCTGTTAATGAATTTACAAAATATTCTGTAAATCTTCATGGATACCAGTTTTACTTCAACTGAGGGTAAATGTAGGTTTAATGTTCAAATTCTACATAGACATTGTTTTATAAATGTTTTTCACAAAAGATTGAGATTTGTGCCCTATTCGAAAATATGTGGGTTTGTGCCTTTTGTTGTATAATGTTTATTTTGTTTTTATTGTGCGAATATCATTTCAAATTAATTACTTCAAATGTGGGTGTTAGATGACTTGCTTTTGGATTTTGTCTTATGTTCTCAACGATTCCATCTAAAGCTGCTTTACAAATGTTTACTGTGTAAAAGAGTTGCCATCATTTGTTACCATTTGAGAACAAAATACCTTTTATGTCAGTTCTTGCATTACAAAAACGATTATGGGGTCAAGTTTAGAATTTTAATGATTTCTTATTTCTGAAAACAAATATGAATTGAACATATTTTAGGAAAAATGAAAACTTGACACCCGGGATTTTGGGACTAGATTTTCCATACTAGGTTTAAGTCAATTATTTTAGTTTTATGCTATGCACAAAAGACCTTGACATCAATAGAAAACAAGAATACAATAAAAGTATTTCATATTGATAACGTTCATGACGTTACAGTACCCTACAAAACAAAGTTCACAGACTTGAGAACAATCGGGATGAAATGTTCAGTGAACGGTTGTGGCCCCGTACCGCCACACAAGGTCTCCTCATGGATCTCGGAACGTTAATAAACACTACCCGAGGAAGACGTCGCCATTGCTCAGTACGTGGAAGTTGCAGATTTTGAAACGTCTCTGGTGAATTGACTTGACCCGGCTCTTCCCAGACTTGCTCGATAGGTCTGAGGTCGGTGCTACGCGACGGCAAGTCTAGGACTTTTACACAGGCATTTCTTAGAAAACTCTGCGTAAGAACTGCCGTATTGGATAGAACATTGTCTTGCGGGAACGTTAGTCCAGGGTCATGTTTCTGCATAAACGGACGCAGAACAGGTTGCAAAAGCTTATGCCTGTACGGTACAG
The DNA here is from genome assembly GCA_921293015.1 of Phorcus lineatus. Classification (NCBI taxonomy): domain Eukaryota; kingdom Metazoa; phylum Mollusca; class Gastropoda; order Trochida; family Trochidae; genus Phorcus; species Phorcus lineatus. Next base: position 43,111,975 of record OV121082.1, read on the forward strand.
CATTTAAGCTCCCTTAAAATGAATCCCAAAGCATGACGCTGCCTCCACCAAATCGGTTGACTTCACGGACGTAGACTTGAGCATGATGTTCACCTTGCCTGCAGTTTACTCGGGTCCTACCGTCGGCAAATCTCAAGGTGAATCGAGATTCGTCACTGTAAGCAACCGACTTACGCTGTATTTGAGTTAAACATATGTGGCTTGTGGCCCGAACAAGTTGGTTACGGATGATGAAGAGGTGTCAACATTGGTTTGTGCAGTTACAGACCAACATCTCCTCTTGTGGAGGTTGCAGTGACAAATCTGTTTATAAAATGACGAAATTATATTGTTTGATATTCCTGGAGTGACGCACCACGTGACCCTCCCGGCCTCTGGTGGTCGATAACAGTTCCAGCTTGATGAACTCTCATCCCATTAGATAAAATTTTTCGTGAACCATTAACGGTAACAGTGACCACAGACTGACCAGAATGACTCCTCCCCATAGCACGTTGACGTTATTCATTTGAAAGACGCGGCATTTTTTAACAAAAATCAAAAGTAAAATTTCAATTTGTTTTTCCAGGTCAAGTTCGAATGACATCATGAGCATGTATATGCACGTATTATCATTATTTGCACAAAAATCAAGGTATGCACTTGTTTCTACAATTTCATGAAATTAAAGGATTTACACTGATTACTATCGTTAGAAACTGTGAAAAGATTATTTGATTAGCCAGAAAAAGAAAATTGTTAAATAAATTAGAAATACAATTTTATATTAACATCACAAAATTCATGTTTTTTCATTTTTGGGCACAAGTCATGAAAAATCACTGATTTGTTCCTGTATGTGATACGAATATGTTTTTCTTTATCTACTCGACAAACTCCTAACTTTTCACAGAATGATGGTTGAATGGTTGAATAAGTCGATGACAATATGATGATATTTGTGCTATGTTCGAAATAATTGAACAGATTTTTGTTAAGCGGCTGTGGTATTTACATGTTCCTGAAACTTTAATTGATTGCTTGTTTAATGTAATTTTTGTCATTAGATATATGTATACCACTTTCTGTTCAGGTACTCGTTACTTCAATGTGATCTTACATTAAATTGAACTCATGTTGTGCATCTTTTTTAATGTTTCATGAATAAGAAGACACGACAAAATATTGCATTTTGCAAATATACAGTGAACTTATTGCCTTTGAAACACTGTCAAGATACAATGGGGTTCTACTGACTACACAGGAATTCTACCTCCGAAGCAGTTGTGTATTTATTTTAATGAACTTCACGGATAGGTGAACCCAGGATGAAAATTGAAATATAAATCTAGCAATCAATTATGCTCTTACCACAGAGGCATCTTCCCACGCATAGTCTATATTTGCTCCAGCCCCAATTTATGACTTGCTGAGATAGGCCTTGCTGCATTTCACCAATTTTCTGTTTGTCGTCATGGCTGCTGCCTCTCGATAGTCCAGTGGAAAATCATATGAGAATTGCATTTCGCCGAAGAGGGAGTAGGAGTTAAAAAACGGAGTGGTCGCATTGACAGCAAGGTTTAAGTTAGCCAGTGGTAGAGACTGGTGCAATTTAGAGCCATGTGGGAGGAGATACCACACATGTAGCTCAAGTCACACCTTCCTGTGCTAATCTCTGTTTTAATTCGAGCTTTTTCTTGGCAAAAATGGAAGCCTGTTAGATGCAAAGTTTATCGTGTATTTAGCGTGTCGTGTCGTTTCAAAACTAAAGATTAGCAAACCTCAATCCTACCTTGTGGTTCGGGAACACTGAAGTTTTGACTGTGAACTGCGTTCTCAGTCTTCTTGATAAAACCTTCTCCTGATATTTATTCCAAGTGTTAAAATGCGGTCATATGCGGTTTGTAGCCAGAGCATCTTGTATGATAAATGGTTAAAGACGATTGTTATTCAATATTGCGCTTGAGGTTACTAGTTATTCGTATTCATTTGATGTAACCTATGGGTCTTTAAATTTGTTTCTCTTGTCTCCCCAGTGTTGTGATGTTTGTTTGATGCCATTTAAAGAAAACCATTATTAACATCTCTTTAAAGCTTACAAGTGATCAATATACATTGTATACGTAAGCTCACAGATTCTAGATCCGGAGGTTTTCTGTTCACCTCTCCGTGTAGTTTCCTTTATCCACTGTAAGAAAGGATCTCACGCACGCTTTCATGAAAGGAAAATTATTTTGAAAACATTTTAGCAGTATATGTCAGCGTAGTTTATATTCATTCAAAAAATGTAAGAATGAATTGGGTATATCATTGCTTTGATGCATTGTTAGTCTTTACTGAAAAAGAATGATTTTACTCTGTCTCTACCTGACGTCCGGCCAGAATGCAGGAATTCTTGCAAACTCATTTTTGACTATCAGTATTGCAGATCTCACTGAAGGAGCCGGTCTTGACCATAGATAAATTCATAACCTCATTTCAAAATACGTTATTAACATGTATTGTGAAAAAGATAAATATTATTCAAGATATGTATTAATTTCTGGTCTTGAAATTCATTAAATATACATGTATAAAATCTAAATTTGGATCGATAACCAAAAAACAAACCTACTTCACGTCTTCTTAAAGAGACATTCCATGACTTATTAGATTCTTATAGGCCTAAATTTATCAACGGTGTCTTTTTATCGAGAGGAACCGAGTTACTGAGCTGAAAAGTATCTTTATAATTCTATTAGCTTTGAGTGAAGACATCGAGAGTTTGATTTTTTTTAAAAACAGTAAATGGCGAGAGTTATTTTAATTTTGGTAGTCTTTGTAAAGCATGAAGAAATACATTAGTTGTTGATAGTGTTTGAAACGTTATATTCCTCAGACCCCTAGGTTATGGACGGGTAAATAGCGTCGTAACTACTCGCTATCATAAAAGTTATCCGTAACCCCGTCGTTTCCTTGTTCAAATGCACTGTCAAAGAGAGTATTTCAAACTAAATAATTTCTAACATCTCAGCGTTTAAAATAAAAAAATAAATCCATCTAAACAGAAGACTGACAAAGCGTCGTCATTTTGAATTGTCCCTGCTTCCGTAGTCGCCTGAACGTTCACCGCAATTACCGGTGTTTCGTCAAAAGTTCAACGATGTTAATTTCAAAGGGGTACGATGTTCCTTCTGATAAGGAATATATGATATCTGTTTAATTGAGTGTGGGTTTTGACTCGTATCGATTCATAATTAATACCATGAAAACCACCGAGTGTCAGAAAAAAATATATAGGATATAGTATATATTTATTATTGTGTAAATAATAAATATATTAGTAGAATCTTCAAGAGATACATCTGCACTGTGTGTTAGCAAGCATGTAGTTTTTAAAAGAAAATGGTGTGAATAGCTTGTCCTTTCTCCCAGTTCACAAAATCTTCAGCATTTGATAGCACATGACATTTGTGACATTGACGTATAAACGAAAATCCACTTACGAAATGTAGTTATCGTACAGATATTTCGTATTCTTACACTTACTCCGTTAAGTGAATGCATAACTAGTGACATATCTAGCTTGTGAATGTAGTGCAGAAAATGGATCTTGACAATGCTCGTCAGCCAGACAGGATATGATTTTGAAAACTGAAAGGAAATGAATAGGCGTATTCGTGGGTGACAAAGAAATAGATGTAGATTGGAGATGTATGAATCTGTCAGACTTTGAAATTCGACGAACTGGAAAAGGACATACGAAACATTATATGTAAAACCTGAGAAAAAATCTTACTTTATTCGATGCATCATGGCTGACAATCACTTTCTTTACTAATGTTTAATATCCTTTCTCTTGAGGAAACTAAATCATGTCACAATGATTCATGTTGTATGATCAGGAAGTCATTTTATCATAACTTTATTACTTATGACAAATTACATTCATTTTTAAATATTGGCTGACGCCATATACATGAAATGTCAATATACCTTATTTCTAGTACAAAAGACTCATTCCTTTTCTTCCTCAAAATCTTATTGTGGTGTGTTGGTTTTTGTTCTTCAGAGACCCCGAGAGCTATGCCAGTCGTACATTACATGCAACTGGTAGGGGCACCCGAGCTGGACAGGTCGACGGGTAGAACCCAGACCAAATTAGGTTCGTTCTAAAACCAGCTGTTTATCTCCACTATGCCTTTCTTACCGTCTTGTCCCTCATCCTTTCGATCCCCATCCTGCTAAATCAGTGTATATGAATCCGCTCTCGCTCCTTCCAAATACCCTGATCTCTTTCAAGCCAAAACTCTCATATCGCTAGCTATCTAACCAGCCAATGAGACGACAACAGCATCAGCAACAGCGGCAGAACCCGGATGGAAAAAGTCGGTTGAGTTCAAGCTCCTAAATTAACGATATTTCATTGGCTGAAAAAAATAACAGGTGATCACAGCCACGAATATCAAGCCGCCAGCCTTACGAGGGATTTAGCCCGGAATGAGATCAGAGTATTGGGAAGGAGCGAGAGGGGATTCATATACGCTGATTTAGCAAGATTTTCGATCCCTTCCTCCCTGATCTGTCCACTCTCTTTTGAACGCTGAACAATTAAACCCAAACTCACTCGCTCTTTTTTACATGCTCTTTCTATTGCATGAACATTTGTTAAAGATTTCAATAACTTTGAATTTTAAAAGATTAAGAAAAAGTTTGTTTCTAAGAGGGAACTGGGAAGTTGATATTATAAACATTTAACATTCCTAATGGTACGTTATTTCATCGATTATTTCGATAAATTCTAATATTCCATTGTCCAAATGTAAATTTTGAAGTAAATTATGCAATAAATTAACGTTTCGCTTTAACGATGTTGACCTTTGGCATATCGAGAAAAGTCATCAAATACGAAAGAAGTCCCAACTGATCATTTATTTTTGGAGAATTGCAGTGAACTGAAAGTTTATCTTAGTTCATCCTCATTACTCTATTCGCGAAGCTTTAGAGAAAAAATAAACAGCACGGAAACTAAAACTGTTCTTTCTCGTCCGCTGTTGTCCGGGGATTTACAAATCAGCATGAACAGGAATCGTCTTCTGAATGGTCCAAACCTCGGTCATTTGGACCCAGGGAGGAATCGATACAGACGGGTTGAAAAACAGGAACTAATGTTATTGACCTTCGTTCTGTTACAGTTTTTCTTTGATCAATGCTTCTAAATAAATCACTCTACATGCCATACTTTTTGGTTGTAAATGATCCAATTTACATTTAGAGGTGCGGAGACATTTTCATAAACACAAATCTGCCTGTATGAATGTTCATTTGCATTTTGATATTATTAACCATGTAATATATGGACCAGTCAAGGACCTTCGTCCTGAATAATATGGTTCAATATTAACCGCAAAGGTATAACTTCTTTCTTCTCTATTTTAATATTGAGCATATAGAGCGTATGGCGGCCCTTCTCTTGTGAAGGATTGAAATACTTTTCCCTTATTACAACGTCTACAGATGATATTTCCACCATGAAGTTTCTACCTGGTTCAAATCCATTTTGTGTTTTGAAGAAAAATGTTCTATTTTAATTCTTCCGTGCAATTCAGAACAAGCAGTATCACCAATGGTGAGTTTGTTCCAGGTTCCAGGTTACGCTTGGACATGTAAAATTATTGGATAGTCTAAGTATATGATTCTTGCTACTGTGGAACATCACCGAGTATTATATATTGAGGCAAATACGCGTTTGTGAAGTGAATTTTAAGTTATTCAGAAGTAAGTAGAAACCTGAGATAGATACATCAATTCAGAGGAACCCGCAAACAACGTGAAAATATATTTTAATTACATTAATAAGTTGTAGGAAATGGTCGACGTGCTTAACTGTTAAAGACTTTGAGAACCATATCTAACTTAAACAAAGCTAGTTCCAAACATTGGAGGTAGCTACCTGCCGTCACATTGAAATTACTTAAATTTCAAAACACATAAATTAATTTGAAGTCTTATTTTGCTCTCAAGTCAATATTTTCTTTTCTTAATTAGTGTTTTTATCCCAAAACAAAGGCAACCCTTGAAAAAACTATTGGAGGTTGGACGTGGAGGGTATCTTCACATTGTTATGACGATTTGAGACTTTGTTTTAATTGAGTAATCAGTTATTTAAGTATAGGTTCAATTGTAGGGGTTAGGTTCGTCGATATGACAGGAGACGGAGTAGAAGGCCAATAGAACGGCTTAGGGACCTTTTACACCGCTTTTACGGTAATACGTAAGTAATGAAGTTTGAATTAATATTGTCTTATTTTTACTTTCGTATAAAATAAAATAATTATAAGATTTGTGACGTAACATAACTGTTGAAAGATAGCTTCATTATCTATTTGTGCATTACCATTTGTATTGGGCCTTATATCCATGTTTTAAATGGCCCAGATTAACCATATTGGCAATTTGGCACACCATACCACCTCAATCTTGAAAATAATGTCTTAAAGCAACAAAATTGTCATCAACTTTATGCAAATTTTGTCCCATCAATGACCAAACGAAAGCTATTTCATTATACAGCTGTGTTTTTTTGTATAGATGCTCGATGGTTATTTCTCTCCAAACCATTCCAAGGTACAGAATAAATCACTTATCTACCCACATTGACTTATCTATCCACAAAATTATGTTAAGTTTGTTAATGGTTGTATGTGGAACTACGTGTACATTTGAAATGAGAGAGATATGTGATAACCTTTCACAAAGTGAAGATGCTGACTTTGAAGCCTTTTATTCAAAACAAAATTTCCAGTTAGAAAGTGTTTAAGCTCTAATTAAGTGAAAGTACAGAATTAATTTTAAAGCAATTATCGTAATGACACTATTCTTTTATTTCTGTTATCAATTACGTCACTGCATCGAGAAATAAAGACATTAATTGCACACAAATTGTTAAATGTTCATTATTTTCCAAAGGAATCTTTTAACAGAGCTCTTTATTTTACTACATTATCTGCATCATTTGTTCGTTTGAGACCAATGCTTTGAATTCAATTAAACCTCATATTTAAGACACCGATTGCGAACACTTGTAAATTACACAACTGCTTAAATTTAAACCAAGTACGAGAAAGTATTCTGAAAACCAGGATGCTTTCTAAATGAGAATTTAATAAAGAAAACCTCAATAATTTGTTGCACGGTTGGAGATGTTTAGAATTGGTAGAAACAGAAACGATGATGTATGAGATACACTTATAGTTTTCAATATAGCTATGTACGAGATCTGATGGTGCATGTTTTAGAACAACCTTTTCTGTAAATAAGTAATCGTGGTTCACATTAAATCCTTTATACATGGTACATGTGTGTACCAGTTGCAAACTTTTTGTAAAATGCACAATCGAACCGATGTCTTTTTGACCTAAATATCGAAACTATTACTTAAAGTCATGAAATACATTTAGTTCCCATCAATTTGAATTGAAACTAAATGAAAGGCAAAATAACACGTCACTGAACAGCGCTCTTTAAATTCCAATGAAAAATGAATATCATGCTATTAAAACAAGATATTAATTATTCCGTTCGTTGCGTTAAATATTTTTTAGATATTTCACCAATTCTACAATAAAAATTCATTTACGGACTTCGATGGGCGCGCCATCTTGCTGTCTCGAAGGGTAAACAATAGCGTGAAAAAGCGAGAATATGACATCAGCGACACGAAGTTAGGTGACTCACATTGCGCGATGCCGATCTGTCACGCTTGGAGATGTTCTTACCGTAACGGTAGGGGAAGACGTCCCCGGTCGCGGATAATCATATTTTCAGGTGCCAAGGCCTCAAAAGGACAGGTTATTGGCCGCTTATTGACCAGCAACTGACTGCATAACCACCGTCAAGTTCGGGAAGCACAAGGTTTGAACACTTCCAACATTAAAAACAGGCTCGGGCTTACATATTGAAATAAATTTTCAACCGTTTTTGCGTTATGTTAAGTATTTTCATAAGAAATTAGACAGAATAAGTTTCTTAACATTGATTTTAATAGTATAATGAGCAAATAACTTATCCAACTTTTTCAAGCAAATCTTAAAGCGAAACTTCGTTTTATTGTGGTATGTTCGTAATCAAAATGATTAGCTCACGTGAACGTATCGGATTTTATTTGATAAGACCAGAAGGTCCAATTATTTTGTAATATGAAATTATAACTGTTAAATGCGATAAGGATATCACTTCCTGTATGAAATTTTGTATTTATGCCTTAGAAATCTGATTCAGGTAGTATTGGTACGAGATCAATTTGATTACGAAAGGTGTTTTCCGATTTAAGTGATCGTGAATGGGGGATATTATAACTAAATAGTGCATATCTTTATTTTGTGTTGTTTTGATATTTTGATTTTTATGAATTTTTCCGGTATCATGATTATTCTTGCGTTTTGTGTAAGATTGAAAATATTAATTTAAGCACTTTGAGACTTAAAGTTGTTAATGCCATATAGCCTTCACAGTCTGGGAACAAGTGTGTCTCATAATGGCTGAAAATTTTTGTTCAATTCATTTCAGAATTTTTTTACAGTTATTATGTTCGGCTTCTACATAATAACAGATTATATTCATCCAACCCAAAATTAATTGTACGTAACATACCTTTTTTCTAGTCTAATGCTTATATAATATAGGCAACTATGCTCAACAGTATTGATTTCAAAATCAATCTCCCCCCCCCCCCCCCCTCCCTTTATTTTAAGGTTACAACTTTCAATTGACAATTAGAAATAAAGAAATTCAATGTCTTTGGTATCTTATAGTTTATGTTATTTTATTATAGGACTCTTGGGGGAAATTATACATTTGTATATATCTTTAAGTTAAAGTTTATATTTCTTGCATAATAATGATACCCTAGTTTAATAAAGATTAATAGTGCTGAGAAACATTGTAAGTTTTTTATGAATGTTGAAAGTAACAGTAGTTTATAACTTTACCGTTTCACCCAAAAAAAGTAATGAATTCACTTGAAAAAATTTTTTTTTCAAGTCATATGAAAAACCGTATTTTGAATCAAACCTTGAACTATTTCTCAATAATTTTTATCAAAATATCAAACACGTTTTTATAATGACATTCACGAGTTCTGAACGTAACGGTTGTTTAGAACATCGAGAGCGCGTCCACCAATGTCTTTAAATATCATAAATTTCAAATGATTTATGAGTGGTACAAGTGGTTTTAGGCTTACAACAAAGACATTCAGTGACAAATGTCAACATCGGACAAACACAACAATCGCACGTGTCTTTACTCGACTACGGTAAACAAGTTCTGTATCTGCGTCGCTACTCATATTTTTACCATGCTTAGTTTTAGATTATCCTTCCTCGAAAATATACATGTACATTTGATTGAAACTTTGAGATCGAACAAATAGTTTTTCTGTTGTGCGCAGGGCTTACACACAGCAAGTCTAGTTTTGATGGCAAACCCCACCGCACGAATATATTCGGAGATTACAATCTATAGTCTCCTCGCAGCGATTTACTGTGGTGTGTCGATGACGTCATATACTTTTAGAAAATGGCGATCTCCTCGTCGAAGCAATTTCACGTTTTGAAATTAATGTAACCTTTTAACTCAAAGAACGTCTTTTATAAGTCATACTTTAGCATGCATTATCTTGATATCTTATTGGAATTCTCCTTTAAGCTTTAGTTTCACAGAGAGAGAGAGAGAGAGAGAGAGAGAGAGAGAGAGAGAGAGAGAGAGAGAGAGAGAGAGAGATTAACGTTTTTCAACAACATTTCTTTTTTAATCACGTGGATGAAAATCATCAAAAGAGAGTCGACAGACCGGAGAGAAAGGGACGAAAGGGCGAGGGAACAGGTCATAATAAGGGAAAGACAGCAGGTTTTGGAACGACTCAAATTTGGTCTGGCTTCTATCCGTCGACCTATCCAACTTGGGTCCCCCTACAATGAGCATGTAGCTCCGGCTGCCATAGCTCTAGGGATCTCTGAAGCACGCAAACCACCACACCACGATAAGGTATATTGAGTCAGGTGGTGGCATAAAGTATCGCTCATCAATATAAACACTTCTTTCTAGACACTGCGTTATATGTGGAAGTGTCTACATTCTCCGAAGTGTTAGTTATTACAGTGAAGAGTAGATTGATCAACAAACGGAGGGAAAGGGGGAGGAAAATACAGAAGGATAGACAGTGAGTGAAAAAAGCGACAGATTTTTAAATTGTAAATTATGATATTAAATGATTTCGTGCAGCCCTTCTTTTACATGAGTTAAAGAAGCTAAATTGAAGAGAGATACGCATTCAAAGAAAATTATCAACAACTTTTTTTCGTGTATTCATACATTGTTCTTCCATCTGATATCTTGATATTACTATATCTGATTTGTCCAACGGATGGCGCCAAGGTAAATTCAATATTTCAGCGTTTAAGTTACTAATGTGAAAGTTAAAGAAAAACCCTCACTGTGATATCAATGTTCATTTAGTCACTTCACATTCTATTAAAGTCTTAATTGCGAAGGCTTTTGAAAAAATTCGTTTTATACAATTATGATATAACCAAAGATGTTTCGATAGATAGGTCTAAAACTGATCTTGGCAAAAGGCATTAACCATATTTGCAAATTGAAGATGAAAGTTTTGATCTTTACACATTACATTTGCCAATGACAAGTAAAACTTGTCTTGGTAACCTCAATGGAATCTATGCTTTAGGTAAGTATATATATGTATACCATCAACTCAATGTAAACCAAGCACTCTTTCTCTCAGTCCTCATCTGACGTAGATGGAATACATCGACAAAGTATTTCATATTTGAAAGAGGTCAGGAAATCCAGAATATTGAAACCCGTGGATCGATATAAAATCAATGTCGGACGGACAGAGTGGGGAAAACCTCCATTAATTTCCGTTTAGCTTGTAACTTCCGCCATGCCATTTGATAATGACCTGCCCTCAGGCTAGTTAATGCTCCATTTCAGTTCCACATTGAAGATAGATGATGTGCGATGATATGTCTAGACCTTTAGAGACTTAGTTATATCAGTGAGTGTAATTTACATTCAGTACGTACATCTAGACTTGTAATTCTATAAGGTTCATTTATTGCCATATTGTTGAAACGGTTGAATTAAAATCATTTCGTATCAATTATGAATATCCTGTTAATTCATATAATCCAACCCATACATAAACATATGGAAAAAATTACACCCCTATACTCAAAACTAAAATATGATGCAGTTGGAACTTTACGATAATTTGACTTTATTTATCACTTTTACCATGAAAATGTGGTTTTGTGAATGATTACCTCATAGAATTATTATTCATGTTGAAATTTCAAGAAATCTCCGCTGAAGTTATAATGGTACTGACTTCATAGACAAAAAGTTCTGCTTCTGTGCCCAAACTACGTCACAAAGTCGACTTGCACACTTCAAAATGTATCTTTCTCAGATCTTATATTTCTTAAAGCGTTACGGTTCTGAAAAGCGTTCTTGTAATCCGTAAATGTTTGTTTTTGTGGTACTGATATTTTATTAAGTTTTCATTTTTTAAAACATGTTTTTATTTTATAAAATGGATATTATTGGTATCCGTTAACATGAAAATATACTGTTGGTTAAGTTTCAGTACAGTACAGAATATAAAAAAATAAAACCCACCCTTATCACAAGGAAGTTAAAGATAGCGGTTGGATTAAACCGTCTTTAAAGAAAAAAAACTTACTTGATAAGGTACTAGGTTTCCTGTTTTTAACATACTCGAGGCTACGAATTAGACTTAAGAAGATATTACGAAACGGTTGTTGACCTTATAGATTTCTTACAGTTAGTTTTTAGTTTAGTTTAATTAGTGGATCAAATGATGTATGGCGTGTTTGAGATTTTTTAATATAATCTTTGGTGTTTTTAGTTCATATGACAAATTTTACTTTTCGTTTGAAAATGATGTTTCAAAATGATTAGCATTCCGATTTGACACTTCACCACTATCCTACAACTACTTATCTCATATATATAAATATCTTATAACAATGTGAACGTAGGAAATGTATTGAGGAGAAATTCCTTAAACACTAACGATGGAAAGTGTTTCTTATACATGTATATTGTCTTCCTCCCTCGGGTATAATTAGAACTGAGAAACAGCGTTGTAGAAAGATAGCAGAATTGATGATTAATCGAATTTTAACGAGGAAAAATTCGTTTCTAAAGCAAAAATCGATCTTGCGGATGATTGATAAATGCACACAGTGTTGCAGCAGTTTGAACTCAAAAGTATGATTTCTATTTAATTTAGGTAATTAATGAAAATTAATTTTATATTTCGCCTTTAGGATTCATTATACTGCAACATGACAATGTCAATTTTATGGCTTCAGGTTAAGGAGGATTTCACAAGACCACCCCTTTTTCACCATTTAAATCTGTACTTTGAGACACAACACTTCTTGTATTTTCAAATACGTATAAGAATACATGAATTGTCACGTAGCATCAGTTGAGTGTTTAATTTTAAAACTGATAATAATTGATTATTTAGAAAATTTAATTCCTTGCAAATTTTATTGTCATAATTGATTTTTTTATATTTTGAAAACAGTTCCCAAAGTGCACGTATCGCATATAGAATACATTTGTACAAATCGTGTGACGAAAATGCAAAATGTTTTGTTTATTTGTTTTAAATATTCATTGAAAAATAATTTCTCGCACATATATATATATAATCAACAAGTAATCAAATTCTCACCAGGCCTTAGATAATTCACACTGACCTCTGGACAGATTGGGATATGCTTGACATCTCAGTGCCAGTTCTCCAGCGCCCAGAGTCTTCTTTATAGGCCTGACGTCTACACAGGGTCGCCATGAAGGGAACTTGTCTGAAGAAGACACGTCTGTAGGCGTTGCTGAGCAGCATGTAGAAAATGAAGTCCGTTGACAAACTGAACATGATCAGGATGTTGTTGACGTCCTTCATGAGGAGATTCAAGTAGTGTTCCCGCTTATAGAGGTTGTATTCGTCTACGAACTGAGTTGCCATTGAGTCTGTGGCGAGAGGCAAGGCGAGGACGATGAAAAGGAAGGTTGATGTTAGAATGGTGACTGTGGTCTGTCGCTCTCGTCTCGCTGCCTTCTCGCTGTCTACCGATGTGTTCATCTTCTTTCTGTTGTTTGAGTGTCTCTTCAGGGCAATCAGCACCAACAGATTCATTAACAACCCTATTAGAAGGAGGATGTATGTGAAGAAGATCTTGTTGAACGTTGATAGTCCATCTAATACATTTTCATTTTGCCTGAATAACTCTGATCTCGTTATTGTGTAGTCTGTTGAGTTTGCTGTCGGAATTATATCGAATCGCAAAGCTAATGGCATATGACAAAGAAAAATAAAGGCCGAAAATACAAGAATAAAGAGGATCGGAGATTTGATCAGTCGGTAACTCCTTGATTTCAAAGGAAATGTTATGGCTAAAAAACGCTCCGTAGAAACAAGAACTGTGAAGCAATACATCAGTCGTCGACTTGTCACTAGAAGGAAGTTTGAATTGTACATGGCAAAAATTAAATATACCTGTTTTCTGACAGCCTCAGTTCCGTAGATAAGCTTAAGAATAGGCCTGAACGTAGATAAAAGTGAAAATATAAGCTCACAGACACTCAAAGCGATTAAGTAGACACTTGTTGGGGACTTCATTGACGGGTTAGAGTAGACCACGATGTTAAACACGTTCACAACTATAGCTGAAACCAATAGAGGGTAGTATAGATATCTGCACACAAGTTCGCCTGTGATGAACTGAGATTTTGATACCAAACCTAGCTCCAACGCTCCTTTAGGTACTGCATTTCCTTGATTTCCGTTTGTGGAATTGTCTCTGATTGTGTTGTTCTCACTCTTGTTTATTTCCACGATGTTTTCATGTAGGGAGTTGTTCCCTAATAGGCCGTGATCTTCCATAGGAGCCAGGTTGTGTACCTCATCTTCAGTAATAGACACATCTACAGTGTTGTTCACTGCTTTTCTGACTTCGAAACTATTGACATCACCCTGGGCCTCACCAAACGAGTAGCGTGAAGTCAGCAAGAGGATCACGACCATTTTGAACATTAATGGTGTAACCATAATTAATCCCCGTTGCTACGAAGGTCCTGTCGCTTATGTCAAGATGTCTTCTACGAATGACCAACCTTATCCAAAGTTTCCGAGTTTTGGCTTCTAGGTACATTAGCTCTAATGAGTATATAAACGCGGGCATCAAAGAAAGAAGTCTCTAGTGACCTTAATCATCTAGATGATCGGCCTTTTAGTACGCTTTGGTAAATAAGCCCTATCCTTCAATATGTCAGATCGTAGTTTTCGTAAGTAGAGTCGACCTTTTATACAATCATGTTTACATTATTGAGTTCTTGTTTTGAGAGAAATTCTACTACAAATTGATGTCAATAACCTACGGAGGCAGGTTACTCATAGTTCTCATATACCAATTAAGGACTGTACGTCCCCGAATGAAAGAACCTAATAAAATATTTTCTGGAAACAATTTGTGTAAACAGACTATGATTAGATACTATAATTCAGAATAATGGGGTCAAATGGACATATCACTCTGGAGATATGCTTTCAGTATAGTAGAAGTAATTACACATTTTCTAGTTCACAATGAACTTCATTTACCCACATACTTCATAATCGTCTCTTCTTTACCTAAATGTTTCCCTTACGGGAACATAGACCTATGCGTATTTGGAATCCCAAAAGATTAAGGATATGTCGTTCAGCAAAGTAATAAGTCATTAAAAGATTAAAAGATAACCCTCGGTACTCGGTTGTTATATATAACCTGCATGCATTTACTTTATTCCCGATTATAGGAGAAATCATAGAGGAAATTAACGTTGTTTTTATTTGTGAATATATTAGAATTATTCGATCGTTGTCCGACAACATTCGAGAAATCCTTATGAGGATCAAATGCTTCCATTTTGCATATTGCTTATTGCTTTCCTACATAGATTGCTGTCATTTCCATACATTCTTAATTTACTTCATATAAGAAAACTTTACAAATACATGTACATGTAAAAGACATGTTCGCCTGAATGTAATAACAGTTCAATAAACATATTTTTTTCTCATTGTAGAATCTTTTTTCAAATTTTGATGTGCTTGATTTCCAAATGTAATAGCTGTGTTTGTGAAAGATTTTGCGATTTATATTTATATTGAATAACGACAGAAATTCTCGGCTAGTTTTGAAACACTTTAGACTAATTGAATGAACAAAAGCGGTTGGAGTTTCCGGAAGACTTTTTTCCATAACAGGAAATTAATTACAAAGATAGTCTCTATTAGGTAATGCTTGTTGTCTTCAGGTAGCTTTTCGGAAATTAAGCTACCACTTTCAGATTATCTGTTCTGAAATAACGAATGTTTTTCTTTTGATTTGTGCATTACATCTGAGCTTCTTTTGTGTTTAGAACTTGCAATTCATGTTTAGTAGTTCCTCCCCATAAGATCATCGTGGCTTTTCGTACACATTGAGGTTAACAAAATATATCAGCAGTTTTTCTTAATAAATCAAAAAGTAAAACTGAATACTTCCGACAAGTTTAAGCTTTTGTGAAATTGAATTTAAAGATTTGGGAAATGAAGAACTTTTAATCATTGCAATTGAAAACATATTCAAGTTTTGTCTAACAGGATATATAGTTACACGAGATCTTAAAATTATTGAGATCTCTCTTAGTACTTCTATTTCTGTTTTACCTTGCTTGATTACACCTTCCAAAGCAGGGAAAATATTAAATAGCAGTCACATGTAACAGAAAATATTCTTTGCAAAGAAAACAAGCTAAAAGCAAGATACTCATATTTCTTAACGTAACATTGTCATCAGACGAAATATCACTAATTAATTTATTAAAGTATACTTACAGTACCACAACTGGGAAAGGAAATCGATTTTCCTATCCGCTGTGTATTGAGTTGAATGAATGCCATCAAAGTTTTGAACGAAATAAACAATGCTATCACAATGTGATATGCTAAGCAAATGAAACTACAACCTGATTTCTGATACGATAATCAACTTGCAGTTCCAAAGCTTTCTAGCTATTTTGAATGAGCTGTGAATCTTTCATAAATATTCTCTTTGGAACCCACGTTTAGTTTTTCGTAAAAAGCACAAAATACATCAAATTCTATGTTTCTCTGGTAATTAATATTAATTTTCATAAAAACTCCGAATCGTTTGGTGATTTTTTAAAACTTTGCTTAATTCTTTGATTTAACTAATCTGTAAAATCGGCTACGAAATACGTCGTTGTCAGTAACTGTTTTTCACCGCTACTATAACCTACGACACAAGGTCCATAAAACCTTACGTTTGGTAATATACCGATTCTGTTTGTGATGATTTAGCAAACTTTTGACGATGCATGAAGAGAAAATACTCATCTTGTTTGCTGCCATTCTATGTTGTCTGTATCCTATCAACATAATGAACACTAACCAAGAAAATAAATTGATCTTGATTAAACCGGTAACGTGAGCTTCATTCAATCATCGAAAAAATTCATGATCATAATTTTACATAAACTTCACCGAAAACAAATAGAGAATTACATTAAAATTTCCTCAAATATCGATTCAAAATTTCAATAAAAATTATCTATTTGTAAAGTATCTCAAAGTATATCTCGATTGTTTCAAGCAATGCACTTCTTTGAATTGCTGTGTGTTTTGAACTGAACACAAACGTTGAGCACCATTTAAATCCTACACTAGAGTTTGAAATGTACATTGTAAACTTATAAATATCTTCCGTATTCCAAAAAATTAAAATGATTTCAAAGGTAAACCAAAAAAGTGTCAATAATTTCATGTCATGTCATTCTTTCGTAACAGTTGTTTGTAAAACTCAATTCACTCAAGAATATTTAAAGATGCCAATTGTCTATTACAGCAGAACTGGTTGAAACGCCGCCATTCTCAAATATCAATCACAAGCTATTTCGATAACAACGAACTACTAAGCATAACACCAAGCTTCTTCCTTTCATTCAATTATAAACGTTTCAATTGAAATTATCGGTTTTTGGGTGTGCCTTTGATATCCAATCTCGCAAATGACCGATTGATAAAGCATTCAGTAAATGATGGATATCTCATTAATTGAAGTGCTTATCATCTTGCCCTTCCCATGGATAGAATAGCTGAGAGATGAAAATCCGATCCACCAAGAGATCGGATGTAAACTAACTTATCATTGCAGAATCCCTTTGGCTGGGGAAACCATCTTGATGTTTCCAAATTACGATTCAAATAGGGAAAGTGATAGAGAATAAATCTATCTCAAACGGTCATGAGGAAACTTTTTGAAGTTCAAAAGGAAAAATAAAAGTGTTCTTAATTTCCTCAATACCTTCTGATTCACATAATTTCAAATTCACTTTCAGAAGTTCATTTCGCTTCGAGGGAAACCAGTTACTAAAATGCTGACATCCTCTTTAACTTGTTGAAATTTGATTTAATTCCAGAGTAGTTCTTAACCTTACCTAAAACGATTAAATTACAGGCAAGTTGTGGACAACCGGAATCTGTGGTCAGATTTCGATTGCGTTCAGATTGCAGTCAAACCAAATTGAGCCTTCAGGTAATTACTTTATAAGATTTCGAGTTAGTCTCACATCATGTGTTTGCTTATCCTTTGGCTTTGAGTCAACTGATATCATTTTCTTTTGAAACCAATATTATTGTAAGTATAACATGTTTTATAGTTGCCGCATGGATGCTTCATTCCGTTAACATTTATTTGTCTTGTTTGTATCGCGAGTACCTTTGCAGAGTCCGAACAATTTCATATGTACTGAAATCGTTCATGCTCTCATACTAATTTTCAAAAAGTTCGTACTTCCGTCTGCTTTAAAATGCTTATTCACTTTGTATCACTAGTGGCGGAAATAAAGGCAATAAACAGAGAAACCGATAAACGGCAGTATTGTTCAAGGTATTCATGCAAGTGGTGTAACCAGCCCAGCCGTGAATAATACGAATACAGTGTGATGTAGATGAAGAAATAAAGCATAAAGATTGAGGTCGTCCCTATTTCTTAGTTCTTAGAATCAGAGAAATTGAAAGGATAATATCACGTAATCACAACAGTTTCTCATAGTCCATCAGTTGGATAACTTAATTCAGGTTAATTTATCCATATAAAACAAATGTCTATCTAGTTTAAATGAACCTTTTTTTAAACGATGATATCTTTGATCCGTGTTGAAAGGCTATGCCGTAGGGACCAAAATAATATCTCACTCACTGATGAGGAATGGTATCGCTCCTCATTTCCGTATAGCGATATATTGCGATACTGAAAATCGTATTGCGCTATTCATTGCGATATATTGTTAGTTTTCACTTAAAACATTAACCATGTTCTCTTGAATAAATAGCAGCGATCAACGCAGCAATCAATGTTCGGCTGTCCATTTTTTTGGAAAGGCAGATATTTCAATTACTGGCTATGAGCTTGGACATGTTTGAACTATTTTCACTTCACAACATCACGTTTCTTAGGTTGTTATACTGCAATTTAAGATGGAAATTAGTAATTTTGAAACGTCCGATATATTGGATATTTTCAGAAGTTTGTACCGGTACGTATCATTTTCTTTCTGTATTGCAATATATCGATATGGTGGTAGTACCGTGCACCCTGCACTAAATCGTTTCTTGGTTTTTCACTAGCTCGAGGAAATATCAGATTCTGTTCTCTTGACTGGCTTGATACATTACAGTTCATTTTTCTTCATTATAAATGATATTTATGTTCAAAACGTGACATTTGACACTATAAATGTTTATAATAGTTCTTGCTTCGAATGTTCGAATTGTGTTTACAAATATATCACATTTCCCTAAAGTGTTTTCATATTAGAATTTTTCATTTTTAACGAGTGTTATGGTCTTGATAAAAAAATAAAGATTTTTTGTTTAAACTAAAATTTCAAGACGATCATTAATTGAATATATACATTGGAGAATTCATTAACTATAAATACACGTTCAAACTTTTCCACCTACGTGTTCCTTTTTATAGTATACAACCTCTAGCTCATATTCTAGGGAGGACTTTAAGGCCACTGAAACAGTCATACTTAAACATCAAATAGCCTTACTAGAAAGGTTAAGATGGTAATCTAATTCTGGGAGCCTTTTGGGACGACGTAACAGGTGCCTTCAGGTTAATATATGGGTAATTGACCTTTAAGTGAATTGGAAAGATGTTTTAGTCACGTAGACGACATGGTCAAGGTTTCTTTAAACTGATGTCGTAAAAAGAGAAAAGGTAAATCTCAGGTGAGTCTCTTGGGGTTTTTTTAGCATTGATGTTTTAATGAAGCTCATAATTCACATAAAATATAGTTTTTAGAAACCCTTAACTATTTTTTACTCTCATTTTAAATGAGGCAAACAATTCTCTTTTTGTGTCCTTATGAGTCCTGATTTATTCAACTGAAATACGATAGGTGAGTTTATCAAGATAAAATTTTGAACAATAACAAGTAGATAAATAATCCCCCTCCCCCCCCCCCCCCCCAAAAAAAAACAAACAAAAACACAACATTTCAAATAAGACAATGGCTTTGGTTTATTAAATTGAGATAGTGTATGTTTTATAAAATATTTTGCGTTGATAAGGGCCAAAATGTCATTTGTATTGCTATCATTTCAAATAATCTCACTCACATACGATATTAATTCCCTAACCAACATTACTGACTCCAATCAACATATTCTTCACGTAAGTCTCTTTGATCAGTTTCAATTTACCGAAATGTAATCACCTTATGCCAAAATTACTTTTGGAAGTCAAAGTTTGCTTTTAAGAGACTGAAAATCATTGAATAATGAAAAAAAACAAATTATGATGCTTCCTTCAAAATCTCACTTTTAATTCATTCATCTCTCGGCTAAGTCTGATTAACATCGACCGTGTGCCGCGAAATAAATATTTCAAAATATTGTAACGCACTTCCATCGGTAGGTTTCCTCTCTTCTAGCAACTCAAAGATGGACTGTCAATCGGCTGAGATAAATAGAATTTGAAAGAATTTGGCGCGCCTTTGATGGTAAATCTGCCAAATAAAAATTATGGGTATGATTGGGAACTCATCGATGTCTACATGCTAGAAATGAGTGTCTTAAAATCTATAATGAAATGAAATGTTATGTTAAATATCACTTATATAGAATCACATTAGCCATAATCGTTGATGATAAGTTTCTAAACGTCCTTTATCGACAATTGGAAACCAATATCACATTATCTCATAAAATGAAAAGTTAAACAATTTTCCTTTCATTTTGTTTCTTTTGTTTATATGTTCAAAGTAGATATAAAATTTCTAAATTTCGAAGTCACCCTGCATAGTTGTTGCCATACCCTCAGTAAGTCGTTCTTCATCATAAGTTTATTGTAATCCATAATCAACGTTTATAACGCTGAGATACAAAAATAACCATATACCAAAATGATTACTTCCCTTGTTGTTGAAAGTGATATATTTATCAATAATTACCGTATATACTTTACAGTTATTACTATAATCTCTTTGAAATATGTGACGGCTGCTTACCTTTAACTGGTACAAAAATTTAGTTTATTCCCTCCGTGACGAATAACCAAACGTGATTTTTTACCATAACTCTTGCAAACACTAATGGAATGTTTTTTACAATTATGGTCATTTGATTTAAATTTATCTCATACGTTTATCTAGCATATATTTTTCTATAACAATGTTGTTAAGAGATTGATAAAACTTAATTCATTTGGATGCAATCCTAAAGACAAGCTGCATGAAAATAATGTATTGGATTAAACTTACCAAAGTCATTTGATGTTGAATTGTCAATATTTCTGTTATGGTTGTCATAGTAATGGATTAGCGAATATATACATTTTCTCCTAATAGAGCCTTAATGTAATCTCAGAAAATTAATTCTAAGACTCGCTGCATGCGATTAAACAGTTGTTAAACAGTTGTTCGCAGCAAGAATCAACAAAGGAAGTAAACTTTCTCAATCTGATTTTTTTTTCTGGTGTAGATTTATAAAGCTTAAATGTTTGATTGTGTGTTTGCCACGAACTTGAAAAATCGATTAAGAAAATAGAAAAATATCCTTACACATGTTTTCGAGTATCCTATGTTTTTCTTAAGCTCTTAAAAGGATTTAATAAATTACCAAAAAATTCATTGTCATTATTTGTATGCACTCTAGGTAATGATGCCTTACGATAAGATAACAATGAAAAAGACACAAAAAGACAATAAACAATTAGTTTCAATTTTGTAAACAGAAATCTTTTCAGACGCACATAAGGAAAATCGGCAAGAAGACAAGAAGCATTTGATATGAATCAATAGACGTCACCTGAAAATTTCAAGCACCATTTATTGTTTTATATTTTTTCATATAACTGTTTTAATCGAAGCTATCATGCACGCTTTACACGTGTAGTGATGACAAATTAATAGGAATATAAACGAAATAATGGGTACATAATATATTAATAAACCTGACAAACAACGTTTTAAATACCATTTTAACAGTTGGCAGTTTCAGAAAGACAAGAAGATGTTTGGGTTTTTTTCAACCTATTTTTCAAAATCAATTATTAATTATTGGCAATGTATTTGGCATAAATCTAAAATTGAGCGATCAACTTTTCTACCGTAAAAAAAACATTGAGTCATGTGCGCATGCAATTCACAATGATTTCTCTAAGCCACAGAAACTTTTATTTGGAGATGAAATATTTTGTGCAGATTGATGTCGTCTGTAACAAGATATGCTATGGAATCTACTAATATCATTTGTCCTGATACATGCTGGACAATATTTGCATAATAAATTATCCTTAAGATCTATCATCAGAATTAGGCTTGATGATGATATAGCAAGGACTCAAAATCCTCAACACAGCGGAATTCAGATTCTATTCAAAATTTTAAAAGTAATAATTGACTATGCTATGTTTTAGAATTTAGCAGACTTCACTGAATGTTACATTCCCCTCATTTAAGAAAGAAAGTAGTGCTCCGTGTCTAAAAGGCTATATTTAAATGATTTGTTGGGTAGAACAGAATCTGATAACAGTGCACTATTGATACAGAATGATAAGTTATCTGATTGTTCTGATGTATATATAATTACAGTTGAAAATGATAACCGGTAACCATGAAAAGTTCTAATTTAATTGATCGTATATTAATTTATCATTTTTGGAAAAGTCCTTTATTGAAAGATTATTTTGTATCTTTATCAAAATTGGTGAACTTTATGTGATAAGCCTATAGGCCTATAGTCAAGCAACATATAAATATATATAAATTAAATATTAAAAATAATGTCCAAACTCTATGGTTATATATATAAAAAAGAAGATGAAGTTTAAGTTGAAGTTGGTGAACGTTTTCAGCAGGCCCTTATATATATATATATATATATATATATATATATATGTGTGTGTGTGTGTGTGTGTGGGTGGGTGTGGGTGTGTGTGTGTAAAAGTTAAATGTTCATATATATATACAGCTAGATAAAGAGTTTGTAAGATCGACGTGCACTGATCGAACCGGACAAGACGTATGCAAGTGTGGTCGTTTAATTGACATAAAACTAAGTTTAGCGATGGTGAGGCTATCAAAGCAGTTAACCTTTGGGGCGTTTAGATAAATGACGACCACCTAGACCATAGGATTACTGCAGATTTCGCTACAAATTCAATTAACAGTTCGCATAGGTCTAGCCTATGCCTTCCTTAAATGACTATAAACAAATGAATGAAACATGGTTGAGTACTGATATTACTAACAATTGCCAAATTTGTTTGATAATAATAAAAACAAATTTGTTGTGATAATTTTGTTACCCTGAACTGTGTCAACATAAGAATATATTGGAATATAAGACTCTAAATTACAGAAATTTTCTGCCTTAACTCGTTGGTTTCAACTTCCGTTATACACGCTTTATAACCTAAAAAACGCTTGCTCCAAATACATGGTTAGTTCCATTCAAAGTTTGCTGAAATTATTAATCAAAATGAACTCAATAATCATCTTTTAAATACATTTACAAAACAGTATATTTTAAAATAAAAACACTGTAATTACTCCGCTTTTTATAAACTGCAATGTACCTTTTTATCTAGCCTTATTTCATTTTTTAAACATATATAATCCTTTTGAAAGTTAGTTCTATCAGTACTGAGGTATTGATGAAAGTTTGAATTATATAAATCCTTTAAGTTTTTACCAAGAGACTCATTCCTTCTTCCTTATTTTCCATAACGTGTATCTCCTCAGCTTTGCAAATGAATAAAATTAACATGTACATGTATGTACATATTATAAGTTTTTATCCAAATGTATGTTTTGAGGTTGATATAAAAATGAAACTTTATATAGAGTTTACTTAGAAAGTTGAATGCTTCAAATTGAATTTTACTTTGAAGTGAAAATATTCTATTGGATATTATCCCAGTGTTTATGGACTCTGTGTTAATTTTTATCACATTTTCACACTCCTTTCGAATTGCGGAGATTGAATAGATGGTTAAGGATATTGAAGAAGAAATTTAAATCATATAGACCAATATGTCAATCTCATGATAGATGTCCGAGAGAATAAATATAGCTTGAAGCAGGAGAATAAGTCGCTGATTTACTGAATTCATAGCCTATTTACTTCACGTGTTAAAAAAATGTTCATGTTTCGATGTTTGTATTCACACCTCCAGTTCATTTGAAATATCCAGACTTAAATTTTCAGCCTTTTACAAATCATTTAGATTAGCAAAAACTTACTAGCTTTGATATGATTATATCGGCAAATTTGTGATTTACCTAGTCCTTCTTTACTCCAACAAAATACAAGAATAACTAACTTTTGCTAAACTCTGAGAAGAAGTATCAAACACAATACTTTAGAACACATCGATACAGTCATAATACACTTTTCAATTCAATAGATGAGATCTTCATTGAAAACTGAAAAAGAAAACCAAAAAGACCAGAAATAATTAAACAGAGGATTTATATCCATAAACTCGGCTAAATTTTCTTTCTCATTATTTTGATCGTATATCATTCATGACTGAAATACAGACAAGTGCACTTCATTTTCTTCAAGAATTCTGTTGAAAACGAATGGCTACTTTTAGAAGGAATTTCGGGGCCTGTTTTTATATTTAATACAAAATGGTTCTTTCATTAAAATTTTATGTAAAGGACCATGGGATAAGTAACATCAAAATAATTATTTGATTGATCTTATTTCAATGAATTTCACCCACTTTTTAAACGAAACATTCAGGTCGAAAGTCACAAAACTTGAAAGAAAACATACTGCTGAAAAAAATCTAAAAATGTGATACAAGTAATCTCATACTTATACTTTCTGTACAAGGCTGAACAGATGCCCGCAGCACGAAATAACGGGAAATCTCCACAAATATTTTTGAGATTTAAGAAACCTTTTTTTCACGGATATACATGACAAAAAAGGAATGGATTCTAAAAAACAGATTAGTTAAGATTCCATTTAATCTGAGTTTTGTTTTTTGTTTTGTTTTTTTGCGAGTAAAGTTTGTTTAATTTATCGTTCCAAATTTTTTTTTCTGTAGATTCTACGAACTTGATATGAACATGTGAACTAAAGGCAACCTACCTGCAATCGATTTGCAACGATTTTCGCATTTGCGACGAACATGCTCAGCTCATCGAAAACACCCAGGAAATATTTCTAAAACTGCTGATACATTGAAAACATATCAATACAGCTAAGACACAAAATATTGTTAACGTATAATCAAACGACCAGGATAAACAGGAAGCAAGTAAAGTAAATGAGTAAGCACTTAGTCTAATTCTTGGACTTTTTTTTTCAAAACAATGTTTTAGTAGTTTACGTTCATTCCATTTGAAAAGAGATTTGATCTAATTTAAAACTCACTTTTAAAGGTTTATCCTCATTCCATTTAGATCAAAAAAAGTATACTATTCAAAACAAAATCATAGAAGTTTACTCTCATCGATCCATTAAATGGAAAAACACAGTTTAAACACCTTTATTAGTACATACTCTTATGGATTCCATCTGTTTTATGTTAAGTTAAATCAACCAAGACCAATAAAGCACAAAACAAAAGATACATAAATATCAGTTTGATATTCATGTAAATAAGATGCACAATTCTGAGTGACTAACACATGTATGGCGGTTTTTCTATTAACATTGCAAACAATAAACCATAATATAAAGCATATTTAACGTCCTTATTTTGGCATTTAGAGACAAAGATACTAGTTGAGGGATAATATTTTCATTGCAATAAAGATGGTACTTCGGGTCTTTTTTCAGCGAAATAGGAATTCATGAAACACACTGTGTGTCAATTTAAACTTTGAAAACGCCTCAGAAGCTTGAGTCAAAACCCTTGCAATAGTCATGCGAAAAATGATAAGAGACGTTGTTGGTTAAAAGTAAACTATCCAATTGAATAAAAGAAGATTGGGAAATACATTCTGAAAGTCCTAGATTTCCGAAGCTCATTTGAGGCTTTTACAGTCTTGAGCCATTGGTAATGTAGGACTATCTCAGCGCATCAAGAGGTTCGGAAATATTGGCCCGGGAGGTTTCTTATCATCGTGACTGTTTACTTGTTCAAAGTTATTTCAAGAACATATCATATTTCAATGGATGCAATAGATGCGTAATGTTGATCGTTATGCCTTTAAATACAAATGTGTTGTCTTTAAAACGGTACGTAGGATTGCAACTCGAGAAAGATAAATATAAAAAGAAAAATAAAAGGAATATCTACTGGACAGACTAAGTCTTTCAATTCAATTTCACGTATAAACGTGACAAGGCGTTTTAGCTTAAGTCCCTCGGGTGTGAGACGTCATCTATCAAAAACAGATGAATTACCCTTTCTAAATAACACATCGTCAAAAAGCTTTTTTACTGCTTAAAGTAACACACGCCTTTCATCAATGTCGTCTCAGGTGAAAAGTGGAAGCTTAGGTGTTTGAACAACAGGGATAATTCAATTATGTCCATGGAGACACTGGCATGATGCGTTTATATACGTTTACATGTAAGTGCATTTTCAATGATATACAAACAACTTAAGTCACTGCTCTATATTTATTCAACCTTGCCCATTTAAGAATCAGTAACATTTGTTTTCTTTAAGTTTTTCGGGAGCTGTCTTTATGCCTGTAATATGAATATCTGAAGTTCTTGTTTTTTCAGATTCACATTCTTCATCCTGAATTTTAAAAATATACATAAAAAATAGCATCGGTATTATACGACTCCTTAGTCCGCCAATATTTAACAACATCCATGCTACTTGATTGTTGCCAGTGACTGTAAAAAAAGTCTCTTGGTACCGTATATGTCTAAGATAATGCATTAACATATCGTGACAGATTGCTTCCGACTTGGTAAATCATAGGTTAATATTTTTTGGATCACTTAAAAATCTAACAATATGATTTTTTCAATCTTCAAAAATGACAAAAGAAAAGGTCAGAAACATTTTGTTTTTGAGTTAATCAAGCCACATTTACCTCTGGACATATTATCTTTCTCCTATCCCTCAATACCAAACTGGAATGGTGAATTAACCAGAATCTGAACGACTTTATGTCAGATGATTTGGCTGAAGTGACGGACTGAACGAAATATAATAGAATTACCCTTTGCTCTGTCTGTGAACTGTTGATTCCTATCAACAACATCAGTTGGTTTCATTTTGATTTCTTACATTTCAATTTCTGCAGATATGCCTTGTGCAGCCGAGGCCATTGATTGTAGCCATAATATTCGCCCGGCATTAATTCTGCCTTAATAGTATTTTTCTTGTTAATTTCGTGTTTAATGTTTTATATGTATGGTTTGTAAGCGATCGTTAAGCTACATGTAGGTTTAATGTATATGATGAAATACTGATTTATCTCAGATGTTCCAATAAAAGGATCATGTTGCAGCAATTGAATCCAAGAATATGATTCAATAAAGTGTTTCTGTATATACAACTGATATGTCAATGATATAGACATTTCTGTCCTAAATCTGAGAAATTGTAAATGGAAAGTTCATCTTTCCACCGTTATCATCAACTCAAATAATGTTCTGCTACTGTGTTATGTCCTATGACAATGTTATGTGAAGAATTGCACTGTCTACATCAGCAGACCATCTTTTGAAGTCGGGTCAGATATCCAGCTCGAGCACTCAATCTTTCTAACAAGTCATCAACTGTGACACCTAGGTAAAACAGGCTGGGTAGTTTTTCAATTTAAACAATTCCTCTGGTAGAGTAATATTATTACATCTCTGAAAACCGCATGCATATGAATAATAAGTGATTATTACACGAAGGAAACTTTCACGAAACGAGTGTGAACTATCGTTTGCTCGATTTTATTAAAAGTCACATGGAACACTTACTTTTATTGTTACCGAATTTTTATTAAACGCTTGTAAATATCCAGTTTCCGGCTTCCTATCCTTTGCGTCAGCCCGCTTCAGTGACGACACTAGCAATTGATGTATGATGTCACAGACGAAGAAATAAGGGAATTTATGCTGAAGCAATCGTTGCTTTTGCTTACATGCACATATGGAAATATGTCAAAAGCTATGTGTCATCATTATGGTAATAAATGACATTAATATTTGCACTTACGACATCTTTTGACATGTATTCTGATGTAACGGATTATATCAAACAGCAACTTGTTGATTGTCCATTGATCAATGGCGTATTGGCTTTATGATGTACACATTCACAATAATCTATTATCATGCAGCTATGACTAAAGATGACTATTGAAAAACAAATCATTGAAAACCGCATGTTATACAAATGTATACAGTTATTTGTCACATAAGATTATATTCTTTTACCAATGTAGGATTACACAATAAGCATTGTCAATCAAAAGCCAGTTTCAGCTGCTCTTTTTTTTATAAAAAATGCTGATCTTTAAGAAAATATTTCGAAAAAATTTAAAAACAGGGTATCTTGTGAAAACATTAATACTTTTTAGAATCATACGATATAACAATGATATATGTTTATGCCATTATCTCAATAATTGTCTTGATGTTGTTGTAACATTTATCTAAAAGGATAAAAATAATCCAAATCTTAGATTATCTCTGGACTGCTTGTAGAAGGGACCGGACGGGGAAATTTAACTATCTCAATCCAATACGTTTCTACCTTTCATCCCGTTAAAGATTTATAAAGCCAGAGGGTTGTCGGTACTAGATAAGAAACTGAAATATTTCCAAATAAAGGTTAGCTAAGCCCCTTTTGGTTTGCTATTACCCCATACCTCCTACATCAGAAGCATGAACTTGTTCTTACAAGTGTCATAACCATTTACAATTATTTTTTAACATCCAACAGCTTATTCTTTGCTCAGAGCTTGATTTTGAAAAAAAAAGAATTGACTTATACAACAAGGAATTTATAAAGGATAATGTCGCCAGGATCTGTAGCCATTTGTGCCAAACGTCAATTTAGAGAACTTTACTTTAGGCAAAGAAAGTTTTGATGGCTTTGGTTCTCCAGAAGTTTGCGTTTGAGAAAATTACTTTATGAAATCATTCTGATGAAAACAATTGATCACAAAACGATACGTATATTGAATTTGAACATTTCAAATGTCTTAAGAATTTGATCAGTGACACCTTTGTTGTATCGGTATACAGAGATATTTCCTGAAGATGCAAACTGAACATTTATCAAAGATTATTTTGAATGAAAGGAAAAACTTCCTTGTATCTGTGCAAAAACTGAAATCACAGGTTCAATGTTTATGATTACTAGTTACGAATATTTTTAAATACTATCAACTCAAATCTGAGCATCGCTCTGCTTATGATAAAAATCTAACATTAGCATTCTAGTACATTGTCTGGTTTTCTACTTCAATCGCATTTTAGTACATTTCTTACCACTGAACCAGAAATCATTGTATTGATCCGTTTCAGCAACAATCAGTACTTCTAATGAAATTCAATCATTTGGCATTTTGACGATTGACTTATCGGATAAAAAAACCTCTGGAGTCTTTCTCAAAAAACAATAGAGAACTGGAAAAAGGGAATCATCATAATGAAAATGGATATCAAGTGTAAGCAATTAGCATAGGTAATTAATCACATGACACCTTGAGGTTGATTCTGGTTGACTGTCGTAAGATACGAAAATTAATATTCACTGCAAAGAGCAATCAATAGATTCCAAACTTTGCACAAGTAAACGTGAGAAAAGGTCACAGTTACATCTTTAAATGGGCGTTCTGTGTGAAAAACACTAACATCATTAAATAAAGCATTGTATGACGATTTACGCTTTTCAGTGTTTTTTGCATTGGCATACATTCAATATTGAATGTAAAGTTAACTCCTAAACTCCAGAAGTCATTTTCTAAATAATTTTTTCATAGAATAATCCAAAGGATTTGATAAAATTTATGAAAGTACTCAAGTCAAGTCAAGTCTTTTATTCGTATGAAGGCCATTGGCCCATATACAACGATAGAACATACATGCAATAAGTATATAACATACATGGTAAGCGTCTCTTTGAATATCACACATTTGGGGCTTGATACAATACATGGGAGTTTCTAAGTAACTTGATTCTGTCTTAATTCAAAACTCAAACATAAATATTTACATAGATTATTTAATAGTTCTGCAGAAGTAGAAGATACTAATTGATTAAATTTATAGGTTGATGGATTTTCATAGTATAATTTTGGTACATATTTGATTCTCAATTCAACATAACATTCGCAAATCAATATAAAATGGAACTCATCCTCGATTTCTTTTTTGCACATAGGACATAAACGTTTATTGTAATCGATTCCTTGCCATCGTCCTTCATTTACTTTTAATTTGAGAATACCCGCTCTAATCCTTATGAAAATATTTCTATATTTTTTATTAGTTAACAATGTAAGATATTTCTCTGGTACAAGAAGACTTTTATATTGTCTGTACAACTTATATCTTGAACTTTCCTGGATTGTACTATTCCATTTCTGTATATACATATCAATTGCAACTCTTTTAAACATATGGAGAAATGAAGATTCATTGCCGACACCTTGAAATAACCAAACATAACCAAATCCGTATGAAAACAATAGATTACGTACAGATGAAACATAATTATCATAGCCACAATTATCATAATATATCAACATTTCATATCCTTTTTTCGGTATTCTTTGCTGGTACATATTTACAAGTTTAAGCCAGTATTTCATAAAACGACATTGAGCATTTATGTACAGTGGGAACCGTCCACATTCACCATAAACGATTACATTTGGTGTTTGTGGACCAACATTCAAAAATTTCTTACAAGCAATTAAATGTACATGTTCAATCTTTTGAAAGTTAAAACTACCCCACACTTCGGCACCATACAAAAGGATTGGTTGGATTTGGGTATCAAATATCTTGAAGAAAACGGAATAATCAACAGTGTTTAATTTAAACAAATAGTGAATTACTTCTAAAAGTGCCCTTTTCCCCCGAGCTGATAAGTCCAAAATACATTTATTAAACTTACAAGACGAAGAAAACGGTATACCTAGATATCTATATGAGTCAACTGTTAAAATACGCTTTCCTTTATAGAACCATTTTTCATTTTTGGATAAGGGTCCCCCTCTTCTGAAGACAACAATATTAGTTTTCTCTAGATTGACATGTAATCCCCACTTGTCTGCGTACGTTTCTAAAATTGATAACTGTTTTTGAAGGCCCGATATAACATCAGATACTAAGATTACATCATCAGCAAACAATAACAATAATATTTCGAGCATGTCGGGAAATAACTGAACACCAAACTTGCCATGCTTTGCTATTTCGAATGATAGTTCGTTGATAAAAAAGGAAAATAAAAGGGGACTCAATATACAACCCTGTCTTAAACCCATAGGACATTCAAAATAATCAGTTGATATATCATTACTCTTAACACAAGCTTTAACGGAGTTATAGATACTTTTCAGTGCTCGAAGCATCTTACCACTCAAACCACAGTCATATAGGCATTCCCATAATTTATTTCGGTCTATCGAATCGAAGGCCTTGCGGAAATCGACAAAGGCAACATATAATTTCTTTTTTTTCTTCATTAAAGTTTTTTGAATAATAGCATACAGTGTAAAAATATGGTCAGCAGCGGAATAACCGCTTCGAAAACCAGCCTGGGTTTCTGACAGCTTGTCTCTTATATTGGCCCAATTTGTTAATCTAACATTGAGAATACTAGTGTAAACCTTACTTAAGGTGCATAGTAAGGATATACCTCTATAATTATCAGGATTATCCTTATTCCCCTTCTTATGTAGAGGTATGATGATTGCCTTTGACCACTCGTCCGGGAATATAGCATCATTAAACATCCTGTTGAATAATATTATCAGATATGGGGTTATGATGGTCTGAATTCAATTCAATTATTATGTGATCATTTCCTGTCGATTTTCCATTCTTTAAATGGTGTATAGCATCATGGATTTCCTTACTAGTTATGGACGATTCCAAAATATATGTATCAAAATCATCAACGGCTTTTTCATCTTGAACATTGGTATCGCTTTTCTAGGCTGTAAATCTGCGCTATTAAAAACATTCTTAAAATGGTTCAGCCAGTTAAAAGGTTTAATATTAGAACTTCTAATGTCTTTACGTGAAATACTTCTTAACTCTTTCCAAAATCGAGATGAATTATTGATATTATCCCGAAGGATGTTTCTTTTTCTTGTTTGGTAGTCAAATTTTGAGTTTCGACAAACACTTTTGTATTTGTTTCTCACCGTACAGTATGCACGTTTTGTTGCATATGATTTATTTCGTCTAAATCTTCTCAAATACTTCCGTGCTTCTTGCTTCGCATTTTTACATTTATAATCGTAAAATCCATTGTAACGGTTAACAGATCCAGTTTTAAATGTTTTTTTCATACAATGACAGGCCGAAAGAATAGTGTTTACAAACAGTTGTAGACTTTCGTTTACGTTATCCTCAACTCCATGAATCATATCCTGAAATGCTAGGGAAGATTTATTTAGTGAAGTTAAAAACTCTGAGGCCAACTCATCGTTCCACTTATAAATGAAATTATCAGTACACTCGTCCGCATTTTGTATTTGTGGTAAATCAAACACGACATCGTCTCTATCGAAATCGAAAAAAAGAGTCACGGGCATATGTTTTGATTCGACTCTAGAATCTACCTTTAGATCATGATGCAGGTAGAATAAATCACTAGTACCAATGAAGTAATCAACCGAACTACAACCCTGAGGTGATATATAGGTAAACTCGCCGGTATTGTCGCTAGGGGTTCTACCGTTAAAAATATAGAAGTTATGCGAAAAGCATAGCTCGATCAGTTTGCGACCGAATGTGTTTACAAAACTGTCACATGATTGTCTTTCACTAACTGGCACAGATACTTCCTCTGGGAAAGCAGCCTCGTCTAAACCATGATAGTCGAGTGTCTCTGGTGGGTTGTTACCCCCACCTACACGAGCGTTCAGATCTCCACAGATAATGACGTCACATCCATGGTCAGCGTGGTCAATCAGCCATTGGTCGATCTGCTCGATAGCGGTTGTCCCGTCTGCTGCAGCATAAAACGTTGAGCCAATAGGTGGTACATATGTTGCAAACATCAGGACATCTTTATTGTTGCCAACTATACTTTTATCTAATTTGATACAGACAACATTGTCAATATCTATTTTAATATGTTGGCATTTACAAGCTAGAGTGTGTTTAAGTAGAACGACCACTCCGCCGGATAATCTTCCAGCCTTTGCTATTTTATGCGCTTTTGATAAGAACATATCATAAGCTGGGAACTGGGTGATTGACGTTAAATTGTCTATAAATGTTTCCACCAAACAAATGAAATCAAAGTTTTCTATATATTCAATGAAATCTGGAATATCAACCTTTGAAAGAAAACCTTCTATATTCCAGGTTAAAAGTTTAAATTTTGAGTTATAAGTAGAGTGTTGTACACCTGATGATTGCTTTGGGTCGTCGTTCTGGGCCCGGCCGGCTCCCTAGCTCCCATCCATGGGGACGATGCGGTCAGCAGTCGATCTCCCTGCGACAGAGGGTGGCGGGTCTCCAGGTCGGTGTCGCGATTCTGGGGTAGAAGCTCCAACCGATGTGCCAGGTCTAGCTGCATGGGCATATCTGCGCGTCCTGTCTGAACTAGAGTTTTCAGGGTTACCTGGTCTCGTCACCAGATTGCCATTCTTGTAGAATGCAATTAGCCCTTTGCTTCTCATATCCGCAATAGTTTCTCTTTGAAGTTTTGTGAGGTCATTTGCGACACCAATGTTAACATCTTTGAACCTATCTCGATGCTTCAAAACTGCAATTTTGTCATCAGCAAGAGCGAACCGAGCTATAAGAGGGCGCGGTCTCTCCTGGTTAACTTGTTTTCTACCGATTCGGTGCGCACGTACAATGTCTGGTCCCTCCCAATGCTTAGTTTTTACATGATTGTTAAGTAAAGAAACAACAGTATCTTTACATTTATCGAATGATTCGTTTTCTGATTCCGCGAGACCATACAATACAACGTTGTCACGGCGACTGAAGGCTTCGAGTCTATCTATTGCAGCATCCTGTTTGCCAATACGCGAGTCAATATCGTCCACTTTCTGAGTAAGAGCGTCAATGTCACTGTACATGGTTGTCTGCTCATCACTGATTCTTTCTATGTCCGTGCGAATGTCACTTACAGAGGCTTCGAGAGATGCACACGTAGAAGAGAGATTTGAAAGTTTAGTTTTGATGTCACCCATCTCTGCGACCATACTCTGTCTAAATTCTCTGATTTCTGAAAGAATATCTGCTTTTAATTCAGACTTAACGGCATTTAAATCATAGTCACTGCTGGACCAGGATTAGTCTCCACATCATTTGAAAGCAAGATATGTAATGGTATGGCATGGACAGAACTTGCGTACTCAAACATCGAGTTGTTTATGTTCAAGACATAATGTCGACATGCACCAGTGAACACGGGGTAATGAAGTGTGACGTCACCAATCAAAACAAAGTCATATTCACTTGGGATTAAGCGATCAAAGTCCTGAAACTTTTCCGCAATCACATTAGCATTGGTCAAGACAAACATGGACAACAGCAAATGCAAAGTAATCAGTACGGAACAAACTGATAGCCTCAGTGGAGTGTCCGAGGTAGATGTACGTGGTGTGTAGTCACTGTCCGTGAAAACATGGCTCACCTGTCGTGACCCGGGTGGGTGCACAAACTTGCCGATTCTGGCTCTGTACGTCGCTAGATCGATCATCTTGTCAGTGCAAAGTGTACTAGACGCATTTAGCAAACAGTTGTATCAGACGGGAGTGCTTGAAACATATCAGTATTTTATATTTTGTAAAAAAATTGCTCAGCTCATTCACCTGTGCATCAAGCCCTCAAGGGAGGTAATCATCACGTTCAAAACGCGTACACCATTTAATATTCAATATGAAAAACCTGGTAACAACATTATCATACTATTTTTCCTTTGAAATTAACTTGTGCTTTTTCATGTCTGTATTGTAAAAATATGTTTAAATTAAATAAATATTAATCATAACATTCGTCCAAATGCTAATCACATATATCTTTTTATCAACAACATTTTCACTTCAATTTCGTTACATTTGTGTCATGATTTTATGTGATTAACAAACCATGTTCAGTTTCTTACATCGAAAATATTTTAGCCTTGAACATGTACATGTATGTTCTTCATTGCCAGTGACATTATCAAACTTCTTTCTTTAAAGTCTTTGAAGAATGTATTAACATAAATCGTCTTCTTGTTGAGGTTGTTGTATATTCCATATCGTCAATATATAACATATACGAAATTCCTTCAAATTGGAACCTAAACCACACCAGATTCATCTCTTTATTATGGTCGTAAAAGGTTATTCATTTTATCTATCCCAACTGTTTTCTCGCCTATCCTATATCTTGATACCAAACTGTGATGGTGAACCAATCAGACTGAAGGGTACGTCATCAAATGCGTGGGTAGAGGTGATGGACTAAACTTAATCTGATAGTATTACCTTCTGATCAATCTGTAGACTTTGATTCAAATCAATAACCACATACTGAAAAATCTACTGATTATATTGTTATCTCATCTGCATTATTTCAAGAACGTGATGCATTTAATTGTTTTTAAAACATTTTTTAAAATAAAAAATTGGTTACAGTCCAACAGCATCCATGAAAACCAAGGCAAGATAAATGCATAGGTGTACATACATAAAATCTTCATTGGCTGCAAAAGTTTGAATGAGTGCACAACTTAATTTACTTGTTCGATTGTCTGAATTGTCTTCATCTAAAACCCCAACTTATGTAATATCAAGTTTAACACCTTTGTTCAGGGATTCCTTAATTTGTTAATTTCTTATACATTAGTAAATTATTGTTGCAATTTGATGGAGGCATCTTATCTTTAAATGATTTACATAGCTTATAATTGTTTGCGATTCCTCTCCTGCACAGCGCAAACCAGTGTTGGTATGGTGTTAAAGTGACTAATAATGACAGTGTGGCCATTCACAGAGGAAATGAAGAGTCTAGACTCCAGAAATTGAATCAACTTCAATGAACTTAACCTTATATTGTTAAATCTTTGATCGTTTGAGTATGAAATTATGAAGGAACTGGTCACTGATGCTAGTTAGTAACTTCCGCTGTGTTGTTTAGTATTAATGCTACTATCTCTTTGAACTGGCCAATATGAATGAAACCGCATCAACAACAGAAACACTTTTTCACAAGGTTTTTCAGTTTTCATGCGCTTTTGCAAAATAATCACAACTTTATTAACGTATTTTCTTTGAACTACAGATACACTTATAAATGAAATTTGTATTCTGCACTGTAAATTTTTTAAAAAGAATAATTTGTACCAAATAAAACTCATTTTTAGTATCCTTTAGATGAATCTTCAAATGATGTTACCATTGAATTGGATCTATCTGTATCAAGTGGTGAAAGAAGGACCTGCTCTGTGCTATCTTTTGTTCAAATGGATCATCATGTGCAATCCCTCATTACCTTTCAAGTGAACTTGTAACAGACAATTGACGTCAACAACAGACATTCCCCTTGAAATAGTTAAATTGTAATCAATCAAGATGAATGAGTGGTTGAGTTATTGTTTAACGCCGCTTGGGCAATATTTCAGCCATAAGCGGCGTCAATCAAGGTGAAATCATCTCCTTTCTGATATAAGTTATTGACGCCTTTTAATTGTTCGCGAAATGAGCGTCATTTTTTCTTCACGTGGACCATATAAAGTCAACAGAACCCACGGGAATCCAAGATAAAAATATGAAAAACGGAGAGACTTTGATTCGATATGCTTGAGTGCAAAGTAACATGTAAATGACGTCAATATCACAAATGATATTGTAGACGTGAATCAACAATTTGATCGCACACAGAGCAAAGGGTAATTCTATGAAATTTTGTTTCGTAAATCAGTTCCACCAACTGATAGCTAGCCGTTCTGTGGCTGATACATTCACCATTACACTTTTGTATCGAGAAGTACGATAGGCCTATGGCAGGTGTGTGTATCCTTTTGATTCAATCAATAGTCTTGTATCCTTCCTTAATGAGAGAGCAATTCCAATAAGCATTCGCAGATATTCTATCAATCCATCAAATTCTATTGGTTCATAAATATATATAAATACAGAAGTGTTATTTACACGTAAAAGGAGAATGCTAGATGACGGAACGAAAGCCGACAAGCCTAAGTTAAGTTGGTTATAAATCATACGTTCTGAGGCGAGGGACGGTAAAGATTTGATAGAGATGATGATCTGTGGTAATTGCATGTCAGTGAGAAGACTAATAGTAAAACCCAAATTGTAACACGACACTGTCGGTTTTAAACTAAATTTGTGGGTTTTTAATGACAAGGAATCGAGGAAATTTTACAAAATTTATCTCCTAAACAACTAAAAACTTTAGCTTAAAATGTATTATTTTAAAGAATAAAAAGTTCTTTACATGTATCTAAAATAAATGACTTGTATATTGTGATTAAAAAGTCAACATAGTTGATGTTAAAATAATAATGATAATGTAAAGAGTCCGTCATTGAGATCGAAGAATTATGAACAGTTCACAACACATATCATATAACGTTTCCCTAATTTTTTCTGTCCTCTCCTTTCATTATATATTTTTCTCGAAAATTATATTTTGTATATAGGGCCTATATCATTATCTTTTTTCGCGTAATCAAGTTCTAAGAAATAAATAAGCTGTTTATTTTTATCCTCAATAAAGAAGGAAAACCGGAAGGCGAATTTACGGACCTGTTTTTGAAATTCTTTCTCTAAGAACTTGAGTTTAAAAGCTAGTGCCAAAAACCTCAGGCTTTATAAATCTTATACAGGATACAAGGTTAAGACTTTTTAGACTTTTTAAAAAGACTTTGAAATAGTTGCGTCGCGTTTTTGGTTCTTGCTGCAGGCAAGTGTCAAGGCGTCCCTTGAGAATTATGGGATTATCCTTATAAAGTTGCATAAGAAAGGTTAAACATGATTTTAGTAGTCCTGATTCAGTATAAAACTATAAAAACATCAGACCTCTTATTTAGAAAACAACGGTGTACAGATAACATAATTGCATAAACTTAAGAAATATCAATATTATTCTTTATATGATTAATTGAAAAAAAATTAACACCTAAATCATAATCTGATTGACCTCGTTTCTACAATATCAGTTTCTGCAAACATACATCATATTTGAATTCTTTAGATAAAAATTCCATTAACTTATGTTTCAGTAGATAAACATTAATTAACGGTCAGCATTTCAAAAAGTTTTGCTAATGCAAATCGTGTGGTCCAAAAAGTATACTGTTTAAGGATACTATATACTAGCATACATTTGACCATTACTTTTGACAACAATGTTTGATGATTAATTGTAATTTCGGTGATGCCAGATGTTTAAAAGAAATCCGATCCGATCAATGACATAGAAATCATAAGACGTTTCTATTTAGTTTCAAAAGACGAGACGATCCTACTGCATCACTCACGTGGACTCTCATATGTATGGAACTCAAAACAATGTTAACAACTTGAATTATAACAAATTGCTAAAACTATTGTAAAGGCAGCGTCTTATTTCATTATTTTGTAATAATCGACTGTCGCATTGATTGTATGAAAGAAAAGTCTTTCTTATAATAATCTGAAATGATACATATTCAGGGGGAAATATATATAAAAAAATATAAAACACTACATTGTACATAATCAAGAAACAATCATGATGAAATCTTTGTCCAATTTTAAGTTTTAAGACCTGTATATAAATATTTTCAGACTTACACGTTAAAACCACCTCTTTTGAACGATGGTGATCACCAATTGTTTGTATGGATTTGATATTTCCTGAAATAACGTCCACTAAATTACAAAGATGCTCGAATCAATAATAAATATGAAATTCGGACAGCCATGCTAGACTTCTGATGTCATTTTTATTTCATTGCTATTAAAGTGCACATCCGGACTTCAGGTTGACTCCTGTCTTTTAAGTTACATTTACATGTATGTGTCTTTTTTATTATGGACAAATAAATTATTTGTATGTCTATAAATCTTGCATAGACTTCAAAATTTCTTTTGTTATCGCCGATGATCCCATGAAAATTGACGCTGGCGTCCATCTCTAAATGAGTATTTTCTTTTACGCATAATATGAAATGTGAGATGCAATTGTTAATTTCGCAACTATAACCAAGCTGGAATATATCACCATATCCTTTTCTATTCACATAATTTCGAACTCTTATGCGTCGGTGAGACCAAATACAGTTTTTTTCTCAATCTGCAGAAAAGGGTCAGATGCCTCATGAACCTTATAATATTCTATTTTTTCATACAAACATTGAAATAAAGAGCAAAAAAATTTTGCTCCCCCCCCCCCCCCTCCCCCGCTTGCTACAGGCCTGCAAGTCGAAGGGTTTGCTAACATGTAATTTCTATTGTGAAACAGTTCTATCAGTGGTCATTATCCACGAGCCGAGTGCAGCAACAACATTTCTCATCTTTATTTGTAACACGAGAAATGCTATCTTTTCAGAAGTAAAGGGTTAATTGAATTTTATTTTCATCCGTGCATTCGAGATATCAGCTTGGAAACAGGAACATTCCCTATCAAGTTTTAATTTTGCCACGCTTTTACTACATTTCCTCCAAAGGAAACTTCAGTTCGTCTAATGCATCTCATTTTCATTTCTACACGAAAATCTAATTGAAAATAGTTTTTCTAAAGGAAATACGACTGTTATGTAACTAATCAAAATTAAAGTCAATCACGTTATATAGTGATTCGTTTTACACTAATACGAAAAACACGGAAGACGGCCTGAAATGAATATTTTACAACCGCTTCACGAGATTAACATGAACGTTTCCAGTACCCATACTGTCAAATTAATTGTATTTCTGATCGCAACAAGATTACAAT
Organism: Phorcus lineatus; assembly: GCA_921293015.1. Lineage (NCBI taxonomy): Eukaryota > Metazoa > Mollusca > Gastropoda > Trochida > Trochidae > Phorcus > Phorcus lineatus. Next base: position 43,151,669 of record OV121082.1, read on the forward strand.
GACTTGAAAAAGAATATCACATTATCCTGATTTTGAAGAAAACTTCAAGAAGAGTTCATGACATGACCCAACCTCAAGACGACTGATAGTTCGACGCCTAAACGCGAGAGCACTGTGAGGAGTTGAAGGACTACATTTAGAGTTACCTCCCATTGTAAATATGGCTGCTCCCACGTGTTGTGGAAGATAAAGATTTGTTTACACGACATTGGCAGTGTGAACATGTAAGTGATCAAGCCTAAAAAGATTTTCTTGCAATCATGTGGTATAAATAGGTATCTGGGGATTAATGAAATATATTTCGGAGGCAACAAACAGATGATTATTAAAGTCAAACTGTGCTTTAAATCTGGTTGAATAAACGAGAGGTTTTGTTCTGTTGTTAAAGTGATTTTAAAACTTGTAATAAACCTACTGCTATCAGTTTGCAAGACCTGCAGAATTATCAAAAGTTGTCAATCAAATGTATTCTGACAGTACGATTAGTTTTTACTTGTGTCATCAAACAGTCATCGCAAATACACCAAACTTTATATTATCTGATCTTGACCCATGAGAATTCTTCCGAATCATATTTGAATGTTATTACATTGAATTGTTGCTGTTATTGACTGATTTGTATTATTCTATTTACTATTTTGTTTTATACAAGACATAAGGTCCATTGTCAAAATGGAAGGAGAAGATCCTAAGAAGAAACACCGAGTCCGACAAGCAGGTCGTAAGGCAGAGAAGAAGAAAGCTAAAAACAAACATGAGCAAGAACTGTCTGCAAAGCAAAGAAATCCTAAAGCTTTTTCAATTCAGTCCGTAAACAAGACTGCAAAACGAGTGCAAAGGTAATTAAGCCTACTTCAAGAATTTATTGTAAGAAATGTGAAGGAAGATGCCAAAAACTTATTAAAATTTACTTTTGTTTCTCAACCATTCCATGACATGCTCACTACAATTATCATATTTGTTTGCAATATCAATACCAATGATGTGTTAATTTGTAAACATGTAATGATATATCATGCATTGGACAAAATTTAACCCTTGCCTTGTTTTTAGGGGCATTATTTTTCTTTAGAAACTTTACATCTTTATGTCAAATTATTTTGATTCTTAAGAAATAAAATATTAAGATATGGTTGATAAAATATCTTTCAGAACTCTTGACCACAAGACAAAGAAGCACCACATCCCGTTGGTGGACCGGACCCCTGAAGAACCCCCACCTGTAGTGGTCGCCATTGTAGGTCCTCCTAAAGTAGGCAAGTCAACTCTGCTGCAGTGTCTCGTCAAGAACTATGCTAAACAGAAGCTGTCTCAGGTCTCGGGACCCGTCACAGTGGTGTCAGGTGAGGAGCACAAAAAAGATTTCGATTCATTAGTGTATTGTATAACATTGGATCATTCTGAATGTAAATTTTGCTTCATTTATGTGGGCAACTTACTATTTGATTCATAGATGTCAACATCTAGACAATTTATTGTGCAGTCAAAGGTCATATGGAAGAGCTATTACAGAAAATGGATCACAGAAATCATATATTTAAAAGACAGTAAGCAAAGCAGTAAAAAAAATAAATGTTTTTAGAATTGCATGTTTACTGACTGTTATGTTGCATGTGTCTAGTATAATGTCTTGTTTACTTTATTCAGGCAAGGATCGACGACTGACACTTATCGAATGTAACAATGATATCAACAGCATGATAGATGTTGCCAAGGTGGCAGATCTCGTGAGTTTGATTTCCAAAATTAGATAATTCTGTGTAGTGTCTTTTAAATCTAAAATGCTCAAGTTTATATTAATTTTCCAATTGTATAAGAGAACATTCCTATGTTTATTGTTGGTAAATAAGTGATATATAAAATGGTACAATTATGAAATGAACAATTTCTTTGAGTAATAAAGGTGATACTTTGATGTGGTTACTTTAAAGCACAGCATGAATCATGAAAATCCAATATTTCTTGAATATAAAATTCATAACTATAGTGGATAAGTTGTCATCAGCTGGTTATTCATAAGCCATATGAAAAAATCCTGTAGAAATAAATAGAGGATTAAGGAGTTTAGTGTACAGATATAACTGGATGGATTGGATGCTTCATTTATGTATAAGTTTAGTAATGATTAAGTATTGATGAGAGATGTTTCTTGACAGGTGCTCCTCCTGGTTGATGCCAGTTTTGGGTTTGAGATGGAGACGTTTGAGTTCCTCAACATCTGTCAGGTCCACGGCTTCCCGCGTATCATGGGCGTCCTCACTCACCTGGACATGTTCAAGGATAACAAGAAGATTAGGAAAACTAAGAAGAGGATGAAACATCGTTTCTGGACGGAAATATATCAGGGTGCAAAGCTATTTTATCTTTCCGGCACAATAAATGGAGAGTATCAACGGACAGAGGTTCACAATCTGTGTCGGTTCATCTCGGTGATGAAGTTCAGACCACTTCAGTGGAGGATAACACATCCTTATGTCCTGGCTGACAGGTAAGCTATCTCATATTGAAATGTTGGTCTTTTAATTCATTCTATTGTTCTCAATCTCATTTGTGATTCATTTGTGATATAGGGATAATCACTGAAACATTGTCATATTTGGCAAACAAGGGTAAATATAGGGACCTTGAATGAAATAATGGTTGCCTAACAAAAGTGACAAATGCACATATGAAAAATATTACACCAGACATGTTTATCTTAAAGGTGATGGATTATGATTTTCTTCACAGAATGGAGGATATAACAAACCCGGAAAACGTCCGCCAGAACTCCAAGTGTGACCGAAATGTGTGTCTGTACGGCTATGTGAGAGGTACCCACATGAAGAACAGGCAGATGGTCCACATAGCAGGTAGCAGCCATACTCATTCATAGCACAATTATATGTTATTGGTACATAGATCGTGAAGGGGCAATTCTATTCAGTCATCTTCTCATTATGTCTCAATCTTATAGAGCTAAAAACACTGCATTAAAGACACTGTGTTATAGTGAAACTAGATAAAAGCAAGAAGAATAGAATGTATTTCAATCCATACTACTACCAATGACAGCTTTGTTGTGAAAACAATTATAAGCATTACATTTGCAACCAAATTCTCTCTGAAGTGAGTTCTGATGAATGCTGTATGTAGTGTTCAAGACAATGAAAGTGAAACCCACTACATTTTATTAGAATGTATTTTCATTGTGTATCTTCATCAGACATAACTATGATGTTATTGTTATTTATCATCCAAAACTCTGCTCCACAGGAGATATCTTTTTGGCAGTAGATTTTGAACAATGCCCCTTTGACATCAAGTATATGACATCACAGTTGTTTTACATCATCAAGTAATGACATCACAATGCTATGACGTCATAAACACTACGACGTCACAATGCTATGACATCACCGCACTTGGAGTCTTAGGACAGCAGGGTGTTCAGTAATGTTCATTTGTCAATCAAATGTAATGAAAAATGATTTTGGATGATAAATAGAATCTCACCCTCATGTCTTCTGATATCAAATATATCAACACTCGTTGATAAAAGTTAAATATCCTCGGCAAGCCTCGGATATTTGTAACTTTTATCAACTTGTGTTGATATATTTGATATCAGAAGACACTTGGGTGAGATTCTCTATGTATGTTCTTCTTACACAATCATTTAAGTTATTTGTAATTGTTTTTTCTTTTTTTGATAAAGACTTACCATGCTAACTATTTATAGTTAAATTTGCTTTGAAGTAATAGTAACTGTTTTCTCAGGATGTGGAGATTTCCGCATCAACAACATGCAATTCTTGAGTGACCCCTGCCCGACCCCGAGTCGTGAGAAGAGACGGTCTCTGAACGAGAAGGAGCGCTGTATCTATGCCCCCATGTCTGGTGTGGGGGGCATTGTGTATGACAAGGATGCTGTGTACATTGACCTTGGGGGCAGTCATTCTCATAAACAAGAGGTGTGGATCTTTAATCAAAGGCCATTTCCACTGTTAAATCTTCCATTTAATACTTTCAGGTTCTTAACAATGTCGATTTATTATTCTGTTTGGGTACTATAAGCCCAAGCACATATCAGGATTATTATTCCTAAATTGAAAGGGATATTGATAATAATATGTTTTATCTTATGCATTATGATCATGTGTGTTCTGGAAGATGCCAGGCTTTCTGAAGTAATGATTAGCTTATAAGGGAACCATGTTCCAATATGTATATGATCTAAAAAAAATTTCAAGGTGAAAAATCTAGGAATTCTGAAATAATGATTGGCTTACAAAGGAATCGTATTCCAACAAATGTAACAATCAAGCATGTTTCTAGGAGAAGAAGAAGCCAGGCAACGAGCTGGTGACCCAACTGATAGAGATGATCAACCCGATCGACAAGAAAATGACATCGAGTGAGCTGAGCGTGTTCTCCAACACGGCACCAATCAGATCGGCCGACGCAGCGGAGGGGAGTGATGATGAGGAGAGTATGGATGAGGAGGCAGGGAACGTGGATATGTGAGTACTTCACCTCTGTTGGTGTATCGGGTATCATAACTCACTGATTCGAAAACATTTTCTTGCCAGGCTTCCTAAAAACACTATGGTTTTCTTAATTTCTTAATCCACCTTGCTTAGCTTATGAAAATTTTGAAAAATTGAAACTAAGGGTTAACCTTTACAAAAGTTGCATTCTGAGCTGAATCCTAGGTAATGAGGTAAGATAAATATTTCCTTTGGATTTAAGCTAAATTTGTGGGTGTTGAATTACAGTGAAATTACAGTTTTAGATATTTTGAATAAAGATATTTGAATTTTTAAGTGATGTTTTTTTGTTGAAAGGTTGCCTAATGAAAGAGAGGAGGAGGGAGAGGACGGGAGGACCAGGAGACGAGCTGTCTTCAGTGATGAGGAGGGGGAGAATGAGGAAGATGAGGAGGAAGAAGATGATGAAGAGGAGGATGTCAGTGAAGATGAAGAAGTAAGATTGAATTAGGAGAATTAGTGGAAGGGTGATATAGGAATTTAAACCAATTTCCTTCAGCCGATACTGGCAGGTTTCACCACAATGGTGTGGCGGGTTTTCTCCCTGCAATAATACTAGCAGCCGCGATATAAGTGAAATACTCTTCAAAGCGGCGTTAAACCCCATATCACCTCACCACACCTCACCAATCTCCTTAAAATCAGTGGAAAATGTTTATCATACCTTGCTAAAATTTAATCTTCATACTTCTCCATAAAAAAAACATAAAAAGAATCAAGATGGTCGTTTACTGGCAACTAACTCGCGGTATTTTATATAATTCTTAGCATTTTGAAGGTAAATTCTAAAATAGGAACAGTGTAGTTGTTGAGGATGTGTTTATCCTAATAACTGGTTGGAAATATGACAATGAAATATGTTGAAGTTGATGGAAGTTAAAACTGGTGCCATATGCTTTTGAGAATTTTAGAAATTTAGTCATTTTCATGAAGTATTATGTTAACAATTTAAATAGCTATTTCCCCTATGGCATAAGTTTAGGGGTTTATTTGTCATGATGAATAACACTAAAAAAATTCATTTGTTGAATTAACACTCGTTTCATTCAAATATATTGTTTTATTAAAGATAAAAAAGATGTAAAAATTCTATAAATTTCAGAAAACTTTTAATATCTATGTATTATCAAGTAACATTAATCATGGTACAGAGATCAGAGAGAAGCAATTATCAGCCTCAAGTAGACAACATCTGCTTTCTGATTATCTTCAGATAAGTGTGAAGAGGAATCTGAAGTCAGACAAGAATATGGAGAAGACAGACAGCAGATCCAACAAACCCTTAGCATTTGCTGACAGTGATGATGAGCTTGAAAAGGATGATGTTCAGCTCTTCAGGTCCTCACAGAGTTATCAGAGGACAAAGATGCAGAAGAAAAAGTCAAAAGAAGAAAACACTATCAAGAAAGAAAAAGATGACACATGGCTTGAATTCAATGTTGAAAGTGATGATGATGTTGATGTGAAAACAGGTGATTTGAAAGATGAGAAAGGATTGGATAAAAGTGACAATAGTGATGATAGTGACGTTGATGAAGATGAAGATGATGAAGGTAGTTCTGAGAATAACAGTGAAAGTGATGAAGATAGTGAATCTGAACTAAGTGATCTTGAAAGTGAAAATGATAACAGAAAAACCAATAGCAAAAAGACAGTACAAAATAAGAAAAACAGTAATAAACAGACTCCTGTTATAAAAACAAAACTCTCAAAGGATGAAGAAAATTTATCAAAACAGAAGCAAAGCTCTATAGGGAAAGTGCAATCTTTAGAAAAAAGGACAAAATCAGATAAGTCCATAAGTGAATCTAGTAAAAAGTCAAACAAGAAATCTTTAGAGTTTCTTGAACCAGAGTTTGAGAGCATTGAAGCAGCATCATCAGATGAAGATGATGATGAAGGTGATGATGATGAATCTGAAAACAATTCTTCAATTGATGAAGATTCAGATGAAGAGATGAAGTTATTGGAAATGATGAAGAAAAAGACCTCTGAAAGGAAGACAAAAGAAATCAGTGATGATGATAGTGAGGAAGAAACATCTGATGAAGAAAGTGAGGACGAAGCGTCCGATGAAGAGAAAGAAGATGATTTGGAATCTGAAGGAGAAGAGGGTAAGATTTTCAATGAACTAAGGTCTACAAACTGCCATTGCTGCATATTGAAAGGAGGTTCAGTCCTGTAATCATTCATTATCTTTTGATAAGTCTCAAATGGCCAAATACGAAGAATACATACATGAAGACTGAAAGTTCACCGCCTAACTTTAATGATCACATTCAGAAGTAATCAGTTAAACCAATTATCTGTAATTAAGGTGTAATCATTACCTTATTATAATATTGAAATAAAAACACACAGAGTCCAAACTTTTCACTTAGTTACTATTGATCCTGATGTTGTATGATTTGACAGGTCTGCAGTGGAAGTCACAGCTAGCAGTGAAGGCTTCAGAAGCATTTAGAAGACGTCAGCAACAGAAAGTCAACTACCAGAAGCTTATTTACGACAATGGTAATCCGTCATTTTCAGCAAACCTTATCTTGATGAGACGTTGATATTGATTTGTTCATGTGAAAAAATCATTACATTGAGGTGTTTACTGACACCCAAAAACTTTTAGGCAAAATGTAAGTTTCTCCCTCCCCTTTTTCAAAGCTTAATGAAGAAAAATTAGTTCACTCCCCTTTTGAAAATTCCTCAATCTGTCAATACTGAATATTGAAAAATTATCAAAAAGTGGCACGCTTGTCTCAGGGAACTTAAAAGAAGTCTCAAATGAACCCACAGCCCTGTTGATTAATGTGATTATGAATCCCTTCTCCAGTGAAGTCTTCGATGTTAGTTGATACAGTAAGCATACTGTTTTCTAACAGATCCCGAGGATGATGCTGAAGCAGAGGATGAGGAGGAAGATGAGGTGGGCGGTCTCTTCAAGATCCTCAACAAGAAGAAGAACAAGCATCAGCCCAGCATGTCAAGTAATGGACTCGACTGTTCCCGCTTTACACAGGGGACGCTGCATGACTGGGATATAGAAGAGGTGAGAGGGTGCAAAGGGATGTTGATATTTAGGTCAAGTTGGTACTGTTGCTTTTCTGAATTAAGCTGTCATTGCTACTTTTGTACAGGGGTGGCAATTTCAGCTAAACAGCTGATGTCAGCTGTTATGGATATATCCTAACTGTTGTTTTATTCATGAAATATCACCTCGAAACCATAGTTCAATGCATTTCAGCTCTTCTTTTACAATTCCATTTCCATCCCCGTCTGTATTGTGATTGAGTGTAATCCATATGTATATTGCTTTTTTCTCATGCCATCAAGAGGTAACATCTCATCAATAATGACTAGTCAATGATTTTCAAATTATTAAAAAAGTTCAGCCAATTCTTCATGAAGAAGGAATTTTGCATGTTATATAATCTTGATGTCTGCAGGTGCGTGCGTTGATTCGAGACTGTTTTGTGACGGGCAAGTGGGACAAGAGTGAAGATGCTGCAGCCAGATTACAGGAGGATGGTAAGACTTCTATTTTATATTCCAAGATTTACATTTCAATATTGACTTATTCGTGTTCTCATTTTGAACCAGCAAACCTGATTTGACATTGTTCTTTTTTTAAGTGGTAGATTTGGGAATTTTGAAAGTAGGATTGCCTACTGCAATATCTGGGGTCCCTCCTTTGATAAGTGAACCCCCAGAGAAATTTTTATTCTGAAAAACTTGGCCATAACCTTTGATTTGTGATGAGTCTTTTATGATTGACATGTTTTCCGTATGTGATAACACCTTCCCAAAGTCATTGTTTGCCCTTATGAAGTTAATTATGCCCTTACTATGTTTATATCTTTGGATATCAGTGTTTGATAAGAAAGATCTTGTTTCATTTTAAACAAAGGTTTGTTGCTATCTTTTAGATGAGCTTTATGGAGACTTTGAGGATTTGGAGACAGGAGAAGTGCACAAGGGAGATAACCTTGATGATGAAGATGCTGATATGAAAGAAGAGGATGGTGAAGAAAAGAAAGGTAAATCTTAACTTACTGTAGATAAGATATAGTCGGAAAATTTAAGATTCACAATTTCACGGCAAAAAAAGGGAGATAGATAGGATTGCTTTAATTAAGTCACCATTGTAAAGCTTGAGGTCTCTGCCTATACAACTTCAGTTGTTTCTTTTAGCTCATAACAATCCTTGATGAATATATATGCATTTCCTTAGTAGAAAGTGTTTATATAGTTCACTTTGGAAAATAGAGATCTTTTATGATTTTCTCTCCATCAGATGAAGAAGAGCCAAGGCGGAAGTTGAAAGCAGAGATGACAGCGGCAGAGAGACGAGCAGAGAAGAAGCGCAAGTTGAAGGAGACGTTTAACGAGGAGTACGACATGAAGGGAGATGAGGAGTTCTACGACTCCTGGAAAGATGAGCTCAAGAAACAGGCCGAGGTGGGAATGTTTGCTTTCCTGTTCACAGTGACAGTTAAATTATGGCACTTATGTTGTTTTGTAAATTTTGGGCACTTCTACTTGAACTTGGAAGTTTATTATTATCATTTGTTAAAAATACTTAAATCAGAAATATGAATTGTCATTCAAACCCAGCTGTGGAACAAGATAGAGACACTTGGGAAATTTATATCTTATGCCAGAAGAAATACATGAGCTCTATATTGGACATAAGCATTTGATATATCTGCTTAATCAGCAAATCTTGTAATAATTCAGATTTAATGTATTAAGTTCTCAATAGGTAATTATTTCAGTGAAAAATGTAATTTTTACAGCAGAAGATAGTTATCAATGTCATAATTGTTGTTCCTAAAGATAGTGAATCAGCACCTTCTTTTCCAACCAAATTATGATGATGTAAGGCAAATTAACATATCTCACCTTCTCTACAGTCTGCACTTGTACTGGTTAATCAATGATCTGATCTGAAATAAGCAGACTTGTCTTCACAGTTTTGAAAGCCAGAAGCCTTGTTATCTAATTTCCAATTCAATTCTGTGTACACCAGATGAACCGAGGAGAGTTTGATGGCTTGGGAGATGAGCAGAGAGTCCAGTTCGAGGGGTTCCGCCCCGGCATGTATGTCAGAGTTGAAGTGTCTGACATGCCATGTGAATTTGTCGAGAATTTTGATCCCACATATCCCATCATCCTCGGTGGACTGCAGAATGTGGAGGTCAATGTTGGATATGTACAGGTCAGTATTAGTCAGTGTTGGAATCTATTCTTATTACTCAGAAATAAATTATTCAGATAGTTATGATATTTGAGTCCAGAGGAGGGCGGATTCGAGTTCAATTACTCGATTATGACCTGAATAATGGTTTTTCCAAATACCGAAAGAATACAAAGAAATAAAAAAAATATGGAGTTGAGAAATAAATATTAACTGAACAAAATTTTGAAATTGCATTTTGTAGAGAAAACCTAATATTGATAAGCTTGGATTGTCCAATTAAAGAAAATATGATCCAATTCCTACAGGCAAGACTAAAGAAGCACAGATGGTACAAGAAGATCCTGAAGACGAGGAACCCTCTGATAGTGTCCCTGGGCTGGAGGAGGTTCCAGACTCTACCTCTGTATTCCATACAGGACCACAACTATAGGAACCGACTCTTGAAGTACACCCCTGAACACCTCCACTGTAATGCCTCCTTCTGGGGTAAATGCTTTACATCTTATAAAATAAAAATCAAAGAATTCATTATCATCATTATTCAGCTTCAGGTCTTATATCTATAAATTGGTCAATTTATCTGAGGTAAAGAACTGTTCTACAGATACTAAGGTTTGAGGGCACTGAAGATTTCTTAATTCAAAGCTTTAGCTACCATTGGTATCTATTTTTATCCGACACTTGTTGAGTTCATAAAGGCATAGTTACACTGCCTCCATGCCTTGTTCAGAAATATTTGATTTCATGTTATAACTGAAAGTCTCTTAACAGGATTAACACTTCCACTCTTTGATAGGCAAGTACTGAACATTTTGAGTGACTCATTTAAGGAACTCCAAGTCTTTTTAAAAGGAATCATCTTGGTGTAACCTGCTGAAGGTAGTAATCTCAGAATTATCTTGCGCCGCAAGTAAAAGGTGAAATCTCAAGTTGAGTTACCTCACCTTACTTTTGTCTTGCTTTGCTTTGCCTAATCAAAGTATTTGAAGGTTTGTGTATTAAAATAGTCAAATTATGGTCTTGTCTCTTAGTGGACCGTGTCAGTTCTATCCGTCAACATTCCACCTCATTGTGTTATCCTTCAGGTCCTATCACACCACAAGGAACTGGGTTGCTGGCCGTTGAAAGTGTATCTGAAGTCACGGTATGTTGGGCCTCAAACTTTATTTCAATGATTTTAAGGCATAAGACTTAACATTCTGCACAATTAGAGAATATATCCGTAAATCCCCTGATTGTCTTCATAGCAGTTTCCTCACACCTTTGAATAACCAACCAATGAAATTACTTTAAATCAGGTGATAGAAGCAGTGACTTAATCAGAGTACTGAGGATCATGAACATGCTATGAAACTATGATAAACCAGTTGGTAGTGATACAAGGCAAATCCTAAGAAGAGTGGTAGATAATAATACCAATACTTTCGTCATTTCTTTATTCTGATTGGCTTGTTACATAAATTTCTTCATGTTGAATGGAAATGATAAATAAATGTCTATAAATGATACACTGTAGATCCTAAGCTAGATTTGTTGGTTTTGATTGACAATGAATCCAGGAAATTTTACAAATGCAACTGTTTGTCTTATAAAAGTAACCTGTGGGGCAGGATGAAAATTTGTTGTTATGTGAAAGTGTCAAAGTATAATATCCAGCAATAATCAAATATTTGTCAACACTTAGAAGACAAATATCAAAATTTTCATGGACCAGCTTATTATCATGTTGTCAGTGGTTACCTCTCTCAAATTAATGCATGTCACTCATTGTAGCAGTGTAATATCATGTAGGAATGTAATTGATCTGCATTTTTCTTTCAGTCCAAATTCCGTATCGCTGCCACTGGTGTGGTTCTAGAACTAGACAAGTCAATGCAGATAATGAAGAAATTGAAGCTCACAGGGACTCCATCCAAAATATTCAGGAAGACCGCCTTCATAGAGGTAAATATTGTGTAGTCTTTTCGGTTTTTTTAAATTACCAAAAAATTAATTTGAGATTATTCTCCACTTTTAATGATAATAAATTGTATTTTTCCATCAAAATGCAAAAACCCATTCATGGTGGATGTTGTTCTAAATTCATATTTTTTATATTTTGTATTCAGTGTTCAAAGTGTTTTGTCAATGTAGTTAGTGTGAAATGTTTGTCTAAAGTTTATATTGATTATCAAGCAATCAAATAATTAAGTTTATCACATATGTTACAGGGAATGTTCAACTCTCAGCTAGAGGTGGCCAAGTTTGAGGGGGCCAGCATCAGGACTGTGAGTGGTATCCGGGGACAGATTAAGAAGGCTCTCAAAACACCACCGGGGGCTTTAAGAGCTACCTTCGAGGATAAGATTCTACTTAGTGGTAAGCAGAGTAAATCTGTTCTTAGCAGGGGGTAATGTTGTATTTTGGATAATTCCCTCTTAGAGGAGCACCATGTTCAATAAATAATCATTCATCCCTATGTCTTTTGATAGTTCCCGAGTAAGAAACAAATTATTTTAATAGTACTCTTTAAGTGCAAGGCATCATTCTATGAAGCTATCATAGTGAATAACCAGCATAAGTTTGTATGGGAATTCTTTTTTTGTAGCAATATATTTAAGTAGTATTTTTGTCTGTCAGATCTAATTTGACTTCATGCTGCTGCCTGAAGTCTTTTCTTATGTTATATTTCCTTTGAAGTGTATGTTTCATCATCCAAATTCCAAAATACTCCTTTTCCAGGAACATTTTTATTTTGGAAAATTACTGAAAGCCCTGATTCAGTTAATGGAGCATCATATTATTGCCTCTTTTCACAATCTTGTTGTACCCTTCCAGACATTGTATTTGTGCGGACGTGGTACCAGGTAGAAGTTCCCAAGTTCTACAACCCTGTCACATCCTTGCTCATGCCCAAGTCAGACAAGACCAAATGGCAGGGCATGAAAACTGTTGGCCAGCTTCGATTTGAGAAAGGGTTGTCAGCGCCACAAAAACAAGATTCCAGATATACAGTGAGTCCATGTAGTGATCAATTGATTAAATTCAAGTTCGCACTGAGGATGTATCTCAGGTCGAATCAATGTTTCAAATACCACCGTGTCATACTAGAGGATGTTAGATGGGAGTTGCTGCTTTATGCTTGTCACTCAGCATTAAGAGGATTGAGTAACTCTTGAAGTTGTACTGCACTGTTGCTGCCTGGTGCCAAGACACACAAAGTCCACTGTAAATTTGAATGCAAATTCAAATATTTTTGCCCTTGGGTCATTAATTGCACTGAAAGATTCATCGTAATTATCATATTTATATAAATTATACAGGATAATGTTTAATTAGAGCTAAAGACTGCATGAACTGTTTGAATAAATTAACAGAGTGGCAAAAAGATCTATGGGTTTGAATTAACTGTATGACATAAAATTCAAATATTTCTTTCTAATATTAATGTAATGTTCTAAGACTGTATGATACTAGATCAAACAGCAGATAACAAGACAAAGGGGTCATGAAGAATTGATTTTGAATAAATGAGCATGTTAATTGACATGTTCAATGAGCCTCTTATGTATTTATTCAGAGGATGACTGAGTCTAACTGAGAATATTTTTGTTGCACAGAAAGTAGATCGGTTGCCGAAGCGATTCAAGCCACTGATGATCCCAAAGGAGTTACAGAGAAATCTCCCCTTCAAGGACACCCCCAAGGAGCTGCTCAGTGTCCCCGACCCAGTGAAACGTGTCTCAGTTATCAGGGAACCCAGGGAGGCTAAGGTAATTGGATTGAATTAGTTTATTTTCAATTTTTACTTACATTTTGTTATTATCCTTCGGATAACTTTGTCACAATTTAATTGGACAAACACCGCTTATGCCCAAGAGGCACTGATTGGTTAAGGCATACAAATTGGTGCAGGCGGATTTCCCAGGGTGTACCAGCAAACACTCCCTCAAGATGAGACATGATTTGAGCCCAAGGGTGTTTTCAAATTACCTTGACCTAAGATGTAATGCAGAAGTTAAACATCTGCTCAACTAGCAATTTCAGAATCAAGTTTTACAATAGGGAGATATCCATGTATGAACATTTTTTATTGTGTTTGCACCATAAGGTTATTTTCATGAAACTTTGAGTCACTGTTATTTCTTGAAAATATCCAAAGTATGAATGTAAACATTTTTGAGTCTTAGAGAAACCTATGAACCTCCCTTTACATCTTTTCAAACTCTGGACCACATGTTACAGAGCACCAAGTTTGTGCTCAGACGAAAACAACTTGATTTTGTTGATAACAGTGAAATGTATACAAATAATAGATCTATATACTGATGAACTCATTACATAGTGTTTTGAAGAGTTTACTTCACTTTACTCAATTTCTTTATTGTCATTCTCCTGTTCTTGACTGATCCAAACAGATCATCTTTTGGTAAAAAAACTTTGGGAGAAAATTTCGATAAAATTGTGTCAAAAATTGTCAATCCAATATGTCTAATATTAACAAAGATACAAAAATGATTTGCTTCAGGTTGCCAAGGTGATGAAGATGATGAAGGCCCTGTATGAGCATAAGAAGCGGAGCAATCACGTGCAGATGCGGCGGCGCGCAGAGAAGCACCAGCGGAGCATGGAGAAGATTGAGGCTCTGAAGGAGGAGAAACACAGACGGGTCAAGAAGGACATCTACAGGATCCTCGGCAAACTGGACGGCAAGAAGAAGAAAGCACGGCCGTCAGATTGATTGAAGAGATGTTCAGACGCTATTTGCAAACAATAAAAATAAATTGCTAAGCAGACAATTTAAAGTTGATGCAATCTTCATTGACTATTGTGAAGTACAGAAATACTTGTTTACTGTCATGACAAAGGGATATTTTGGATGAAATTCATAATGTCAACCATAAAACCGTAGCTACCAATGAAGACCAGATGTTGAAAAAACTGTCCGAAATGACAAAACGATTCCTATTGAATTTCAGAACAAAAGAGTATTCAAGCTATGTAGCATAAACAGAGCACATTTATAAGTAACAGTGTAATTAAGAATATAGAAAACCTTCATCTAATTAAAGATTGTTATTGTCTGTTACACCTTCAAAGTTTAGCAAGATATATCCAAAGATTATTCTTGATGAAAGATGACTTGTTATACTTCAAAGTACTGGTTGTAAGTTGTTAAGAAGATGAACATGACACATGGAGATGTTACATTGAAACGGCTGCTCTGGATGATGACTGCACACTTACAGTGTTTTAAGGGAACGTCTCTGTGAAATATTTCATCTTAAGTCATCCATTTATTAGAATGGATATGTGGTTTTTGTACATTCTTATGTATCGATATAAATTGAAATAAACATCTATTCATACTATAGTTTGTAATTAATCTTTAACACAACATCAACAGGAAGCCACTCTTTTCAGTTCCTTGATGATCAGACTTACAAGAAACCAACTGGTACATCTAAAACACTTGTCAGTTTTTTTATTTGTTGTGCTTACATGGTTCTCCTTGGACTGAGAGCTTTGTTGATTTAGTTGGTTTATTTCATTGAAGAAGATATCTCCTCAAAGAAAGTTTTTTTACAGCGTATGAGAAAACATGTGAAAAGTGCATTTCTTTTCCTTCACAAAGGCATCTGAAATGATTTAGCACCACGAAATTTGTAAAATGTACTTTCTATTGCAAACACTATATTGGTTCTTAGATTCAGTCTATAATTATCATAGCTTGACAGCATTATGTTCATGTATCAATCCAATGGATAAATTCATTATTCATGTTGCATCACACGTAGAAGGATAAAAGTCATTTCTTAGCACATAATGAGGGTAGCAATTTAGAAAAAGCAAATGTGATGTTTTCAGTTGCGTTGTTTTACTGCTGTTTTACTGCTCGAAACCAGTTGATTCTTCTCAAGCCTAAATCAGCAAATAACCCTAGAAAACCAATATCCCGCCTACGCTCTATCCTTAGGTAAAAATGTTGAACAACCACTACTTTTCGATCAAATAACAATTGTTATGAAGATAGATATATATGACCCCAACAACATACGTGTACTATGTGTCCCTGAAGTCGTACATCATGTGTAAACCAAGTATATGTCTATCCTCATCGCTAATGAACCTCACATATTTTGCTAACATCACCGGAGGGAGCACTGTTCGAAAAAAAATAGCTAGAAGACAGCTGGAGTCACCATGCAAGGACATATTACCATTAAAAAATGCTGGATCGTTACCTAATCGCTTCTAGACATTTGATAGCGACAGTACACGTCCTTGATGACAGTCAATTTTAACAGTGTTTATATGTATTCAAATCAAAATAAAGAGCCACTCCGTGATTTTCATAACATATTATTTCTCTTTGATTCGATATATATAATCAAAACATCTTAACTTTTTATGTCCAAAAGATATATATGACAAATACTGGTTTTCCATGAAAATATAAAGACATCCTTATATGCACAGAGGTGTAGATATGACGTCCAATATATATGGATACTAGTTATATATCCTAACAAACGCTATCAACTCCTAACTGCCCTCCTGGCTGTTTTAGATATGTCTCCAAAATTACGTTTGACTATTTGACGCGCGCCACTGTCCGGTTTTCGATCATAATTGCGAGGTTCTACCTTCATATTGTCACCGTAAGCTTTAAAATGTGTCTTTTTGGTAACAGTCAATACTTCGCGATAAAATGACACCATATATTAAGTATATATGACTCCAACAACTCACGGAGTGGCTCTTGAAGATGTGAAATAGATATGTTTAGACGTTTAATAACACGACAAAGCAAGTAACAATGTCAACAGGTAACAAATAAAACATTCGATGTGTGTTTTTTATGAAAGAAACGTCTGATCCGACTGAATCATTTTGTGATGATTAGCTTGAATAGTAAGCTTGATGACCTTTGACTTCTGCTGACGTAACAATACCGAACCCTTATGTTGACGTCATCAAACAGATGTAGACTTCTCGTACATAAACTTACCTCGCAAGGCAAACGCACCAATCTCTATCATTAAAATACAGCAGTGACGTCATTGTATTGTTTCAATCATACATTATCCTACAAGAATCTACTGCTTCTATGTGGACAATTGAGCAATAATAATTTTGAGATGGTCCCCGGAAGGGAATTGGTTTCATTATTTGATAACACAACATCATCCTCTGAAGAAATGTCTTCGAAGTGTGGATACTCGGCCATGTCTTCCCACTCAACAACAAAATTGCCATACATAATGTCTAAGTTGAATTAAGACCACCTTCCTTTTATACCAAATCCCAAGCTGATTGCGGTTTCAAACGTCTTGCACGTGAATTAAGCTGGTAACGTTGCACGTGCATTAAGAATGTACTAGCTAGATGGATACATTGCACGTGCATTAAGAATGTACTGGCGAAATGGTAACGTTGCACGTGCATTAAGAATGTACCGGCAAGATGGTTACGTTGCACGTGCATTAAGAATGACCGGTGAACGAGTTGGGACCATCTCAAATTTTGTTAAAGGATTTTGTTTTATTGAAAAACGTTTTTTGTGTTATAATTATGCAATGAAATACGAATGTTATTATCATAAACCAAAGCAGGTCATACAAAAAACACTTTAAACTAGGCTGTATTTTAAGTCAGATAACATACTCGTAACCGTACATTCGTGAAAACAATGTCCTCGCCGCTTCGCGGCTCGTACATTCTTTTTCACGAATGTACGGTTACTTGTATGTTATCCTTAACAGAAACGTCTGATCCGACAGAAGCATCCGGTGAACTTCTGCTTGAGACCAGTCCACGCCTGAAGAACAAAGTCTTTGAACTTCCTGAACCAGTGTTTCTTTCTGTTGATGTGGTTCACCAAGGATCCAGCTTCTCTGTACAGTTCATCGCTTCTTCTTGAGTGGTAGGCCAGTCTCTCCTTGAGAGAGTGTCGATAGGCCACTTCGAACCGTTCCTGCAACAATAGAGTAGGTTCTGGGTACAACAAAAACTTTGGATTGTTTTCATTTCTGAAATGATTAGCGGCTGTAAACGCAGTAAATAGTGTTTGAAAATATACTAAAATTATGGTCCATATAGAACGTGTTAGTTCACAATTTATTTCTATGTGAAGACGTGCAAATATCTTAAACCAGACTGAGAGGCATAAGCAAAAATTACAGAAAATAATTTAAATGTGCCGTTATGGCAATCAATTAATGTAATTATAGCACCTCCTTTAAACATTTATTTTGCATAGCATTAACAAGGGCGATAAAACTAATCTAAGTTTACATTTGTAATGTATTGAAAAGTAAATACCTCACTCGGGTATCGTTTCATCTCCATTTTATGTTGTTTGATCAGGGTTTCTATTTGGGTGATCCGCAATTCATTGCCTACAATGAGAAAATATATTTATTTAATAGATTTGAAGGTATAACCGGGATGTTTGATTTGTTTAAGGTCATGTCATGGATTTTTACTGGTCAAAATAAGTTAGGCATATTGCCAATTTTTCATCAGGTGATCAAAGTAAAGAAATGAAAATACTAATAATTTCAGAATTTTCGTATATCCCTAATTATTTTTTTCCAGTATATATATGATCAGTGGTGTTAATTCATTACGTTAGGTACCAGTCTCCTATTCTGTTTTCCTATTACTGGTACCAGTATTATCATTTCATCATTTCTTATTGAAATTATTTAACGTACGTTATGCATACTTAGTAACTTACTGTGGTATTCAGCAACTGCGAGGAATTCAAGTTCCTTCTTCATCGCTACAAGATGAACTCTGGAATATTGACGCTGGTTCTGATATTTCGATGTGTCTGTTGCCAAGTTCTGGACAAAGTGACGCATCAGAGAGCGATGTCTGTTTATATAGAGAGAGTGCGGACGTCAGCGAGACACCATGTTGCTTAGATACCCGACGCCATTACCCGGCTGTGAGTTTGATGACCTGACTTTTGATGACGTCACAATCCCGATCTCTTCTGTTGACGTCATAGATAGAATTTTTTTTAGTAACAGCGACGTCTTATACATTACATAGTTATAACAAAGATTTTTTAAATATTGACATTATAAATAAAATCCTTATACTGTTTGAAACTAAGAAAACATGTAATTATATCGAATTTCCATATAACAAATGTCAGCAATGCCTCTAACAAATCTTTCAATCCGTCTATAAGAATTTATTATCACTATTATCTATGTATATTATCACTTTATTTCCTTATTTGGTACACTGTATCTGAAAAATATTTTACAAACTTGTTAACATTACAAATAACATCGCTGGGGTCAAATTTGAAAGTTCAGCAGGAATTTTGAGCGTTGAATCGGAAGTCAAGCTTATGAAATTATATCTTAGCCAGATCATTCCTTAAATTCGAAATTTCAACTCATCTAAATGTGCTTTCTCTTGTCCATGTACGTCTACATCACTGTAAAATTTAGCTCTGTTATTTTTATATTAACGTAATAAAATGCATTAAAGTATCATAAATTCTTAGTTTTGATTTTGTTGTTGTCAAATCAATATAAACAATCCACCCGTTGATGTTGAAATGTTATTCATTGCCGAATATAAATGATTAATGTTGATATTATTTACATTATATCTTGTAGTCCAGGTTGGTCATATCGTTACATTCCTTCACTCCATTCATTCATATACTCATTCAGCCCTTTTTACGTATCTTGCTACAGGCTTGAATGTTGAAGTCATAATACTTTTAAGTATGAAAAATGATGTTCTTAAACATCTCAGACAGAGATATAGTTTCACTAAAACGAACCTACAGTATGTTATATTTCTCGAGCATGTTATATTCCATACAGAGCATGTTATATTGTATAGAGCATGTTGTATTCCGTACAGCATGTTATATTTCTATAGCATGTCAATTCTGTACAGCATGTTATATTTCTAGAACATGTAATATTTTGTAGAGCATGTTATATTTCGTACAGCATGTTATATTTCTAGAACAAGTTATATTTTGTAGAACATGTTATATTTTGTAGAGCATGTTATATCTAATACAGCATGTTATATTCTGTTGTACAGCATGTTATATTCTGTTGTACAGCATGTTATATTCTGTTGTAATGCATGTAATCATTCACTGTGATATCTATCAGGCTGTATTGTAGACATGACATGACATGATATTCACCTGGAAACCATTGATTTGACTATTCATGGCTCAGCATGAAGATCAGTGAACAACATGACACATTTCAAGGAAACTTTGTTTTTCAGATGAAAATAAAACAAACAGGGTTGATGGTTGTAAATGCCTGCTTTCCTGCCTTCTGTGTTTAAACAAAAAAATTGAAACAATTTTCTTCTGTTTTTATTAAATCAGAAAACATTTGATTTCATTCATACATTCTTAACAAAATCAGTTTCACTACATCAGTAAATCAACACATCAAAATAACACTTAGTCCACACACTATTCAAGTAATCCACTTAATTTGAGATTTACATATCTACAGATATGAGTTGTACAAGTGACATATGCCTGAGAATAATTGTCCACAGCCATCAGTAAACAAGAACTGGAAATGTTATGCTGAATGACAACACTCAATCTATTTCTTATGCTTGTAGAATCCCTCTCCTGATTTCATTCCCAGCTTGCCCTCGGCCACCAGCTTGTTTAGTAAAGGACTTGGCTTGAAGAGAGGCTGTTCAGGGTCTTTCTCGTGCCAACCTGTATTAAACAACATTATAGTGATATGGATATCACAAATTCTAACACACATAGTGTTTACAGTTCTTATTTACTTAGCTACTCTTTACAGAAAACACTTCTTTTGCAAAGGGCGTGGTCAAAGATTATGATCTAATCTGAATGGTCTAGTCAAAGCCTGATAAATATTGAAAGCGTGGAGTCAATATTTTGAAGCTGTGTTTCCCTACACCTCCATCTGATAAAGGAGTAAGTATATACTTTGAAATTGTGAATTTTCACATTAAATGTTAAAGTTCTTGCAGAAAACACTTAATCTAAATAGTGGGTATAAACAATTGCAATGTAGCCTCCTGACTTGTGGAAGAAAGATGTTACATGCATAATTTTTTTAAATATTACATTTCACCACATAAGGCAAACCTGGTTAGGGATGCATTAATCTTTTGGGTATTTTGTTTTAGACTATTGACATGAATTTTGTGCTTTGACAGTTTAAATGGCTATTTCAATTTTAATAAATAACGAAAATACAAACCATCTAAAATAAATTTCATGGTATCTAGGCCAACATAGTCAGACAGTTCAAACGGTCCCATGGGATATCCAGCACCAAGTTTCATAGCGATATCCACGTCCTTGGGCTCAGCATCACCTGCAGAGGAAACAAGATATAAATTAATAACGCTGAACATACCAAATTGTTTCTTGATTCTCTCATGTCTACCACTATTCAAAAGAGAAATTTGTTACAACTACAATTTATTATAACAATCATATGACGTCATGAAACAATTGAATGACGTCATACAACCGCCGCACTAGCGAAGCGTTTTACCATCTGCATTCATATAGTTAGGGTCATTTATGGGGTTTTGGGAAACATAATAAATAGAACATTTGACATTTCTCGTCGAATGCCATAAATATCTCATGTCGTGAAGTAGAAAATCATATATTTACACTCGTGGCTACGTCACTCGTGAAAACATAAATTTCTACTTCACTCGATGAGATATCCATGGTATTCGACGAGAAATGTCAAATATCCTCTATTTATTTTTAAAAAACCATAACATCATGTGCATTTGATAAAACTTGAAATATTATTTTCACCCTTGTGACGACGTTCAAGAGATTCTTTATATAACCATCAAGTCCAGGTGCAACGATATGAAGCGAGGCTTACATGAGGCAGTGATTGATATAGTAACATGTAATGACTGGGAAGGGAACTTGATTATCTTATTTAACTGCACACTTAATACTTCTATTAGTATTCTGTGGAAGCAGGAAGACTGTGTGCACTCACCTCTCTCCACGAGCCTCACAGCCTCCGCCATATAAGGTACCAGTAGTCTGTTCACAATGAACCCAGGGGTATCCTGCAGAAGGATACAAGACATCAGTTATCTTTAATAATAATCAAACACAAGACTTTTACTATTGTTAACTCAAGCACTTTCTCAGCAGATCATCCAGTGGCATACAAAAAGAATAAAAACTACCTGCCTAACTTCTGGAAATGAAAAACCTTAAAGCATGAAAAACTTCTTGTAACAAAGTCACCACATCATGCAGCGGGCACGGTGCACATTAAAATAAAGTAGAGATTTCTGGAAGTATACTGAAATGACTGAGGCTTTTCAAAATGACTGCTTTAAACAGAGGTTAGCATTGGAGGATATGACTTTAGCATTATATGTTGGGAGAGAATTGTCATTTCACTTAAAATAGCAATTTGACTATTTTTACTTAACTGTTAATCTTTTTCCATGAACCAGGCATTTAAATTCCCCAAGTCGTCTGGTTTATAAAATATATGAAATATTTATATCTTATTCACATTTTTAAATTACCTGTATGCAGGCTATGAACAAGGAGGACAGTTTTTATTACGTGCATTATTCATATGATGGAGATATTTGCTGATATTTTGCACATCAAATGACTCAAAAATGCCTTCTGCCTTGGTGTTGATATGTGCTTCATCCCAAATACATACCTTACAAGGCACAGTCACTTTGCCCATAGCCTGACCAAACTCCATCAATGTCTTGAATGTCTCCTCACTGGTTTGAGCAGTCCTTACAACCTGGGATTAGAGAGAGTAAACTTGGGATTACAGCATAGGATATAGGTAGGAAACATTGGAATTTTTTTACAATTTTTCCGAACATCCCTCAGAATAAAAATTTATTATTACTGTCTCTTGAATCTGAAATTGAAGGATTTCATCAAAATCATCCTATTTTCAAGACATTTTCACATAATGAATTATCAAAGCTTTTCACATCCTTTTCTTTGTTATCAAAATCAATACCTATCAACTATTACAAAAGAGAGATTTGGTCTGTATCTCAACAGGTAGAGAATTATTTAATATCTCAAAGGTTGAACACCAACAAGCAGAATCATAAATCAATGCCAATGTGGTTTATACTATGGTTCTGACAGTTTCAAAATTTACAATCACTAACAGTTTTTGGTCAACAACAGAGGACAAGGACCAGATGGCATAAACCCACAGGCACGAAGTGTGGCGATATGGAAGACACTAGAGAGGGTTCAGTGGCTGTATTCTAAGCTCAGATTAGTAACATGCAGAGTGGCCTGATACGAAGCTGGCCATGTGCTCTAACAGAGTAATAGAGTTATCTCCCCTAGACTGCCTTGTCACTGCACTCAGGGGCCCTTTTAGGGTATGAGGCGTATTTAGGGTAATACAGTTTATATCTAACTGTAGCTGATACTACCTGGAGCACACTTAGACTGGGATGATCATAACTCAATGATATAACTATGGGTTCATGGCACCCTTGAGACAAAGGAGACTTGTGAAATTAGTGCCCGATGAGTTAATAATCAGGCATGGCTAGATGCTTAGCATGGAGTACACTGACCTCCAATAGCTTCATCATGGGTACAGGGTTGAAGTAGTGCAGCCCTCCAAACTTGTCCTTCCTCTGGGTGGACTCTGCTATCTCTCCTATAGGGATGGATGATGTGTTACTTGTGAACAATGTGTGTCTGAAAGTGGAATAAAAGACTGAAGTAGATCTTTTTTATTCTGTATCAATGGATCAAGAACATAATTGGTGCAAAACATCTATAGACATTTAGTGGAATGCCTCTAGAAAAAACCACTTTGTTGTTGCGGGGGATAAAAAAGGTTACGGACAGCCGCCAACGGGCCATGCTAAAAGCAAATGATAAACAAAAATGTATAAGTATCATATTTTTTAATTCCCTACAATCCAACTGATGGAGTGAATACAAACATTAAAATGCAAATGCAAAATTTCAAAATTATAGGCCTATAAAAAGTTTTTATTTCAGAAAGTTCCAATTTTTAACATGTATGCCAATTATTAATACCTTTCAAAGACCTATTTCAGATATTAATTTCATGCCATTGAAATGAATGATAACTGTAACAAATAATGGCTGGCAACTGACATGAATGTCCTTCTTTTCCACTTGTGGATGCAATTTTAAGCTACATACGCTGGTGCTGCCTTGTCGAGAACAGAGAAGAGTTCTTTCTTGATGCCAAGGTTCTCCACAATGGCCTCAATGACTAGGTCCGTCTTCTGGACTGCATCCGTGGCACTGGTGTTGGTAGAGATCTTTCCCATCACTCCACTCACAAACTCTTCCCCTTCCTGGTAGGAGATTTCAAAACATAAGTTTTTGAAGTAATATGAACCGTAATCTGTAAACATAAGAAAAATCTATGCCTTCTATCTTAAAGATATCTAGTGTCATGTACCTTTGGTTTCTCTGCATACTTCTTCTTGGCAACTCTCTCCAAACTGTTCTTGATTCTTCCGACAGATTTGCTGAGGATGTCATCTGATTGGTCAACTAGTGTCACTGAGTGCCCTGTTGCTGCGGCAACCTGTCAACAGAATATATTAAATTGTCAGAAATTCAGAATGTCATAACATGTTCAGTATCCCAATGACAGAATGGTCATAGATATTATTTTATTCTATTGTGAAGATCTGAACTTTTCTTTTAACTACATGATGTACACTTGAATGACCTTCTTAAAAAATAGATCACCTTAATTCTGTGGACTGAAATTTGTGTATTTCATGATTAATAAAGTCTTTTCTATTCAAGTAAAAACTACCTTTACATTGATATATGTATAATTTCAATTTTTGCACACAAATATTGTCATGCATATGATTGTTAATAGCAGGAATAGTCTGTTAAACAAATATTATGTGTACAATCATCACTCCAAAAGTCCAGATAAAAGGCTGCATGAGCACCTACTGCGTGTTTTGTAGGTCAATTTGCTGTTTTAGATAAGATTCCTTCAAAGTTCATATGAAATATATCACAACTCTAAAAAGTTGATAAGTTTTAACAGAGACGTAAATTTTCTTCCAAAATACAGCAATTTTTCTAAATTCAAATAATTTTAAGCTCAACTTTTCTCTTTTATTCAAATTCATTGCAAACTAAAATTTCGGGCTATCCCTCTAAAACGGCAAAATGACACTTCAAGGAAACACTGCAAAGAACACTGCAAGCCTTTTGCGGGTAGGTTTCCAGGTGAAAACAAGGTGGGACATGAGTTTGTGACTGCGATTGTGACGAATCAACCAAGAGGTTCAAAGTTCATTTGTTATGTAATTAAAGTATGTTTTTCGCTATGTTTTTAGTATGAATAAGTATTTGTGAAAAATACCTGTGCAATGCCAGCTCCCATTAAACCCCCTCCAATAACAGTGACTGTCTTCACGGGACCATGTCGCCCAACCGAAGTTGAAAGTTGACGAGCGAACACTTTGCACACTGATGCCATGTTGAGCTAGCGGAGAGAAGGAAATAACAGAGTAACCTCCCCTTGACTAGTCTAGCTGCTTTCAAGAGTCTCCTCAAGGGACTCCGCGATTGGTCGTACTCTGAAATACTCATTATTAAATTTTTTAAATCAAAAAGTGTTTCCACAGGGACTTATATCGCCGAAAATGAAAATATCATTATATAATTAAAATCATAATGTATAATTTATTATTATTATTATAATTTTCGGCGATACACGTCCCTGTATAGTTACATGTAGTTGTTACTTTTTCTGCAGCTTTGATATAATTTGATGGCAAAATTTATTTTCAATTTCCTGTCATCTAAAGCTTTTTGTGGCATGATTAGCTCCTAAAAGTGGATATAATATTAATGCTGATCAAGCATAATAATTAGATACAGACACCGTGTAAATGTTGAACTAATGCTAAAAGCGTTAAAGTGTCCCTTACGAAACTATATGTGCAATCATCCATAAAAAAAATAATAGAACTGTCCAATAAACTTTGCTTTTTGTATAAAAACATCGTTCCAAATCTCGACCCAATTTCTCATATGAAAATATTCAGGGATCGAGATTGAGCACACATAAAGTTTTGTGTTTTTCTTTATCTTAATTTTTGAGAAAACAACCATGCAGTTAAAGAGCCACTCCGTGGGTTGTTGGGGTCATATATAATGGTGTCATTTGATCGCCAAGTATCGACTGTTATCAAAAAGACACATTTTAAAGCTTATTGGTTATATGTACGGTGACAATATGAAGGTAGAACGTGGCAATTATGATCGAAAACCAGACAGTGTCAAATAGGCAAACGTAATTTTGGAGACTTATCTGAAACAGGAGGGCAGTTAGGAGTATAGTGTTTGTTAGGTTATATAACTATAGTGTCCATATGTATATTGGACATGATATCTACACCTTTGTGCATTTATAAGGCTGTTAATAGATTTTCATGGAAAACCAGTATTTGTCATATAATATATATCTTTTGGAAACGAAACGTTAAGATGTTTTGATTTTATATCACCACATGTGACATTTAGGTTCGTATTAAAGGTAAATAATATGTTATGAAAATCACGGAGTGGATCTTTAATTGTCCCCGTTTAAGTTTACATTCTTTACCAGATTTATGCTTACGTATACCTTATCATGTACTACTTTTTAAACACTTTTAGTTACCTTGCGTTATCTTTTTTTGCGTTATATTGAAATATGTGTAGGTTATTCTTAAGGCTTTGGTTGCATATTGTCTTACATCACTCTTGACATGACATTTCTATAATGATATTAAAATTAAATGTTTTTTGGTTCATTCTTGGGCTGGGTCGTATGCGTGTACGTACGTTGTAATCTAGACCAAAATTTAGTCTATGAAAAAGTTTGATTATTAAATGTTCCTTCATCCATAATATTTTTTTCTTTGGGCTCCTAATTCATGTGTATTCAGTCAATCTAGACTTGCTTAATGTGAACTTAGACTGTATTAAAGGCTCTCTTATAAACACAGTCATGAAGCAGGGCTAGTTGTAATCTTGTGCACCCATTACTGAAATGTTTATGTGAGCATTTTTTTGTGGTATATGCAAAAGGAGTATATCATAATGTTGGCACCATGTCTGACTTAGTTATGATTGTATTGCAGTTGACGTTATCAAAGTTAAATAGAAGAAATTAAAAAAATACCCTCCCTTTGTATAGTTTAATTAGACCTACGCGTTGATCCTCTATCATGTTTCCAAATACTGAAGCCCTCAATGATGTGTCCTTTGGCCTTTATTGTTAACTCTCTACGCAGATGCATGTGTAAGTTATAACCCTATTACTCAAAGAGTGAAGCTTTCTTACGATACTTAATGCGAAAGAATCATTCAAGAAATGAACGTTATTTAGCTATTTGACTCATTATACGCGTGTAGGTTACCTATTTACAGCAATTTGCTGGATAAGCAATTGAATTACCAATGTAATCTTGAGTACACAATTTTTACAAGAAAGTTGTGGTTATTGTATCTTTCGTAACAACTCGATAAATGTCATAAACATGTTTTTTCGATGTGCCACTCTTCGACCTATAAAACGTGTAAAATGATGAGACCCCGAGCCAAAGGCTCTATTTTCTGCTCTAAAGGCATAGGCCTTTATGGAATGGAATGGCGACCGTCGTCAATCCTTACATTCTCTCCCAACAGAGGTAGCTCCGTCATAAATTTCTATACAACCTCTGTCTTAATTCGAAGGTTTCTTGCGCATGAAATTTAGAACGCTGATTGGATGCAATCAAAATTAGTTGTGCAATCAGCGACGCCGTTTCAAAAGTTATCATTCAAATCGCCTAAGTTATTTCCGTAAGCTTCCCAAAAGCTAAACTTTATACCAATATGCACCTTGCACTTTGAGTCGTCTTTACAGAACACAATAACGCCTCATTTTGCGAATGTTTCATTGCACAGGCCTGTGTGACATCAAATATGTTATTCATGCATTGTTTTCATTGGCTTGAATATAGCCAGGTAGTTTAAGTTGCAATATTGTCCAACTAGGGGAAAGTGCCGGAAGACAGAGAAACCTTCCAATTAAGACAGAGGTAGTATAGAAATTTATCACGGAGCTACCTCTGTTGGGAGAGAGTGCAATCCTTAAACTTTTCACGTTTTCAACTTCTTCTTACCAACCACTGACTCTTAATAGTTGAAATCTTGTATACAGTATTTAGGGAAATAAGGAATGTAAATTTAAAAAATTGTCAACTATATTGCCCCTGTGTAAAAGCACAAAGGCCATGCTAAACATAATTTTCTTCTATAGAATGAGAAGACCTAAAATGTTGAAATGTTGTGTGCAGATACAAGCTAATGGTGATTATGAACAGCAGATTTGAAAACTAACCACAATGATAAGTGCCAAAGGTAAATTGTAGATTGACTGAATCTTTGCTCCCTATAGGTCAACTGGGGCCTTGTCCTCAAAGAGAATAGTTAAAAAGTTATAGTAAAGTTATATAGATTCTTTTGTTAATCTGCAAATAAGGGCTATGTGACCTTATCAAGAAAACTATTTTGTTCTATTCCTCTTGAACTCTTGCTGGATGCAAATGGCAAGTACATGTTACCAAAGTGGACAGTCCTTCTGTTCTTTGCCTGAGCATGTTTCTGTCTGTATAATGGTAGTTGGTTTGCCATTCAAATGCATTTCTTCAACATAGAAATAACAATTTGGCATCTTAGCGCTTCTGATAGAAACCCACACGGCTATTATTCAGGAAACCATTGCAAACCACCTGTGCTTATTAGCTGCATTCTTCTCCATGGTCATACTATTTGTGAATAGGCAAATGTTTGCATATGTATTGTTTTTGTTTCATGATAAACTTTTTGTCATTAGCAATCAGACCAAATATTGCCACATATGTTTAGGGAGGTGCTTTAGTTCTTAATTTTCAATATATGTATGTCATAACCCTGTATCTCTGGCAAAATATCAAACATAATAATCTAGGTCACACTCCTTTTCAACAATTGGCTGTATGATCCATGTGCGAGTCTTAGCCTTCTAAAGTTCCAATAGTTCACTGTACAACAAAATCACTTGTCACATAAATCTTTCGAAGGTGGAGAACTATTAGTACAGTAGTGGAATTGATTTGTAGCTATACAAACACCTCACACACATTATGATGTATGTATAATTAAAAATATATTTCCAAAAGGATGTTTGAGTCATTGGCATGTTGCATTGTCGGGTTTTGACTTTTTCCTGTTATTATCACTACGCTAACTGATAAGCATTGACATGTCAATTTTAAGGAACAACCACTACTTGTCAATGAAATGACACCATTTATTAAGTTTGACATATTTGACTCCAACAACATACTCTGTGCCACTTTAAATTAAAAAAGCAACAAGATGAAAAAATAAATGTTTATTTGTAAATCAGCAACATAAAGGTTTTGTAACAGCTAAAATCACCTTTGATCACAAATAAACATGTGAACATTGCAAAATTTAACAAAATGATACACTTGGGTAATTAACTTCTTCACAAATAATCTAGTGAGGTAATTCAGTTTTTATCATATGAATCATATAATAATCCTGATACTCAAACCAGGGAAATATTACCCATTTCACTTCTATTATTGACCATGTTATGATAATTAAAACTGTTGGGATATATAACCAATGAAAGAAAGCAAATGTTAATATATTTTAAATATTATCAAAGGTAAGAAGTATCCCAAATAGACCCCATTAATAAACATTTTCTAATTCAATAATACTTCAACTGCAATTTTTCTCATTAATTTCTTTTTTAATATCCTTATCAAAACGCATTTATTTAAACATTACCAGGTGCATTACCATATTTTGCTGACCAACAATGGTCTTTACACGACCTTTCCATCATCTTCAACCTAAACAACTCAAAGAAAAGAAGCCAGTTTGAATTAGAATCGAGAAACAAAGCTAATTTAAGGAACATAGATATCTCAAGAAAATTTTAAAAAACCCTTCAAAGTTGTAAATTTGTGCGAAAAACTTATTATGATAATAAAGTCTTAATAGAAAATAACTCCTCGTCAAGTTATAATTCACTTTCATAATGGGAAAAAGAGTTCCATGATTTTTCGGCAAATTCAGTTTATTATTTTATTAAAGGGAACACAACATTTTGACATCTTTTTATGGCAAGATCATATAGCTTTGTCAAACCACATAAAAAAACAACTATAGCCTAAGAAATTCATCTCAGTGCTAGATATAGTTTGAACAATAAGATAAAAGGCTGCATGAGCACCTACTGCGTGTTTTGTAGGTCAATTTGCTGTTTTAGATAAGATTCCTTCAAAGTTCATATGAAATATATCACAACTCTAAAAAGTTGATAAGTTTTAACAGAGACGTAAATTTTCTTCCAAAATACAGCAATTTTTCTAAATTCAAATAATTTTAAGCTCAACTTTTCTCTTTTATTCAAATTCATTGCAAACTAAAATTTCGGGCTATCCCTCTAAAACGGCAAAATGACACTTCAAGGAAACACTGCAAAGAACACTGCAAGCCTTTTGCGGGTAGGTTTCCAGGTGAAAACAAGGTGGGACATGAGTTTGTGACTGCGATTGTGACGAATCAACCAAGAGGTTCAAAGTTCATTTGTTATGTAATTAAAGTATGTTTTTCGCTATGTTTTTAGTATGAATAAGTATTTGTGAAAAATACCTGTGCAATGCCAGCTCCCATTAAACCCCCTCCAATAACAGTGACTGTCTTCACGGGACCATGTCGCCCAACCGAAGTTGAAAGTTGACGAGCGAACACTTTGCACACTGACGCCATGTTGAGCTAGCGGAGAGAAGGAAATAACAGAGTAACCTCCCCTTGACTAGTCTAGCTGCTTTCAAGAGTCTCCTCAAGGGACTCCGCGATTGGTCGTACTCTGAAATACTCATTATTAAATTTTTTAAATCAAAAAGTGTTTCCACAGGGACTTATATCGCCGAAAATGAAAATATCATTATATAATTAAAATCATAATGTATAATTTATTATTATTATTATAATTTTCGGCGATACACGTCCCTGTATAGTTACATGTAGTTGTTACTTTTTCTGCAGCTTTGATATAATTTGATGGCAAAATTTATTTTCAATTTCCTGTCATCTAAAGCTTTTTGTGGCATGATTAGCTCCTAAAAGTGGATATAATATTAATGCTGATCAAGCATAATAATTAGATACAGACACCGTGTAAATGTTGAACTAATGCTAAAAGCGTTAAAGTGTCCCTTACGAAACTATATGTGCAATCATCCATAAAAAAAATAATAGAACTGTCCAATAAACTTTGCTTTTTGTATAAAAACATCGTTCCAAATCTCGACCCAATTTCTCATATGAAAATATTCAGGGATCGAGATTGAGCACACATAAAGTTTTGTGTTTTTCTTTATCTTAATTTTTGAGAAAACAACCATGCAGTTAAAGAGCCACTCCGTGGGTTGTTGGGGTCATATATAATGGTGTCATTTGATCGCCAAGTATCGACTGTTATCAAAAAGACACATTTTAAAGCTTATTGGTTATATGTACGGTGACAATATGAAGGTAGAACGTGGCAATTATGATCGAAAACCAGACAGTGTCAAATAGGCAAACGTAATTTTGGAGACTTATCTGAAACAGGAGGGCAGTTAGGAGTATAGTGTTTGTTAGGTTATATAACTATAGTGTCCATATGTATATTGGACATGATATCTACACCTTTGTGCATTTATAAGGCTGTTAATAGATTTTCATGGAAAACCAGTATTTGTCATATAATATATATCTTTTGGAAACGAAACGTTAAGATGTTTTGATTTTATATCACCACATGTGACATTTAGGTTCGTATTAAAGGTAAATAATATGTTATGAAAATCACGGAGTGGATCTTTAATTGTCCCCGTTTAAGTTTACATTCTTTACCAGATTTATGCTTACGTATACCTTATCATGTACTACTTTTTAAACACTTTTAGTTACCTTGCGTTATCTTTTTTTGCGTTATATTGAAATATGTGTAGGTTATTCTTAAGGCTTTGGTTGCATATTGTCTTACATCACTCTTGACATGACATTTCTATAATGATATTAAAATTAAATGTTTTTTGGTTCATTCTTGGGCTGGGTCGTATGCGTGTACGTACGTTGTAATCTAGACCAAAATTTAGTCTATGAAAAAGTTTGATTATTAAATGTTCCTTCATCCATAATATTTTTTTCTTTGGGCTCCTAATTCATGTGTATTCAGTCAATCTAGACTTGCTTAATGTGAACTTAGACTGTATTAAAGGCTCTCTTATAAACACAGTCATGAAGCAGGGCTAGTTGTAATCTTGTGCACCCATTACTGAAATGTTTATGTGAGCATTTTTTTGTGGTATATGCAAAAGGAGTATATCATAATGTTGGCACCATGTCTGACTTAGTTATGATTGTATTGCAGTTGACGTTATCAAAGTTAAATAGAAGAAATTAAAAAAATACCCTCCCTTTGTATAGTTTAATTAGACCTACGCGTTGATCCTCTATCATGTTTCCAAATACTGAAGCCCTCAATGATGTGTCCTTTGGCCTTTATTGTTAACTCTCTACGCAGATGCATGTGTAAGTTATAACCCTATTACTCAAAGAGTGAAGCTTTCTTACGATACTTAATGCGAAAGAATCATTCAAGAAATGAACGTTATTTAGCTATTTGACTCATTATACGCGTGTAGGTTACCTATTTACAGCAATTTGCTGGATAAGCAATTGAATTACCAATGTAATCTTGAGTACACAATTTTTACAAGAAAGTTGTGGTTATTGTATCTTTCGTAACAACTCGATAAATGTCATAAACATGTTTTTTCGATGTGCCACTCTTCGACCTATAAAACGTGTAAAATGATGAGACCCCGAGCCAAAGGCTCTATTTTCTGCTCTAAAGGCATAGGCCTTTATGGAATGGAATGGCGACCGTCGTCAATCCTTACATTCTCTCCCAACAGAGGTAGCTCCGTCATAAATTTCTATACAACCTCTGTCTTAATTCGAAGGTTTCTTGCGCATGAAATTTAGAACGCTGATTGGATGCAATCAAAATTAGTTGTGCAATCAGCGACGCCGTTTCAAAAGTTATCATTCAAATCGCCTAAGTTATTTCCGTAAGCTTCCCAAAAGCTAAACTTTATACCAATATGCACCTTGCACTTTGAGTCGTCTTTACAGAACACAATAACGCCTCATTTTGCGAATGTTTCATTGCACAGGCCTGTGTGACATCAAATATGTTATTCATGCATTGTTTTCATTGGCTTGAATATAGCCAGGTAGTTTAAGTTGCAATATTGTCCAACTAGGGGAAAGTGCCGGAAGACAGAGAAACCTTCCAATTAAGACAGAGGTAGTATAGAAATTTATCACGGAGCTACCTCTGTTGGGAGAGAGTGCAATCCTTAAACTTTTCACGTTTTCAACTTCTTCTTACCAACCACTGACTCTTAATAGTTGAAATCTTGTATACAGTATTTAGGGAAATAAGGAATGTAAATTTAAAAAATTGTCAACTATATTGCCCCTGTGTAAAAGCACAAAGGCCATGCTAAACATAATTTTCTTCTATAGAATGAGAAGACCTAAAATGTTGAAATGCTGTGTGCAGATACAAGCTAATGGTGATTATGAACAGCAGATTTGAAAACTAACCACAATGGTAAGTGCCAAAGGTAAATTGTAGATTGACTAAATCTTTGCTCCCTATAGGTCAACTGGGGCCTTGTCCTCAAAGAGAATAGTTAAAAAGTTATAGTAAAGTTATATAGATTCTTTTGTTAATCTGCAAATAAGGGCTATGTGACCGTATCAAGAAAACTATTTTGTTCTATTCCTCTTGAACTCTTGCTGGATGCAAATGGCAAGTACATGTTACCAAAGTGGACAGTCCTTCTGTTCTTTGCCTGAGCATGTTTCTGTCTGTATAATGGTAGTTGGTTTGCCATTCAAATGCATTTCTTCAACATAGAAATAACAATTTGGCATCTTAGCGCTTCTGATAGAAACCTACACGGCTATTATTCAGGAAACCATTGCAAACCACCTGTGCTTATTAGCTGCATTCTTCTCCATGGTCATACTATTTGTGAATAGGCAAATGTTTGCATATGTATTGTTTTTGTTTCATGATAAACTTTTTGTCATTAGCAATCAGACCAAATATTGCCACATATGTTTAGGGAGGTGCTTTAGTTCTTAATTTTCAATATATGTATGTCATAACCCTGTATCTCTGGCAAAATATCAAACATAATAATCTAGGTCACACTCCTTTTCAACAATTGGCTGTATGATCCATGTGCGAGTCTTAGCCTTCTAAAGTTCCAATAGTTCACTGTACAACAAAATCACTTGTCACATAAATCTTTCGAAGGTGGAGAACTATTAGTACAGTAGTGGAATTGATTTGTAGCTATACAAACACCTCACACACATTATGATGTATGTATAATTAAAAATATATTTCCAAAAGGATGTTTGAGTCATTGGCATGTTGCATTGTCGGGTTTTGACTTTTTCCTGTTATTATCACTATGCTAACTGATAAGCATTGAGATGTCAATTTTAAGGAACAACCAGTACTTGTCAATGAAATGACACCATTTATAAAGTTTGACATATTTGACTCCAACAACATACTCTGTGCCACTTTAAATAGAAAAAGCAAGAAGATGAAAAAATAAATGTTTATTTGTAAATCAGCAACATAAAGGTTTTGTAACAGCTAAAATCACCTTTGATCACAAATAAACATGTGAACATTGTAAAATTTAACAAAATGATACACTTGGGTAATTAACTTCTTCACAAATAATCTAGTGAGGTAATTCAGTTTTTATCATATGAATCATATCAATCCTGATACTCAAACCAGGGAAATATTACCCATTTGACTTCTATTATTGACCATGTTATGATAAATAAAACTGTTGGGATATATAACCAATGAAAGAAAGCAAATGTTAATATATTTTATATACTATCAAAGGTAAGAAGTATCCCAAATAGACCCCATTAATAAACATTTTCTAATTCAATAATACTTCAACTGCAATTTTTCTCATTAATTTCTTTTTTAATATCCTTATCAAAACGCATTTATTTAAACATTACCAGGTGCAGTAATATCATATATGCCTTTGTTCAAATATAAATTTTGCTGACCAACAATGGTCTTTACACGACCTTTCCATCATCTTCAACCTAAACAACTCAAAGAAAAGAAGCCAGTTTGAATTAGAATCGAGAAACAAAGCTAATTTAAGGAACATAGATATGTCAAGAAAATTTTAAAAAACCCTTCAAAGTTGTAAATTTGTGTGAAAAACTTGTTATGATAATAAAGTCTTAATAGGAAATAACTCCTCGTCAACTTATAATTCACTTTCATAATGGGAAAAAGAGTTCCATGATTTTTAAGCAAATTCAGTTTATTTTTTTATTATTGGGAACACAACATTTTGACATCTTTTTATGGCAAGATCATATAGCTTTGTCAAACCACATAAAAAAACAACTATAGCCTAAGAAATTCATCTCAGCGCTAAATATAGTTTGAACAACAACAATGTGCACCCATCTGTGAGGCTAGATCATCTCAATGGAGAGGACCATTAGCATCCAATTTTCTCATCAGCGAAGTTTCTTGAGGCGCAGCAGCTGAATGTAGCAGAGAGCCATGAAGATGACAGTCTCACAGGCCAGTGCCACAACAGGTCTCCACTTGTCCCACACCTCTTCGTACTCGATTCCTTGTTGGCTCAAATGGTCATTTCCCCTTGTGCTGAAAGTCATGAATGCATGTTTGAGGTTTTTTTCTATTCACTTGATGTGTCAAGTTTTTTGTGTGTAGATAAAACATATTCTGAATTAATTCTAAAAAGCTCTGTAGCTCATCTGGCTACCTATGATTTATTTTACAAATACTAGTAGTCACAGGATCACCATTTGGGGGCCAAAGAATCCCAAAATCTATAAATAATAATCCCCATCAGCTAAGGAGTTTGTCTAGGCCTCTTGCTTCTGGAGAAAAAGATAAAATATGATTTTAGGGGATGGTTCCTTTTGCCGTTATCAGGGGTAAAAAAATTCACCAAATCTATAAATTAGAATCCCCTTCAGCTAAGGATTCTGTACAGAAGGTTTCAGCTTCCTAGGTCTCTTGGTTCTGGAGAAGAAAATAGGTTTCGAAGGTAAGGGCGCCGTGGCCCTTATAAGGGGTCACAGGGTCACCAAATCTACAAATTTAAAACTCTTTAGTCAAGGAGTCTGTACACAAGATTTCACATTTCCTGACTCAATGGTTCTGGAGAAGAAGATGAAATAGTTAAAAAATTCACCCACTAGAGCTTTCAGACCTAATGAGGTCAAAGGTGACTCTGCCAGGGAAATGACAGTAATACATATTGCAGAAACTTGTTAACTGGCATTAACTTTAAAGAATGTAATGGTCAACAACTGATTCTAACATGACACGAAAACTAGAATGAAAATACTGCTTTCTGATTGGTTACCACAATCAATTTTGGAGTGATTATTTCGCTAATAATCACCTCTAAATATTTACGACCGATTCACATTCATACGCGCACGTTTACAAACTCCATTTGCTGAACTTTCTGTTTTCATCGCCTTAGACAACAGCAAAGTGAATTTTAAATCAATTCTATGCAGAAATTGAGAATACCATATTTTTTTATGAAATTTAGAAGATAAATCCATTCTGTGGTGCATTTTTTGTCGAAGTAGTTTATTTTTTTATCACTAAATTTAATTTCAAACCGAGCTCGCTTCTTACCGTAACGTGCGGTAATAGCGATTTGTCAAGTGAACAGATGAGACGTACGTTATTCTACAACTTTCCTTCCCTTTCCCCTTGTCATTCATAAGTGACCACATATCCAGACAGTGTATTCAACCATGACAAACTATAAAGCTTTCTTGATCGTTTATTCAATCAGTTCACATCTTGCGTGAGAAGTTAGCGCTAGCAGTAAACAACTACTTTTAGAGTAACGTCCCTTGATTTGGTCAGTCCTTGTCGGTATTGTAGGGGTGATAGGTGTCGTATGTATTTACGTGGAAAACGTAACTCTGACGGGATTTTATCCTCAATGAAATAAATATATACTTAAGGGTTTTATTTAAAACCTGTTGGTTTATGTTTTGATATTTTTTTAATTATTGAAGCGTGTTCTTTGAAAATGAACTGTACCGTAGTTTCGAAAGCAAGTGGAACCGGTCTGTACTGGTTCGACCTAATCACATTGTTGTTGCGCAAGGCAAATTAGTTCATCATTATTTTTATAATTAGTCATGTTAGAATGGAGATAAATCCCTTCTGTTTTTTATTTTGGGGTTGTATGTCGTGCATTTTTCACCCCTAAATTAACATTTCAAACCTCGCAAGCTCGGTTTGAAATTAAATTTAGGGGTGAAAAATGCACGACATAGCTCGGTTTGAAATTAAATTTAGGGGTGAAAAATGCACAACATACAACCCAAAAATAAAAAACAGAAGGGATTTATCTCCTAAATAAAGTATGGCTGATAAACAGGTTTTGATGAATGGACAGACAGAATGACCACTATAAACCATGCTTAATTTTTAGCAGGGACATAATAATGTAGATTGTACAATAAATTTCTTTGTTTTAAGATACCTAAGTATACTCACCAATTTCCAGCCTGACAGAAACTTTGATCCTTAAACTCATTTATGTTCAAACCCTGAAACAGCAGATCAATAGCCTTGTCATGATGAAGTGCAATTTGAAAAATAATGCTTGATGTGTTCTAGATTGATTTTTCAAAGATTTACACATACCAATACCTTAATTTTTTTCACTCTTAAAACTTTTTTACATTATACTATAAAATTTAGATATAGTTCCAATTGACCTTTGTTATGAAAATGTTAAAAGCTTAAGATATAGACATATAGTAATATTAGTGTTGCAACTTAAACTAAAATAAGATGCTGTGGGAATGTGATCTTAATTTCACTTAATTAATCACTCATAAAAATATTTCATATTGTGACAATTTCTTGAAAGAAAAATTATTCATGCTGATGTTTTCAAGCAAGTTGTAATGGTGTTATAATATATATATATAGCTATTGTTTGTGTCTTTAAACTTTTCAATAAACCTTGGGTTCCGGAGAGGAAAAACAATAATGTTGTTACAAAATTGACTTTCACACATGAAAACTGCCGTAATCATGCAAAAAAGGGAGGTAACTTGTTGGAAATCCATCTCTTTTTTTCAACAATTCCAAAAGTCATTGGGAAAAGGTCATTATCAAGCGGTGTTGGAATTCATTTGGTGTGGGGTTTTTTTTTGTTGAAAATTAACACTTTTCTTTGCTTTGGAGGATTCATTTGAGCTAATACTGACAGTAATTTATCATTTTGTAAATTTTATTGAACTGTCTGTAATTTTAAAGGACCAGGTTTCCATAATTAGCAACTTTTGTTAAAAGTCATCTATTCATAGGGAAGATGGGTTCAATTGAATGGATGTTATTACTTATATTACAGGAAACAATATTGACTTTCATCGTTCGGTATTACTAGAAATAACTAAACTTGTTTTTGGACACCAAAATACATTAGAAGTGAACTTAATCTGAATGAAATTATCTGTTACATTTAATGCTAATTATTGTATCATTTCATATTGTATCATATTTTTCTGAAACATTGTTTTATTTTTTTATAAAAAAAGGCAAAAGTGAGCACAGGTCACATATCCCCCCGCCTATAGTTTGATCGCCTTCATCAGTTATTTGATAAACATGTTAAGTCAATCATATCAATGAATGAGGATCATATTTAATGAAAGAAGGTGATCTATTTACATATTTGGACAAAAAAGATAAACACAATAGGTAATATGCATAATCAAATACTTTTATCGCGATGGTGTGCGATTATATATCAGACAATAAAAGAGAGCCTCTCAAGTTAGCTTTCGCTCTTCTGCAAAATGGCAATGTCCATTGAAAAACAAACTGAAATCGAAAGTTTTTGAGCCGATCGACGATTGTGATAATGTCTGAGTCCAATTTTGCGATTCGTTTTAGTTTGTTACAGCAAATCATACATCCAGTTTTGAGGGATCGGTTTGATTTTCGAAGGGATGGGCGGTGCCGTATGAAATTGCTGACAAGCCTTTCAAGCGCTGTCATTGGTTGACTATTTTTAGAAAGTTTGTAGGTCATAGGTCACGGCGTAAAGTTTATGCTAGGGTTTACACCCAGGGTAAGAAGAGTGGAGCGTCAGCTATACGTCTTATCCTGAGACAGGATGGTATGAGGTTAAAAGATATGATAATTTTTTAAATCAAGTAAAAATAATTATCCTGCAGAAATGACAGCATATTGCATAATCAGTTTAGTAATTTAACTTAGTAAAGACTTACATCGACCCCGTATTTGAAGATACTGAAGTACTTCAACCAGCTCAACCAGTCTGGCATTGCTACAAGGTTTTTCAAGAACCCTCCAAACAACTACAAACAGAATCAATAGATCAAATCAGAACAATATACAATGTACTATAGTACTCACGAAAATATAATTGAATAGAATTTGATGACCAGCAGGGATGTGATATTGTTTTTACAACACGAGTGACCGTAAAATGATATTTTCCAGAGCGAGGGAAATATAATTTTATTGACACAGATGTTGTAAATACAAAAACACATCTAGCGATTGTGTTAATTTATCCATAGTGTCAGATGGCAAGGAATTCAATAATAAGAAAAGTAAATGGCATAATTTGGCTTTATCAATCGCATGTTAGTAATTAATATTCTAAATAGATCATGAATGGCTTTTATTTCTAAAAAACACATTTACACAAAAATATGAAATATGAAAAAATAAGAAATGCATCTTCCTGTTGAAATGTTTTCCTTCGCAGTCATTACTGATGGTGACCTAATTAAATTTTCCCCACATTTGTAATGTTTTGACAATATCACCTTTATATGTAACCGGGCATTAAAAATTCTATTTTATGATCTATAAATAAGACCTTTTTGGAAAAAAACTTAGTCATTTCAACAGATGTTAGATAGAACTAAACATGATGATTGAACAATAACGAAAATAAAACCAAATTTTCTTTTTGTACGAGTACTAGGCAAAGGTCATAGTGCGTACCAAATGTGTTTGAACCTGCTGAATGTGAAAAGAGAACATAGAGTAGATTAGGAAATTTTAATCAAGGGCAAAATGCTGACATTGTGTTTCTTTAAAAAGGACACTAAAATTGTTAAGTTTTGGCCATAAGATTCCTATGTTTCAAGACCATACATGATTTTCATCAAATAAGGAAGCTAAGGAACAATAAGTTTTGATAAAACAAGCAGTCATGCAATAAAGTCTTCAGTATTGAAAATATCTTACCATCATAAGCACAAATATCATGGCAATCAGCAGGTTTGCGATGGCATATATACGGACACTGGCACTGATGCAGAAGGCAAGGCTCGTGGCGGCAAGAGATGCCATGAAGAGGATAAAGAAAAAGAAGAAAAAGGCACCAACATCATTCCTGAAACCTGAAACAAAAACTGGATTTTTCAAAAAATGTACTGTGTGAAATCTCGAACAGACTTGTCTTGGTTTTAGACACAACAATTGGGAACTCCTCTCTTCTTGTTATTGTGATAACACACAAGTCGAGAGCTCTCTTCTCTCACTACTATCTTCAAGTCCTTCATTGCAATCAGGATTCTTTATTATAAAATAAGCAATTAAATACTGGGATTTATCAGTGAAATTAACCTTGTATGTGGTCACAGTAGTGATATAATATATCGTCACTGGTGACAGTAGCGATATAATATATAGTCACTGCTGGTGAACTTTCCGGGGCCTCTTTGTGCCGGGACTACTTTTAGGGTTAAGAAATGTTTATCGACATCATAAACACTTAAGTCAACAAAATTATATAATAAATAGAATATTTTATCAAGTTTGTCAAATACGATGTTTATCTCATCTTGTGGTACGGTTGAAGTTGATATTTTCACTTGTGGCTGCGCAACTCGTGAAAATATCAGCTCCAACCCCACTGCTCGATGAGATAAATATCGTATTTGACAAACTTAATTAAATATCCTCTATATATTTGTAACCCAGAGTGTGCTCTACTTGAAACAAATGTTAGTAAGGAAGCAATGACTCTGTTTGGAGAGAATGAATAATATTGGACATGTTTATTTCAAACGTCCTTCTTTATCAGCACATTTGTAGCTGTGAAGCTCCTACAAAAACACCCTGATATCCTTTTGCCCAAAATTGGGCCTTGTATGACTGACAGCTAGTTACTCAAACCCATTTATTGCATGTAATTTGTCAGCCAATGAAAACAAACTGCATGCAGCCATGCATGTCTAATGAGGCACTCTTGCAATTGGTACAGAGCTTAGCATCAAGCATTGCTTGAGAGCTTAGCATCCATAAGGCATGGTCCATGATTTTTTTAAAACAAAACACTTTTGTTGTGAAAGCGACAACATATTTCTCAATCTGTTAATAAATCTTTAATAGAAATTACTTCAATAATGGTGCTGCAATTAATTTTCCTGCCAGCAAACTGTCTGTAATTAGCAGCACTTTCCAAGTTTCTTTCGTTCTTGTGATTGATACTTATATGACCTCTCATCACGGTGGTGCCGCTATTGGTTTATGCCAGTCATTTCAATGGCTTGATACAAGGCCTGAATGATATCAGGGTATTTGCAGGAGCTACATAGATACAAATATGCTGATGTAGCAGGACGACTTAAAAATGTTTAATCTAAAAGTCTAAACAAACATATTGAATATTTTTTTACAATTTACATGAATAAACAAAATTGAAAACCAACAACTAAATCAAACATTTACTGAATGCTGTAGAAAAAAACTCTATATATTGCATACCAATCATCCAGTAGGCTATACAACTGAAGATGAACACAGGAAGTAGCCGCATGGGAATGACATCACAGAAGACTTTGGACAGGAAATAGGCAGACACTCGGTAGAACCCACTTACATTCTCATGCCTATAGAAGATCAGTCAAACACTAATTCCTTAAGCAATAATTCATTGCATATGATAGATAAACTTGAAACAATGATACGACATTGCTTGATAAGTTATATCCATGGATGTTCAATCTCTTTTATAATTAAAATTATTTTCTAGATCCTAGCTCAGATCTAAAATGAAAATATTTCATATATGAATTTTATCATAATGACATGAATTACAACACAGTTGTAAAAAATACTTTTTATATCAATATTAAAATATTTTTTAACAAATATGAAACACAAGAAAGACAAATACTACTGAAATAGGTTTACTCACATGAAGATGGCTCTCTCTTTTATGAAGAGTTCCACTGCACCGAGGTTGCTGAAGATCTGGTTCATGATGATAAAGAAGAATGCTCCCGTTCTATTGTAAACAGATGTGACAACTATTAAACCCTCATCAGATTACAGAAAATATTTATGGGTCATATTTATTGATATATAATCCTCTAATGTAATTTATCTATGCTATTTGCTATTTTGAACTTGTAGTAACATGAGAAATCTTAAATGGGCACAGAGTATGTTCTTTAGGTCAAACATGTAAAATGTATTAAATGGTGTTTTTTCATCAGCTCAGTTTAGTGACAAAACACAGGTTAAAGTCGTAACTTGTGATCGAAAAACTTAGAATTGCCCACGCTAATGACTCAATGTAATTTTGGAAGCTTATCAACATGAGACAAAAAGACAAATATTGGTTGGTAATGTTAAGTAGGCCATTTAACTAATATGTAGGTTGATAAGACACAAAATTTAGACTAATAATTTTTATGGCCTTTTTTCTATTATCTTTGAAAACAAAATAAAAATTTCATATGTTTGGCATTTTACACATGCCGAAGCAATTCTAGGCAGATGACTTTGACTGAACTCTTGAAATATCCTCATTCAGATGCTTTATATGCCACAAGAAAATTAATAAAACATACTCTCTGTCACTTTAACAAAAGACAGATGAACAATGATAACTGTAGTTTGTCTTCCAGACTCTTAAATCAATGAAAAATAATGCATAAGTACACAAAGCACCATTCAAGTTTCTTTTGTGTTTAAAGATCTTTTAAATTTTTATTTGAAAACCCCAAGGTAAGCTGATGTTGTCATTAGAAAGTATACTTCATAATAATACAAATACACCTTTTATCACAAGAAGTTACTGGCTCTGATAGACATGATTTGACAATGAACAAAGTCAATAAAAAGGGTCTTTTCATTTTCCCAAAAGTCCCAAACTAAGCTTATTTATTCATATATATATATA
Organism: Phorcus lineatus; assembly: GCA_921293015.1. NCBI lineage: Eukaryota > Metazoa > Mollusca > Gastropoda > Trochida > Trochidae > Phorcus > Phorcus lineatus. Next base: position 43,194,863 of record OV121082.1, read on the forward strand.
TATATATATATATATATATATATATATATATATATATATATATATAAATAAATAAATAAATAAATAAATAAATAAATAAATAAATAAATAAATTAATTACATAATTAAATAAATAAATGAATAAATAAAAAAGGGTAATAATAAATTCCAGGTGCAGCAACAACATGTTAATAAATAGTCCAATAAAGGGAACTTTTCATGGGTTTGAATAAATATTTGAACAAAGTTTTAAGAAGTAACATGTCATATGGTGATCTTACCTATCCTGTATCTGAGTTGAGGGTTTATCTGAATCACTGAGCTGCAGGTAAATCAACCCCACAATCAAAGCAAAGAAGATGCTCACAAACACCTGAGAGTATGAAACATCAATGCATTTATTCATTTCTTCAAAAAAATAATTTTCGATCTTAAACTCAAAAGGCCGCCAACCTTCCAAACACTAATTTTTAAAGTCCACGATTATTATAATGTTATTAAATGTGCAGCTGAAATGTCTAACAAAATCGATATGTTCTATAAATTCTGGTCATCCTGTCATTTTTTATTCATATAAATGTAATGTGTGATTGATACCTACATGTATATATTTTAGAAATAAAAGTTTAAAAATTTGTTTTTATTCATTTCTGCAATAATTCCAAAAAGGACCTTCATTTCATCTAGACTGGCAACTCTTTTACATATTTTGTAAATTGGTGAGAAAAGTTGTAATATATCAAGTGTGCAAATAACCTGTATTCTTAAATGGCAGTGGGCAATTTAACAAAAATAATTATAAGCCCTATAATGTGTCAATAATCTAACAAACTAGACTGCTCACCATTTTAAACCACTGACCCATCTGATTTGGCAACTATTTTGAAGACTTCAATCAGTAACTTTTAACAATGTCGGCTTCAAACAAGAGTATTTTCAAGCTAAACAACAAATTGGATAGGAAACCATGGCACTTGTTTATTTAATGTTGACAACAGAAGGGAACTTTCTCATAATCAACGATTAAAACAGTATATAAGCTTCCTTGAAAATAATCAAGAACGCTTTATATGATTATAAAAAAGAGTGTCAAATACCTGCAGGATGGAAGATTGTGGATTTCTCATAAGGTTCTTCACTGTTCGACCAGCCAACAAAACTAGCTGTAAGGAAATAGTAATAATGATAGTATATAGTTGTGGTTTTGATGTTGCACACATAATACATACACAATCCACACTGAATACATACTCAAGCCCTATATCCCTGATCTAGACCAACTGCCACCTACAGTGACTGAAAGGCACCACCAACACAACCTTCACCAGGTACCCAATTGTACTGCTGGGCGAACAGAGGCATATTTTAAATAAAGTCTATTTCCTAAGGTGACACCACAAATTTCAATAGTTAATCTGAACGAGTAAATTCATTCCAACTTAATGGCAAAAACTATGACGTTTTGTTGTATGTTATTCATAAATTAATAATATCATCTATGCTTTAATAAAACTGTATAATACCATTAAAAAACTCAAATGCATTCATTTAATCAAACTGGACTAGAATGATGAAGAAGGCGCTTTATTTTATCCATCCATAAGGATAACGCCACATTTCTTAAACTGTATTCTGATTCAACAAAATATTTCTTGATTATCTTTTTTTAAAATCTTCTTGACAAGAGATAAGAAATTTGACAAACTTGTGCAATTGTCAGATGCAGAATACTCCATTCAATCTGGTAACCTCTTTACTCAATTTAAATGAGTAATACTTTCTGATTACTTCTTGTTGTTTCTAAATATCTACACTATATCGCAGAAACTAACCAAACCACGGAGGACCAACTTACCTGTGTGAAGAAAGAGGTTGCATACTGGACAGGGGGCAGTCTGACCACGGTTTTGTTCTGGACATTCTTCTGGTGCTGGTCATGGATGGGCTGCAACTCTCCCATAACTCTGAAACAATAATCAGGTGTCAATCATTTCAAACAAAATGCTTATCTATTTGCAAGGAGAAGGAAGAATAACATGATATTCATTCATTAATCAAAATATCACATTATGAAATTATAAGTACAGGAGGTTCAGTAAACAGGTCATATAATTCCCTCGCTTAACCAGAATTAACTATTTTGAGATACAATGCTTTAAATGCTCGGATGAGCACTCAATGATTTCTAATTTCATGACGAAGTATATTGCTCATCTCTATAAAGCATAATTCATCACTTAAACATATATCAAATGGTATCACCTACTTGTATGAATGTTTTAATAAACTATACAGCAGGGCAGTTAACCCTGAAATAGAAAAAAATTAATTCTATTGTGTCCTTTCTAACTTATTCTATTAATTAAAAACAAGGATAAAAATTACTTGTTATGCCATTGTGATGCTCTGAATTTTTCAGCCAGATGATTGTCTGGTACGGTTTGTGTGTCATCTGAAAAAAAGCAGCAACAAATTAACATTTTTCTGAGTAAAAAATTAAATGAAATCAAAATTTGATACTTAGTTTTTCTATAGCAGCAATGAAAACCTTGTCAACTTTAACCTTCCTCTGTTTCAAATCATAGCCATATACATTTAATTCAAGAATTCATGAAATTGAAGATTTACTATGAATTCACTATTCTTACAATCCCCAATCCTTGGCAATTATGGCCGCCATTTGATTTACCAATACATACTTAAGTACAGATTTTATTATTATTTCAAATATATCAAAGAAAGGAACATCATCAAACTATAAAAAACAAAATAAAACTAAAGCATATTTTTCATGTAATTGTTTTCTAAACAACAAATGCTTATCAACCTAACATTTTTAATGGAAATTTATCAAAAATAAAATGCACTCAGGTTTGCAGTACGGAGGTTCACTTGTGCAAGAGCGTATGTGAAGGAATGTTAAACAATGGAAAATAGTGAAGATAACATTGGTGTTGATAAGACAAGACAGTGGGACGAATTCAGAGACTATATTAAGAGTGCCCTTGATAAAACTCCCGATCTCTCAAGCCAAGATATATTATATATATAATAACCACTTGTTGAATCACATGGTATTGCTAGCTAAACGTCACATCTATGTTATGAACATTAAAGGTTTAAAGCCTAATATCACAATAATTAAGAATATTCTGAAAGACCTTTTTCACACTGAACTAGAAACAATTTTAACATTAATTATTTTTTACAAAAAGTGGAATATTCTTAAGACTTCTATATGAATGCTGTATCCAAATGAAGTGTTTATAGCAACACCACCTATCTAATTATCACTTTATTTGATGTATTTCCCTACGTTGATAGTAAGTCATGCCATACCTGAGGTACATACTATACCACATCTTAACTCCTGTTATGTAAAAAACTTTGTTGATTGTATCAAAATGAAGTGAATAAAAAAGATTTTTTTTAAAAAGACAGAGCAAGGTGCACTAATAGTGTTATATCCTCCTATCAACATCAAACACTAATTATCAAAAGCAGCAACCAATCAATAAGTTTATTCAGACCTTATCAGAAAGAGATGATCTATATTCTCAAAGGATAAAACTTGAAGACAATAGTCATCTTTCACTTCATGAAATTTACACAAATATTTTCTGTGGAATATTTCTATTAATAAATTCATAAAGTCATCTATGTTTTCAAATGGTAAAAGACAATCTTCAACTCTCACTTCATGAACTTTCTTAATTATTGTTAATCAAATAAATCATATCATACATGAATATGAAGTAAATCACTTTATGAAGAAGGTCAAAGTGTCATACATATACAAAATGTTTTGTGATAATGATTTTGCAGAGATAGAAATGAAATACTAGGCAAGAAAAAAGTCCAGTCTATTTACAGGTAAAAATGCACACTAACAGATCTCGTTGGTGTACAAAATGTGTTATGCAAACCTGGAATATAACTATGGTATAGCTATAAAACTTTTCTAGGGTAAACTATGAAGATTGAAAAATTATAAAAGAAGTTTGTAAATTGCTGTAAACTTTACTGCTTAAAATCTGTTTTGAATGAAATAGTCATGATGGCAAGAAGAGAGGGAAATTATTTAACATAAAAAATACCAAAAGCAGATAGTGAATTTTTCCCCCATTGTCTAGATCTTTTAATGATTTTTCCAAAAATAGATGAAACAGGATGTGCTGGTTAGTAAGATGATACAATTCAAGCTGCCACAAAGGAAAGCAAAAGGTCACACATTAACCCCTCACCAATAGGATGCACTTTACCTTTAAGTAACAAGTATATAACGATTTGAACATAATCAATATAACATTTTAATCAAAAACAATATCTTACAGAAAAGAAATTCATTTCAGTCACAATATTGATCATAAACTGAATATATAAAATTATCATTTTTGCTTGGCGTTTCTGATGTTAAGTGAATGTTTACAGCAATAACTATGTCAATTAAACCTCTATCAAAATCTCATCTCTTCTTTTTTTTTTAATTGTTGCATAAACAAAATTTTGAAATTTTTCAAAAACCAAAAATGTAAATACTGACTTTTTTAAAGAAAAGAGGAATGCCTACCATTGCTGATTCCATTAGGAAGCTTCTGCTGCTCTAAACCCTTTTCCACATCATAGTCTCCCTGGATGACGTCCAGGAAGAAATCAGACGGGTTGTTGTGCTCTTCACACTCGTAGCCTGACAACAGATAAATTGATTACCAAATACCAATTTTCTTCTCAATGCTCAAATGAATTCTTTGAGACTATTGGTTTATTTCAGTTTTATGTAACTGTCATTTACATATTTCTACTGCCATAACAGGTTTATAGTGTCATATGATGTAAATATAAGGCTTGATATGGAAAAAGGAGGATAAAAAAAATATTTAAAAAAACAACAGTATTAAAACGCAATTACCCATGACATTGTGGTGAAAGAATTACTTTTAAATCTGTCAGAGAGGAAAGTAAGGTAAAAGGAGTTCACCACCAGTTTACTGGGGTTGTTTTTGTGTATGAGTTCTTCTTGAACATTGACTGGATACAATTTGGAATGATCAGTACAAGTAATGTTAATGGTCAAAATGATTAACGTTCTACAGTAGTTGAACTGCTGTATTTTGCTTTCAGTTAAGTGCACTGAATTGAAGTGTAATTTCAGTTGTACTGGAATGTTTTTGGGTTTTTTCAGTTCTTTGTCTATTTTACAACCAATTTTCAAGAAAATATGTGTACAATTGTTATCTTCTTGGTTGTTTTACAAAGCGAGGCTTCTCACATGGGTATGTATCGAATGAAAATGCATGTGTACTTTGTTACCTTGTTGTAAGTTGTACTTCCTCAATCATTCCTGAAAACAGTGACTTCTTCATAAAAAGACTTTAATGTGCTGAAATACACACTTATCATGAAGTTTGATGACAAGCTTCTCTAAATGGCCTACCAACAGACTTGAAGTAATCGAGAGCCTGCGACGCCGGTCCGTTATACACCGTTTCACCAGCAGAAAGAAGTACCATGGAGTCAAAGACCTTGAATATGGAGAACCGGGGCTGGTGGATTGAGAAGATGATAGTCTGTCCATTCTGTGACATCCTGTTCAAGAAAGTTCCGATATTAATCAGCAAAATATTTGTAAAATGTAGTAAAAGAAAGTTTACTTAAACTACATAGTCTGATAAGGTTGTTTCCCTTAGCCTTTAATATCATTTTTGATGTCATAATGAATGTATCTTATTAATTGATAAGTAAAGAAGAATAAGTTTATCAATAAACTTTGCTGTTGGGGTTGAACTACAAAACATTTTCATCACTTGTAGTACTGCAGATCATTTCTGAAAAGAATAATCTGCAACAGATCTTAAACCTTATGATTGCCTTAGTAGGCGAAATAACTGTCGTGCATGACCTACACTAGGCCTACACTTGAATAAAATATATCCCACCATGAACACTTTCACGTGATTGAAAATCCCAAATGGATTAAAATTTATGGGAGATAAATGTGCATTGAAATGTTTTGCACAATATCTTCACCATGACAATGTTAGTCTGACCTATTTGATATTGGCCTTCCTTGGAAAGGTAGTGGCTTTAATAAGTTTTCACAGCAATGAAAATTAAGGTAAAGTTCTGGGGTTGTCATCAAAATATCCATCCAGTACTTTCAAATAAACCATAATAGTAATCTATTAATACATTAAATCCCCTTGCGTGAATGAACCTCCAGTTGTTTTGTCTACAAATTGTTAGTTTTTTACTTGAATATGTTCAAATTTTTAACATCCCTGCATTGTTTGTGAACTGCCACGTAAAAATAAAATATATAGGTATATATATATGTACTCACCTCTTCAACAGATACATGACAGAGTTAGCAGTACTGGCATCGAGACCAGTGGTTGGTTCATCCAGGAAGAGTACAGGAGGGGAGATAATCAGCTCCATACCGATGTTACATCGCTTCCGCTCTCCACCAGACACACCTCGTATAAACTCGTTCCCAACCTGAGAAATTGGAAATACTTTCAAACTTACTTAACCAATTCATGAGCCAAATATTAAATATTGAAGTGCATATGTAATTTTTAAGGAAACTTACTACCATATATCAGAGCAAAAATTATTAATATGCATGTTCTGCTCATACATAAAAGATAATCAAATTACCACACGATACCGTTTTTATTAACCTTTTTGCATAAAACAAACAATATCAAGTCTGATACTAAACCCAACACAAATGGATTTCTGTTTATGAATCTCTTATTTAGCAAATTGCAATCACTGTTCTGCAGTTAAGATTTTGAATTGCAACGGTGGTATAGTGCAAACTCTTTTTTTAAATTTCTCGAATATATAATCCACAGCTGTTTATATGTTTCACATAGACATTTTAAATGTAAATTTGAGTTATGATGAAACATTTAAGAAGGTGCTAATGAAAATTCATGTTTGTTTTTAAATGGAATGGAATGTGATCTGTAGAAGAAAAAAATCTATAAAACATATTCCCAGATTTTTAAATGTCAGAAAATGATATATCAACAAACTGGCAGTTTCACCTACCTTAGAGTTTGCACATTTAGTGAGTCCAAGTTCCTCTATGACGGAGTCTACTCGTCTCTCCCGCTCTGACGGTGGTGTATGAGATGGTAGACGGAGAGCGGCAGAGAATGCAAGATTTTCCTTCACCGTCAGTGTACCCATCACTACGTCATCCTGTTTAAAGAATGTGTTAAATTGTTATGAAAATTCAAAATGTTAAATTTATTTGTTCATTCTCTGCTGTCAAAGTAATTTCCAATTTCAAATCTTTTTTACTAAATTGATCTAATAGTGTCAACAAAGAACAGGTTCACATTTCTATCCTGACATTATCTTTATTCTAATTTTTTAAATTTTTGTCAGAACTAATTCAGCAAAACAGTGGTGACACCTGCTGAATAAAATTGACTGTGTTACAAGGAATACAAGTTTTTAAATTGACTCTAGCAGGATTCAAATAATGAGCAATAAGATTGCTTTCAGGATGTTGTGGCAAGGAAATCCCCTAATAAAATGAGTTCAAAACCCGCCAGAGTCAATTTACAAAACTTTTGTTCCTCCTCACAGTTGATCGTTATCAGATTGGAGATGACATTAAAGAAAGCTATCTTTTAATGTTCAACTTATTTAAATGCATGAAAACCAAATTGAATAGGGATTTCATAAAATTAACATAAAAAGGAAAATCATTTAAAACTTCACTTATTGAATTTCTTTTTATCAAAAGGAAATATAAAACGCTATCAAAAAGCAATATGACAGGCCAACAATACGATGTTCACGTACCTGAACCACATATCCAACCATGCACTTGAAGTTGTCGGGTGGTGGAGCGCCATCTATCAACAAACATCCTGATAAGCCTGCTGGTTCTTTCCTACCAGCCAAAACATCGAGTAGTCTGAAACGAACATGCCTACTGCAGTATGAGGCAAGTCAAATTCTTATCTGTACCTAAACAATGTGTTACAGTCAGATAATCACTAAAAATAGATAAGCCACCCAGTCTGTTCTAAATTTTCAGCCTGTAAAACCTTAGATTTAAGATGCAATTATTGATGATAAAAAGAGGTTATTATATGAGTGTCCATGACATACTATGTTTACGACATGAGTGTTTAATATAAGTATTTCCCGAGTGAGAGCGAGGGACAAACTGATATATAGGCACGAGTGTCATAAACATAGTATGTCATTGGCACGAATATGATATTCTGTTTATTACTGAAGTCAAGAAATCAAAGAAACAAATAAAAATCAACATCCAAGCAAAGACATTGGCGCCGTTAGAATAACATCATTGGTGAACTGTGACATCAAAGCATTGTTTTTGATGTGACGTCACAATGTAAAAGTGATATTTTGCCCTTGGGCATCGTATAAAAATATTACCCCCGATATGATTGCCCCTGTAGGTAATAACATTTATATTTCATTATCAAAATACAAATGAAAGTAATATCAAAGGAATAAATAATAATAATAAATAATCCAAATAATCAAACAGTTGTTTATTTTTTGAAAAAAATAATTAGCTAGATTTCGATGCTGGACATTAAAGAGCCACTCGTGAGTTGTTGGAGTCATATATGCCATACTTAATTAGTGTTTCCCCTAGTCAGTTTTAGCAGGGCGCAACGCCCTGCCCTTTTGAATATGCGCCCTGCCCTTTTTTTTCCCGCCATGCCCTGCCCTTTTCCCAGTTGCTTGTCCAAATCTTCCTGTTTCCCTATTGCAGAATATATCATGTACAATGTAATCATTTACAATGTCGCAATTGTATTTTACATAAGATACTTACGTATGAAGAGCTCAATTTGCTATGATATCTGGAACTACAAGCAAACAAAAGAAGGGAATGATTAAACTAATTATCCATCCTTTGTGTCACTGGGACACAGCTGCTGACCACATGTTAAGCTAGATACAGAAACAATAGGGAGATTACGGGCGGACACAGCCGAATGATCTCTTTTGATGTAATGAGTGAAATGCACATGTTTGATATCCGTAACTCATTTAAAATTGGTAAGAATAATGTGATGTTTTTTTCTGAAATTATTCGTAAGATTTATCAAATATATTTTAGACTCAGGTAATTTTAACGAAAAGGAGTTCCATTTTCATTTGAAACTATGAATTTGTATTTAAGTGCCCTTTTGTAAGGAGTGGTGCCCTTTTCTATATCAATTTGCCCTGCCCTTTTTCCAACCTACGGGAAACACTATTAATCAAGACACATTTTAAACCTTATTGGTTTTTACAGTGACAATAGGAAGGTAGAACGTCGCAGTTATGATAAAAAACCGGACAGTGGCGCGCATCAAATGGTCAAACGTAATTTTGGAGACTTATCTAAAACAGCCAAAAGGGCAGTTAGGAGTTGATAGTGTTTGTTAGGTTATATAACTAGTATTTATGTATATTAGACGTGATATCTACACCTCTGTGCATTTATAAGGCTGTTTTAGATTTTCAAGGAAAACCGGTATTTGTCATTTATATGTCTTTTGGACATGAAGAATTGAGATGTTTTGATTTTATATCACCACATATATAATATTCAGGTTCGTATCAAAGGTAAATAATATGTTATGAAAATCACGGAGTGGCTCTTTAAACTACTCCGTGAGTTGTTGGAGTCATATATGCCAAATTTAATCAATGGTATCATTTGATCGCGAGGTATTGACTGTTACCAAAAAGACACATTTTAAAGCTTATTGTTTTGTTTTACAGTGACAATATGAAGGTAGAACGTCGCAATTATGATCAAAAACCGGACAGTGGCGCGCGTCAAATAGTCAAACGTAATTTTGGAAACTTATCTAAAACAGCCAGGAGGGCAGTTAGGAGTTGTTAGTGTTTGTTAGGTCATATAACTTGTATCCATGTATATTGGACGTGATTTATACACCTCTGTGCATTTATAATGCAGTTTTTAGATTTTCATGGAAAACCAGTATTTGTCATATATATGTCTTTAAGACATGAAAAGTTCAGATGTTTTGATTTTATATGACATTAAGGTTCGTGTCAAAGGTAAATAATACGTTATGAAAATCACGGAGTGGCTCTTTAAGGAGAATTAGAAAGTGATTTCTTAGGTCAACTTCTAATATCAATATAATGAATGCATATGCTGGTGTAATGGTTAAAACCTATATATATATATTCTCTATAGAGGCACAACGCCTACATCCATTACACTACTCTCGTTTTTACAAGATATAAGAATTATAACATACGATGATTTTCCACTTCCGGTAGGTCCAAGTATGGCATTCATTCCTGGTTTGAAAATGGCACTGTAAAGAACCGCAAATTATGAATGAAAATTACACGTTAATTGTTACTCATGTTTCATTACATCATCTAAACATGTGTTACTGAATATCTAAAATCATATGTGTGTTGACCATGAAATCAAGCAAACAGGCCAATGTATTATTCAAATAATCAAAACTTCAGTCATGTACGTTGACGTCCAAGGAAGACGTCTAGAATGCTGGACTAGCGAATTATCTAAATACGTGTTGCAAAATATGCCGGTAACTAGCCTATTTGGTTGCAAATCTCATAGTTGGTACACATTTTTCAAAACGAAGAATCTTGATTATATATCATTGTGAATTTATTGCGGGTAATTACACCCTGATACCAAATACCAATAAACAACAAAGAATCGTTAACTCAGGATCTTCAGAAACTAACACGCCCGTTCCGTACTTTACCTGTTAGTTGTATAACTACAGGTAACTGTATTAATCAACGGGGTTTAAAATGCCAACTTTCAGTAAAGACGTTACACTTAACCGACTTTTTCATAGCACTTACTTGATGTTGTTCAAGATTGTCTTCGATTTCGGTCTTCCACAGCATGCTTTTGTTTTAATTTGTACGTTGTAAGAGCAATTGTAGACTGCTAGAGTGTGTTCCTTGGGCTTATCGCTCCGTCCCTTCTCTACCATTGAAATATCCATGGTTTCTTGATATTGATCATCAGATTTCTTAACTTATGAATTGTTAGTTATGAAGTTCCATAACATGACCCTTTCATGGACAGTCAGTTATCAGTAACATACAGCGGTACACAATTTCCTCGTTTTTCTATAAATACGCGCTCGTCTAGCGCGAGACGGGTGTGGACTAACAGTGGAGGGCTAGTCCATTTTCAAACTGGGGACAGGAGCAACATTTTCCTCTTATGTAACTAAAGTAATGAGATTATTAGATCGTTGAATCTGAATTCATGAAAATGTTGAAATAGTACACAGTCTTATTTACTACACAAAGAGCCGGGAGGGTTGCTTTATGAAATACATTACCTGATTTAATTGTATTTGGCAGTAAGTTATCCACCCGGATTTGTAATGGATTTACCCAATGGATCAATTCAGCTAACTCATATGGCTTGCCTCGGCTGTTGGATAAGCTCTTTCGGTGCATACAAACTTAAATATCTTTCATCAAAACATAACGATTTCATATATTTGTGTTAAGGAGAGTTATTAGATATTTGTAATAAAAACCTTATGATAATATTAGTCCATATATTGACAATTACTTTAAGAATTTAACACGACCATTGAAGTATTTGTTTATTTATCATTAAATACAATTCATGATTTCGTGTATATTTTTCAGTACTATTTTTCTCTCGCCATACATTAGAACGAGCAACATGATCATTAAAGAGCCACTCCGTGAGTTGTTGGAGTCATATATGCCAAACTTAATCAATGGTGTCATTTGATCTCGAAGTATCGACTGTTACCAAAAAGACACATTTTAAACCTTATTGTTTTTTTACAGTGACAATAGGAAGGTAGAACGTCGCAATTATGATCGAAAACCTGACAGTGGCGCGCGTCAAATAGTCAAACGTAATTTTGGAGACTTGTCTAAAACAGCCAGGAGGGCAGTTAGGAGTTGATAGTGTTTGTTAGGTTATATAACTAGCATCCGTGTATTTTGGACGAGATATCTACACCTCTGTACATTTAAAAGTATGTTTTTAGATTTTCATGGAAAACCAGTATAAATTTGTCATTATATATGTCTTTTGGACATGAAAAGTTAAGATGTTTTGATTTCATATCACCACATATGACATTTAGGTTCATATCAAAGGTAAATAATATGTAATGAAAATCACGGAGTGGCTCTTTATTTCAATATGTTGAAGTGACACTGAGTATTTTTTAGGATTTTTTATGTTCCTAAAATAAGATCCAAATTACCATATGTCATCAATTAAGTTCAAATCGCCTACCTAACTCAAAACTTTATTTCCCAAATTGTGCTCTTTTTATGTTTTCAATGAAAAATGTAAAAAGACCATATAAATGTTAGGACGTCGAAATTCCGCGTGCATTTTACATGTATATTAGTTAAAAATTCTAATTAATAATACCAATCCATATTTACATTTGTGTCTGCTGTAAATAAGTTTCCAAAATTACGTTTGAGCCATTGACGCGTTTTCGATCACAAATCGAGACTTTAACCTGTTTTATTGTCACTATACTGAACTCATAAGCACTAACATGTTAATTTTTTTAAACAATCACCACTTCTCGATAAAATACAACTATGAAGTTTGGCATAATTGGCTCCAACAATATACTCTGCGGCCCTTATATTTAAAAAAAAAACACATTTTACTTGCGGTATAGATGCTCATAAACAGATGATGATTAAAACTGTACATTGTGGCGCACATAATGTTTTAATACAGATGAAATAGAATTCACATATACCAGGGCATTCATAGATCAACCAAGACTTCCTTGAAAAGAAATACCCTCCACGTTCGTACTTCAACCCACAGAAAGACTTGCATTATGATGAAACTAGGAGATTTCAAAATTAAAGTTATGATTAACATATGTACGTGAAGATGATTTGATGTCCATGTTATCAACTGGAAAATGTACGGCAACATAAAACCATAGGACAGTCAAAATTATCCTTTTTCATTTCAAAGCTGATTTGTTGTATTTTTCTTACATCTAAATTTTATTGGAATAAAGATATGCTTTTTGATAAATAAATGCTTAAAACGAGATCGGATATTTTCCAACACATTAAAGGATAAGCGTGTATTCTTAACAAAAATAGTAAATAGAGATTGTCTGTTGCTATCATGCATTAGACAACAAAATGTTTGGCCAATGAATAAGATTAAAAATTAACATTTAAAGAGCAGGAGCGTTTTAGATCTCTTTAATAACTAATTACTTCGTTTTACCGCATTTCATTACACTTAAAGGCCTCCTTTGAAAATTCCAGTTACTAAGGTGAGTAAGTGTAACGTTAAAAAGGAAGTTAAAATGACCCTAACTAGATTGCTTCGTGCACTTATATCGTATAAGTTATTCGTTTAGACATTCCACTGGTAATTTATATCTAGGATATAAGTAGGGCAAGGCAACCTGTCTTTACCTCGCCAGTCAATACACCAGCTAAGGTATCGCATTAGTAACAATCTCTATGCTTCATTTACGCTCCCCTAAATGTTTACATAAACTATATGATACGTTGTAAATCACTTGTAGTGTTTATTTCTCTTTACAGTCTCATATATGGCTGTACTTGTGCTCGATAACCTAACAAAAGAATAAACGTTCTAGTTTTTTAATGAGAACATTGGGGTTGAAATGACATTTTTCCTTAAAAACATCAATTATTAATTTAGATAATGTATCAGTAAAGCATTTATATTTTTTATACGAGAAATATCTTTTTTAAAGTCATGCCTATAATACAAAGTCTTGAGAGTTTAAAAAATTAGGGTCTTCTCGATGTCCCCGCTGGTAATAATGATAGAGGATAACAATGCTACAATCACTTCAAACGTGACCCTATGTGCCGGTCTAACTTCAACCAAAGCTTCGGAATTCAACAAGGGCAGACGAATGTCCGAATTGATTGTGGCACGATATTTGACCTAAATAACCAGCTCGTATATTTGTTCATGGTTATTTAGTAGCTCCAGCACAAACGGTCAAGTGCCAATGTATGCCTATGCGAATGTAAATGAGAGGGGACTGGTCAAATGATTAGCCGTTTGCAGGCAAGGCCGATTATCTCTAGACATAATTTCTGACGTGTCAGGTATCGAAACAGACTGTTTTAAACAAAAATATATTTTAAGGCCTTATTTAATGATTCTACCCTGTACTTAAACTTGTTTCCTCCTATCTATCACCTATTTCTAACTTGTAAGACTGGTCTAACCTAACTCGTCTTACATTTGATCACTCTTTTATTGTCGGACTTAATTGTCTCTAATCTAGCAAGTGCACCAGACCTTGTAAGCTCATCAGAAAAGGGTGACCAGTAATGGTCAACCCATTGATCTGATTCCTAGCGATTTACCACTCACTGGACGCGATGTTTAATGCAGCTGATACCCGTCTCTCCAAACGACAGTCGTTAGGGGCGAACCAGTTTAACCTATGACGCGTTTAAGAACTTGTTATGTAGTACGTTTAATAACATGACATTCTTAACATTGTTGTAATGATTAAAGCGGGGATGCTTAAGAAATCCCGCAGAAAATCATTTACAAATAATACTAATATTCAACATGCCTGACGCAATAAAACATTTCAATGGATATTGAATATATGACTCAAATCTATTTTTACTAAATTACAAATAACAATCCTTCTACCGACTCACAGGGAGATTAGGCTTATCAATGTCCTTGTTTTAAAGTTCAAAAACTGGGACTTGGACACGATCTTACCATTGTGTGCAAATTTCCGTCAGAACGTTTAAAAAGATTTCATATGGTGACTTGCGTTATTTTACCTCTTTTGGAAAGCAGTTTACTGCAACATAGCAGCCAGGCATTTACTTGTTTTTAACAAGTAAGAAAAAAAATACCAGTTTTAAATAAATATATTACCGATTGTCGGCGAGTTTATTTTCATAGGTACAAGTGTTACTGACTGATTTACCAACACTGTCTTTGACTACTTTATTGTATCCATTCACGTGATTATAACTAGATTATCTTCAAATCAATTGTGGGGTTAAATAAAACCGTTACACACCGACATCTAAAGAGTTATAGAGGTTGACTGTAAGTCACTTTCAGTAACATACGCTTTCTGATAAATTTTAATTGCTAAAGAAATCTGTAGATTGTGCTCTTCCTTATATAGTCGAAGGTATGACATATTTGATAGAGGCGAATTTACCTTGTTCTAATAAAATTAGTTAATCCTAAAAATACATGGAAAGTTTTTTCACTCCGACAATGAAAATCCGAAAGCCGAAATTAAGATCCCTCTTTAATTAGGTGCAGGAGATATAAAGACAAATATCTTTGTTCAATAATGAACGACAAGGAACCAATATTATTCTCTTCAAAGATTTTTTTGGAAAAAAACATAAAGCTAAAGAAAAAACGAGAAACAATTTACCTTAAATCATTCTGACCTGGATAGTTGTACGGCTACACTGAAGCAAGGTGTAACAAAAATTCAGGTCGATGACCATTGTAATTTTGTCTTCTGTTTTGTTAAATTTTTCTTCTGTTTCATTAGTGTTTAAAGAGCCACTCCGTGAGTTGTTGGAGTCAAATATGCCAAACTTAATCAGTGGCACATGTCATTTGATCGCCAAGTATCGAACTTGTTATCAATAAGAAATTAAACTGAATCAAAGTAGGTAATAATGATAACAATGGGGATACTCATCGATCGACTTGGCAAGTTTCTCGATGTTAAGAAGTATCCTTCCTTACGTGATCTGGAAATTCAGCTGCTTTGAATCAGAACTAATGCCTGTGAAACGCCGTCGGTAGTTATTTGCATAAAGCCAGATGAGAGAAAAACTCAGGAAGATTGTCCGAAAATAATGTTACAATTAGTAACAAATGCCCTCATGTATTTATCGCAATGGCATTGTATTTCATAGCTGCAATGCATCACAGGATGAATAATAATTCCACATTGATCATTGAAAGCAATGGTTAACATTTTTTACATTTGCACAAATTATTTAAAGAGCCACTCCGTGAGTTGTTGGAGTCAAATATGCCAAACTTAATCAGTGGTGTCATTTGATCGCCAAGTATCGACTGTTACCAAAAAGAAATTTTTTAAAGCTTATTGTTTCTTTACAGTGACAATATGAAGGAAGAACGTCGCAATTCTGATCGAAAACCGGACAGTGGCGCGCGTCAAATAGTCAAACGTAATTTTGGAAACTTATCTAAAACAGCCAGGAGGGCAGTTAGGAGTTGATAGTGTTTGTTAGGTTATATAACTAGTATCTATGTTTATTGGACGTGATATCTACACCTCTGTGCATTTATACGGCTGTTTTTAGATTTTCATGAAAAACGAGTATTTGTCATATTTATGTCTTTTGGACATGAAAAGTTAAGATGTTTTGATTTTATGTCACCACCTATGACATTTAGGTTCGTATCAAAGGTAAATCATATGTAATAAAAATCACGGAGTGGCTCTTTAATGTCTTCATCTGTTTATATATGTCGATATATGTATCCAGAGAGTCAATAGTTAATACACCGAATGTGTTAATAGAGTAATTGTGCAATAACTAATTATAGAAATATTCAATACAAATAAATATGCGCTACAATTTATATATGATTTCACTACTTTATCTTTCAAGACTTCTTTCCAAAACTGATTCGAAATTGAATATATCTATTTATCCTAGATTCACAAAAGATTTTGATAAGGGAGTCTGTGATTGAGTAGATCTTTCCAATTAGATGAACTACATTGTAATCTCTGAACACATTTCAACTTTTGCGAAGATATAACAATTTTGATAATTGGAACTTAACCACCCTCACGTACCGGATTAAGAATAATGATATCTCTATTAAACTTTGTCAAGTTTATTTCTCAATACTAATTGAAAGCACTGCTTTTCGAATTTGTCAATAATATATACAGGTGGGCGGGGCGGAGCGGAGAAAAGGTGGTTTAACTTGGGCAGTAGTAGGGATTTCAGACCTATGTTTCTTCCCTAGGGTTTAAGTTATCTTGCAAGCCAAATATTCATCAAATGTTTTATTTGGAAAAACTTTTCTTCGTTATTAACATGGCTCATGCCATCCATATAATGTAAATGTTTATTCTGAAGAGTTTAAATTCTCCTTGAGACCAAACAAAGTTCCAATCTTTACATGCTTGACATTGGATCTTTTTGGAACCTATCTAAAACAGTTTAGTTTTCTGTAAATTAACCTTTAAACCAGAAAAAACGTGCAAAAAATTTAAGAGTTTGTAAAACAGCATATATACATTTTTCTGAATCATCTATAGCTAGTGTTAAGGAAGTATCGTTGACGAACTGTGACAATAGATATTAAACGTTTCCAATGTTTATCCATTTTATATCAGCGTTGTTTGTAACGAGAATGCTCAAACTTTCGACGAAGAGAATAAATAGATATAACGCTACAGGATCGCCTTGACGACAGCCTCTTTCTATTTTAAAAGGGGGCTCTGCACCCGTTACTGCAGAAGTATGTGTCGATGGCTTTTATCATGATAATTCAAATCAGTGTTATCAAAAATGAATCTTAACTTTACTGAATCTACACTAGATAAAACTTTCCTATAGAATTATAAAAAAAGTTCAATAAAACAACTTTGGGAATACTTTGTATAACATTAGATGTGTTTAACCATATCGTATGTAGTATAGGGTTATAGCACGATTTAACTCATATAATGCATCAATATGTTTATCTTACAAGCCAAATATTCATCAATTATTTGGAAAAACTTTTCTTCTTTATTAACATATAATTTAATGCATCAATATGTTTATCGGCTTGGGCTATTCTGGTATCCTTGTATTAAATGTAATAAAAGTATGGAGGTGCTTATATGACAAGGATTTATGCAGAAACAACAATATATTGTATATGTTGTCAAGTGTTTACGAATATTTACAATAGGAGACTAGTAGCATGGGGAGATACATTAATTGAGGTATTAATCAATAAATTAATTAATTAAACAGAATTGGATGGAAACACTTGTTTTGTTATGATAATATAGTAGATACAAAAACACAAGTTTACATGTAGATGAATAAAGGTTATTAAACACTGTTTATTAATGCCTCTGTTGTAAACATGAATTTTTATTCTGTCCTTGTTTCGGACAATGTACAAATATGATTTAATTACATCCACCATTCATAATTAAATAACTTAAAGACTTAAACGTATTGACCCTTGTGCATTGTCTAAAGTGACTTCGATGTTTTAAACTATATATCTTTAAAGAGGCCATAGCACATTTTTTAAAAGATTTAATTCTTAAAATTTTCCTCAAAAAACATTGGACAGCGGCATTGGCGTCGCCCCAATCCGGATAGAAACAGGACGTTATGAGCACTAACCAGCGGAAGAACGCACCTGCCCACTGTGCACTGATGGATGTATAGAGGATGAAATACACGTTTAAGAAAGTGCCCATTGTATGATGACCTCCGCTTTGAATTGTTTACATATGTTTCTTCATTCTATGATGATTTTTATTCGCTTACCGAAAGACAGAAGTTTTGTCTTTTAATGTCAAATGAACATGTTGTTAGTAGTGATGCCAAAACCTTATACCTTATTTTATAAAGGAGGTTTTTATTATATAGTAGTTAAAGATAGAATTATGTTCTTTTAATAATATGTATAAAGTTTAGATTTAGTCTCTCATAATTCCATAAGGAATGGTGCATGTGCTTTTATTGTCTGTGTTAAATATATTTGTATGTTTTTATGCTGTACATGCAGTGAGACGTTAATAAAATATCTGTCTGTCTGTCTGTATTATCTTCAGAGGATCAAACATTACGTCATAATTTCATACATAGTCGTTTACGAAATAACCAGGTATACAGCAAAAACTACTGGCGGCCATTTGTGTGTGAACGCCTTCTTACAATATAAAGTAGGGGATATGGATTCGCATAGCTAAACAGATTTGTTCGTTCTACAACTGCCACTTTTGATAACAAAAAATCGCTCTCTTGCAAGAAGAAACATTTATTTTAGTTTTCGTGAAATCACTTAATTTATGTCTAAACGTGCTACTGTCCAATTAATGACTAATTTATTTACCGTTTGTCATGTGTTAACACATTTATTTATCACTATAAGATTACAATGCTCATCTTATGATCTATTTGTTGATTTGTCTTGAGCCTTTTCAGTACAATAACAAGTTTATCAATCACTAGAAAAATATGACTACAAGAACATCTAACTGCCATTAATCTTCAGAAATTTCGAATCTTCGTGAATCTTGAAAGATGATGTAAATACTAGTATTCTGAAGTCTTCGATGCTGATGAAAACCAACGGTTTGGCAATAAAATTCTCAAATAGTATCGTCCATACTTAAAACTTACCATCTTTAAATCAAAGGAACATTTGCACTACAATTTTCGTCACTTGCTTAATATCGGTGTTAATAACTTCACTGAAACGTCGCAATCCAGCAATAAAAAAATCTGTAGAATTTGTTCTCTATTCATTTCGCAAACTTCTAAATGCCTCTCAAAGAAAGCAATTGAGACAAAGAATTATCAGTAATGAATGTTCTTACATATATTGTAATCAGTACTATTGACCGTATGGCCACTTTTCGAAGAAATCTATCTGTAAGATCGAAGATGCCGACAATTTCAATTTTCCAATTTAGTAACTGACAACTTCAAAAAGCAAGTAAACCCATGATAGAAAAAAAATCAACTCGTCTTTGATCTTTCGAACCTCAACACAACCTTGTTAAGGCAGCCCTGAAGAAGATTCGCTTGTTCTCTGATCTGCAAAGGACAGCTTAAAACTATCTGCCTCTAAAACTCCGAACAGCTCCTTAATTCCTATTTATCCGAAACATTATGCTCCACCAAGCTCATTTAGTTAATATACGTCATATATAAGTGCTGTGATATTTCTTATGTAACCATACAGAGGGATAGTGATGTCATCCAAAAATTTTCATAAATCTATTTTCAAGTTTTTCTGATTTTTATTTTTTAGATCCTTCAAGGTTCTTTAACCTTGTGCAAATTCTTGGTGTATGTCTGCATATTCATGAAAAATACAATTTTATGAGATATCAACAAACACGTCTTCATAAATGATTTATTTACAAAAATATCATATGAGTATATAGCATCAGTAGGTCATTCAATCAAATACATTGCTAACTTTGACAATAATGAAATAAAGACATTGTAGAGTAAAAACGACTTGTTATTCATGATAACTTTAAACGTTGTATGACAGTTAGACATGAACCATCTTTGACAACGTGACAACGCATTGTTTTCGTTAACAAGTTTGATTGTCCAATTATGAAAAGTTGTTCTTGGGTATGATGATAAAGTTTTAAAAAGTTATTTGTTCCTTCAAGAAAATGTGTTTATGCAATAAATATAACAACATAGAGCCTTAAGGAATCCGTTCAAGAGTAACCACATGGCTACTAAACCATCCGTTCATTCTCGTTCACTAAAGAAGAGTCAAAAATATAGATTGATAATGACATTCTCAATCAAGAAAATCTGCAAAATGTTTCACTTCTAAAATGCGTTCACAGAATATACCATACAGTCATATTCACCCAAAGCATTCATTCAAATCAATATGTTCACTTAATATTCCTATAAACTGCAGATGTTCTTTGTATATATTAACCAGAACATCTTTTGCATTCGGAGCAGCACATGCTGTATGTCCATAATCAAATATCACATTTATTCTTTACGCAGTAATTCCACAGTATAATTCATCACGAATTCCGCAATGGTCACAATTTGGTGTTTGAAGCAATCAAGCAACAAGCACATTCGTTAGATTTCAATTCAGTCGGACACGCACCGGGCTGGCATCCTGAGTGATACCCTGAATAATGTTGTACATACTTGATCACATTATCTATCAGATGCATCACAACACTGGGACAACCACTTTCCCGGGACTCAATAAACGAGTGGCGCTGACTTCATAAAAACTCTGGGATCATTTGTCACAATGTTAAAATTTTTGATAAGGATCACTGTAAACTTGTTGTATGTCACGAATTCGAGTTTATTGGCACTCGATTCTAGTTATGTCATGGTTAAGAAATGGCGCTTTGCTACAAATCAGATTTAAATATGACGAATCAGGTAATCAAGTTGGATTTACATGAAGTGTTGGAATGAATTCACGTTCATTTGGGTGATAGATGAGTCCAACCTGTAATTGCACATATCTCAATCCAATCAAAATCAAGACCATACATGTAAGAATGTTAGATTACATTATTAACAATCTCTATAGATTTTCTTGACAAATGTAGAAGCACCGAGTTTGAAAATAAAAGTGTTTCACGATATGAATACTTATTGCACATTCCAATGCAATCAAATCAAATTTAGGATAAGAAAAAAAGAAGTCATCAACCACCTTTCACAGATTTTCTCGACAGATGGCATAGCACTGAATTGGGAAATCTGAAACCATTCAAATCAGGTAACAACCAATGCTGCTTGCAGGTTTGAGCTTTCCTCTCAATTCCCTTCCAGTCTTCGTTGGTGAATGCCTACTTGAGTTTCTTAAGGAAGCGAAGTTGTATGTAAGCCAGCGTCATGAAGAAGAGGACGAAAGCTCCAAGAGCTACTTGAGGGAGCCACAGATCCCAGGTCGTCTCGTAGGCGATGTCTTGTGACTCCAGGTAGGCGTTCCCAGACGTGCTGAAATGTGGATACATGGCGTCGATATTTTACTGATATTTTACTAGAGGATTCCTCAGAGTCTTTTATGAACAATCGTCGGATATACTTTTATATGTCTTCAGAGGGGTGTACTCATAAACGCTGGTTCACTATCCCAGTTTGTTCAATGATTTACAGCATTGTCATTATTCTTTAGGCTTTTATCAGAATGTAACGATATAAAATAATATTTTAGCTATTTACCTAACATTGGTTAAAATCTATGTTTGTGATTATTCACTATAACCTTTTAGGAAAGGATATCTTAATTTTTTATTTCTAAATGGCCAAAATTGATGAATAGTATAAACAGAAAATTAATAATCTCTAAAAATCATTTTCAAACGGAAATTATCATGATAAAGAAAAACAAAAAAACACATTAACCGTTACAATCTTGTAACATTAAATTAATATTGAACGTATTATGATTATGAAAATCTATATGATAAGTCACATTAACCGGATGATTTGAAATATGTTCAATAACGATCAACTTACCAGTTCAAATCCGCATCACAGAACGTAACATCTTTTAACTCGTTGATATTCAAGGCCTGTAAATAATACAAGTCATGAGCTCATTTATACCTTTCATGGATAACACACAGATATAAAGCATGATGATTCAGGTAACGGTTTATTTGCTATTACTTCACAAGACATCGTTTTCTCTTCGAGTATTTGTATGTTTTGCTACTTCAGTGTTGATTAAGGTTACAGTTATTTGCTATAACTGCACAAGACATCGTTTTCTCTTCTAGTATTTGTATTTTCTGCCACTTCAGATGTAAAATGCTGACAATCATTAAAACTATTAAGTATCTATTAATTTTCAAATTAATATGTAATGCATGTCGGCATGTGCGAGCAATGCAATAACAGCGCAGTGCTACAATCATTGAAAAGTCCTTTTACATGAAATTCAGTTTAACGTGGATTTCATGTTCATTACATGAAACAAATAAGGATCAAGTTGATCTTTAAACTTCTAACTCGGTTTTCCCGATCAAAACATCATTGAATCATTTATTCCTGAGCGATCAAGAAAGAGGGGATGACGATTTTACAGTTCATCCGACTTCAATACAACGGTATGTTATTTTACGGACGTTTCAAAATAGACAGCTGTTCAAAAATGCTCTTATTAAACATTTGACTTTTTAATCTAAATTGGCAAACCTTATATACTTACGTCGACGCCGTATCTGAAAATGCTGAGCCACTTGAGCCACTCCAACCAGTCAGCAATAGAAACCACGTTCACCAGCAAACCGCCAAATAACTGGAGGACAATATTGTAGATATTTAATAGGTACCAATGTATACTATGCAAATGTAACATATTTTGATGAATAGGGATATCTAGTTTCCTTAAAACCGATAAAAAGAAACATGCCTAATAGTGAACCAGTCGACATGCTTGTCAACAAGTTATTCAATGTATAAGACAAGTTCCAGTTCATCGAAACTGTTCGTTTTAAATTGAAAATCGATTTTGTTTTCTTTTTTACAAATATTTAGTACTATGCTATTGAAGAATTTATTGTCCGCATCCCGATAAAGTGTTCAG
Source organism: Phorcus lineatus (assembly GCA_921293015.1). Taxonomy (NCBI): domain Eukaryota; kingdom Metazoa; phylum Mollusca; class Gastropoda; order Trochida; family Trochidae; genus Phorcus; species Phorcus lineatus. The sequence continues at coordinate 43,218,225 of OV121082.1, forward strand.
CCAGCGTGTTGGTTTAAGCGAGCTCCACAATATCCAACCAAGGCCAAGGCCTCGCATCCCTGTATACCATACAGCCAGTCAATGAAATGACTTTTAATCAACAATATTGACAATACCCGGATCATATGACGAGAGGATCGAGACAGTTTGCTTCAGCCTCATTGCACAAATACATTCCATTTGCTGAAAAAATATTGCATGCCACAAACTATGGAAAGACAACCGTAAGCGTAACGATAGACTGACATTTAGTAGAGATTTACCGGCTCCTTCATAGTACTCTTTTCTAAGGCTCTTCATTTCATATATGTACATGCAGGGCTACAGATAACTTTTTAGGTGTAAGTGTACATACACCTTGAATATAAAGTGGAGGTGTACTGAAACTTTTGGGGGTGTACTCACTACTTTAGTTCTTGCAAAGTGTGAGCACGTTTGTATGTTGTTTATGAAGGTGTAAAGTGTTGTAATCAACCAATGAAATCGCGAAGCTGTACATAATTTTAGAAGTACATTTTACAAGGTATCAACAATCGATAATTGTTTGTCAAATGAACCTGAACATGAAATTATTATATTCATGAATCAGAACATCCTTGATAAATTTAGAAATACGATACGCATGGAATGAATGTCCAAGCGTAAACAGGCATGTATATGTGCGTACATGATACGCATGGAATTTATTTTAGGGCCGTACTTAGTAATTTTATATGCGTACATTACGCGTGTACGACCCTTATCTGTAGCCCTGTACATGTATGCAGTCAACCTAGACTTGCTGAATAAGGACCCATACTGTATTAAAGGCTTCTATTCAAAACAGTCATGAAGTAAGGCTAGCGTAACGAAAATATGGCCTCGTGAGGTATCAAGGCATTGTTCAATTCAATTCTTTATTCTCATAAAACCACCTTGGTGGTACAAGAGCATATTCACAAAATATAATACATAGAAATAAATATATATGTAATTCAAGATGGTATGATAGGCTCAAAAAGTCTAAAAGGCATTTATTATTTGCTAAGAAGAGATGAAAGATGTTTGATAAATTTTGATAAATTTACTAAGTCTTGGGATTTATTTGTAGATATGATTTTTCTGATTTTTTCTTTGGAAATATTGTTTCCTGAAGTTGTTAAGCTTGAATACAAACCATCTGGTGTGGCAGAAAGCACAGTAAGTAGTTGATGACTGTAATGTTTAAAGTGAATCGTATAACAACGGAACATTACATTAACTAAATGTTGTGTTCTGAATCATAACGGAGTTTAGACAACCATTTACATATCCTAGTACTAATGTGAAAGAATTTATATCCGCTAATAATTAAAGTGACTATGTTTCATAATTTTTATGTGGCTTATAATAGCCTGAATAACCTGGGTACAATTGAAATCACTTTCATAGCATTATTATCTTTAGAATGCCAAAATTAGAATATTTTCTTGTTTTAAATTGTAAATGAAAATGTACAAAAATTAAACGTTAGGAAGCCGAATATCCACGTCCTATTTACATATATATTACTTAAATTACTAAGTAAGCACAGCCGACCTATATTTGTCGTTTTGTCTGCTGTAGTTAAGTTTCCAAATTAACGTTTGAGATATTGGCGCGCGTCATTGTCAGGTTTTCGAACACAAATCTCATCTCGTCTTAACCTGTTTATTTTCTCTATTCTGAACTGATAAGCATTGAGATGTTACTTTTCAGAAACAACAACCACTTCTCATCCAATAACACAAATAATGAAGTTAAACATATTTGACCTCAACAACAGTGGCCCTTTAAGAAACTTTTAAAGAGGTTTCAGCAGACGTCTTAATACTTTGTGCTAATCAAGAGTCTATACGTTGTCGATAACGCGAGTTCCTCATCGATTATAGCCTTCAGCTTACAGATACAATTTTGTGGCAGGGTACATAATCACTTCCGGTCTAACGGTTAGGTGGACTATGTTCAACTTTAATTATAGGATTCTCTGCAAATGATTTTTGAGACTGATTGTATGTATTTTCAAAATGTTATATGGATCAAAATATTATAACGAATTATAGAATTATAACTCAACGACATCTTCAACTAAAAATTTATCGTCTTTTTGTGAATTAACTTTAACATATTTGATCAAATCATGGGCAAGTGCTTGCGCGAGCGACGAGTCAGTTATCTCATTTGCGCTAACATTTTGCCCACGATTTGCCCGTGATCCAATAAAATATCAGAACCCCCCATAAGTTCAACATACGTGCAATCATATCTTAATTGGAATATACTTTTTCAGTTAAATTCGTAATTGATGTCATAAATATTCAAGGCATATATTGAGAAAGAAGAACTAATTTTACACTGCAGAATTCAATATATGACTTCCAAATAGTACGTTCCATCATTACAATTTATTCACTGGCAAGCTCGTTTTAATTATATTCAATAATAATATTTTTCTCAAAACTAATGCATCTTACCAAAAAATGACTTCGTCCTTACATACAGAAAATAAAACATTTTCAATTTGTGAAATGCCATCGGCAAGGATATCAGGAAATCCAGGATCCGAAGTAGGCGACAAGGTTTTAAGATTAATGTCCCCTCAAAAAGCTCAAATATCTGACGATGCCGCTGATGTACAATGGAAGCCATGCAAACACTCACCATCATAAAGACATAGCACAGCGCTATGAGCAGATTAGCAATGGCGAATATCCGGACAGAGGCGCTTATAAAGAAGGCCAGTGCAGACGCTGCTAGGGTTGTCATGAATAGGTCCAAGACAAAGTAGAAGAAATAGGTCGCTCCGCTCCGCAAACCTGTCAAAAAAACAATAGGGGGAAATCGTACTTTAGGAATGATTTTTCAAAAGGGCAGCTAAGTTCCGAAGATTCCTGAAAAGATATTTACCAACATGTTTTTCTCATATTTCACCACCATGTCCGATATTATTTCACTTTTAAGCCAAGATTAGATTTTGGGTTAGACGATGACTTTAACACTTTATATTAAACTTAGAATATGCAATGTTGAGCAATGGTTGTGTCTTATATTCAATGCATGACAAAATTAATAATACTGTGGGACGAAAAATCATATTTCATTATTTTAATCCAAAATACACCGTCTTGAAAACAAACCTTTACGGAAGGGTTCTTTTTAGGCACTAAAGGGACACATTTTTCTAAGAAGATTGTATTTGAAATGCAAGGATAACAATACCAATGGTTGTCATTTGCCTAATACCAATGTATATCCATCGAGTTTCGACTTTCAGTAACAAGAATACAAAAACTTACATTTCATGACTATTTAAAGTAAATGTACCAATAGGCAATATTATGGGGTATTAGTATTACCTATCATCCAGTAGACTATGGAACTGAAGGCCAATACAGGAACAAATCTCATGGGTATGACGTCACAAAAGATTTTGGAGAGGAAGTAGGCAGACACCCGGTAGAATCCACTCACATTCTCATGCCTGGAAGATCGTGAATACCTTATTACAGGAAACTTCAAACAAATCCAATGATACTTTATAAGCTTTAATACAATTTGCATTTAATAATGCTATATACTTTACCTTATTATTGTCATTAAAATAATTGACTGTTCCTTATATCTGAATTTGAGCCTGTTCGTTAGAGGAAGCAACGAAGAAAGCTACTTAACATGTCCACTCACATAAAAATCGCCCTCTCTTTTATGAAGAGTTCCACTGCTGACAAGTTGCCGAATATTTGGTTCATGATGATGAAGAAGAAAGCACCGACTCTGAAGAAAGAGAAGAGATTCATAATCCAGTAAACTGAAGGGACAAACATGTATATTCTACAAAGAAATGATCACTACCATCTGGAATCATTTTACGTAATTCTGTGCATTCGGGTTACATGTTTTCTTGTCGAGTGACCGTTTCGGATAGAATAGTGCATAATTTAAAAAAATGAAGGCTTCACATGATGGGGTGGGTCTAAAGGTAGACATAGTAACCTGTTTTGGATCCCTGTTTCTTTCGATGTGTCCAGTTGGAAGTATATCGCGCCTACAATTACGCCAAATATGATCATGACGAAGACCTGAAAAAGTATAACCAAATATCTTCTTTCTTTATTTTCAAAAGAATTCATGGGTTAGTGCATACATCACCGTACTGGAACATTTATTATAAATAATAGGGTTTAAACCGTGTATTTACATGTACAATAATCAATCCGCTATAACAAAACTTCACTTTACGCTCCAATCAGATGGGTTCCATTCTCTGAAACATCATCACAAACATATGGATAGGCATTGTAAAATGCACTTTGATTGGAATGATAAATTCACAGTCTATCTCTAATGAATTCAGTGAAACGATTCGGGTGCTGAAAGTAGTCCCAAATCTTACCTGCAGGATGGATGTTTGTGGGTTCCTGATGATATTCTTCACTGTTCTACCCGACACCACAAGAAGCTGGAAATACACATACAGCCACACATACAATGGTAACATCATTTGATAGCATAGAGGCTATAATATTTCTATTACCTGTTTAAAACAACGGTGTAAAATGAGGCTTGGCACACAGCTGAGATTTTTATTTCTGTATTGCGATGTATCAATTTGATAATATGATTTTACACAAGACAAACTCTTTAGTAAGGATGATGTATTGTATGGGTGAGGGTAGACGGTTCATGCCTCTCAAGTACAGATACCTTTCATAATGGTTTTATATGTATTTTATCGTTGTAAATATGTTAGGTCAATACCTGTGTGAGGAATGACGTTGCATACTGCACCTCGCTCATCCGGACAACAGTGCCAGTCGCAACATTGGATGTAAACTTATCGTATATGGAATTTGCTTCAGCCATCATACTGAAGATACCAATACGTGATTAAAGCTACATATACAATGGGAAAGATAAAGAAAACTTTACCATTACAATACACTGACAGACATACAGTAAACACATGGATAGAAACAATTGAGAACTGAATGTACAGATCCACAAAGGCATATTATGAAGGATATAAACATGTCGATGAAATATACATATAAAAAATCAGGGAAGTTAAAGAAACATTGGCGAACAAAATAAAACACAGCAATGACAATGAAGGAGACGTGAAAATTGATTAAGGATTTAGACCAAGACACTGATGATGGACACAGATTATCGAACAGGCATAAATCAGATTGATGAAGGACGCCGAGAAATTGATCCGTGATATCCAGCCAGTGGATAGATGTAAAGAAGATGAAAGGATATTGATGAAAGATAAGACTCTATATGAGCCACCTGTTGGACTGTGCGTGCGTCAGCGTATGTATCCGACTAGATTGAGGGAACTAGACTTGCCAACAATTTCTAGACTTGAGAAGGCTCCTTTAATATTTTGCCATAGGGTCTGGATGACAGACTAGTATCCGACTGTTGAATATCAATATCTAATTATAATAATATTTAAAGAAATTCTCATTTCTGATGACTTGGATTTGGCCCCTATGTTTCTTCTCAAAGGAACCTTATGGCCATAAGCACTTAATTCGTCTACTCAACTGGGCACAAAGCACATTCAAATACATAAATCTTCCAACTGGTCATAAAGCTCTAAAAGGCCATATTAATGAAAGTTGCAAATAAAATGATTATAAAAATCAAGTAGAAAGGGTAACAGACAAAGAAAGATAACGATAAAATAAGTGTATAAAGAATGGCAACTATAGACGACAAGAAATTTATGAAAGAAGCCGACTTAGACATTAATAAAGGGTGAAGACAGTACTTGAAAATTCAGACATTCGTGACATATATGGCCAGTTGTTAAAATTTTACAAGAAGTATTAAGATTTTCTAGAAATAGACATTGAATTTATACAGACACATGCAATGAACAAGAGTTGCTTGACATGCCACCTCCACAGTATGTAGTCATAGGCCATATTGTTTGTTTCAAATTCTTTCGGTGTGTCATTGAAACCATTAAATTGAAAGATCACCAGTTTTTTACGCATTATAAAATGTATGAAAAGATTTTTTTATGATAATATTATTCACAAGATTGAATATTTATGTCAGGTTGACAAATTGTTGTTGATATAAGATTAACACAAAATTTATATTCAATCTTTAAATCAGCAAATATATATCATAAATCAATCGAAAATAATTGTGTTAATAAAGTAATAAGGAAATAAATCATGCCTTTAGAGAAGGAAAATCGATTGTAATGTTTCAAGCTGAAGATGCTAGAAGGAAGATAGAATATCACAGTTATCCATAAACGTATTAATAACCAATTAATCTTACTTCTGGTACCAAGGCGAAGCATGGAACTTCTCAACAAGGCGGTTGTGGATGAATTTCTTGTCATCAGAAACTAAACAGAGAGAAATTTAAATCGTAAATCAAATGAATTTTCTTCTTCAGACCCCAACAAAGTCATAAGTAATAACAACTACTTTTTAAAAATCAATTGATCGAAGAAAAGTACACATGTTTTGTGAATTTAAATTAAAAATCATAATTTTTTTATTGATAATTATTTCCGTTTTATTAGATCACATCTCCGATGATACAATAAGTGCGAACTTTATAACATCGAAACGAATTTCGAAAGGAGATTCAATTATCATGTGTACCATTACTCGCTTAATATTCATAGTCTCGTATAGGTAACTTTGCCTTAGAAAAGTTACTTAATAAAGCATTAACACACTACGGTGCAATGAAAAAACGTATCTTCTGTTCGAGGCAAAATTGCACAAAAGACCATAAACCTCCTTAAAATCTTCTGTATCTTTAAGCGATAAATTGAAATTACTATATTCTTAGAGTGAAATTATGAACGAAATTTAATATACGCCTTTATTCATGATAATCTTAAATATGCATGAGCAACGACAAATTTATAGACAAATTTGAAATGTTGCAGCTGCATGTTTTGAGTCTCATATTTCGCTGCTTTTGATACATGTATATATGTAAAGAAAGCCGTTTCAACTTTTCAAACAGCGCTTAAAAGGATGTCGTAATAAAAACAAATTTGTCAAACATCTCTTTGATACAAATTTTAAGAATATGTTTCAACATTTTCAATTTTAGGCGAAGAAAGTGTGCAATTATGTCTCTTTATACGCTTTGGTTATTTGTCCCCTGCCAAGCAAACGTAGTTTTAACATAATCGCCACTTCAAATTCTAAATTATGTTATATTTTGAGCAGAGTATATGCTTTCTGATAGATTTAATCTTTATGAGGATGAATCAGATATGATCAAGTGGTTACAGAACTAGCGTAATAATATACTGGAGAACAGAAATGAGGCTACATAACATTATCCTTGCATACTCCACATAATTTATTATGAACATTGTCAAGTAACTGTGTCTACACTTACCGATTTGAAGCAAGGAGGTTAAGCTTATATATATCATGAGAGAGGGAAGAGGGAGATCGCCACATGTGTTTTTTGATAATAACCTACCTTCATAGCATTTACAATTGATTAATAAAACGTGTAAACGTTCGATATTTAACAAAAACTGCAACGATTATCTCTGAAGTTCATCAGTCTTTGTTTCATTGGTGGTTTTAAAACAATAGGTTAGAAATACACAATGAAGCGTTTTAAATCACATGATACTGATCTGAAAATGTCGAACCTTGTGACCCCTTGTCACGCCCTCCCTTGCATTTGCCCTCAAATCACAAACATTTCTAAAAAAATAATTAAATGACAATATAATTCCCAAAACACAGGAAGATATGGACAAAATACCCCTACCCACCCATAAATATTCATTTCTTAAGGGCAAAAACATATTTCTTTCCATAAAATTCAATAAACATGGACACATTTACATGGCATAGGCAACACACTTCGGATGACATCAGTGGAAGGACGAGTCAGTACATAGTCAAATATCATTCATTATTTAATATGTGTTCAAACACTATCTATTAAATCAATTGATTACGGAGAAGAAGCCGTTTTGGATTTAAGGGTTCATATCTGTCTATGGCGTATAAGAAGTTCTGGAGAAAATGTCGCATATGACTGGTTATGGTCTTTTCAATTTCACACATGAACATACAGTACTAAATTGTTAACTTCAATCTTCTGGACGATTCATGGCTGTTAAATGCATGGAAACGATAGCTTTGATTAAAATAGCATATACATAAAATATCATAGATGTGACATAAAACTCAATACGATAAATTCAGAGTACACCATAGAATTCAATTATGAATCAAAAAGAGTTTTAATAACATTTTAAGGGTATTAAGTCGGCTATGGAGTCATTAATTTAGATGTGAAAGGTTAAGTTAACAAAAGCGAATCAGCAAAGGGATATTGATATATGAGGGAGGAAATAAATGTTTATACCTTCCACGATTTCAGGTAAACGGTGGCGTCCTGCTGTAGCGTAACGAGAAAGACGTGAGGAATAACTTAAACGCACGTACTATTTCGTAAACACAACGAATGCCCAGATACTGCATATCTCTCGATATTACTCACTATCCTCACTCAAGTAATCTACCTCCTAAGTTTTTTAACAAATATTTACGTATTCAGGTAGTAAAGTGGATTTTTTTGTTATATTTAATGTTACGTTACATTAAATCCGCATGAACTACGATATCGGAAATATTAAGATTTTGCTCATAACCAGAAAAGCGAAAACGGCAGCCGCTTTGGTCAATCTAATAACAATGCTAATACTGTGTTATTAAATTGGTTAATTTACAACATTGCTTTCATAAAACATATTTCATGATTTGTTTTCAGTTCAGAGTTTATGTAAATTCAATAGCAGCACACAGTACTAGTTCAGCCGTTTCCAAGTGTCAATAATTTATCCGTTTTGTGCACAGCTAAGCATAGATTTCTATATGTCCAAGACGACAGCGGCTGTCTTAACGTTTTCATTGTTGATTGCAGGTAAATTTGTAAAGAATGTTTAGTATTTCATTGCATCTATAGAAAGTTTAAGTGGATGCATAAGTCCTCGTAAACCTTAGAATAGCCAATTTAAACCGTAAAAGCGTGCACTAGTGCCTTTAAAGCAAGTCTCTAGCTACATGGCATTGGTTCCTGACATCAGCAATACCAACATAGTGCACATCATAAAAGCTTTCTTAAAAGCATTCAATTTCAATCTTGACAAATTCCTTCGGCTCCGTTTTATTTTTCAGCAGAGCAATTGAAATCTATTAGTCCGAATGGCTGCGGGCTATTTATCGATCACTGATAAATTCATCGAATCGTCAAAACGTGTAAAAGATTTCTTGTCGATTCTTCAATTATGTTTTTTTCCGATTTGGAAATGGAATAAAATAGACCCTGTTCTTCATGACTGCCACGTGGAACAGAATATAGAATTGTAAACAATTTCACAAGGTATCGCAAAAGCACTGTGCAACTAGGTAATTAATTTGTCCAGCTAGCTACCTAAACACTTTGCCGTGCACACAAGGATTGAAATCATCCGACATAAAAAAAGCCGCCCTAAATACAGCCAGAGAGGACTCTTAGCAATATATAGCGACTGATACAGGAATTCTTTGATTACCGCTATGAACATTCCCTAAGTTAAAATTTCATTAGTAACGGTATATGAAACATTACTTACCCATCCCGTTAGCTTTGGGATGATAGTCGTAGTTGCTGATGGTGGCGTAGTCTCCGTTGATGACGTCCAGGAAGAAATCTGGAGGGTTATTGTGTTCCTCGCAGATGTAGCCTGAGAGGACGAAATACAACTAGAACGTTACGTTGCAGTCTCAATAAATCAAGATCTCAATCGACGCTATGCACGTTATAATCTGTGTTACGCAGTGCATTAAAAACATGAGCTTATTTTAATGAGATTGGTTACGTTTGGCGAACGTAAAGGACAGGTTATTAAAATAGCGTTTTTAGATTAATTCTGGTTTGTGGTATGTGTGACTTACTCGCATGCACTGGTTTAATACATAACGTGATAAATGACTAAAATCGGACGTCCAAAGTTTTAGTTTGTGTAGTGATACGTATTATATAGCACGCAACAGGGTACTTAACAAATGCTTTTATAGCATTGGCACTTAATAAAAAAAAATGAACACCGGCTGAGAGAAAAATACCTCGTAATTAGCCTTCTGACGAGACCGTTTCGGAAAGTAGTAGCCGGAATGTTCAAGAGTAATTTTAGGCGATAAGCTATGAAAGATCTGTTTAATTGTGTTTAATAATTTAAAAAATAGCCTATGAATTGTCATGTTGTTTTTTTCAAGCAGAAAGATATGTTACTAAATCATATCATCAATTTAAACCTTTAAATATGAAACCTAAACATGGAATGGAGAGAACTCCCTTGAAATTAAAGTGGTCTTGAGACGTTTATTTGCAAACGGTACACTGGATGGCTTTCACCGAGTTATATCATCTGTGTGACAAGCCCAAGAATTTTCTATCTAAAACCTATTATTGAAGATCTGGAAATGCATGAGACAGATGACATTAAAAGCTTTTTGATGGAAATAAATATTTTCTTGAAATTTGCAACGAAAAGCCCACTTGGTTTCGAGTGCATTGGATAATAAAGCGAGTCATTTGCCGTACAACTTAATGAAGTGATATTGAACATGTTTGATCTCGTCTCACAAATCTTTGAATTGAATGAATTGATTTTTCAATATCTAAAACTTCAGTTGATACATCTTTTTCAAATCTGCAGTGAAGTAGAAATGATATTCACTGTACATGACGCCGTCTTTGATCGTCTACATTTTCAAACTAATGTAGCTTGTACCAGCCATGGGAGATCTAGTGTCCTTAAAGGCGCCTGCTTTATGACAAGGTTATTCCCTCTGGGGCATAGGAAGATTGCCAATACTTAACAGTCATCATTACCAAGGAATCCCAAACACAAGGCTTAGGTTTTGGTTTTGTTGTAAACAGGCTTTAAAGGACACTGAGATTTTTTCTTATCATTTATCATCATAGGTTTAAAACTCATTCGACATTCACACCCAGCAAAGTTCACAGTCAAATACATGACGATTACCAGCTTAAATGAACTTATACATGCACAAAAACCGACAGTGTATCAGTTAATTAGGAGCCGAACGCAGCCTAATTGTGTACAGAAGTTTATACGCTAGTAATCTGTGAACTGTACTACCGAACGCAGCCTGCTTCGCGGAAAGCACCATTGACATGGTGGGCTAAGTGATGGAATGTGCGGCCACATGGCCGAGTTCAATTAAGGACAGCTCATCGATCACGACCTTACTCAGGCAAGCACTGAACGCGGAATATCCGAAATAAGTTAAAGTGCAACTCCCGGGTGATTTGGCTCCAAAATGTTCCGTCTATATACACTTTGCTTCGCATGTACATCTAATAGACGTGAAAAACACATTTATTAGTTAAAAGTCATCAATATCACAAATACCTTAGCTATTCGGATGATGGATGTTTTTAGAAAATCGTAAAAGAAGTTGAAAACTCCACCGTTTACGTCGCTATTTTGACGTGTCGGCCATCTTACTTTACGATAAACACCGGGAAAACCTCGATTTCGTCCTATGGAATGTGTGACGTCACCTGTGGAAAACAGATGGCCTCTGTCGTATCTTTACACTGTCAGATGATGAAATAGCGCGGTTTGTAGCAGCCATACCAGTCGACCAATTTATATAAAGATTGGCAAGATATCTCCTTATGAACTTCTGACGCAATAGTAAAAAGGAAATAAAATAAAAATGACGATAAAGTTGAATAAATGTCCATTACATAACCCGGAAGTGAGTCTCTTCATATGTTGAACTCGAACGTCAAAACAGTACTAATTTCGGTCGAAAAGACATCGGGTAACGTACGTGTTTTTTCAATGCCCTTGCCAATGTAAGGACAATGATGATTTAAACAGACATATTTTGTGTAACTGCATTTTTGTCGTTTGATTTAGCGAAATGCCGCTCGTTACGTGTCAACTTGCACGTACGTACAACTCACGAGTGTGAAATAATTCAATGTATCGTGGACAGATTCAAAATGAAATTACCAGCTGCATACTTTTTATTTATCATAAAATTTAAAATTATGATAACATTTTACGAATGCATAGTAAAATCATAATAACTTGTGGTGGTTGAATCTGGCAATTTTTTTCAATTATTTGCTGATTTCACTAAATGATTTATTTGTGCATGGCCGATGTTCGATACGGAATTTTATTGTTAGCTTTCCACGTTTTAAAATCTATGACCAGTCTTTGTTTTTTTCTGACCAAACACAAAAATTATCAAATATTCTGAACCTTCATTTATTCTTTCGTCCATTTTTCATAGACCTTTGTTGGAATTGGAAATAAGCTGATCAATCGCCCTTCACCTATTCACTAGGAATTAGGATAAAAAAGATTAAAATATATAAATTTAATAAATATTAAAATAAAATATATGATATTACAAACAATGTATTGACAACAGAACTACAGTGAACTAATGTTCCAAAAATTGGTGCAGTTAAATTTTCTTTCTTTTTTGGTGTTGCAACAAAAATAGATAAATTATTATATAAAGTTTACAAATAATAAAAAAGAATGCTCAAGCACAGTGTTTTGTTTGTGATGTTATTTACTTGCATATCAACAGCACTCAAAATTCCCTTGTTTGCTTTAATTGCTATTTTTCTTCTAAATATTAACTTTAACTAAGCATTGCCTTATACAATAAAATAAACAGCTATGGATGCTGAATAAATTCATGCATTGATGTCTATAACCAAGATATTTAACTAATTCAATGAAAAAAAATGTTTTTGTTCAGTCATCTTTAGACATCTTCTGTGTACAAAAAAGCGTTTTTGTTTCAAGACACTCCACCCCAAATATCATAAAAAGTCATCATTCTGTCACAGCATTAAAATACTGCTCAAGTGAAAACTATTTTGACAATTTAATAAAATATAGATTATAAATGCATGTGATAAGATGCATTGAGATGATTGACTTAATTTTGAAAGTCAAGTTTGGCACACAGAATAATTGGGCTTTACATAATTTCCAAGCTTTGCAATTTTTTTAATTTAATTTCCTGATTAGGGAGAATAATTTAAGCAATATTTGATATTGAATCTGATTGAATAAATTAAATTTTATAAATCCCTTCTAATAATAAGATTTATTTGATTCACTCTATTTTGCTTTGTATTTATAGTTCATTTACAAAAAATGTTGAAATAATCAAAGTATATATCATTTTGAAATTTGGAGTTGAAAGACTAAAATGTAAATGGCGTCATCTAGTAATTTTTCACCCTTCTAATTCTAATTCTAATTCTAATTCTAAATTCAACAAAAAATTATCTTTGTTCATATCATAGATATGATTTTGTAATTTACATAAAATCCCCAGTACAACAAATTAAACTTCACCGATTGTTCAAAGTTTTTTTTCATACACTTGTACTGATGTAGATTGAGGCCGCCTTTCGAAAGTCACGGCAGCGAAATAGGTATAACTATAGAATTGGTTCGCCACCTGTTTTCATAATTACTATACATACCTATATAATCTTCAATACAGCATATCTGATATTATTTTCCTTTCATTTGATAGGGTTAGAGTTTAGGATTAGGGTAAGTGTTAATTTTTAGGGTTAGTTTTAGGGTATGGGTTAGGGTTAGGATATGTATTTTAGGTGGCGAACCAATTCTATAGTTGCTCCGCGAAATATAAACAAAACTCGGCGAATGACGAGAGCGGCGTTCGAGAGACGTACAATGACAAATCAGCTGTTTCATTGAGGCTGAAAAACGAAGTGATATTGATACATTCGACAGTAAACTGACGAAGAATTTTTTTTTAGGAAAATTATAACAAGGAGTCACTCACCGGTGTTTTTAATTGGGTGCATTACCCGTGTAGACAGTGTAAAGCTGTGGTTTGAGACTGCGAAATTATCATACGAATATTGTTTCCATAATGACGTATAAAATTCATCAAAAGCCTTTTCCTTTTTTCTTAATTTTCGGACAGCACTTATATTTAAAAAACATCACCCTAAAACGTTCTGAGTTTTCAATAGCTACGAGAATACGATCACCTAATATTATGAAATGTGGTGTTGTTTACATTTGTTATGGCGGCTACGTCACGTGTGTTTTCCACAGTTGACGTCACATCCGGTTGATTTCACGGAACAACACGATCGGGAAGGCAATTTACTATCCTTTTTTCAATCGAAATTATTAACATAATCAAGTTATCTAAACTTGTTAAAACCTGACGTAAAATCATTTCAAGAAGGATATATTATGAAAACATGCACATAAGTGTACAATTTGGCTTCGTTAAATAAGGTGATTTTACCCGGGAGCCCCACTTTAAGTGGATATGTAACCGGGTAAACTTTTAACTGAATTGGGTTATAACGATTCATTTTGTCTGTGTTTTAAAGGGCCAAATGTGATGAGGACGATTATCGCAGACATTTCTAAGGAATATCAAGGAATCATAGAGCCTTGAAAGACCAGTTGTCTTGACAGATATCCCGATGGTTCAATTTTATAACCTTTTATGTATTTTGATAGCTGTTATTTATATTAGTGTTTGATTAATTTGTATTTAGATTTTATATCATTTTTGCTCTTGTACGTTGGTGGCAGTCATTCGCACCCAACAGAGGTAGCTCCATCATATAAAATACAACAATTTGTACAACTGCGTTAATATAATCCCAAATATAACAATGTTACTTTTGTGACCTTTGACTATGGCATGTATTCCTTACGTCGCTTCTCAATCTGTCACGTGCAACGTTGTCAGCGATGAAAAAGGAATACAGACATTCTCTCCCAACAGAGGTAGCTCCGTCATAAATTCCTATTCAACCTCTGTCTTAATATGAAGTTTTCTTCGTCTAGAAATTCAATTCAATCAAAGTTAGTTGTGCAATCAGCGACGCCGTTTCAAAGGTTATCACTCAAATTGCCTAAGTTTTTTCCCGTAAGCTTTCAAAAAGCTAAACTTTATTCGAATATGCCCCTTGCACTTTAAATCGCTTTCACAGTACACAAACGCTTGATTTTGTGACTGTGTCATTGAACATCGGTGTTTTCATTGGCTGAACTAATGCCAGGTAGTTTAAGTTGCAATATTTTGTCGGTAGAGGAAACTGTCAGAAGCCCCAGAAACCTTCGCATTAAGACAGAGGTTGTATAGGAGAGGTTGCTGGGAGAGAATTCATTATTGGTGGCGATATATGAGCTGAATAAATGAATCTGAATCTTACGTGACTGGGGTGACAACGGCACCATTATTTTAGTGTTAATAAGGAACTGTATATCATTTTAAAGAATATTTATAAAATACAAGAGATCTGAAATCGGGACAAGCGGGCATTGAGGCTTCTTCCTTAAACAATAAGACCTTAGATGTTCACCTATAGACTTGAAGTATTGTAGCGCCTCTGTGGTTGGTCCCTGGTAGATCATCTCTCCCTGAGACAGGAGGGTCAGATTGTCAAACACCTTGTAGATGGAGTAGCGGGGCTGGTGGATTGAGAACACGATAGTCCGTCCCTTGATGGCCAATCTGGAAAATATTTCTTGTCTTAACTCTTGCCATAGGCGACTCTTCTTTTTACATTTGAAGGAGTGAGAAACTTCTCTCTCCCAATTTGATAAATATATAATGTGCATTCTATTAACATAAACTTCCAACCAAATTTTTCTCCCTGATCTTTCCACTCTCGATTTCATGCACGTGTTTAATAAACTAAACTATTGTTGAGAACACTTCCTCACTTAATAAATGTCTTACTCGACTTTCGATTTAAAACACATTTCTAGTTTCAATATGAAGTGTTTGAACTAAATTTCAAACTGCAAACTTAGTTCAAACTTTACTTTTTATCAAACTTATTGAATAAGCGCATAGTCTTTACCTCCTCAGCAGATACATGACAGCGTTAGCAGTACTGGCATCAAGGCCTGTGGTTGGTTCATCCAGGAAGAGGATAGAAGGGGAGATAATCAGCTCCATACCGATGTTACATCGCTTCCGCTCTCCACCGGACACACCTCGTATAAACTCATTCCCAACCTTGTTCATGGAAACGTACCAATTTAAGAACTCAACGATGAAATATTGGTCTGAGAATCTTTTATCAACATTTCTTTTGTATAGTATACACTGTTCATTTGCTTTAAATTTTTATTTATACGGCAGGCCGAGCGGAAGTGATTGCCGGTGAATGCATTGCTGCTTGAAAGTTTTCATTATTGGTTTAAGAAAAAGTAATTAAATCTTGCATGAATAATGTTATCGTAAATTGCACATAAATAAACTATATAATTTTGTCTTCTCTATAGATAGCCAAATCCGATTGAACTGTCGATTGATTTAAAGACAAAACCTGTAATTCAACGGTCGTGATAAATATATAGACTGATAATGTTAATTGTGAATAAAAAGTATCACCTTTGTTACATTTCGTTAACCTAAAAATCCACAACCAATAATTCTGATTCAGCTAGAAGTTGTTCCTTACCCTTAAATCGGTGAAGATTCTTATTAACGAACGATTTTCGAGGAGTTGCAATCTTCCGCATTTGGATCTCAGATCTATTTCATAGCGCCTACTTAACTCTCTATCCTTCTCAAACGTCTCCTTAACTCTCTATCCTTCCCAAACGTCTCATATCAATCAGTATTTCAAGAAGGGCGTACATCCTGAGCTTGTTAAATTAAAAAAATTAGTCAGGCTCTGATAAAAACTTAAAGATTTTGAAAATTAATACTTTATCGCTGCCCACTGTTAAATCGGGTTTATTCTGAAATATTTCCCAGCTAGAATATGAAGTGTTGCTTTGTCTCTGGTACTCACTCTGGTATCAGCACAGATGGTAAGACCGAGTTCGTCTATAACAGCATCAACTCTCTGTTGCCTCTCAAGTTTGCTGGTATCTGATGGCAGACGCAGAGCTGCAGAGAAGCTGAAGTTTTCCCGGACTGTTAGTGTTCCCATAACAACATCGTCCTGTGGAACAATAAATTAGGTTTTAAACATTGGAAGTTGTGTTTGTTATACACTGATGATTTTAAGCACAATAGTATTAAAAAGGATTCAAGAACTGTTTCGACTCTATATATTTTGATAAAAGTTCAGTTGTAATCATGTAGCTTACAAATCATCTTTAACGTTTTTGTTCGTGAGATCCACAAAAACCAAAATTACGATCTCTTTTGAAATCCGAAAGATGCACGTGTCACATATTTAAGGCCAATCAATGACGAATTTAACTAAGGTGTCAAGGTTGGGGATCTGGAAAGTTTTCCCAAACTCGAGGATGCAAGGAAAAGAATTAGAAAAATCGAGCAGCAAATCATGGGTTAAACTCTTACTGGAAAGGATTTGATATCGAAGCAGTGAGGTCACAGAATCTTACTTGAACTTGGAGTGTCTGTTTTATAGCTAACAGCATGACAATGTGCACATTTGGCAACTTATCTGCTAAGGCAAACGCGTTTTGTCTGCTGCCTGTTTAAGTAGTCTTTGATTAGTCCTGTTTGAGAGCAAATTATCGTATATAAGCTGTGTATCATCATGGTTACGGTAATTGCATTATAAGCCGCTGATCTAACCATTCTTTTTGGGTGATCTTCCACCACTAGTTGAATGACTGCGTTACTGATGCAGGCAAGTTATCCCCATTACGCAATCATATCGATATGCGTGATATAAGTATATGAGTATATGCGTTTTATTCAATCACGACATTGTCTCCCCAAAGAGATAGCTCCGTAAGAAATTCCAACACTAACCTCTGTTCTAATAGGGAATCTTATGGGGATAGCAAACTTTCAAGGAAGTTGTACAATCAGTGACGATTTTCCGTTAACGGAAATATTGCTACAAATCTTTGAATTCCATCAATTTCAAATTTCCTTCCACATCAAGGGTGAATTATCTGAACGTACTGTGAACAATGTCAGGATATCTCAAGCGCTTTAATCGCTGTCCGACGTTCAAACAATCTTTCAGACTTTCAAATATGCCATGGTGCATTTGTGTCTGCTGTCGGATCACAAACTTCTCTCGTGTCAACTTGGAAATCTCTCTAAAATGATTTTTTATCTAATATTTGATTAACCAATTTCACGCTAATTGTAAGATTATAAACCTTAACTAATTAAGTCTTCGCTGTATGAAATATATAATTGCATGAAAAGACACAACCACTTAACATTTCATTTTATCACTCATAACGCCAATAAAACACAATTAACATGGGTTTAATATTGAATTTTCTACAATGCGATTCAACGATAATAAGTATTCGTATTTTTCACTTATATAAAGAAGAAATGCCTTGAATCAGTTACATGCCTACGTATAACGTACTCAAAGGTCCGATACAGTCCCAATAACAACATCGTCATGTGGTATTCTAGGTGAGGTGAGGTGAGTTGGTGTTTAACGCCGCTTTCAAGATTATTTCACTTATATCGCGGCTGCTAGTATTATTGCAGGGAGAAAGCCCGCAACACTATTGTGGCTATGCATTGCAGTGAAACCTGCGAGCATCGGCTGGAACTAGCGAACCATGGGTGGTACTGCGCTGAATTTCAGTGTAGCATTGCACCCAAACCTGACTGCGTGTAAAACAGTTCTCTACTGCAGACAAAGTTACCGAGCCCCTGGCGGGATTCGAATCAAGGACCTCCTGATCCGAAGCCGAACGCGCTAACCACTGCGCTATCCCGCCCCCATGTGGTTTTCTACATCAAGTGCTTGTACTATTATCTAGAATAGTTGAAAATGATTAAAACTTTTGCCATCGTGACAATAATAGGAACAATACAATATCTCGAAACATCAGGATTCAAGAGACAACTTTCCATAGCAACGACGATGTAAGACAATTGCCACTGTTACAATTATACAAGCAAAAAATATCTCTAACTATTTCGAGTCAACCAGTATCAATGCAACAATTTTCCATAACAAGGACGTCCTTTGGTGAAATGAAAACACAACGTTCGGGGACTGTAGTAATTCTTTTTTTACAAAGAATCGTTTCCTCTCGTCTGGTCAGTGACATATCTAGTACAGAAAGCACAACCAATCTTCATCTTCTTGACGCTAATTGTTCTGATAAGGACACTGTTCATGTAGGTTGATCGATGTTTACTACCAATCGATTTTTTAGAGTTTCAATCACTCTGGTGGCTTACTACAAATTGTTGACAACGGAATTCGGAATTGAGAATAAATTCATTGTATTGGCGTTATGACCTATCTCATTCATTGAAAATGCGATTATTTACATTCAGATAATTGAAGATAGTCCTTTTCTTCTGGTGTGACTGTACCAATTATATTAATAATCTTGATGATTAAATTGTAGAGGTTATAAAAAGTTTAATTTCATTTCAGTAACTATTAAGTTGACCTCATTTTGATTGTAAATTAATATGTAGGGGCCAAAAGGGATTATTGCGGTACGCTCTGACTAACATCGCAAAATTACTGAATTGTCCATATCAATCCCCGTTAAATAGTCTTATCCACGCATTATTTAGGATTATTGATATTCTTTTATCAGAACAGTAAGCGTTTAATTATTAAAACGGGGCGGGATAGCGCAGTGGTTAGCGCGTTCGGCTTCGGATCAAGAGGTCCGTGGTTCGAATCCCGCCAGGGGTTCGGCAACTTTGTCTGCAGTAGAGAACTGTTCTACACGCAGTCAGGTTTGGGTGCAATGCTACACTGAGTTTCAGTACAGTACCACCCATGGTTCGGTAGTTCCATCCGATGCTCGCAGGTTTCACCGCAATGCATAGCCACAATGGTGTTGCGGGCTTTCTCCCTGCATTAATACTAGAAGCCGCGATATAAGTGAAATAACCTTGAAAGCCCTAACTCACTCACTCACTCACTAATTATGTAAACACTGAAGAAAGTCTTGCAATCAACTTTGTGAGCATTTACGTTGACCCTGGACTCTAACAAATTAGCATCAAACGGAAAAAACGCACAGTAAATACGATCACGCGTATATTTCACAATCAATCTTATTTACAAGGATGGTATGAGTAACAAGGACTATGAACTACTCTTATGTCAGACAATACGCTGCCCCTGTCGGAATATTGCACGTACCTGTACCACGTATCCCACCATGCACTTGAAGTTGAGAGGGGGCGGGGCCCCGTCTATAAGTACTGACCCCTTCAGTCCAGCTGGGTCCTTCCGTCCTGCCAGGATGTCCAGAAGTCTACACAGGAGAAATTCTCATACATTATCATAACTCAAATCATTCGTCATTAGTGAGTATCGCAACCTTATACATGTAAGCCCTGGTTAATCGAGGACTGATGTCATTAGTGTAAAAAGACAGTTCATCAGCCGAAATGAGGAATTGGTTAAGCGAGAATACGTTCTAGATTCTGAGAGTTAGAAAGAGTCTTTCATTTGTGAAGAAACAGAAAGTGAAGAACCAACATCAAAGCTGTTAGTACACAAATTTCTTTTAAAAGACTCTTTTCTGCAAACTTTTGAGTAAGAGATGAAAAGTCGAATATAAGGTTACAACATTGTTCAATATTCAAAGTTTTGCTTTATAAAATCTATACTTTGATCTAAACAATGCTTGAATTATCATGAATGAAACACTGTGAAAAACATGTTTGAAATTCCTGCCATTATTTGTCGTAATGGCCAATGTGTAACTAACACAGAGAAGGGCCATATTATAAACGTATTAGCTATAATATGTGAGAGAAAAAGACCTTCGCAAAATATCAAAATAATTATGAAATTTTGAAATAATAAAGCATTTGAGGCTGAACTCATTGCACTAAGGAATCCTTGGCACTTGTAATTTGAATTGATTTCCTTAAAACATCCCCTGGAAACATGGTTCTTCAATTTCAGCGAACACACCAAATGTTTAATATTCATCAAACTGTAATATGTTTTTGATAAAAAAAACGTATTGGCTGCAACCTTATATTTTCAGATAATTGTGGTTATACAGAAGAATTGATTAAATCAAGTGTTTTACAAATACGAGATGACATGGATTTAGGCTTTTAATATCAATGTTGGTTTCAGGTCAGGTTGTACATACATACATGAAGAGTAGAGAAGAATTCAGAGCAACAATTCAGTTCAGATATATAAACAATATTTGATGAACTAAATAAATGCTTCTAATCTTCAGTCCTTCAGGTATTTAACTTTAACCTAGAAATTTGACCCACTCACAACCGACGTTGCCTTGAAATAAAAGTATTTGATTTGCCTTTGTGGGTGTAAATTTATCGTCTCTAGTAGGACCGTCCAACCACTATTGGTGAATTGAAAATGCTAATGAGTGAACTGTCATAATTTTCGCAGTAAGACTTAATTACAATTCATTTGATACCGTGCAAATGGAAGTCATTGTAAGAATAAGGCTTGGTTAAAACAATGATTTATGTAACATCGATATATGAAGCAAATTATTTAACACACATGTGCGTGTGTAAAACGTAGTAAAATGTCAGTTACAACTCTCCAAAGAAATAATCAATTTCTTGAAGTTTGATTGAAGATTTGCTATCCTATTACTGACGCATCATGCAAACTGTGTCATTTGTGACGTCCGGCCATGACGTTACGAAAGTTTGAAGCAGAGAACCTTGCCTTCGAGGTTTAAAACTCAGCAATATTAATTCATCTTGAACAGGTTGCAATTCAAAGTCGTGTTCGTTAGGTGAATCACCTTGGTTTTGTTATTCTGAATGTTGTGATAGGATGGAGAAAGAAGTCTTTTATGTTCGTTATTATTTAGCATAAGCGTTGATTTATCGCAGCAATGGATATCAAACTAAAGGATATCCTACACACACAAGGCCTGTAGACTCACAAATAACACGATATCAATATCATGCCCAGTGAATGCTTGCATGCGGAATGATTAGTTCATCTAGATCACATAACGTACAAACCTCAGTAAAACAATCAACAGTGTGACAGTAGCTCGGTTCCATCGAAATATACAATCTCTTTTTGTCGACATACATAAAACTGAGCGTTTCGCATAAGCTATTTGCAAGTAAAGTTAACGAAAAGAAGAAGAGTTTTTTAAGCCCAACTACTTCAATGTGCAAAAAAAGCGTTTATGGTTTCTTGGCAGCATTTGAAGGAAACAAGCTTCGACACATAGGATAACATCTAGCACTGTGCCCAGAAGTACGTAGTTCCATGGGATGCGTCTGATGGTAAAACACTTTGAAATTCAATTCAATTAAATTGTTTTATTGTTTCAAGGCCATTTGACCCATAATACAATAATTAGATGTAACACATGAAAATTCATACACATGCGTATTAAAGGATTTCTCCTCGTACACGAAACACGTTATATAAGAATTTTTCCATCAGGAAAATATGATCATTAGATTCCATTAAATACATAAGACTCCTTATATTTTTCTTGTGACTGAATAATACCGATACATCATCACGAAGAGTTTGATACATTGAACAATGATATATGATATGCATTTCATCTTCAGTATCATTACATAAAGAACATTTAGTATCAGAATTGTTCTTACTTTGCAATAAAAATGATTGGCACTTGTTACTTACGATGATTTTCCACTTCCTGTTGGCCCAAGTATGGCGTTCATGCCGGGTTTGAAGACGCCACTGCAACGGAAAATTGTTCGAAATCATTTCTTTCGGAATTTTTTTCAAAACTGAGTTTAATATTACGATTACGGGTAACGTGTCATTATCAATTAAAGAATTCCATACATTTCATCTCCAAATTGTAACTGAACTATTTATCGCTTTGATTTGTATTTTGGGTATGGCCATTTTTTGATAGAATGTGCTAATTCATCGCGTCACACAAAATGTTTTTATGTGATCATACACGCAGAGGTAGTTCTGAGTGTAACGACTTAAGTTTCACTGAACGCACGATTTCATTGATGTTACTTAAACTAATGCGCATGTCCGATCCTTTTAGCTTTAGAGGTTTCAGAATAAATATTAATATTATTTTGTGATCTGTGTAAGTTGCCTTTCAATTTGGAAATTGTTCAAAATTCTTAAATGATTTAATTTAGCATACACAGTTAACCTATTTACTTCATGACATGATAAGCTTATTATCCTTTTATTATGTATTTGATACCTATATTCATGCGTTCGCTTTCCATAATAGTGTTGATTACAGGGATCTTTAGTGATGCCATCTGGTGCAAAATGGTTCACACAAACCAGTCAGTGTGGAACTTCTCTGCCATTGATACAATCTGTTTAATCAATTTTTAACAAATTGTTCAGAATTATCAACAGTATCAATGACATCGCTTTTAATAAGAACTCTGAGTGCCTGTTAATTGTCATTTAACACAGGCAATGCATGGTTGCCATGTTAATGTATATGGCAAGAGCTTATAAATCCAACATGTATATTGTAAAAGGGCAGTTCGAAGGAACATCCTACATTTTGTTTCTGTTTCCCCCTGAAATTTGAAAAGCATTATAATTCATTAAATGTACAGCTGTGTAATAACGAAAGACATCTGTAAAGAATATTACCAAAGTAACAAATAATTAATGATCAAATCGATAACAACTGCCTTAATGCCTTAGCAAGGATTTTCACTCATGTAGCATCGATTAATGCCTTTACTGCTCATTGCTTTATCTCTACAAGAACCTCTTCGTACCGTCAATTTCACGACACAAGCATATTATCATTTACAGTTCACCCGGACAGATCAATTAGAGAGGTTCACAAATAGGGCAGACTGTTATTCAGATATCCAGATAATGATGAAGTAACATGAACTCGTAGTACCTAGTGGCATAAAAGTTCGGTGATCTTTGTGAGGTGTCATCGTGGAAGTTGGTTGTCTGGCATTGATCGTGTGGTCATTGGCCACTAAATCAACGCCAAATGATAAATAATACAAGGATCATAACTGAAACGACAACAAGTACATCACTTCAACGCATTACTTCTCTAATGATGAAAGCAATTTAATTGCTATATTCAAGATACATTTAAGATTAATCTTTATTCTGGGAAGGCATCGTTTTGACAGGCGTACTAATATCATGTACCACAGAAGTATCGATTTCAAAACGTCGCCTTCTCAGAAAAAAAGGTTGTATATTCTTGAACTTGTTTTCATCATTCCACAAATTATTACAAACAACAGCTTGAAAAACAAACATCACAAGAAACGCTTGCATGACTCTCTCGTGAAAATGAATACACTAAAAAAATTAAACGAGTATTGATTTCACCTTTAATGGAGATTGTTATACAGAAAACGAGATCGTGATCTTGTTGAGCACAGAGTGTAAAAACTATATGAACTACATACAAGACTTCAAGATCAATACCTAAAAAACCTGGCAAACGAAATCTGTCCCTTCTGATTAATTCTCCCCTTCTGCTCCATGGCATCATGTTTCTGCAAGTGCTCCAAGCACTGCTCTACCCAATCTGTAATTGTCTCTTACCTCATGTCTTCTACTATAATCAACTCTCCTTGTCTTGTATCTAAACAAATCACATCACTTGTTGTGGTTTAACCTACACGTACTGATGAATGTTTGAGTCTATACAGTTAGGTGAATGTACAATTAAATATAAAAAAACACTTTTTACAACAGCCTTCAAAACAAATAAATTTACCTATTCGTGTATTTATCATTGCTAGCTTACATGCCTCATTAAATGTAGGTCTTACTCTATTCATCAACTAGCACACAATCAGGAATTAAGAATTTGTCTCCGAAACGTGTTTTTTCCGATAATAAGTAGATGTCACATTGAACTTTTGAACAAAATATCCCATTTACAAATTTCTTCAGTGGTTTAACTAATTTTGTTAACGTTGAAGATTTCTGATAACTTTCATCCTGACACTCTAAAGTTCTAGTCCCCCCCCCCCCCCGGAGTCCATTAAACTCCTCGATAACGCCGTTCGCTGTCCAACGAAGATTGATTGTTCAATAACTTAAACAAGGTAAAACATTATCCTATTCCTCCGTATACGGCTTAACGACAACAAGTGGCGACCTCAAATCTCTCTCCTTGAGACTTCATCAAAGTGTTGATTTCTGGTTTGTTCTAACAATTGCTTTGGCTGAAACACATCTGCAAGTAACCCCTAAGAGGTCTTGAACTAAACTTCAGGAATTAAACCCTTAACAGACATTGCTAATGGCACCTAGAAGTCCTCTTGATCTTAAGTTATTCATTGTCAAGGAGTTGAAAGAGATGAAAGTTTAAATGTGCTACCCTTTGTTCTCTGAGATCCGGTTTAATCAAACCATTGATTTGTTCTTTCAACTCTAATAAAGGTTTTATTCTTTGGCAATCGGTCATTCTTAGAACTTGGCTTTTTTCGATGTCCTTAAAAGATTTATAATATCCCGCATATTTGTTTACAACAGTTTTAGATATGGATTTTTGTTTGTGTCAAACCAGTCTGCTTAATATTCTTATGGTGCTATATTCAAAAGCAGATGTCATTCACAATGTCAATTTCACATTCGTTTGCTTTGTCCTCGAGAAATATGACTTAAACCAACAGAGAATTACCCTAATCAAAATTCTTTGCTTAAGTCATAATGTTTCAACTCATATCTATTCTACATCTGAAATTTCTCGTCGAAGTCTTGAATCGATTGATTCGGACACCATTAACTCATCATAGTGCATGTATTCTGAATATACATTTTTAAAAATGAAACAACCAAGTATGTCCGATGTTCCCGATGTTAAGTATCAAATCTTATCGCTGACCAATCAAAAGTAATGGCCACGGTAAAAGAATCGGGAACAAACAACAATTTGGGAAGGTAAAACACAATGATTCGGGCACAAAATACCTCTAACGTATAAAGGTAGTCATACATTAACGAACTACTGCCATATCTCTGCCACGTTTTGATGATGAATTAGGAGTATTATTTTACAAACCTGTAATTTAAATGAATGTTTTAAGTACACATTATGCAATCGAAGTATGTTACTTGTACAGTTGTATAGAGAGTACTATACAAGACTGAGAGTTACACATGCCGAAGAACTACACTACATTTGAACGGGCCTCAATTACGCCCCCTTCCCACCACCACAGAAATACAACCATAAAAGGAAAAAGCCTTTGAATCCGAGTCCAAAAACATTCTCCTTATTGACTTACTTAATCTCCTTGAGGATGGTTTTGGGCATCGCCTGTCCGCAGCATGCTCGACTCTTGACGTTGACGCTGTAGAAGCAGTTATGAAGGGAGATAACCGAGGAGGGGAGCTCTCGGGATCCACTGAGGTGGAAGCCGGCCTCTGGGTCCACTGTAGCACTTCCCGTGTCTGTGGTTCCATACCGGACCGAGATACTGTCTGATTCGCTGGATCCTGATTTGGAGATCAGAGCCTCCTGCAATACAAATAGGCAACATATAATACTTAATGGTAAGAATCATAGACCGATCTAGAGGTCGAGTCTTTCTTCACGCAAAACACAAATAAACGCAATATACAACATACATGATGTATGCAGGACAGACTGTGTTGGAGGTCAAGGCGTCGTTCAAATTTCACAATACACCATAGTCTAGGATTGTATTAAATTATTCAGTTAGTTAGAAAGAAATGAATGACAATGTGTCAACGTTTCTCTGACTGCAGTTACTTTGACGTCGATACAGTTCTACTGACCATGGGTTTTAAGGGTTTAGAACATGATATAAAGTCGATACAGAACATGTCTCATAAGGTTCTGTGACATGATGAAACGTTCATAGTGAAAGTGGTGACAAGGTTCTCAAACATCACATTGCGTCGAAACTGAACCTGAACTAAAACATGGTATTGGATTATCTGTTATAGTGACATCCGGTGAACTAACTTCGATACTTAACTTGTTTGAAAATGTTTTCTTGAACACGAAATAACGTCGCTACTGAACATCTGCAATAACGGTTCACGAAACATGACATGACAAAACGTCGGTACCGAACATGTGAGATAATGGTCACATGGATGAAAGATACTGATTCTCTTTATTTGGCTATTATTGTGTGCCTTTTTGAAGGTGAAACTTCTTGACATGTCTTTCTACTTATCAGACATCAAAAATAGCAAAGGCGTTATCACGAAACAGACATAATTACTTGTTTAATGTTGTTGGTTTCTTACTTTACTGCCATATTAAAAACAACAACAACTTCTTTACCGAAAAATCGTAACCATGGCGATTAAGTGAAAAATACATTGCAAGTACCTTGAGTTTATAATAGATTATTTGTTTGGCTGTCAAAACTGTATTAACATCATAAGAAGGCCAGATTTGAAGATTTAAAATACTTATTTATAACCGAACATCTGAATCCATCTGTTGAAGGGTAGGGATAAATAGATATATTCCTTAATGTAATGATTTGTACAGCACTGGAGTTGAAATGCAAAAATATCGCTGTCCCTTCATGATCTCATCTTACCAATTATAAATACCAACCACAGATGCGTCTCAAAGAGACTTCCCTTGTTGTATCTTGCAAGAAAACGATACAGCTTATCGAGAACATCTTTTGATATGAAAATAATATTCATTTATTGATTCTTTAACAATTCTGTATGAGAAAAACCTTTTTCTTGTTAAATCTGCTAAACGGCGACACGACAAATTGGAGTGTTAATTGAGTGGTAACCAATTGACAGCAAAATCATCTTATGCAACTATTAGGTAAATCATTCCTAGAAAGTATTCTTTGGATTTTTAAAAAAGTCCTACAACTGAAAACAATCACACGAAACAATATTGAATAACTAATGATAAAACACATTCGAGAATCAAAGACGCCGATAAAGGAAACCAATGTTTAAATTTGTATCCTTTTCTCATCAGAATGCTCTTATATATTGATCTTTTGCACTGCCATGATGATATTGTGACAAGTTGTCCAGGAGCGATCTAAGGATGATAGATTAACAGACTATCGCACAGCAGGATGCAGTTTTATAAGAATAGTGTTCAGGTCAGCATCAATGTAAGACTAAATCACGCTTAACAAGTCGTCACGTTATATAGGCCTCACTGTGTTGTTTTCCCCGTGCATTGACATAAGCAATCAAGGCGAAAGTGATACACTCTTGAAAGTGTCACTACATGTATATCCCGTCAGGTTATAGAGATAATTGACCATTTGATTTTGGACCATTAAAAGACATTGGTCTACATGGATTTAAAACTCGTCGAAATCATTTCATGCAAAACTCAATGGAATATTTCCTAACTGATAGTTCAATCACGAATTAGACCAAATAGACAAAACAAACACAAATAGAAAATGTTCTGAGCAATGTCTCAAAATAAAAATGCTTGATTCACGATGAGAACTGGCATCATTCAAATTATTTATCTATACAAAGTAGATATTTGCATAAATAATGCCTGCAGGTATAAACAATAACCTATACCTTAAACAAAAATGTTTTCTAAAAAAGACTATGAAGTATATAAACATAAAAGGCCGACAAAACATCTGCTCCATGAGGCAGGAGAGACGACGAGATTGATCAACTCCAAACGTTTAGCTCGACAAACACCGAAGTGAGATTCATGGCTCGCAGCTACTCCAATAAAAATGCCATACAATACTCCATCGCTTATGCAAGCACGATCCAGAAAACAGTAATCTTTGATCTTGTCTGAGAGAAGAATAAGATATCGATAAGTGAGATAAATTGACATTTTAAAATTCTGAATCCCTATTCGCCATTTTTGTCATGTTTAACGTCATTTTAAAGAAAGAAGGTGAATATATATATATATATATATATATATATATATATATATATATATATATATCAAGGACGTTCCCGAACCACGATGAGAACGTACACATGTAAACTGCACCAAGTGTGAGAGTTAATGGAAGTAAACGTAGTTATTAGACACTAAGGACCGTATTGATTTCTATCCAGATTTTCCAGGAGGTTGTCATTATAAATCTTGTTATAATGAATCAAGTTTGTATTGAAAGACGCAATGAGGACTGAAGAGTTTCCAGGGATATCTCTCGACCAATTATTTCCTGTTTCTGGTCAACGGAGGAAAGGCAGTGACAGGATAATTCCCTTTAAATTTACCGGTATCATAGAAAACGAGCGTGATCATTAGGAACCTACCAGGATGAAAAGTAGTCTACATGCATATTACAGAATCGACAGAATCATAGGAAATCTATCGGTAACCTTAAGATTGTACAATCATAATTGAAATGTACCAGTGCCGCAAAAAAGTACCAACTGTATTATACAAAAAATATATTACTGTCGAAATACTCTGACAGAAACACAGAGACTATATTTATCACCATCATTAAAATCATGGAAAATCAACAATTCAAGTTTCAAGAAGAAATTGCCAGTATTCAGATAATATACCATTCGGATAGTTAATATATGAGTATTATAGATAATCTATCATTCAAAGAAAGAAATCTGTAGTATTAAATTAATGTAGAAGAATGTGGATCTACAAAAATCAATGAACTTCCAGTATCACAGATTAGCTACCAGTTTCACAGAAAATCGTCGACTGACATGGAGATATACGAGTAAGATTAGGAAGCTACCCGTTTCATATTAACCTAACAGTAGGTGAATTTAGAAAACCATGGAGAAAGTGCTAGTGAAGAATTCCAAGGTTTCAAAGAGAATCTACCAGAATCTAAGAAAATATTCAATCGTCATTGAGAATCAATTAGTAGCTTTGGAGGGGACTAGTATAATTGTCGCGCATTAGTTTTGCACGTTGATAATAACACAAAATACCCATTGGCAATTTTGCCATTTCTACTTGCGACATTAATTTCTGAAATCCCTCTAAAACATTCGGTATCTAAAACAAATGACCAAAAGAGCGAAACAATAGTCATTGTGGAGAAAAGAGCTACGTTAAAAGCATTTCGCTCAAAGTAGTCACCTTAAATATTAATGAATATTGTGATCGATGTTAGGTAGCGTTCTACATGCATCCAAATGCATGGATCCGCTACACTTCCCAACAATGCACGGTAACAAAACCAATCATGTGTCTCCAATTCATTTACTATGGATGTGCATGTAAGCACAGTGAATCAAAACATAACGAGGAAAACAAGATTCTAAAGCATATATAAGATGACAAAACAATCACTGACATGAACTTACTTCTCTGACATCGTACACTTCGTCCTCATCGCTAGCCGAGAACATAGTTTCAAACATGCTGAGTGTTTAAGCCTGGCGCCTACCCCCACCAGTCATCATTCCCTGTGCAGGTGCCCGCTACAATATGGCGATGTCTCTACTATGGTTACGCCTCTTCACCATCGATTTTACCCACCTTGTCTCGAACACGCCACGTGTTGAGAGATCAATGGACCAACAGATATTTGTATACAAAGAGCTCTTTTCAACGAGATTTGTACAGATGGCACATGCACTTAAATCTTAATAGTTGAATATAAGGGGGTCTGGTAAATGAATGAGCATTGTTGGAGAGTAGTATAAAATCAGATATAGATGCATTTATAGTATAACCACCGTCGCTGAAACGGGTAATAATACTTAATCATCTATATATATTTTACTGTCATCAGTTACAGTGTGAGTGAATAACAGTGACATTTTAGTTTCATCGCGTTTCAGGAATATGTCATCCTCATTACGTCGAAATTATATATATTATTGTAAAAAGAAGCCAGTAAAGCCATTGTGTAGATTCGTGCAATGTGGTGAAACCAGCGAGGACCAGCTGATACAAACAAACCATGGGTGGCAATTATTAATAGGCCATGATAGATATTGAAATGTATCCCCAGAAACGTGAATAACCGATGGCTGAATAATTCATTGTTTAGTTCCGTTTGGGAAATATTTCAGCCAATAACGGCTTGTTAAGCTACGTGAAATGAACCCGGCCTAAACAATACTTCATAAATTAGAAGGATTTCTATGATGTCGAATTTTATGAGTGGAAAAGATTTGAATCATGTAAATACATATATAGAAAGGTAATTCTTTGATAATTCTACACCCCTTTATATGCGCATGCATTTCTCAGTGAAACCTCATTAATAAAGAAAACCATATTTGTTAAATGATTAATTCTTCATTAAGTCATCAGTATATTGCTAATGTAAAGGTTCCAATTAAAACTCATTAGAATCTCGATTAATGTTGACTACTTTACCTGCGGGATTAAGCAGTTAGACTTTTAAAGAGAACACGGTATCAGAAACGTGTTTCTTAGAGTTAACTGCACACCCATTCTTATTCCACTCCTATGCTATATTTCTTTAATAAGTCATTTTCAGACGTATTACAACATACTCTCGATGACCAACCACTGGGGTCCACATGTGGTACAGCGTAATAGTACACCATTGTGTGTATAGATATCTAGAATAGCATGAGTTGGCAGATGCAACGATTTTAGAAAAGGGCAACCGATGTTTTTTTGCTTTGTTGGCGTATCTCATTACCGGTAAACCATCCACTAATGGTTATCAAATTTTGCAATCATTCTGCAATTTTTATCAAATTTTTATCGCATTTAAGCGTCAGAGTAGCACCACCTTTTTGTCACTTTACGATAATATAAAGCAAGACATCTTATTACAAACCACGTATGAAAGTTCAGTCTATTGTTTTATGATCAATTATTCGATTTCAATTTTCTAGATAAAATGTCACATTTGTATTGGTAAGTGGAATTGTGAGAGGTAGCATATAGTCAAATTTAGAGCACACTTGATGAAGCTAGCAGCAGGCATGGTCTCATGTCCCACATCAACTATGAGTTGAAAGTCTTGTGTCACCTGAGGTAAGAAACGTCATTCAAATTAGCTTCCGTTAACCATACAAAATACATCTGGGATCCCAGTTTGGAAGTCATTTGGAACATCAACCGAGTTTATTACGGTCACTTACGGAATTGCACTCCACATGAAATTAAAGACACAATTGTACACCAATGTTTCGTATATACAACGAATGCAAAGATACAGCATATCTCTCGTTATTGTTTACGATCCGCACTCAGGTCTACCTCGTAAGTTATTTAACAAATATGTACGTAGTCAGGTTATAAAGTTGATACTAAAAGACCGTCCGCATGAGTTACGATTTTGGAACAGTCAAATTCTGCTTACAGCCGGAAGAGCGAAAACGGCTGTCGCTATCTTAATAAAAAAAAACAATGCTTAATCTACATTTTAAAATCGTTTAAGTGACAAGTGATAAGTGCTTTGCTTAACAATTTGTCATCTTCTATTCTCAGTTCGGAGTATAAGTATATACACTAAGAAGCTAAACCCATTACTAGTTCAGCCGTTTTCAACGGTCCATATTTTTTCTTTCATTTTGTGCACGGCTGACTAGATAGATTTTTAATAACTCTAAGCCGACTTCGCCCTTCTGAGCTCTTTGATTGTTGATAACAAGTCAATCGTAAAGAATAATAAGTATGTAATTTCAACGATAGAAAGCAGAAGTGAGTGCCTTTATACTCATATGCCTTCAAAAGCGTGCCAAAGTGCCTTTAAGAATAGATTTGAATTACATTACAGCCCAGGGTAACAACGTAAAGCGTCTTTAACATCTTATAGCACACGCACAGACTCTGGACATGGCAACAAAAGCAAACAGTAACATACAAAATCTAAATCTTAACACACTAAACAGAATTTGCTTAAAATGATTAAAAACAATTAAAGCTCCTTCAATCGAAGGTACGGAACGTTTTTTTAAATATAAGCCAAAATTTGATAACCTTTAAATATTTTAACAAAAAGAACGATTTTGAATCATTTTTCTAAAAAAATAACAATTCTCAAGTTGAAAATGAATTCAGTTCTTCAGAGTTGCTGAAGTGGAATTTCTTACTCAATGGGTATACGGCAAAATAAAACACTTTCTGTGATTCAAGTTACTGGGTCCGTGTTTGCTAATGGGTAGGTGGTAAAGATGTTCTTGTATAAGATCGTTGCAGAATAAAACATCAAAGCACTCTTGTCATAGACGCGACGTCAAGATTATAACCAGGAGAAAAACAGGAATGAGGAGAGCCAATGGGTGAAAATTGAGGTTAATAAAGGCAATTTACAAGAGGCTGAAAGCATGACCCTGCAAGACAGCTAATTGGCAGTTTGTTCCAGGGGAACACAGTAGGACACAATTTATCCGTCTTCTTTTGCAGACACACATGTCATGATTGTGGATAAACACTTCGTTATTTCGGAATAGGGCACTTTTGACAGCGTGAAAACTGTGATAACCTTACATCAGCATATGATATTTTTTCTGAATTGAGCCGAGTCTGTTGATATCCTTCAAACACCTACATGTATTATATGCATCAAACTGACATTTTGTATACTAGTTTTGAATAAATATAATGAATTCATCAAATATGTATATGTAGCATTGTATATTTTTGAAATATAAATATAAGAATTTGTCCTATTGCAGATGGTGATTTTCATTTCTTGCACAGCCTACTGTTTGATCATTAATGAACACTTCCATGACCATGATCACATTTACAAGAATACCTTATTTTATCATAAATCGCGTAACATGTTGTTTACAATCTCTTCTAATGTTTTCGACATAACTACAGGGGTAGAAATAGAAATATCGAGAGTTCAAATTAAGATCCAATGGCGCGGTATAATCTTCTTTTGAAGACGATACCTTTCCTGGTTATAAAAGTCAAGGATATTTAAAATTGTGTGTTTTGTGTCTATTTCGGTTGATGTACGCAAATCTGAGACTGTTGAATTCAAATGAAACATTAACTTATTCCGGTACCTGGTATTTTGGTCCTCCCCGTTCCCGTAAAAATCGACATCAAATAATGGCAAGATCGTTTTTAAAACTGTCACGAGACATTATCTGTAACAGTAATCTATTGTTCCTGTTAAGACTATTTCATAAACTGTAGAGTTGAGATAAGAAATATGAATATGTATTTTCCAAATATTACAGCTGCATACCGAAAGTTAGTTCATCTACCTGTACACTTGGTGAAAATATCATGTACTATGGACATCGTTTAGACAATTTTGCATTAATTTCTTTGCACGTATCTCTATTAAGTCCATTAGTAACATGACCGATTTTAAACCTATCGTTTGATTTCCAGGCGTTATCACCTAGTATAAATTTTACACGGAAAAATGGGGGGGAAATGAATATTTGAAACCTGACCCATGGTCATTTCGATGAGCTGCTAAAACTTTTAGAGTTTAATGAGTGATGTGAATTTAAACTATGTTGTGGAATATCCACTCAATTCGTACCGCAAAATCACACAATTTTTGGATGGAATTCTCCATGCATGCTCCATGCCACAATGAAAGGCTGAGTATATGTTATTAGCGCTAAGTCAGGCATGTACGTGAACAAGCTTTCGGGATATAACTATACATCTTCACAACACAACTATTTCAACTAAAAAAGCGAAAATAGTAAACCAATTCATAATTAAAATTCACAAAGACATCATGGAAATATTTATATCTACACCACAAGCATTTATGATGGAAAGAAATTAAGAATTTGAATTCAAACTGTGATTTGAGAAAAAAAACATCTTAAAACAAAATAAAAAGTATGAATTTATAGGTCTTGCTTTAATTAGTATATAGTGAATTCATTTTGTATAATATTCTATTATCAGATTCTACCGATCATCAAGGTCATATCGACCTTCCGTCTAATCAGATCAGGAAGAATTGTCCACTTCCTTACATCTTAATTAATTTTTTACTTTCATTTCAATTCATTTCCCATTTGCTATAAGTTTTTTGCGTTTCATTCGATATTACCTCCAAGCCATATAAACTAGATTCACTTAAGGCTGTGAAAGAGGAAACACTTTAATACGAAATGACCTTATTTTTGAGAACATATCGAATATGTAAGATGTTACGTATAAAGTTATATATATATACATATATATGAAAACTGTCCCAAGTCAAACCAGCAAAATATGACAAACAATTGAATATATTTAATAATAACATTGTACTTAATAATAAACAAAGAATTTAAATTACATTATAGACTAACAAAATAAGTCCTTCAATATGAAATGGGTCAAAAGGCTATCTACAAAGTAATATTCACCAAGTCCTTTATCAAATGGTCCTTGATGGTAAATCCTAGATAAATCCAGTTGTAAAAAGATTCCAAAAGTGTGGAGAACAATGGCGCAGCAAAATGATCGCAAAGTCAATCGTAGAAAACCAGTTTGACCCGATGTGTAAGCAAGTGCTTTTTATGCCGGCCTTTATATATAGATCTCAAGATTTCCAGAACGTTCCTTTTCTAGAAACATAAGGAGTCCAGCAAGAAATATGGAAAGCAAAAAACTCTCCAGTGAGAACATTCTAGAAAATCTAGTCAACACAAGTATGTGACCCAATCGGATTCCCATAACAAATTGACTAGGAATTAAACATTTAGATACTCTGCATGTTTAAAGAAGATAAGATCATATGAGGAGCTAGGGCACTAAATCAAGTGCGCCCGATCGCGAATGCAATATACCGGAATTAGTAATTGTTTCGCCGATACTTATGACAGACGAATTCTTCATTGAGTCTATCGCCTGTTTATGATCTTTCTGTATCTGAAAAAGATAAGCATAAGCTAATTTCATCGCAAATTCGACTGTGAATTTCACGTGATCTTCATCATGGCCTTTGCGAAATGACATGGTAAGCCCTGTCGTACAAGAACGGCGATGAATAGGATGTTTTCAATTTCAATATTGGGGTCTAGAATGCAGAAAATCTTAATATAATTGTTGCAAACCTCACGGGAAAGATTGATGTGTTTGATGAATTATTTGCCTGGCGTCTATTAAAATTGCCTTGCAAAAGTGTTCCTATGACTTTAACTAGTGATCATTCGCGTAAACACAGGCGATATCAGATGTCAATATTTGTTGAATTTATAAACTTCTAAACGTGTAGGTAGAACCATTGAGGACTACACACCAAGACTAGGTTGAGACCTTTTCCAACCCAAAAGTAGATTCATGTACAAGATCCCGTCTTACAAGGCAAGCACACATTTTCATCATTCATCCTTACGTTTAGTGCCTCATATGGACTTTTGTCATGGAATCAAATGAAAACAGGGAATTGTTATCTGTTTTGTTATTGTTATCATGTTATTACTTACCTACTGGGGAAAACTGAGTATTTTTGCTAAAAAAGGATAAAAACAACCAGTGGTTCACTATAATGAAATCATTTCTCAGTTTTCAATACTAAAAACAGTATGTGTTCTCTTGTAGTAGAAAACATCGTGCAACTGTTTACAAAAAGTTATTAGTGAAACAGATTTGTTAGTTTGACAAATGAGAACTTTGGAATGGTGTCAATATCCACGGAACACTCCTCGTTTATGTGTACAATTAATGTCTGACATCTTTTCAATATTTATAGCTTTCTTGTTAATAGAATATCTTATATCAAATTGTTTTTGAGCGTTTAATAAACGCAAAAAATATCACAAGATCACCTACAAAACCAACGCAAACAATAGTCTCAAAGAATCACTTTCAAAATACCCCTTCTAAGAATTCCATATATACAAAATAACAGCGACTATAAGAAATCACATGTGGTACTATCTAACCGCAGAATGGGATGTAGGCAGACCGGGAACATGCCATCTAACCTGTACTGTTGTGATTCATTGAACGACCTACTTATTTTGAAAGATATTTCAGTTTCATCAAAGAACGAAGGCTGATTTCTTTGTTGACATATCTCATCACACCTCGTACTAATGGTCCTCATCTTGTGAGATAAACGTCACGTGATTCAACCTTCAAACATGATATATATCTTACTTCACATGATTATCTTTTTACTAACACTTGCAAGAAACCTCATTGTAAAATATCTAAACATAAGAGTTTAATATGTTTTTTTCAGAGTTTATTCATGTTGATTTATCGCAAATAATGTCCACTGATTTGAAAAGTATGTAATTTTCTTTTCTTCAGGAAAAACTTAATGTGATGACAAATGATCACAGCATGACGCAAGGATGTTATTTTGCCAGTTGTTAATCGCGAACAAATCATGTAAGAATAATTTTTAACAATTCCATAAATCTTATATTTCCTTTTGTAATTCATCTCGCAAACCTCTTTAGTAACGATATTCGATATCACTTGATAATATAAAAAATGATTTAACATTATCATTATTGTTTGACAAAGATTAGGTTATTCTGTTGGTAAACGGCTGATATGATATTTTTTGTAATTCGTGAGACATACATAAACGTCAATCAGTTCAGCTTGCCAATTGTAAG
This sequence comes from Phorcus lineatus, assembly GCA_921293015.1. NCBI lineage: Eukaryota > Metazoa > Mollusca > Gastropoda > Trochida > Trochidae > Phorcus > Phorcus lineatus. Next base: position 43,255,635 of record OV121082.1, read on the forward strand.
AGGAAGATTTATTGTGAATTAACCTTAAGATAATGGCACATCAACATCTGAGCTTAAAAGTCACGAAAAAACGAAAACATGAATAGTGCCTGAGAATAACAAAGAGGAAGAGATTCGTGCAAATTATGGTTTAGAAAGGCAATTCTAAGGAGGCTTAAGGCATAACCTGCGGAATAGCTAATTGACATATTGTCCCTGAAAGACACAGGGGCAAAGTTCATTAACTACTCTTACAGAAGCCACAGTCATTTCTGTGGGTAAATAGGGAAGTTTTTGCAGAGGTGTGATAACCTTACACAGTTTACAACTTCTCAATATAATGAGACGAATCTCTTTTCGTAACTTTAGGTGACAATTTGATGCATATAAAAAAAATTCAAAATTTGGGCGTTTTCAAACAGAGGATGTTATTGAAAAACATGCTCTTAATAGTGATTCATCTTCAAGACCAATCCTGGAAGACAAAAGTTTAATAATGATGATACTTATATGGCCTCCAAACTACTATATCGTGCACAATGATACCCATGATAACACTGGTGTAAGGACAAACATTCATCCTTCTCATTTACAATTTGAGGTTGAAACTCAACTTTATGTTTATCTGATACACTGTCATCACTTCAAAACTAGATGCCAATTTGAACTGTTTGGTAAACAAAGGGACATTTCGAATACATTCTCTTGCCTTAGATGACACCACAAGTTTCTCAACTCTCAATCTCAGTGTGGGACAGGGGATCGCCCTTCAAAGTTTATCCAGCATTCAATCGGGTAACCCATACATCCTTTGAGCCGCGGCTTGTGTTACTGACCCCGACTGATAGCAGTCAACAGAGCTATGCACATGACGATGTGCCAGAAAGATTGTAATAATCCTGTATAACGTAAACCATCTCTCAGTGGCAAAAATCACAAAAAAATTCGGGTTCATAACATGCATCCTTATTTTGTTTTGTGTCGAGTCAAAATTTCGATTTTGAGAAAGTTTTTAGTTATCTCTACTAGAAACCTTAAATACCCAAAGTCTGCAACAAAAACTTTCACCAAATTGTTTTTAAATATAGGCAATAACATTCCCTTGCCGAATTATACCACAGCGATAAACAATCTTTTCTTTCTTTAATTTGTTTCTTCATAGCTGCAATAAGAGCGGCTTAGAAACGCTGCTCAAAAAGATTATTAAGATTTTTAAAAATGCAAGTTCTTACGTTGTTTTAGTTAGTCTCTCTGTCCAAACATTATTCCTAAATATAACAAGAAATGCAAACCATTGCAGATAATTTTGTGATCCTACATATAAGATGTATTACTATATTTCGAATGGTAAAATATGCCATTTATCGGTGAAAATAAAACCCGTATTTTCAGAAAGTGTAATAAAAATGGTATTCTACTCTGTAAAATGATGCAACAATCATATGACGTCGTCTGTGACGTCATGAAACAATTGAATGACGTCATGCAATATCCACGCTAGCGAAGCGTTTTAGCTTCTCAATTCATATAGTTAGGGTCCTTTACGGGGCTTTGGGAAACATAATAAATAGAACATTCGACATTTCTCGTCGAATACCAGGAATATCTCATCTCATGAAGTAGAAAATCGTATATTTACTCGTGAAAATATAACTTTCTACTTCACTCGATGAGATATCCATGGTATTCGACGAGAAATGTCAAATATCCTCTATATATTGTATCACAACTAAATATATCATGCAGAGCCTGTTGCTTGATCAATATCTGACGCTGCTATAACACCTGCTATAAGACCCCATTCACAAGTTGTTCTAGTGAGGCATTAACAGAAGCAGAGTTCTGCTTGTTTGTCCAACCAGATTCTTTTTTAATTAAAAAGTGTTTCAACCATTCACAAGCTTTTTTCTATTTCATCATAAAATACAGAAAGGCATCACGTTTTCGAAGTCGGCACAAAAAAAATATAAGGAATATTGAGAGGGTAAAATGAGATTTCTGTCGCGGACATAATCTTCTGATGAAGACGTTGCCTTTTATGGTCTTAAAAAACAAAAGTGTGTTGTGGTTCTATTTTGGATGTCATTAAATAGTTGTGACTGTGGCTTTCATTTGAAAGATTTTCTTGTTTTCGAACATGGCATTTTTTTCATTCCACTTTTTTGGAAAATTGAAGTTCAAAAAAGAAACCAATCATTATGGCAAAGGTATATAAATAAAAACAACATTAAAATACAGATATGATGCATGTCATACACGACCTGTTTCACTTGTTCAATTCATAATTATAATACCACTCAGTGTATAAATATGAATATATATTCATAATAATGCATAAGGTTCATTACATTACTATTTTAGCATTCAGAACTATCTATTTCATAACGCATCAGGTCACGCAATTTAAGTATATTTTTTCATTTCACATCTTAGAATTAGCCTTTTATATCGAGGGTTGTCCCTCATTTTTACATAACTGTTTTTATGTTTCTTATAAATGAAAAAAAAATATTCTAATTTAACTTTAAACAAGAAATCTGTACAGCCGTAAACAGATCGGCACTGTCACTACATTAAAGTGCTAATCGCGACATGCAAACCAACTATTCGCCTGAATTTCTCTTATTTCAATATAATGACATGTGACTTGTCTAACCTTGTCTGGATAAAAGACACTCAGTGTAGTCTATAATTGAGGCTGCCATATAGGGCAGATTTTCGAAGCTCTCTTAGTGCTAAGATAGTCGTAAGTACCATACATAAACATTGGCTAAAGACAATCTTAGCACTAAAAGAGCTTTGAAAATAAGAGTCCTGGTTTACAAATTTGGAAATATACATAGCAAACCAGCATCAGCTAAGATCATAAAATTTTTTGGTTCTAAATATTCTTGGGATGAGTTCTGATGAATGATTATAGAACCTTTTAAACAAATCTATTGCCAGAAGTGAAACCACAGATATCAAAACCAATGTCGCGATGTCTCAGAAACGGCACCAACTGGTTTTGATCATTATTAACAAAGTTGTGAAGGAGCTGTGTTTCCCCATGTGATAGCAATAGTCCTGAATGTAACCAACAACTTGGATCAGTGGATCAGAGACTTTTCTGAAATACTGATATGGTATGGTTTTAATATCTTATTCTTAGGGAAAAAATCGCAATCAAATAATGATAGGAAAAACACCAACACGGTAACATTTGACAGTTAAACTCGTCTTTACAACATTGCCAACATTCTCATTTCCAAGAGTACATAAACATCAAGGTTATTTCGACCTTCTTTTTATCAGAGAAGAAAGTAACTGTCTTGCGTTGACAGTCTTCAATAGTCTCTTATCTCAAGTAGTTTTTAATATTCATAGAAACTTTTTCATAAGAAAATAAGACTAATCTCCTACATCCTTGTGTTTTTTGCGTTTCTTTAGATATAACCTCCCGGCAAAATGAACTTCTTTCAATGCAGACCGTCAAATACATTACTCTATTTTCCTACTTTGCTACGGACATACCTAGAAAGACGATACTCAAATCTAACAACATATTCCTGTAAAAAACAATCATGCTAGAATCATTTTACCATATGTTATAAACAATGCTATCAATTTTTTATTACTTTCCTGTCAAAAACCTCGACACTGACGTAGGGGTCATAATACCGCACAAGTACACTTTCTTCAATACAAATATTGATATTTTAGCAATAGATCTTTTGAGCACGACTTAAATAAACAATTTTAACAATATGAATATTCAAACTTAACCCTAAGTTGCTCGACCTGTCATATAAAAATATAGATGGATTTATTCTTGCCCCTTGCAAACTTCAGCGCAGTACGACCCACGGTTCGCTAGTTCCAGCCGATGCTCGCAGGTTTCACCGCAATGCATAGCCACGATGTTGTTGCGGCTCGTGATATCAGTGAAAAACTTTTGAAGGTGGCGTTAAACCCCAAATCACCTAACCTCACCTCACCTCACCTCACTACACTTGCACGCTCAGATAACACATCTTATGAGACGCTTATATTGATTCAGTAAAAAATAGGATATTTTGGATATTGAGATTTTCTCCGGAGAATTATTGAGTATAACTAAAAAAAATCAACGTATTTCAATGTAAACACTTACGATATTAATACACATAACAACATAGCTAGGTGAATTAATGTCTCTAAGGACGGGCACAATAAGACAACACGTCAACACTTATTAAGATAATTCAGGTTAAGTGATATTCAACACATACAGTTGTCTCAACACATATGGTTGTCTTACGCACCGACAAGAGAAATACAACTAAAGGTTTGTACATAAGATTGGTAATATGATTAACAAACCTGAAAAGTAACATGAACTGTGAAATAACTGTCATTCGATTTAGCCAGTCAATACCTACATTGACAATTCGGTTATAGTGTTTTTTGGAAAAGAAATTTTGTTCTTTTAGTAACTTTGTCATTTTGTTATTCTCTGAACGAAGTAATACAATTAAGGGTCAATGTAAAGGATTGGTAATTATAACTGAAAAATTAATTGGATGACAACCTCCAATATTGTGAAAATCAGACTAGTTTTTTATACAATAAAACCGAAGAGTTAATTACTTATATGAAATAGGAGGCATTCCGTTCAGTAGAGAAATTGAATGTTGCTGTTGATGGTGAGATGATTTGTGAAAAACTACTAAAGTATCAAATCAAAAATATACTTCAAACTAAATGATTTCCATATGATGTATGACATTTCTAAAAAAAAATGTGTTGGTTCCATTGAAACAAAAAAGTGACATCAGAAAAAATTACCTAAACCTTGAAAGTCATAATACACAATTATGCCAACTTTGATGAAAATAAAAAAAAATTGTAATCCTTGAAATGAATGTATTATTTTAATGTCCAATAGGTTAAATATTATACAATTATAGACTGGTGATGAGGTCAATACCTGTTTTTATAGACCCGAGGAAAGCAATATTGACAGAGGACGAAGTCCGAGGTCAATATTGCTTTCCTCGGGTCTATAAAAACAGGTATTGACCGAATTCACCAGTCCATAATTGTTTTATTATGTTTCGAATTCTAGCATTGTTGCGGTAAAGATCAAAGGAGCCGCCTATCCTTTATTCCGCGATAAAGTATAGTTTTTGAATGACGTCATGAAACAATGACCCATGACGTCAACAACAATAACGTTATGACGTCACTGGTTATGGCCCTGGTCGAGCATTTTCAATTAACTGCCAAATTCGATTAATTTCATTTAAGTTATTTTTGGCTGAAATATGATTTACACGAGTTAAAATCGACATGCTATGTTTTTTTCCATTCTTTTTTATTATTATATGGATGGTGAATGTATTAATCTTGTAGGCTCTTTCATCTTGTAATGTGATATCGCTAGCTATTTATGTTTTTGCAAATTTCTACTAGGACGGAAAAAGATCGTGTTTATATTTTAACAATCTTCTTAACAATTATGAATTAATTTACGAGAGAGTAGTTAAAAGTCACTTGGTTCAACTCGCTAATTTGTAAGAGCTGAAGGAGATCTTGATTAATCTAAGTTCTTTTTTCAGAATATCAAATCTTTAAAATCTTGATGCGATTTAGCTAAAGAATAGGTTTAATCAAATTAAACTGAATGTATGACCAACAGAGAAAATATGTTGTTCTAATTGTCGACGACTCTATAATCGATGAATCGTTTGAATGTGATAAAGTCAGTTAGTTAAGCTTTTCAATATGTACCTTTTACAGGTACAAAATATTGTTTCAGACCATATAATCGAAGACGTCAATGCAGCAATATTTACACTTTATTTATAAACCTCATTTGTGATGTCCGAAGTTAACAAGATATTAACAATGTAAAAAGAACATAATCTACAGATTTTACAAAATTCAACGGTTCCTCTCTGATTGTTTGTGCAATATCATCTTTTAAAAATTATACTGACAAATTATTAATTTGTTAAAGAGCCAGGGAGTATATCGATACAATATTGCCAAAAAAATACATCATTGAAAGATTTACACATAATTTTAGCTTACAAGTGAGCCAAGAAAACGAAGTAGTTAATAAAGGTGCTTTCCTAGTCATTATACAGATCGAGTTTATGATTTTACACACGCAAAGCATTGTGGTCGTATTCGGCTCGCACACTGTAAACAGGGATGGCGACGGAACGAGGGCAAAGAAAAGCTAAACGAATGTGGTAAGTTTTAGAAAATATGGAGATAACTAAATATCGATATAAAGTAAAAGAAATCCAGTGCTCTTTGATTAAAAGGATTTTTGATAATTGTTTTATTGGTCATGGTGTGTATTGATATACGAGTTAAGGTAGTTAGTAAGACAAGGAAATCCGCGTAATAACTTTACTTTCACTAGCACTTGCTACTCGTAACGATAGGTATGCTTTCAACATAATTACATGGACTTCTCGGGATATGAAAATATTTCTCATATAAATATTAATAATGGAGATGAATTTTTTTTTCTGCCGATCGAAATCATTTGTATGTATTTGAATAATAATGAAACAATAACCTACATTGATTTTACTTATATACAGAGATTATAGATGACCATAAAAGCTCATTTTTCAACAAACATGAAAAACAAAAATGTATCATTTGGTATGTCTAAAACCTTCATCCAGCTCGTATTATCTCTGATACTATCCCGATTAACTCAAACAGAGGACAAATTACATTAGATTTGACTAAAGACAAGAACCACAGACAACTTAGTCACTGAAGATCGATGTTTGATAAGGACACGCAAACTACTACTTAATTGTATTTAATTGTGAGGAATTCGCGTGTGTCTCACAAAGCCGTTAAATTACCAACGTGCGGCGCTAAATACGCTAAAAACATTGAAAGCCTGTTTTATTCCGAGTGTAAAATAATTTTGGAGTGACGTTGTCATAAGGCACTTTCGCCTCTCCAAATAAAACTATGTTTAATACAAATTTTTATGTTTGATGTGAGAGGGACAATGAAATATGATATTGTAATGAAAACATTTCAGGTGACAATTTTCATTGTAAATTTTGCTTTCTTACATACAAGTTTACCGATTACCCTCGGTGACATATCAGGTTGATGAAAATACTGTCTTAAAAACTTCACTTTCGCGTCTTCAGCTTCAATTACCAATGTAAAAGGAACCAGAGGACGAAACGAGTGCCCTGTCACTATATATTTCATATAAATGTATTTAGTTTTCAATCCTTATTTCTTGAACTTAATACAATAATTTTAAAGAATTTGATTCAATTACATTAATTTCGAAATATGATTTTATTATCGCAGAATGCAATTAATATTTCTAGGGATTCCATAAAGAATATTTTTCATTTGCCAAAGGCAGAGATGAAACCTTTAAACTCAATGGTTTCTTTTTGTGTTTTCGGAGAAATTTCCATTTGGCTTAACGAACTGAACCAGTGTCAGAGATCGATTCCTCAGAGTAGTCCTTATATTCAAGGGACTCAGAGTTTTCTACCATAAAGTACATATATTTTCATCCCTCTGCATCAGCGTAATTGAATCCGCTGATCGAGCACCTTCCAATACCCTTATCTCTTTCGAGCCAAATTCCTCGTACGGCTGGCACGTCTTGATGTTCGTGGCTGTGCTCACCTGTTATTATTTGAGCCAATGAAATGTCGTTATCCAAGGATCTTGAAGCTACTCTTTTGAATTTTCCCATCCGGGTTGTGCCGCTGTTGCTGGAAGCGAGTCGTCTCATTGGCTGGCTAGATAGCTAGCGATACGAGACGTTTGGCCTAAAGGATATCAGGGTATATGGAAAGAGCTCGATCAACGGATTCAATTACGCTGATGAAGCAGGAGAATACATTTTGTGAACAATAACCACAGTCAAAGCTATTTTTTATTGGAAACACAACAATATTTGAAAGATTTCAATTTCTTTTCTAAAATGTCAATTTTCAATTTCGTTAGTTAGATTTCTAAATAAAGAAGCATAAAATAGTTGTTCGAACCCGCTTTGAAAAGTCATGGATCAATGAAGTGATGACGTGATTTACCATTGTGATGTTACCCAGAAACTGTGCTTTATGGAAGGCGCCTTTGATCTTTAACGAACCACCAACTGATTCATTTATGTTTGAGATATAAGTGACTGGTAATACACTTATACTCGGAATAACCATAGACATGGCAGGTACAATGAGATCTTATGAAGCTATGAAGAAACGGTAGAGTAATCAATGTGTATTGAAGGCGCTTTCTTGAGACTGTTCTTTTAGAGGTACACTGTCGCTTCTAAAACATCATTTGGACAAGTACGCCAATAACGCTACGGCAACACGACCATCTAGCTGCGGTTTGATCATCATGCGTAACTCTGATGCATCGTCCATGATACGTTAATGGTTATGTTAAGGACAAATTCATACGGAGATGATAATTACGCCGATAAAGAATAAAAACCTTGTACTGTCTCCACAGATCGTCGAGAAAAGTCATCAAACATTTTAAGTATTACGCTGGTTTTAATTTTGTGAGTGGGCACGATAGTGAGCCAAACTGGAGAAAATATGTCTAAAAATCTTTTAGCATTCTGTTTATCGTTAGACTGTGTTGACGTTAACATTGGAACTTACGATAAACGACGACTAGGAAATTAGGGCACAAAATAGCCAACGTCGAAGACAATATCATAAGCTGTCACAGTAAACGATAGTCTACGTGTATACACCTTTGATATGAAGAGGTTAATACCCGAAAAAATGTGTCATATGTCTTTGACGAAACGAGTGTGAATTTTGGCATTACCCGAGCGAAAGCGAATTTCATAGGAGAAATATGACACGCTACCAAGCGTAATAATTTTTGTATTAAGGATTCTAACATGACACGGTAATTAGAAAGAATTACTGCTTTCCGATTGGTTCCTCTTATCAATTTTGGAGTCATTATTTCATTAATAATTACCTCGAAATATTAACAACCGAGTCACATTCCTCCGCGCACGCATTCAAACAGCACTCGGTGAACTTACATGCATTACATCGACTAGCAGACAAAATAGACATTTTTACTTTCAGGAAACCTTTAACTTTAAATAAATTAAGGATATGAATCCATTCTGAGTTTTTATTTCTAGGTTGATTGTAGTTCATTTTTAATCCCTTAATTTAATTTCAAACCGAGGTCGCTTCGTACCTTTACGCGTAATAGCGATTCGTCGAATGAACTGCAGCGATACTACTCTTCAGTTATGCAAAAATGTTTCCTTTCCCCTCTAATTCACTATTTCCTGGCAGTGTCCTTAATCATGACAAAATGTAAAGCTTTAATGTGCCGTTATATCAAACATTTCACTTGTAGAGTAAGGAGTTTGCACTTGAGGTGAACAACTACTTTTAGAGTAACGTCCCTCGATCGGGTCGGTTCTGTCGGTCTTGTGGGGTGATAGGTCGACCTAAATGTACGTGTTTACGTGAAAATCGTAACTCTGACGTCATAGAAAATGTGTCCTCTGTTCATATTACCCTAAAGAAAATAAAGAAGAATTGTATTTAAAATCTTTTTGGTGTGTATCTTGATATTTTCTCTCAATTGAGGTGTGTCCAAAAATTGAAAGGTATTAACTGATTCGACCTAATCACATTGCTGTTGCGCAAGGCAAATTATTTACTCATTATTTTTTCTAATTAGTCATTTTAGAATGGAGATAAATCCATTCTGTTGGTTATTCTGTGGGGTTGTATGTAGTGCATTTCTAACCCCTAAATCAAAATTTCAAACCTCGTTCAGGAGTACAAAAAGCATTACATGAAACCCCAAAGTAACAAACAGAATGGATTTATCTCCTAATTTTATTCCATTTGAATCGTAGGGAAGCATCAGCCAAACAGCCCACTTCTCTTGCGACGGCCCCCTACCGTGACGTCACGAACAATTGTCAGAGACGAATAATCGGGAAGTCGAGCTAAAACAAACGTAGCTCGACAAAAGTGATATATGCACATGTGCAGATATAAAAAATATGTCACTACTTACGTTTCACCCCGTTAGTAATGATCTTAACAGTATATCACCGTTTTAAACTGAGCATGTTAAATGACAACGTTTATAATAATGTTATTGGAACCTAATCGAGGTTTACACGTTGATACGCTATAAAAAAACAACAGAATTCGACTCTGTAGTTCATCAGGATTGGCATTGTTCAAGCTTATCGTTGGCTATTTTTAGGGAGATGAGGACATAGGCATTCATTTTAGCTTTCTATCGATGCTAAGAAATATTTATCATTCTTTACAAGAATGTCCCTTTTCGTGCTCAAAACTGGCAACAAGAAAATTAATCTTCAAACCATTTATCAGTGAATAGCCATAGCCTGGGTATTGACTTGTGAACGTATATGGAATGTGACCATTGACCCACAACTTATGCTTTTACTCAGTAGTGTACATAAAAGTTCCTTTCAAAATTTCAAAGTTTAAAAGAGGAAACTGTCAGTCTCTATAATCCAAATTAACATTTTCATAGGCCACTGTACAGGGTTTATGAACTTTGTATAAGATGTAAGACATATTTTAAACACTATCCTTAGTGACCTCTATGTTCATGTCAAATAACTCTCCGAGTAAGCCTATTATCCTGTCGCGATAACACATCACTGATATGTCAGCACTATCTATAACTACTGTCATGTACAGCCTATGGGCACTTGTCATTGATAAATATAATGTGCATTTTCAGTATCTTTGTACAAATTTCGTCTTGGAGAGTTTTTTTATGAATGACAACTAAAGTATTCGTTGAACTGTTTGCTTAAAGAGACAATGCGCGATTTTCATACGGTTGTGTCAAAACGTCAATAATGCTTGTGTTCATTATAAAAACATCTAATATACTCCTCAAAGGCAATATTTAAAACATTTATCAGAGATTTCAATGATAATCGAACAACCCCCATATGTACACGTGCTGAAGCCAAACTTCACATGTCCTTTTAAGAAATAATAGTTATGTTATTTTAAAACAATATTAAGTCAACATCCATCTTCTACCTCGTCTAGAACAGTTTCCAAAATAAACTTTGTTTAATGTGCCCATTGTCCGGTTTTCGATCAGACTTGCGACAATAAAGTTGGCAAACATGTAGGGTAAACCCTACAACTCGCGGAGTGCATCTTTAATACATCCTATAGTTTTACATACAAACTATACAAACATATTGTGTGATTTTTTATTATCGTACAACTAGTTTCCGAGTTCATGTTTTGAAACTAACGAGTAAGAATTACACTTTCCCCAAATCATTGTTATGTAAAATACTCTTTCTCTTATGCAATGATAGAGGAGGTTCAAGAACTAAGTTACTATATAAGGTCATAAAATGTAATTGCCTGTTTAGCATAACTTAATTCAGGACAAACTATTGAAATCCGAACATTTTGAATAACTTAGAAAAACCTCATACCAACCTCAGGGAATTACAGCAATACACTTAAGATTCGTTATGATACACCTTTGACAGTTAATTATCTAACATGAATGAAACTGGACATAGCCTTTGCTATGTGTTCGAAGTTACATAGGAAGTGAATGACAGTTGTTGAAATTTATTCTACGGGTGTATCAAAGGTATTCTATATAATATACTGTAAATATACTTAAAATTATTCACATTTGTTCATTCATGAGTGTATTGAACTTTGACCTTTTACCCCATTGCAACACAGCTCTATGCCCACCAATCAATCAAGCTTTGCCGTTGAATGTTTAGTGTATGGAGTTTTTTCCTATTGACCTACATATACATACTATTTCCTTGTGTGTGGAAAGGCTGGACATACCTTGGAAGAAGATCGTTTCATGATGTGTGCGTACGACGATCAAACTTCACGTGGAAAAGGGCCAGGGAAAGTAATCACTAGAAGATATAGTGACAAAAACCGTGGGTCATATCTGACACTCACATGCTTACTCCGCGCAGCGTCATTCGGACCATGCACTTCTCTAAGCGAACACAGTGGTGTGAGGAGCTTGAAAATACTGTGTCCTCCCCTGCCTTCCCTGGATAAAGAAACCGTGGGAGCATGTGCACTACACCGGCATATGCACGCATGTGTACTATACCTATTGAAAAGTAGTTCCAATAAGAGCAATAAGGGTCCAAAACAAGTTAGAAAGTTAGATATAAAGCACATATAAGAAAGGAGAGAGAGAGAGAGAGAGAGAGAGAGAGAGAGAGAGAGAGAGAGAGAGAGAGAGAGAGAGAGAGAGAGAGAGAGAGAGAGAGAGAGAGAGAGAGAGAGAGAGAGAGAGAGAGAGAGAGAGAGAGTATAAAACATTGCTGAATGTCAACATGAATACCAATGTTGTTGTTTCGGTGGCGAAATAACTCGATACTTAACATTTCTCGTCCATGACGTTCAAAAGTGTCTTTTTCTGTTCTCAACTTCCCCATAATCATTAAATAATCACTAAAAAATGTATACAATCTATCGTTATCTATTCGTTAGAACTAGTGATAGAGTGAGAGTGATAATCTACACGACAGATCGTTTACCATATTCCTGGTGCACATCCATATCAAACAGTAAATGCAACTATAGGCGCAACGTTATGATGTTGCCTTTGTTAAAAAAAGAAATAAAACTTCTTCTTTTTTTACCAATTATTGTTCTATCAATTCTTAGACAAAACCTTATAAACCACTCGTTTATGCGTTTATCTTTCTCTCAGCACTGCCACAATTATGTAGTTTGCATTGATTTATATGAAGAAGAAGATATCTCTGAATGGTCTACTTTTATAGGAACCTGGAGAAACTCGTTTGAATAAGGGAAACTAATCCCAAAAACACAGCATACTTGATTTATTGAAATTTGTTGTCTTCAAGTATCAGAAGTGTTTATATCAAATTGTAAGAAAATGTATACTTACTATTCACTGGTACCAGAGATGCAGAAGTAATATTTGCTTTGTCCTTGAAATGCCCGAGTCCACACCTCGATGCGGCCAAGTTGGGTTTAAAAAATATCTATTCCATGTGAAAGAAAAAATGAAATCCGGAAAAATATTTCCAAAATATGTCATGGATAGGATTATATCCGTTTCGCTGGTCTCCTATTGAAGTGGTTTTATCGCCTTTGTTGTGGAACCTATTTGGCGGGGACTGTCTTATGAAATTGCATATTGACTTACATTCCCACAGCACTTTTACACAGGGAAGGCATCGTCAAAAGCAGAAACGCTTTCAAGAAACTTTAATATCTTGTCATATTATGCCTTGAAAGTAGTTAATGTACAATCACTTCTTGTTTTGAGATGGTTCCTTTCAGTGCATTAGCCTTAAAAGATCCGCGTTCATGATATGTACATACGTAGGGAGCACGTTCGTTATTTGTAACACTACTGTGATTCTACAAGAGACTTATGTTCTTATCAATTGCATGCATACCGTACTTGACAAAATGGGTAGATGGTATACATGTTGCAAGAAATAGCTATGTCGACCTGACACAAACGACGTACTTTTATTGGTACAAGTATATGTTCGTCATGGCTTCCTTAATTGCGACCTATTCGTGGTTTTTCTGTCATGACAGTGTGCAATAGGAATACGAACACAGTTTGTATTGACCATTGACCGATTGACGACATCTGGTCCGTTCGATATATTGATGGAAGGTCGTGTTTTCCAGGAAATAAAAGCCATAATTTTAGAAATATTTATATCCAAATGTTAGGAATTTGAATTCAAGAACGCTGAGAATTAGTTCTTATTTCATTAGAACATTTGACGCCCCTTACATTTATTTTTTAAATGCTTATACATCCTATAAAAGTGTTCATAATCAATGATGAAACTGGTTGCTGAAGCAATGTCATTACTGTACTTTTGAACAATTGTTATCTTCCCTGCTATATCAGTCAATTTACACTCGGACGTCATCTCATTATCACGACACCAAATACGTGTATAGAGGGTAGAAAACTAAAAGCCCTTTTAAATCAGTGCCAAATGCAAGTTATTCATATGTTGTAAGGATAAACAAAATAATGCATATGTAGCACGATCTGTTTCATATGATGGTGGATTTTATATTTCTGAATGAAGCATACTTATTTGTAAGTATTATTACTTACCAGACCAATTCGGGGGTTAACATTTTTCATTCCATGCCTTTTCGTAAAACGGTACTTTTTAATGGTGGGGTCATCATCGTCTACGACGTAACGTTGTGAATGTTGTGAAGACAATTAGACATTCATTTCCTAAACGCGTATGGTTTTATACTTCTACTTTTTGATTTCGGTAATAGATATTAATTAGATTCATGTACGGTATATTTATTTCTCTTGCAGGGGTATACCGATATTCAAACGCTCGTGTTGTAAACAAATGTGCCTTGGTCACTTAAATACATTGTCTCTAAACATGTAATTTAGGTTTCATAACAATGTCGAGGTGATGAGCTAGCAACCGCCATTGTCATAACGAAGAAAGCCAGCACAGTATTACATAGTATGTGCATCTTTGTTGCAGTTGCTGTTGAAAATGTTTTGGTTATTGAATGTGTTTTTTTCTTTAAAAGGAAATAGCATGGGGAAAATGGACAATCGATTTTAATTACAGAAGTCCCTACCAAATCAAAGGACAATATTGTGTCAGTGATGGCGATAGTCAGCTTTGACGATGTATCGTGGTATCGAGAATCGTGATACTTAATCTGACTATATAGGTATCGTGATACGCTTAATGTATCGTTATAGATATTTTTCTTAATTTTTTTTACTTTGCCTGCAAATCAAGGTGTTTGTCAATAATTAATCTTTATTTTAATTTAAAAAACTCCTAACAGTGTGTCGTGACTGTATCGTATCGTGAAATGCCTGTATATCACCCCTCTACTCATCTTCTCTTTCATCCATTCCTTCCCAACGAAAACTACTCAAGTCACTTCTTCCATCCTAGCGTGAAGAAACGACTGGAATAACATCTGTCCTTAGGGAGGGAGAATGGATAAATCATGTTTCATGATAATATAATTTTGTTGGTAATGCAAAGCAAAGGCATCCTGAAATTGACAAGGACAATTGGCTCAATGGTGTTCGCTGTTCCACCGCTTTAAAACCTAGGGGCATTCCGTTTTGATCTGAGATCTTGATCTATATTTCCCAACCGCCTCCGAGTTATTGTGGTATATAATTCAAAGCTTGTTACTAACTCATTGCCTCAATAACATGAATTGCGTCGTCCAAGCCCATACACTTAACTTTTGTCATGGAAAGCAGATGCTATTACCCCTCCAGCAGGAAATGGGTACCTGAAAACACTGTTTTGGTTGTGACCTTCTAGCGACAGATATGACAGCTTGCGTTAGACCATAAATATCCATATAATTTCAACTCATCTCAATATTTTTTTTCTTAATTAAATCATATAAAATGAGAAGTAATTGTTCCAATTTAATGGTACGGAGAGATAGTAGGGTTGCATATAAGCTCATCTTTCAGTGCGAATACGCATGTCGGAGTTTCATTTTTACTTTCTTATCGTTTAAAAAAAACTTTAAAAACACGAATATATGTAGGTTTCTGCTAAAACAGAAGTCTTGAATGAAAGTCGTTTAGCTCGTCTTACCAAGAAGATAATTGATACATTAGTTTACAGATAAAAAGTGTTAATGCTTTTGGAAAACATTTAAACCAATGTAGGGAAAATCGATTTTCTTTAGTATATGATGGTGCGTATCCTGAAAATGACTATTAGCACAGAAGAAGATACAATTAAGAAGAAAACCAAATTCTGTCTACCTCACCAGGAATGAAGTTTGTTGTTAAACAAACATCGCATGGAGACAGTCTCAGCGCACACACAAAAAAACAAACAGAAATGAATAAAGCACAGTCCATCACCTAAATCTTTTTTCTTCTTCAGCCCGCGATAATTAACGATTTGATGTGAAGACACATTGACAGCGAATGCAATAAGATCAAACTGGACTTTGGTCTTTGAAATAAACATTTCAAAACTATTTTCATTCTTTTTCTTATTTTCTTGAAAAAAAATCATTAATATATTATCAAAACATTACAAGGAATTAATTCGATAGCATAGACGTAGTTTTCTTAGAAACCATCATCTAACTGCCACTACCAAGTTCATTTTTTGATTTTCTAGGTAATGGTTTGTTTGGAAATCTGAACTTCCTGCAATTATAGACTTCAGACAAGGCAATCTTGAATTCCAAGACCCAGTCAGTGAGGGGCTACATGAGAATCATCATGTCCTCAACACTCTGTGTTGAACGATCAATCTCTTCTTCAACACTGATGAGGACAGCTCACAACTGACGCGTTACTGAGAATAATCAAGAAGATGGTATTAGCGTCCCCTATCACATTTTCAGGCTTACATGCAGTCTCTAAACAAAACAATGTTTTTATTTTTTTTATTGAAATTACCCCCAAGAGATTTTCATCAATATGTTGGATAAGAATTGCAGAATATTTGAGTATCCTAATTATTGCGAAATACTATAGATTTCCCTTTTAAGAAGCCAACCACATCTCGATCAAATACAAAAACAAATTCATATGTATTATAGGGGTCAATGGAAATTTATAAATTCAAACATTTTATAAACTTTTAGACATTAATTATTCTTAATTTCCAGAGGTTGGGATAATTTACTCAGTACTAAATGAGATTGGTACCTTTGGATAAATAATATCTCGTTTCTTTTAAAGGTGTAGTGAAGAAGATTGAAGTTTCTTGGAACTGCAAGACAGACCATAACACCGCCCGTCCAAGTGTCCTCTATCATTGACCAGCTGTCCTCTTCATTGACCGGCGGTAAGAAAGCTTGGAAATTGTACCTCAGGAACTCATTATTTAATAGAAGACCCCGAAATACGATCAAATAAACGAGACCTTCGATTGAGTTAATGGCCAGTAAATGCTATGTTTCTTTGATTCAGTGCTAGCGAACCAATTTACAGAGATTGGCTATAATTTAGCCAGCCGTTCCATTACTTAAACAGGAATAAAGCTCGCTCACATCATCTCGCCTTTCCCTTTGGGTCTGACCTGCGGTTATGTCCTAACAGCCATCTTGGTGTCCTTATTGCATTGATCTCATTTATGGACAAAGTAGAGGCACACTGACAAACAATCATGGAAAGATTTAGGAAAACGAATTGTTTTCAGTAATAATTGACTACTTACAACTCTTTCCACATGATTCTCTTGTGCTGTCTGTTTATCTGTTAAGCAATTATCTTAAATGTCCACAGTTCTCAGCTTCGATCTTTACAATTTATTTTAAATTACCTACCATTACATACATGGTTTGCATATGTACTTGTATGTTATTTCTAATCCATAAAAAGAAAAGCTATGCTCTGTAGTTCATCAGGCATTATAATTATTTATTATATAAGGTAGAAACCATCAAAAGAGGTTTAACAGATCTTTAGTGGAAAATAGATGATTCAATTACTCTATTTAGGGCATGGCCCCCCAGGCCCTTAACAGTGGCCACAAAATCACCAAATCTACAATTTATAATCACCACTGGCCAAGGGGTCTGTAAACAAGGTTCCAGCCGTCTTAGCAATTTGTTCTGGGAAAGAAGATGAACACAGGCTTTTAGGGCATACCCCAGGCCTTTATTTGGGGCTTCAGGTTAACCAAAGTCCATTCAGCTCTGATAGTATAACTATTACATTTGTTGAATGGGATTTTCTCTTATTTTTTAAAACAAAACTTTTAAATGCAATTTACCACAATCATCATTATGGTAAACTATGACTGACTTGATGAAGCCTGATCGACTAGTATTAAACAGAACTTGGTGAAGTTCATTAAAATATATTGTTCATTGAATTGGAAATCTTACCTAACTCATAGTATATTAGACCCTTACATTTTATCAAAGAGGACAATTACACACTTTAATTGCAGAGTTCCAAGTAACCTTAACAGCAGCTTTGAATATGCTATCCAATTTCCCTATCTTCCTGCCTGACCAACAATCAACACCTGGTTAAATTGTAGTGATCTTCAGGTTGCTCTGCAAATAAACAATGCGTAATGTCCATCCTACAAAGTGAATATTATCAAAATTTTAGTTTCTATGCACAAATGGTTTCTGTAGATGAGTTAATGGAAAGTTTGGGGATGTTCTCCCTGCCAAGCTCATATTTCAGGAGGGGAGGAGTGGTAGTGTTAGAGGTGGAGTGTTGGCTGGCCCAGATCTAAAAGCTTTGATCCCCTAGGTGCAAGATACCTCCTGGTAAATTTTCAGGTTTGTGGGTACAGCAGTTCTGGAGGAGAAGTTGAGAATGTGAAATTCAACAGTTATAACCTGATGGCACCCAATGTACCACTACAGAGAATCAGAGAAGGGCACTAAGCCAATCCAGCTAAAAGACCAGTTGGAATGAAAATTAGGCCGCCATAGCAGATTATTTCAATACTATCTCTGTACCCTGAGTCAATGAATTATTATTTCAATGTTGGTGCAGCTGATTAACAAAAAAGAACATAAATATTTCATATCCATTACTTGATAATGAAATTCATAATAGATCTAACGAAACACAAAACACAAAATATGCAAAATTTAAATAACATTTCATTGTTTATTGCTTTAAATCTTTATTTGATATATATCACTTTCAAATTGTTAACAATGTGTACATATGTAAAATATCACCAATCATCTTCTAAAATATCATACAAGTAAATTAAAATAACTTATTGGATGAATATCTATCATGATATTGCACCTCTTTTTGTTGTCATCATTTTAATGATGTGATTTTTTTCAGAAATCGTTTCTTCTTTTTTAACTGGTTTCTTCTTGCCATCCAAATCCACAGTCTGTAAGATAAAAGAATAAAGAAATGTTCCATAAAATACTTGATTAAAAGCAAAAAACTTTTGATGCATTTTATTATGTTTTAATATTCCAGTGTATCCTGTAATTATTCATTCTCAAGTGGTTCCAGGAGTAAATGGTATTAAAAGGTTTCTAATCTTACAATAATGTTTCATCAATCAATTACTTAAAATTACCCTAAAACCAATATTACCTGGTTGAGTTTGAGATCAGTTGAGATTTTATGATTGTTTCAATTCATGACAATTGCAAATACTAAAGTAAATGTACTGATACTCTGTGACTCTGATCTTTAAAACCAATTAGGTTTTCCCATTCTCATCTACATTTCCTATGATTGTTATGCCATAGTTTAAGAAGAGAAACATAATTGACCAATACCAAGACATCTGAATTAAAACAAAGTCCTTGTCAAATCTAAGTAAGCATTCAACATGCATCTGATGTCTATCTAAGTGTAAATTTTTGAATGAAAGCAGCCAATGAGTGAAATTTGCAACTTAGGTTGGTCATGGTACCACTTAAATTGAACAATAAACATATGAAACACCAGATATACTTAGGGTGATATAGCACATGCATATCTGTCCAATTCAATTACATACTTTACTTTCTTACATATGAAAATTCTTTCATACTCTATAGACTGACCATAGCATTAATACTTATGGAAGTTAACAATGAAGATACATAATAATTAAAAAATTTCACCTATATATCAGAGAGATAACATACCTCAGCCCTAACAAAGTCCCCAGTGAGAAGGTTGACAGGGTAGTGGAGGAGCACTGTGTGGAGTTCCTCCACCGTGGTGCCAGGTTTGAGTGAGATACAGTCCCTCAGTGTGAACACCTCCCTCCCTGCTCCAGTGTAACCCTTGCCCACAGACCTCAGAGTGTCCAGACACTGCACTGGGTAGGCGTACACAGGTTGTTTGAGACTCACTGCCTTACACAATGCCTGGTGCACATTGGTAGAGCCGTAACTGTCAAATAAGAGGGGCAAATAGGTTTCAAGGAGCTTGTATTTCTTCAAAATTTAGTTTGTCAAGAAATATTATATATTCTTACAATGATTTAGTTGATAATATTTTGGAATTTCTATTATTTAGGGGAAAGTTGGTGACAATAGATGTTCCAAATCTGAATCAGGAAGAACTATTTTAAGTGCAAATGAATGAGATGTACAGTGGGAAATAATGTTGACTCTACAAGGCATTGGAGAAATGGTACCAAGCTATTCATTAGTCATGAAAAGAGAGACACCCAACAATCATGTAGATGTAAGACATACCTAATAAGATCAAAACAATGACACAAAAATCAACCTACAATTCAAACACTGCTTCCTGAATGTGTTTCAGTGTGAGCATCTGCTCCTCCTTGAGGTCCCCGCTGATTGAGAAAGATCCACTGCCATATGCATAGGTAATACTGCCAGACTTGATGAGGTGCTGCAGCTGACACTCACTCAGGGCACTCACACAGATACAGGGCACTGTGGGGTGGGCAGTCTGCAACCTGCAACAATCATCTCCTCTCTAAAAAATTGTTAAAGATAATATATCCCAGTTTTGTATCCGACTTCAATCCCCATTTTCATAAAGACAATACATTCAAGTAAATGTAACACCAAACAGAGTTACGATGCGTCCTTTAATTAAAAATATATAACGGTTCAAAGTGAGTAGAAATTGGCCGCCTCGAAAGCCCAATTAAAAGAGTCCCTAGAGTGGCCTGAGCTCTCTTTCGGCGGATGTGACGTCATAGACAGGACTTGCTCCGCGTTTGTTTGTAAACAAGTATATATCAATGCAGATATGGGTCGCATTCGTCTACGTTTTCATTGCGAAAGAGACATGCCTTCTTCCTGCGTTGCTGCCAACAGTACTAATAAGATATCAGGAGACATTCAACTGCATCGGTTTCAGAAGGATCCTGTCCAATTCGCGAACTGGACAAAGTTTGTTAGTCAGAAAAGAGCGAAGTGGAGTCCCAATGACAGGTGCCAGGTGCTGAGGTCATTAAGTTTATTGCTTAATTGCCATAATGTGTGTGGCATTTCATGTAGACTGTTAGGTAATAACTTTATGAATATATTGTCTGGTGTTGAAAAAGTAGTGTGAGGTAAGTAAAAACCTCTCTCTGGTAAAATAATGGTACTTAAGAAAGAAGGAAATGGAAATAATATGCTTTTCAGCGTTAATATTTTTATTTGGTTGAAATAGTTAAAACTGAAAAAGAATTTCATATTTACAATACATTTCCAAGCAGGCTTAAACTTACATCACAATCAACAATATTATTGATAATATTGGCCTACGTCACTCTAGATTAGTACCACACTCTTTATCTCAAACACTGACTATTAACTCACACAAAACAACAATAATCTGTATCCTTACTATGCAAAATACATTGGTACGTAACTCTAAGTTTTTATGAAGGTGGCAAATCACGAATCAAGAGGTACATTTACTAAACACATCAAAGATTTGATCATCATTATCACTAATAACTGGGTAATAAGGCCAAATACAGCTGCTCGGAACCTCGTTTCCCAATGACGAAATCCGGAAGTTGCCGAGAGGCAGTCCATCAAAAGCAAGATATTGAGTTGACACTTTAAAATGGCACAAAGTAGTAACAAATATTCTACATATACAATGGTCAATCAACAACACAGGGAGATAGTCGATTTGTCTAGGTGTTCAAACAAAAAACAGTCACAATGGCAGCAGTTTGGGTTCACTCGATCAGCATTATCGGAGATTAACAACCCAAACAAATTACAACAACAACAGTAAATTAATGTCAAACAGAATATGTCGATGTATTGATATTAACAGCTTTGGTGACTTACGGGCTTTTTTATAATTACAATCAGTGAAAATATATACGTCCACGACCGCTGGAATCTATAATGTAAACAATGACACAGATCCAATGACATAGCTAGTCGTTAACCAGTCCTGTCTATGTCGTCACAACCCCCCTAGCACCCCTTATTTGTCTTTGATATGTGTCAAAACACTTTATATGATAATATTAATTCAAAACATCTCCCATACTCGTCCAAAAATGCTAAATATATTACAATCAATAATTTTCAATGAAAACTCCCTTATATAGAGCAAAAGCTGAAAATACACCTAATTATATTAACTTTAAAACACTCTAAGTTCCAATCTGATTTTTTGTCTGCTATAGGTATATTTCTAAAATTTCATTTGACTATTTGACATGCACCACTTAAAGTTCATTCTATAGGTTTTTGATCAAAATTGTGATTTTATACCTTTATATTAAATGGTTAAATGTATCATATAGTAAGAACAGTAAGTGACCTGGTGGCATTGTCCCTCGCCGCCTGTGTATCACATTTGTTAAGCACCACCAGCATAGGGAACCTGACCGCTAGGAACTCGTCCACTATCTGGTGTAAGACCCCCTCCTTCCAGTCACTCAGTCGTGACAATTCTCTGTAATATGGATGATAAAATTATGCATATTTAAATGTGCGAGCAATACAGTAGCAGATCCAGGAAATTTTCAAAGGGATGGATGTTGTTGGAGGTGTTTCAACTATTGAATATTGGGCTATTGAACAACATAAATACAACACCGCCTTAAACTCCCCAGGATCCGCCAATGCAATACATCTCTCCAGACATGCTCAAGTTAGTAAGAAAAATATTGTTTATGTTGTTGATATTGCTGAATTAGAGGTTTTCAGTTTGGTCTTTAAATGCTGTCAGAAATTTTGAAGTCATATGGGACAGAGTTCCAGAGAGCAGAGGCTTCTAAGAGAAATAAGTATCAATGTCAAATATGTAAACTGAGTTTCATTTTTCAGTATACCTTTGTGGAGGTATGGATGCATTTATGACTAATATAGGTAATTGTGTATTTTGTAGCTCAATCATTAGAAAAACGTGAAATTAGATCAAATTTGATCTCTTCCTAGTGCTTACAATTTGATGTGTATAGAATACTTAAGGAACATAATTTTACATTTCATTCTCTTGATAGAATGCCCAAATGCCAAAGAACATTTATTTGCTCACTTGTCTCCTATTCCAGCCCGCTCAAAGACGCTATGTATCACAGCTTTGGTAGCATGGTAACCAGTAAACATGTCCACCAGTTTCTGTGGTTTCCGCTTGATATTATCCCACTTGGCCATTATGTTCTGGTGGATCCATTGGCTGTCGAACATAAATAGAATTATACCATCTTGTAGTTAAAAAAAATTTTACATTTGGGATATCGATGTAACTTTTATTCAATATGGTCCTAGCATGTACTTCTAATACAATCTGTACTCTTATAAAAGTCCCACAATAAGAGTTTCTTAGTGTTTTAAAGTCTTATTGTATGTACATAGTTACTTGAAATCTAATGTCTTATTTTATGTACATAGTAACTATAAATGTATTAAGCAGATGTTTAATGTCTGGTAAATATTATAAGATTATATTTTGATAAAAAGAAACACCTTTAGTGACGAGGTAGCACTTCGAAGATCTTTAATTGAATACACTTCTTATAGGAGTATTATCTGTTATTCAGTGAACAACATGACCTTCTAATAAATTTTCTGAAGACCCCAAACAATCCACTTATTTACTTTCACAACGGCAAAAACCCCAATTCTATTGTCTCAACCATAAAGTCAGTACTGACTGAAGCTCCTGCTGGATCCAGAGGACATCCCGACCGGGATCATACTCCTCTGTTTCTTGACCCTTCTCATCTGTCCGTCCGGACGAGTCAAGGATGTGGATCAGCACGTCAGCGTCAAGCAGGTCATTCAGGAATCTAAAAACAAAATAGATGTTTTTATAATTTTCTTTTGAAGACTTGATCTAGTGACCGGCAAGGCTGTACTCAAACATATTTGGACAGATATATAACATTTTAATTATGCATATGTGCATCTAAACCAGAGAATTGAGCATGTGATTCAGGAACATGAAATATTTGGCTTGTTACTTTTTGATGATTTTATTCAATTCCTGGGAAGGCAGTACACGATTATGATTTAGAGCTTTATACATAACAAGCTTATTTAAGACATGTGCGTGAGATCTTTGAGTAGAGCACTGATCAGAAGATTCAAGAATTTGAAATATTTAGGATGTTTTTCATTACTACTTTGAATAATTGAAAGACAAGGCAGTTCTGAAACACTTTCTACATGGCATAAATGTAAATAGGTAACACTGTACCTACCTATTTCCCCTGCCCTTCCCCTCCCAAGCTCCGGGCACCACTCATGACCAGCCACATCTTTCAGCAAGACAGGAATATGTCTGCCTCCCTTGTAGTTGTGACCATGTGCTGTTGATAAAACATGTGCCCAAGGTCAAAAACATTACGTGCATGGCTAGTGGGACATCCCCTTAGTTCAATTGGTTACGTTTTTTAATCTTTTTGGATATTAAAATTGTATTTAAATTCCTAGTTCTAACATAAGAAAGCTGCTTAATTACATCATAGGGAGATAATGTTTGCTGGTAATTAGTGATGTGACTTATCTTATGAAAATAAATTGAATTTACATTTTTCAACGATATCAAGTGTTTCTCTGTGTTTGGAGGTATGAAAAGGACATATTTGATTTCCACGATAAAAAACCCCACATTCATATGCTACTTTTTAATAATTTTTATTTTTCTTAACATACCAGCATCACATAGATTGTCCAGTCTTTCACAAGGGCAGGGAATGGAGTAGAAAGCTTTGCCTATGTTTGGCTCTATGGTAGTGAATGGATGAGCTCCAGTTTTGGCAAGGTCCAGAGTCGTGGCTGCATTGAAAAATGTTGACTTGCCTGCTGATGGTTTTCCCTTAAGTTGAAAATGAGTTTACATAATCTTTACAAACAGAAAACAATTGCATATGATAAACGAAGGGGGAAAGACATATCCATATTGTAGAGCACTTCAAAATTTACTACAAATGTTGATATGGTTTGTTTCTGTTACTTGTCATAGAAGAAAAAAGATTTCAGCAAAATGACCTGATAATTTTTTCTGTTAATCAAGATGAATCAATCTAATATAATCTAATCTAAATCATAATATATCCAATGAAAGAAAACGCCTTTATCAAATGCAATTATCTATTGAAAAAATTAACTATCCAAGACATAATTCAAACTTTCTCACCACAAGCCCAATGACAAAGTCCCACTTTCCTCCAGTGACTTTGGCCTCTGTGAGGATACGGGATGGAGAGGAAGAAGTTGTATCTTCTTCAACAGTCTCCTAAAAACAACAAGGACATTCCATAGAGCACATTCTACATGTTTTTTTCCACAGTGGTTATCAATATCCACCAAAAGAACATCTGTTCAAACTTTTTAATTAGCAAGAAATAAAAATGATATGTTTGTTTGAAATTCCCACTCTTTTTTTGGCAGGAATGTCTCAAAAATTTAAATTTTTGTGAAAAATGATTGATTTAAATAGTAAATAGCTAAGTAAGAGAGAAAAGTTCTGCTGATAATTTTGCCTGCATACACCTCATTTGCAAACTCGTAGGTGTGTCACTTGCTTTCAGCTGAATAGCACTTAATCAAGAATTCATAACAATCAACACGCAAAATTTGCACTAAAAAGTAAACACTGTTAATAATGAGCATACAGCAAATTATATCTACATTCTCGGGATAAAAGAAAACTCTTCAACACTGAGTCTGTCTCAGTCTACTACCTCCAGATCAGCAGCCTCCTCGACCGAGTGGACATTATCTATGATCCATTGTCGCGCCTCATCCACCAGCGTAAACACCATGGCCATACCAACATTTCCTTCCGCCTGTCCAAGATCATTTTCATGACATAAATAAGATATGTTATTTTCCATTCTTACATAAGAACATATTTCAAACGGGCTCAGTGACTCTTTCAACTGATGAGAAATGTTTGGATGTTACAATGGATTTGATCAAGCAAATACATTAAACAACAGTCTTAAAGATTTATTCTCAATCTCATTGAAAAAAGCTCTCACCAACACCAATAAAGGTTAAAGTTATAGATATCTATATGTTAACGCACAAGCAAATACAAAAGTTTTTTTATAAAGATATTGAAACAAATCACCCACAATTTGCAGAAACCATGAACCTAATAATGACCTTGCTGAAACTGACTATTCAGCAACACAAAACTGTGAGCAAGAACAGTATATACATTCAACACAAGCATTTGAACTTAATTGAAGAAAATTTATTAACTCTGCTTACTTGTATCCACATTCTAATGATTAAAGCCCTATAAAACACTTTCATCAATGGAGCCTGAGGGAGAGTGATGATTTTTAAAGCCACAAAGGTTTGTTTCTAAATAATGGATTTAGTGGAATGTAATTACAAAATTGATATGTACCTGTGATAAAAACCATTTTCAAATACAGTTTTTTGTGATAAAACATTTAGAAATCCAAAGAGTAAATGTGGATTTTAAAAAAACAACTAAAATGATAAAAACAATGTCTTATTAAAATGTTGAAAGTTTGAGTACTATTACTTGAAGCAAAAATAGAGGTAAATTTTGCTTCAGTAATTGATTTAATAAGCATTCCCTACTAGGCATGAAATGGTACACTAAAGCTTTGCATAGGTGATGCGGTAAGGAAATGAGGTTTTAGGAGAAATTGAGTTGAGATGAAGTGAGGTGAATTTTGAGGTTAGGTTTGAGGCGAGGTGAGCTTTGAGTTGTTTGTGACAACGCAAGTTGAGGTTAGGTTTGAGGTGAAGTGAGCTTTGAGTTGTTTGTGACAACGCAAGTTGAAGTTAGGTTTGAGGTGAAGTGAGCTTTGAGTTGTTTGTGACAACGCAAGTTGAGGTTAGGTTTGAGGTGAAGTGAGCTTTGAGTTGTTTGTGACAACGCAAGTTGACGTTAGGTTTGAGGCGAAGTGAGCTTTGAGTTGTTTGTGACAACGCAAGTTGAGGTTAGTTAGGTATCAAAAGAGGAACCGAGTAATGGTTAGTAAGGATGGGTTACCGCTTCTCTTTTCCGTATTGCGATTTATTGCGATACCAAAAGCGTATTGCGATATGCATATTTTAAAGTTACCATGTTCTGTTGAATAAGTAGCAGCGATCAGAACTGTAAATAATACTTTGCTGTCCATCTTTTTTGACAGTTATATATTTCAATAAATGGCTATGAGCTTGAACACCTTGAAATGATTTTCACTTTACAAATTCATGTTTTATTCTGATGTTTCACTTCAATTTTAGATGGAAATTGATAATAATTATTATGAAATGTCTGATATATTGGATAATTTCAGAAGTTTGTACCCGTATGTACACTACACCCAGAAACAAACTACCCCCTTTCTAGAAATTTCTAGAACGTATCTAGAAAATTTCTAGAACGGATCTAGAAACTTTCTAGAAACTTTCTAGAACGTATCTAGAAACTTTCTAGAAATTTCTAGAAATTTCGAGTTTTTATTTTTTTAGAGATATTCAAATAATTTAGATTTGTTCTGAAACTGTATGTTATCTTTTGCACAATTTGAAAATATGAACTACTTATGTTAATTAGGAAAGAAGATATTCAATGTTAAAGTTTCCCTCCTCTACAACGCATCCTCATTATAACGCCCCCTGCTAACGGAATGCTACGCATTGCTTACGCGCTTCCGGCTCCCAATATTGACCTGTTACGCATCTTGTCTTGCATTAAGAATTGGATGCATTGGCATATGCAATGTGTTTGACAATTTCTATGGTTGTAATTGATTGTTGATTGCTCATTGTTTATTTCATATCTTGATATTAAAGTTGGTGTATCTGAGATAGTAAACCCTGCTGATAATATTGATCGTTAGCTTATGTCAACAACTTAAGTCAGCGTACAGCTTTGCCTTCAAACGTAGAATCAGAAATGAAAAGAAGTAAATTTGATATAAATAATTTAATGTTGTAATGTAAATTATTAGTTTTATAAATAGAGAATACTAAACGACGTCCCGTTAAATAACATATTTATGAAACGAGTGTATTGTTTGCAATTTGTAATAGCTGTGATCGAATCACAACGCATTTTCTATTTCATATCCCTATTGTTTAGCAACTTGGTATACTTCTAAAATGCATAAACGGGATCAACTTGTTTCTTTAGTCCCATCCTTGACATATTTGTCTGCCTGTATTTGGAAATCACTCTTATCAAACCAGCTGAGCATATAGTCCATGAGAGTAGTGTGCCCTATTGGTGTCACAAATACACATTTTGGAATGATTACCTTGTATACACAAATATGCGACCATTTGAAAATTGTCTACGGAATATAAGTTCCCTGTCCAACATTTTACATGTTCCATGTATTTAAATACGCGGAGGACTCTCAACATTTTCCACCCTTGGAGATCTTAATTGAGGGGTGCACACATGGTATGGAGATCACGGTTATGTTCTAAAGACACTCAGTCATACGCGCTATGGAAATGTGATGTCGTTACGCGGATTTTCCTTTCTTACGTACCAAGCCATCTTAGAATATATGCCAAAGGAATTTTTTCAGTTCGTGATATTCAAAGAATAACCAAAAACGTTATGAAACAAATGGGTGAATGAGACACACACAAAAAACCAAATAAAAACGTTCTTGTCGGTTTAATTTAGGACATATTTGAAATAAATATGCAAACAAAAAATACCCTCGTTTTTTCAAAAACTTGGATATTATAATTGAATTGTTTGTAGGGGGGTTGACTATGCAAATAACCTCTGCTTGCTCTTTAGAAAATTAAAAGATTGTAAGAGTTAGTTCTCTGTCTCTAAATGAAAATATGAAGGCAACGTTTACACGTACATAATGACATATCGGAATGTTGAGAAAAAATTGTTTTCTAGGTGTAAGCAATCATGCGCTTTTGACGTTTAATTCAATCATGAAAGTATTCGCAGTTTTAACTAAGCAATTGTCGTCGTTCACACCAACTTGTCGCCGTTCTAGTTAGTCTTAAGCTTTTCATTTCCCTTGCCGTCATCTTTGTTTATAGTGTGCGCGCTTACTACATGTACGACTACAATGCCTTTGGCGTGACACTAGTATACTCGATCTTTATACAGACTGTTGAAACACCTTTACTTATTTGTTCAATTTATCGGCTTAATTGGGGTTGACGAAATTACAAACAAATTATGTGTATGTCTTTCTTGGATAATCTTAGGAAGTATTTTTTAATTTGTGGAAGATGAACGTACGCGTCGTATTATTTGACAACATAATTCAAAGAGCCATGCCGCTGTCCACTCACACAGTGATTCTTCACAGTAATTCTCCAAGGTGTGTGTTTATATACTGAGTAGTAAAACACTGTGACAACATATTCAAGATTCGATCAAAATGATGTTAAATAGTTTCATCCTCCATGGTATGGTTTAAAGGTTTAAATATATTTTTATTCCAGAAGTGTGTTTGCTTCATAAACTTTTTCTTGAGAAACGGTATATCAGATTTTCTCTATGCTGTACATTTTTGTTAGTAATACTGAGCAGTAACGGATTGCTATTTTTATTTTCCATTGATACATGAGAAACGGACATATAAATGTTAGAACGTCAAAATTCTGCATACATTTTACATGTGTACTGGTTAAAAGTCCTAATTTATCCTGCCAATCAATATTTACATTTTTGCTTGATGTAAAGAGGTTTTAAAAATCACGTTTGAGTCATTGACGCGCGTCACTGTTCGGTTTTCTTTGTCTCTTTACTGAACTCATAAGCACTAAGATCCTAATTATTTTAAACAACCATCCCTTCTTGATAAAATAACACTATTTATGAAGTTTGGCATATTTGACTCTAACAACATACTCTGTGGCCCTTTAACTGTTCTACGTTTTACAGTTCTGAATTTGGAACTATACCAAACAGAGAGATACAAAACTGAATGAAACAAATTACTTATGTAACGTCCTGTAAATGATCATTATCGTTCACCTTCATTTCCTATTTGACCTTTATGAAACAATAAAACGATGAAGACGTTATAGTTCTTGACATTGCTAGACAATTTCCGTTCGTTCCTCATCCCCACAGCCTGAGTGGTGTTAATTGGCCTGCAGCTTCTGGTTCGACACCACCTGTGAGTGTGGCCCTGTAAGTGACCAGGCGTTGAGCCGTGAAGATAGTCCAGTATTTAATGAGTTTTGACAAATAGTTCAGTAAGTTTAACATGACGCCCGCAATCAGTCTGAAATGTAATCTTAATAACCTAATGCGCTAATACATATAAATATAACCTTTGTTGCTCACGGGGGCTTTGTGATTTTCATAGTAAATTGAATCAATTTTTTTTTAGAGAAAACCTGTTTAATTACCATCTGACGTTGATAACAGGTACCCATTTAATAACCATTTCCTAATTGATTTTGATGTTTTCAACTATAGTGGTATTTTATGTCCATGTGTTTAAAGATACATATCAATTTGTATTATAATTTAGTAACAACTCAGTCATAATGACATGTACGCAATGTTATGTTATTCACATATTTTTGTATGCATTTAATTATGTAAGAAAACAACATAGATATAATCCAATTACTGTCGATGGTTTCAACGTATTGATAGGAAGAAAGTAGAAATGACATTCCTTTTCCCTTTACGATTTCATTTAGAAAAATGGATTCAGATGTATAGCCGCTTTACTGGTAACGTCGGTGTTAGAAATCTACATTTGAATATGACATGTTTTGTAAGTTTTCAAACAGTCATTTTAAAGTGACACAGAGTATGCATTGTGATTTTTCATATAACACAGATAATAGCTCAAAGACCATGGGTCCTTAGTGAGGTTCTAATCGTCTCCCTAAACATGTTTTCCTGTTTTAAATTTGGAAACGGCCATGTATGTTTAAAGTTAAAACTTTTTGGTCACATTTACATGTTCATTACTCAACACTTATTAAACACTACAAACCCATATTTCTATTTTTGTCTGCTGTAATTAAGTTTCCAAAATAACGTTTTGCTCAATGTCGCACGCAATTGTCCGTTTTTTTATCACACATTACGACTGAAAATTGCTTATTGTCGCTATACTTAACTGTTAAAAATCGGGATGCTGAATTTCATAAACCACCACTACTTATCGATGAAAATAACACCATTTATAAAGTTTGACATATTTGACTCCAACAACATTTTTGTGCCCCTTTAACCAAAAAAAGAAATCAACAAGTCATAGCGTCAGTACTATCATGTAATTGTCAGTTTAACTTTGTTCGACTGTGTAAGTTATGGCAAAGAAACAAACATGTAAAGTCGTATAATGCTTAACGGGATTTATCAAAGCTTACTATCTCGTTCACTCTTTCAAATACGAAAGGTTTTAAAAGGAATGATGACGAGTAACTGCAATAAGAATTATTGTTTTACGTGCAATTTACTCAGTGAACCGTATCTCCTGAACAGGCAAGTGTACGGAGAAGCGTAACCAGGAAAGAATATGTCAGAATTTCAAAGGTTTCAGTTTGAATTAACAGTGTATTCTACAATACACAACAGGACTGTCGAGACATAGACGGGAATGCTCAACTTTTGCTGAAGACGACATGTTACGCAATTCAGTCAACGAAAGGGGACATGTTTATTACCATGGGACGGTAGAGGCTGCAGTTTTAAACACATTTATCATAATTTGGCTACAAGGGGGGATATGGGCCGGGATTTCATGTTTTTATAAACAACAAGTCGAAATTGCGCGCGTGTGGCGCAGGCTTAAAGCTCTCCCCCCAAATCGAAACATTTTAAATGCAATTTTTAACTGATCATCCTCAATCCCCTATTCTTGGGTTAAACGTGTAAAAGCTCTTTTTGTACGTGCTAATATTGATATCACCGATAACAAGTTTAGTTTTGCCGTTGTCAAAGATATGCTGTTAAAAATATGATAACACGAAATGGTTTCATAGTTTATGGAATGACAACGGCAACCATAACGGAAACAAGTTACGCACATATCGCACTTTTAAACTTGCACCATTCACTGAAAAATATGTTAAATGTATCTCCCCAAGGCAACATCGTAGTATTTTAGCTAAATTTCGCTGTGTTACCATGCCCCTACAAATCGAACTTTACCCGTCCAACTACCCCCTCTTTTAAACCGTATATGAACACACTGTAGTTTTGATGTTGTTGAGGATGAATGTCACTTTTTAATTACTTGTCCATTTTACTCCGATTTAAGGTATGACCTCTTCTCTAAAATATCCAATTTTGAACCAACTTTTCTGTCCATGTCATCGTTTGATAAGCTAACTTATATAATGTTAAATGACCTTTTTTCCCAATCTCTTGCCGCCACTCTATACAAAATGTGTAAGCGTAATCTTCACCAATAATGTTTTATACCCCTTTATACCTATTTTACCGATGTAATATATTTGTATATAATAATGTGTTTGCGTGAGAGTGGATAATCTAGCAAATTCATGGACCTAATTTAAATTTAAATTAACAATTTTATTGCCAGGTCCTTGAATCGAATTTTTTAAACCGGATAATGTATCAATACTCTGCATGTCAGGAGTTAAATAATTCCAAAGTTTTATTGTGTCAGGTAAAACGTTCTTGCATATAACGCTTATCTTCATTTTATCTGTTCGGACGGATGAATTTTCTCCGAGTTTGTCGTTATTTTTAGGTGTTGTAGGTAGAATGTTACATTGATATTCAGGCGCGGGATTATTCTTACTTTTGAAGAACGTTGTCAATTTAGACATGTCTACGTTCCAACAGGTTTTAATAAGTTTGTTCATAAATACTGTTTGGCGATCCATCGAATTGCACTTGTGTGATTTTGTGCCGATCGGTGGAATATATAAACACTGGGAAAAGCTTAGTTCAATAATGAGCGGTATGCGGGTTGTTAGAGGATGTTATTTTTTAACTGGGCACCTAAAAGTTCTCCTCATACACTCATAAACAAATAAAACAGACTTAGAGAGGAAGTGTATTGACAATGTTTATTCCAGCTCGTCAACTGAAGCAGGGATCGTATAGACAGGGATATAACTGACTGTACTACATTACTACTACACGGGGGTTACACAACTCGTCTCGCTCATTAGCAGGTCACGCTCCACCGCATATGTCTATACGATCCCTGACTGAAGACACAGGACACAAGTGCGAGATTACAGTTACTATTTTGACCAGACTTTCCAAGTACTAAATAACTTCCTTGAAGTGCTATAAACTACGTATGTCGGCGATCTCTTACATAATATCTTTATTATCATTTCCTGTTCCGAGACAGCTGTGTTTTATTGTTGTATGCCTCGCTGGCTGGTTGATTAATTAGATAACATCATTGTTGAATGAAGCTTAACCGGTTCGTTCATGCAGGGTATAGCGTCTGATAAACTAGGTGGAATATGATACCGTATCTATGACAAAATGTAAATTATGCTGTTTTCATTATATTCAATCTTAATCCAACTATATATTTTCATTTCATTATCTTTTTAATGTCAAAAGCATGTATCCACCTACTTTGAATTGACGGGAAAATATGAATAACGATAAGTCAATCCAGTATTAGGACGAGATAATGTTTATTGTACTTTTACTGAAGTGAATCTATCATTAATGATGGCACAGAACGTTGGTGCCCCTTTCTCTGTTAGAGTGGTAATTACGTTAACCAGCACTGCCAGGTTTGAACATCATATTTTAAGTCATTCTGATTCCTATGCATTGATGATCAGAAACCCATATCGGAACGCATGTCGCGCGAGGTGAATCCCCTGTCGAAAGTAATGAAATAATGAAAATTTTAAATCAATCTCCGATTGTATCATCATAAGATTGTCCTTAAAATGTCACAGACAAATAGTTAACTTAAATGCGATTTTATACACAGCGTTGTAAGACACATTGAACCAGACCTTTAATGATAACTTTGTATATATGTACGCCTTTATGTTGTTGACATAACATAAACATAATTAATTTAGCGTAATAGCTAACATCATTTACGTCAATGTTTTGATTTGGCCACTTGCAGTACATTGTCTTGAGAGATGTTTTGATATTGTAACAAGCTTGTTCACCATTCCTATGCCGTTTTTATATGTTATTAAATGTTTATCCATCAAGTGATAATGTTATATTGAGGAACGATTGTTCTATTTCGCACATTTCATAAAAAAACGATTTTTGTAAGAACACTTGCATTTCATGCTTCTTTTACAAAACCTCGCATTTATAAGTTGGTTAGCGTAAGCATTTTCCTTTTAGTATTGAATGATAAAAACAATATATGTTAAGCAGTTTTCTTTAGGCTTTAGGACTTTTAAACGATTGCATAGACGTAATAACAACTACGATTCTCTTTCATTATATAATCTTCTCATATTGTTGGGTGTAGTGATCTTGATGGAGATCGGTTCACTAGATTTATATCTAATAGACCTGTATGTGATAGAGGCTATCACTTTGAAGACGCCTTAAATTCCTTCATCACCTGTCCAAATGTTAATGACATAAAACTTAAGGCATATTTCTTTCAAAAAAGGTTTAATCTGACGTCAATTCAATTTGGTCACCCGGGCTCATCACAAGAGGCTAACCAAGGACTACTGAAATCTGTTAATAATTTTATCACTTTATCAAAGAGATTTTCGGAATTCATCAATCGTTTTCCTATGTGCCCTGCACATATCAAACCACATGTAGTTATCAGCGGTATGAAATAAGTTTGTAAACATTAATTGTTTCATTGAAAAGTGTCCAACATAATCATGCATCTATTGGGTCCTGTTTACTGTATGTATGTCTTCATTCATCCATATGTACGTCACTTTTTATGTAATATTATATTTGTTGAGAAGCGCTATATAATGAAATAAAATATGTTTAAACCACAATATAATTCATGTAGTGACAGATTTAAACATGTACCCAATGGCTCTTTCTTCATAAGCTCGCATAAATTATTTATAAAAAGGCAATGGCAATGTATATACGTTATGTCAACTATAATTACTTCTTTTATTAATGCTTTATTGCAAAGTTATATATAACATAAAATTGTTATAATATAACGACAACCAAAACAAACTACATGCGTCAGAACATCTTGAAAACGAGCGATCTAATTAGCGTCGATCATTGTCAGAGGCTAATAAAGGAAGTGCGCTATAAATAGACTGCCCCTTGTGCAGCGGAAAGAGTCGCGTTAAAACGAGGAAGATTTAAAGTTCAATATTAATTATCTCTCTTTCTATTGATGCAATCTCGTTCAAAATTTCACGATAGACAAAGAAAACATGGGGATTTTGAATAAGATTATAATATTTGAATATTTTGAAAAGATTGAAAACTCGAAATTTCTAGAAATTTCTAGAAAGTTTCTAGATACGTTCTAGGAAGTTTCTAGATACGTTCTAGAAAGTTTCTAGATACGTTCTAGAAAGTTTCTAGTGCGTATCTAGTGCGTATCTAGTGTGTTTCTAGTGTGTTTCTAGATACGGGGTATGTTTATTTATTGGTGTACTGTACCATACTCGTTCCGTATTGCAATATATCTATATATCGATAACACTGTGCTCCCTTAATGGTTGGCTATGTTGAGGTGAGGTTTGAGAAGAGTTGTAGTAATGTGAGGTTAAGTATGATGAGGTGAGGTGAGGTGAGGTTAGTTTAGTTAACAAAGGGTCATAAGGTGAGGTGAATAGAGGTGTGTGTGAGAAACTTAGAGGAGCGAAAGTTGAGATGTGATGTGATATGATATGATAGAAAGATGTGGTGTGTGATTTGAGGTTAGGTGAGATGATTGAGGAGAGGTGTGGTAAGATCTGAGATGAGTTGGGGAGGAAAGATGAGAGAAAGTTGAGATGTGATTTGATAGAAAGTTTTGGTGAGTGAGATGAGTTGTGATGAGGTGAGATTAGGTGAGGCAAGTTCACTTTTGAGGTGAGGTGAGGTGAGGTAAGTATGAGTATTTAGCTGAGGTGAGGCTGGAGGTGAGAAGACAAAATTATAGAACTGGAATGTTTTGCATTTCATAAAGGTCCCCTTTGATAGTACTACTAGTACTCTGGCAGACTACAAAGTAACTTGGTAAAATACAAAATATTTTTAGTTTGAGTAAAAGTAATGAAATAGAAAGTATGGCATATGAAACATACAACAGATGCAAGATGGGAGGCCAGCCCAGAACATTTGTCCGCTGAGAGCACCTGGGATCGCATGGGGATTTCTATAACAGGTACTTCTTCAGGATAGTTAGATGGGAAGGTCACTTTCAGAGACAGTGGACCTGCAATACAGAATATGTATACTGATTAATTTGATTGATTGATTTATACAGGCAATATTTGAAATAAACATAATCATGTTAGATCAAACATATACAGTAAAGAACAAAACCCCCAATCATTTACACTTCATTATCCACATCATTTTCTCAAAACTGAGGTTGCTCCGTCATATATTCTTATACTCACCTATGTCCTAATATGAGTGTTTCTCTGTCTAAATGTAAAAGCCTGATAAGATGCATCAAAGTTAGTTGTGCAATCAGCAACGCGGTTTAAAAAATTATCTTTCAAAAAGCCTCAGCTATTTCCATATGCTTTGGGAAAGCTTAACTTATTTGAATGTGCAATTTGTTCTTTTGAGTCCTCTTTACAAAACAAAGTTGCCTTAATTAGCGACTGAATCAACTCATAGGCCTTGGTGACAACAAATAACTTATTCATACATGCAGTGTCTCCCTTGCCTGAAATATTGCAAGATTCTTTTATGTTGCATATGTCACCGCTCGGTGTACCTGAAGGAGGCCCCAGAAGAGCTTGTATTAGAACAGAGGTTTGTATAGGAACTTATGATGGAGCAACCTCTGCGAAGAGAATGTATCTATTTTGCCAAACTATTTTACAATTTTGTAAACTGTAACATTAGGTATCACTAATGGTTTAAATTGAATTTGGAAAGATTATATGAAACTTTGAAAATGCAAAAGGTAACATCAATCTAATTAATTAGATTTCATCTTTAAAGGAATACAATCTAAGGATCATAAAAAAAACAATATCAATTATCAAATGTTCACATAAGGCTGCCGTCTTACCTACCAATGTGTCCAATTCAAAGTACATTGAAATGAAATCATAGAAGCAACTACGTACCTGAGAGTTGATCCAGATTTGTCAATCTCACCATAAAGCATGGTGGATGCTGTGTCAACTCTGAAATGGACAATTATTTCTCTAGTAAATAACTAATAACAATTTAAAAATTTAAAAATGGATGATGTATATTGCAGAAATAAGCAGTTGGCCTTACTAAACATTGCCTTATTAAAATATTTTATGTGCTCTTCTTTTGATATTGTTTAAAGATTATACTTGTATTGTTACAATCTTTCCCCACCGTTGTATTTCCATAATAAATTCTAAATATAATTAAAATCAAACCATTGATTCACTCCCTTGTCTTATATTTGGTTGTCAATTGTCACTCATCTATGATCTTAGAGAATTCCATAGGGATTCATGTCCACAGGTAGTTACAATATTACCAATAAATCACTATCTTGTTTCAAATTTCTGAAAGTAAATCACACATGAAGTTCAAACATCAATTTTCTTAGTATTGATTTTGCCACATGGGGAACCTGTTGGAAACCCTAGAATAGCTGGTATTTGGACAAAGGTTAGTAAATAATTATTCAATGGAGCTTCCTCTGTAGGGAGAGAATAATGATGGGAAATTATCTAGACTGAATGAAGTTAGTCATGTATTATAAAAAAATATATATATAATTGTTGAGCGATAAGCCATTTTCATTAAAAAAATTACATCTGTTGTGCTTAACATTTCAAACGTGTCACCTGTAAACTCTTCATCAAATATTGACTTCAGAGCCTCAATTTCCTCTGCTTGCTCCTCTTGTTTAGAGGACATCTCAAATCCTCTAATCTGAAATATACCAAGAGTAATTCTACATCAAAATATCATGAACCAACAAAATATTTACCCTCAAAATCCAAGATAACATCAAAAGAAATTTCAAATCAGGGAATTTATTTTTGAAAGGAAGAGGGATATTTCTTTTCATACATTTTTGCTGTAATTACATAAATGAATATTACACAACCCAGTTGACACATTTTATTGTAAATTAAATCTTTGTTTTACAGTTCATAATTTGACAATGAATATCATATATTCACTCAACACAAAATCCAATAAGAAATGAAGCCCTTTATAAAAGTGTGAAAAGTCATGCTTAACAACTGAATGATATGCCTTTTCTGCAGGATTATTCTTATAAGAAGGTTTTTAAAAAAATAAATAAAGGATATTTTATCAAATGAATACTGCATTTCAGGTTATAAATTTTATCAGCTACATCTGGATTTAAAAAAAAACCATGACTAAATCCTTTCTCCTAGTTATATAATTCATAATGTAAATTATTTTAACAATTCTATTAATTTAATGCTTTTGGTTTACAAAATATATATTTAAAACACATACATAACTCAATTATGTTTGAACATATCAGAACTATCCCGATTAGGCCTTTATCAAATCTAAAATTTACACTGTTGTCACAGTTAATATAGTATATACTCCAAGTTTTCAGAAAGTGTTGATCCCAAATGAAGATTCTATTTCGAAATCTATATCTTACCTCCAATTCACAAAAGGTTGAATTATTATTGCATACAAAAGAATGTTTCCATACTTGATTCAATTTCAATTTTGAGTATGGGTTATAAATAGTTTCTAACAGTTGTGAAATAACGTTGTTATTGCTACTGAAGGGAGGTAATTCAACAATAGCAGACGACAACATTGTTATATTTCCTGTATTTGGAAATAATGCTGCTATAAAACTGTCAAAGCTCGCCGATTGCTCTTTCCTCACTTTGAATAAAGAAGTTACTTACATTCAGTTAATTGTACATTTTCCAAGCAAATCAATCTGTATTCACTTCAACCACCACGTTGACCCATATTTCACGATTTCCTTCCATCGAAAGAAACCGACAAGGGAAGTAACTCTAATTACCAAGTGTACATTTACTCGAAGTGTCAAATTTAAAGCGGGGGTAAAATATATAATTTTACAGACATTTTCCTTGATGTACATTAGAATACCGCAAAATTTATATTTTGGGGTAATCCAATTTATATGTATAAATAATCAAAGGAGATTTTTGTCAAAATCATATCAAAATATCTTTAAGAATAAAATCTGAAAAACATTTGCAAAAATATTCAAAATGTAGAGAGTAACATATCTGCTATATTAACGTGGCCTTTCAAACTAAAACTCAACGCTATTACAAGAGAAATAGGGCCTAGTCATAGAGTGACAATTAAGTGACAACCCATAGCATTGGGAACGACTCAATGATTTGATTTCAACCAAATTGTGCCCGGCTAAAATTGTTGAATTTTACAAGAAGACCATGGTCAAGTGTTTTTGGGTTTTTTGTTTTTTTTTCAAATCTTTTTACTCATTTCAATTCGGCGGTTGTACATCTGATGGCATACAAAGACACATCACATCAAACACTAGTTTGGAAAATGATGAAGCAATCATTGAATATAAATAAAGGTAACTAATGTAAAACATTGTTTAAGACTCTTCATTTAATGTTGACAGATGGTAATGCTTTATTTCTACATGCAATGATTTTTTTCAACATTGAAAACATCCTTGACATTGCTTATAAAACACTCAATGACAAGTTTGTTTCTCTTAATACTTGAGAAATGTATATATTTTTTAGCAATTAGTATATGAGATACCAGAAGGCTTGCTGAACTGTTACAGAATAAAATATCTAAGTCAGAGATGACAATATTCAGATGTGTAATATGCTGATTCATAAAATTTTCAACTTTTCTCCAGAATTCATATACTAATTTGCCTTTAATAAAAACATTCTGCAGACTTTCAGGTTCTGATTCTGACACAAAAAAGCAAATATTTGTATGAATTATTTTCATTTGCATCAGTTATTTTCTAGTGTAAATTGCTCAATTGATAAATCAATACTCAAAATCTAAAAGTTTTACATCTTTAGTACAATTTCTGTATTTTCTGAAAATAACATTCCATGGAATATTTGAGTTAAGTTCGTTTTGCCGTTTTTGACAAACTTTTAGTGGAGAGTCATCAGCAATCACTTTGTCATAGAAATTTCTGCATCCTTTTTGTTGAGAAAGTAGAACTTGAAGAGTTTGACTCACTGAGATATTTTGATTATACAAATTATTCGATAAGAGAGTATGTATCCATATTTTGGGGATACTTATAATTGTCTTGTGGTATTCAAGGGTTGTTCCCTTGATACCATAAAGAGTTTTAACTTCATTAAAAGGCAGAAAATTAGTATCTCCCCAAATATCTCTTACTGTGTGAATACCTCTATGGGTCCATGGTCAAGTTATTGACAATTTGTTTTTATTTTGTAATGTATCAAGGTAAAACTGACAAAAACTGTTCAATATTAGTCCAAAATAAATTGAAATTATAAAGGTTACTCCAAGTTATGATGAAGTTTCATTTCAATTTGTAATTTTACTAAATTAAACCCGGAAATTGCTTTAAGAAAACTATTTTTACTACACACAGGTAACGTGAAGCTCTATGTGAATAAAACCAAGTTAAGATTTTCTGTTTGCAAAGGTCTGAGATCTAAAATGTATTGTTGCGTTTCCGAGCAAATGCGGAATTCTCGATACAAATAAATGACGTCACACGTGGCCCGTCAATCTTCTTACGTCACAGACACATGACGTCATTTTACTTAGCATAACAACCAAACAAGAATCGCATCATGGAGGTCAAAATGATATGATCTCTCATGAGAGACATCATGTCGCTTAAATCGAAAGCCCCCGTGGTCACTTAAGTAATTAAGCGGCAGAGAAAAACGTAACATCTAAAAAACAACTACAATGAGGCGAGTGTCCATCAGTCCACCAGAACAAAAGAAAACGTCTAGGTCGAGGACCAGTGTGGAGGCCTATGGTCGACGGAAGTCTGTAACCAGTGGAATTCGGAAGTCCCGGTTGGTGACAGGATATGCGGACGATGGGGATAGTGAAGGAAACCCCGATGGGCGACGGAACACGAGAACAGATTTTAACCTTGATCAAGTCACTGCGAACGTCAAACTGGACCGACTCCAGGTATTTTTTAAAATTTATATGTTATATAAACTTTGGGTAAATTATCATAGAAATACAAAAAGATATGGTATTTTAAGGCAAAGCCACAGTTTTAGTCTTAATGAACTTCGGCGTTCGTTGTTGTAGATATAGCTTAAAAAGCCGTATTCCTTAATTTTGGACAAGACAATTATTTAAGATACACCATGAGTTAGCTATAAGTCAAGATCAAAGTCAAGATTTTTGTAATTTTCCAAACTAGACAGAATTTATAAAGTGTGTTAAAGTGAACCGATCTAAATCCACTAACCCCTTCGTTTGTTCTGTTTTTACTTCAACATGATCGGGGCGTAATCTCATAACGTTTCTTGGTTTATCGTTGGCTGCTGTAAACCAGGGACAATGTCAATTTAGCAGACAATTTAGGAATGCAAATGATAGATGCTTATATCGACGTTTAGCATCCGTCACAGCCTATTCTTGAACTGTGTCCTTGCTATTCTTGCTTTACCTTCATTGAAAACTAAAATTATAAAATGATCATCTGTTCAAAAGGATTCCAACTAAGTCGGTTTTCATAGGGCATCAAAACAATCAGACATCTTAGCTTTGTTTCTAATGCTTTACAGGCGATATTCAGCGAGGCGGACCAGGACGGTAGCACTGGCCTGAGCTTGTCCGAGTTTAAGATCGCCATCAAACGGACGCTGAACCGCGATGTAAAGGACAAGGAACTTGAACTGATGTTCTTGAAGATGGACGCCAACTGCGACGGGACGATAGATTGGGAGGAGTACGTCACTTACAACCTACTTGAGTTCAAGGAGAAGAACCAAATGATACAGATGCTGAGGCAGAAACCCTTCCCGAACGAGATGAAGGAAATCGTAACCCGTCACCACGAGCCTATTCTGCGTATCTCCTTCTACCCGCACATAAATAAGCGCAGTACAAGGGTGAACTGGGCGGACGGTAAATACACCACAATTACGCGGGATGGAATCCTTAGCTTCTGGTCCTTACAGATGAAGCATGTTCTCTCCTTCAACGTCGCCCCTCCATCGGACAGGAACACGCCGCCATGGTATGTAGACATAGCCTGTCTTTACAACAACAACATTATCGCTGTGGCGTCCACGGACCGAGACATCACTTTATTTGACTTGTCCACTAAGAAGTTTGTTCGGAGGTATGTTATTGCGGGACTTGAGGACTGTGTGACCTGTATGGACTGCAGGGCCGACGTGAAGGATAGGAAACACATACTTCTCATCTGGGGCGACACCGCCGGCAACATCTACTACGTCAACTGTGAGGTAAAGCGAGGCGGCGTAATGTTCGGCACGCATGAACATAAGAACGACGCTGAGAAGATAAGCTTTTCTGAACTTCTCAGGGGATTTGTCCCGAATGCTAAGGCCTACAAGCTTAGCAATGTACATGACGACTGGGTGTGTAAGATTCAGCTAGTTCCCGAACTCAACTGCATCCTCTCCTGCTGCCAGAGCACCAATACGTCTCTATTCATGGGCGATTTTAGTAAAAAGAAGGTTCCCGCCTACTTCAGAGTACCCAAAGGACTGCTTTGTTTCGACTATTGTCCAATCCTGAACGTCATAGCCACAGGAGGCATGGACTACACTATCCGTGTGTGGAACCCGTACGTTGTCAGTAGGGCTATTGTCGTGCTTAAAAGCCACACCAAGCCCATCACGCAGACGATCCTGAATGGCCGGAGGAACATGATAATCAGTATTGACAAGGGGAAGACGATTAAGATCCACGATCTTAAGGACCAATCCTGTCTCCAGCATATCAGCGGCAGAATCGTCAAACTCGGTCCTTTCTCTGTTTCTGCGGTTTACTTCAACCGGAAGCTGCAGCATCTAATCATGGCGACCACTGACCTTGCGATGCTGGAACACAAGGACGAAGACGACACTTTGGCCGAGGTGACGTCACACACCAAACCGATCGTGTCGGCGCTGTATAACGCGACCTTCAACGTCATGGTCAGTGCCTGTGAGGAGTCGGTTGTCAGTGTTTGGGACATCAACACGGGTAAGATATGAACCTATATCACCTAGCTGAGATGGTATTCTTTTTGTAATGTTGAAGGGTAAATGTCATTTATTAGGTCTACTCGTCTGTTTAAACTACGGCAGTGTAATAGTTTTTACGGCGTTGTTAAACTAATACCACTGTACGTATGACGTCACAACTGTGCGTAGTTGTGACATCACCCTGTGAGCACCGCCGTCACAATGGCGGCCAAGGCGCGAAACGTTGCAGAACACTGTCGGCAAATAGGCCTATGTTTTTTTTTTTTTTGCTGGCTAGTAGTAAACAGAATACTAAACTGCCTTCCATTTAATATTATTTTTTTATAAAAACTCGTGAATGATTTAGTATAAAACTCGCCTTTGCTCTTTTCATTGTAAATCATTAACTCGTTTGATAATTTTTTTTATCAAATGGAAGGTCGTTTAGTATCCTCTATAACAACTATTTGCAAAGGTTACTTACCTCACAACCACCATGATCCGTTATGAAATATTCAAACCATGCAAACAAATGGGTTTGGTAAATAGTTTAAGTAAGTTTAAATGTAAGGAATCAAATAATTGGTTTTACAACCTGAAACAAGCGTGCATTGTACATAACCTATTGGTGTCGTTCTGACAGGACAAAGAAGCCGTCATAGTAAATAGAGGATCTTATATGAGTACTGGTATTAAGGCGCGATTGTCGTTAACATAGTATTTCATGGGCACGAATTTGATATTCTGTTTATTACCGAAGTCAAGAAATCAAAGAAACTAACATCCAAGAAAAGGCTTAGGCGCATTTAGAACACAACGTCATAGGCGAGCTGTGACGTGAAAGCATTGTTTTTGACGTGTTGTCACAATGAAAAAGTGATATTTTGCCCTAGGGAATCGTATGAAAAATATGAACCCCAATATGATTGCCTTCGTAGGTAATGATATCAGTTATTGACAGTTAACCGATTGCATATTACAAATGATTAGCTTTAAAATATCAAGCTTGAAAACATATTGCAGGGTAATGTCGGAGTGTAAGCCAAATATGACCCGATTGCTTCGCGT
The DNA here is from genome assembly GCA_921293015.1 of Phorcus lineatus. Taxonomy (NCBI): domain Eukaryota; kingdom Metazoa; phylum Mollusca; class Gastropoda; order Trochida; family Trochidae; genus Phorcus; species Phorcus lineatus. The sequence goes on from OV121082.1 coordinate 43,299,818, forward strand.
TATGGCAATAAATTGTACTCGGGATATACTGTCACGAGTTTATATGTCATTACCTCTCGACACAGGGTCATCATATTTTATAGAAGTTTACCAGGGCCTCCTTTCACAGGTGATCGTAAGTCCCTAATTTTACCTTGGTGCAATGTCAAAGCAGAGGAGTTAAGGTTAACCTGACCTGTCATCGACTTTTATTTATAAAGTTTAGAAGTTCGGGTTTGAGACGATGAAATTAAAAAGATTTGTTTTGTTTCACGGATTACAGAGAATATTCACCGAGGAAGTGTGTCATATGACCTTTACGAAACGAGTGTGAATTTTTGTATCACCCGAACGAGTGCGAGGGTTATAAACAAATTCGCACAAGTTTCGTAAAAATCATCTGACACACTTCCGAGGATTATAATTTATTTATTACCGATTCTATTCCATTTAAAACGCATGGAAATATTCTGAAAACGGCCTCCTTCCCTTCCGACGGCCCGCTACAGTGACGTCACGAACAATAATTTTATGACGTCACAGACAATGAAATACGGTAATTCGCGCTCAGACAATCGTTGCTAAGTGATATGTACACATGTGCTCACGGGTATCGAAAATATGTCACCGCTTATGAATAAACATATGGGAAATAATTAAATATATGTATGCACTTGTTTGTTTAACAGTCACTATAATTTGAGAATTATATCAATGGTTATTTCAAAATATTGAAAAAAATATATAGAGGATATTTGACATTTCTCGTCGAATACCATGGATATCTCATCGAGTGAAGTAGAAATTCATATTTTCACGAGTGGCGTAGCCACGAGTGTAAATATATGATTTTCTACTTCATAAGACGACGTCATATGATTGTTGCATCATTTTACAGAGTAGAATGCCATTTTTATTTCACTCAGTGAAAATATGGGTTTTATTTTCACCGATAAATGGCATATTTCACCATTCGAAATATAATAAGTTATAATTTTCTTCAAATAAAAGGCGTAACTAAGATTTTAGTAACGTTCGATATTTTCTAAATAGGAGTTTAGAGGACAAGTGGCTGAGCAAATAAACAACAAAGGGTAGACGCAGATAAAATTAGTGAATTTGCTAAAAATTTTCAGAATTAATCCGATGTCAGGTTTCCATGGAGGTACATTCATGAGAAATAAATAGTTAAAATTTATGAATTAATCATAAAAACCAAAATGTTAGTCAGTTGAAATGAAGGATTTTGATATCAGGTAACGTTTTGGGTGAAACCATCGTTTAAGTAAGCGTTCGTAAAATAACCACCTGACTTTCAGTTACCCCTTCGAGAGGGTATTCGTTCTGAAAATAACGCGTGAACAGGACAATTGCATTCGAAGCAGTTACTCAATTTGACCACCAAATATGTTTTAGTGCTGAAGACAAAAGTCCTATAAACTAATATGACTGATTTACAGTAATTGAAAATATTAAATGCAATCGATAATTTTTTTCTTGTATTTTCTGATGCAATGAAATTAGTCGGTGACCAAAAGTGAGTTCGCAGCGGCGGTACGTCATAGAATCATCAAAGCTTTCTTTGCTAAATGGCTTGATCTTAATAAACGAATTCAGATTTGTTTATTTTAAATCATAAAAATACGTTATCCAATTTTTAAAGATATTGGTTCAAAGATCGTTTAAAGGCTTTGAAATTGACAAACGGTATTCACAAATGACATTCCTACATGTAAAACAGAAATTCGCAAAAGACGTAGTCAAAATATATTGTTTTCTATCCGTTCAACTTGTTTGTATAATACTTACTCTCAGAATAATAAATATACATGTAAAAAGATAAAACCTATGTTTAATAAGAGCTCTTGAAATGATAAAAAGTACACGTCACGTAATAGTTTGAAAGTAGAACTGAAGAGTATTGTCTAATTTCCTTCAATACTTTGACAGGTGAGAAAATCATGCAGTTCATCAACGCCCACAGCAGAATTGAGAACGGCACGGAGATTCCTGTGGACATAACTGCTATGGCATTTGACACCGGAGGAAGACGAATCATCACCGGCGCCAAGGACGGAAGCGTCAAGGTCTGGAACTTCAACAACGGTCAGTGTTTACAAAGTTTCCAGGTACCTGACGGCAGTCTCATCACCGGAGTCGTGAGCACTAAGCAAAGATTCTACGTCACAGGCTGGGGCCGCAACGTCAACATATACGTGGACACCGGCGGAAACGAAAGTAGGAAAACTTGGCAGACTCGACACAAGGAAGACATTCTTACTATAGCATACACCAGCCCAAACATCATCGCGACCGGTTCTTATGATGGAGACATTATCATATGGTGCCTGGACACGGGACAAATGTACAGCCGTCTCAATGCCTACGAGGGGGTTTTACCTATCAGCGACAACTTTAAGAAAATGAATGATGATGATGATGATGATGAAATCGAGGAAACGGATGCGGACGTATTGGGTGAGGTGAGCTTCGCTCAAACCGCAAGTTCCCAGCGCCAGCGAAAAAGCAGCTTCAAGGATGGATCCAGCCCGAGAAGGAACATCAAGTTTGGGTTGTTGGGGAAGGTTAAGGAGGACGAGAACTCCACGAGCGAATGTGGCAGCTCATTGAAGAGAGCAGAGAATGATAAATGTGAACATCCACTACTCAAAGCTTTTGATGACACACTTCGGCACAGTTCGTCGGGAAAATATCGTCCCAGGAAGAGATTCTCTCGGGGGGAGTATGAAAAACTGTGTCGTTCATATGAGGCAGCAGTTGACAAAATCCTGTTTCTTGAGAGCAGAGAAACGATGAACAACAAGATTGCAACATTGATATCTGCAGGAGCAGAAGGTTGGATTCGTGCCTGGTCTATTCACCACCAGGGAGGGTTACTCGGTCAATTCAACGCTGCACACAAACTCGGAGACAGTATAACTACTATCGCAACTGATAAAACGAACAATTATCTGTTCACTGGTGATGCGGCAGGGTACATAAAGGTTTGGGATATCGTCGACTACTGTACGAGCCAGGGCATGACTCAAATCGAAGAAACAAGACATCTGGCAAAAATGAAAGAAAAATTCACATTTTTGCGAGTTCAAAGCGCTTGTGGTCAGAATGTGCTCGAGTTGACCAGACAAGCTAAGGCTTTTGTTTCTCACCCTCCGCCATTGAAAAGCAAACCTGACACGACAGTAAAGACACCTCGTCTATTGAACTCTTATCGGGCCCATACTCGTCCAATCACCAGCATCAACTTCGTGGAGGGAAGGGAGCTGCTCATTACCGCCAGCACGGACTGTGCTATCCGGCTGTGGACGATATGTGGACGTTACATAGGTACCTTTGGGGAGAAATGGAAGCGGATTCCAAAGGTTCTCAACCCAGACAAGATAAACCGGAACATCCCAAAGGAACTTCGGAGGGTGGGTTCTGCAAGAACCCTGAGGGTGCTGAACGGAGGACGCACCCCTCGCTGGGATTTGGCGATTGGTATCATGAATAATAGAGGTATTAAACAACTGAAGAACCAACTTGCGTACCTGCAGAAGAATGAGATGGTTAACACGGGCACCGAGGCCAAGCTAGAGACCAGTAATATCCTAGGCAAGAGCTACAAGCGGAAAGTCAGACACAAGTTGCCTCCAAACCTGCCAAAACTCATAGAAACTCCCAGCACCGTGAGTATATTAACTTAACGTAAGAATTAGGTACAGTCTCCAATGCCATGCAAATAACAAGTTAACTTACGTGTACCAAATGATTTATCATAACTCACACTAAGTTGGGTTTTAGTTTTTGGAAAACCGCCCCGTTAGTTATTAATTCTTCCCTGCTATAATTAAAACAATTAATCTCGCTTATGAGAGTGTTATGTACATTTGTTATTCAAGAAATTAATAATGCAAGAAATTAATTCTACTGTCCAATAATTACGTCAATTGCAAATATTGATACTTTGTGAAATCCATTTTCACAGATTGCCGTCTACCATTCACTTGCGTTTGTGGACCTAAGCCCGACTGACTTCTCCCACTCACAGGAAGTGATTGATGAAATCAACAAGAGGCGGGTTTTTACGTCTCTGCGTACTTCTGCAAAAAACAAAGAAAAGACGGGATTAATCTCTCAGTTCAACAAACTCGTTGTCAAGCCGGTAGTTGGCTTCGTAAAGCCCAGTCCGCAAGACCGGCTCCGGAAGATCGTGAGTCGGCACCAGCGCGGTGCGAGTCCGACGTGTGTTTCACCGGAAATGGACGATAACCGAAACACAGCGACGGGTTGTCCAAGCACCGTCAAGCCGTCAAGTTTGGACTCAGCGGGCAGATCAAAGGTCAAACTGCCCTTGATCGAATAGTGGTGGACACGAGCTTTTAACAACCACCCCGGGACTTATTTAATTTTGTAAATTGAGTTTTTCAAGTAATATCTCACTCATTCTTACACTTTCAAAAATAACTTTAAAAAACCAACAAATCAATGATTGAATAAATCAACCACCAACTGTAAAATTGATACTGAAGTCATAACAAATTTTAAATTACGTATTTGTAAAAAAAAAATACGAACAAATCAAATAGGGTTATGACTTGGCTTCTTCAGAACGGGTTATGTTTGCGAAACTAAAATGAAACTAACATAAAAGTTATATAATAGATTTTCAATTTCAGGTACTAAACTGATGGTTTAGAAGAAAGCGGATAACGCTATCATATAAGATTAAAAATCGACGGTATAGTCGTATAACGAATCGTGAGAGTAATTTGTATGACACCTTCATTTGACGTTGAACCATATGCTCGAACCTAAGAAGTAATTAAGCAACGTAAATATACTATATATATATATTATTTTCATTTATAAGGCACAATATTCGAGGAAATTCAAGTTCGCTATCATGTGACAAAATTAGTAATTTTGGGGGGAGAATTTATTTAAAATTCCATGAAAAGTGTTCTGTACATTAACCTTTCTGCCCTATCGCTTAAAAAAGCGACATGTTTGAAAGAGAATTAAGAGAATTAATTGTTTATTCATGATATTTTGTTAGGAGATGATTAAATTTGCCATTAAAAGGTTTTCATTTTTTGTCTTGTCTTTTTAACATGTACAGTAGTCTACGTGTCAGAGCTATAGTTAAGTATACATTGGTACAAATGGTAAAACGTAACCACATCATACATACCCACCATGTGTTAAGGTTTCTCGTAATTTGAACTGCGGCTTGATATTCGAATCTGAACAGTCTCTTCATTCACTCTGTCACAAATACATCTACTTACAACATCAATTTGTCCATTTCAATACCCGCTCAGGCTGACAGATGTTACTTTCTCAAAATTAACTGTCAGCGTTAAAAAAATGATCAATTTCCGTGTCACGCGAGGAATAACCATGGATCACTTAAACTTAACTGCAAATGGACACATCACGCAATTTAAATAGCCCTGAAGGAACAAAATTCTCTTTTAAGATCTGTTATTTGTTGACGAAACCGTTCGTCGTAACATTTACGACCTATCCTCGATACGCCACTTAACTTTTAAACCTCTTCTCGCTTCGGTGTTCTGCCACCTTTAGAAATGTGTTTGCGTGTTTATGCTTTAAAGCATATCTGTGACTTTAGCACAAACAACCGTGTTTGACCTTACAAATCTTCATTTTAGGAATCCTTACCGCAGTGTGTAATCCTTAAAAACTAGGTAAACTCCCCCCCCCCCCCCCCCCCCCCCCCCCCAAAAAAAACCCCAAAACAAACTTCTTTGCTATTTATTAGTCAATACTTTTAATGCGTTAACAGGCTCCTAGAACAATCGTAAACGTAAAGTACTCTTAGCTGGATTTACTGATTTCCTTCATTTAAACTTCTGATGATCATATTGTTTTTGATATTATTGTCATAAACGTTTGGCCGCTTTTGACCCTATCAAAATAATCTAGATAGCTTCCGGTTCAATCAACTTCTTTAAAGGAAACCTTCATGTTTTTGCTTTTGTTTGAATTACTTGTGCTGTCTTTTGATATATTTTTGTTGTTTATGTTAACAACAACATCACAGAATTGTAGTATTGGCTTTCAGGGAACTGTGTCTCTGGCAGTCTTTGAAGACATTGATGAATGACTAGGTCTGTAATTAAACGCAATGCCTAATTACAGGAAGTGTATACCTGCTTCCTAACACGAACCCTTCTGTATGATGCCGTTGCATGTCTGATGGTCTTAAAGTTTCATCCTGGAAGTTTTGTAATTTCTGTAATTCCCCCTTCTAAGGATGAGAGTGTCCATTTCCAATTCAGTGATTCGTAAACAGCCAGATGTAAATGAACTGTCCTTTCCCGATTTTATCTGACTGTGTCAGTGTGTTTGTTATATGATTTAATACTGAAATATATGTGAATAGATTGTTGTGAAATACGGGTATAATGATCCGAGAGTACACTACATTAACTAATGACTTACATGTACGAATAACTTATGTGTGAGTCACACAAAAGTAGTTCTTACTACATTCTAATCCGACCAAAAATTGATGTAAAATGGGTAAAGGTTCAAAACCAAGCAACAATTTAGTACGTTCTTACACATGTACAGTTATACGTTCTCATCTATTCTTAACACCGTCCTCTCACAGTTGGTTCAACGTTCAGATTGGATAATTATGTCCTTTCATCACTTGTAACGTTTCCTTTCAGTTCAGTCCCTTCAACAGTCAGTTTATATCCGTTCTCAACTATAAATCTACAGTATGTCGTTCTTAATACGCACAATACCGTTCTAATCCCTATGTCCCCCGACCAACTCCTTTTCAGAGAGTCCTGCTTCTCACTACGTTCTCATCCCATTCTTGTAAAGAATCGCATCCTGACCCGATTTCTAAAATATTTAGCACGTTCTTTCCCGTTCATATTTACGTTCTCAGTTTTAATATAGAAAAGTTTCAGTCTATTAAGGAATTGAATATTGCGGAATTTACAACTATACCTTAATTGTCTGATAAAGTATTCCCCCCCTCCCCCCGACTGTTTCAACCGCTAGGCATCGTAGAATGCGGCTTCTAGCATTGTTTCAGTAAACATAAAAGATTATTCCTCAATAAAGTATAGTTTTGTCAACAACAACAAACGTTATGACGTCGCTAGTTACAGCCCTAATCGAGCATTTTCAATTTACTGCCAAAATCGACACATTTTATTTATATACTTCTTTTTGTCTGAATTGTTTTGCATGAGTTAAAATCGAATTGCTAGAAAGAAAATAGAGAAGCCTCAACCATCATGTGATTTGCAATAAAATCCAGTCTTCCCGTAAACTATAAGTAGCGTCAAATCACTCGGCTTTCGGTCTCGTGCTTGAACTATAATAGTTCTGTGATATTCTCTATATTTGTTAATTTAGCAAATTTATTCTCTATTTACTGTTACATCCGTCTTTATGTAAATTATAAATATTCAGCCAAACCATGAACTTACGCTCTCACATTGAAGTTTGACGTGTCATTATCGTTTTCAAGTGTCATGTAAAGATTTTCCAAATTGCGTTGCTAAGGTTCAATCAGAAATGGTCATACTAGATCAACGTATCACAATTACGTATATCAAAATGATTTTAAAAGGATAATTAATATCGCTTGCGTCAAGGATGGAAACTGCTGTAACTAAAATACCAATTTCCTCATTCAAAGCCACAATCATTATCATCATTATGCTTAAGCATGACAAAAGAAAAGATAAAATTGAGGAAAATCAATATATTACGAGGACTTAATGGTCATTGGAAATATTTCGATATCATAGCACAAACCTGACAATTATCATTCGATGATTTTTGGCACTATCTCCAGCATAATTTACGCTGTTACGTCTCCGGGTCGCGCGTGTCTCTTAATACGCTTAAATCAATGGGTATTTAACATAATCTTGAGAGAAACAGTCCATATTCATTGTTATTTCAAAGTTGCTCTTGCACGCACATCTCTGTAATAATATAATGTCTCAAAGTTAAATTACAGTATAATCATATCAAAATAGATCTAAACAGACTGGGTTAATATATTTTATTTACTTATTATTCAATTCAAAGTACTCACAATGCTAACCAACTAAACTCATTTGGGACTGACGAAGTGAGCTTGATCATGTCACAGAGGCCACAAAAAGGACTGTTTTTATTCGTATGTATAACACCTGAGATTTCTCATTTCAAAAAGTTTTGTTAATACTCAACTTTACGTTGTGAAAGGACGCCCTCTCACAAATAACTGGTTTTCTTTGTCGTTTGATACATGTACTCATCAAAATAAGTAACGTGCCACCCTTGTATTTAATGTTGAAATATTCTATAGGTCATTTAATATATAAACCCATTTGTTGCTAAATATGATTTTGAAGTGAACGGTATGTTGAGATATATATATATATATATATATATATATATATATATATATATATATATATATATATATATCCTATACTACACGCATTTCCTTTTTTCAATTTCCAACTTTTGTTTCCGACACCTTCGCGTCTACCTGGCACTGTAACAAGAGTTTCCTAAGGTGCAATTTTATGTCTGACCACAAACAATAAAGGCACGAGTGACCTTCATCTATGGGCTTTCTTCAAGCCTCGCTGAACAGTATTCTTTTAAACCCTCATCTGATCTGATGACAAATCAAGTTCTTGTTAATTAATTCCTTTCTCAACTCGAAAAGAAATGCATATACTGTGTAGAAAATAAATTCAAAGTCAAATCAATATGGCATCCTCGTCTCGTATACATTCTAACTTCATGAATACTACATGATTATGCTGATTACAACGGTTTACATAAGGCTCACACAGTATAATTGTGAGTATTCACTGGGTTGGATACTAACTACATGGGAAGTTAATTAGATATCATTCTTCAAGTTCATTTAGTTTCAATTATTACACATACATGCCCTTTTGATAGACATGAATGGTAAGCTTAAATCATTGACAATTTATTGAGATTGCTGAATATCGATCTGTCGTTTTTTTCTCAATTTATGATTTTTTCATTTGAATATCGATATTTTAAGCCTTCGTTAAAAGTAAGTTACTTTACCAAAAAAGGAAAACTTTTCATCGACATGTTTCTCCTTTTGGTATCTAATTTTATGATTGGTGATGAACATCTATTATCTGGCTCAAATCATGTATTTCAGAAGCTTAATCTTTTTCAGTTAATGTTTCATGTTATTTTATATACATAACTTGAAATCAACATTGCTTTTTACATTTTTCAGCAAATGCTTTGAATATATACCTCAATTCCTTTGTTCTCCGTTAACTGTCAGTTACTGCTGTAAAGCAGTTTTCAATGAATTCGGCACGTTTGTGTAGTAAGCTTGTGGGAAGAAAAACATTGTAAACAGAAGGCAAAAATACATCAATGCCATTGTGTAACCTGGCGATTATTTGTACCTGATTCAGTGCTATGCCTTCGTTGATTGACCAAAATTAATCGATATCACCTGTGTGTTCGTGTAAATGAATGGGGAGTCAACATAATTAACGTTATCATTATCCTCCGTAAGAGAAATCCAAATGTTATAAGATTGCAAATTGAATCTAATTTAATTTTGGTTTTATACGGGTATTGACAGTGCTTTGTATGGACTTATACGTTGACATATAGTAGTTACTTAGCGGAAATATAGATATTAAGCCATCTTACTGATCTATTTTCAAGAATACTTTTCAGAAACCTGTGTACGAAAATCAATTAAACATATACAAATAGTAAACATCTCGTAAATACAAGAATAGGATAGTAATTATCTGGCTGACATGGTGATGGAAAACAAAACACTGTCAAGATTCTTTTTAACGGATATTTCACTATTGATAAATGCAGACATATTACAACTGTCATCAGCGGCATACAATGTTTTTTTTTCTGCAGACATAACTTAATTACATTATTCATTTTCAAAAATTTCTTTTGCCTTAACTCTTAATATAAAGGTTTGTTTTTGTGAAATTTAAAAATCTGTTACAATTGTGTGTTCAAAAAATCATATCGATTGGACCTTTGATAATTTCAGCCTCATCTAATGAATACGGAAATGATTTTGGTAGATAGATATTCAAACAAACTCTAAAAATATTTTTTCCATAACAACATGAATACACATATCGTCCAAAGCCTAAACTTTTCATCAAATATGACATTAAAACGAACATTACTTCTATTAGATAATGAAAGAAGGAAAGAGACACTTTGTTAATATAATGGCCATTGGCAATAACGTTAGTGTCGATGTCTTCATAGAAGCACACTTTTATGGGACGAAATGTGCCCGAAGAAGCTTATTTTCAATTATTACAGTTGGTATGAAGGTAATTTTGACATTGATTCCGAAGAAATTGCTGTTTGCATTTACCAGAAATGGGCTCGAATTGTCGGCAATCAATGCACATTAATTAGTAAACTATGTTGATAGACCTTTTCAAGAATTCAGCAATAATTTTCTTGCTGATATTGGGAAATACAGTCAGCAAAGTTTAATGAAGACTTCAACAATAAATCGAACTATTTGAATATAAACGACAAAATTAATTTTTATATAATTTATATTGTAAGTAAAACAACAAGAGATAACGCGTCGTTTATATAAATAACTATATCTAAACCTTAATTATTGCTCCATAAAATATCAAAACTTTCTATGAGAAAATCAGCATTCTCGCGTCAATAGCAAAGTTTTCCTTGTCAATAGTCATTCAAACTTTCCAAGCGAGCTTTTGAAATTTAATTGCTGGACTACCACAGTAAGAAAGTTCAATCTTTTAATAAATTCTTTTCGAAGCACCTTTTCGTTAGAAGATAAGATACCAAATAGTGTTCTTCAATAAGATGTTTTTCCTGTGAGTCTCAAGGGAAAGAAGTTCCTGTGATTCGCAATCTGCAACCAATACAACTGTCAATTGATACAAGTTAGATTGAGATGGGCCAAGAGGGCATGCCCTAGTGTCATCGATTCCATGCTTTAAAAAAGATACTTAAGTCTTTGGAGGGCATTTAGAAGTGATATACATTAGGAAGATAAGATTTTCTGCATAACAAGTTCTTTATTGTGGAATTCCCGACGGTTCGAAGTATATGCTTACTCTTTCACCAGGTTTGATGTTGGGAATATGAAATGAGGTACACATACATGTATACCACAACAAGAAAACTTTTAACAATAATGAGGAAACCTTATTAGAGAGATTAATTACATGTGAATCTAATACCATAGGGATTTGCAGATAAACATCAGGTAGGTATACACTTGAGTGGTACAATAAACAAAGGGCGGTATTCTTTATTTAACTCAAACTCAAACTCTTTATTCTCTGTTAAACCGCCAGTGGCGGTACATGAGAGAAACATATATACATGTTACTTAATATACAAGATAGCAGCTTGCTTGCAAAATGAAAATTCATTTTCTAAAAGCATTAAATACATGATTGAGAAATCTAGACAGGTATTTAAGATCTTTTTTTTTAAATGAACATGTTTGGGAATTTTAAGTATTTATCGTTTACATATTCTTTACGAATTTGGAGAAAAGTTTCACATCTAAACAGGTAGTGAAACTCGTCGGTCCTCATTTCGGTCCTCACGTGGAATGCTCAACCATCGACCTGTCTCGATTGGTAACTGAGGATTAGTTGTTCTGAATTCTAAGATGGGATAATAGACTTTTTTGGGAGGAGGAAATGCTTTTCTAAGCTAGGTTCGTTTTTTTATGTATTTGTTAAGATTTCCTTTAGGATTGGATACAATTTGAGCTCTCCAATTTTGAAGAAACTGAGATCTATAAACATTTTCAACCATTGAGACAACCCCATGCGTTGAGCATACCGACGGGTTTACAAAGACATAGGATAGACCGCAGTAATCTAAGATATGTTTTGCAAAACGTAGCCATGGGATTTTATTTGTACTAGTGGATACATTGTTATTGGGATTTCACAATAAAGAAGTCAATATCCAGAAATCTGGTCTTCTTCTAAATATACTTATTTCAGCGTTTCAAGAACTTCTTTCTATCGAATAACTGAGCACAGGTTGGGGGACATAGAAGTTGATAGCATTAAGTGAACCATTAACTTTTCTACTCTCAAACGTTCTTAAAATGATGTATGTATGTACTATTGACCTCTTCGCCAACGATTGGTAAATATCCAAAAGATTGTGTAAATTAAATTTGAAATTAAATTGACTTATCATTAAACCTTGTCACGTATTTACAATCATGGCATGTAAAATAGTTCAATGGTTTGGGAGAGTTATGTATTAACTTGTGGAACGTTTAGATTATAACCAAAGATTCATGTCCTGTCGCTTCGTCCTTTCCCTAAATAGAACCCTGTTCGAGAATATAAAACATAAGTGGCAGCTTCTCATGATGAAACTACATTTGACAGATTATTCATTTATGAAAATATTATAACATCTATACCCTCTTCTCATATAAAAGAATGATGACTATTCCGTATTCTAGCATTGTTTCGGTAAATATCAAAGGCGCCGCCTTTATTCCGCATTCTAAGATGCCTAGCGGTTAGAACAATCGAAAAAAAAGTACTTTATCAGACAATAAAGGTATAGTTTTTTCATGACGTAACAATTGAATGACGTTATATCCGCTCTTCCCCGCTGCCCCCTCGTGATCACGCGTCCATGGTAACCTTTCATCTCGGTTCTTTCGATCAACATGGCTTGTCCCTTTATGTCTATCGTATTGGCGCTTTTGTCGATAATATTTCTTCTAATGGTGACTAGTTTCGAATCATTTAGTTCTATCTACCGGAAATAAGAAAGGAAAGCAAATGCTTGTCGACTGTCGACTGTTGTTTCGCGTCGGGTCACGGCGCCCCGTGGGACTGTGACGTTGGTTCACGTCAACCGTCTCTACCAGGTTCAATGTGACACGGTCAACCTAATGATTATATAATTATGGGTGTACAGCCCGAACAGTCTGCTTATATAAGAGATAAAAGCATCACCTTCAACGTTTATGACAGCAGCAAAAAAATAGATGGCAGGATTGAGTCCGCCATCACGCTTCCAAAACAAACATTACCCATAATTCTTTGTGGAATGTTGACCACGTCATAAGCCTTATATGGGCAATGTGACCAGCACTGCATAATCGCGCGACAAGAGTTTGTAAAAGTAAAGGTTTTTTAAAAACCAAGAGGTGTTAATTTGTTTGTTTAAGATTTTAAAGAAAAAATAAGCAGAAAATATAATTCAAAATTGAATAAATGAAAAAGTTAATGTGCAAAACTGAAAAAATCAGAGCTTTAACCGACTAAATGTCGTTTTAAACAAGGGGTTGGGTTCTATACTTGGAATAGCCAACAGTTAGCCCTGTTCATGGATTATTAATGTGAGCGATGTAAACACTATATTTTATTTCGAAATTAAGATAATCAGAGTGGTCCCTGTAAAGATCATTTAAGCATCTTAGAAAAGAAATAAAGTTCGCTCTACCCCAATGTGTTTTGTAATAAAGTATAGTTTTGCCCTGAACTATTATAACGTTAAAGCACTCGGACTACCGTCCTCGTGCTTTAACTATAATAGTTCAGGGCAAAACTATACTTTATTACAAAACACATTGGGGTAGAGCGAACTTTATTTCTTAAATAAAGTAAAGTTTTTAATGACGTCACGAAACAATGACCCATGACGTCAACAACAATTATGTTGTGACGTCACTGGTAATGGCCCTAGTCGAGCAATTTCAATTCACTGCCATATTCGATTAATTTCATTTAAGTATTTTTTGGCTGAAATACAATTTAAAATCGACATGCTAGAAAAGAAATAGAGTAGCCTCAACCATGTGTTTTGCCGTAAAGTATAGTGTTTCCCTGATCTATAATCAACGTCAAAGCACTCGGCCTTCGGCTTCGTGCTTTAACTTTAATAGGACAAAACTTTATTGCAAAACACATGAATGTTGAGGCTACTCTATTTCTTAAACATAGATTATTCTGTCTGATTTTGTTGGTATCAAAAATTGATATCCCCTCTGTCAACCAAAAGGGCATAGGCTCATGAAATAACAATGCTCTAAATTTTTTAATTGTGTCTAATATCATGTAGGTCTATTCTTCTAAGATTTTCTCTTCAAACTATTTTTAGAGGAAGTCCTTTTCACTGCTTCTGGTGTGTTAGCATTTACTTACCATTTTCTTCTCCTGTGACTTATTCTCTGTCTGTCTGCTGTATTCCGCCTTACCACTCACACTTGGACAGGAAGCTGGTACCTATGGGCTGTAATCAACCGTCTAGCTGGACAGTCTGGGAATCGCAGCTTCCAGATATAACTAGGCGTGCTCGTGGAAAAAAGGTTTATTGTTACAAGAAAAAAATTTCTACACTAATTAATTGATTTAATAATTAGTATACATCTATTTGAAATATCTTCTGGCTAACCTTTACATGGAATGTTATCACACAAGCCACATATTTCCTTTAATCATGGCAATGTTGAATATTTTAAATGTCTATATTAACATTGGAGACCCGTTTACAGACATTGTTAATTGTCGCTGTGTTATATTTTATATGACTATAATTCATTGTAAGAAAAGCGTGCAATTACAAACGTCGATAGCAAATGTCAATTCGTATTTCAAGTAACAAGTGTTTTTGAAACATATGGTGCTATCTAAACTGTGTATTCCTGTTTGTGAACTATCAAAACCAGTAAACAATTATTTCTTGTTTTTATAATTTTGTATCGATAACATTTTTATTCATTATATTCATATATATTTATTCATTGACAATCTCTTTCACAGATCACCTGTCGACTGTCGATAAACCTGAATAGACATGATACAGCATATAGTCAGCGAGCTCAGCCAAAGAACATTTTATTTATTTGTATATTTATTTACAAAACCCTGTCCATAAACTCTTTGGTTAAGGACGATATTAGCTTGGAAATATAAAAACGCAACCCTTTGTCCAGAAGGCAACCAAAAGGGCCTCTACTCAGGAGAAAACTGATGTTGTGAAATTTTTTTATTCATAATTACAAAGATTTATATCTTCAAAATGATTTTTAGACTGCCATTTATGCTGTTCGACCAAAAGGAGAATCACTCAGGAAATAACGTATTTGTTTTGTGATTTTATATGAGTAACTGCTAAGAATTTTCTCTTTGGTTCATATTTAGACTGCCCTTTACATATTATCTTGGTTTACAAACAATCGTTTTCTTAGGTCACACATTATAATTCTTTGTGTTATTCTAGTTGACTATATATAACCAGGGCAGGATATTGACAGGGAAGTCGGTATCTGTGGGCTGTAATCAACTGTCTGGCTGAACAGTCTGGTTCCAGATATAACACTGGCATATATGGTTTCACTATTACCAGACAAACAAAACTACTGGATAATGGATCTTAGGTCTCTAGTTCAAAAGTAATATATGTGGTCTCGATTAAACCACTAATGGTTAAGACACACTGTCAGTGAGTTACATTTTAGGAGATAATCAAATACATTTGTAAATATTTCCTTTCATAAAATATTTTTGATTATCCAAATACTTTTTGATAATGAGCGACTTTTGGTATTGACTAAAAGTTCATTTTATCGCAACCTCTTTACTGAAAGGATTTTTAAAAAATGGTTTTCTCTTGATAAATATGAACTTTTGGTTAGTTCAGCTTTTTCTTCTCGTTAAACGTTAAAGCCTTCACAATTAAGAAAATCTATACACAGTCATATCAACCTCATGAAGTTTCACCTCACTATGATAAACATTAAATCACGCGATTTATACAGAGGAATTTGAGTATAAACGAGGTCTAAACACCTTATATATTACATGGTCGATGGATAGAATTCACCAAAGATATATCATGTTATATGTTATGTTATTTTGACGAAGATGTTTTTACTCACAATTGGTTTACTTCTATTTCTGCATCATCTACTTTAACAAGGTATTGTAATTTTAAATCTCTTCTACAACCTGAAAAATATTTAATTTCCAATCATTCATCAAATTTGAGAAGGACTTTAACGAGATGTCGATGTTAAAATGATTCTAAATAAAATAAATGTGCTAAAGATTTTAATGACGCTTTATGCGAATTATGTGGAACAGGGGAAGAAGATGAATACCATGTTTTGTTGATACATGTATGTCCATCTTATCACCATCTTCGTACAAGATATTTACCTACATACTATCATAACTATCCATCAATGTTTAAGTTTGTATTACTCATGAATACGCAAAATGATTAATTTTTATGTAACCTAGCTCTTTTTTTGTGAAAAAAATGTTTAATTCACGAAACTTTGAAAAGCTCTAGCGCTCCCATGTATATTTTATATCACAAACCTTATGACCACTGTACTATTGGTCTCATGGCCAAACATATGAAATAAACTCTGTTCTATTCTGTTATGTTCTAATGGAAGATATGCGCAGGAAACAAATACATCAACTGTATGTTCTAACTAGGGGAATACTTGTCAACTGATTAATGTGTAGGAGAATGTTAGAAAACTTGCGATTTGTTTTAAATTTTGAGCATGTTTCAGGCCGTTAGGTCTATAACATGCCCCTCCAGCAACCTTTTTGAGGACATTCTCGTTCTTAGAAGAGAGCTTAAGGAAACGTTCTTGCTGCTGGAATAATCTCCAGAACGCACCTTTGTTTGTGTAACAGTAATGACGACTTATGCTCTATATGTATTTCATAATATGATTCTAATATCAATCTTTATTACTCGCCCGTATACGATACCGCAGTGTAATATCCATACGGCGATATTAAACTAGTGTAATACCGCTGCACGTATGACGTCATAATATTGTGTGGTTGTGACGTCACAATGGCATCAGCATCAATGGCGGCCAAGTCGCGGAAATGTTTCGTTCAGTACACTTTCGACAGTCATGCTTGATTACTAAGCTCGAGTAATAAACAGAATACTAAACTTCCTTCAATTTAACACTATTTTTATTAACCTCGTTAATGATTTTGGATCAAACTCGCTTTCGCTCGTTTTATACTGAATCATTAACTCGTTTAATAAAATAAAAATAAAAATAGTATTAAATGGGAGGTGGATTAGTATCCTCTATTTATTTTTCCTACTAAGTTAAAACAAGTTAGGAATCACAGGTCTCCTTACTTAAGGTAAGCTAACATTTAATTTGTTGAAACGTTATTATTTACCAAAGTTTTCAGAATGTATATATATCACAACCAACAGGCGTGTGCTTGCGTATCAAATGTCCGAATAAACGAGTGAAACATCTTTTAGCGAGTAACTAAGAAGTACCCAAATGATTTATTTCATGTTAGTCAGATTAAAGGCCTTGCTCCAAAAGAATGTTGGTTTCACACTTCATTTTTGTGTAATTTTTAGTGAATTGACTTTGGTTTAACGCCTTTTATTACCTACGAGGAAAACGTCAAAAACAAGGCTTTGACGTCACAGTTCGCCTATGGCGTTGTGTTCCAAATGCGCCTATGCCTATGCTTGGATGTTGATTTTGATTAGTTTCTTTGATTTCTCGACTTCGGTAATGAACAGAATATCATGTTCGTGTCCATGACATACTATGTTAACGACACTGGTGCTTTAATATATGTATATCACTCGCTCTCGCTCGGGAAATACTAATATTAAGCACTCGTGTCTTTAACATAGTGTATGTCATAGACACTCATATAATATCCTCTATATAATCTTCTAATAAGATGGCTTTGATTTCAAAATTGTTATAAAGTCATCGTTTGTCATTTACCTTAGGAGGTCTGTTCGATCCATAAACGTCATCATTTTTAATGAAAAGCTTGCATTTTTTGGTTCAACTGGCAAATGTTAAATTAGAGACTGTCAACGAAAATGACCGTGTCGTGATACATGTCGACTTGTCACAAAGTCGCCACGAGGTTTGCACGGGTTTAATTTGTATTACATGTACGCACGATACTCTGATTTCGGTGATTTGAGCGCTTTAGATCCGAGGAAAAATATTTGATCATGGTTCTTAAACTGGATATTTCGTAAATTATTGACAATTTGCATCACCAAACTACGATCATGAACACACCTTTTGTTTACTGTAAAAAAAAGCTGTTAACAAAATAAACTATAACGTCTTTTCATACTCACCTGCCATTCAAACTTGACCAACTCAAATAAATGTGGGTCTGTTAGACCCGTGTTGGTGCAATGGCAAATTATAAGACCATGAGTGTCCATGTTTCTATACAGGCAAACTGTAATGTGTCGAAATGTGTCAGAAGAAACTTATTTTCAACGATTTTCGTTACTATTGAGCTAAGTTTGACATTAATTGTTGTTTGCGTTTGCAAGAAATGGGCTCGAATTAGCGACAATCAATGCTAATCAAATTAACCTGCATACATTGAATAAAATTCTATTCGAAAATCAGCAATATGTCCTTACCTACCCTTACCCTTCTGTAAATCATTAAACACCACGCAAGCAGAAATATGAATTAAGAATGACAAGGGATTGATACAATTTGATTGAAAAGTTTCAAATAAAATGACATCATATTAAACATACCTTATAAGAGAGTATTGTTTTTCTTCACTGTTGAATTAAGGAATCATATTTTGTCCTCAATTATTTTACCATAGAAGGATTTAAAGTGACACAGAGTATAATTAATATTTTTTCACATGGCGCCAAAATACCATCTGCCCTTAATTAAGTTCAAATATCCTCCAAAAAGTAGCCCAAATTAGGATAACTTAGTGTTTTTCATCATAATTCAAAAACAGCCATATTGATGTTAATAACATGAATGTTAGTTCAATGAGTAACAAACACTACTTAACAATATTTGTGTCCTCCAGCTGTGTCCAACTTAGGGTAATTTGTATCTCAGGTCAAAATGCGCTTAAATCAGATATTTACAGTACTGCACTTGTACTTGAACGCATGTGTGCTTCACAGGCGTCTTTATCAAGAAACTGATATTTTTAAAATGAACTGTTAGAACTGACTTCTGTAAATGAATTCTATACTAAGCATCTATAGTGAACTGATGATTTGGGATTTTCAGAAACAACCACTATTTTTCATATACATAATTGACTCAAACAACATAATCTGTGTCCCTTTAAAACAATCAGAAACTCAACATTCACCCGTGCTCAAAGTTTCCTTTGTGCTGGATGGGGGAGCTTACCGCAGTGCAAATTATACTTTGTAATGAATGCCTCTGGAAGTACCTCTGAGTTAAAAGATAAGTCAGCGAAAAGAGTTCTTCGGTTAATTTTTTTTTTCATTCGGTTCCAAGGGATAGAAACTCTTTGAGATTGGCAATCTGTAACAAATACATCTGTGTCATTTGAATTCCAGAGTTTAAACGTAAGAAACACCGAGAAGGTTTGCCCAGTGGAAATAGGTTCTTCATTTATGTCAGTGTTCTTTCAAGGACCTATTTGGACCGAATAACTGAGCATTCGTTACGGAATATTGATTTCTGTTAGCAATGCTGTTACTGTCTGTAGTTAGACGTACCACTATTTTGATTTGCAGCCAATCATATTGCACCATAAGTTGGTAGAATGGTGCAGCTATGTACAACCGCTCTGTTTATCAATTGTTGTATATATTGCATGATTTAATGTTTGTATCTAAACTAGTTTAGTAGATGTTTGATCCAATGATTGGGGAAATTGTAAATTCACAAAGTTAATATTTTTTGTTAGATTAACGTAATTAGGATCGTTAGGGTTACTGGACATTATTATTATACATGACCAGAATAGGTCGATACACTGAGAGGCTAAGATGTATCAATGAGAATTCAATGAAAAAATGTAGGACTCTCCACATCAATACATTGAATTGTCATTGATACATGTAAAAAGTCAATCGTATTATAATGCAAAATAGAATGGCAAATAATGCATGTGCATGGACGAATCAGATTCAAGTGTGCCTAAAGGGTGTACCCCATATCCGATGAGTGAGCACCGAAAATTTAACTATTTCAAAAATTAGATATAGAAAAAATATACAGAGAATGTAAAGAAAAACAGTTTCTAATGTCCTGAAGTCATTCAATGACCAAGATGAAGAATGCATTCGGAGTCGTCGGGGTTCGTTGATTACTTTTAACGAATCAACCCCTCCTCATACATCCTCACTTACTGATTCTTCTGAGGCTCGTATACGAGTTAAAATTTTAAGAGGTTATTCTTGAATTAGTGGTTGTTCTTTGGTGATATTTAAATGAAAGTAGTACTATTGTGAGCAGTTATTTGCCCCTGTGTCGTGCGACTACACAACAGTTGCATAGTCACATGATTCCCATATTTTTTTTCTAAATTGTGTGAACATTTATAACAAGTTTTAAAAAATCAAATTCAGGGTCTAGGTAGTTATTATGCGATATTTACGGTTAATTTTTCCATTTAACATTTTTCATAATTGCAGTTTAAAATTTTTAACGCCTCTTTTGCCATTGAGTAAGGCCGGGATCCAAACCTCTTATCTTTGTCATCTTTACTCTGATTGGTTGATTCCATAAACAAAGATATTATCAGTGTTTGGGTGACAGGGCAGTAACGGTATTTTTGGTGCCTGGGAGAGCTCAGCAGGGTCAAAGGTCTCAAAACTTTACTACAAGTTGTGGCTGGTAGTAGTCTATTGAGTTTCAGTGCATAATCATCAGGGGAAAAAAACATTAGTATTAATACATGAAGTTTAAATTTGTGTGATAGGCTGATATCATTTTTAGTATATTAAATTCTATATATTTTATGAAATGACCAACACAAAGAAAATCTTTGATTATAGAATTAAATATAATTGTATTTGTTAAAATTTTGTGAAAAACGTTAAAAACAACCATAGTCTTTTAACAATGTTTGGATGTATTTGAAGTAAATATGTCACTATTGTTGACAAATGTTATACAAAATTGTCTAAATCCATTTACTGTCACAATAATCTTTTCATAACCTTAGTCTCTACAGCTTATCCCCACAAGCAGAGCTAAATATTTGCGGGACATATGGGATGGGGGAGGTTTTGATTTCCCAGTCAGGCTGGGAAGGCAGTGAAATCTGACACTCTGAATGGATCTTTTTCTCCACTAGCAGACTTGTTTGGTATGGTAATGATGAGAATTTAGTCACGTGACATTTACAAACTTTATTCAAATTTGGAAATAAATGCAGTCAAAGTACTGTTTTAGTTTTTAGTTTTGATTAAACATGTTTAGGAATTCCACTTCTTTGAAGTGCCAAGGATATATTGTGTAAATATGATAACTTTCCGGTAAGGAAATTTTGATATATCCCACTTCGAACATAGGTACCCTCATTTTTTCCCTTCAAGGTGTAGTTTTTTCAGGTCAACTTGGCCACGCCAACACCGTGTATAGTGGCGGATGCCGGCCTTTAAAGCATTCATCTAGGGCTTTCAAAGCCTGTTTGCTTATCGTTTTTTCTTAAAGGTTTTATTATTCTAATTCATTGTGTATAACATGTTTTTCTAGATATAAAATACCGTAAAATCATATTCACATAAGACTACATTAAAAATCACATCATAAATTATTCATATAGGGTCAGATGTAACCTGTAAACTAGTTTTTAAAAATAGGAGATGCCCAATATCACAAAATACTACATGTTTTTATGAATCGGACGATTGCATTTGATAAATATTTTAAATTATCATTCACTCATTGAACTTGATCCTTTTTACATTTGTATGTCATTTACCAATGGTTATATCAGAAACAAGACATACATAATTACATAGAAACGGTTTCATAAACAATTGACTTTCCGGTTTATAGGGCTTGTAAAATCTGTGAGGTGTTCGGGTGTGAATAGTCATTTGATGAATTTATCGCCACATTTGAAAAGGAGACTCAAAACAACAGTTTGAATAGGTTTGTATATCACTTCGATGTTTTCTGATCTCCCATTATTTCTATAAAACTGTTAGCATTGCACAATTTGGTGGTAATGTCTTTGAATTCGTATTGAAGTGATTTGACTAAATCAATTGTCGCTTGTTTTAGTTGTTTTAAAAAAACAACCAATATACTCTTCCTAAAATAGTGTGAGTTACACGGAACCATTTACACGGCAACATTTACACGCGCTGCAAACTGGGACAAGCATTCTCCTGGTGAAAGATCATAAAAAATTCATTTTTACAATAAATCGTGGAGCTTAACTTTTTTCTGAGTATAGTACCAACTATTTTATATTAGACCAACACATATAATCAATTGCTCGCATTCTGTTTGTCTGGTGATTGTAGACCACTTCAACTTCTTTGACACAAGGAAATTACATTGTGACACAATAATCCTTTATTGCGAGTAGCCGTTGACAGTTTCATACCATTTCTATTACTCCCATTCATCCTTGGAAAAACTTATAAAAGTTGAAAACTAAGTGAATATTGTGACTAGTTGTGTGCTAGCAAAGGTTCAGCAATCTGACATGAAAAGACAACAGTTCACTTGTTCCCTTCTCATTAGACATTATGTTGATGCTCACAGGTTAATAAAATACTTGTGCATAACAGGTACAACACTATCGAAGATTTTTAAAGAAGATTTATCAAGTCAATCCATCCGATGTTTACTCTTTCTTATTTACAACCTTTCTTCAGAGAAAATCACTGCTGATCGATAAATCAGACTTGTCTTAATTAATTTCCCGATTTTAGTTTACTTTTTAATTTTCTATGTCTAGGCCTATAAGGATACTATTCTTACATACTGCATAATATTGCCAATATACTACTAGTGTTGCGGAACACTGAACGATGGCGTTGAATTATTACATTTGTGAATGCTTTTGATACTTGACGCATAAAAAACCCCATGATGGATTTTTCGTAAGCAAAACCTGTATTGGTTCAATACTATACATCTAGATTATGTTAAAGTTTCCTAATGAACTCTTAGGATAAAGACTTCAAATGCCTACTCTTGTTTTTCGTCTTACTCTCGTCCGATTGTTATATAAGCAGCTTGGAAAGAATTCAGTAACAGCTTTTTGACAAGCCAACAGCAAGCAACACAGAGGAAATAGAACCAATGTTCAACATTAATAAAGTTATTTAGTTTTACACTTGCTATTAGCTACTTTATCAGAAATTATTCAAAATGTCAAAATATGTTTTCGAGTATATGAAAAATAAGTAATTATTAGGTTTTGTTATCATTTTTTAATTATTTTTTTTATCAAGTGAGGTCCAATTCATTAAAGTGAATCAACCGGTAAGGAATTTATAAAATGCAGTAAGATTGAATATGAATGTTATGATTCAAAGTTTTTGTTAGGTTCTTTAAACTGTTAGTTCCTTTTCGTGAATTATCAAACCACCAATCAAATAAGTATTGGAATAGATTGCAAAAAATGACTTCTAGGAAATAAGAAAGGAAGGAAAAGGCTCTTCGTAAAGGAATTGGCATTTACAATAAACTAAGTGTCAGTATCTTTGCATTGCAAGGCTTTTATAGTACGAACTGTACCTGATGAAGCTAATTTCAGTGAAACAGTTGGCATTAACTTAATTCTGACATTGATTCCAAAGAATTTGTAAAGTAATGGGCACCAATCGTAAAAAATCAATTCACACGAACAGGGAAACTGCTAATAAAATCATTATCAAGTTCAATAATGAATTCTGGCAACATCACCATCAATCTCAGCTAGGAATGTTTAGTTGAGAATTACCTTTGATTTGATCACTGACATTATGTAGTTATTGATATAGAGAGAAAAAGATTCGGTGCTAATCACTTGACAGGCTGAAAATCAAAAGAAAAGAGTTGATAGTTTGTTGGTATACTTGATCATCTCATTAAATCAGTAATTTCGTCAGGATATGAATGAATGACTAAATCATTTTATCATAGTGCCTGAAATGTGACCTTCTTTTCAAGAGAGATTTCGCATCCGTGAGGTGAGGTGATATGGGGTTTAACGCCGCTTCAAGATTCTTTCACTTATATCGCTGCTGCTAGCATTATTTCAGGGAGAAAGCCCGCAACACCATTGTGGCTATGCATTGCGGTGAAACCTGCGAGCATCGGCTGGAACTAGCGAAGCATGGGTGGTACTGCACTGAAATTCAGTGTAGCATTGCACCCAAACCTTTCGCATCCGTAAGATCTCATACGTTTGGTGTATAACTACATGTAAGTAATGAATCAATTTTGAAATGAACTTGCAAACAACTTAAGGTAGTTCAATTAAATGATTTTTTCCACAATTATCGCTATGAGATTGCAAATCATTTGATTCTCATGTTTGAAGTAAATCGGATTGAACATGACCGTTTGGCCTTGGGACATAGGTGGAAGCAAATTTATCAGGCTATCGAAACATTCCCTCTCAAAACATTGTTCGTTTAGATATATAACATATCATTTTGGGAAGCTTTTTAATATAACCATTAATGGACCCTTCTCTACCAACCGTTAAAAATATCTATACTAACCTCGGTCCTTATAGGAGCACTACGCTTTCTCTATAAATGTAGAAGTCTGATTGGATGCAATCAAATTCAGTTGTGCAATGAAGCGTCAGTTATTTAAGTATGTTTCGAAAAAGGTATCTTTATTCGAATGTGTACTTTGCACTTTGTGTCTTCAATACAAAACACAGGCGCCATATATAGCGACTTCATCATTGCATACGCATGCAAGGAATCTTTTCATTGGCTGTTATTTTGCAGATAGTTTATGTAGCAATATTTTGCCGCCAGATGAACTTACCCGAAGCCCGTAAAGAGCTTGTCTTACAACAGAGATTAGTATAGGAATTTATGGCGGGGTGAGAATGTTGATGGACGGATATTGGTTCCATTCTGATCAGATCAAAATATCGTTACGAAATGCACCAAATTCGATTTTATACATCATTTGAAAGCTTGAATAATTATATTTGCCTCTAATCATAACGTAGATTTGGAGAGGAGTTCTTTGAGTCGTGCGCTTATTGTCACTTTCATAGCAATCTATACAAAGGTTTCCAGTCTTATAACTTAAGTAAATTAATTAACGTAAGTGTAATACATGCATTCAATTGTTGTTTAGAATATATATTATGAACAATATCAGATTCTTTTTGACAATTACATAGATAAACTTATGCAAACAGTAAGTGAAATTATGCTTTCAGTACTTAAAATTTTAGTGTAGTATCTACATTTATATGATTTTGTTATACGACGTTTTTTGCTATGTCTTTACAACGTAATTAAATGATTAAGTAATTAATTTACGAAAGTTAAGCATTGGCACGTTTAATTTCAGCCGTAGAAAAATAGCAATTTGCATAACACCTTCCAAGGTTTTGTTAAGTAATTTACTAAAAATATATTTAACCCTTTACGGTATTTGTACATGAATAATGTAATTTTGGAAAGTTTTAAATTGTTAACTCTATTCCAAGAATTGTAAATAGTGTGCTAGTGTATATGTAATTTCGTTAGCTTTATAAAAAAAATTTATTCCGCAAAACCTTGATAAATGTATAGAATTGAGGTCATGTCAATGCGTATTCAGAATAAATTGCATTGCAATCTGGGATGGAAATGGATAAGGATTTTTACATATTTATATTGACTACTTTTAGAATAGGAAATTCACGGGACTAGATTCGGGAATTACAGATTATGCAACCAAACAACTCATATCCAAAATCTCATTATCGCAACTCTAAAATGATGAAAATCAATTTATAAAGAGGACTAAATAACTCTGATAATTACATGATCATTGGAAATTTATTGATATCATAGCATATGATAGGCGATTATCCTGCGATGATTTGTGGGGCAATTTCTAGCATAATTTTCGCCATTACGTCTGCGAGTTGCGTGTATTGTAATATGCTTAACTGCAACTAGTATCGAGCATAATCTTGAGATGAATAGTCGATGATTGTTGCTATTATAAATTGCTTCATACACGCACGTCCATCTTTCAATATTATAAAGAAATTCAGCAGTTTAACTGAAATAAAAGTTGGAAAATATCATTATGAATATGATTAATGGACTTATCATCTAAGGGGAACTTAATCCATTGGTACGTTTCACCTTGCATACGTTTACAAAAAACATGAATTTGTTGCAAAAGTTATCTGACATTGTATTACTTGAGAAACAAGTCATCAACTTTCTCATATAAAATTTTATATGTTCCGAAAATGTAAACCAAAGATTGTAATCTGATCTTCTCCCCTTCTCTTACCAACGTTTCCCTTTTCATGTTACATCCCACATAATCAAAACCTTAATCTAAAACCACATTTCAGCAAACATTACTCCATTTGATTCGTGTGTCATATTCCTTCAAGTGATTTTCACTGGACATGTGACGGTTACCAAGATAACGCGATACCATTGGGTATAATGATAGATTAAGAAAAAAATATTGTTTTGAATATATCATTATTATTATAGGATTATTATTTGAGGTAAACATTGTTCAATCTTTTATACATTATAATTCATTACTTTAATTAATACGATCTTGATCGCGCTTTATTTTTTTGTAATGAAACATTGCTAACAAAGGAATAACTTGAATACATTCGGAAATAAGAGATATCGACCAATACACGAGACAAAACACCATATAAAATGGTAATGAAAAAAATTAGTGTTGAAGTAAATAAACAGCTCAAACACGTCAGGTTATACTTCACGTAGATCGATCCAAGAAATAAATAAGCGGGGTGCTCTTTCACACACATTATATCTATATTCAGGACCAACTCTAAAAATATACACAAAGTTCACAATTCAGTTATCTAATGTTTCGTTGACATGTTTTGAACTATTTCAACATCACTGTCGATAAACATCATTAGAGTTATCGATCTTAGCACTGTCAGTCCAGACATGATGGAAAGCTCACCATTATAGTAGACATAACCAGATTCGTTGAGTCTGTTGACACGTGTAAAACTTTGTTTCCAGAATTCTTTGTTATACCAACTTCTTACAAACATTTTGTTTTCCCAGTTTTTTTCACCAAACTGTGTTGTCAGTTAAAGACGGGCATATAGTCGGGAGTAAACTGGGATTAATTCAAATACGTTCTTTGTAAATATCAAGTCACCGGCGGTAATAGTTATTAATTATATATGATAAAACATTTTGAATGTCTATGATGCTATTTTTACAAGAAGCATTGTGTTTTATACAAATCTTGCGATAAACATATCATGTACACTCAATTTCAAGTGACGGGGGAAACTTAAATCTTAATTTCAATGATAATTATGAATCATGACTTTTATATATATTATATCTTTTTTACGGCGGACAGCATAAATTCAGTCATAAATTAATTAGAAAAAGGATTTCATAATGTGTGTATTAACTGGCTTATAAGCGGTTTAAATTTGCAATTTAAACTTGTACAATGCCGGATCTTGTCGAATGATAAATTTAAATCAAGTGCAAAAACAAATTACATGTAGTCGAGTTTATAACTTGACATTAACTTTTAAGACACTAGGAAATTACGTTGTGTCTCAAGCCTATTTATTTTGAGTTACCTTTGACGGTTACAAATCATTTACACAACAATATTTATCTCTATAAGTAAGGGTAATGTCGTTGCAGCCTGTGATATTATTAAAAGTCTTGTAAAAAATTTCTTAGCAAAATATATATGTTCTCTTCAATTCCTCATTCACGTTTACCTTTCCATGTGGACGTTCTAAATAAAGATCTCTCAAGCCTAAGCCTATTATATGATTTATAATTATTGCTACCGCTGTAGAGCAGCTTGCTATGAATTTAGCAGCATCTCTGTAGTAAGCTAATGGGAAGAAACACGCAGAGAACAGAAGGCACATAATAATCTATAAGCTGCAGAGAAGTCCCAAGCGCTGCCAGGGACTTATTTGTAACTGATTCCATTGGATCTTTAAACTAATTTACCAAATAAATCAATGATAAGTGCCGTCAGTGTAAATGAATATGAAGTCATAATTAAGCTTCATCGTTTTCATCTTAAAGAAAGAGATTATAGCTTGAAAGAACTTTCCTAAAGAGTTGAATATACTCATCTTCAAGGTTATCTCCCTTACAGAAAAATGGTAGTGTTGGATGTATGATAAACAAACTTGTCCTTCGAAACGATCATAGACTACATATAATACATATAATCAAAACACTTTAGATGATGATGTGGAAATGTTTCAGGCTCCCTGTGCAACTCATACTGCGTGTAACATACATGCTCGAAATTTGTATCATCTGTTTTTTAAAAAAAAAACCCATTTACAGATGGAACTCGTTACCATAAAAAAAACTGTCTACTCTTAATCCTTAAGGGTTTTTATGATCAAAACCTAAATTAAAACGCTCACTATTCGTCGAAAACTCACCATGAATACGACATGAAGGCAAAGTAAAAATCATCGGATAATGAAAGAAGGAAAGAGACTCTTTGTTAATGTAATGGCCATTGACAAGAACGTTAGTATCCGTGTTTCAACACAAGCACGCCGTTATGGGACGAAATGTGTCAGAAGAAGCTTATGTTCAACGATTGCAGTCGGTATTAAGCTAATTTGGACATTGATTCCGAAGAAATTGCTGTTTGCATTTGCAAGAAATGGGCACAAACTGTCGACAATCAATGCACACTAACAGGGAAACTACCAATATGAATATTTTCACAAGTCAGCAATGCTTCCTGGAAACATATTGCACATTCCAATATATAGACATCATGTCAATGGTATTTCATAGTCTTAAAATGATCCTGAATCTGCCTCACATCAACAAATAAACATTCTAATGCTTATTATTTCAGTATATTCACAATAAAGAGTCGAGATTAATGATTGAAAACCAGGCAATGGTGCAAATGGCTCAAACGAGTCGGAAATGTATTTACATCAGACTCAACGACAGATATAAGTTGAATTTAGTAGGTTCTTTAAATAATATATACGCAAATTGGATACATATTATCCAATCTTAACATTTATTTCGAAGATAATCTATAATCGATAAACAGATAAATAATACATATATAAATCAATATCTGCTAGATCAGTGAAGGCCTTTGTTTCCTTCATTCGGCTGTTTTAGCAATAACATGGTAGAAGCTACATGTATGTACAACTTTTGCAATAACAGTATTTCAATGAGTGAAACAAACTTTTGTTAGGCAGCTGTAGATTGAACGTTTCTAAAAGTTACCTGAAAATATCAAAAGTTATTACAAAGAAAATATTTCACGTAAATCACTGTTGTATGTAAATCTTCATCAATGATGTATGTTACAATTTTTACACCAATTGCTGGACCTTGATATGTTGAAATAGCAATACAGAAAATCAAACTACGCCACTGAATGCTTGCTACATTCACCGATAGTAATTCAAGCCTTTTTAGCAAGCTCAAGCGATCTTTTAAAATTCTAAGTAAAGAATGGGTATTAAAACCGTATGAAATAAATCACGTTGTAATGAATGCCTCTCGATATACCCAAGTTACCTGATAGCTCACCAACTTGTGTTCTTCAATTAGATGATTTTTCTGCATGTCCTGAGGGAAAGAAGCTCTTTGAGAGTGGCAGACTGGGACCAATAGATCTGTCACTTGAATTTCACTGTCTAAAGTAAGACAGAGATGGAGCAGGAAGGTCATTCCCTCAATCAAATACTTCCACAAGTGAACTTATTTTGGCGATTCGCCAGGGACCTTTTTGCACCAAAGTCAATTCGTATCATTCATAAGGGAATGTGACTGCTGTGAGCAAATTAATTGTAATTATATTGTTGGTCTGCAGTTCCAATCAGCATGTCAGCTTTATTGTTGGTCTACATTTCCAGTTCCAATCGGCGTGTTAACTATAATGTTGGTCTGCAGTTCCCATCGGCATGTAAACTATATTGTTGGTTTGCAGTTCCAGTTCGAATCGGCGCGTAAACTATAGTATTTGTCTGCATTTCCAGTTCTAATCGTCATGTAACTTTATTGTTGGTCTGCAGTTCCAGTTTGAATCGACATGGAAACTATATTGTTTGTCTGCAGTGCCAGTTCGAATCGGCGCGTAAACTATAGTGTTGGTCTGCAGTTCCAATCATAGGGTTTCAAGTAAACACAACCGTTACCAAAATGGCATGCCGTCAGTCCTCAGCCCATTTTCGTACATGTTAAGTTCAAGTGCCCTTACATGTTTTTCCAAAATGGTTAAAAACCAAACTATAAATGAGATTTTTCATGCTGCTGGACGCCAATGCATTTTGATGGCGAAATCCAAGGAATTGTGTAAAGTAAGAGCAGCTGAAAATTTGTTTTTACGATTTTAATGACCAGTTATGTTATGCTATGTTATTTTATATCATGCAGGGCTACTCAACGATGAGCAATAGACAATAGGAAAGAAGTATTCATTTATTTTATTTATTGAACCATCAGTTGAGGTTGATAAAAGGGATATATGGTAATTTGGATTTTTTTCTTTGGGCATGAATCGATGTATTCATTAAGATGGATGAATTGGACGCTTTGGTCTTTGGTCTTTGGATTTTACCCTTACCCGTCCCATCAAGTGGTATGTTTGGTCAATATATATCTATGTTACTTTAAAAAAACTTATTATTTTTTAGGTGTTAATGACCGATTATTATTATATAACAAATTGTAAGCATGGAAAGTTTTGTAAACATGAAAGTTAAAGTTGAATTATGATTTTGATCAAGTTTAAACTATCTCAGATGATTTATATAAAATGTTAAAGTACATACATATATATTATTTTCATATGAACTCTATTTTAAAAACATTTCAAAACAAACATTTTCAACGATTTAAACGTAGTGTAAATCATCTTCCATGTCCATTAATTGTATAAAATCAATGACCTTCAAATGCAATTGAATTCAATAGTTCATCGTTCGAAATGGCTTGCATATTAATATTCTTTTGCATAGTTCATATGTCGTAACGCAACCTTCATTATTCAGTTTTTAAAGGCAAGTATTGTAGAGATGTCAATTCATTAGTCAATCGCGCCGATGAATTCAAAATCCTCTCAAAATTGATCGTTTGGATATAAAATATAGCATTTGGGACGTCTTTGTAACATTAATGGATGGAAATTGGTTTCATTGTGACCAGATCAAACAATCATGATATTATTGCATAATGAAGTTATTAATCTCCATCAATAACCTGCTCCTAGTTCCTAATTCCGTGTGATCAATCTCCCGAAAGCTGGAATGATTTGATGTTCGTGTCAAAGTTATGATAGAGCAACGACGAAGGCACTTGATCATTTTTGCTTTTTATCGTGTTGATTTATACAATTTAGTGTTTCTTTTCCAGATCTCGTTATTGAATTTTCCAGTATATTTTTTTCTATAGGAACGAAATTCCTTTTATTAAAAGAGATAATGTATCTTAAAAATTGATTACTGATATTTTCTGAATTTAATCCCTCAAAAATAGATTAAGCAATAATTTTAAGATCATAAAGAATTGTTTTCCCTTTTTTATAAATTAAATTGTTGAATTTTCACATGAGGTTTTTAAATGTTTTTATTTCTTCTCATATCATTTTTACAACATTATTAAATCAACACACACCGGTTAGTCTAAAACGTTTGTTTGTTTGTCAGAAATAGTAAAGGATACTATAACGGTATAACATAGTATACGATACTGTAATCCAATTCTAAGAAATAAAGGTTGAATGTTTTAACAAACAATAACATCCAAATCATTAATAACTGGATGTTACTGCAAGTAATACCGTTACACCAATGACTGAATTTCATACAATATATCTCTGTTAATACTAACATTTAAGCAGTCCTGTTCTAAACATTTTTCTGGCATTTGTCTATTAATGATGTTAAAGATTCATATACAGAAAAAAAAATCATTTAACTAATGACTAAACACGGGGGACCAATGTTTTAAAACTCGTTTTATTCATTTATCAACATGATATGCTATGATATATGGTATATCTTTACTGTGTCTAGCAAACAATGAACGATATGGCAGGGAGACACAATGTGACAGTGTTTATTGTTACTATGACTTTTAGATAATTGATAAGCATGAACACACAGGGAAATATCACATTCTATCAGGTTTAAAACAATAAGCAATGTATATAACACTATCACAGCTTTCTTTCATAATTTATCTATATTGCAAGAAACAATCTGTATTGTGTACATAAACAATGAAATTATGAACACTTGTAATTTTGCACATTTTATAGGCAATAACAGATGTGCAATTTATGATGTTTAGTTCAAGAGAAATGAAAAACATGGATATTTGGGTATCGTGAGCTCTACATGTCAACTAGTAGTGTTATCAGCATGATATGTGAATGCATGTCAAAAAATCTATAATATACCTATTCTTCATAAAGCTTAAATACCATTTTTAACGTCCATACTATGAAAACAGTATAAACAATGACATATGATAAAATTAATATTCATACGTCATTGTAGATGAAATCATTCCATATATGACTTTTGATTTCTAAACAAAGAATAAGATGTACTCTTAATTGACAGGATGAAAACATCGACAATATGTGTATCGTAAGAAGGAACATAAACATACCGTTGCTTCAACGATTAAACATATCTAGGAGTGAAGGGCGGGGGGAGATAAAAACAATAATAAAAAATACAAACAATAGAAAACAACGAGCAATAAAAATGCTGCAGATGAAATATGTTTAACATTACAACATTTCAAACTTAACGAAAATCAACAAATGTGGAATGTCATTGCACAACCCGGTAAAAGCACATTTCAGCCCCTCAGCCTAACCAGAGATTTAGTTGCAACGACATGACATCAGTAACTAATACAAATAACAATGGTACACGCAGCTTGCGGATAAATTCAACGATTTCATAAACTACTTCTATTAAGTAGTACTGTATTTCATAATCACAACCACAATCGTTGAACATCACCCATAGCCATTATACGCACGAGACCTTCGGTTTGGTCCCAAGCCAGACTGTTTGTCTTCATATTCGTGAATACCATTATCTTTTCATTGTAGTTTCATGTATTCAACATTTACAATCATGAACAGTCCTAGGATCAATCTAGTGTACATGAAGAGGTTTAACATGTCCTGTATACGTCCTAAACGTATTCATAACCATACTTGCAACATACACATCTATTACATCTTAAACTATGATGTATGGTTTCTTAAGTATATAGATATTAACAACAATGCGTTCATATCATATGAGCAGTAAACCTTTGCAAAACATGAACCTTCATTTTCAATATCTATTCATAACTAAACACTTTACTCACACCATGCACATCTTATACATGTAGATCACATAAATCTTTAAATACAAGACAAGTGTCTCTCTCTCATATATATATATATATATATACAATTTATATATATCATATGAGTATTACGCCTAAGCAAAATATCTATTTGCCCATTCTTTTCTCTAAATTATTGCACTAATATCCCGGGTCCATATTCTACAGGCGTACCTATCACGAGCAGGTTTAAAGCGATGCATGTGAATAATCTCTACAATGGTCTATAGACTACTCTTTAGGTTAAATGTTTGTCATGAAGTCTGGTTAGACTCAAAGTCTCTTGCTTTGAGACATAGCTCCTTCATCTGTAGGAGACTGCTCTCCACAGACATGGCGAAGAAGGCAGAGTCGCTGTCGTCGTCGGTGTTGAAGGAAGAGACGCAGATGACGATGTTGTCAGGGTGGGGGTTGTAGCATACCCCGTAACCGTCAGGGACAACAGGACCATAGCACATGAATGAGTCCATGCTCGTTGGTACCTGAATTAAATCAGTGATAATCTAAATATTTATAAGTTGGAAATGTTGATTTGATGGGTGTCTTCTTTGCTTCGAGACAAAGTCTTTCATAGATTTACTTCTATATTGCGTTTATAATGCAATATCAAACATGCATAACTTTAAAAATACAATCTTAAAAGCTTGAATCAAAATCTAAAGTAACAATTGCGTTCATTATAATCCGTTTTTAACGCAAAATACTTGTATATTCTATAAAGGTAAATTGAGACTTGATCCCTATTTAAAAAATAAATATCTCTTTCTTCACTTTGAATTATTCACAAACGAAAACAAAAATTACATTAAACAATTTTCCTTCCATAGTCAAGATGGTTATACGATTCCCAGGAACCAATTTTCAGATTTTGACAAATTTTCAAGTGATATTAACTCTTAAATGTTATTTTAAAGGTATCGACGTGATATTAACTCTTAAATGTTGTTTTGAAGGTATCGAAGTGATATTAACTCTTAAATGTTGTTTTAAAGGTATCGAAATGATATTAACTCTTAAATGTTGTTTTAAAGGTATCGAAGTGATATTAACTCTTAAATGTTGTTTAAAGGTATCGAAGTGATATTAACTCTTAAATGTTGTTTTAAAGGTATCGAAGTGATATTAACTCTTAAATGTTGTTTTAAAGGTATCGAAGTGATATTAACTCTTAAATGTTGTTTTAAAGGTTTCTACCTGACTCGTTGATAGACTAAAGTGATTTGCCAACCGGAATCCTTCATCTTTGAAGAAGTCTGGGACTGGAATGCATGTCTCGACGGCACACTCTCGGAGACCCAGCAGGTGACAATCTATACCATGGCCCAGGATGGTCTGGAACATCAGACACGGACGTTAAAAACTTGCATTTCTTAATCTGTATTCCTTTTTTGTCGCAAACAACGTTAAAGATGACACACTGAGAAGCGACGTAAGGAATACATGCCATGAAAAAATTGTTATATTTTGGATCTTATTACACAGTTGTACAAATTGTTGTATATTTTCGGGTCGAGTTCCTCTTACGGGATATCCAAAGATACATTCTCATTGTCAAATAACAATCACCAGCACTGACGTATAAACATATACACGTATCATTGACGTTAAATCATTGCATTAATGATATTTTTCGAGAAACAAATACAAATAAGTTCTAGATAGGAAAAGGAGACAGATCGGTTTCTTCATATATACAGTACTTCATCTTGTTGAATAGTAATAAACATTCAGAAGTGCAATGTTTCAATAAAAAAGGCTTATATACATTAGGTTTCAATGATGTATAGATACGTGTTATTTTTCTATCATCTATAGCGCCTTATAGAAAAATAAGATGTATGTGTACTTCGGGGTTTCCTTAGCTAATGCTACTGAGGGTCAATGTGTTTACAGTGTAGAAACCGTCTCCGGGTTCTTATCAGAAACGGGAAGTTCATAAATGTATAAATGACGTAATACGAAAATTTGATTATCACCTCATCTCACAACTGTAGTAATTATTCACTTAGTTGTTGAAGACATCTAACAATGAATGATTATTCAATGTCAACAGTGGAGGTCGGGAGCACATCTTCAGGACACGCAATAATTGTTTGATTTGGGAGATAAACAACTGAGTACTATTTGAACAGAGCTCTCGTGGTGACACAGACATTGCTCACATCCACAGACTGGTTTCCACCTGTTATTCTTGGTTGGATGAGTGAACTTTCTGTCTCCTACTGACGACTGGGAGTCTTTGTTCAATATACTCATTATCAAAATCAAAGTGGATTTTATTTAAGTTTCATTACCATATGTCAGTAGGGATAATGAAGTTGACTATTTGATGTTCTGAATAAACATTAAATGAGGAATATTCATAATATGTTGATAAAACTCCTATTTTCGGATTGTTATGTTTGTTCAAAGCGTTCTTATCAAACTGGTCAAAGAAATTATGTTTCGTGCAAATTAAGAATTCAGTGCTTTGTTTTCTCTAAATAGTTCTTACACATTGATTAAAAGTGAACTTGATGAAAGAGTAGATAAGCTGTTTGAATTGACATAGATGGCGATTTGTTTCTGACTGTGAGTGTGTGTGTGGGATTTCGAATCCAACAAGGGACTTTTCTCGAACATTCAAGTACAAGAACTGCAGAAGATTGCAGATAGTGTGATCCTAAAAATAGCAATGTTTCATTCACATTTCAACTAAACTTTTTTACGGTTACACCTTTTAGAATTCGCCCGGATTACCCTCAAGACAAAAGATAAAAGGCCGAGGAATATATGTTGTTGGATAGATAATCCATTACCGGAGTCACTGATCAAAGTCGTGTATCTAATTTTAACATCCTCCAAAGACTCCTCTGTTTTTGTCAATGTTAACTTAGGCGAATCCGTGTCGGAAATTGAGAGAAGAACCCATTTCCCATTGGACGTTTCGTGCTTTCCTTCAGCCCGGGTTCAGGTGCTTGGTAGAACGGAGAGTCGAACGGTGTAGGAAATTGAGGCTTGAGGGGGAATCAAGTACTTTATCATCTCATTAAACGTTACAGAAAATATTTGCCGATCTAAGTTTCCAAAGAAGTCCAAGAAGGTCGCTTCCTCTGAGCCCGTTGAAGGACCCTCTCTAACCCCAGTCCGTTTTCATCGATTGTTGCGGCAAGGGATGTATGCGAGTTCAAGCGGGGTATTTTAGCATAAGAATTGCTCTTTCGTGTGCAAGGGTGAATTTTTTTCGGTTTTTTAAATTTTTCATTAAATACGTTTTTTAATTGATCTACTAGCTACGGTTTTTCATGATGTCACAATTGATTTAAGGCAGACATAATGAACACGTGGCCATGCAAAAACTTAGAGGCGAGCGGTCTGCATCTCAAAATATTCGTTGGTGAAAAAAGTTGTCTAAAGTACAAATAATTTAAAGTTTTTAAGTATAAAAAAGGTTTTCTTCTATAGTTAATTAAAAGTAAAATTTAAATACATTATTCTTTGGAAAAAATTACAAACCTGAGCACGAAAATACATGAACACGCACATCATTTGTATGGTCTTATAACGCTTTTCATGTGACCTTTCCAAATCATATCGCCCATGTTCATCCCCCGCCGTCATTTTCGTTAAGTATTGGAGTGAAAAAATATGAGCAAAGATTGATGGTTTTGTACCTTGTATTGATATTTAAAATGAATTAAAAACTTACATCAGTCATGTAATCCGCCTGGCCTTGAAGGGCAGCCTTTAGTAAAGCAAATTTCTCTTCATCCTGTCGATATTACAAATCAATAATTGCATTGAAACGATTGGCATGTTAAAATGACGATCATATGTCACTTTATATTTAAAGACCTCTTGATATATATTTGTACAAAAATGTTCATTTTAAACAAAGGGTGATATTTCATGATTTTTTATAATTCATTTGATGTTATCAATGCTTAATATTAAATACCTTAACGAATTCTTATCAGGTTAAAAGAAGCTGACAAATGTTTTTTCAGAACAGTTACCACTTTACACGACCTTTACACGACCTGCACTAACTTGAATTAATACCGTTTTTGATAAAGTGTAATGAATTTTATTCCCATTGGCATAACATAACATAATCAAAGCTTCAACGGAGTCAAAAGCAAACTGCTGTTGCCCTATACAGTTGAATGTCATCAATATCCCTTTGTTTTGTTATGAGGTATACATAATGTAAATTGTAAGGGTATGTGTATATATATTTACCTTTACATATCTTTTCGGGTACACAAGGGGCGCTGAAATTACTATCTTGAAATGGCTTTGGGACGCAATTTGTACAATAAGGATATTAAGAGTATAAAGGATTGGGAAAGAACTTCTTGGACTTTAATCAGATGACTCAACATTGATGTAGGACGTCATAAAACAAAAATTAACGTCCTATTTTACTCTTATGTTTAATCTAGTTAAATCGATTCGAAAGCAAAGATTTGTTTTTTAAATAATAAATTCATCGACAGATAATGCTTCAAAATTTAATAAGTTGTGTTTATTGGCTTTTGGAAACATGATGTCATCACTATGTGTAACTAGTATCATACACATTGCTTTTGCATTTTTTTCAGCGATGCATGTTTGCTCTCTCATGAGTGTATTTGGACATGTTTCACAAATATTATCTTGGAACTCGAATCTATACAAACAGTATTGACTTACTCAACTTCTTATGTAATTTTCAGAAAATAGACGCGCTATTTGTGATCAATTCAGAATTTGTATTTTCTTCTCTAATTGTCTGAATTTCGGCACCATAATTTGTAAGTTATGACTAGATATTCAAATGTTTTCATTTTCTTGACACTTTTTCAAGACTTTTCTTTTACTTCGCCAATTCCCAGCACTCTGCAGCATATCAACATTAACGTTATTACTTCTTACCGTCGTGTCACTCTCGCCTATCATGGCTTTACACCATTCCAGGGCCGCCATTGAATTAGCCCGGATGTTGTCAACTCGGCCCAACCGGAAGCGGCGCGTTGAAGCGCTCTCGTACGTCGATACAAGTTTACTGTGAACTCTGAAGGGTGAAGGGATTAGGTGCTGTTAATTGACATCAACCTTTTTACATCCATTGTGGTTAACTGACCATAACAGGCTTTCCTCTTAATTACCTCACATGAGTGTGACCATTATATTTAACTGTATTTCTTTCATCACAAGTTCTATTGTTCAGCGAGCTAAGGATAAGGAAAAATGTTCTGGATATAATATTGGTAATCAATGTCGTTCATAAGCAACTGTGATTGAATTGGTTGAAATATGTCGACGTGGAGAATAGGAAAATGTTTATTTCGTTTGTATTGGCATAAAGGCGGCTGTAATATTTACAGTTTGTAAATACGTGAACCAAAATAATTAATGAATCACCAGATGGTTTTATTTAACCTTATGATTAATCAATGATTTAATTAAACATGAACCATTTGATAGTATTTCCTTTTTCTCTTCAAAACCTTGGAACGTTATTGTATAAAAGGAATAGCCTTAAGTCACATGATAAAAATAAAGACTAGAATGGAAAGAAATCGTCTGATGCTCATAACATGGACATTACAT
Source organism: Phorcus lineatus (assembly GCA_921293015.1). Lineage (NCBI taxonomy): Eukaryota > Metazoa > Mollusca > Gastropoda > Trochida > Trochidae > Phorcus > Phorcus lineatus. The sequence goes on from OV121082.1 coordinate 43,338,782, forward strand.
TATTCTTATCTGTCTTTCCTGATTTAAGGTATGTCATGAATGAATATTATACATCATGTTTATCTTGATTTGTAAACCTACACAAACAGGCTCTATATACAGATCAGCAATCTGACCAATGTCTGGCATTGAGTCGTACATAAAGAACATAGACATGAAAAGCTACTTGGTATACTTGTAGATCTTAGTAATATCGACTGAAAGACACGCTGTCAGCCTTGTTCATCCCAGTGTCAGCCTTTGATACAAAATATCACAACCTTTTGCCGAGACTGACTATCAAGTTTTTTCTAATGGATGAAAATTGCTACAGCATAACAAGGCCTGCCGTAGCTACAGACTCTCTCTGATTAGGGCGTTTTCCAAATTACCAGCCAGACAGAGACAAAGGTTTTGGATGTCCCTTGCAGAAATATCAGATATACTATTGCTGGATGTCGACGCTTGTCACATAATCAATGACGGCGTCCAAATGAATGTGTTATTAGCTAAGACCTGACAATGCTATTCTTCATCTGCAAGGCAATAGCATTGGAAGCAATTTGCTTGTGTCGAGGACAAGTTTAGAAAGCAGTGTTTGGCGATGATATGATGACCCTCGAGAGTACGGGATGCTCAGGGGATATCGTGTTAGCTATGAGAGAAGGGGCCGCAACTCACACCGACATTCATCTGTCTTAGTGTCCAGAGGTGAAACAGATTTAGTAGAACTAAACAGCTTGCAATGGACTGCGTTTGAAAGATGGAGAATACTTTTTAAAATTTAGATTTATTGTTCTATTTTGATGAGATTATAATTGAATTTCGCGTGTCAATAAATATGAACTGTTCTATGTAACAATGATATGGAAGGAGAGGGGAGCTATTAGAATTGGATTTTTTAAATTAAATATATGGCATTGAGAGGAGCTGGAAATGTACAGTTATGGCAAGATTTCATTTCAGCGTTTCAAAATAAAAATGATAATTTGCAGCTATAGCCAGATCGTTGGAAAAGTCAAGTTTGAAATGTCTTGATTGAACTACTTTCAAACTACATTCAAAGTCCTCCATGATTAATATCATTGAAGAAGAGGAGCTAAAAAAAGGAATTGCATTGAAAATGTAATGATAATTACACAAATATGAATATTGCAACATGTAATATCATAACAAAAAGGTGAAGCAATTTATAAATCAATTTAAAAATACTATCATCAATCGTTTTCGCAAATATGATTTCACCGGAAGATGAAAATTATTGACATGAGTTAGCTGTCAGAATATCATTTTACTCCAATAGAACACTCAGTACGATGTCTTGTATTTTTCATCTGAAGCAGCAGTAATTCAATACTAGTGACGAATCCAAGCACCTAGCATGATTCCTCAACAATCAGTTTCCACTGACAAGCTTGTCAACTTTCAGGTTTTGTATTAACGCCAATTTCCTAGTTGTTATCTTTTCATGTTTTATATCAACTGATATTTGCGCCTTGAGGGCCGAGTGTGTAATGGAGCAATTTTACAGTTTTTTCCCAAGCACTGCTTCAAAGATGGTCTAAGTCCTAAGGGTATGTCAAATTAAACTTGAGAAAATCACAGATGGCTGCATCAGTTTTTTAAAATGCATGGCCAATTTCCTTCACACTGAAAGTTAGAAAAAAGCTTGATAATCCTGAACAGCCGTTACACATTTTCACATCATATTTGCTTCTTCAAAGACGCGGATTTCTTCACCAAGGACGTAACTATCTAAAAATTAATATGGCAAATATGATGATACATCACGCGTTTACTAATTACAACTTGTGTTTTATATGAACATGCAGATAATGGTTTACACTTTGTTTTAGAAAAACTATTTGGATTCATATGCAAAAACGATGAAAGAAATTGATTTTTCACTTCAGTCTACAATTACAAGAATTATGTAATTATCTCACATTCACTTTGTTTTTAAATCTTACCGTTGAACAAATTGTGTCACTTTCCAGGCAGGGGTTGGGATATATTAAAACACTGACAGACATTTTAGGAGTAGTAAAGCTCGCATGTATTCATGAAAACGGTGATCACTCATTAAGATTCTTGTTTCTTAACATCATGTCATGTAAAACCTAACAACCAACTATCTAATTTGCCTTTGATTTTAACATTTTGATTTTTATTGATTGCCATTAATGAATAAAATAAAATGATTTAAATGAGTTGTTGTCAAATTGTTAGGCGTTATATCAATATATTGTAGTCGTCAAAGAAAATATCGTCGAGGACAGAAAGCACAAGCTTGATATAGATATAAGAAGCTGTATACTTACATACATACAGAGGGCAAGTCTTAAGGAAACATAAAGACACACACCTTTTGTTTGTAGAGGAGATGAAATTATTATACAGAGTAGGCAAATCGGATGTAAATATATAAAACGATACATATATTTAGTATGAGTTGTAGAGAAGACGAAAGAAACTAAACAGAGAGAAAACAGTGGCAAAAATATCGTGGTACATACTTATAGTATGTGAGTTGTAGTGCAAGCTGTATGAAGGAGTCTGGACTCATGCCCTGTGCCTTGGGGAACTCCCGACCAAAGTTGTCAAACATCACTATAGTCAGGTCCAGGGCGTCGATCAATCTTTAAACAAGAACAAACAAAACGATATTCTTATCGAAAGGATAATTTGTGAATTATTTTTTTTCAATGTATACAGATATATACTTTCTCACATATTGATACTCATGGCAAAAAAGAGGCGCTGCACCTTTACTTATTTTACTTCATAAAACTAAACTATATGAAAGGATACAAATAATTTATATTAAGACAATGCATTGCAATCCCATAGCTAGGCTTTCCACACCCGATGAATGGCTTCAAATCTCATTCTTGTTTTATTTTAGCGAATACACACTCTCATTTATCTGGTTGTCAAATCTGAATCAAAACGATTTTACCCTCAACAACCCAACTGGGTTATGTTAAAATCATTTGCTAATAACACACATGTGTAAACTGGAATGTCCCCTTGAATTTCTTTTCCACAAAAATACCCCGATAGGACTGTTCTTTTAAGAATAATCGATTTATCCTTTGTCCAAGAAATAATCATTTATAATAATTTTGAATGCAAATGATTTACAATCTTGAGCAAATTTGTCTAAACCAACCACTGTCAAAATACGTCATAACTCAATAGCAGTTTAAAAATCGTATAGTAACCACTGACTGCAAATAATTAAAAACAAATGGTATGTAGTTGCAAATGATTAAGATTAATTTGACTATATTTCTTATAGTTTTATATGAACCAAAAGATATAACTATATTTACAAATTCTTATTTGATCATTATGAACATTGGACATTCACTTCATCTTGCAAATTGTAAATTCTGTGTACAATAAATTAAGGTGTTATATTTACATAATGTTGTTTTACTGCAAGTCAAAACTTTTGCGAAAAGCAAAAAAGGAAAATCTTACATAATAACTTTAAACGCCCTCTGCAATAAACGAGTTTCAAGTGATTTTTTTTAGAAAATAAAACTGTTTTCACGAAAATTTGGCGACCGAATTAGCTCTATTTGCATAAATGTTTAACTGTTTGTGGAGGGGACGTCAAACACGCCGAGTCGACCAGCCCATACCGCAACGTGAAGAAACTGCAAAGTTCTGTTGCAGTAAATTATCGCGGGGTAACGTCGTGTTCTCGCGAGACTTTAACGCCCTGATGACAATTACTTTAGACGAGTTAAGAGCGGTCCCCTGGGTAGGAAATAGAAAATTAGGTCTATTTTCTTTTCTTATTAGTTTTGACCGGCGGTGAGATTAGGTAGCCATGTCCTTACTCCATAAGATTGGAGTATCGAAATTGAGCTCGTTTAAAGGGCAAATCTTCACCAATACACCAAATTACTTGCCTTTGGCCACCTTTAATGGCAAATTGCTTGCCCCGCTCCTTATATCAGGGGCAGTTGATTAATTATGCACCGGTTTTCTGGGAATAAGCCAATTTGTTCCTGGTGTTACAAACGAGTACTGGCTTTATGGGTGCTATAAGGCGTTTTATTTGATTTCATGGCAAAAAAGGGTCCCGCTATCGCCTTTGATCCAAGCAAAGTCTCCATCATAAGGCATCCGTATCGCTCTCCCGTCTCGGGAAGCAAAATCGATGGTGCCAATCCGAAACGAGGCGTCCCGTCTAATTGGATTTGGCTAGAATGGCCCCCTCTAGACTTGGGACTCTTATCGACTGATGGGGAGAAAGGGGGAAGATTGGAAAGAGTTTGGACCAAGAAGCGACCAACTATTGAATAAGGGGGCCAATTCGCTGACTGTTTAGTTTGTAAATATTGACGGAAGAAATTCCCGAGTTTGTTGAATTGGAAATCATGCGTGCCAAAGAGCACGGGTGATGGTGAGTTTCGAGAAGTAATCCAATAAGATATTTCAAGGAGACCTCTTCGCAACATCAGGTTTGATCCTGGCAAGTCACAATAACTTTCATGGTCTCATTTCGATCGAGTAGTTCTTAAACGTGACATTTCAGTTCCCAAATTACAGTGAAGTTAAAACTGTTAGAGATAAAGACGTTTAAAAGTTTAAAAACTTATCACTTGTAATACACATTTAGAAACAATGAATAAAAAACATTCTTTTTAAACGTCGATCTAAAATACTGAAACAATTCCAGCAACATCAAACCAAACATTCATTAACTTTCTCAAAAGTTTTCAAAGTGAAAACGTCAGGGTTAAAGAGCAAACAAGGAATGGAGTTGGAAAAGTTATCACGCAAGTTCCAGACTGAAGGCAATCATTCCACGTATGACGTCACGCGGGCGTGATTAGACTATTTACCTCTATGTCAGCTGATCGATAGTCCAACCCACCATGTGAACCCACCATGTGAACCCACCATGTGTCCGTCGTTAATCCAGCCACAATTTACATCGTTAAACGCATTTCGTCCATTAGATTCCTAATAAAGTTACACATTTCATCCCCTTTACCCCAAGGGCCCAGATAAGGAGGAGGGTGTCATTTATTCAAGGGAGCCGTGTCTGGACTAGTTTTCCCCCGTAAATCACCTGACAGTTGCAATCGCTAAAAGATAAGGATGCAGGATATTCAATTGCGGAAATGTGACGTGTTGGATTTGCACGGTACAGCGCCGTCTTTAAGGAAACCAATTCGTCTGTGTTAATATCTCCATCGATGAATTGAAGGAACAATTTGTGTTTGACTGATATAATATCAAATGTTGACTGCTGAAATGTTACTTCCAACAAGATGCATTAAGTAACCTTTAAACTTCGCTTATTTTCCATGCTTAATTTAACAGCAACGTCTTAACACTTCTGAGGTACAAATCTATGAATGTAGATAAGGTTTAGTGTTAAGTGCAAATTTCGAGAGAAAGACGATGTACAGTTCTTGGTTCTTGACAGTATTTAATAAACGGTCGAGTTGAAAAGTTTAAAACTTACTTGTATATTAGGTTGTTACTTGTTTCAGGTTCCCCTGTACAAAAGCTATGTACAATAGCTTCTATCAGATATCCCTATCTTGTGTAGAAAAGTTACTGTCGAATTATCAATACAGCTGTTGTTAATATTATGAAAACATTTTGATATGAAGTCTGTGGAGATCGGGATTTCAAATTTCAGTGCCGGGAGAGCGATACGGATGCCTTATGATGGAGACTTTACTTGGATCAACTGATAGAGTGAGTAGGAGAGATATATTAAAACGATTAATATCTACAAAAGACAAAAAATTTACATACCAAATTTGATGTGATAAGGAACGATCTACACTAAAACACCTATCATACACATGGGAATTTTTTGTCTTTTGTAGATATAAGTCGTTTTAATATCTCTCTCCTACTCACTCTGTCAACTGTGTGAATAAGATTAGTTACATATATTTTCTTGTTAACAAATTATTTTCAGTAAAACACCAGGAATTTTCTTTTGAATGAGAACAATCTCTAGTTGTCTTGCGTTTTTACATAGAATCACTTTTATTTTTGAATTAAAAGCTCTTTAGAAGTTACCAAAATTGCATCATTCTCGTTAATGGTTATTACCAATAAGTTATACGAAGCATTATTCTTGCACAAAAAGTTAAGCTTCAAAGTCATTTGCGTAAATTCTGGAATTAATTTAGGGTTCTTGTAATAAACATTAGATCTGAACTCATTAGTTCAAGCTTTTATCAGTTTCATTCTGTCAGATAAAATTATCTGTCTTCTTGCAATGTCATCAGCTTGTCTCTGAACACAGGACATCGTTGACATGCTTTTCTTGAGATGTCGTTACTTCGTATCTTATAAAGCGGTATGTTTCTTGTCCTCCTTTCTGTGATGTCTTCGGTTCTTTCCTCTTATATTTTACACTGTAATGTTTTTATTTTTGACTCATTTCGTCTCCGAGATGAACTTATTTTCCTAATATTTTAAAGCATAAATGTAAAATAATAAAACCTTGAATATTAGCAATATTCGTGATTGTATAGAAGTATAGAGTCATGCATACATTTCTTGGTATCGTTACGTTTGGTGGTTTCCATGAAAACGTTTCTGAGCATTTCATTTTGGGTGCAGTACCAAAAACGTAAATCCTATCTCAATGAAAAAAGGTTCATGTAACATATATCATTGGTAGATAATTATTTTGAGTTTTCTATTTTTCAAATATTTATTTTTCAGCAATTTCATTGGGAAAAAACATAAAATTTGGTTTGGGGCAGAAATAAAAATCTATAATCGTAGCTCTACAAAACTAAGTGAAAGGAACTGATTTTAAATGTAGATGTGTCTGTTTGGATATGATCAACTTTACTGGACATCTGTTTAGTAGTTTCAATTAATATGGATACATATTTTAAAATTGTGTTTCTTGTATAAAAATCATCTAGTGTAATATGGCGTTTTAGTTTGTTTCCATTTGTTATTTATTATTGGGATTTAAATTGATTAGAACGACAGACAAAGAAATATACTCATAAATGTGGCGTTCAATTTAACGAAACTCGAATAAATTTTTGAATACCCTTCGACTCATACACAAAATTTCACTTCTTTATCAAAAGTGATATGAACAAATGTCTTGGGTAAAAAAAAACCTTTAAAAGTGTCACAAATGAGGAATAAGAAGTAACCTCTTGAATGTTAAGATGTAACTATGATAATACTAACATTGTATATGTTATCATTTATTCCCTTTTTTGTTACTTGGATGTACATTATTTTATTTATTCTCCTTATCACCTATAATAGTCCCTCCTATCAGTTTAATTTACCCATCAATCTGCTCGTTGGCCTTCTCAATGTCCTTCACTGTATCTGTGGTGAAGTTCCAGCACAGTTTGCGAGGAACTCCCAGGTTCCGTATAGAGCTCTGGGAGAACGATCTCTGTCGTAGCTTTGCCTCCTCTCTATAGAGAAGATACATGACATTTGTAAACATATAAACTACTGGAAGAACTATTTTAGGGATTTCATAACTTTTATGATTGTTGTTTTATACTCATGACAATAACTACATTGTTCACCATTTTCAATTATTTTCAATATCCTAACCATTTTCAATATTTTCAATATCCTAACCATTTTCAATATTTTCAATATCCTAATTATTTTTGTCCAGTATATAAAAAATTTTCATCCTTATAAAGAGACGACAATCAGTGAGAGATGATGGTCTTTCGGTCTTATTTGAAACGATGATATAACTAATAGCATATAACAAAGATGTTTGCAAGATAGCAAATGCAATGTAGATTTATTTTATATAAGATATATGGGAAAGCAGCCGCTAACAATGTAACATAGACAGGAGGAAGTTCTTGAACGTTTATCAATCTTAAATTGTATACCTTCTAACTGCATGTTTCCTTTTCTGCTGAATAAGTGCCTCGTGGCTTAAATAAATTGTTTCTTATTTCGCTTACAAAAGTTTTTGTCTAATTGCATCCGATGACGTAATTCCTTATCTTGATGTATTTACACAAATGTTGTTAAGTTACGAATTGAGATAACTTATTCAGTAGCTTAGTCTCTAATTAAGAACGTGTCAGTTCTATTTGTCATCGTTATATCTGCAAAATATCAATTTAGGCAAATATCTTAGGCAAATTTTCATTCACCACTACGATTTTTCAGATCCATACATATGAGATTTAATTTAGAACTGGAAAGTAATCGTCTTTTCGTGATTTATATGTAACTCATTGTTGATTCAGGTCTGAAAAATAATTATCTCCTCGTGAGTAATTCCTAACCCATGATATTCAATTACTTCAACTTTTTTCCTCCTTTTATTATTTTATACTTAATTAGATGTGTACTCCACAGTCAAAATTAAAGACCTATAATTAATGACAATAATGCTTCCATGAATTGAGATTCCGATTAACAACGTAAACATTATATGCAGTAAGAATTTGTTTCTCTACTTTTATAAGAGCTCCCTCTCCTCAATATAAAAATTCCATAGTATTTATGAAAGGGCTGTCAAGGTTAGCAAATGTTGGTTAAATACTTCCCACAGAAAATTTAGGGAACTGCTGTAAGGCTTAAATTAGCAAGTTATTCTTGTTGCTGTGAGTTATGCCTTTCTGGGAAAGTTGCTTTGAGCAGTGACCAGCATTCACTTACATATATTTGAGAGCAAACTCGACCAACTGCACCACAGCAATGCCCTCAGCTACAGAGTGCTCGTAGTTCAGTCCACATGCCCCGTCCTCGGATACTATGAACTGTAGCGGTTATAGACAAGGATTCTTACTTCATAACAAATTGGACTTGCATCAGGTATCTGTCATGCATGTTAAAAACAATTCTTTGGAAATACAAAGATACTGGCATAGTTCAACTTAAACGTTAAATGCACCTTAACTTGAGCTGGTTTTCTTATAACAATCATGAAATGCAACAGGATTTGATACTGGTTCATACTTATTAATTCATAAATTAATTCTGCATCACATACGCGGGATGTTTATGAAATGCAATGTTTTACATTCATGTCTGTTTTACACACACAAAATTATCATCGTAACCTCATTTAACGTTATTCTTGCTAGAACAAACGTAGACAAAAGACAGTATGAAACCTGGACCTTAATTTGCAAGAATAAGTGTGCAGTACACTGCAATCGTTTCTAGGAAATTAAGTGGCAATTTCTCTAACTCTATTTGTGATATTTTGAATTTGGTGGATCTTGTTGCATCTAAGATTAAATTCGTCTGACAAAACAGAGAAACATCGGGGTAATGTGTAAAAAAATTACCTGCATCGTCTTATCGAACCAGCGATTGGCCGAATTGGCCCATGACCCCTGACCATGGAGCATGTGCAGTGCGAGGCATGTTAAATCTATTTTTAGCGTGTCAGGGGACGGACTTGTCTGTTTGTCAAGGCAGAGAATAAAAATAGAGTTTTCGATGGCGTCGAGTGAATCTCTGTTAATTGGATCTGAAATAAATTTTTATTACAAAAAATAATTTTGCTTCACATGAAAGATCATTTAATTGGATTTAGGTAGGTATTGTTATTGTGTAGTTTCAGTCGTGATCATTTTCTGGTTCTATATTTTCAAAAATATACGTTATTAATACATAAATGATGTCGTTAAAACAGCAAGAGAATGCGTAAACATGTACACGTGCCTTATCATTTATCAATTCATTCTCGAATCCAGACATAAGAAGATCAAACGTTGTCGATACTATTTACCATTTCTGTTTCATCAAATTTGCGTCTACCTTGAAATGTTTATTCAATTAATGATGGTATGATAAACACGTAAATAGATTTTATTTCAATTATTCTCTCATTAAATTAGACATATCATGATATAGATCTACTTTCGGATGCCTTACATTACTGTTTAGATCGACCTATTGGTTGCAAGCAGTATTGAGGTTCTTTACAATTGAATGAAAATTTACGTAAACATATATCAAGTAAACGGGGCATTACTGTGAGTTAGAGAAAATTATTCGATGTTGTTTGTTGTTTTTATAGTGTTAGCTTTAGGGGGGAAAATTCCGTGAATAAAAAAAATATGATTATAGTTGATCTTGGTTGATCGAAACGAAATTTCACATGAAATACAAACGTATGTGAGATTCTTGAATTAATGGTTGAGTTGTTATGCACATAGAGTAAACGTTCTTCAATATCAGTTATATTTGAGTAAAGGTTTGGATTATTCAACTTAAGAGGAGGGTCGCCAGACTGTCCTACCTGTTAATAATCTCGTTCTCGCTGCTGCCCATTTGTCACGTGTTTGTGACGTCAAAATACCGACAGGTGGTGCGTTTGCGCAATCTGCTTCCGCTAGCCTCGATATGAGTTCCAGTTGGTTGTAGATTTCACTTTCAGTTAGATTACCATTTGTGGTGGATACTTCCATGACGAAAAACTAAACGAAAAGAACGAAAAATACAATGAAACCAAATATGAATGTCAAATGAAATGTGCATTACGTTATTCATATCGAACGCCATTTCGTACACTGCAAAATAAAAATCAATGAAATAAAAGAATTACCTGATTCTGACAAACGACTACGATCCTGTCTATACCGTCCTTCTCCCCACAGTCGGTGAGCTGAATGTCCTTCTTGAGACCGGGTACCCTGTAGGAGGTGAAGATACGGTAATGCTGCTCCATACACATCGGCTGTCCCTTCTTGTTGTGTCGGGCCCGCTCCACTGGCAGAGATCGGCTACCATGTACGTTTATTGTCAATGGACAAAATTAGTTACAGATATTGGAATATTTTTATGATTCATTTGCAAAGTATTTCATGAGAATGGAAAAATGTACATTCATTCCAGAGTATTATTATCAAAACCCATCTGTATATAAAACATCTTTATTATTTAATTGCCAAAGAAGAAGAAAGTCATGAATTTGGTTAAAATACGCAAAAAAATTCATTTACAAAAAATCATTTAAAGGCAATTGCGAAATACACTCTGTTTCCGCACCAGGAACGAAAAGATTTATACAAAACGAGAAGTCATAGCATTCTTTTGTCAAGAGCTTAAAATCACAATGAAAAGCGGTAATAAAGCGGTATGCAAAATGTGAACATCGATATTAATGCCATCGTAGATATGATACAAAACATGTCATCTATTGTCAACTAGACTAGCATGTTCTTGACAGTATAAATTGAACTTCAGAGGTTATTTGATACTCATTATTAGTGTCCTGTTCATACAGCACAATAGAGACCACCATCCACCATTTACAAAAGAAAGTATTCTTCCTCTTCACTAGCAGTCAACTTTCGCATATGTTTGAAAAGTTAATAAACGCCATTAATTTGAAAATCCGAATTTGAAGCTTTATGTCACATTAAGCAAATTACTGTTTTCATTGTTTCATCATGACTATGCAAAATTCCCTGTCCAATGAAGGAATATGAACTGTAACTAATATTTATTACTTTTATTCGACCTGTCCAAAGCTTATTTTTCATTCACAATTAAGAAGCTTTGGATGACAGAAATGAAATTTTCTAACTTATGTCGTAAATTTTCTAGTTGTTCGTGACAATAATTTCGGTTTTGGCCTTCAAATTGCGTTGACTACAAACCTACGAGGCCGTCTGATTACGAAAGTGACCATGACTTCTTAAATGTATCCCCTCGTCAACAACACACTGACCCTGACTGACCACCACCGTTTAGTGACCCCATGTCCTCAAATCTGTTTACGGAAATTGTACAGACAGTAACAAGGCGCCGTATTCATGTCCAGCCAAAGATGGACATCAGTTATGCAAATAGGTGCCTGGGATTTATACATTACTTCGCACCCACGATAAATGTGGCATTAGAAACATTTTCATAGTGATTAATGTATATTTCATAGAGGCGTGATTTAATTGAAATGTCTCCTGATTAAGTTAATGACTATCACAAGGAGATGACGGACGCCAGAAGACCAAGGGTCAATGTGTTCAACGTCATCAATCGTGACAGTATATTTACATCCCATACTGCACTGTTTTAATTAAATCAAATGACCCCCAGACTGAGGAAAATCTAATTACGGATTTAATTAGAGAGTCATGAACAGCAGCTGCTTTAATTTCTTGGTCTTCGTTAAACCAGAATTTAAAAGCTATGCGACCACCCGAGTTAAAGGACACGATCCTTTTATATGCAAGATGTACATTCAAAATTGGTACAAAAACTTTTTAAGGACAAAAAAACCCGCTCAAACCTATGTGGAGATATTTTAAAAGGTGGTTCGGGCTGGTTCACTAATTTAAAAAGGGTTTTGAAGGGTTATTCCAGTGGTTATCTGCTACTTTCGTTGACTTCATCTACATTTAAAAGATGTAAAAAAGGGGGGAGGGAGAGGGGGGTAGGTTCCAACCCTTTGACTTTAATTCTTCATTGTACCAATCAAACCGATTACATACAAAACATTTGATCTACTCAGACGTTCATTTCCTTTACCTGTCGACTTTAACTTTGTATTCCAGAATACCACTTATTAGTCTGGACGCGTATCTGAAACATTCGAAAGATAAGTATCAAAACTATGAATAGCATTTTGACACCAACACAAAATCAACAAACATTTAAACTACTCAATGGACCTTATGTGATAATTCTACTTTTGTCTTTGCTTCTTCCCTCCATTTTGCATCGGTGACAATCTTATCAAGATTAAATAGGTTCTCCTGTTTTTATCAACTTACCTTCTGCATCGTTTTAGATGCAAGACTAAATGTATTGGTGGAAGAATGAAAAAATACAGTATTCCATAGATTGTACCTGAACTGTCCAAAGGACTTTAATGATCTATCATACAATTGACAAAAGACACAAATGATCGCTACAATTTACCAAATCACATACCAAGCAGAAATATTAACTTGTTTCCATTAGAACTGTGAGAGTTATCTAATGGAGAGAGTATTAAGACAGAGCACTTCAAAAGGATTTCACCTGAGGTGTTCCCTCTTGTTGTGGAACTTCTGTTTAGGGAAGACCATGCCGGGGTTGGAGTTGATGGGGAGGGCGAGTCGGACCTTCATGTACATGTCATCAAGCCACCAGTCATAAGCCTGCACATGGAAATACTTGCTTTTTATAATTGTGGTCAATTTATTATTAAACGTTCACATAACGCATTTAGGTTTTGTTCAAATATAACATTGTTCTTACACTTGTCCATTTAATGTATATGCTCTTCTTTGATTAACATGCCTAGTTAACTTAGTTAAAATGATCTTCGATATGAATTCAATTACAGGACAATACAATTCTCATGACAATGAATTCTCACCAATAGAAAGAAGCAAATCTTCAACTGTCAATGTTGATTTTAAATTGTGATAAGGTAATATAGTAAAATGCCATTAAAACCAAATACACCTTAAAGGTTGTCTCTAGCTGCCATAGAAAATACGTAAATAACATTTTGTATTCAGCTAATGGACAAGACTGTATTGCGACAATCAAATGTAAAAACAAAAAACTCAAAATCTACCCAGTTATCTTTTGTTTCCCGAACTTGCAAGAGGCGCTCCTGAAGCATATCTCCCTGTCCATCGGCTGATCTGAACTCTTCCGTCAGCTTCTTGGTCTTGGCGAACTGTATGGGGGTGAGGACTGGTTTCATTACCCCCAGGTACTTGTCTAGGGTCGACTGGAGCCGGGGTACAGGCAGCTTGGGGAGTGGCTTCTGGGAACATGTGAAACGTTCAACATTAAATACACTAAACAATTGGGATAACACTTTTTGCAATAGTGCAATTTCTTGTACTGTTTCTGGTAGAATCTCTTTGATGATTACAAACACCATATGAATACACCATAAGATTTTATGTACTTAAAAAGAAAAAGTGGAACCGTACAAGGTCTTTTATATCGTTTATTAATATAGGTATGTAAATGTAGTTGTTGATATTGTTGTATGTATATTGGTGCCTTATTTCTTATCAAAACCTCTTTCAATAACGAACATCGGTGATATTGAAAAAAATCATATTTTGATACAAACGAACAATTGTATTGAACCTTTGTATTATAACACTGTACCTAATCAAATACATCAATAATATTATCGGCCAATCAGCAATGGGAAACTGACATCACTAATTTCACTGATCAAGAATGGAGAAATATAAATGAAATTCCCTTTCGAGCTACTGATAGTGTGCAATTGCGTTGGCTTCAGTATAGAATCATTAACCAAATCCTGCCTGTTAGTAAATATCTCTTTAAGATAGGCTATAAGAATTCTCCTTTATGTACAAGCTGTTACGGCTCTGATGCTGATATATGTCATGTATTATGGAATTGTGAACATGCTCACTCTCTCTGGAATGAAGTTGAAAACTGGATAAATACGCAGGCGGAAATAAATATCTCCTTCACTAAGAGAAATGTTCTTCTAGGTTTTCTTTCAAAAAGTAATGATCCATTAAATGCAATATGTCTTGTGATTAAAGATGTTATTTTCAGAAGTTACCTTAATAAGAGGACATTATCATTTACGCACATTCAGAGAGAGTTGGCAAATTACTATAATGTAACAAAAACGATAGCCTTTTCTAATTGTAACCCTAACAAATTTGTAAAATTCTGGTCTAGTTGTCATAACTTGTTCATTGACCATTCCGAATCAACTGTGCTGTTCAGTGTTTCGTGACAATGCTAAAAATGTTTTATATGATTTGCTGTACTTAAAAAAAAGTGGAATTAAAAAAAAATAAAAAAATAAAAAAATAATATTATGATAACTATAATAAACGCATTTTCGTAAGGTATCGCTATGTAATTGAAGCACTTAAATAATCTACACCATCCCTGTTCTGCACTTATTACCTATTCTTATTGAATATGACAACATTTACATTTACCATCACTGTCAAGTAAATAATTTTCACATTTATCTAAAAAAAGGACCATAGAAGAGGATTTCATTACTGCTCGCCAACACACGTCCATGTGTCATTATCCCATTGATTTTTGTGTTTATTAGATTTTTGTTATTTATTGCTTTCTTTGAAGTCGCCTGGTGTGTGATGTATTGAGCGAGGTTATTTCTGACGAGACTCGTATTTCACATGTAGAAGTTCATGATAACATACCCAGGTGTGGGAGGAGAGGAGACTGCTACTCAAAACACACACTATTCTGCAAATTTTACATTTTTAACACACATTTAAGTAAGTTCCATTCGCTATATGACCGGTACCATTTCGCAAGTTGATATTCTATTTTGAAATTATTCCTGATTCAAATATGATAAATGGTTGTGAAAAAAACGAAGAAAAACTCTAAAAAATAGAATTTTTGTGTAATCAATTTCATTGTGGAATGAGAATTGATAATTGTTTGTAGATAAACCATCATTTATAATGGAAATCATTCATCAGTTAGATGTTTAACAAATTTGGATAGAAATCCTACTCGTATTTGACACAAGAGCAGTCATTTTAAAAAATCAGCAGGTTTTCCATAACATAATTATGTAAACTTGTAAAAATTAGATAAGGATATATGGACAATTTAAAATTATCAATATTTACATAATTTATTGTCACTTAATAAGCGATCACACGTGAGAATTACATTATCCCTAATTTATCTTTCTTAGCATAATTAGGTAAAATAATTATAGTAAAATCGGCCTCTTCACAAATTTCTCATGTCTTATCCAAGAAGGTCCATACTTCCAAAGACTTTGCTAACATTTTAACTTAAGATATTTAGAATCTCCTCTTCTTTCCATATCGTATTGGAAATCCTGAGATGGATTTTTGTGTAGAAGTATGTTGCAACCTGATCGGTCTGGATAAGGAGGATGATTAGCCTCATTAGATATGCTTGTGGTTCTGCTCTGTCCATTTGACATCGATCTCGCTATCATTCCTGTACACGGTGACTTTCTGCCAGGGAACAATGTCAATTATTTCTTTAATGATACCGTTTTGAGAATGTAGTGTTTTTAACATGGTTTCGAAAAAATAACTTTGGCCACTGGATTACGTGAGATATGTTCTGCAGATTCGCAATAACAAAGTGTTTTTGGTAATTGGAAACATATTATTGGATATTCGTTTTTTAATCGTTAAAATTGAAAAGATTTGTAGATCATATTTTATGACATTTGTAACATGAAACCATGCACTTTGGCCTGTAATCTTCTACTTTTTAGACTTGATTGGACGAAGCCTTGTATGAGGTTAATCAAGTACGGACTGGTTTAGTTAATTAGAGGTTACCGTCACACGTCAAAGTAAAATTGCACAGTGTCAGCAACGATCATATTCAAAAATTATTTTTTGGCCGAAGAGTGATAGATTTAAGTATTTTTTCTTTGATATTTTAGGAGTGAAGCGAATGCTACTTTAATATTTGTTTCAAAGGCTTCAAAGTGACAAGATAAATGTGGTAGCATATAATGACATATGTTTAACGAATTATCGATGAGCCATCATAACCTCAAATTTCAAACCACATAAAGTAAGATGTGAATCAAGCGAAAGCACATGTTATAAAAGTCAACAAAGTGACAACGAAATTACATGTTACAAAAGTCAGAGCAAGTTCCATTTGATACATCTCTCAGTCAAAAGCTGAAAGTCCTTGAATCCCTTTTCCATCTCTTGAGATAAGCAGCAAAGATTTTTGCTTTCTCCAGAATTAACCCTGAAAGGTTGTTGCTCTCTCTCTCTTGAAAACTTGAAAGGTTGGTTAAAAACGACACGGGGAGCTTTTACAAGGTGTAACACTAGTTGCTTAATATGAACTTCAGAAGGTGCCTTTTCAGATTGTTGCTTTACCGAGGATGCATCCTGGAAATTCTTTGCTTTTTCCAGAGTTATTCTAAACGCATGCTGCTTTCTCGAGCAGAAAGTCTTTCGGCTGGCTGTTATGTACTGAATAATTCTTAACAGCAAACGATTTTTCAAGGAGTTATTCTATAATACTGCTGCTTTTCCTAGGCTGAATCCTTGAAGCTTGTCTTTAATTTTCAAGTAACATTCTGTGTTTGTATTGCTTTCCCAAGCAATCACCCTCAAAGTTTGTTGCTCTCTAGAAATAATCTGAAAGTATGCTCTTCAAAAACAATACTTGTGAGTGGTTAATCCCAGGAGTAACACTGTAACTTGTCATTTTCGAGAAGTTGCCCTTCAGATATTGCTTCTCCAGGAGTAACCCTGGAAACTTAATGTGAAAGATGTTGTGAAAAGGGCATTTAGAGACATATTTACTTCTGCTGACAGACTTATGCACCACGGGTTTACAAATAGTTTGATGAGGAGGGTCAACTTTGTACTTGGACTTGTATATGAAATCCTTTTCAAGAAGTTCCATGCATCAATATAAAAAGAGAATGAAAATATTCAACTTCTTTGCAAAGTTTTGGGTAACCATACATAAGGTATTAAATCCTTAATAAAAAGACAGAAAACTTTACAAATTGAAAGTGAAATTGCCCTGAATAAATGTAATATAAACTCGTGCTCATTTAAAGACATCTAGGTTCCTAAAAACCAGATTTTTAAAATGCCCCCTCGATCATCTCTTACATAATTCATATTCAATTATAAGATTGTAGGTAGCACTGCCTCTGGCGTTTAAATGCAAATATCACAGCAGGGGCATTAGTGTAAAATCTGATAATAGAAGTGAAGAAGAACAAGTTTCCGAACTGCAAACGTTTTTAAACAACACGCATCCTCCCCGAAATCCACTTAATCCACACCCTCCCGCCTCTCCTTGCTGTAAAGGGGCAGCCGCTCTTCTCTCCGCCATATTGATTTCTGAAAACCAACATTTGCTCAATTTTACAGTCCAAGACCTCGCAGGGCCGTGTTAGAAGCAAGCATTTGGGTGAAAGAAATATGTCCGCGTCAAGTGTAGCCTCGCCTACGGCTACAAGACGAAGCATCGATTTCAGCCAGAATTGCAGCCATGCAAACCAAAGTAGTTTCTTGTGTTGAACTCGTGGAAAATGAAAGTAGTCCCGTGTCCATTAATCTTGTCTGAGAGAGGTCCCTGACAAGTTTCGCGGGTCGTTACTTGTGTGTGTTAATAAGATGCTTTCCGCGGCACCGCCTTGCAAGTTTTACACGCTGCTTGAGAACCCTCGACTATGATGTGTCAACTTCAGGCGCTTGATCTACCAGCATGACATATGTACACTTGTACTGATTTCGTTATCATACACAAGCTTGTTGGTTTAGTTTATATAACATTTCTCACATTATTATATCACGAATATATTCATAAAATAAAAAACAGATATGATGAAATTTTCTGGTAACAAAGGAAAAACAATGACGGAATTTCGTGTAAATTTGGATTACCAAAAGTAACGCTTTGTACGGTATTCAGAATGGATGTTGGTAAAGAAGAAAGATAGATTTCATGGTTAATTGTGTTATCAATGAAACAAATATGTTTTTCACGAATGAATGTGTATCAAATTGTAAAAAAGTATTTTCAGAATATCTAAAAAGCTCAATTAAACAAAAAGCAATTCAGAAGATGAAACTGGATTTCAAATTACCTTCATTTGGTTTGATTGATTTAAGATTTTACATCCTAGATAAATCATGTCATCCAAATTTCGTTTTTGCAACAGAAAAAGAATTGCTGGTTGCGGATTTTAAAAAAACAAATCCCTCCAAGAAATGCTGATTAGTGGGACTTTAACTTGGCATCGCATCAAATATCTGCAGCCCAGGAGATAAAACCAGCGATTACGTGATCGACATAAGTTCAATCAACGTATTTACAGTCAACTCCCATAATCAGGCCTGGTTAAAGGGGCTTGTCGCACGGGATAACCCTCAATTCTCCCTAATGAACGTGCGTAACACATTTGGGAATCGGGAAACCAGTCCATTCATTTAAAAAGGTCGATATTAAGATATCAAATGGAAGAAAATTAAAAGGCACATTATTAGGTTTATGGAGAACAGGTCGACAATTACAAATCCGATTAGACTCATTAGGCAGCGAGCTAGAAACTTGGTAGCGGATTTGGACGACTCGACGCCATTTTGACATCCATGACATAATACGTCATAACTTCATGTGCACAATTATCATCGACCAGTACTTCGTTTTTCCACGTTCATTTAGATATGCATAATGTTAGATAATAAGATAGAAAGATTGAACTTGACATTCACAAGAATGATCCAAAATAATATAAACTTCAAAGTAGAAACGCATGCTAAATTTAATTACATTTTTTATGATTTATTTGTAATGCTGTATTTCCAGAAACATGATCAGCTTGTTATGATTTGCAAAATTGGTCGAGTATACAGTACAATGTCTCCGATATCAGTGTTAAAAAGTGTGAAAAAGTGCGACATAACTATTTCTTCACTTGTCTGTATACGCGTGGTGAAAACTAAACACCCTTTCGCCTTTCACAAATTTTTGAAAACTCAATATGGTTGACGAGAGTTTCAATTTCAAACTACAGGTATATTAATAATAAGGCAGTTAATCCACCATGATTCTTATTAAAACATGTGTTTTACCCTTTATTGTTCCCAGTTCCCATTGTGATTTATCAAAGTGGACTGTTACTGGGCTTATGGCATATGGCATTTCCTCAAATGAAGTAGTGAAAGGTGTATATATATATATATATATATATATATATATATATATATATATATATACACATGTATATTGATTTGGGAGGGGCGCAGAATTTCTGCTCATGTAAAAAGGCAGTGGTAATAATTATTCCTAACATTGTGCCTTGGCTGACATTGTTAATGAAAACGTTCATAACGTTCATAAATAAACACTCATGGCAAAAATAATGAACATATACCAAATGGAAAGGAAGGCTGAATTCTACGCATGTAAGTGTTATGATATACAAACCTAAAAGGTTTCATATACTTTACCGAAGTAACTTTATATGGATTATCAATTATTCATATTCTTATAATTTCACATTCCATATATTTCATCCTATCAAATGAAAAAAGGGCAGTAAAAAATTTACATTTTAAAATTCATTACAAAATTATAAAACCGATCAGTAAACCAACTAGAAGCAATTTTATATACACCAACATTACCAAAATGTGTCCAATCGACATAAAACCAATATCACGTTATTCATTTTTTCATTAACAAGCTCAAATTGAAGGGTAGCTACATACGAAATGGCTAGGAGACAGTGATGATTCTAAGAAATCAATAAATCTTGAAAATTAACGCAATCTCAATGCGCCGACCCTGCAAGAACACCACGTCTGTCCACGTCTCCATGGCGGGGTCAGAGAGTCGACGTTGCAGCGTTAATAGTAATTACTCTGATTGTAAGGGACAACCCCATGATTCGTGACGTCAACCCTGCGCTGAAATAGGCATGAGGACCATAATTTCCAGGAAGACTTTCTCTTTTGTGCAGTGATTTGGCTCTGCTCATCTTCCATTATGAAGTATGCCCATTCTTTCCAGAGAGCGACCGGCGCTGATCAAGAGGTCGGAGGGTTCGAGCTGGCTTTTAGAGTAAATGTGTGACTTGTTAATGGTCTCACTTTCCATGCTATTCATACACCACACTGTCAAAAAGCTCAAGTGGTTTTAAGCATCGTAAGCACCATTGACTGATGGTTAATTCGTTGATACCACAGGAATGCATATCATTAGATTCCCTCCCAAACTGTTAGTCTGTGTTTGGTATGTTTTGCGACAATGCGTGTTAGAACATATGCGTGCAGGAGAGTTAACAGTTAAAAGGTTTCCTAATCGGGCATCATAGAAATTAAAATTGAAATTAAAATTGCGGAAATCGTAAAAATAGACAGATTTTGTGAAGAAAAACATGCGGAAAAGGATGTCAATATGGCAAAAAAGATAAGTTACAGCAAACATTTATCAATGTAAATATAAATCAAATGTAGGTCCTTTTAAATGCTTGTGAAAACATTTATTTTAATGTCTATCCTTCTAGAATATGTTATGACCGTGCATTAAACAACAACCTTAGCTTATTGAGACTAAATGTAATGAAAAATATATATCTTCGGAAGTAAAAGATTATATAATTTTTGAAAATAAATTCGTTACATAAGCGGGAATTCTTTAATATATATGCATCTCATTAAATTTGTTTAAATATTTTCACACAATTTAATGTTTCAGCACATATGATGACTTTTATTCACTACATGTATATTCATTACATATACTATGCAATTATATTCCCGATGTAAGAAAATGGTTTTGAAACTTCAAATCACACATGTGAAATGAAATTATTCATCAAACTTACTTCTTACTTACTTTTCAAAAAGGCATGTTATTCGTATTTTCCGGATTTTTTGGGGGGTGCAAATATTCAATTATTGAACGTTATTTCATGATGTTTATTTTAAAGTTATCAATACAAGATTACATTTGTCAATGAAAAGTAAAAACAAAATCATCTACAAAATTCGAAATAATCGTACACATCAGAAAGTAAGACAAAAAAAACATAGAATTTTTAAGACTCATCAGAACTGTTTCAAAATGTAAAATGTGTTTAACTCATAATTTAAAAGTCACATTAATCTTAGTCGGTAAAATAGATATATAGGGGTATAAAAGAGTAACCTTCTCGTTCATTATATAATAATTCTAAACGGGTTCACGGATTGAGTTTTTGAAATTGTCCTTCGATCATTTTCCTTATTAACAGACTGCTTACACATGATGTGAAAATATAGCAATATATAAATTTCCAATCAAAATCATCGTTGTCAACAATTCTATATATTTTCATTCTCGACTTCAGTTACATATTGTTAGTTTGTAAGAATTTATGATTATTTTCCCAGGTTATTTACGACGTAATCAGGTTACGAAACTTTGTTCTTCTTAATTCTTAAAACAAATTAATCAAACAATTTCAAGTAGATTCATTACTGTGTTGGCGCAATGCAATAAATGTTAATGTGCAATGCAACTTGAAAGACAAATTTAGCTTTCATTTTTTAAAAGAAAATAGTTGAAATATCAATTTGTGATCATGAACATAAACAAACGATGCTTTTGTTACAATGCCGTTCTGGATTGA
The DNA here is from genome assembly GCA_921293015.1 of Phorcus lineatus. Lineage (NCBI taxonomy): Eukaryota > Metazoa > Mollusca > Gastropoda > Trochida > Trochidae > Phorcus > Phorcus lineatus. The sequence goes on from OV121082.1 coordinate 43,360,863, forward strand.
CTTTTAAAACAGAAATAGAGCGTGTAAGATATTGATAATGTTAGATTTATTATTCAACCATGGAAGAAAGAAGTATCGATTATACCTTTTGTTATATATATATATATTTCGTTACATGAAATTAATTCCAGAAGAATAAAAAATATTCTTACACGTAAGATATTTTTGTACACGTGAGAATATTGTTTAAATATTTTTTAATGATGATTTAGCATATATTTCGCAACATTTCTATGTGACATGTAAACAATTATTTTCACACGGCAACATACTCACAACAACAAAAGGATTACATATTGATCAGTTCCTACAGCTCAGTAGTTCTATTTATTCTACTTACGGACAAATCCCATTCTGTATCTTCGTTTCCGTTTGTAGTTCTTGTAGAAATGGCACCAATGGATCCGTTGATATTTGAGGCCATATTTCTGGCCGAGTTTCTTATCATTACCGAGGCCAGGAACCTTCTCAGGGCGGTCTTAATCTTGGTGAAGCGTCCCCTTTTCTCCTTGGATTACCGGCTCAGCACCCTTCAACCAAGAAATAGATAATAGGTAGTCAGCAAACACTCATTACATGGTCAGTGGTCACTTCCCGACCTTGAGACATATGGCATACCCTCGGGTACAACTTACCGTTTCACATCCCCTTTGGAATTTTAAGATCGCCAGTATGTCCCGTCTTCAACTCGTTCTACGGAACCAAGCCATCGGTCCGTTCCGCTATTCTGAGATCGATTGCTTTCATACTAGAGGAATGTTGCCGTATCTTCAACAATGTCTCTAACAAGCATATATGGAAAAGTGTTAAATACGGCAGCTTTTGATTTTGAATAGCATGTCGGTGGGTTGTTAATTATATTGATTTGTATCTTTTGTGTAATGATAATTATGTACTTTTGTTTGATGAAATGGCGTAAAACTTCATGTAACCCTTAATGTTAAGGTCGATTCTTGATTACTCGGTTGGTCATTTGATGTTATTTTCCCCTCATTTGCTCTCTTATTTTGGCAACAATGCGTGTAAATGACCACTATGCTGTAAAACTAGACGACTATCGACTGGAGAGCTTAATGATTGTCTTCAATGAATGACTTACCTGCCCGCGTCACTCAGGTAGGAGTATAGATCACAGCTATCAGAAACTCTATTTCCAGAGGCATTCTTCAGGTGTAATGTTTTGTCGTACTCTTCTATCTGCTGTTCAGTATCATTGTTGAAACTATGTGATAATTTTGTTTTAGTTTTCAACATTTATTTTGTATTGCTATCATTGAGATGTCTCCCCTTTTTGTCTGAAATGTGTTTTTATCTCTCCATAACTTAAGTTTTCTTTAGAATAAACCGTGGTAGATCTAACTAAATGTGCAGTTAACCTTACACACGGAAAAAAACTGTGGTTGAAGACGTTTGATGTGTTTAGCAATAAATCTTAGATCTATATCCAAGAAAATTACAACGCAGATAACATAAATACGATAAAGACATAATGTTAATGTGAATGGTTTTAAAGTATACTTAGATATTGATTGACAGTAAAGTATATTTTCCTATCAACAAAATCATTATGAATTCAATACTTGATGTTAGGCTCTTCTGTCAGCATCATTCGTAAAATGAAATAATAGTAAGTTTGAATGATAAGAAATTAAGAATAACTTTTCGAAAGTTAACTTAAAAATCAGGCAAAAAAAACCAAGTACATTAAATATGTTTTTGAAATACATGAAATACATGTATATTTTTGAAATACATTAAATATGTTATTGAAATACATTAAATATGTTATTGAAATACCTCAAATCTCAGAAAACATATCATTAAGAGAAAAAAAACTAACAACAGTTCAAATACAGAATTTAGCATTGTTGACTTACATTTCATACATGTATATTTTTCACACATGAAGCTCGCATAAAGGATCTGGGTTCATTTTGAGATGCAAATGGAAAGATATTTTTAACATTGAGACGGCACATTTTTAACCTGGATGACACTACAACATGGTAACATATTTTATCCGATCTTAAGCATAATCTATCTTTTGTAGTTGAACATATTATCAGCTAAATGCTACTGGCGATTCTAGAGGATAAACAATGTAACACTTGTAAAAAGTTCCATTTGATTGTGACATTATGATATTCAAAGACACTACGTGTGTTGCTGGATTCACATGTGCCAAATTTTATCATTTTTGCATCAAGCAATACTTACTGTCGCTGAAAAGTAATGTTGTAAGACTATTGGGTTCAGTGCTTGGACAATACCAAATTTCAAGGTATAAAATTATGATTTTTATTTTAAAAATCAAACCGAGCAATTTATCTTTACTGGTCCTGGATGCTCAAGCGTATTTATTATTTGTAAGAAATATGTATATAAACATAATAATTCAAATTAGACAGAGAGACAGATATGAGATATCTCAGGTAGTAGTGATTGGTAGGTTATCTAACTAGTACTTGTGAAGTTGAAATATGATTTCTCCTTCTGAATATATATACATGTATAAAACTATTGTTCGACTTTTATTGAAACATTTTTACAGTCATATCTGTATCATTTGGGGCATGAATATATGGGACGTTTTGAATTTTTATCAGTATATATCAAGGTATTTTTCATGCCAAACGAAATGTCTTTTAGTTCATTGTTATTTCGGAAAGATCCCAAATCATGAAAATACCCTCTTCCTGGGGACCTTTTGTTCACATAAACTTTACATAACTTAACAGAACTGTTACAAAAGACCATTTGAAAGAATGTTGTATAGGGAACACACAACTACATGTGCATAAACATACTGCTAAACGTCGACTTTTCAAACTCATATAAGGTGTTGTTGTTGAATCGAATAGGGTGAACCATTATTTATGAAATAATACAAAGGCGGAAAGGGGCCTTTTTGTCATTTTTGTATCTAAAACTCTCCATTGAGGTAGGAAAACGTTGGTTTAGAAGGTGGAAGGTAATCTTTTGTAAATTGTTTTAACAAGAATGTTGGACCATTCGATCGATCACTAAGGGGGAGAACCAATGGTTAGATAGAGACGAGTAATAATTTGTTGTGCTGCGACTATCTAGTAAATGGAAAAGAGAGAAAGGAAAATGATCAATATAACAGTAAAGTTCGATTTTGTAATTCGATTGAATCTTTGTTTCTTGAATGTATAATAACATACGTTTACAGTACAATAAAAGAAAATAATTATTTAGAGGTTACGGGTAGTCAGCTAGGAAGCAATGGCAAGGGTTAGACGTTGTAACAGGTTGATGCTCCTGAATGGACGAAAGATGGTAGTTTAGTTGATTTCGCTCTGCGGCAATAGGACAATCAATGTTGCCAGTGCACAGTTTGAACAACATGAAAAGCACAAGAAAGAGCCTCATAGTACAGATGAACACATGACATGGGATCTCATGGACCTGGTTTTAAATATCCAGCAATGGGTTTGAGGTTGAGTTATCGTTGTTAAGCAGTGATGATTACATATGTGAAATTCAAGAATATTAGAAATGAAACCAGTTTTTTTTTTAATTTGTTATACCAGGGACCTTATATACATGTATATAAGGTCCCTGGTTATACCAGCTCGTATGGTATTACTGATATGATTACTGATAGGATTGGTGCATAACTTTTGATATCTTTGCATTGCAAAATATATAGTATTACCTTCAAATGTTGCGGTAAAGGTCTTAACCCTTGTTCCTATCTACTGGAAGGCGATGCTTCTGCCATGGTACTCGGTTAAAGTAATGTTGTGTAGTAGCTTAACGTTAGGCTATGAACTGAGGAAATTAAAGTGTGACTGTATTTGATGAATAGAAGAGTGCCATTCCCAAATGACAACTATGAATGCCTGGTAAGTTTTAGCTTTAAGGATATCTGAATAGTATGTTTTTATAACTCAGTTGTAAAGTTAAACTTTTTTTGCAAGATGGAATAACATACCAAAGCTGAACTTGGTACTGGGTTTGTGTACAAATGATAGGCAGAAAGTTGGCAGTAAGAGACGCCATAACACAAGGCATATGACATCTTATCATGAAGTAATTCCAACAATTTAAACTGACAATCATTGAAAGAAATTTTATTCAGTTTTTACACGACCACATTAGATAGGTCAATGGGAGCATTGTCAAAAGTATGACCGACATATAATAGTCTAGTGTAAAAATACACTTCTGAAATGTTAAGAAAGAATAACTGCATGCATCAGTGAAACATAATGTCTTAATATCGATGAAACTCACCTATTTCTTATATTGATCTGAACATGTATTTAAGGTCATTAAATGGAAAATAAATATAGAAAACATTTTCGATAAGGAAGTGTTCTAATATCATATACAATATTTGCTTACATGATTACAAAAGAACAAATTGTAAACACGCACCTATTCTATTAATTTAGTCGCTAAAGGTAACGTTTGGGGACTGTTCCTATATTTACATTACACAGCATCCTGCCGTCTCTTAATCATAGCCTTTGACAAAAATAATAAAACGTTATGACCCATAGCAATGTTTGTCCATACACTACACCCTTTTGGGCAGGAAACAAATTCAAGCTGTGTAATTGCTCGAACAAGCAAAGAACATTTTCGTATTTATTCCACATTCCATCTCGTTGAGACATATGTGATTGAGAACTGATCATAAATGTAAATCGTTCATTGCCACAATCGAAACGTGTGTTTGCTAGTCCATTCAGAGACAAACACACCTTTCTAAAAAGGACGTAAACTCGCCGTAATTTTCACCAGCATTTATGAATAACAAAATTGATTGTTTCAATAAAATAGATTACGTCTGGCACATTAATGCAAAAACAAATGCCCCACAGTATGTTCCAAGCCTCACCCAGTGTTACGCATTGATTCGGCCCGTTTGATATTTCAAGTAAAGCACCTGCTCCTTCTCACCGTCAATCAATGCGCAGCGAGAGGTATAGGCGGAAAGTGTTGTCATCGTTTATTCCTTTCACCTCTAGCAACATTTCACCTTTAACATGAAACCATAACCACCCCATGTCGTTTAAAGACGCAAGCGTGTCGTCATGAAAAACTGCCTTCAGAACGTTGCTTTGCAAAAGTCAATTATAAAAGTTTCGTAATTTCCTGACACGCGGTAGCAGTTCCGGTTTGGGTGTGAAGAAGATACAAAATAGTCCCAGCATGAGAGTTTGCACGGGAATGTGAAAACACATTGAAGCGAGACATTTCGGCTGTGTTCTTAACAAAAGAGTCGGATACCTTTCTCATATATATTTCTGACGCTTCCTCTTCTTAAAGAAATAGTTTTGTATTTCCCGTTCAATGCTTCCTTGGATATGATAAAATAAATATTCGAGAAGTTAGTCGCTATTTAATCTTTGAAGGCATGTGTATTAGGAAATACGCGAAAATAATTATTTCTGTGCCTCAAGACCACAAAGAAAAAGCTCTGACCTTTTACGAATCTGTTTTAATCAATTTTTAAAAAGAAATTTTGGAAACTTTCTCTCACAATGTCAAATAATTACTTCTATATATATTAACAAACTTACTTGCGAAATATTTGAAAACTTGATGGTAGTTTATGTCTTTTATATAAATATTGTATGAATTTCACAAAAGTAAATTATAAGTGAGCATTCAATTGGTATTTCTTTTAAAGAAATTCTGTATGTCACTCAATATGCATTCTGTAAAGCTACTTAATGGTATTCTTATTTTGTGATCATAGTGCAATTCAAGGGTTTTTCACTTTTTCAAAGTATGCCTGAAAAGTAGCAAAGCTTTCTGATTTGCAATACATATATATAAAGGTATTCCATTTCAAACTTGAAATCAACGAAACTAATACATATGAACATCGATGTTAATTTATTTTTGTGTACGTGGTAAAAATTCACATTCAACGAAATGATGTATGATGGATGTACAAGCAAACCTTAAATCTTAAAGGACATTGTATAAATGTCTAAATGGGGTCGCCATGTTTGGCGGGCCTATCAGGTTTTCCAATATATGGGACATTAGTGCACATATCCCTAATCTAATCGATATTTCTAGCGACGCTGGGCTTTAGTGGGGAGCCTTTATGTATGTCCTTCCAGACAATGAATAGTTAGCAAACTTTATGGTGCAGTTTGTAGTAGTGGAATCAATCTCTCTATTGATTCTAGTGTAATCGGACTTGCAGATCTGGGCTATGACTGATACGTAAGCGGTCTCTCATCTTCCTCTATTTGCCTTTATTTAGTCATTTCAAGATGGATAGATGTTATTAACACACGTTTAGAAACGAAATATTCCTCTTCAGAAGACATCAAAACTTTACACAGAGTCAAACCAAATCTACTGCCGCTTTGATTTTTGCGCAATTCAAGATACTTTTATCTAACGTCAAAGCTGTTTTATTTTCGATATATAAAAACATTTATTCATGCTTATCATATTCCTTAAATGTTTGGGTTCAAAGTTGATGTTTAAAACTTTTTACGGATTCTTGTGTATGACTTGAATTAAAGGTTTCTAATTAGATTTATTAAGGAACTCCACATCGTAGTTGAATGATATAAAATGCATTTGACTAATACTTTTTAAAAATCTGCTTTGCTTATTGAATAAAAATCATTAATTTCAAATTTAAAATATTATGTCAAATTAAGTAGTCACTCCAATTCACGTAACTATGAATCGACTTGCTTTATTATGAAAATGAAGTTATGCATATTATTGATAGGCTTGATCTTCGATATGGGTGATCAACATCATAATCTAGTGTTTTTCTATTTCACTTACCATCATCTTTTCCATTAGTATTGTACAATCAATCATTACCCCTCTTAACAAAATAAAGTTATTGAGTCATTATAAAATGCCATTGATAACAGCCCTAATAGATCCGTTCCCGCAACGGTTATTTGTTGTGGTTTAATGCAGAACATTCTCCTCTTCAAAATGGTTATCTTTTCAATACCATAATCCAATCCAATCATCCCCGCCTTCTTGCATGACTACGTCTGTTGAATCAACTGACTGCGGTTGTCTGAGACTTAAGTAAATAAGGAAAAGCGCAGAGAAGCCTTGATATCTGACAGATGAATTGACAATGCAGCTTGGCACCGTTGAGTGTCTTGCACCGTCTTCAGATGTTGATCCCCTTTATCCTTGAGAAATACCCCCGCGCTCCCATAACGTTTCGTCCAAATTGTTTCTCATCGTTTTCCGTACTGCGGAGTTTTTCCAGTCTAGGAAAATTATTTGTGATCACGAAGAGTTGATAACAAAAGACAGAAATGTCCCTCTTTCCTCCTAAATCAAGGAAAACTGTCTGTTCAGAAAGGCTGCAATCTGAGTGTAACTTATTCTCTGCTTTGTTCGGTCTTATCATGACAAACGCAAACACCTCTAAGTTATTAACTGGACAAAGCCTGATTGCAAAAAAGTGATTTCAATTTCACAATTCTTTATGATAGTAATTTGAAGAATTCTCAACTGAATTGTCTCAGATAAATCGATGCTTATTATGAGTTTTGAATTTTTTGGCTGCTTGAAATGTTCCTAGAAAAATACTCTGTTGGCATAAGAGTTTTGTACAAATACATAATGTTAAAGCTTTGATACATAAACATAACATTTGTTCATGTATTATATAAATTTGAATTAAAGTAAAATAACAATCAACTTAAAAACAAAGTTTCTTAGGGGATGTCTTACTGTTGGTCATGTACATGGCAATGTTTGGACCTTAAAGCGTATGGTGAAGGATATATCAATTACAGTGCTTCGCCACTGGAAAAATGCATATGGAAGCAAAATATCTTTGGCTGGGAAAAAAGTTACCATTCTCTTTTGATATTTCAAACATGACAGTTAAACTGTACGTGATTTCCAATAATTCGCCAGCAATTATGCATTGAAACCCTAGTGATCAATCATTGCTATCAGGCTGTCATAACCAACCCAACAAACGTCATTACAGTTTGACCCTCACCAATTTCTATACGACTTAAGACTGGCATTGCGAAATTAAATACAGATCATTTCGAAAAATCAATCAAATTGGCGTAGGTTTATGTGATTAGGCGGCAGATAAACTGAGTTCCCTGTAATTTGGACCATTTTGGAATCTCAGTTTTCAAATTTATCGCCAAACTACGCCGTTATTCATGATGCTCGCCAAGAATATTTGAGGGTATATGCATCATCAGTGAACCTATCGCCTCTATAATAGCCTTTATTGATTCCAATGGATTTAAGTTTTAGTGTGGAAATATTTATCACTCAGACTACAAGAAAGTAATGAAAGTCCACAAATAAAATTGTTTATTTATAATTTGATTGAATGGGTAATACAGTATTCATTGGACCAAATTCAAATTTCAGTCTACGTTAGTGAGAACGTGTTGTTTACTCTAATTATCTATTTAAATCACATTTCCACTCCTTTTGGTTAAACGTTTAACATCATGAAAGAACAGCTATGTCACTTTGACCCTGTGGCAACGCTTACAAAGACGGTCGCTCAACCTGATAATAACATACATGTAGATATGATATTTATCAATCCTTGACATAACATATCTATTTAACCTCGCGAAGTCAGAAATTCAAATGTTTTCACTTTTCCTTGTCAATAAGCATATCTTTTTCACCTAGCAAGATTATTTTCAAAAATTATGTTTTCACTTTTGGCTAGCTGTGCCTAAAAATAAATACTTTCTTCAACACTCAATTAGAGAAACATGGCAATAGTAGAGCATAGTCAGATATCTTCTTTAGTCATTCATATCATAATCAAAATATTAATATATGCGTGGAAATATCGAAAATTGGACGTTGGCATGTAGATTTGGTGATGGTTACGAACAATAAAAGAATGAAAGTTTTATATCGTATACCTAAGCCTTGATATGTAAATGACCTGCAGCAAAAAATATTAGATACTTAATCTTGAAACAAATATATCATCATTTAAAAAGGTAACATGTTTATAAAACATACATCAAGATTAAGAGATTCAGACACTTCTGATATCCCTAAAACTATTCGTGAGATGTTTTGCAAAGGAAATGGTGTGAGATTCATTAAATGCAATATAATTTAAGACTCTCAAGAATCGTAAACATAACAGTCCTTTATATCTGTCACCATAAAACTTAAGCCCGTAACTAAAACAAAATCGTTAATCATCTCAACAATGCGTACAAAACGGGCTCCAAATTAAACATTTTTGTGCTTTTCCAAGAAATATTGAACAACATTTTTACGAAAAGGCAAGAGAGATTTACAGTTGGTTCTGTTGGACGACCATAAATGCCATAGAAAGGAGAGCCTGCTTTCCGATCAGTATTATGTTGAACAACACACTTCGCTTCCCTTGAAGATTTGTCGATCTGCTGATAAGATTAATTATTTGATAGTTCTGACAGGAAAAAAGCTCAATGCTTGACAAGTTTATAGATTCTTCTGGCAAATCGATTCCACCGAGCAATTACACCCATTTTGGCATTTGATCAGCTGTCTAAACTTGGGATTCGAGCCTTAAATATTCAAAGATTTGTTGAATCTACGTGGGGGCGTTAAGCCATATAAGGAGCGTTCAGAATCGGTTAGGACTTCTGATTGGTTGGTGGGTCGGATGAATATGAACTAACGATGCTTGGCTTAGTGCCAGGGATAATAGCTTAACATCCAAGGGAATCGATACTGAGATTTTGGAACTGGAAATATTGTAAAGAAAGGTTTTCAAGAAAAAAGATGATGTTTCTGTATTGAGAAGCTTAATGAAGGCATTGTATAACTTGCATCAATTTACAGAATAAACTGTAATAAAACACGTACATTCAAAGAAAAAGAGGTTCTGGCTTTTGAGAAAAGTACAATAGCATTACAGGAATTTAAACGTATAAATACCATCTAAGCAACCTTTTCATCCTTTACGTCTTGAAGAAGACTTCCTAGCTCAGAATAAATCACATCAAAACTACAGGCATTTTGGCAATTATCTTTGGAAATATTTTCAGACTGGCTAGATTGGCGAGATTTGCAAGCAGCTCTGTCCATTTAAAGCAGTCAGAGATTGATTAACATGATATCTGACACGCAATGGCCTAATATCCTCTTCGGTCCTTCTGATCTTAGCAGCGGGATCCCATGAGAGTCTACAATCTAATTTGAATTTGAACGGCGGCGTTTGTTTCTTCCGCCTTATTCCCCAAACCTCATAACCCCAGCTAAACGTCCGTCATTTCCAATAACAGCGCAGTTAACTACCAACACTTGCCAATATCCAACGGATCCCCAAAACCATAGTCTGGTAAGCTGCTTAGTAACTTTGGCCTTTCACACTTGATTCAAAAACCGGTTTGAAAAGTCATTTTTATGGTTAATTAATGATTCATTTTGCGCTGTTTCTTAAGACAAGGTCAATATGTCCACATTGTTAGCGCTGGTTAAAAACGGGGTTTTATCGATGTTAGTATTTCTTTCATCTAATTGGAGTGAATAGTTTTTCCGCGTTCTAATTGTCTAGCACGACTGCTTTCCGTGGCAAAGAAAGTAATTTGATGAGAGTGAAACTTTCCTTGGAAAACAAATAACAGTTGATGTTATTAGATTTCTAGATTATCAAAGACAAGAAAACAGTGATTTCTGATTTCTGTAGAGAGTTGAACGCGTTCCCTTAAATAAGACATCATGGAATCACTTGTAATTATAGCAGCGATTACCAAGATTTGTATTTAGAATTTCTTTAGTTTTAAACAAAACAACAGCAAATTATTTTATCGAAAGAATTTAACATTTTTCCAGGATTGAAAACTGTGATTTATCATTTCTGTAGAAAGATGCACGCATTCCCTGTAATAAAACATCACGTCATCGCTTGTAATTAAAGCCGGGGTTCCTATGATACACAATTAAAATTTCCGAAAGGCTAAAAACAGATTTAGAGAATTTGAGATTTTCAGTAGGACAACTTCAAAAAGGATTTTTGGGTTTAGTAGTCAATAAGTTTTCTCAAGGCGGGAAAGCCTATATCCTTTAAGTTCAAGACTAAATCAGGCGTGTTACCTGTAAATGTGAGGTTACATCGAGTTGAATAAACCTTTAGAAAAGTAAAAACTTACATTAAGAAAAAGTATTTTTTGGAAGAGTCCATTTTTATCAATTTGACACGCTGCTGACACGCAACCTAACCGTGTTTCCTTTGTTTTATTTTTTTCTATTTATAAATCTTTCGTTCTGTATCTCTCGATTGACAGTATGGTAAGTATTACGTGAACTTTATGCATGTATCAAGACTCATTGCATCTGTACAAGAGTAGTACATGTGTATTATGAATATAAAAAACGTATTTATGTAGACAACTGACAAGTAACATAAAACGAGTTTGTCGAGTGTAAATAGTTCATCACGATATGCTTTAGTGTACACTTGAAATCACGATGAAACACTGCAAATGAACTATTTTGGTTAAATAAGAAATACACGTATGTCGACGCCAGAAACAAGAGGAATTAATTCATCAGGATACATCCTTTTAAAACCTTTGATTCAATTTATCTTAAACAATTACATCTCTGTACTTGTGAATGCTATTCATTTGCATTATGAAATACATGCTTAACATAACATATTTTCAAAGCATAAAAATAACTTCATTATATCGTCATATTCAACGCGTATTAACTTTGTACATGTCATTCTTGTGATATCGTTAGTAAATTGTAATTTGTACAACACAAGATAATAAAACGCTCAGAACAAAACAAGTTAACTTAAAAAAACACTTAAAATATTTTACTGCTTAGATAAATTTCGGATATCTAGAGAGACACAGCTCCACAACGTTATTAAGCTAGAAAAAAATTAAACCATAGTAGAAATCTCATCAATTTGGACAGTGGCCGCCAGTTCAGCATGTATTTCTAATTGCCTCCGCGTCAAAGCATCACTTCCCTCTTTAGTTTTGACACTTCATTTGTGAAGAAACTTTCTTCTCTTCCAAAGCAAGAAAAGACCAAGACGCCATACGAAACGATTGCTATGAAAGCATTTGGCTGTACCAGAAAATTTTCGATAAAATGAAATGGGGGCTGATGGAGAACTAGAAGGGGAAAGCGTTGCTCGGGGTGCAATTTATCCCCCGTGGTTCCATTTATTACCCCATCACTCAAACCGGACGCCGGGCCTCTCATCGAGGGAAGGAAGAAAGCACATTTGTCTTGAAGGATTCTTTAACCTTTGACGCCGGACCAAATATTATCTTGGTCCAAGAAGGCGTAGCACCATATAAGGCAGTCGGGAAACAAATTGAAAACTATCGATTTGATGTTTATCACCGGGACGGGGTATAACAATGTGGAGCAATAACGTCGGAGCGTCTTGGTCGATACAAGTAAAGTTGGCAAGAAAATTTCATATTTGCTCATCTTAGCAATAGATTTACTGGATGAATATGATGGTGTGAATGTCGATCTATAAGTAGGAGGGAACCCTCTCCTGTACTCTCCAACAACGAGTTCTATCAATAGTTTACGTGGTTACTCGTTAGTGCTCCATTCTCAGTCTCTATATGACCATATTAGGTAATGATGCTGAGCCGACTTTTTTTCTAACTTTTCCAGTTTTTAGCGATTTGTGCAATCGTAGGGTAGACTTTAGTCTCAATGCAAAACTGTGTGAAAATTTATTCGTCATAGTTTCGATCGGCGTAATTTGCAAAAGGATTTATTAAGCTTTGATTTTAAATGGAAATTCTCTCGAAAGAGATGTAATGTTATTGCGCTCTCATTTGTCCAATCCAATATTAGATGACTATAGTATAGTTTAGATTAAAAGACATGTTCATTGTCAATACAGTTATACCGTTTCACTTTTAGGGTCATAGCTACAAAGACACGAGGTTATCGAATGGATGAATTGTTCATGAAAATATTATATAAGTCAATTCTATGCAATTAATTATTGATCAAAAAGATGCAAACCCTAATTGATTAATTTGTTTCTTTATAAATGATCTCTATTATTGTATTCTTAATACAGGGCAGTGAAGATTATGGTACGTATATGTATTATATTATTATGTTATTTATTATTATACGGATGATATAATACTGATCTCCACACTGGGCGTGGGCGTTCAATTATGATTTGATTTGTAATTAGGATACAAAATATACGAGACAAAATCATGTTTTCGCCTGATTTCATGTTCCTTTGGATAATAAATTACAGCAGACTTCAAATATCGGCACGAAATGGCGAGTGTGAAATGAAGTGTTATACCCGTGTTCCTAAAATATAATGAAAGACGTACATCAAACGATTAGCACGTTTCAGCAGTTTCTCTAGAAGTATTTGTTCATTCTGAAGCAAATTATTAATTGAGCGAGGGCCTTTTCGCCTCCATCACGAGCAAAAGTTGATCATGGCATTGATAGAAGGTAAAGCATTGAGCATTTAGGAGTGGATTTATCGGCGGATTGGTCAGTGGTATGTTTGTATTTCACTTCCGGTTGGTTTCTGTTGCTATGGAAACTGCTTTGTTGAAGAGGGACGTTTTGGTATGATCTAATGAAGTGTATACAACTCACTATGTGAAGTAAATGTAGTGTTAGATGTATAAATGCTGATGACCAGAACAAACTAAATGGGTCTCGAATAAACTGGCATCTCTCGCCCAACTACCCCTGAAGAAGCCTCAGTTAGCTAGTCGATTACCTTCCAAATACTTTCCGGACATTTGTACTGACATCTGTAAATATTTGTTGTTTTAACAGTGTCATCATGGCTTTTGATTTTGTATACCGTTTTTCTAGGTAGAAAATTATATTATTTAAGAATGAAGTATACAACAAAAGGATGTAATAGGGAAAATGACAGTCCATTTTTTTAACATTTTATTTTCAAGTTTCAACTGCTCTTCCCAAATAAACACGAAGCTCATTCCTCATACGTGTATACATTTTAATTATAACATTGCTTTACACACGTGCCTGGTCAAGTTTATTTCGGATTTAGATATAACCTTGGATTTTGATATTGCCAATGGATACGTTGAATATATATTTCAATAATAGAATTGTTGGTTTTTGTTGTATGACATTTTACATTTAATCGACTCTGAAGAATGTTTATGTTTTCTAATTACTTGAAAATTATATCGCAATCAGGTGAATATCTTTTTCTAAGTTTTCATTAGTGTTACATCACATTATGTTTCTATTTTCTAAAAAAGAATTAGAAATGAAATACAAAAAGTTGAAATCACAACCCTAACTCTAACTTGCCACATAACCAAACACTAAGGAACAAGTTGACATTCAGAAACGCATTAACGACGAACTCGTACAGTTTTAGCCAATTTCGCGAAACGCTGCTTTGTATCAAAGATCCTATTAAAACCCTCCTGAAGTCATACTGTTCCAATACTTCTGTGCAAAGGACTCACTAGGCGAAATAATAGAATACGTTATGCACCAATACGTGTAGTTTTCCATGATAAATTAGGACGCTCCTCCCGTACAGATAGTAGGAGATACGCAAGCAAATGTCAAGTTCTGGTCCTTGGCAATGTCACGATGTGTAAACGACGAAACAATTGATAATCTTACTTACAAAGTTCATGCGATCATCAAGCACATGGTTTCTGAATATTTCTTTATGTAACGCGATATCGATATGCTGCTCAACCTTAAGTGTTCCCATATAATGACATCGACAGCTAGTTTCTATCGTTATTTCCCTTCATAGAGGTTACTCGATTCTGTATTATGTCGTTTTGAAAATATGTGCTTATCGCACGGGTCGATTAACTTCAGTCTCATCAACCATTAAGCATTAACGATGAACTCGTACAGTTTTAGCCAATTTCGCGAAACGCTGCTTTGTATCAAAGATCCTATTAAAACCCTCCTGAAGTCATACTGTTCCAATACTTCTGTGCAAAGGACTCACTAGGCGAAATAATAGAATACGTTCTGCACCAATACGTGTAGTTTTCCATGATAGATTAGGACGCTCCTCCCCTACAGATAGTAGGAGATACGCAAGCAAATGTCAAGTTCTGGTCCTTGGCAATGTCACGATGTGTAAACGACGAAACAATTAATAATCTTACTTACAAAGATCATGCGATCATCAAACACATGGTTTCTGAATATTTCTTTATGTAACGCGATATCGATATGCTGCTCAACCTTAAGTGTTCCTATATAATGACATCGACAGCTAGTTTCTATCGCTTTTTTGTTTTCCCTTCATAGAGGCTACTCGATTCTGTATTATGTCGTGTTGAAAATATGTGCCTATGGCATAGGTCACGGCATTCAGTCACTTCAACCGTTAAGTAAGAGTTTAGATATCAAGTTTGAAACAAGGTCGCTTATTGCAATTTTGACTTTGATTAAAAGCTACCGGGACTTTGTATTTCTAGCTAAGAAAGTTAACTTTAAAAGGTTATTCTCGGGGTAATTACTTTTGTAACCTTTCAGAGGAGATCATGGTTTTATGACATCTCTCAACGAATTCGTATGCCCGTTAATTAACGGATGATTGATGATGTTCAATCCCAAGAATTAAAAAACACTAATAATTGTTATAAAATAATTTGTTGAACCTCTTCATCTATAGTTTTGTATGTTCATTTTCTTGAAAATACCAACTATATGCGGGTATTGAAATGATAAAATCTCCTAATGTGTCAATATTTCTGCTCATTCTAAGTTCTTTTGGCAACTTAACTTTAAAAACTTCTATTACTGAGAAGCCGTGGGTACATTTGTTAGAATAGATCTACTTTTACTTACAAAATTATGTACTCGTGAGTTTAATCCCATATGCTCGTTCCCAAAAGTGTAGAAAACATCACCATTAGAATGTTCTGATTATCATGCTTGAAATTATTATTCGCAGATCGACTGAAAGAAGCTGATAGAAAGGAAACAAATAAATCACAAATTGAGAAGTTATTTACAGTTTCAATGACAGGAAGGTTTGGTCCGTGAAATTAATTTTCTTCACGGCAATCCAGGAAGTGATGAAAGTGGCTGTAAACGTCGCTAACAAGTTCATTACATCTGTGCAAGTTAGGAACATGTGACTTCAGATTTGATAAATTTGATTAAACAAAACTAATTAAAACTGTCGTTGGCATATCACAAATAAAGAATGGCCTTGTAAAATTTTGCCTTTAAGATAATGTTATTTATGATGTTCTGTGAATTCAAAGTTAGATTTAAAAAACCCAGATTATTTCATTAAAAAAACAATATTTCACTGTCACATGGCCATCATACATGTGTTATTGTGCCTAATTTTACGCAAAAAATAATGTCTTTGGTAGCTAGATTTAACGTTTGATTGTTCTCTGCTATGATAGTTTAACTTATTGAAACAAAAAAGTGATTGAAATCAATTCCAACCTGAATAAATTTGCATAAATGTATATATCCTATAGAAAGCGTCAAAGTTTATGTCTTGCTTTACACGGAAAGCGAATGCAAATGTTTGCATTACGGGTTTCCAATTAAATTTTACGATTTTATCATTGACAATCAGGTTTTCTTATCAAAAGATCGAAAACTGAACGGTGTCTGGCACTTAAATAGCAAGCTATAAAACTACGGTGCAGATCTCGCGATATCACGTTTGAAACGAGACCGGAAAGAGGAGGGGTGGTGTGCACAGTAATCTGAATTAGAAGCTCACGGGCTTATGTTTGTTCAAGTTTTATGAACTAAATTGTTTCCATTTTGGAGTTCTCATACCAGATAGCAACTCAATAAAACGACACGTGTGTCCCTCAAACTGAATAAAACTGCTTTTTGGAAAACCTTGGGGACACTTGGGTAATTTAGGAAAATCCGCCTCACTAGTAGCGCAGTGATATCGACTCGGTGTATCTTTAAGGATCATTCTATCAAAGAAAAAGCCGACTGGACTTGTCCTGTTAAATTGCCCCGACACGCTGTAGTATTCCGCATGGGAAAACTTCGATTACTCCAAACAATCTTTTTCGTGAGAGGAATACGACGTGATCCCAGCTAATGAAATGCTCCCATCCGCTCAAATTGCCTGATATGGACTCCGCAGGTCCATGAAACCAAATTTGCAATCCAGTTGGTTTGAAGCGCAGAGTCAGCCTGAGTACACGCATGGTTCTCTCGATGTATCAGTTACACGAGTAGGTTCCACGTTTCTTCTTTGGGAAACATGTCACAAGGGGTAATATCTGTATCGAGTGAAAAAATCACCTGTATGTATGTTTTCAAGCCTGTTCTTCACTTCAATTCTCATCGATTTAAAAGTACAACGGTTATCCCTCACTTTCCGATGACAATCGCTTGATATCTGCATACAAGACAAACATGCAAATACTTATGTGAAACTTCCAAAGTTGGTTAAATGTGACAACTAGTCCCAGAGCTTAGGCCATTTTAAAGTTTGCGTCCTCAGAACCTTATAGCTAATTTACAACTACTTCATAATGCATCTATAATTGTTATTATCACAGATGATTATCAGGTAACCAAATTCATGCTATATTTGATAACTACAATCGAAAAGTGACAGTATCCAGTTATAGTTACTTTGATCAAATCTGATTTCATAACCCCTTTATGCATGATATATAGCTCTAGGATTTATTTCTATCAACAATGACGTTCATAGATATGTAAATTCCTATTTCAAACCCGACTTAATTAATTAATTACACCCCTGATGATCTGCCTAATATGTTTACCTAATATCTAGATTATAAAATTTGACTCGGAACAAGAATCCTGTATTTCATCTTCAGCGAAAGAAACGTATTTCCAAGCAGCAAATATTACTCTACATGTAAATAAGATTTGAAAAAAAGGTTTTGTTTGTAAAATTACCGGGACTCATTGTTAGTCAGCACTCGCAAAAGCAGTTCAAAACCGCCGGCGTTGACAGACGCAATTAATTATCGATATTCCTAAAAGAATCTTAGTTTTGAGAAGTTTTGAGAAATCTCGTCTTTCACACCTACATGCTTTTTCTTAGTTGAGAGGATTTTGTGTCTTTTTTCATTTAGAGTTCTGGTCAGGACAACACAATCGTGAATGTTTGTGTTAATCTAGATGAGCAACAATAATCCTATTACGTCGATCAGTGGTTCTCAAAACAATAAAATCTAAAAGACATCAGCCAGTCCAGTTACGAATACACTACGGACTTCCACGAATAAGATAAGATAACTCGATTCGTGTACGAATATAGTACTTGTTTCTTCCTTTATTCGCGACATTCGGAGTTGATTCGGAAGTAAGTTTTGGTGAGAACACCAAAATTACCCTTATCCTGTCGATCCCTTTCTCCCTGATCTGTCCACTCTCTTTTGGATGCTTGTCATCCACGTGTTTAATAACTGAAATATTGTTCAAAGAACGTTATAATCCAACTCACTCACCCCCAAAATTATCAAACATGAATTTCCAAGAAATGTTCACGAAGTTTACGCATAGTTTACGAAGTATCTACGAGACTGAAATTCGTAAATGATTTCTGAAATTTTTTTGACAATCATTTTCGTTCACGTGGCACTATATAACACACAGTCATGTTTTCAACATATTTAACTGTACATACATGTATGCAGGGAAACAACTGACTGCTTCAATGATGGGTATGCTTTCCAAATAATCCTTGGTGTGCTTTCTGAACTAACAATGTACAAGGCACTTGGTTTTCGTGAAGTTAATGAAAAGTTGGTTCTGCAACTTGTGAATACTTTTAAACTTTGTTATTTTGAGTAGTTCTCTGAAGGTCCAGTTTGATATACGTATGTGTTATATTATCCTTTAAGTTTGATAACTTTGTCAACACCTGGTTCAGTTTTCAAGTCACCCCAGTATTGCAGTAAAGTCATGCTTTGGACGGGGAAGCGTTGAAACTTTGCTCTGGCTGCACGTGATTCTATTTGTACAACATTGTAGATATATCAAACAATGAGTTTTCAACGGGCTATCATCAAAAATAATTAAATTGACAATTTATGATAATTGTAATGAAACCTCCAAGAAAATTCGTAAGTGATTATATATCATCTAGGCACCTTTCTTACTTTCTTATATAGAGATTATTATCCAAGGAAGTGTGGTATATGACTTTCCAAAACGATGGTGTTTTTTTAATATCCGAGCAAGGGTTATATACAACATCGCACGAGACTCGTAAAAGGCAAATGGCACACTTTCGAGGATGGTTATTTCTTTATTACCGATTCTATTCCATATAAAACGCTTTGAAATATTAAGAAAACGGCCTGCTTCCCTTGTAGCTACAAAATTCCCGAACAATGGTTTTATGACGTCATAGACGACGAAAAACGGTTACACGCACGGAAACAACCGTCACTGGACAAAAGTTACATGTGCACAAGTGCTTATATTGAAAATATGTGACCACTTATGATTAATATAACCATATCGGCTACAAAATGTTAAAGGAGATTTTACATACAATAACAGTTTCTGGCGGTCTAAGTATTATATAGTATACTACTTTTAACGATTTAACTACTTTTTGTTAATTTAAGCGAATATTGCAATGATTTTGTAATACATTTATACAAAACAAATAAATGATCCCTTTTTTAAATATCTCTATCATATCAAATTCTAATGATGTTACAATGGTAAAGAATTATATATAAAGCGTAGTATTTTGTAGGAGGATCAAACACAGACATTGGAGGATTTGAAGGGGGATGAAACATAGACATGGAGGAATTTGTTGGAGGATGAAACATATCGTGTGTCTAAAACGAAGTTCGTGTTAATTTCTCTGCAAACTACTGAAGGATTGTCGCCAAACAATTGACAGGTCGTCAGAACAGGTTTCTAATTAAAAGCCTTTCCAACCAATCAAATATACATCAAACAAATATGCTTCTATTGTTTTTTTGCATCAACTAAGACGAAATAATGATTATATCGGAAAATACGCATCCAAGAATTATTTTCTTTGTCAATAAGACGTTCGTTAGCCAAAAATCGAAAGCCATGTCCATAATGGAATATTTTTTAAGATGTACTACAATATGTAAAATGTATTCAGCATGATGACATAAAAATAAATCAATATTTCCAATACAAACTTACTAATTAGATTCGTAAGAGATATTTCCAGTATATCCTAATTTGATCTGATAGAATACTGTAATTTTCTTGTTGAATTAAATTTCTGATTAATATCGGATCTCTGTTCTTCTAGAAGAATTATTGAATAACGTAAAGCATCCATGGAAAATGATGGTTCTAAGGCGTGGTTGTATATATCCTTTTGGCTGTATGGTAAAAGGTTATTCGCAAAAGATTGTTCTAGTTTTTTGTCATAAACAACTATATTAACATTTTTGAAGAGTGAATAACTACCAAGCATATAAGAGATGTTTGTGTATATCAATGCTGCTTCTTTCTGGACCTTGTGACGACAAGTACTACAAAAAGGGTGAAGCATGGGAGAGTTAAGAAGATTCCTGATATAAGATTAAGATATATTCTTTGAATAAAAGCATCAGATAACAGGTACATGTAACAAATCTTTCATCACACTAGATAAGAAAAGTATTTCGAAAAAGATTTTTCGACCATAACTGTAAATGGACGCCATCAAAGGAAGAATTTTGGATAAGTCGTGTGAAATGATATTCATTTGGGTTTGAGAAAAAAAATTAACTTGTCACCAAGAGCTGAAACTGATTAACAACATGATCACGCGCTAAAAACTACCCACAGTGACAAATATGACACGTGCTCGGATTGCCTGAAATGGGCGTTTTTTGTGAAGGATCAAAATGAAGCTTGTCAATTTCTAAGAGAAACATAAAAAAGAGCTGAAATTGAGGCTAAAATGATTTTCAAAGGAACGTGGAAATTTGGACACATTGTCACCGTGATGAAATACAGCGTCTTTCCCCAATCACTCAGATACAAGCTTCACACAGGCGTGTGATTCAGTTACATCTTCATTTAACCATTTCCTGTTCATAGAGCCTCTCTCTTTTCAAGGGCTGCAAAACATTCATTTGGTTTATACGTTTACAGCTTACCGCCGGCTGATGGAGGCTTCTGTAAGCTTTCTGGGGAAATAAGTTTTGGAGATTGGATTTTAAATGTTTATATCTTAACATATTGTAATTTAGAAATTTAATCTATTATTCGAGACTATGTTTCACAGGTGATATGACTTGTGTAAGATCAAACGGAATCTCCAAGGGAATATCGTTTTGACAATAGAGTTAATTGTGCCCTGCTATCGTACAGGATATCGCAATTGTTTCGCATTAAGTAATGACGTGATATGACGTTATAAACACAGCTATGACATCACTGCTTCGCGAGTCTAAGGGTAGTACAGTGTTCAGTGTGTCATCGAAAATTAACAATGATTTTGGATTATAAAAACATTTTCAATATTTCAATATTTTCTATCAAACTTATTGATAAAAATAAATTGTAACATTCAACA
Source organism: Phorcus lineatus (assembly GCA_921293015.1). Taxonomy (NCBI): domain Eukaryota; kingdom Metazoa; phylum Mollusca; class Gastropoda; order Trochida; family Trochidae; genus Phorcus; species Phorcus lineatus. Next base: position 43,382,365 of record OV121082.1, read on the forward strand.
AACCGTTTTGATGTATTAGATATTAGGAGACGCATTGGTAAGATAATCTTTATATTTCCTTCTCCAGGATATATAGGAAACATAGACTAAAGCTGACATTGTACTCATTGTACTCGAAAGACTTTTTGTTAATTTACAGCGTAAATATCATCAGAAAACTTGAACTTAATTCAGTCATTCACGTTTAGCATTGTGTCATGTAATTTGTGTAAAAGAAATTAAATATTATTTTTTCAAATTTGTAAAACAACTCCTAGTTCATGAACATTTTCAAGCTTGTAATTTTCTTTGAACTTTCTGTTACTTTCCAGGTCTACGTTAATGCAGCGCCCCCTTTTTTTATTTTCTGTATTATAATGTTTTTATACACAGAATACGTATACGTGTCTTAAAAGTACAGCTGCATACCGAAGGTTTGTCCACTTACCACTGAATCGTAGTGAAAATATCATGTAATTTGGGTTTAGTTTGGACGTCAACAACAAATTTCAGCAAAACTGACAAAAGATCACCCATTGTCCATGTGTGAAATAGCCAATCTTGAACATATTTAGGGATAGACTGGTCTATCGTGCAAAAAGTTGATTTTTTTGCATGAGGAAATAGACAGTAGGGGTCATATTTTCGAAATTTCGATTTCATTAAATTTCTAATACAATCTTCCATATTGACTCTCTGAGAATAACAAGAGCAGAGTCACATTGACTTAGTACAAATGAACAAAAAATAGGGCTAATTCTAAAGCAGTTGATAACTCATAAAGGATTTCGTAGAGAAAATTAGAAATTAGTGTTTTCGAAATTCGACCACTGGTCACTTTAATGAACTGCCAAAACTGTTACGGCTGATTGTTGGGTATGATAAACATTTGCCTTAAAGAACAATGGATCGGCATGTCTTTACTGAAAATTCTAACATTATACGTTTCTTTTTCGCAATGCTACGATATCTCAAAGACATCCATAATTACATGATATTTGCACCCAGGTATTTGAGCAAACTTTTGGTTTGAAGCTGTACATGGCATTTTCCCACTTTTACGCAAGTCGGCGAAATGCAACTTATGCCTAAGGTAGCCTATGAATGATGATGGCGCGTTAAGCCTTGCTAGAGATAAATCAAACTAAATTTTTAAAGATCTGGATAGATACAAAACTGAAACACTGAACTTGATACAATATAAAACGAAATGAACCAATTCAAATATTCGTTGACGGAAAGTCGTGACTAATTTATATGACTTCAAGATGTGAAACCTTTCAGTGCGTACATGTATATGCACGTCTATCACATGTACAGTTGTGCCAAATGGCGGGTCAGTTTTGATTTTTTTGTCAAGATCGTGCATAATGTCACTACTAATAGTCATTAAACCTTGATGGAAAACAAAGTATCCTCTGATTTATAAGATTTGGGCAAAAGATTTGCTACTACTTTACTTACTATTTACTAAGTACTTACTTTAACACAATCTGAAAGTGTCGTTAATGAACAGTCAAAATATACAAGAGGTTATGTCAAGAATTTCAGATACCCTTTAATATAATGTGTTCTCTTGTTAAAAAATGTTTATGAAGTACACATCGGAAGGGTGTGACAGGATTCTATTAAATTATTTTCGATGTGGCGAGCTTATTAGCAGAAGTATAACTTTCTTTCCAAGTGCTGATATTTTTTCTTAATTCAGTACATTAACCTTTACAAAAGACAAAGAAGAAAATATGAGATATTGATGACACCGCGGATTCCCCATCCATTGTCTGCTTTTATGGCGGTACATCAGATAGAACGAGAGGTCAGTCTATATGAATGGACGTTATGGGCAGTAATCAATAGTTTTATTGTTCGACTTGGGAAACATTGATTGTATTTACCACATCAATTCTTTACAGATCCAAGTTTTCAGCAATACATACAAGTAACGTGTAGCTTATCTGTTGGATGCTCATATGGCTATGAATAAAGATTTTCCTCTAAACCATACCAAGATATGAGCATAATTCTCATCATTTAGCAATTTCCCCTAAATTTAGTTTATGTTTCAAACATATGTCGTATTTATTCATTCACATCATATTAGACACATGGAAATTATTTAGGTGACTTCTGAGATACTTTTTAATAAAAAAATTTTCTAACATAACGATGTACACAATGTGCATTGTTTGTCCATAAATGAAATTCCATTTTAAATTGGTTAGCAGTTAAAAAATAAACTTACACCCAAAACGCCAACACAACAGGAAATGTATGCACCTTTAAAAAGAACTTTCAATCGGGCGTGTCAAGAAGTTTAAATTGAGGGGGAAAATTAATGATTTTCTCAGAATTCTCGCACATGTCGTCCGGTTCTGATATTCATATGCCTATTTGGATTGTTTTTAGGTCAAACGTGAGTGAAAGTTGACGTCAAGGTTCTTAAGTGGTCGAACGAGGGCGGGTCCCTTTTTTACAATACTGATGGACGAGGAACCAAAAACAACGGGCTTAAGTTTCATTTAACCTGGATGTCTATTACATGATTTTGTACTGGATCATAATATAGTACAAGGGAATTCACGATGACTAATGCAACATCGGTGATATCCTTGATCCCGTCCTTGTTCTTTATTGTTCCAGTCATGCAGTAGTAACTCTCCCTTTAGTCAAGGCGATAATGTTCAGACTAACTTTTCTCGTGCTAGTAATGGTTGACTTTAGAATAATACCATCACCAAATCTCCTTGCCTGATATCAATCCTTTGGAACATGTATGGGACATCATTGGACGTGGAATTTTAAAACAAATGACACTCATTTACAGGTAACGGCTACCTGTTGATAGAATTCGTAGACTTTTAGAGACGGGCCCAAAATCCATTCCTTACTTACTGTAATGAGAGTTTGACTAAGTGCTGAAAAGTGAACTTAATTGCAAAGTACCACAATAAACGTTTTCCAGTATTGTTTTAACAAAGTTCTTGTGATATTTGACATCAGTTGGTTGTAGCAGCAGCTTCGTATTCACAAAAAGATCTGTCTCGATGTTCAGAAAAGTTGAACCAAAAATTACCATAATTATAAAGATATCAAAGTTTATGACTAAAACACTTCTCAAAAATCACTGGCTATCACTTTTTAATGCGCTGGTGTATCGGTAATAAAATTCATGTAATATGAATGCATTTTGTCGTTCATTTGACGATGCATTTTAGATTGCTGTTTTGCGATATCGCTCCAACACGTCCTTGATTATTAAAACGATACCATGCATGTACAGCTGCAGACCAAAAGTTTGTTCACATACCTGCAAATCGTAGTGCAAATATCGTATCGTATATCGTATATAAAATGGATTATTTTGAATTTTCAATACTGAAGAGAAGATCCATTGTTCCTTTACGCAATCGTATGCCATACCCAACAATTAACCGTGATATTTTTTGGCAGGTCACTGAAGTGGCCAGGGGTCAAAATTTCGAAAACTGGAATCTTTATTTTTCTCTTCAAACTCCTTTAAACACAAGTCATATTTGTTCGTTTGCATCAAGTCAATAGGAGTTTGCTGATTTTGTTCTCCGAGAGTCAAAATTTTGGGAATTAGTAATTCGAAAATGTGACCCCTTCTATCCATTTAATCACGCCAAAATTCGAATTTTTGCTCGAGAGGCGAGACAATCCCACAATAAATTAATAAATAGCTACTTTACACATTGACAATTGGAAATCGTGTGTCAGTTCTGCTGAAGTTGTTTTATTGACATTCAAACCAAACCAAAGTTTCATTATATTTGCACTAAGATACAGTAGTGAGTGAACAGACTTTTGATATGCAGCTGTATGCGTATAAAGTAATGTAAATGTCATACGTGAAAATCACATTCATACAGCACACACAGTGTATCAAAGATGATACACTTGTGCTATGTTTACGCTCCCTTTTGGTCGTATAGAAGCATCGTTTATTGCCATAAGCATTGTGTGTAATTAAGCAGAACAGTCTCCCTACGTTATCGACTTGGTATATTAACACTACCGCTATATGATGGATGGCATGTCCGATACAGAGAATGTACCAGGTATACAGCGGCTCTGGAAGGAAATATCACGTCTATTGACTGTTATCACTAATAAGAATTGATGGCAAGATGCCATGTTAGATGGGTGGGCCGGGTTTCTACCGCGCCAGGACACGGAGTCTCGTCCAGTGCTGTAGCTTTGTTCAGCTACCTGGCTCGTATAGGTCTTTACGAAGCCAAGACATAATGTTTACGGTGTGAGGCGGTATCATTTATTTCATTTACTCATCAATCATCGTTCAACTATTATTGAAATTTTGTTGTAATTGGTAAATGATATGCGGTGAATTTGCTCGAAGGCGTTATTATAGGGCGTTTAAGACACGTTTAATCCATCAATCATTCTTTATAATTGGAATTAAGTTACCATATGAAATACGAATATTCAGCATTTGAAAAGATGAAGAGGAAAGTGACTTTGAAGAAATATCAATTAAAATGATTTGTAAGAAAGCGTTGATTAAAGAACAAGCTCATTAAGTCAGCTGATACCATTATAAGAATAACAACATAAGAAGTTACATTTTTGTAATCGTGATGGCTGACATTATTTTCGTAAGTCATTTTACATTTAATTGAATTAGCAATAATTATTATGATATAGTATGGTGATGACTTATTCATTACTTACACTGATATACATAAAGTGTATTTTAGTTGATGGCAGTGTCCGAAATAACGATTATCTAAAGGACACTACACACAATAACTGAAATTGAAATAGTCTGAAATAATAAGCATGGATACAATACGCCACAAATGTATTAAATGACAAAGAGAGAGAAAGTCAATCTCTGTTCCAATCATAAGATAAATTCAACGATCAAATTTTAGATAAAATTTTAAAATAAAGTCAAAGAGAATCAAATTACAAATTTTAACAAAAACATTGCTCTACCTTATTCTATAAGAATCATAATATATTTATTTATTTACAAATACAAAGCAACGATAAGTGGTTTCCTTCACGGATTCCTTGTAGAAGGCGTTTTCTTTTTTTTGTAACTTCATAACGTACCAACAGTACGATAATTATCTTCAAGGAAACGAGGAATCAGTGACGAACTACAGGAACCGATCACTACATTGATAAGCATTGACAATAAACCATAAACTGATTTAATTATCATTCGTCTTTCTTTTTTCCATGACACGAAGTTTAGCTTGTGATCATAAACCACTGCCTTTTTATCTTTGATTGACTTAGACGATCTCAATAACTATGTAACTAGGATGGGTGGTTGTCACGCGATGAAAGGATATGCTTGTTAAAGAACAATAACAAACGGAAATGAATGTAAATCTGAGTAATAGGCTTTGATTTTGTGGCGGAAAAAGGACACGTATTTCAGTGTGATCAAGTTAGCAGCTATCAAAAGTTCATTAAAACGTTTAAATATGTTCGTTAGACACGATAGACATTTTTATTCAAATGTGTCATTTAGTGTTCTCAACATCGCTGAGAATAACTGAAACATTTTTTGAAATTATAAATTGAAAATACAACGTTTAGTTATAAGTAAACGTATGGCGATTCTGATTTTCTTTTGTTAAAGGAGAAAGGGAAATTGTAAAATTGTTAATATCCAATATTAGTACAAACATATATTTGCAGATATCTCGTTCCACGTGTATATGTCTGATCTTCCAGATCAATAAATATTAATGATAATGAGTGGAAGAAATCGAAACGCATTGATCCAAGTATTGATGATGTCAGTAAATCTATAAGGACGAACTTTTACAGCACTCAACTGTCGGAATTTCTCTTACAAACATCACACGCCCTCTAAAGATAAATACTAATGTTCTTCGGGCATTGATTATTACTTTTATAATCGAAAATGACAATTACTGAACTATTTTTTAATCATGATTATAATTAAAATTGTCTTATAGTAAAATAATATTGTTCGTGAAAAGTTGTTATTGTTTGACGAGATTTCTGATAAAAATGTCGTGGTGTTCTTCACGTTAGTTCTTTAGTCATATCTTTAATCCTTTTTTGCGTTAAACTTACATCAACATATTCCATTTTAGTCTAACAAATATTTTTTTGCATTTATACATAGAGTTTTAGACTCTAATTTCGAATTCGTATTCTTGGTCAAACGATCTAAATTGTTTTAAAATACCTGAGATCTACATTACAAAAATATTTTTAACAATCGCTTACCAGCCATCGATTCCCCAAAGATATTTTCAAAATCATCGCACTTTTTTTCTTAAAAGCGTTAACTAAAAATAACTATATAAAATACGTTTCTGTTCAAACAGACGTTTATTGCGCTTTCATAACATATTTCATCCCGATATTTTTTTCGAATCTATATCAATATGCACAGTTATAGACTATAACACCAAACTCAATATTCTATAACAATATCAATCACATAATCTTCACAAATGTCAACAATATAAGTGAAAAATGGAGAAAAATATCTACAAACTAGCTTATCTCTTGAATGTAGAATGCTTAGCCGTAGCGTATGTACAAGTGGATTGATAAACGCTGAAATGAAAAATGGGAATATTTACAAAATTCAACAGTATGTTAACACAATTATGTTGGAAGGAAAGAATCTGTAGAAGCTTACCTAATGTAACTGTGGACGGACAACCACTCTCTTCACCAGACCAGTAACAAGCAATACCTCTTTCTTATGTCCGCTAGGCGATGGCACTACATAGCAGTCCTAATAAATTATTAATGAGTTTGAGATTTGCAATCAATGATCGATAAATATCGAGAAAAACTTCCAATAATCTGGATTTTATAATTAAAAAATGCTTTAGAATATGTTATCCTACATGAAATTCTAAATATATATTCTAACGAACAGTATAACATGTTAAAGCATTTTCTATGATAAAGAAATGTAAACAAGATATTAGTATCAAACAAACCTTTTCTGTTTTCACTTTCATAGTATTGGACGAGTTTTAAAAACACAAATTAGTGAATACCTATACAAATCAGTCACAACCATCATTGGTATCTTGTCAGCCCCCTATGACTAGTTCTTTGCTGCTATATTTGATTACCCTTTTACGTGTGGATATTATTCCTTATCATTTATCTTAATTTCTGCTATGAAAATTACACAATAAAATCATATGAGAGGGCGAAATCTATATACAAGTGATATGTATAAGTTCAAGCTCGGAATGATAAATCGAATCCTGAAAGAATAAGAAAGAACACAGGCTACTGTCCACTTCACACTGTACGTGCTAGCACTCTGTCAGTGATGCTAAATACTTGAAAATGTCAGTTTGATAATCACATGGTAAATAACTCTCCAGCACCTGTTAGTTTGTATATCAACTACTTTGTCAGAGCAGCTTTTGCTGCTATAGCATGAACAGTTAGTGGTCCTTCTAACAACCGGGAGTCAATTTGAGCACGGATTTTGTAGACAATTTGCAAGTTAACCAAATACTATTCGAATGTCGAAGATGTGAATCCAATGACGCGATCAAACTCTTTATGAGTTCCCGTTGAGTATAGATAACCGTTATTTAGGTTCCGGGTAGGGTAGTCCAGCTTTAGCGTTGATAGTAGGCAGAGTTGTCGTTGGAGTAGAGATAGTCGGCCTCGTGTTGAGGGGGGTAACAGTCGATCTCACCCCCGAATTGCGCCTGTTTCTTGTTGATCTCAAGGTGGTTCATTGCGTCACCGTTGAACTGGGTCGGTTTCCCGTCGATGCCTCCGTTTTGCATATATGTCTGGTACTGTTTTGATGGCGGGTCGTCGACCAGCACGTCTCCCTCGTTCTCGAAGGGCTTGTACTTGTAGATGTTGCGCAGAACCACCAGCAGAGGAGCGTACAGTACGTTGCTGCTGAAGATGGCAACGTTCAGCCAGACAAACCCGATAGCGTGGACAACAGAGCCGGCGACGATTGGTCCAAATGCGTATGCCAGGGAGTAGGAGATATCTGCGATGGCGTATACGCTGCCGTACACGGAGACATGACGTACGTCAACGAGGTAACCAAGTGATGGCAGCAGGGCAGTGTCGACCAGAGCAATTCCAAAGCAGATACCCATGATGGGAACAATGATGATAGTGAAGGAGTTCCCAAAGGGCAGAATCATACAGAACATACCTTCAAGGGCGAGTCCGATGGCGGCCATCAGCCACTGGTAGTGAGGATAGGTCCGGGCCAACTTTACAGTCAGGTAGACACCGCAGATGTGCGGAATAAACGCAGGCAACCATACGAAGCCGATTTCCCACTCGTCGGCTCCGAACCTGTCCTTCATCCAAAGCGATATGGTGGGTTCGAGGAAGGCGAGGGAGACGTTGGACATGGCAAGGGCACCTGCCACCACGGCGATGTACGGGTCCATGAGTAGGTGGTGGATTGGGGTTCCTTTTGGACGTTCTTCCCGGGGGATGGCGGCCCGCTCCAGTCTAACGGGCTTCATTACCATTAGAAGGAGTAAGCCGTCGATTAAACATATCAAGGCTAATATAAGAAATGGAACTACCTTTCCGGCAAATTCGTATAGAATTCCACCAAACGGTGGAGCGAAGAGACATCCGAATGATATAAAAGCTAAAGCTATACCGAGAGCTTTTGTACGTTCATTTTCCTCGGTATACCTGTCGGCGATCATAGCAAGCCCCGAAGTGTCTGCAAATGCCGATCCGACACCTTGGAGGCTTCTGGCAAGAAATAAAAGTGTATAACTTTGTCCAAACGCAAACGCCGAAGTGGAGAAGAACATTATCACAAGTCCTATCATCATGGGTACATCATAACCGATCCTGTCTATGAGACCGCCAGTGAAGGGGTTAACCATAAGCTGCATGATAGCCTTCGATGCAAACAGTATTCCAATAGCGCCACCCTCATTCCCGTAGGTGACGGGTGGCGGGGGTAGGTTCATGATTCTGCGCCGCTGGTGGGTAATGTTGTACACCGTACCATTGTCATACGTGGAGGTCAACGGGGTGGATAGCTGTACGTAATAGTAGGAATAGTTCGTTGTTTTAACAGGCTCCGGGTCGCCCCTTAAGTCTCTCAGGTAGATTGGTATAATGGGAACAATGACCATATACAACATGTTGTCTAGAAGAAGTGCTATACACACAGTCACTAAAACAAGTTTCCTTTGTGATCGAGGTTCATGTACTTTCTTATCGAAAGTTTCCCACATCCTCTTAGCTCGTTCCTGTAAATTATCAGGCACAACGTAACCCATTTTTACTGCTTTTCCTGTCACAAGATTAAGAAAACACAAACGCCCTCACGCTTCCACCAAGTGTCCTGCAGTTACTTGACCAACTCTATAGGCGAGTTCTGTCACACAGATAATGAGTCTGATTCATGGGTTTCACCTGTAATCCGATATTATTGTCTCTCTCACACCGGCAGACCACCGACTTGCTCGGCTTTACTCCCCGCACAGATATACACTGATATGGGTGAGGAAGCAAGTTCCATGAAACACTAATCACAACGTTACTTAAAAGTCTCACAAATGAAACAACACTGATCGATTCGATTTTTCTTGAGCTCTTAATCACCAACACTCACCGGAAGGTCCACAGAATGATCACAGAAGAAAGTCCGTTTGGAATGGCCGGAAAATGTCCTTTGAAAAGTTTTCCAGTGTCCTTCTGGAGCCTGCAGAGCCACAGCACCATCCAAATAATTATGTCGATATTCAGATCCCGGTCCGCATCTTTCCCACTCCGATCAATTGTTGGGCATGCGTACTCCACTCCAAGAGGCCGCCTTAAACAGCAAAGAAATGTTGCAGTTATAACCCTTCCCATGTACTTCATACTCGGTGTTAATGGAAACGGCGAGGGTAATAAGTCATCTCGAAAGAAACAGATCATTCACAAGAAAGTGAAAGCTTCTCTAAAACAAAGAATGGGCATTTGTAAAGCTTTACACACATAGTCTACGTTCTTCAAATTTCCAATCTTCAGTGTATATACAGTAATATGCTCAATAACTCTCTTTGCTGATTTGGTACAGTTTCGTTGATAGATATATATACTGCAACGAACTAAATATGAATATCGATATATGAAATCAATCAAGTATAGATTTAACCAGGCTGAACGAACATGGATGAAGCTGTATATTGTCAATGGGAGGATGCAATGCACTTTCATTGACATTATGAACTATCATCCTGGTTCGTTAAATCTCCTATTACAACTAGAAGTATGGCGCCACGTATTATATACAATGTCATTGACGTATCATCTAGCATTCAATTAATTGACTTATACATCAATTTAAGAATAATGTCATGGTTATGAAATGGTGAAAGTTACTAATTAAGTTACAAATCCTTTGATGAGTAAGTAAATAATAATCATATTTCCATTCATATAACATCAGTGACAAAATTAACTTTTAAAAAGTTTATTTAATTATATAACATTAAACCTATACATAAGCCTTTTACTTTTTGTGTCTTAAGTAATTGTTGAATTTTTTAAAAAATTGAATCTTTCATCTTTAAATTTCAGCTATTTCACAATACTGACAAACATGTAAACCGATGTTTTATCTTTTTAAAATGATTTCATAATACATTCTACAAATCCAGAACTAAAATTTGGGAAATCTATCTTGATATTTCCGTTAAAGGGAATATTGTTATTAATTTTTTTCAAACTTCAAGTTAATCTGTTCGTTGAAAAATCCGAAATGTCTGTGTTTTGCACTAATTGTAACGAAGTGCTCGTTCATGAATAACTACAATCATAAAACAAGTTTGGGTGCGTTGGTACTTGTAAAACGCCAACACAGATATCGACAGCAGATCTAAACTAGTCGCTAACGAGGCAAATTGAGAAAAGCATCTCGGCTTAAACCATGAACCATGGTGCAAACTGTTAAGTCATTTTTCAATCGAATAAATTACTTAAAGAATGAAGTTGATTGGACTGCATCTGTCAGCAATATTCCTATATGGATGATCAAAGCCTATTCATGAGAATTAATGGAAGCATTTCTTTGTCAGTGATGAATCAATTCAGCGTCGTCGAGATATCAAAGAACATGCTGAATTCGATTCATGACGAGTGTATTTTTGTTTTACCCAAAGTCATTGATTATACGGAAATATATCATTGTCACGGGTGTTAAATCGGAGAAATTCAGAACGAGGCTACCGGAGTGAACGATATTCTCGTGTTATTTCGAGATATTCCGGCATTTCTTATCATAGAAATTCCATGTTAATGCATTCCCAAGTTCCCACCAAAGACATAGGTACTACGGTAACGTGACTGTTAAGTATATTCATGATATCTTGTTTTAGAAATGAATGCAAAATTCTTTTTATACGTTTATGAGAACTAGGTAATTAATCTATTCTTGTAATGAGGGTTACAGTCACAGTGCCACCCACTCGGATTGTTTGCCTACGAATAAGTTTTTGCTTCATAACTTATGCTTCTCAGATTACTTTGTCTTTGAACTTCTTGAAACTGATAGAAAAAGTAAACTTTAAAGTACAAGACAACTTTATCATTTATAACAAATATCACATTTAAAAAAAATCATAAAGAAGAGAACGACAGCAAATTCGTGCGACAATTAAACTCCGAAGATGTATTTAAGTCAAATGTTATTGTATTATGACATTTGCAATTAGAATATTAAATAATTTTAGATACCAGGAGCCCGTTTCATGAAAGTCTCTTAGGGCTAAGATATCTTAACTTTTATCTTAGCCCTAAGAGACTTTCATGAAACGGGCTCCAAGAACGTAAATGTTTTATCAAAGAAACTGTCGACTCCATAGATTAATCAGAAATCTTAAGACAAAATGTCCTTCAAGGAAAATGAAGTGGCAAAACTTGTATATATTTGAATTAATCACTGACTATCATGTTTATAGCAAAACAAGCAACTACTCCTTACCATATATTGAAAGCACTTATCAATCAACAAAATAGGGTAGCAAATGTTTTGACGATACCTTCAACAATGAATGTTTTTAGAATTACAAGGACAGGATTTATAATTACCCATTTGAGTGCTTGATACGAATTTAGTTTATTCAGATAGGACTCGAAATAAACTACTTTCTTTACGGTAATTATCGCCTACGACAAAGGACAAGCCCTACATTAGTGTTAGAATGGAGAAGATGAACAGGGTGAAGGGATACAGTGAGTAGTATCTTTTCTCATAGTGCACTTCATTATAGAAAATGATTACGAACATTAGTTTTTATTTTCTTAATACATTTAAAACATACTCCAAATATCAATCTATCTTTTATAACTTACATTTTATATTTTTTCAAACACGAATAAAAGTGTTTGTTATTAATTTTCTTGAGAATATCATAAACTATCTTTGATTCAGATGAATAATACGAATGTTAAGAATATGTACAATACTTGTTCTTATTAAAAATAATATATCTCTTAAAGGCACTATAGCATGTTTATAGAAGTTTAAGATATTTTTTATATTAATTTATACAAGTTAGGATTTTATCAGAGGATAATACATCCCAATACTGAGCTCGATTGTATTTTGCCTGAGAATACAGCGAAAACTTTATTCTTCATTTAAGATTGTCTTGCAATTGGTAATACTTCTTTTGCCTTTCGTGGGGCCTCTTTACTTCAGCACAGTTTGTGTAATATCCATTTTCATCCCAACATCTTCTCATTAAATTAATGTCATGGTTTGCACATGTGTTTACATCGTTTTTTTGGTCATCATTTCCTATGTTTATTTAAAATTTTGTCCTTGTGAGGGAAAGATTGATTTTTGAAATATTGAATTATTATGTTATTTTTATGCAATATTTGTACAAGAAAGGAGACAGATGTATCACTTGTTAAAATATTCATGTTCGGATGAATGTTCAGTCCTTGGGCAATAATGAGTATTTACAGGGCAATTTGAGTTGAGTGTCTGTTTGCATACATACGATCAATGGCCATTGTGTACCGCCAAGACAAAACTCTTCCGCAAAACCAACAACTTGGGTAGCACAAACATTGTCAATATCGGACAAACCGCATCAATTTGTCTACCCGCCTACCTCAAGATGAGAAGTAATAAGATGGAATCAAAGACAGACAACCAGACAGAGAGACAGCTTCCCACAGACACCCCTAAAGCTCTGACTGACAGCGAAAATCGTATAGGCGTGGAAAGAGCCGAATTACAACAAATCGAAATTGAAATTCTCGCGTGAACACAAACAAACGAGATTAGCACACTTGATCTGTGTAAATGGTGTCATGGGAGACGCTGCCTGATTTCCCACTGGGATGGGCAATTCACGCCAAAGCTCGTCTCTACATCCTGTTACATATTTCCCTATTGAATCAGGCAACATTCACAAATTTCTCTGGGCTAACTATCATCTCCAACGATCGATTCACAGGCTGTAAAGAAGTGGTGGTTTGAGACGCTGGCACATTAAGCAGTTCCCTGTCACCAGTCTTTTCGCGGAGTTTAGCACCCGCTCATGGGGAAAATGCCATTAACAGCGCCCGAGACTAGCGACCTTAACAATTGATTCGTCAACGTACTTCATCAAATCTGACGAAGCCAATTTCGAAGAAAAACGTCTATGAACCACTTCATTTAAACTTTTTTATGCTCTTGTGAAGATAAAAAAAAATATTTTAAACAAAAAGGCACTTGAAGACATTATCCAAGATTTATATATCTCATATAAAAAAGTAAAACCATAAATTCCAGACAAAGGCTGTACAAAAGAAGCACAAAACTTTTGTATCCCACTATCATAGGTGCTGTGGCCCTTTCTTCTTTGTTTAATGTGTTGAAATGTTACCATTTAGATAAGCTTCTGCAAAATATAAATGCTCCAGAAGTGATAACATCTCATTATTGAATAGGATTAGCTAAAGTCGTAGAAAAAGGTGTCACATATCAAGCAAAAACGGCATGTGGCCATTTTAGTGTGAACACCTTTTGATCATTTGACTCGATTCGAATAGCGTAGCTTTAAAAACTCTTCTTATTGATAAGGATGTGATTCGTTAGTAAAAATTATTTCCTCTCTATTTCCGTCAGAATACCTGCTGCAGTGTCTTTAAGAGTATTTAAATAATGCTTATACTGCATCTACTGACAAGTTAAAGAAAATCGAAACATTTATAAAATTATAAGCTTACAAACTTTCTTTGTAAAAAAGGAGTAGTAAAACTTTCTTTTCATCATTATATACATCTATATAAATCTGATCAAACGAGAAATAGATCTAGGTATAAAGAAAATTTGGGAAACTTGTATAATCAAATATAATCAACTATAATTAAATCAATTTTATCATCAAAGCCTTCTATCAAACGAGTCAGTTAGTATTCCCTGGCTACGTAAACACCAGACAGTTGTATATTCCTTTAATTAAAGCACGGCATACACTCATATTTTATGACTTAAAAGATTCGTGACCTTTTTCTCTAAGAACACATCAAAAGCCGCCAAGATCTACTTCCGGTTCAAAACGCGATAGGCTGGAAAACTATTTTTATCATGACGCTTGTGAAAAAACAGAAATGAGAGAAAAAGAAGTTTGTTATTTAGAAGTGATGTCAAATCGCTCTTTTTATCAAGATCAAACCAAGGCACAGCATGTGCGAGTGCTTCACAAGCCCCATGCTGTTGTCATTGGAGGGTGGGGGCTTTAATGTCTGCTTTTCTGTCAGGGGAGTTGTCTTAGCGGAAAGAGACAAGCAAATTCTATCTTTGATTCTTCTAATGAATGAAAAACGATGATTCAATGAGCTGTTTCAACCTGTCAGATTGATCTTTTACCTGCGCACCTGATGCTTTATGTTTCTTGGAGTGCAGCAAGGTATAAGCATTTACTTGGACTATTTCTCATTTATATGAATAATGAAAAGGTTGGCAACTGGTTTGGTCTGGTAATAATGATAATGGGTAAACGCGTGTATGACAATGATTATGCAATTTGCACTTGTTATGTATAATGGGTCATATTACAACATTTCCTGACCTACTTGCATCACGAACGCACCAACTAAGAGCATGTACATGTATGCAATCACCCAAGTGCGTAAAGATGATAACACTTGTCTGACATTT
Organism: Phorcus lineatus; assembly: GCA_921293015.1. Taxonomy (NCBI): domain Eukaryota; kingdom Metazoa; phylum Mollusca; class Gastropoda; order Trochida; family Trochidae; genus Phorcus; species Phorcus lineatus. Next base: position 43,397,507 of record OV121082.1, read on the forward strand.
GTTATGTCCTGCTGCTGAAAGAAAGAAGTCATATATCCAGAAAGCAAATTTTCATCCAATAACCGTGAGAACCTAATCACATTTGAGAAATGAGAAATACAACGTTCGTAAGAAATATGAATACTGTACGTTTTAAAAAGTGCAGTGAGTGAAAGGTTTATGAGAATAAAGAAATACGGTTACTTTAGTTTAATGATGCTGTAAAGATACGGGACAATCTGTGTGAAGAAGTTCATCCCGTACAAATATCGACTGTAATCAACACTGTAGAAACCTTGTGAGTAAACTAGTTTTTTTGCACTACAAAAAAATTGATTCGAAAAAAGAATGGATCGATTTCGGGGAACAAACAAAAACAGCATGAAATGGTAATTTACAACATTCTGAACTGATCAAGTTTGCCAAACGTAGGTGCAAACGTTGTGGAATCAAACTTTATACAGTTTCTATAATATCTTTTTGATGCATGTAATATACTATTGACTGAAAGAAGAAAACGAATTGGATCAACATGGTTTCATTATAACCATCATTTACATATACGATAAGGATGCTTATTTGTATATTATGTAATCCGAAACAAATATCATCAAAATTGTCCCTCACTTGTTTTGTCCAGGGTTATAAAATTACATTATAAACTCCTTCATTGAAGACGATTAAAATTATAGCCAAACCAATTGGAAGTCATAATGCAATTAATATACTTAAAAACAATAGCCTTTCCCACCAATGATGGGTTAAAAGCCCTAGTGCTTAAGAAAATCAAGAACAATCTTATACTGGCTATCCAGTGCCATCAAGCAGACTGTCCTTCCAGTCATACCGATACGATGGTCACCACCATCGGTGTCATCCATCAATGAATTAATTGGAATGACCGGTATGAATGAAATGAGTCTTTGATACGAGTGAGTTACAGCGAAGTAAATATGACTTCAAGCACAGGACCCTGTCTCAAAGCCTCGGTTCTGACAGGTTATCGATCTTTGGCAGCAATGAAGCGGGACTCATTTGATCTCCTTGGCTGTGTGTAGTACAAGCGAGATGTTGTATTAGGCTCTTAATAAAGCGAATTCTCCTTGTGATAGAGCTGACGCTCTTGTAATTAACTAGGGGGCTTCGTGATCTCGTTTTCATTTCTGTACTTTGTTTGCGCACGCAGTTATTTTCATTTAAACTTTTGAAGATCAAACAAATATAATTCGAGTTTGATTGACGTGGTTCTGAATGAAGATCAAACAGGAACAGGTGACGGACGTCCTGATTATGATAGTTTAAGTTTAAAACTTGTTGAACTTTTCAGGAATGGCTTGTGAGTTTCAACTCCTCGAACATTGTAAAGTGAAAACTTATTTTGAGTACGTGTATTCGTTAAGAGCTCTTACAAAATTTAATGTTAAAAAGATCTATTGATGGTGGAAAACAAAGTATTAAATTCTCAATTAAAAAGCATCGAATCAAGAAAAAACCCTTGAATGCCATAGCGCATTCTTTACACTTACAATATTTCTTGAATTACAAATTGTCTACAATATTGTCGAAATATTCAAAAGCTGTTTTTTACGAACCATTAGAAGATCTTTAGAAACGTATTGCTATATCAATGACATATTAACATTCATGCTATTGGTATTCAAAATGAACGACTGGATGAAGAGAAATATCAAGAGAGACTTCTTCAAGATTAACAAACAAGACACCCAGATCCCTTGGCTTGGATGATTTGAAGCAAACTTAGCACTGCTGGCTCATAAAGCCGGCTCGAGTCTGATGGTGTCTAGACATTCGTGAAAATTGATATTCGGCATCGTGAGAAACAAAGCATAAGGCCCGTGTCGAACGCTGGTACTGATAATCCGGGAAAGTATCCATGGCCAGTATTCGAGGCATGACTTGCCTATTAGCTTGCTTTACGAGAAACCATGGCGAATTAAGACTAATACCAGATGATGCCAACACGAAATTAACAAGGCATGTTCCTAGTCTCTGTGACCGGCTTGGTAAATATACATGACACGTTATCGTCCTATGCGGATAGAAAATATCGAATGGATTGTTTAATCTAATAAGGCACATCGTTTTACCAATTTGATTTCCGTTTGTTTAGAACAGTTCGCCAAGTTTGCCAAACACAAAACACAAACCAATTTTGCCGTTTTGCATTTAGCCTGCAGCCATATTTGATTGATCCCGAGTTCGAAGGGAACACACGTAATGACAGCATGTGTTTTATACACAGCTTATCCATGTTTTATTGCTATGTCTGGGAGATATCGCCGCGGAATATATCATCCTTTATATTCCTCAATGATAATTTAGTAGTGCCAAATAACGAAAGGTTTAAGTATCCACATAATGATGCAAATCGACAACTCCACTTTGGGGTAAAGAAATAGTCACTAGCATTACAACATTTTTATTAAGACCATATCCAGCACTAGTATATCTGTCATTTAATGAGCTACGTTATGGTGATACTAACTGTTTGTCCAGATAAACTATATAAAGTTTAAAACTTTATGTTACAATGAAACACCTTTATAGTTAAAATACTCTTAATCAATCATCTTTCATTTCTTATCAAAAGGTAATGGAAAAAACCCACCAAAATGTTTGAATCAAAGAAATAATGTCTTTGACAAATGAAGAATCAGTCTAATCTGAAATGGCCAAATACATATTTTACATCCTTATAGAAATAAAGAAATTGAAGGTTGACACTTTTAAAACACAAATTAAATACAATTATGAATCTCAGTACAATAGATAGAACTTTTCATGCGTAGGTTCAATACTTTTGTGTTTTCAACTAGTAACAAACAACTCTCCAAAATTTCTCCTATTATTTGGAAAACTGGACAACATATTCACCCATAAGAAAAGTGCCTATGGTCTTAAATCTCAAATGGCAAACTTCCGTCACTGAAAAGTTAAACCCAGTCAAAAGGAAAATTGAATATATTCCTAGAAGAGAAAATGGCATAGGTATCCTTGCAACAGAACGGCTAGCATCTGCTTACATTGTACGGCGTGTCAATCCTACCGGTATCTATGCATATAAGCACATTCACAAAGATAATTTAGGGAGTTATTCTACTGTTCTAATGAGAGGTACTGAATCCTGCACTACGACAAGTAGTTTGTGTCAATCGCAGCGTTGGGATGGACATGCAAATCTACCACTTTATTGTGATTACTAGGCTCTTTAGGCTGATCGCCAATTGAAAATTATTTGAAACATTTTAAAGAGGTTTTTAAGTACAAACACATCCTTAATCCAAAAGGGAAGCGTTGATGTTAGTCAAGTTGGCTCTTCTTATATAAGCATCCATTTAGCAACTATGCTAGTGTTGATGTAAGGCCATCATTAGACAGTAATATATAGCCATTATCACATCATTGTATATTTGTTTATTCGCAAAATATCGTAGTTTCTGTGAAAAACAACATTGTTGGAAGAAACATGAGTGAATACGCAGTATGTCTTTACAACATTCAATTATTGAAGAGTTAATTGAAATGACGCAAGGAACTGTATGAATAAAATCTATTCGGTAGATTTGAATCTATTTATGATTAAATGTCTTTTATTTGAATATTACAAAATGGCTGTTACCTTCAAATGGATTAATCAAAATGTAAAAACCAAAATGTGATCCCGTTCATAAGTAGGATTAAAGTAATTGAATCACCAAATCTTAGAAAACAATTTTGCTTTTTTTATGGAAATATAGTCATTCCTGTGAAGAAATAAAGAAATGATACTTATACGAGTATATAGGTTTTAAAAAAAAAAAAAAGTGTTTATACCTTGTGCGTAAATTTCAAGACTGTCATTTATTATCTCTACATCCTAAATAGAGCGTGTTTTGCTTAACTTTTACCAACTCATACACTTTAAAGCATATTCATTTTCATATGTATTTAACAGATTGTAAGAATCTGCAGAATATAATGAATCTCCAATCCGAACGCTTACTTCCATTACACCTCTTGCCAAGATGTCTTCCAGACAGCATATGTGTAACAGAAGTGATTGTGAGATCACCTCCAGCGGGGTTCGAACCCGGGACCTCCGGGTGAGAGTCCTACACTCTACCGATTCAGCCAAAGATATATCCCTCTGGCCAAAGCCAGTAGAATTGCTTTTGTTTCACCCTGCCACATACACCCCCTCCACAAAGTGACTCGTCCTCGAGTCCAGCCATTTGGAGTTATCAAGCACCTCAGTTCGACGTACTCAGGGTGCAGTGAGCACTAGGGAGTTGCCCCGGGCCCCACGTTGGGCGCCAAATGTAACAGAAGTGATTGTGAGATCACCTCCAGCGGGGTTCGAACCCGGGACCTCCGGGTGAGAGTCCTACACTCTACCGATTCAGCCAAAGAGATATCCCTCTGGCCAAAGCCAGTAGAATTGCTTTTGTTTCACCCTGCCACATATGTGAAGACGGTCAATACCATTATGATCAGATTCATCTTTCAGAAGCCATAATCACTTAAACTGCCTAAATTGCATCATCCAATATCGGGGACACACTGCCGCCATTAATATCCTGGTTCAAAGTATAATTCAGTTACAATAGGGCCGTTTCGGGGTCAAGTTTCATTACTACCCTTAACAGCTGAATGACTGATTCAACCTTGTCCCAATGGTCTCTGAAACTATGTGGCCATTAAATAATTATTTACTTCATATGATTAACTATTCTATAAGGATATATACAGAGAAATTTATTGAGTAATGAGGATTGTTATGAAACCACATGCTCAACGTAGGCGTGCAAAGGGGACTACATGTACCCTTGGAACGGCTAGAAGAAATGAAATGACATGGCTGGATCACTGAGCTTGGCTGTACGCTAAATCTTGAATAGTTCATCTAATTAAATATTTTATTCCTTATGTCATTTATTCGGTTAACAGATTGTATGCTCGTATAGTCGAAATCTCAATCATCATCTTTTCCTTCGTCATCAACGACGACCTATACTTTTGAACAAAATGTTTCTTTTTTTCAAAATGGCTATTCTGAAAATACCCGCGTCAATACATAAATCACTATCGGTCCAGCAAGTTAGTTACTTTAACATGATACCCTGCTAACTGTAACTTCAAAACAGATCTTCAACAAATGGATTTGGAAAAGAGTATATAATTAAACAAACAAAATACTAACTATAGCACAAAAACATGGCAGTCAATAAACATATTGGCTGTTACTGGCGCGGAATGGATTGGAACTTAAAACGACGTTGGCCCAAATGTTTTATGGAGTGTTAAATAGCAAACAACTCAATTTTAGCTGTAACTAGTTTTGTCGCAAAACATTATGAGAGAAGCGTCGATCCAGTCACGGAATAACCCGAGGCGAAGGATGGCGGAAATAACCGATCAAGTTTGAATGCGGCAACGATCAGACCGGTGGCAGACTGCTAAATTTGGACCGAATCCAGACAGAAATTCCTCACGCAGTCAGTGAGGTTTTTTGCTTTTTTTATCATAGATGATAAATTATTCTGAGAATGTGGAAATTCATCCACGTGCCTGCAAGCACGATACAAAATAATGCAAAATAATCTCCCGAAGTCATGCTGATAGCTCTGTACTCATGTGTTCTTCCGAAGATATATAACAAGTGGTTCAATTGCCTTTATTACGGGGAAATCCAATAACCAATAATTGACTACCATGTCGATTTTGTTATCTGAACTTACTAATCAACAGTACGATACTATTCATATATATTAGCAATAAAAACGTGACTAATGCTCGACAAGTTCATGAATTAGTGCAGCTTTAATATTGGCAATCGGGGTTACAGATAATTTGTAACCATAATATTCATGAAAGTTTAATAGGATTGTACCCTGTATTTGTCAACTGAATAATGCATCCCCCGTTTAAATACTTATGTAAACCAAAGCAAACCAACATTAGAATCAGACTTCACCCATCTATTCATTGAAAATAGAAGAACTCGAATTGCCCTTTTCTTAAGATGCCAGATTTAGACGTTCATTTAACCAAAAATCAATCCCTCCAGGCACCAAACAGAGCAATTTCGCTTTTAAACGGCATCAATCATAGTATTGTCTTACTTCTCTGACCGGGTTCGAAGCCCATAAACAAAGCATGTCACCTTCGTGCATGGAGTATGTTCACAACGCACGGCAGACTCTTCCATTACAGTTAGCTGGATTGCACGGTTCCAGTCAAACATGATCATCATCTTATAGTATGGTTCCTGGGACTGTTTTGGATGCAAAGTGGCAGGGGACAAACGTCCCTGCTTTTAAAGAGGAGAGACACGCGACTGTTCTCCTCTGTTTTGCTGCAATGCCGTTTATGACTTTAACCCTTTAGATGTCGTCTACTATTAATCTCGTTTGAATTTGGTGTTTTAGATTTAAGAATGGACTCAGAGCAATGTTGTGTGTGGCATATCTAATCATCAACTTTCTAATTACGTCTGAAACAAAAAACCTCTTTATTATCGCCAATTTAGTAAGAATGGAAACTCTATGTTTAACCGAACCATAAATGAATAAGAAAAGGTTAGAAATTACGAGACGGAAAAGGGCAAATAACATGACATACCACAATGGAATATATTCTTATTATCATTTCCAGCAACGCAACCAAATGAAGTAATAAGAAAAAAACCATTTCGAATCATATTCTTCAAAACTATATAAAATTGTAGAATATACATTGATACTTTGAAACCACACCCATGACATTCAAGCCTTTTAGTAAGCAGATACAGCAGCCTTACAAGCCTGACGTAATATTACACCATTATGCTAATCTCTTGTTGAAGCCAGTTCTCTAAGACTGAACACGCTTGCGCCCTACTCGAGCCTCACGTTGTAGATCAGTACCAGACACTCCCAACGTGACATTCTCAACAGCAAAACAGAAGCCTCTTCAGTTCCCGGTATTTAAGCCTTGGGGTGATAAATCAAGTAATTATTTCTGTACTTCTGAAGTAATCGGGGCGAAAACAGCGATCAGGAAATGTTGGCATCAACGTTTAGCTCCAGTAACAAGTGAGGTACTCGACGTCTTATTTGTTCGTCTTGCCCACAGTAATACATGAGCGGAAATGAAAGCCAGGCCCCCTGGACATTTACACATGAAAGTGACAATGGGTAATGTATTGCTTTATGGACGCTTGAATGGGTAATCACATGTCGGTTTTTAAAAAGAAGAGTGAAATAACAAGGAACGTGTTTCGCAGTGGTTAATTATGACAAATAACTTCAAAAGCACCGTGTTTCTTTTTTTCATTCAATAATAACATTCGTTCAGAATCAAAGCGATTAGTTCTTTTAACATTAACATTCAAGTGCGTTTTTCCTATTTTGTGTTCAAATAACGTATTGACGCAAAAGTTCATCACTGTATTATTCAACAATTTTCAAAATGTTTTATTTTTCATTGACAAAATGTGTTTATTAATTCAAACATCAGAAAAGCAAATTACAAAAGACTTTCTTATTTGCCAACATTAACCACACCAGATTTTTTAAGGTTCTGGTAGCAATCGCTATTACACTCATTAAACTCAAAGCTGGTTATGCTGTTCAGATTACATTTCACCAATAGACGTACTTCATTTGGCATTGTCAGACATATAACCCAGAATACTACTTAAAGTTTAAGCTTTGTAAAATAAAAACTACATACGAAATCTAAAATACAAGACATCTTACCATACTAACGTCTTCGCTCTTTGAACAAGTGCCACCGAGAAGCAGATGTCCAGAAGTCCTATAAGTGGCCCATATCTCTCGGTCACTTGTTCTGTCCGAGCCTTATTGACAAACTGTGATAGGAAATTAGTGTGAGGCGTCCCACAGTGAAGACAATTGGCAAGCACCTCAGGACCCAGCCGTCTTGTGGATTATTCAAACAGAGGGGGTAGTCAATGTTCTGACTTTGAGAGAGGCGAGAGAAGAACTATTGAGTCGCTAGTCATACAACATTACACATTAAATTTCCATTCTGCTATATTCCCGTTTTCGTTATTCATGAAAAGATTTGGTGTCCAAATATTCATTGAAGATCAACCATGTAATGTGCTTGGCTTGTGTCCTTGCACTCATCTGCATTTCTCCTTTGCCAAAACAGTATAATGTTAGTTTAAAATTTAAAATATACTTTCTTCTTGATGATCAAATAGTTATACAATTAAAGATTTTTTAATTTTAAAATACAATTAATAAATCTAGGCGCCTGGAGCATCATGCCGTTTCAAGAAACAACATCAATGAAAATTAACAACGCATGTTTCCAATTACAGGATTATGGTTTGAAGATTTGATTATTACAAAATTAATGTATGAATAATATTTCCAATTTTATGCATGATGACAGATCAAAGTGATAAAATGCAAACTATTTTAAGTATTTCTGTTATATTTTTGTAACAAAAAAAAAGAGTTTATATTTAAGGGCTTAATTGAATCACCGGAATAAACTAATGAACATATTCATCAAAGTGAAATAAGTTATTAGAGTACGCTTTAATGCTAATTATGGATTTTTCATTTCTATTTCAGGTTTAAGGGAAGTTAGTAAAAGATCAATGATGTACTAATCAAACTTATTACCATTGATTAAGATTGACCTCTTGACCCGAAAGGGGACCATTCCTGATAAAGATGATCTGAATCAGCATGCTACATGTAGTTGTTTTGATAAGGTATGGAGAAATTTGCACATAAATGCCCAATCCTGATTCTCATATACAGACTTCATCAGATGTTATTCCCTATCACATCCAATTGTTTTTGCTTCAATCATCACGGATCATTTACCGTACATGGTCAAAAAACGTATACAAAACCGTTCTAATTCTCTCATTTTTTATATTTATTTTATGATAGATGTTCAAAATTACCTTTTTATCAGTTTGAATTATTTGAATTGAGTTTGAATGCTTATGACTTTTGATTATCAAGAATAAACTGCAGTTTAAAATTTCGTCATGACATTAAACTACGCGATAGAAGCTAATTCAAATTTCACTAAAAATCTATAATGTTGGAAATAAGGAAGTGCTCCAATCGCTTACATCCTTATACAACTCATTCTGCTGTTTGAAACAGTGATCATAAATGTCAGTTTTATCAACTGCGTGTTTGAAGAACTAGCAGTATTCCACTGGGAGAGATGCAAACACTTGTGACTAAATATCTGGCATATGGGACAGGCCCTCAAGAACGGGCAACCAGGAACCAGGGACACAAATATGCCTGTTACAAGAGTAAATACGACACTCGAAGCCACCAAGTGGCAGAAAATCAAATTTTCGTGCACAATCTGCGATTAAGGGAAGTATCTGGAGGCGAGACGCAGGACTGGGATCTGATCAGTGGCAGCAACAATCACTTGTAGCATCAAGCACCGCTATTGATCACAGAAACTTAGCCCAACAACCTTCTCGGAGTTACCCTTTGCACCAGTAAAGTTGTCAGGACAGGAGAACTTATTGTGACGGCGGCTCTGGCCCTGGTCTAGAACCTACAGTAGATCTTGACTTCGTTTTATGATTTTTTTAGATGAAGTTTTGGCTGATGGTGGCAGAAGTACTGCAATACGGTTCAAGTCTACGAAGGAACTTAGAAGTGACAAAACTAAGATTCTAACTTCGTGTTTTACTAGCTTTGTTTGACTGAAGGTAAAAGTAAACTGCATTACGGTTGACGTCTACGAAGGCACTAAGAACTGAGATAACAAAGTTTCTACCTTCGTGTTATACTTGCTTTGTTTGACTCAAGGTAAAAGTAAACTACATTACGGTTGAAGTCTACTAAGGCACTTAAAAGTCACATACCAAAGATTCTAAATTATGATGGATTTTAGGGATTCAACTTGTGTCTGATTGATGTTAAAAGTAAACGATATTAATGTTCAAGTCTTTGAGGCCACTTGGAAATTACATACAAATATAAACTATTATCGAAAAGATAAAAAGCGAGGATGTCAAACATCAAGGGTAACTGATGAATATTCATTCAATTGGAATTGATAAACTTTGCTAAGTTCTGAATAATTGAGAATAATGGATTACAGATTTTAATTACCGCTGAGAATTAGATTATGATAACAGTGATGAAAAATTTCATAAGTTTTGGCTGTTTCATATGTTACTGAATTGCATAATGAAAGTAAAATGGAATGTTAAGCCTTGTATCGCTAAATGTTCCAAGAATAACGCATACTGAGTTGTAAGATAACAACTTTAAGTCATTATCTAACTGTTACTATCATTGATTCATGTTTACATATACTTCACTTTGTTATGTCAATTTTTACATAAAGTTTTCTTGTTTATTTTCATAAGTTCTCTTGAAATTGTCTGATCTTGTCGTTGTTATCAGATTACAACCAAACTCAATGTAAACACAACATTTTTCAGTAATATGTAACTCAATGTAAACACAACATTTTTCAGTAATATATACACAATGTTTTCTCGAATTTCAGTTCAGATCACGATCTTCTATCTTCAACGTGACAAACTTGTATACAAAGTATATATGCTGAACCATAGATACTGTCAAAAAAAGGAAACAAGCAATATATAATATAATTGACACGATTGATTTGTTCGATTCCTGACAATTGACAGTTAGATATGCCGCATTCAGCAAGACATGCGACAAGAATATGCTTCAAATAATGTAGTTAACCTGATAATGGCTGTAGCAATGGGTGCTCAAAACATTGTTCACGGTAGTTTTGAAGGTTTCGAAAGGAATCAAATTATAAATCATTCCCATGGCTCTTTATCAAACTCATTAATTTTAATGGAATGTTCTGTGTGTCCTTGAAATGATAAAATAACATTTTATGATCATCACGTTAATTATTGATGCTAGATTTTTAATAAACAAAGAAGTAAATATTCTTTCGAAACACGTTTCCCCTTTGTTGTTATTCAAATATATGCATAATAACTACATGGATATGCAACTATATGCAAGCCTCAATGTTTACACTCTACGAGAAAGTATCTCCCAGCTGATTAATAAACAAATTTAGCACTTCTTTTAATATTTCACAAGTGTACTAAATACTTTAAAATCCATTATTAAAAATGTTTGACTAAAGTATTTAATAGATAGAAACTAAAATCAGACGTATTCAAGTATCAAAGATAAGCTTACCTCAGAAAAGGGTTAAATGATGTATATCCTTACAGATCGTCACAGCATATTGTATTCGAACTTCCTTGTCTCTTGGAGGGAATATGAATTTGGTATTCTCTGTGAGCGCGTTGGCTGCGAATGAGCATTGCCTAACACTGCAACAAACCTCTGGCGTACTCTCTTTAACGCGTTGTCAGGGACAAGGAATAGATATGCAAACCCTTTAAGAGATATGACCTTCCGATGTGGATATGATGTATTTCTTTGAAGCTCGGGGACAATAAGGAGGTTATTAATGCGTAATTAAGAGAAATACTTTGTTCCTGTGTAGTAACAAATGCAATAAACACAGCCTGTCTGTAGCGGTCTTGTGAAGGAGTGAGTATATTAATGAATATATACATCTTTTGAAGATGTTATATGATTGTGTGTGATAAACGACTTTTTAAAAAGGTCTCATTTCTCTGATTACCATTTTATCAGATCTGACGCGATCCTTTAACAAAAATTTTAGCTTACGTAATGGGGTATACATTTTTAATTTGATATTTTATTCAAGAAATATTAAGGGATATTGATTTATGATCATCAAAGCAGGAAATCGACTCTCAAACTACTGCAAGCCTGCTGTCTACACGCTAGTCTGAATTACGTGCTGGTGAAAGCCGAAAATTCCCGTTTAATGCTTTGAATTCATTGCCATCGATAAAGCTACGACAAATGCGTTTATTTGAGGGAAAATAGTATCCAACAAAATGACGAATCTGCGCTACCAAATAGACTTGGCGTACTTATCGAACAAAGGTAAGAACTTGGTAATAAGTTCTTCCTAGCTAACAAAGTTTAGGCTTATTGGCTGACAGGCCTAGACTTCGTTAGTGACCCTCAATCATATTCATTCAATATATGCTGATCCTAGGCCCGTCATTACACCCGTAATGTTCATCTATTGAGCGTTTGCATCCTTGAATAGCCCTATGGTTTGGTAATTGCTCTGTGGAAGAACTTGCCTATTGATTGGCAGAGTTATTTTCGATAATTAACATGTTTCCTGATTTTCCTGGGACGACAGTTTTCGATTCCGACCTTGCATGTTCCTCCAAGTACGAGTTGCCTATAGGAAATCCATCCAGGCTCCACTCATGTTTTACAGAAGAGCTTTCTCAAAGAGCATGCCGATTGATTTCCTCTCCAACCACCAGAAAAGACCAACATCGTTACTGAAGAACGAGGGCCGTAGAAAATATAACACGAACAATAAGGATGAGCAAATTATATCTCCTGCAAGCCCTTTCACAGTATGTAAAGAGGGCCTATCGATAGGTGTTGAGCATCTGTGATGAAAGGTCAATCGATGCATGATGAACACGACGTATTCTCAAGTTTACTCTCCGTCTAGTTCCATAGAACAAATACAATCATTCTGAGCACTGTCATGAAAACTACTAGTATATTTCTTTTTAAAAAGTCCTTGGACAGGTATTGCGATTAACAACTTGAAGTGAAGAAAACACAATAATAATTATGATAATATGAACAGTTTTGATGAATTAGTTGATGTCTCAACTTTTTATCGAAATTGCAAGTTAAATGAAACCGCCATTGCTGTTATTACAAATGCTATTGCAGTAAGAAGAACAAGCTCTAATGCAAACATCACTCAGAATTCATGAAATTCTTATTAGCCTTGTTTCCAAAGCATTGGCGTGAAGAAATCAAATGTTTGACACATTTTGACTTCAGTTCACTTTCAAAAACAAAATCAATATTCATAATTGATGAAAATTGTGTTAATGATATTTCACTTCTTGCTGATTGATATGTGAGCTCCCTGTGTTCCATTCGCTCAGTCTAATAAGGCTCTTTCATCAGGATAAAAAAAGTCAGAAGCCGACATACTATGCATTCATTGATTCACGATATCAGCCTTTTAATGTCAAACATGTCTGATCCGTATCACGTATCCCAAACAAATCCTCATATTTCCATAGTAATGTAATTATGTAAAGGTCAATTAAATTTTGAAGTATTAGATTTGATGATGTTAGTGCAGTATTTACATGCAGGCATATTTAAGATCTTGTAAATTCTATGTAATCTGATCACCAATTTTATCAAAGAACTGCAGATCCCACGAAAAAGCTTTTGACTGAAGCCTTGTTTATCAATGCTGGTGTTACGGTAACCTATACTTTATTAATGGCATCATGATGTTACATATGAATGTCTCAATAACATATCCAGGATCCCTTACACATATGTTTAAAAGCGCCTCAGTGTGGTTTTCTGTCAGACTTGAGCTGTTCAAATAATGGTGTTCGTTTCAGGAGTATAACTCTTTGCGTAACACCAGAGAAATGATCTGCTAAATGTACAAGAATGGTCACACATTTGCCTTCCACGCTAAAAACATATAAACGACTGTCCCTTTTAATAGTGGTTATCTTTATGTATGAATACTTTCTAACTGATAAAATTCACTACTTAAGTTGTACAAACAAAATAAATATAAGTTATTGGCTACCGGGTATAAATAGTAACCTTGCCTTTAATAGTGGTTATCTTTATGTATGAATACTTTCTAACTGATAGAATTCACTACTTAAGTTGTACAAACAAAATTTGTTATTGGCTACCGGGTATAAATAGTAACCTTGCTTTTAATAGTGGTTATCTTTATGTATGAATACTTTCTAACTGATAGAATTCACTACTTAAGTTGTACAAACAAAATAAGTTATTGGCTACTGGGTATAAATAGTAACCTTGCTTTTGATAGTGGTTATCTTTATGTATGAATACTTTCTAACTGATAGAATTCACTACTTAAGTTGTACAAACAAAATAAGTTATTGGCTACCGGGTATAAATAGTAACCTTGCTTTTAATAGTGGTTATCTTTATGTATGAATACTTTCTAACTGATAGAATTCACTACTTAAGTTGTACAAACAAAATAAGTTATTGGCTACTGGGTATAAATAGTAACCTTGCTTTTAATAGTGGTTATCTTTATGTATAAATACTTTCTAACTGATAGAATTCACTACTTAAGTTGTACAAACAAAATAAGTTATTGGCTACCGGGTATAAATAGTAACCTTGCCTTTAATAGTGGTTATCTTTATGTATGAATACTTTCTAACTGATAGAATTCACTACTTAAGTTGTACAAACAAAAAAGTTATTGGCTACCGGGTATAAATATATATATAAATTCAATTTTCAAAACCGTGAGTCAGGGTTTTATCTGTGTTATAAACTGGCATACTGAACTACCTAATATAAGATATCTAGAAAGAAATTTTGTATTTGCACAACTTCATTGATATTGTCTTCTGAGAGTTCAACTGTTAAGCAGGGGATTACATCTGCGCTCTCCACGTGCTTTACAGCTTTTTATGAATTCGCTTTCCGTCCCTTTGAGGACATAGGGTTCTTTCTGACATTGCACATGTCTATTGCGGGAACGCCTTTCCATTCGTTTACTATCCAAATTCTATTCATTTTCCATAGATTTCATGAGCAAGGTTCAAATCAAATTAGTACATTGTATACTGTATTTCTTCACATCTTCCAAATAAATGTTGATTTCTGCAATTTGTATTATCTTCAGAGGGTCATACAATCAGATTATCCGTAGCCGCAGAAACATTTATCCCGTGTCAAGCGAAAACTGCATGAGGTCATATAAGTGTGAACACCTTTCAATAATTTCATTTAGGACAAATCTGGTACGTTTAATGGAAATGGAAACACTTATTTTCCTTTTCATGAGATCACGTTATTTCCCTAAGAAAACGAGTGACAGTGCCTTTTATCACCAATTGAACCTAATGTAGAAAGTCATTAGTCATTTTTGTCGCCTTGGTTGGTTGAACTATCTTAGTTTAAGTCATTTGAAATGGCCACTTTCCAACTGACCATTAGCCCTAATTAAACATCATCACGACCCTCAGTAAATGCTGATTAACGGAAATCAAACATTTTACATTGAGAACCATCAGACAATGAAACATAGTTAATTATTAAACAAGACGAATGCATCCACAATTCGTGACAGCCCCAAATACATTGCGTGCCAGAACCAGAAACCATTTGCCTTGGAGAACGCGCAAACGGGACTGGCAATGAAATACACGGCTTGCCGATGGTGCAAATAGCTTTTGATTTACAGAACTGTCCGGCAATTAACTGGAAACCTGACAGTAAAAGACTAGCGTGATTTCAATTTAAGTAATACAGCACATTAATGGTGGCAAGGAACGTAGTTTGGAAGCCCTAACCATACAAAGTGCGTTGAAAATGGATTTTAGGTGTGTTTAAGGCTGAAGGTTTACAAGGGGAATTGAGCTGACATTTATAATAGAATCACTACATGGCGGGTGTCGATGGAAACACAATGAAAATCAAAGAGCCGCGTTGTTACAGCTGTAAAGCCATAAAACTATACAACACTTGACGGGGATGCTACATGATGTCGATTCCACTCAAGCAGCAACAGTTTTGTTCACCAATAAATCAACCAGCACAACGAACTGGTGACTTACAACAAATCGAAGGATTCAATTTTTTTAGCTCAAAGGAATTAGAAATAGAAATTTCATAAAAAGTGTTCACGTGAAGACAAATATCAAGGACATCTTTTTAAAAAATTATTCCCTGTTCCCTTTTCGGGCAAGTAGTTCGGCACCAAGAAATAGAAATGTCCATTATAAGATAAAAAAAATAAACCCATCGATGTCAAGATTCAAGATCAGTCTAAAGTTGCATAACATTTAGTTAGGACATGTTGATCTGTCACATACTTTCATTTGGATATAGCACCCCTTCCAAATTTATTATTCATGAAAACACCTCTATTCTCTATTCTTTTAATTTACACATTCATACACGTATTGTAGTGAACAAGTTCAAGATATGTATTGTTGGTATAAACGCTTAAAATTAAAATCAAACCAAGAAATTAATATTTGAAATTAATGAAAACACATATTTATTACCTATTTCTTTAATCTATAAATAAATTTATATATTGAAATTCTCAGCAGGTTCAAGATATGTATTTTCGGTATAAATGTCTCTATAATTATCTACAACAAAGAACAAAACATCATTCTACTATTTCTTCGTAATCAGGGAATCCTAGCTCAGAAATAAACACGTAGAAGTAATGAAGGTTCGTTAGGCGGGCGACTTGTCGGCAATTAAGTCATAAATGGGTATCGAACATGTATGACGACCATTTAAAGGCTTGTTGCTCACTCCAAGTCTGATAATAATCTCCCCTCGGGGAATAAGAATCTCGAATAGCCTCTGCGCAGTAATGAGGCTAGTTAAAGACGGTGCGTCTCCCTTTGGGGACTCTGTACTTCACCAGCTACTCTCTTCGTCAGGATGAGTGTAATGGTTCGTAAAAGTCTAAATAGGTTGTGAATTAATAACTATTGTAAAGGAAATGGAGTCTACCTACGGGCACGGACCTATGGGAATACCAGGCATTTGAAGCAGAAGGTGGAATGGTAGAATCTACATGCTCGTCTTGTGATGTGTCTGTACTGTAATAAGGAGGTCTAGTTTTGACTGTTCGAAATACGAAGATAATGATCTTCTTTAATTGGAAAGTAGTCTTGTTAAATGTTGATCAGTATATGTCTTATGTAAATAAGAAATACAGGTGTGTGACGGTTAAAGTAGGTATCAAAATAGGATAGTTTCCAACCTGTTATTCTAGTGAATACGATGCTGCTATGTAAGTACTATCATCACAAGTAAGAAATTCGTAAATTCATTGAAATTTCATCTTATTCATTTTCTAAAATGTCACTCAAAAAGGTTTCTTTAACGTCAATTAAAATCACTGGGGTATTCAAAATAACAATTTTATACGTGTTAAGAACTTCTATTCAATACAAATTTGTTCCAATTTACATATTATTAACAATAAATTTTTGTATTGCTACAAGGCTACGATGGTTTGAGTGTGAATAAGCCGACAGCAAAGAAAAGTATAGAATGTTGCTGGCATATCCATTACCGTAGGCCATCAGATTTATGCACCATCAATTTGGACATGTCAATTTCAGTATATAAAGCATTAACCAGATGACAGTGACAGGTCTATGTTTAAACAGACATTCAGTTTGATATTATTTTATTAAAGTATATTTACACATCACTTTTTTATTCACCAATTCGTTTTTCTTTAATGTTGTAATGATCGAATTGGTATCATTTCTAGATTGCAATGATTCTTAAAAGATAATTATATACTAAACTTTAAAAATATATAATATGTGTTTCGATTCATGTAGTTTCCTTAGAATATGTAGAATACGTTTCCACGGAGAAACTTAACAAACGCACTTGTTATGTCTTCATTAAACTCGACGTTTTACCCAATGAACATAATCGATATTTGAAATATAGTTAACAAAGAAGCCGTTGTGTAGAAAACAGTTCAATTACAAACCACTCAATGGAATAAGGAAAGGCGTCATCACATAAGTGCTTAACTATTGATGTGTCAATATGTAACCGGTAGTTCTTCTAGTCTGATAGTCTCACAATGAAACAAAGTCATTATGGAAGATATTAGTTTGAAGTATAAATGAAAGCAAATCAATACTGCTTCTATATCTCGAGAATGGATTTCTATAAGCGTCCAATTAACCTAGGTCCTTATAGTTTATAATACTTCGACTAACCCATCAGTTTGTTAATTTAGCATCATTAAAGCATAGATATCTTAAGCGGTAAATATGAAAAATTGATGGCAGTGTTACCAGAACAAAGCATTTTCAATTAGACCACAGTGATTACAAGCGACGGTCTGGAACTTGACTTAATTATTCATCATCTTATCATTGAAGCAGTTTGATTTCTTGACGTGCTTTGTTAGTTTTTGTTAAATCAACTCGCTGCTGGAGCCAGATATTGTAGCACCGCTGATCCAATTTGTACCATTGATCCATGGCTTTCATTGCTTCCACCACTACAGGCTAATGAATAATTCCCCTCCCTTGTACAAGTGAAACATGTTGAAATAACAAATCAAAGTTGTGAAGTCGGGCAAGTTAGCATTGCCATAGCAAAAACGGATTCAAAGCAAAAGATACGCCGAGTTTAATTATTACACAAATATTTATTGAATCGTTCCTTCTTCAACGTATTAGCAGAAATATCAGTTATGAAATATTTCTTTTCGAAATCCTATAGGAAATGAAATTAGTTTAAACCAGCATGATATATGAGATGCAATATATTTATTTAATAAATAATCTGAGTACGAATAAACGCTATAAATGACTCTAGAAGGCCGTTATTTTGGAAACATACCTACATATTGACAACCATGTTAGAGGCAGAAGAACTGAAAATTACACAGATGAGTTACGTAAAGAATACAGTTTGAGATACATGTCTATCCTTACCAAAACCATCAACTTAACATATATAGATCCAAATAAATCTTTAATTAGGGACACTTATCTGCTAACCAATCAAAATGATGTTTAGGAGAATTGGATGTTTAAGCGAGCAATGTTAAAAAAATTTCCCGAAAGATGTTTAGGGAACTCATGTCAATCAGAAAGGCTCAGTGATACTATGATAATTTGTTAAAAAGAACATTTCGTATTGAAAAAACCGTTTGAACAGAATGGTTATAATATTTTTATGATGAAATTGGAAACAAATAGGGTTATCATACACTTGTCACTTTTGTATTGTTGCCCTTAAGATTCCGATCTCCATGAATGTCCATGACTTATCTACTCCTGCAACTTCCTTCTCTGTCCATATCACCCACCGCAAGACAGTCAAAACCATTCAGCCTCAGAAGCTCATTTCGCTAATAAACATTACTTTGCTTGCTTCAAATTCTTTAACATTAGGCTATGGGTACCATAGTGAATTATGATCTAGTGTGTGATTTGTGATATGAAGCTCACGTACCCTTTGGACGCTATGGTGACCCTAAAGGTCCAAACTCTTGAGCCTCCTACTTGTCGATCTAAGCCGTGTGACACCAGGCTTGTACTTGGTGATTGAGTTCCATAGAAGCTAATACCGCTCTTGCCTGCCCTGGTTTTAAGGAAATTGTGCCATCAAAGTCTCATTCTAGAATTTCAGACAGCATGGATGGCGGGGGAGTTATCAATTGAAGACTTAAAACGTTGTTTTAGGATTTATTCCAAAATAGAACCTGGAGAAGTGTTTGGAATTGGAAACACTATCAGATGTTTGGCTGTCTGAAATGCCAATGTCCTTTAAATAGTCACCGTTTGCTTCAAGGGAGACATGGCATACCAAACATCCTATTAACTTGTGTGTAGTTTCACTAGATGAACAATTCATCGTATCAAGTAACATGAGAATAATCATTCTATGTTAGACTGCTAACAAATCGCACCAAAACCGATTTTCAAAATGATATATTCCATGAATAGAAAATACTGAAAGTACTCAAGGTTAAAAAATACAACACAGAACATGGATTTAATCGTTTACATGACATTTGGTCTGGTTTTAATCACAATACCGTTTAACATTATAACAAGCACATGGTTTCTAATTACAGTTTTATGGTTGGGCGTCCACTTACAAGATGTGAACTATTCGCAGGTCGTTAAATGAATCCATACACAGACTGGTTGCACAAGGTTTGCTTGGGGCAACTTTTTCATGAAGTTTCATTAAACACACCATTCTTTAAAACCTGAATACGTCAACATCAAATTGTTATTTAAAAAATCAAAATGGATCTATTTGAAAATCTGCGCATTCAATTCAACGTTATTAGGAAGGGAATATAACGGAATAATATTCCAAGTTGTGATAAATAGTATGATACAATACACGTACAGATAATATGGTAGAATAATGAAGAAAGCGGATTAGGGATTAAACTATTTCGAACCTTTTCCAAATGATAAGTTGTTATGAATACAATCTGCTACTAAATTGATTACGCGTCTATAGAGTTCATGATGAAAAAAAAAGATATGATATCTTAAGATATCTCGTTCCATTGATTTATCTCACATTGTCATATAAAACTGCTCAAGATCAGAAGCAAAAGTGCTTTAACATGTCAGCACTATGCTTCAAATAACTCGATCTGAAACATCAGATAGACAGGTTTTGAGGAAACGAGGGGTTATCAGAATTTCATATTCAATACAACTTTTTCTCAAATGACTTCAGTGACACTGGTGAAACCCAAACACGATGCGTGCTGCTAATTGAGCGTGACTGTAACAGTCGCATGCGACATTCAGCTGCAAATGATAGCCCTGTCTTATGCCATTTGAGAGAAGTGCGTGAGCCGTTGCTAGGTAACATCGGAAAATATTTCAATAAGTGAATTACTGATACAAGTTCAACGGAAAATGATATCGAACAAACGGAATTATTTCATAAAGTTAGAAGACAGGTTATCTGGCATGACGCTGGATGTTAGCCATGTTTGATATTAGAGCTACACAGGAGTTGCTTAAGGCTATCAATTCCTTCTCTTTTGTCCTGTGATCTTTATTATGTATTTATCCGCATAGTTCTGACCTTTACGTTAGAGAACATCCATATGAGATAATGATAAGATATGATAAGAACGTGATAAACCATCTTACAAGAATATCGATTGAAGTTTTTTATTCAATTCCCACAGATATTTCAGATTTCTCAAAGTCAATTTTAGGGTTCTCAAAGATAACCAGACCAAATCAATACGGATTTTTGAGTTATTTAATACTTACGTCAATTATCATTGTAAAATATCGTGAATGCTGTTTTTAACGGATACACCAGAATGAAGAGTCATGTATGGATAATAACAATATCATTGAAATCAGCTCGAAACCTGTCCCTCGTACCTCGGTACGTTTCTTCATCAAGAAAAGCAGCCAGGTACGAGGAACCAGTTTCGAGCTGATGTCAGATTGGAATGATAACTTGTTTGATCATGACGTGCGACGTTCGACAAGTTTTGAGCTGATGTCAATGAGATTGGAATAATAACTCCTTTAATCATGATGTTCGACACAGAGTGTGGCGTTGATACCAAGAACACCGGAATCTTTGTCGAAACAAAGAGTGTGGTGCTGGTTGTCGAAACATCATATATCAGAGCTACTGAAGTTGATATCCTTATAATGAGTTTCATTCTTGTCATTCAAACTCTTTAACAAACCCAAAAGATCACAATTCACGACGTGGGAGGATTTATGTGTTTACAAATTGTGTACCAATGTGTTGCATTGTGTATAGCATGTACATGTACGTTAAGATAAACAAGTTATCACTCGTATAATGATTATCAATAGAGATCTAAATTATTCATCTATTACGTTCAAGACATCAAAACATCAATCATATGTTGCGTTTATTTGCTATCATTTGCTTGCATCAAAACTATAAAAAATTAAAATGATATTTTTGGCTTCGCGCATAAAGGTCAACATCACCTCATATGTCTTGTGAGATTTAGCGTCTTGTTTCGTTCCTCGTTCTTTTACCAGTTGCATGGCGCTTGGAAAGAGGTGGATGAAACCTGGTTATTGGTGACAAGGTACATGATGGTATGCAGATGTTCTTACATATCAATGAAAACTATTAAGTGTTACAGGGATTGGCAGTTCTATCTATATGGTGTAAATGTCAATTTGGTTCATAGACATACTACATACGTATGCCTCATCATTCGGGTTATTTGGTTTACGTTGTTTTCTAAACATAGGTACCACCAGTACGTCACTCAGGTGTCACATAAAATCTTCTGGAATGCTTTTTTCTGATGATAGCCTTTTCATTCAGAATTCCTTTATCAACTTATATACCTTTATAACAAGCTGTCTGTTTCATTAAACCAGATTCCTTGGAACGTTTGATAAGTGCACTGAAACTAATCGACCTGATCAACTTATATGCACATGTTAGTTTTTTTAAATACCAGTTTTCAGAGTCCTAGCGATAGGAACTTTAGACAATTACATTGAAATATGCTTTCAATGACTTGTTAACATATAATCACCAACAAAAATATTTCAAAATCAGATTTATGAATTAAGGCAAACTTCGGTGAGGAATGGATCACGAATTGTTTCAGAAAGGAAACTTTTTTCATTTAGTAAGACAAGCTAAATGCCGATCAATTAAAAGATATTTTGTAAGTACTAAATAAATGGTTTGGCAATTGGCAAAACAGCTTTTTTTATTCTTAAAAACTTATTGTTTAGACTGACCCTATCACGTTGTACTTTGTATACCATAGTAATATTTTAACCAGGTTTTAGGTGAAGTTAACCATGTATTTTGAACACTTTCCATACTAAAAACACCTTAGACTTCAATGAGTGAGTGGCCTGTGCAATCACCTTTTATAAATGATACCCTTTTCGCTTTCAATTTAGAATGAATTAATCAACTGAACAATTATAATATCTGTTAATTCACTAAATTCAAGATCCCATTGAACATTGAAAGAAACATCAACAAGAAATCTACCAATACTCATTGAATCAGGCCATTCAGATGACAAGATCGTCTTTCATATCGGTTATCAACCTGCCACAAGTTACATCTTTACCTATTCTGTAATTATAAGTCAGTCCATCAGGTTAGAACAGCCAAGTTTTCAAGGAAAGGAGAAAGACCTTGCACACTGAACCAAAAAGACGGTACATAAGAAGTTTGTAGAAGCACAATGGAGCAAATGAAACATATTAAATATTACTGGTGTAAATCAGGCGCCAGGCAATATATGGGAGTCTGCTTGAGTGGATTCTCTACTGATGACGCTGGTGAGAGGCTGTGACAACCCTGCTGTGGACAAGACATCTACCCATAGTCTGACAGTCGGGGCAATTCGATTGATTGAACTAAACACATTGAGGAGACGTCAATAAATAAACTTCCGCTTATAAATTCATATCTCAGCCTTCCGATGTCCGTTTGTTATAGAGGTATAAGCTCAAGAGCAATGCCGGTAGTGCGAAAGTTTCATTATTATTGAAGTTCACATGAGTATATCGTAACCACGCTTATTCTCATACATACATACATACATACATACATACATACATACATACATGCATCAAACATACATACATATATACACACATACACACATACACACATACATACATACACACATATATACATACATAAATACATGTATATACGTACATAAAAATAATGTGTTGTTCAACGTTTAAAATGAACATATCTGAACACATCACTGTGGACATTTTATAATTCAATGTCATGTCATTATGACGTAATCATGTATATGCTTTCATCATCTTGTGATATCATGATGTTAACGATGTTTTGCCAAAATCAACTTCAAAATTTGATTTCACAAAAGTGTAATCACCTTGAGAACACTGTCTTTGGTGATATTTTTGAGTGGTTACACCGCATTAATCTATAAATTTAAAATAAATTCATTCAAAATGGGATGACCTTTAAAGGTCATTTATTCTAAAGTTCAGAAGAGGAACTTAAAGAAAAATAACTTTAATGTATTGATAAGGATTGCCATTCGAATTACAAATATGTACAAATATGCCTAATACGTAAGCTCAAATATCAAATCCCTTGGTAGAAATACTAATATTGGAAATTGTACAAAAGAAAAAATAAATTGTTGGCATTTTCTTTCATTTTCTTTGTGAAACTGTATGTCTTAGAAGACACATCGAGTGCTTTTGGCTACTGGCTTTGTAGGTGAAGCCTTATAACAACTAATTTCTCAAATGTAATCTTTTTTCTTTCAAAAAAAGTCTGTAAGTGCAATTTATAAGCACTCAAAGCTATAGCATCATTCAAAGAGGAAGTTGTGTCAAATTGATTATCGACCCATTTTATTCGATCAAGTACAGTTGCATAAAAACACATTCCATCGCAAAGAGAGTTCTTCGGGAAGAATATGTTTATATCCAAAACGTTGATGTGAACGATGACTTTTCGAAGTAGGAAAATTTGAAGTAATATTTTACATGTAATTCTTATTTTCATGCTATTCGATACATGCATTTATTCATAGAAATGTATACTTTCGAAGTTCAGAAGTTCTTGTCAAAAGATATATCTACATAATATATACATAAATAAAAAACACATCGTTAGTAGCCATTTAGATATACTTTTCAAGTTTTCATGTACCAAAACACAATTCAGTTTCCAGGATTTCTTACCACTTGTCCTGCAGTTATCTTCAATGTTCAATAATTCGTCCATAATTATTGTCCAATGCATTTACATACCATTAAAATCAATCCACCATCACCATAACAAAGAAGAACATGTACAGAATAGTACATACAAATAAACATCAGAAGTTGAATAATGAAAACAATGAAATGATGAAATAATTACCTTCAACTCAGAAGCAACTGGCACCATGCACGTGCATATGACAATACAGTCCTAAAGGTTCCACATTCAGACAGAGAAGAAACTCTTAACTCCACGTGTATTCAATTTATTTGGAGGCAACCCTAATTAATGATCACGTGGTATGATTTATTTCATCCATCTTTGCTGAGATCGATAGTGAAATCTACAAGAGGAATGATCAATCAATAGGAACGGTAGCTGCCTACGTAACCCCGCCCCCCATACCTAGTGAGGAGTGAAGTATAGAGTGGTGGGCAGCGAGAGTTGGTCTACACGCCGATCTCTCTAGCAGGACCACACGATTCTTCACTGTCAAAAACCCCGCTCATACTGGATAAAGCTGTCATTAGGCACTCGCTTGGCGAGGGACGATTGTTGAATTTGCCCGCAAATAAGACTAATAAATCGCTGCCTCTTCTGAACAAACGCATCTATCATGTCAACCCTCTTCGTCATGTCCTTATTTTACAGGGATATTATCCGCCTTGCATTGACTAACTCGGGCAATGGGTATTCGTGTAGCGTATTAAATAACATTTTATGTTAAATTTTGGATCCCTCAAACAATTCTTAAAATTTTAAGGAGGAAATGATTTTTTCTTTTGAAAATAATTTTTGGTGTCCTTCAGAGATTTAAAATTCAAATTTTACACGGGTGGCTACCGCGGAAATATAAAAACAAACCTATTTCCTATAATTACCTAAACAATCAAGAAGTAAAAGTTAAAATTTAAAGACGTAATTCATTGTTTTCTAAGATCCGCATGATGCGGGAAACTTGTCCATCATAGCTTTATTGAGAGTTCCACAGACTACATTACAACATAGTTCACATTGTTTGGTATCATGCACCACAAAGGCTTTAGCTCAGCATCAAAGAGGAAACAAATTGACCAATTGCCTCTATCAGTCAGGTATTGGTTAAATTGGTATTTCCTTTTTATTGATCCAAGCTTCAAACATCCGATTTGAATCGATACTGTTGGGTTGTGATATTCTTCTGTTTTACATTGTAAATCATCATTCTGTTCTACAGCCATCGAGTCAATACATGTTATTTTATCGCCCCTGTTTCTTGCTGAATGTCTCTGTTGCCATGAGAGTGTTGCAGTTACTGCTGACATAAATACCTGTAAAGGAAGTCTCACATTGATCACCTGGTCTCACCTGCTGTAAGGTTTGATACACACGGCCAACAACTGCTATGGAACATGAAAGAAGTAACACGAAACCCACTGTACAGATTTCAACTGGTTTGTAAGGTAGATCCAGAGTCTTCTCTTGCTAAGGGTAGATAGCAAAATGGGGTTTATAATGGTAACAATACATTTTGATTTCACATGCAATCGATTAACTCAACTTTTTTAAAGTGTCATTAATGAATATATTGTGATGGTAGATAGCAAAATATACTGAATTGTTCGAAACGTAAATCAAAGTATATCAACGACAATTAAACTACATTCCTTTGTCCTTTAAAATAGGGGGAATCACCTTCATTTATACCGAAACGTCGCCATTATGAAAATAAAAAGGTCTTAGATCCATTACATCATTGTCTTACTCAGTCTATTTGATACAAGCACATGCATACATAATTATCAACTGACTAAAGCTGTTTTTTAAGATACACGTAGAATAGTGGTCCGTGCATTATGAGCAGAGTCTACAAGTTTCCAAACGTTATTGGACTCTACAGGACACGTTTGTTGTGACGTGACATGTCAATCATAAACCAATGAAACTGAAGGAATTATTACTGGTCTTCAAGTAATTGCATTATGAGTTGTAAGTTCAAAGACTATGAACGTAAACATTTCAATTTGATATTTCATATTGTTCATTTCAAAGTCAATATTAAATCAATTACTGTCACTATTCTAAAGTCACCGAGATGTGTTGGTGTGTACATTATCAGATAATCGTGCAATATAATTATTTTATCAAAGTGTGACATTTGCATTATAATAACGTGATATGTTGTGTTATGATGTTCAAAATTCTAACAGCATGGTTTGTTTGTTAAAAATACAATACGAAAACCATAGAGCGTATGATGCACAACTCAACATAAAGTCACTTAAAGTGTTTCTTAATTGATGCCTTAAGGTAAAGAAAGATTACCTTAGCATAAGAAACATTAGCTACCCAGTAACTTAACTGAGTCATGCTTCCATTTTTTTTCATTATCCTTTTTATCAACACAAATGCTGAAAATTGATCTAATTATCAAACTCAAACATATTGTAGGTATGAGGAATTGTTTGTTGTAGGAATTGTTCTACAATGATTATGTTCTTGTAGGTGAAACGGTTTATGAAGAATGAATATGTGAAGTATCAATTTTATCAGTGATTTTGCAACCTGATAGCTGAAAGAATATTCACGTTAATTACCACAAGTCGTCGAAAGGATAAGATCAATACCATCATACTATAATTCGGAGATGCTTACGAAACGAAGTATCAATTTCAGAGTATCAGTGATGACTAAAATGAGATCACATTAACCCACACTGGTTATTACATTGTGATTAATACAAATTACGCTATGGGGACTAAGTGCCCGTTATTTGCAAGGACAATAGTCTACCTGGTTCCGGAAACCATTCCATCTGATTCCTGCGGTTTTACGTCCATACGCCTAACCAATATTGGAAAGCGTTCTCCGTCATCGTGTATATTGGACTGCTTACAACTATTGAAACATCGATAGGACGGGTGAAATAGTATATGACAACTTCTCTGGCAGACAACCTTAGAACCGAGGTTACAAACGACAGGACTGCCAGGAATATGTGTGTCATACAAATGTAAACTATAACAAGATCGATCCTTAAATGTTGCCATGGGCATTGGTTGTTTTGCCTACTTAAAACAAAGTTACATTGACCAAAACTGAAAAAGTAACACTCTCAAACATAAGTTGAAAAAGAATACGGTTTAAGGTTACTCCCAAAAATATTAAGAATCACGGATGGCCCATACACTGTTAGACTTTAGTCATTATGTATTTTTGTTTTCAAAGCTTTCCAGACGCATAAGATAATGACACTATTGAACTACTGCATCTACTTCATCTACCGTATTTACTTCATCCGTCTCGCCTGCCTTATCTACTATCTGTGGCACCTATAGAATGATGAACTGATTAATTGTAATAAACTGTATTAACTTTGATGCAAGTTTCGGATATTTTGTTCTTGCATCTACATTTGTTCCCAAAAAAATTCAGACAGTGAGGTACGTACGGTGTTAATTGTTCTAACGTATCATTCATGGTGGTCCTCTTGCATCTCAACGCTTTCAACGTTCATATTGAGGAAAAGCGAATGAGTTTATGTTGTAATTGGTTACAGTTCATCAGTTCAAGTGACATTTCCTGTTTTAAAGTAGAATATTCTGCTAGTGTGGCATTGTATGTTGATGATTCTACTTATGATTTGTATGCTATAGTTGACACAAAATGGCAGAAGGTAACATAGATCCATGTCCTGATATTGAAGATGGCGTTCATGATGATCCAGATGATAGTATTTCTCAACGTATCCAGCGTTTAAGAACTCGCACAGAGAAGGGCAATAGTGAACATTTACGTTTGTTAAGGAACAGGACTATTGGTGCTCTCTCCAGATTGACTAAGTGCAAGAACGAGCTTGAATCTTTAATGGTTGACCATGAAAATTTGCATTTAGTTAAATCCTGCTTTCACAGTTTCACTGCTTTATGTTCCAGTTATGAAACCTGTAATGAGATTTATTTCAGTTCTCTTGAATCTGAAGAAGCTAGAATGGCTGCTATCCAGCACGGAGAGGCTAAACTGAGTGAGATCGAGGCTGTTCGTGAAAACGCAGAGAGATGGATTCAAAATGCTGAACGTGACTTATTTGAGCATGTGCTTTCTCAATCTCGTAATGATTCGGCAATGGATAAACGGTCACAAACATCAAATAAATCTCATGTTTCCCATGCCAGCTCTACTATATCTGCACGTGTAAAGGAAAAAGCTAAGCTTGCTGAACTTCTTACTGAAAAAGCAATGTTTCAGAGCCAATCAAAGATTAATGAGTTGCAGCTTGACATTGACATTTATTGACCGTATTTACTTCATCCGTCTCGCCTGCCTTATCTACTATCTGTGGCACCTACAGAATGATGAACTGATGAATTGTAATAAACTGTATTAACTTTGATACGAGTTTCGGATTTTTTGTTCTTGCATCTACACCTCTTGTTTTTTTTAAAAAAACTTTACTTTTACAAACTCGTGTCGTGCGAATATGCAGTGCGGGCCACATTGCCCATATAAGGCTTATCACGTGGTTAACATTCCACAAAGAATGATGGGTATTGTTTGTTTTGGAAGCGTGATGGCGAACTGAATCCAGACATCTATTTTTTTGCTGCTGTGATAAACGTTGAAGGTGATGCTTTAATCTCTTATATAAGCAGACTATTGGGGCTCTACACCCAGAATTACTTAAATATTAGGTCGACTTTATCACTTTGAACCTGGTAGAGACGGTTGACGTGAACCAACGTCACAGTTCCACGGGGCGCCGTGACCTAACGTGAAACAATTCGGTCACTCGACAGTCGACAAGCATTTGCTTTCCATTCTTCTTTCTGGAAGATAGAACTAGATGATTCAAAACTAGTCTCCATGAAAAGAAACATTATCAGCAAAATCTCCAATACGGTAGACATTGATAGGGATAAGCTATGTTGATCGAAAGAACTGAGATGAAAGGTTACCATGGACGGGTGATCACGACCGGGCAGCTGGGAAGAGCGGATATTCACGTCATTCAATTGTTACGTCATGAAAAAACTATACCTTTATTCGCTGATAAAGTACTTTTTTTCGATTGTTCTAACTGCTAGGCATCTTAGAATACATTATAGTATAGTCTTTTAAGAGAAGTCACATCATATTTTAATCCGACATATCATACGAGATCAATAATTTCATATTATATTGTATTACCCTTATGGTTAATAATAAGCGGTGACATATTTTCAATATGAGCACATGTGTACATATCACTTTTGCCTAGCAAAGTTTGTTTCAGCGTCTGTGATGTCATAAAACCATTGTCATTGTAGCGGGTCGTCGCAAGGGAAGCAGGCCGATTTCTGAATTTTTTCCATGCGATTTAGATTGAATATAACGGTATTAAAGACATTATTGCACTCGGAAGGATGTCATATGACTCTTATGTAATTCGAGCGAATTTGTTTATAACCCTCGCACCAGCTCGGGTAACAAAAACATTACGGCTCGTTTCGTTAAAGTCACACTTCCTCGGATAATAATCTCTATATATCATAATTAGTCAACTAAGGGTATATATTTCCAATTATTGTTAATTCGTTATCCTGTGTGCACTGACATTGTACACTATGCTGACAACTATCTCCTAGTAGGTAGACACAACTCGATAAAGGTGCACCGTTTATATTGACATCATGCATGCAATGGAACAAAGAATTTACTTACAGATATTCAGCAACCCAATTTCATACCTTCTTTACCTGTTTGGCCATCTATCCAGCGTTTAAGGCAGTGGGTCACTTTGGTCTAACATAATAAAGGGAGATAATGATACGGAAATGGACACATCAAGTCCTAATTTCCAATCTTGTCCAATTCTCAATGACTTTGTCTCCCTGTCTCCGAAGGCTCGAGTGGAAGTACCTATAATTACCCGTCAGTAAATGACGGAGAGTCTTTCCACTACGGCTTCTAACTACCTGCCCATTTGCATCTAGGGCCATGCTTGACCAACATTGGGCCAAAAGTAGAAATTACATTGACTCTCGTCTCTAATTTACTACCAGACTTATCTTTTAATCAAATGTCCTTGTAACGATTGAGCGAGGTCGGCTCAGTCCATGATAGCGGTTGGTTGGGAAAAGATAACACGTCTCCCGACATTAATGGTAAACTGCTTTCAATGAAAATACCTTGTGAAAAGACATGAAAAGATTGACTGTAACGTGTGCGTGGCCTCTAATGCTTTCCTGACACTCACAGTTTTCACAACTTTCGTTTCGAAATAGCTGAACAGGAAACCTTTTTTGTAGAGTAAAAATGAATGGAAGCGAACAACAAGAGGAGGGACGTGCGAACCATGAGTTAAACATGACATTTCAGAGAGGATTGGACTCAGTGTACATGTCACCAATACATCACTGATAACCACAAATTGCTTCATGGTATGCATCCAAACATCTTAATGTCCGTGTAAGGTAAAGAAGTAACCGGTTGTGAATGAGGCACAGTCAATCACAATGCAGAACGAATTTTTTATATTTCAAATTAGTGTACAAGAAAAATCATAGCCTTGCTTATAAGATAACCACAAACTGCTTCATGGTATGCATCTAAACATCTCAATGTCCTTGTAATGTAAAGAAGTAACCGGTTGTGAATTAGGCACAATCAAACACAATCAAGAACGAATCATTTCGTATTTCAAAATAGTGTACAATAAAAATCATAGCCTTGCTATAAGATAACCATAAATTGCTTCTTGGTGTTTTAAGTCTCCAGCTCTGGATTGGCACCACTGTGATACTATGAATAGGCTGTCGCCCACTAAAATGAAATTCTTAATATTCATAACAAATCATAAGGATAACTATATATGGTCGAACAAATTTTAACATTTTGAGGCTTCCGTACTCTTGTAGGAGCTGATAGCATTGACAGAACAAAATTAAAACCATCGTTTATGTAGATTTTAGTGAACTGCAAAGGGGTGAAGATAATAAACGTGTAATAGAAATTGAGGATACTAAACGACCTTCCATTTAATACTATTTTTATTAAACGAGTAAATAATTAAGTATCAAACGAGATAAAGCGAGTATGATACCAAATCATTAACGAGTTTAAGAATAAATAGTATTAAATTGAAGGAAGTTTAGTTTTCTGTTTATTACTTGACCTCATGATTGCCGAAATTGTACTGAACAAGACATTTCCGCGACTTGGCCGCCATACGTGCAGCGTACTATACTAGTTTGATACCACCGTAAAAATATTACACTGCAGTTTCTTACACGAGTAATAAATGGTACTAATTACTCAATACGAATAAGCTGTCCTAATATCTCTGCAGCCAGTAGTAGAAGAAAATAAAGCATGAATTAGTATAATTATTTATCATGCAAGCAAAGCTCCATTCATATAACAAGGAGTTGTCTGTATTCTGAGTCAAACCACCTGTGTCTCCCGGCGTGACAGATAACAATTTGATTGTTCTATGACGTTACTACATGATTCGATAACTTCCAGTCATGTACGTGAATACTTATTAAATTCAGAGCAAATGAAGCTACATTCACGTTTACCTGCACGCAAAGTTCTATTCGATTTAGAGCTATCATTTTGTTTTTCCTGTCACCAAGTCCACGTGTTAGAAGTGACAAACATCACTGACGTCATGTAGATTATAGGTTACATACCAGTCATTGGGATCTAACAACTGGCGATTAGAGGAAATCAGAGACAATTTACAAGCAGGTGTTTATAACGTTAAACGTTTTTGACATCCAATACATGTACATCTGATTACGAAACTTGTCTGGAAAACGATTATACCAACCGATAAATCAGTTTTTAAGTTGAAAGTCAATTCATTGCTCAAAATAAATCAATGACAACGCATGTTATTTCATTGCAGTAGAATCTAACAAAAATATTTTACAATTATATAAGGATCTGGTATATTTAGATATGTCATAATAAGTCCATCAATATATTATGAAAAGGATTGTCAAATCTAATTAGTAAAGTCAATAAACGAATTTGAAAAAGCCGCATAGAAAATTGCTTCTTAAATATACTTCCTCATCACTGTTGAAATACTTATTAACTTATGAATTAAAGCCTTATCGTAGGTAAATAGAATCCTTGAATGCATATAAATGCAGTAAATCGAAACATGAAGGAGAAAATATTGTGTGCTGTTGTTTTTTTATCAACGCTTTTAACTATGAAGACTGTACACTCGATTGAACTTTCACTTTATTATATATATACACATACATTTGTTTATTTGTGTGTGTAAGCCACACACGGTCATTGGTTTGTTAAACTTGATAAAAGGGGGAGAGTCGATATAATGCAATTTATTGTGAATAAAACAAAAAATGAACTTTGTGTTTTGGAATTTAAAAATCAAGCTTCGTTTTGATACTCGTCGCAGTGATGCCCAAGTGAACTGCATCACAAACTGGTTACAAAACGGCTGCTATTGGATGTGATTCTTCACTCAAATCGAAATAATTTTCTGATGTCTAAATCAAAATGTCGTAAAAAATCGATCCATAAACAGGGTGTTATTCTCTGAATTCCTCGAAGCCCCTTGTGTTATAATTAATAATTTTAGTCATTATCTCAATCCCTGAAGATAGCTGCCATTAGCCTCTTGAGCTGTCATCTAGTGTCATACATATACACTTTTGATGAAATGACATTATTATAGCTTTTAATTAGCTGCAACAAACCACCACAATACCAAATCTTAGAGTGATGGTCATAATAGAATATGCTCACTTTTTCGCCCTTTTAGATGATTTTGTGCTTTTCTTACCTAGTAGAATGAATAATTCAAATCAAATTGTAAGCTAATACAACAAACAACAATGAACATTCGTCTCAACCCTCAGTATATACATGTAGTATAGTTGTCGCATAAGGAGCTTTCAAATCAAACTTGTAACTACGATTCTTTTAAAGCAGTAATGAATATGAAATAGGATACTATCATTTATAAGCAGTAGTGAATTCAAACTAGGAGCAATTTTTTTAAAAGCAGTAATGAATTTAAACTAGGAACAAAGATTATTTTAAAGTAGTAGTTGATATGAAATGACCTACCTGTCTGCTTTCTGATTCGGATATCCAAATAGTGTAATCATCACTAGCTTTCATCAGCGGTAAAGTTGTTATTTTATTGTGTTGTAAATTCTTTACTGACACCCCCTCACGAACATAAGGCTACAACGTAATACGGACATTGGACACAGTTTGCAGTCCACGGAAACAGGCAATTCTGAGGATAAGTCATGCCTGTACATATAGTATGTCATCTTAACGGGAAGACCTTCACATTAAACTGCATTCTTATATAGTCATTCATTGACGGGGCAAAAGAATATTACTTGGTTGCCTTCTATCAAGTTTATATTGGAGATGAACATACTGTTTGAAATAAGAGAAATCTAAATCTAATTTTAACTGGGTGGCTATTTTAACGATAAATGCTGACTTGTTTTATAGGAAACAGGAAATGGATTTCGTCTCCCAATAGACTCCCAATACTAAAAAAATTTATTTTCTTACTTTCTTAGCATTAAGATGCTACATAAAGACAAAAGGGATTGATATTTAAGCTGAAATGGCTACAGATATATTTCTGGATCGCGATAACTATTATTATTATTATTATTATTATTATTATTATTATTATTATTATTATTATTATTATTATTATTATTATTATTATTATTATTATTAATATAATCATATTATCAAATATTTAAATGATTAGGGCAATGGAGTGGTATTTAAAACCATTTTTCCAAATGTTATCAATTATGTTTAAAAACCATATTTCCAAATGTTATCAATTATACACATATATATATATGTATTTCAAATACCACCCAATCGTCCTTGGGACTCCTATATGATCTGGCAATCCCCATCACCCATCCAGTGAAATCTCATGGAATTAGACAATACGTTTACCTAAATCACCTTATCACGTATTGACGTATTGTGAACAAACTATTTCAATGTCCAATTCATTTGATTTTGGCTATTGGCTACGTTTTGCTTATTAATTTTGCTACAGACATAAATTTGGGTTACTTTATAAGGTTGAAGGAAAAATCTCATCAAATAGTTTATTCTCCAAGTTTTATCTATCAAATTTAAAAGAAAAGTAAAAAATGTCAAAGAAGATCACCCTACCACGGCCATATTTGAAGTGGGATAACTACCAAATACGTCACGATATCAAATATCACACGATGTATAATCCGTTAAATTCAAACAATGCTGATGTCATCAAATCTGTCGCAATTTTTGATAAAACAATTGATGTTCATCTTAAAATATCGAGTTAAACCTTTGTCTATGTCACTTGATCAAAGTCTGTCATGATGCAACTGCAATTGTAACTGGGCCTTCAATAATGAATAAACCTGTCTGTCTAATCAAAGGAGACATAGTTTAGATATTTTAGAGTTAACGCCTGCCACGCTGATACCTCCGTGGTGAAGCAGTTCTGGAGGAAAAGTTGAAAATGTGAAAAGTTTACAGACGGACAACAGACGACGGTCCATTCTATAAGTCGATCTGACCGTACAGGCCCGGTGAGTCAAACATCAAGATTTCAAATATAGAACACTCCTTTAAGAAATGCCAATTAGACCATTCAAGTATTGAACTTTTAAAATCATGTTTTAATGTTCAATATATAATATGTATATGTATATATACTCTAAAAGTACGAAATATATGGCATTATCTTTATCGCCATACATGTATGTGTAATTTTGAGAAAACGGGGTAATTTCCAGGAATGACTTACAACCGAGCAAGAGCAATATCTGTAAAGAAAGACTAAAGATAAAAGAATTCATGGTCATGGGCATCTTTTAGGGTTTAAAGCAATTGTTTACATCATACCGGGCGCCAGAAATAGAAATGATTTAAAGAAAATACAAATTTCCAGCTATGCCAATGCGTCCAAATGGAAAGAAAACAGTTTCGGCAACAACGAAGACGATACCTCTTCGCTTGAGCAATATTTACTAAAACCTATTCGCTTCAAGAGCCCTTCAACCTGGTGGATGAAACCCAAGACTATGGAAGATAGCAATCGACTTGGCACAAGGCTACTTTGTCATACGAGAAGACTCATTTGCTGTTTCCAGTTTAGGTCTGGCTTGTTTGAGCAAGAAGCTCCCATCAAGTGAACATACGCGCGTGCATGGTTTGCCGTGTCTCGAATCATAGATAATCAATGGAGTGTTCAAACTTGAGTGTGTGATACAACGACGGGAGAGCTGTAATTGTCCGCACGTGACTGATGCGGTCTTGTCGGCACGCAGTGCGCTGGCTACAATTGGGTTTTCATACTCGATCCTTGCTTCAAGACGCGTTTCGAATCTTTTCACATTAGAGAGCTCGACAAGTGGAGACTACTCTTTTTCCGTTGAGACGCAGCGGAAATTAAATCAAAACCTGCAAATATGTTTCTCCTTCTTGTTTAAGATGACAAAATTCTAGAGATTTCTGCGCAAGCACGGAGAATACCTCAAGAAGATGTGTTCAACAATCAATGGATGGCATGTCATATCTGATGAGCGTCTCTTCGCTGGACAATTGAGTTTCACTGATGGCTACGT
Source organism: Phorcus lineatus (assembly GCA_921293015.1). Classification (NCBI taxonomy): domain Eukaryota; kingdom Metazoa; phylum Mollusca; class Gastropoda; order Trochida; family Trochidae; genus Phorcus; species Phorcus lineatus. Next base: position 43,433,499 of record OV121082.1, read on the forward strand.
GACGTATTATTGTGTTAGGTCCAGTTTGCCAAATAACCCGAGTGATTGCACCATTTGTAAACACGTCGTCTTCAGAAGAAACTTGATTGGCGTTGCAACGTAATGTCTGTTGAAGTTAATATTATGGATTGTATAAAGACAAGTATTTTCATGCATATACAGTATCCTTCATTAGACACACCTGTTTAAGAATAGCCAAAGGTCTTTTAATAAAATGAGAGAAACATTTTACTTAAATCTCTAATAATGCATCTTTGTATTGAAAACATTAAACCAACATTGTGCGTTATTTGAACATTACATTACATCTAACTAGTATAAACTCTCTTCAATGACAAACGTCCGACATTACATCTAGGGAATGCTTGATTGAGTTCATGGTCACCCTTTTTTTAACAAATCTGACCGACCATTTTTATGAGTCAGTTTTCAACAATCTAGCGACATTCTTCTTTTGCATCTCGGCCACTGTAAAGGTCGTTTGACCTACGTAGCCTATGTTTATCCTTGAAAAACATGTTTGATTTCCTGAACATATTCGATTATTTTCCTTTGCAGAATGAATATAGACACAACATAAACATTCAATAAACAACATCTGCATCACAGTTTTCAATATTATTCACTACGAAACATCGGATGGAACCAAATTTTGTAACCAAGGTTCACAGGTCCTTGATTCAAGATGCTCTTCCAGCTTGTTACATTTGGCTTATTTTCGCATTTCCGCAAGAAAAAGAAAAGGTCATTCCCTAGATACAATAACCAATATCCAGGTATACAATGATACAGCTAGTTTAACGTCAAATGTCCAACAATGTACCTACAACATTGATAACATAGAACTTACAGTATAGTTTTATTTTAAGATTACATCAAATGTCCATACTACGAATAACATATGGCCTACAAATGTACAGTATGTATACTTTAGTTCTAAACATCATTTTGTACCCTAGTCAATAAACAGATTTATAGAAAGTCCATAACAATATGGTCCAGGTCTTTGCAAATTCCAAAAAAGACCGTGCAATCAATATCCTTTCAGCGGATAAACGGTCTCTCCATGAAGAAGTTGGTGTCCATTACAAAGAATGGCATAATTTACTTAGCAATGCCGTTTATTTTTGTCAGTTATGGTTCTCTATCAGATTGATTTTACTCTGAAACCATTTATTACGAAATGGATGGCATTTCTACGCTGGTTTCTGTCGCATTGAAACAGAATATAATTATTTCGTTATTGATTTAGGTAATTGCCATTTCTCAGCAACGAGGCCCGTTTTTCTTTGATAATTCCATACCCAAAAGCAAATGAATGATGCCCAATGTTTTTATTCGGTTAGTTATTTCGTGATAAAATATAATTACATCACAGTATAGAAATTGCTTGATTGGGCCAGTGGTATCTTTACCGTCCACCACATGCGGAGAATAATAATACGCATCCAACGGAGACGTGGGTTCTTGTCTCGTGTACACGCTACGAGGCCAGCAGTTTGGGTTGTGTTAATTGCGTCTCTCTGTTTTTCTATTTGGAACTTAATCATTTATGAACAGTCATTTTGTAGGATGCTGCTATTTTCAACCAGTCTTTTCCTGTTATGTCACAGTTTTCTTTTGCTGTTTAACTAAGAAATTAACATATAACTTCCTACGAGGTTAAAACATATTTTAAGTATTCGAGTCTTTTCACCGTTCCAGCTGATGAATTGATGATTTAAAGGTTTTCATCTATTTCTTCAAATTTGAAAGCAGACAGTTTTCACATTAACAGTCTTGTTTTAAGAAAATTGTTTTACGCTTATCTTAGTGATATACATATGCAGCGGGGTCTAGATTTTCTCTTTTAGCACTAAGACTGTCGTAAGTACCATACATTAACATTAGCTTACGACAATCTTAGCGCTAAGAGAGCTTCGAATATCTAGGCCCATGTTGTGATTTTCTACCGATATGAGAAAAGGGAAACTGATCTTCTACTAATACCTTATATAATTATGAATGATGTTTTTTTTTGTCAATATCATATACAGAAGATGGTCTTCTTTCAGGAATGTTTTGAGAAAGGTGTAAATATTCTCCCACTGAAATAGGGGTGATCTTCTACCATTTTCTACCATAAAACAATCTTGTTGATGTATTGCAATATTAAAGCAGTGGCTTGGTAATGTAGAATCACAAAAGAGGATGCTAATAATTTATTAAGTTACTAAGTTATTTTTTTTCCAATCATGTATTACCATACATTGTATCAGGTGATGAACCTAAATGTTCATCGATCTTTAAAATATATTGTAAGAATTAAAGATGGTGATCTTCTATCAAAGATAATAAAGTAGGAGGCGGATTTCTTCTAGCATTATTTTATTAAGTAAATGGTTTCTTCTATCGTTATCGAACATGTAGGTATGTAGATATGTAGATTTGTAGATGTTTATTTTCCACAAATTCCATACACATTAATGGGTATTTCCTATCATTAGCTTTAAGTTATCTTCTACCATTATCAAATATGAATACAGATGTTTTCGATCTTCTACCGATATCACATTAGGTACATGGACATATTACTGCATTATCTTATAAAGAATGTGGTCACCTGTTACCATTATCTCGAGAAATAAGCGTAGGAAATAAAGTAACGGACGAATTTAATTTGCATTAGTGGCTGATATTTTCGAAATGACTCATTCCCATTGTTATGATAAATTCTAGGATTAACAAACCTTGGAGAACATCTCATAGTCTGTATGATGTTAACCTTAATAACTAAGAAAGGCATGATCATAACGCATCAAGTTAATTGAAGACTATCATGTTGTTTCCATGTATTTTCAATATAAACCCGGTGTAGAAATGACGGCAAAACGTTCAAAAGAATAAAAGTCCAGCTGGGTAATATACCAAATTTGGTGATGAAAAATTATTAAAGACAATGATTTATTCGATAATCGAGAACACATTAAGAAAAAGAAATCAAGAAAGTCCTACTTACCAAAGACAATCTATGCCTTATGGAACAGTTCCCGTACAACATCCCAACGGGAAAATGACCCATCCTTTGTTGCATTAGCTGGTAATTCCTCATCGACAAGTATGATAGCACAAACGAGAAGTGATATATGTTGCATGCACTTCCAACTATTAAACATCCCCTCCTTGAGGCACCGATTATGCATATGTGACAAATTGCTGTGACATAATTACCTATTGACTTTAAACAGAGAATATTTTCCGGAAATCGGGAGATGACTTATCTGCAAGTAAATGTGATACAGTCATCATTCAGCATCAATGATTCAATTAGCGGTGAAGAGATGAATCTCTATAACACACAACACAGCTCTATTAGATAAAACAGTTGCAATACAAAGAACAGACATCAGTTTCACGAAATGCTCATATCTCATCGATGTGTATACATATGGTCGGTATTTAGAATACAATGTTAAGTTATCATTATGATATTATAATAATAAACTCAATAAAGACGTCCTGGGAAACATTTTTATGTTTTAGCTTTAAAAGGACAGCTCTTGCTTCTTTACCAAACTTTTATTCTTTGTACTTGTATTGAAATTTTGCTTATTGCGTATATTTCAGAAGGGGCTGAATGGAGCAATGTTGATGTTTAATATCAAACAAAGTGGCCTTTAGTTAGTCGAGAAAATTTAATGTAATAGATAAGCAAGATTGCATTGAGTAAAAGAGTTACTATATCACTAGAAATACAAATGTAATAAAATGAAACAGTATTCTCAGAAATAATGAAATAGATACTATTGAACGTGTTAAAATATTTAGTAATAGTTATTATAGTAGTAATGAAAAGCAGCAATTCTTTATAAAAGTGATGTTAGCAATAGTGATAGTAGGAGTAACATAAGTAACAGTTGTATGACGTGATGTAGAAATAGAAGTGACGTTATTAAACTGTACTACTAATCATTAAAAGTAATGGATTGTTTTGTTGCTGAAGTAATAACAGTAGTAAAAAGAAGAACTATTAATCAAAACGGTTTGAGGAACAGTGACAGTAGCAGAAATAACAGGGGTGATGGTAGAAATTAATACAAGCAAAAGGAGTATCTTTCTCATAAGTAAATACACTGCATGAATAGACAATGCAACGTTCAGGTGATCATTTTCCGTCTTCAGAAAACGGGAACACACGGTGTAATATCCACCAAAAAATTTATAAGAGGAAAAATCGAACAGGTACTATACTATACCACAACAAATTTGATTTATCAAACACAAGGACGACCATGAGCAACGATCTACCATTGATAACATTTTTCAAAGACTGGAATACATTCACATACAGTTCTTTGACCATCGAAAAGACCAGAATAGGACAGTGAATGAGGTTTTACCATTAACAAATTCAGTATACGTAAATACGAATCGAATTTGTTTCATTATATCTACACATTTAAGTGATCCTATCTTTGATTTTGTTGATTATTGCCATATTTACTTTTGAAATAAAATATTGTTGAAACATTCTTACATGAAGCAGATATATAACTCTTCTCGTAATTTAAACCGTAATGTTTTTATGTCTTTTTTTAAAAACATGATGAGTTTTTAAAACATAGTTTTCTCCTTCAATTCAAAAGAACCATTTAAAATGATTTGACTGTTTTGTTATTCTAGCAATTTGACTTATTTAAAAAAATGACTTTATAAAACGTACACATTAATTCATTTTCAATTCATGCTCAAATCCGTTCTCTTAAAACATCTGGTTGTTTGTCACATATCTTTAAAGTTTACGACGTTAGTCTTATTGAAAATATTCTATTATGATGTAGACCTATATGAGTGGCTGTCCCCATGTTAAAACAATTTAAGTGGTGGACATTGTCGATCCAAGTGACTAAAGGGAGACAACTCTACATAAAGTTAAGAGTTATTGTAAGACGCATTGAAGCGCAAGGTTGAGTAAAATCACCCAGACAAAAACTCAGATTTGTTTATTCATTTTTTAATATTTAAAAGAGATATAAATTACAAATAATCCAACCTATTCTGTAAATTGTTCTGTTTCATGTTTTGAATTATATATCAATTAAAATTATTTATTTGAGTTCCCGTGTTCAGTTTGCACAATCTTATCTTACACACAAAGTCTGACAATTTTGGACTTTCTAACATTTATGTGGCATTTTATCGATAATTATTGAAAACAAGAAAATGTAATAACTTAGGAATTTTAGCGAAAACGATTTAGAAACTTTAGAAAATCGATTTGAACCTTACTCAAGACATAAAGTATTTTGGCTCTCATGACAGGCACATACAAAATACATGAAATATACTCTGTGTCACTTTTACATGCTAAATTCATATGTATTCATATTTCATGTGCATAAGAAGCTCATCCTTTAATCGCTTATTCAACCTATGTCTTCGTGACATATTAGTTAAGATGAAGTGATATTGTATCATTCTTCAACTTGAAACTCTTTTCAAATAAAACTCTGAAATCTTTAAATATCTTAGCATCAATGTTTTAGCAGTATGAAAAAAAAAAGCATACATGAGATAATGCTTCTTCTTGAACCACATGTTCACAATAGAAAAACTCGTGATTAAAAAATAATCTCTTCAAAAACCTATTTTTCAGAAAATATATTTTTATCATTCAGGTATTTAACAGCATAAAAGCCAAATGTTACAAAAAGAAAATGAAGCAATTTTAACTGTTTGTTACAATGATTGACGACATGTGTAACATGATTTGAAATCTTATCTTATATTAAGCTTACAAAATATCTAATATATTATAGGCATCAAAAATTTAAAATGCTTTAAACCTTTCTAAAACATGGCAAACTGTTAAAGGCACTAGTGCACTCCTATATTTCGTAAATTCAACGAAGGCACCGCTAATGCGCATATCTCGATATTACTAGTAACCATCCGCACTCGGGAAATCGACGTCTCATGTTTTTTAACACATAAGTACGTATTCAGGTATTCTAAAAAATCGGTAGTATTTAATGCAAAATTGCATTAAATCTGCATTAACTACGATATCGGAAACGTTTAAATTTTGCAAACAGTCAGAAGAACGAAAACGGCTGGCGACTTACACGGCTTTACTAAACAATATTTCATCCTTTATTCCTTAGGTAAATTCAAAAGTTGTACCCATAACTATTTCAGCCGTTTTCAACGGTCCATATTATAGCTCTATATAATAGATTTTGTTTATTGGTCGTCTTTACTTTAACATTGTTGATTACAGGGCAATTGTAAAAAATAAAAGGTATTTCATTGCAAAGGAAGAAAGCAAAATGATTGCACACATCCCAAAATATCATAAAATAACCAATTTGAAAAAAAAAAAGTACAATGTAGTGCCTATAAATATTGAACAAAGATATGTCGCTCCAATACAACTGAACACGTCTCGTTGATGCATATTCATATCTGGGGCCCTGGTGTTAATTATCCATGTTCTTTCACGAAGACCTCGTGCACATTCACTTGTAAGTTGCATATATCGCAAATAAGTTCGTTAAGAAGAGATGGAGCGTTGGGTAGGTCGCGTTGCTGTGGTGACGGGGGCGTCTAGTGGAATCGGTGCCGGCGTGGCACGTGAACTTGTCAAACAGGGACTCAAAGTGGTGGGATGTGCACGTAATGTGGAGCGCATCCAGGTGAGTGGGTCGGAGATGTGACCTTTGACATACGCATATGTTACCGACTGGGTCAAACGCGAAGTCTGCGATGTGTTATCAAATCCTTATATCATATTGATTACTTGATATACCCTGAAGGACTTGCTTTGCAAAACGTTCAGTGATTATTCATTATTGTGTTATCAACATCAGATATGTTTTCAAACCTTTGAAGTAGAAATGTATTTTTAAATCAGTTTCCCCCGATAACAACTTTTTAATTCTTATGCAGACATATCTTTAAAATTTTGGAGGATTTGCATATTTGTTTGCGCGAAGATAAACATGTAAGCATGATTGTCGTGTTTTTTCACAATGAAAAACTTGCAATTTCTTTTTATAATATGAGGATGGCAGTTTTTAAATATTCACGCCTGAATTAAAGTATATTTCTAATATAAATAACTGCTTATTTTACTAATACGAGTCTTCCACCGTGTGACATTCACAATGATATTTACATTTGTGAATATGTGTCTGGAAACAAAATTATTAAAGTTCTTGTTTGGGGTGTCAAAAACACTGGTACCAAGATATAATGGAATTCAAACAGCGTTTCAAATTGTAAATATGAAATATTGGATACAATGTCATTACATACATATGTAGATTGTGAATTTAATATCTTGTGTTTAATTGTATATCACATTGTTAGGTTTTTCAAGTTTTAACCATCTGAATGGAAAGCATCTAAGAAGTTCATTTCAGGAGCAGAAGTTTGTTGAACAATCATGTGCAAATCTATATTTTATGGTTTTTAATCCTTTGATTTTGTTGCCTTTTCCTTAGCAATTTTTTCTTTTTGCGAAACTATAAGTATGTACAGATGTATATAAAAAAAGATTTATGCTTCTTTGGACTTGTATTTTGTCTGCTTCAACAGACACTTACTTGAGAAGTTTTTTTTCTGAGAAGAGATTAAAAAAATCGTAAGAGCTAGCCAAATGAAAATTTGTATGTAAAAAAATAATCGAGTGGAAATGTAGGTTTTTGATGTTTTCAGCTTCCTGATTATTTTGGAGGCTTTACAACGTTAATTTCAAAAGCAAGAATAGAATTCTAACAATGAAATATAATTGAGCTCCATATCACCGGTGAAATAATAAAGTTTCTAAATTAATGTTCAGTAAGTCCATCTTTGTGAACTGTTCTGGGAATAAAGTTGCTTCGTGTGCTCGTTAGATTTGTCTCATGTTTCGCAAGAAATAGTCTATACATAAACCATACTGTTCAGACGTTGAAAACTGTAAATGTTGTTTATGCATGTTTATACAATATCCATTCCGTTATTTATACTCACATATATAATACTGTTTCACACGGATAATTTCGTCAAGGATCAATCGCAATTTAAACCTTTACTGGTTTTCCCTATCGGCATACAATACAGTCGTCACAGTAGTGTCACATTGACCTGTCCATGTTTACATTATTACCTATCCAATATTTCATTCCGGTCATGTTGGCAATGGTTAATTTAATAGAAAACACAGCATCATTGATATGACAGTTTCTTTAGATGTATTCTCCATATCTGGCTAGGATTGCAACCATATGTATGTTTGAATGAAATAATTCAAATTCGACGAGAGCACATATATTTCATCAACGACTTTTCAAATATTTTTGTGTTGTGTGACTCATGATTCCCTCTTGTTTTATTCCGACGGATGACTTAAAAGAAAATGGTGGACGATCTGAAGGGAGAACGGGGCACGCTCAAGGCCGTGAAATGTGACGTCACGAAAGAGGAGGACATCTTGTCAATGTTCCAGATGATCAAATCTGACCCTGACCTTGGCGGGGTTGACGTCTGCGTCAATAACGCGGGATTGTCACATGACGATTCCTTGCTGGAGGGGAAAACTGAACAATGGCGAGAGGTGCTTGATGTGAGTCTGTTACCGTTCACGAAGACCTTTGTCTGTAATCATTTGGTTTGTCAAAGTAATTAAAAAAACAGGTTAACGTAAATATGATAGGCTACACTAATCTCATTTCTTTGCATTATGTGTACTATAGTAAGTATCTATAACAGCCTATTCTCAGGTTTCACTGCGATGCATAGGCACGATAGTGTTGCGGGCTTTCATTTTATATGTTTTATATGTATAAGTGAAATACTCTTGAAGCGGTGTTAAACACTAAATAACTTGACATTAATTATCAATACATTCTATTTTTTAAGACAAGAGGAGATAACTAAATCTCGCATAAAATGTCAAGAACTTCACATTGAATTATCCATTTTGATCCATGTCTTCCTCCTCATGTACACGCGCGCGAAGTGGCACGGGGCTAGTGTCCTGCTTATCCATGTTGATGCTCACGCTACGTACGCTACATATATCCCTGTCATTTATACCGAAATATAACAAACCTTGAAATACGTCAAACTGCAACATTCTCAAAATCAGAGCATTATACTCCTCATCAATGCCCCTATGATTTACAGGTGAACGTTTTGGCTCTTTGCATCTGTACCAGAGAAGCGTTCAAGTCTATGAAAGAGCGAGGCGTCAATGATGGCCACATTTTTCTTATCAACAGGTGAGGGCTTTATGCAAAGGTTCAAATTGTCATTTCGCCTTTGGGTTCACCCAATTGACCTAACATTAATCTTTAAACTCTTCCAAAAGGGCAACCTCTTTTAAGCAATCCTCCTTAAAACTCCACTTGAGGAAGATGTTCGGAGGAGATAATTGATATGTCAATGTGACTTGTTTTGGCCTTTGAACAAATAGGTGACACACAGTGTGGTCGGTGTGATAATCTATTTCAAAATTAGAAATTGATCAATTTATAATGATTCCATTTATTGGGACCAGTTTATCAGGTCATCGCGTAAAGCAGTCGAAGAACAACCACTTCTATGCTGCATCTAAACACGCTGTGACCGCCATCCTTCACGGACTGAGACACGAGTTCAGGGAAGCCAAGATGTCAACCAAAGTCACGGTGAGTGACTGCAGACCGAATGAACGAGGAGAATGGAAGCATCATTTCACATTGTGTACCATCGAATAGTTTACTGGGAATTGTTTAACCTGAGTACATTGCTTAGAAATAATTTTTGTTTAATTCAGTTCACTGATGATGTCTTTTAAGAACGATATTAAGTATAGGATATTGATAAAATAGACTTATGGTATGGTCATGTTATGAACGGTTTGTCCAGTTTTTATCCATCAAGTGGAAACTTTATTGTTAAATATATAACACTAGAAGTTCCTTTAGATTAAGTCTCGTTTAGGTGCTTTAGGTAAGGAAAAACGGTACAATGAAACGTGTTGCATGTACTTGCCAGGATTGGAAGTACGAGGCAGCAATACTATCATGTGATTTTACCTTTCCAATTGAGAGAATTTAGGATTTGGTGAGATAAAATAAGGCAAATATTATGGATAACAACTTATTTTAATTATTTCTTATGAAGTTTCTCAAGAAGTAGCCCAGAAACGTCGTGAGAAATCACATAAAGAATTTGTTATTCATAATATTTCCTTGTAGTATTGTCAAAGGATAGATGGGTTTTTTCCAGTGAGTTTTTTTTAACATTGATGTACTCATGTTTTAACAGCTCTGTATTTATTTGACTACTATTTTGTTCCACTTTTTTAGTTTAAAGAACCATCGGTAACATGTTTTTTATTTCAGTCCATCAGTCCCGGGTTTGTCAAAACCGATTTTGTCTACAGGATGCTGCAAAATGATCAAGCTGCTAAAAGAGTTTATGATTTTTATGATGTAAGTATTACATTATATAGGCATTTATATTTTTATGAATTGTGACATAATAGCTGTTTTCAATTAGAATTCGATAGTTATGTTTATACATATTTCTGCACGAGGAAGAACGATAAACCTCTGAACCACGTTATACATATACATTATAACATACATGTCTTTTGGGCATCCTAAATGCTGTTAGTTTTGCGGACACAATTTAAGATTTAGAAAATCTTTGAAGAGATTTGTGAAAAAAATACTGTTATTGTTAATTCCCGGCCGCGTCAGACCATTTGAGGCAATATAGGACTACAACGTTTATATTAAACTGTCGCTGCTATGTGGCTGCCGGGTACCGAGTAAACATAACTCGTTTCCGAAAATACTTTATAACTAGGTTAATGAAGAGTTATAATTATTATCATTAATACCATTGTGTTACATAACAGTGTCTTGAAGTGACTGACATCAGTGATGCTGTCATTTATGCACTGAGTTCAGCTCCTCGCACACAGGTAAGCATATAAAGTAACCTTTGATCTCACCGATTCATAAATGGTTTACGTGACAATATTCTAATAATAACTGTTCATCAAGTCTTTAATTTTAATTCTTTTTGTTGCCTTGAAATGCAAAATATCACTTTAAAATGTTGTCAAGTAACGTCATAAAACTGTTTCTACATACAAAGAATTAGTTGCTAAAAACTGGCAGCTCCTCGCATACATATGTATGTTATGGGGTTAAGTATTGTAAAACTTTTCTTCATCATGACTTATCAATTATTGTGCTTTTGCATATACACTGGACAAAATCGAAGAAAATCAGTGATTGATATTTCAATCAACGAATAAATATGTCATTTATGATTTTGTTCAGATTACAAAATTATCCCTATTTCTGTCCAATATTTAAAGATGAATGGTTAGAAATGTGTTGTAATCATTCTGTTCTTCAGATCGATGACATCCTTCTGAGACCAATAGACCAGGCCGACTGAAGTGAGACCGTATGAAGACATGTTGCTTATGTAATCAGTGCAGGAATTAAGTTTGTTGTATTTATGACATTTGAAGTCTGATGAGGTTAATGAATGAACATGGTAGAGGAATGAGTATATTGTCGTTGTTCTTCTGAATTTTCTTTTACTGCTTTATCTGATGACAATGTCAAGAAATAAATTGCATTTAAAGTATTTTCCTTCATGCTTATGTCCCAGGTGTGTGTATCCATACTAATCAGAGCTTTTAAGGTTTTTACCATTCATCATTGCTTTCTCATAAAATGAAGTGAGAGGTAACGATCTCCTTGTTTCCTTCAACTCCAGGATATAAATATATTTTCACACATAACTCTGTTGTTGTAAACTTTGTTTCTCCTTCAAACAGTTTCAACTGTTATGTTTTAAAGATAGTTTTGTTAACCTCATGATTGCATTGAATCAACTTGTCAATGAATGACAAGTAGATATTCTTGCTAAAAGGACCCTTATGTACGACTCCGGTCTCTTCTGACTTACATTTTTTTACTATTGAATATCAGTGATTAAGGTTCATGCTGGAACAAAACATAGTAAAGTAAAATAGTGATTATTGTACACAAACACAAAGATCTGAGTACAACAACGCTTACTCTGCATCCATTAGTTTAAAATATACCAGTTTTGTTATCTCCTGAAAATATGCTTCTCAGTCCTCCCGCATTTCCTTTCATAAAAACGAAACAATGCTGAAGAGAACTCAAATACTGTAAGATTGTAAAACTTAAGATGCTCAGTGAACCTAACCACTTTAACCAATGACACGAATAGCTTTACCAAAACAGGAAGTGATAAATGATTGGAAAAGAATAAAGCTTTATAGTTTTAATGGAGCGGACTGTATGTACACCTATAGCACTGTATGTTCGTTTAATGATTTTTGTGTAAATAATCCAGTTCACGGTTGGAGTAGATTCAGAACACATGTTGTATCGGACGGAGGATAATGTTATCAATCTGAAAATAAAATCAAAATATTTGATTGCAGAAGATATAATAAAACGACTTCTTGCAGATTACTTTACTTTATAGGTTTATTAAATTATAATTTGCATCAAAGGCGAACGAATTTGTATGTTTAACAGTCTACTAGTTTATGCTAAGTTCCTCTTAGTTTTATGATTCAAATAAATTTAAGGACATAGCATTAGTTCAGGAAGTAAACTTCATGGAACATAGCTCCAGAAATCATTTACATAAGGCTTCTATTGCTCCAGAAAAAACACTTTATTTGCTATAGAAATCTCTTGTAAATGTGTCCTTTTTGCCTAATGTAGTAATAAATTCTCGCGATCTTATGTTGAATTCAATCCTGATGAATAATAACACATTGAGATAAACCCAAATCAGTCATCCTTGTACATTACGCATTTAACATTCCCATCTCACTTTAAAAAAACGTTCCTTAATATTGTATCCATACATCCTTACCTGAACATGAGGTGCGGAACTAAGTGAGTAGATAAGCGCATCAACAAGATCGGATGTATCCAGACGCTGAAAGAGGAAAGAGTAACATATACTGGACAAAAAGCGTTAGGGTTACATCTCGCATGATAACAACGTTTTCCACGATAATCTATAAACAGCTTTTTAAATGCACAGAAGCTGAAGTCACACATCCAATTTACATCCTTACTAGTTATATAGCCAATCACATAAGCTATATCATAAACTATTAACTGATAACTGTCCTGAATGAGCGCCCAATATAAAGATAGGCGATTTGACGCACGACTTTACACCTTCATAGTCCATGTAGACCATCGATAAGCTTTTAAGTTATACTCAATAAAAGTAGACATTTATCGATAAAATTAGGAATTGGTAAAGTTTTGAACACGTGCAACTCACGGAGGCTCTTTTTCAGTTTCATACTGGTGCAATGAAAGAGTTTTTATTCGTTTATCGGTAACCTTTTCTACATTTATCGTTGTCGTCTCTGTCCATGTTATACTCATTCTCTCCCAACAGTCTTAATACGAATGTTTCTTGGGCTTCAGGCAGTTTCCCCTAGCGGGACAATATTGCAACTTAATTTAACTACCTGGCAATATTTCAGTCAATGAAAACACCGAATGCATGAAAAACATTGTTGTTGTCACATAGGTCTATGCAATGATGCAGTCGCAATATAAGGCGTATGCATGTGTTCTGTTAAAGGGGACTCGAAGTGAAAGGTGCATATTCGAATAATGTTTAGCTTTTTTACAGCTTCCAAAAACAACTTAGGCGAATTTGAATTAGAAACGGCGTCGCTGATTGCACAACTAACTTCTATTGCATCCAATCAGCGTTCTACGTTTCGTGCCCGAGAAACCTTCGTATTAAGGCAGAGGTTGTATAGGAATTTATGACGGAGCTACTTCTGTGGGGAGAGAATGTGTTATACCTTGTGAGCCTTGAAATTATCCTCAGCCTCTTCTTCTCCTTTCAGCATGGTTCTTATCTTCTCAGTGTTCACGTACCCAGGGCTAATAGACTGTGGATCAGAAAGTATATTTAAGTAGAATGAATAACAAAATTGACACAGTATCCTTCATGTATTTTTTCATCTAAAATATTGTATTTATTTAGATATGTCATTCTAATTCTGTCTACATATTTATCTGTATGTTTATAATACTTTTATAACCGCTCATAAGAACTACATGACACGAAAAGTAGACAAGGAAAAGTGATTGTCGTAATTGAAAGCACTGCCCTCTTTAGTCATAATAAAATTAATGCTCAAGATATCGCCTCATGTTTTATTTAGCTATGTAAAATATTATTTCAGTCTTTGAATGTTATATGGCATATGGAAGATGCAGTCATTACTGTAACTTTGGCCAACGTATTCTCTTCCCTCAGCTCATAACGCAGACATGTAGAAGAGCTGACACAGCATGTTTGGAGGCCGCGTACACATGGGCGTCCTTCCTGAAACTCACTGCGTGGCCCTAGAGACTGAAGGATGTAACGATTACCTTTTGTCAACTATTTCATTACAATGTACATTCTCAGAGTGCTTCCGAACAACATGATTACTATTTTCAACCCACAAATTCTGAACTTCCGTGGAGTTCGCGTACGAGGGTTGTCCCGAAAGATTCCGGCCTGAATATGAAAACATGCCTGAAACGCAACCATACTGTGCGTGCATGAAGAACCTTCATTGACGTGTTAATGGCATGAAAATCACGAGATACATACATGTACTCTTCAATTGCATAAAATAGCCTGTCATTCAAAGGTACCCTCACATCTTTAACAGAAATGGAGAAAAGTGAATGTAGGGCTGTTATCAAATATCTGAGTTTTAAAAAATGCACTCCAAAGGAAATTCATGGAGATATGTTACAATATGTGACTCTGCTCCTTCATATAGCACCATTAAACATTGGTATGCTGAATTTAAACGGGGTAGAGTAAGCACTAAAGACGAGCCCCGTCCTGGTCGTCCATCTGATGTCACCACAGGTGAAAACATTGAGGCTGTTATTGACACATTAATGCATGTTTGATTAGATGATGAGGCGACGGCATCTGATACAAAATTTACCGGGCATGGTTTTCATTGGAGAAGAGGAAGTTTACCTGTATTCTGCTGACATCCTTGGCACACCCAACCACCTTCATCCCATGTTATACCAATGCTCTGGCAATATGAGCCCCGATGCCTGCCGATGCTCCGGTCACCATAGCAACCCGTCCCTCCCAACGTTTCCTGCTTCATTTATATTGTATTTCAATAATGAAAAAACTATTGACCATATGTTTCATAACGTATATTTAAGTGTGGTTTTATGATAATGTATGGACATCTGTATTCAGTATGATGATTTAGAGTGCTGATTAGCTGTCAAACATTCACTTTTTGTGTAGCATAGATTGAGTCCGAAGCACTTTGTACATGTATGACAAACCTTTTAAATGCCCCATGTAAACTAAATAAGTGTTCCAGTATAATCTCCAGTAAAAGCGCCGTCATCAAGAAAGCCAAGTTCGTGTAGTGTTCGATGAAAGTTATAAGTGAAAAAGTTGATAATCATTTTCAATTGTGTTTTTGTTGGGTGTGCTTTTCTGAAAACAATGACGGAATGATTCAATGACTTTCACTACACTATTGATACCAATCGTATTTTGATAGAACTTATATTATATATATATCTGCTGAACAGGATACATCAGCATTGAAGTAAAACTTACGATGCATTTCTGCTGCATACATTACAAATGATTTATTCAATCATTAGCAAGGATAACAAATATAAAAGATTCTTCACCTAGTGAGGCAGTTTTATAATCTAAAAATGTGATTTGAAACAGATTTATTTGTTTAGAAATATTTTCGGAAAGCATGTAGACTTCTTGACATATGTTTTCAAAAAACAGTAAAAACTTCGTCTACACGGACCAAACAACAGAGGAGATCTTTGTTGTATATGTTTATTCATCGTGATGATAATGTTACATCAAGGGATGAAAGTGTACAGTAGCTGCCTGCAGTCAGTAAGTAAGTAAGTACATACATACATCGCAGGTGAGTGAGAAACTTGTGACCGGTAGAGATGAAAACTACATTATACGATACCTTCACACCCTCGTTATACCAGACCCTCGATAAACCAGACACAATATTACTAACCAACCGTGTCGTTGTGACAAACTGTTATCCAACCTTCAACACTGAGTAAGAACAATCGTAGGGTTAAGATAGGTTACGCTTACTCGCCTTTGATAAAACAGACAGACACTAACCAACCGTGTTGTTTTGACTAACGTATACCCAACCTCAACCTTAAACTTAAACAGATCGAAGGGCCAATATCGGTTATACCCGCTGACCCTTTTGGACATTTGGTCATATCCGACCATAGGGCTATGATCCACGGTTATATACTTCAATGTGAAGATGGAGCGCAGAGTTATTATCGGTTATAACGGCCCTAAATTAACCTAACATAGACATCAGCGGGGTTATCAATCTACAACATTTCAACATCAGTTAAGACGGATGTTAGAATAAGATCGCTTTGTAGGTAAGCATTAACAAGACATTAGCAAACAGACAGATAATGCCTCTTCATCCTAGTTTACAATAGGTATTATGTACAAATAAATCATAAACTGGTCTCAACCGTTATACATGTAAGCAAAACACTTTGAATTTGACTGAATTGTCTTCGAAAGTAGTACGATCGATCTCAAGAAATTAGAGTTACATTGTTTGAAATTCTTAACCAACTCGTCCTATTTTGTTCAAAAACTCTTAACCCATATTGAACCCTCATGTTGATAATCTTATCCAAAGACTGTCACTTTGAACAGTATAAATTAACGAATATAAATGAGCTGGAAAAGCCTTCACCAATGAGTGTTATCTTATTTCTACAATGTTACTTCGTGTTCAACATCTTATCCAACCATTGTTTTGACAATTGAAACATATGGTGTTACTTTGTTAAAATCGATCCTAGTGCAAAGGGGCCTAGTGAAAGAAAACAATGATCTGGTATACAGATATGAAGGGAAACATACATGGATGGTAAACTGTTTTTTTGCAATGAAAAAGACGTTCCGTTTTTGACAGTAACATCGTAATAAAGCAAATGATTTAACAAGTCATAGCATCAGTTGCTTCACAACGGTGTTAGTGACTACACATCAACGTTGTAATCGTTGCAATGAATATTGATAACAATAGAATAATGTTTTCTTTCACAATCACATGCCTTTTAAACAAAACAAATGTGAAGAAATAGTACAGAACATTCCCGGTTACCCAGGAAGTCATGTTCCGATACTCTCCACAAAGCACCCCTGGGACTTTTCACAGGAACATTTGTACTCAAGTCTTCTTATGAATTAATAACCCAATGAAACGGCTTGATACGAGGAGATGACGTCAAACCTTTTTGGAAACGTTGCATCTTGAACTTTAAACCTAAACAAACACGTTCCCTTCACGATAGTGTGAGCTAAGACCTTGAATTGCAAGCCAATTTCCTCAACTCAAGATAACATCGTGTTATGGGTGTTTGGAGAGGCTTTCGGTACAATCGATTTAATTTGCTTATCCAAACCAAGACCGAATAATTTCAATGCAGATTTCCAAATAAAATTTCCCAGGGCTGAAAATCAGAGAGCAACGAAACATTCAACAGCTCGTTACCAAGGATAAGTAAAGAAAGATTTAAGATTTAAACCAAAATATTGGGTGTCAGTACATTTTTATGACGCGTGTGACATATAGCTGTTTTTTTCATGCTTATGACATCATACAGAAACAACATGAAGCAACATGATACCTGAACACAATAAATACTATAATAACATGGTCGTACACATCATGTCAATTGTTGGTTTACATCACATTTAGCATTCCATGCATGGATCAACTAATAGCACATTCGGGGTTTTGATCAAATACGGTTTACCATTACACTTCGCCTTACAAAGTATATACATTTCTCTACATTTGGTGTTTATAATGAGTTCAAATTGGTGGCAAAAAGTATTTAAAACAAGCAATAAATACACACAGAATCCAAGAACAATAGACTCATTAGACAGATTGAACTGATCTCGAACTCATTTATGGCTGTGTAGCGCAAGTTTATCGGTAACAGTAAAACGTCCTTAGTTGGACTCTCAAAGCCAACGTTTTAATTGTACTAATTGTCCAGCAGATATAAGGACACATACCATGTGTGGTAACCTTACGTAACAATTTAATCAAACACTAGATATAAGTACAAACACAATGTTGTCCCGACAATACAATTCTCAAACTCATTCACCGACCTGCAAGCTGTGAACACGTGCCAATAAAGCTAAGAAATTGTAATAATGTCTCTATTAAAAAAATAATTTATATCACCGTTAATTAGAATCGTTGAAATATAAGCTTTGGTTCTTTCTAAAAAAAAAAGGTAGTAGGTTATGAATCAATGTTACTTTCAATAACAATTTGAAAACTTCTGTAGGAAAGTCATTGATATATAATGTGTTACAGGAGAGTGTGAACAATAAAATTCCTATTAAAGTCTTAGAATGCAAGAAAAATGTTTTCTAAATAACATAACGTCTCCGTTGTATATGTAAATTAAAATATAGGACTATTTTAGTATGGTAAATTGTTTTTAACATATCATTTGTTATAAATAACTAGATACCTTGTCATAATTTAAAAAAAATCACTTATCATACAAGTCATTTCAAACAACAAATCATCAAACATCCATTCATTCTCCTGCCTAAATAACTGCAGGTAAACCGAGATCCATTTCACTTTTAAGATTAAGAGCGTTGCACAACCGCCACTCAAGATTCATCAAAACAGTTCTTAGTCATTCTTCAGGCAATGCAAGTGTTTTATTTGGCTCGGCGGATCTTGAAGACGAACAGTCCACTCAACAGGAAGTAGATTGACGTCATCACGAACAGGATGATATAGCCAAGTCCGATCTCGCAGTTGACCCGTTCGAAGATGTCCAGAACCAGGCCCCCAATGGGCGTGGCTAGAACCTGTGGTAGAATCAGAGCGAGATGCCACACAGCAATATCCTTGGCTTTGTCTTTCTCTTCCGGTAACACATCCATGACCAGGGCGAAGTCCACTGACTGATAGGCCCCGAAACCGGTACCTGAAAACGTGTGTTCGATTGGTATCAATTATATTGATAAGACAAGGGCAAGCATCGGCTAACCTGTGTTGAAAATTGAGTTGATATTGACGTGGCAACATACTCTTATAACTATTAAAGTTGTTCATTAGCCATTATTCTAAAGATAGGTTTCATGAAAAGCGTGATTAAGGAACTATGCATTATTAGTTTTTGCTTACCGAAGACGAAAGCCATGATGACAGCTGCATAGAAAGCGTATGTCCCTCTCAGGAAGGCGTCGGTTAGAGCACAACATCCCATTACAATAGCTGGAATAGAGTTGACATAAAATTGATTAAATAAACTAAACTAAAATAGTTTGTTGTTTAGGTCAATCGTTAACGTAAAATATTTTATTGGTGCCAATTAAATTATACCGGTAAACAAAGAACAAGCTTCGACATGTTACAAGATGAAATTCGCATATTGTACTCATTAGACATAAGTTAATGATTGAGTTGATAAGATAAAGTCTGATTAACCTGCTCCAGTGACAAAGCCTTTCCGTCTTGATGTTCTGTCAGAAATGACGCCAAAGACAACAGAGCTGAAAAGTTACAATACCTTGTTAATCAAGTGTTCATGTTTTCGGTTTCTCGAATGTTTTCTAATTGGTTTCGATTGAATACCTCATACGTCATTTCGCAGTATGAACAATAATGAACTCGATGATTTTTTATCACTTAGTAGTTGATGATACTGAATATCAGTAACATTATTGGAAAATGTAGCGTATATTTGACATCTGATATAAAAGAACTGAACATTTACACTGTAGGGTGTTTTACGTAATCCATCATGCGCCAGAAAATACGGAAGGATTACGATTTTACTCAATTTATCTGATGCTCGTATATTTGACTCTGCATTGATCATATATTCATTGTTATAAATCTAAATATCGGCATGATTTTGTAGAGCATTCGGCTACATCAACATATGTGTGTTTTCGCGAAGCTCCTTAAATCGCCTGATAGTTTTCCTCAGGATTTGCCTTGTATCATCTTATAATAGCCAGCCATTGTGCCTGATAAAACGCCCAGTGAGAGTCTCCCTTGAATAAGCTGGGAAAAACCAGCCGAAATAAACAGGAGGCCAATCCTGAGAAAAAAATCATCAGAATGCAGGAACCTCGCGGTTACAAACACGCTGTTGAGGTTTGACAAGCATAATTAATCAACATGAGTAAGGTAGGTAGGTAGGTGGGATTTAAGGGCGACGTTTGGGCCAACAGATGACGTATATGCGCCCGGCATTAAAATGGTTAAAGGTCATAAACACTCATAATAAAAGAGATTAAAATGTTATATGCAATCATATTTGCCCGTACTTTGTATAAAATTTAAAAGGGCCCTTTGAATGTCACCGAACATCAAATTGTCTCCAAGAATAGCCCTTAGATTGTAGGTGCTTGATCTCGCTGTCACAACGTCTTTAAGATCTTCTCGGTGTTCATTATGTCCTTCACACTCAATTAAAAAGTGAAATACAGTTTCTGGACAATTGCTTAAACAACTATGGCACATGGGAGATACATCCTTGTCCAGAATGTGTTTGTATGCATTTAGGCCACAATGGCCGAGTCTCAATCGAGTAAGGATGACTTCATCTCTCCGTTTTCTACGTCGAATCTTAAAATGTGTTTCAACTTTTGGACATAGGTTATACGTGTGTCTGGTGCCTGAATCCCAGTCAGTTTGCCACTGTTGATAGATTGCCTTATTTACCACTGCGAAATAATCTTTGGGTATTGGCCATAGTTCCACAACGTTTATTTCTGTTCTTGTAAGTGTAGACTTGGCTAATTGATCTGCTCTCTCGTTACCAACGAGACCAACGTGAGCAGGAACCCATACAATATCACAACTGATATACATGTCATTTAAAAGAGTATCAACATGAAATATTTCATATATGATATCACTGTGTTGACCTTGTATTCCTGATTGAATAGCCTGAACTGCGGCCAAAGAATCAGTAAATATGATCGACTCTTGGTCATGCTTTTTAACCCAAAGCAAAGCTTTAAGAATTGCAGTTAATTCTGCTGCAAAAACAGATATATGATCGTGCAGTCTATACATTTCTGACATGTCGAGAGATGGAACATAAAATGCAGCACCAACACGCCCTGATAACGGATCTTTCGAAGCATCTGTATAAATATGGTTGAATCCAACCTGAGTAAGGTTTACAGTAAGAGTTATCCCCACCTGATGGCTGCAGAGAACAGCATTGGGAGCAGCATGAGCGCCACGGAGGTAGCGGCAGTCCAGCAGTTGGGGAGTGGCACCATGTCGCCCAGCCAGTACTCCAGAAACCTGGGGAGTGATACATTTATGTTATAAATCATTTATATTCTTCCAGAACTGCCGAAGTCGCATACCATTAATACATTTTACATAAGCTATTGACAGTCTGAATGAATAGCACGTATATACTTTGGTGGAAACTTCAGGAACCTGGGGAGAGAGACAAATGCAAACACCTTTAACCAATCAATAGCTAATCTAACACTGCTGAGACCCCTTGGTGAATAAAAACTACGTTTTCACTTGAACTATCTGAATTAGACTTTGATGGATGGAGCATCAAATGAATTTTTACAAGACATGATATTTTTACGCTATAGATACATTAACTAAATATTAATATTATTCTCCAGTGATAAGAGGATGCACCCATTCACATGATGATATAAGATGACATACGTGCGAATAAGATGATGATAACACGATAACATAGAATCATAATGCTTCAAGGATGGGATACGATATGCATCACTAAATAATAACGTGATAAATAACTCACCTCACCAAGTGATAAGATTATAATAGAAGGTACCTAACAAGTGATAGGATTATAATAGAAGGTACCTCACAAGTGATAAGATTATGATAGAAGGTACCTCACAAGTGATAAGATTATAATAGAAGGTACCTCACAAGTGATAATTATATATAAATCACGTCTCACCCTGTGATTGTTGCCACGCCCTGCTGCATGAGAAAGCGTGTGATGAACACCCATCTGAAGTCGTGTTCTGGAACACAAGAGAAGACAAACTTTCAGTCTTTAGAATTTTAAGTATTTTATACTTAGTGCTATCTTAAGTAAGATTTGAAACATGCTTGAATGAAATAATATCTCACCTTTTAACGGTTCCCAAAATCCGCAGAATATCAGTCGACAACCTAAAATGAAAGATGAAATTTTGAACTCTGCAGAACAAAAAGCGAATGTTAGTTTAAACGCTTGAGGTTGATAATGTTGTATCTATTTACTCTCTTATATATCTTATATGCATGTACATACACACAATATTATATTACGTTTCGTGTTATATAACTACAAACACGATCTACAATTCTCAAAATTTACATACTCCATAAAAATTCGTATGAAATCCTTAATGGAGGCTTGGTACGAATTTATCACGAAAGGAATAACAACCGATGAATCTATTGAAATGATAAGCCGGTCCCGAATATCTTAACGATTATGTGAAACTGTAATACTTTATTACCGTCTTCAATACTAAACTAATGCTTGAAAGTCATTTTAATGAATGGTAAGTATATATTGTTCTCTGGAATTTATTCCATCCCATCTTTTTCTGATAGACTAAAAGTATCGCTGGCAGATTTTTTTAGACAGTTTTAACTCATCCATTCTCTTTTGCCAAATTTTTAGAAGTTCTATTTAAAAATCCCTACCGATAAACATTTGCAATACGGACTCAGTCCTTATTTTCATCAAATGAAATTAGTTTTAAATCCGGGTGACTTTTGAAAGAAATATGTGCGCAGCGCGTTGGTGTAAGAACTGTGTTCTACTTAACGGTTACGGGAGCAGGTCGATTGCTCGATTTGAAACAAAGTCGCTGATTTCATAAGAAACTTTTCTTGCAAAAAAAAATAGTGTATTTTTTGCCGGGAAAGTGTTGCACTATTACAGGGGCTACTAGAAAAGAGATGACTTGTGAGATATTGTTTTTAAAACGAGATGACTTGTGAGATATTGTTTTTAAAACAAAAACAAAAGTCAATTTTTCTCTTAAAATCCTACCCAATGGTTCCTGCTCCAACTCCTCTTTGCCCAGGTACTCCTTTGTGCTGATGACTGTGATAGTGACACACATAACCAGGATCCCGATTGTCAGCCCGTAGATCCCGATCACTCCAACGTGCTGCAAGAGTTATCTCCCTTTAAACAAGTGTTGATCCAGAGACTGCATGTTCACGTTCTTTAGATTAAGTACACAAGTGAGTTTTCTATGTTTTGTTGATAACTTATGATTTAAACGTTAAAGGGAAATTTTGGTTCATATCATCATTAAGGAATAGATGATGAAAATCTTCAAATGAATTATTCTCTTTAATAAATCTTATACATGAAGTGAAACGTTCTAAAGTAATAAGTATGGGGTTAAATATACCGGTATTCAAAATCATCAAGCGACATGCATAATTATCTCAAAATGCACAATCTATATTATTAACTTATTTTCAATGATTTGCGAGCAAACTCCTTTGATAGTGCCGTAGAAACCGAATTCCGCTTTCTTTTTACATTCAAATAACACCAACCAGTAATTTTCTTTATTCGCTTAGATAATTCATGTAAATGTACGTGTTCTTGTTGGTTCACTCTACAAATATATATTTCCTTCGTTTAAAATATTGACTTTGACCTTGAAGTTAAAATGTCACAATAATGTACGGGTTATCATTTAAAAGATATTTTTTCAGCAACAGTATTTATGTCTCCATGAAATAAGTCCAACAAAATAGTCTATATCATTTGAATCAATAATTTGTCAAAATATGGTAAAAAATATCAGTGATCCTTACAGTGAAGCTGAGACCGGCTGCTGCTCCGCTGACGTTACCCAGGAGAATCATGGCACCCATCACTCCAGAGTTGAACCCTGGAATGAAACATTCCTCCATTACATTTAAGAAATTAAGTTTGATAAAATCTTGTGTAAAGCGATCATCGAGAAAATGAGAATAAGAGAAACCTTACCGGATATTTAGCATTTAGGATTTAAATTTTCTTATGTATAGAAAGGCTTTTATTTCAGACACTCAGAGTAATTGAACGTTGCGCTTAGTTGTCATTTTTTACCACATTTTAGGATTTTACTTTCTGTGATATGTATTATATAGATGTTATTAAACTCAAATATTTTTAAATCCTTTTCATTTCAGAAATTCATTAAGTGATAAAAAATAATAGTTTAAAAAAATATTGTTTTTAAATTATTTTCATTTTGAATGATTAATTTCAGAGAAAAGGATTAATGAATACAATTGGAAGATAATAAGAGTATAGCAAATGTAAAGAGTATACAAAGATAGGTGTTTTACCTCTCTGTGTGGGGTGAGACTTGTCAGCCACGAGCGCGTTGAAGGGAACAGTGACGACACACTGAGAGCAGATTACCAGCAGGAAGAAAGTGATGTATAAACCTGAAATATACGGTTATAGTGGTGTTATATACACCTGTAAAAACGTATTGCCACACGTTTTTCTTGATATCTTCCCATCAGAACACACGAGGGTTCCCAAGTCATATCCAGGGCTCTTCTGACAAATGCATTTCTAAAACGAAATGGAGCCAATGGCCACACAGACATCCCAGGGTCAAGTTCGGTAAAGGGAACGTTTTGCGGGAACCATTTATGCTCATCGGGGTTACACCAAATCCTCGTTTTCTTTTTTTGTTTATGTGTCTCTAGTGATCAAGTCACTTAATGTCAAAAAACACCTCTACTATTAGCATTATTTTTTGTGTTTAACAAGAGCTACGTACGTCAGTGACTGGTTTTTTAAATGATAACTGGGTCATTATTGTAGGGTTTGTAGGTTATCGTATCTGAAGACAGGGTTTAACAAGATTTATACAAGATGCAATGACTTGGAAGTAAACAAGAAAACAAACGACTGATAACATGTAGCTCCACCCCGTCCCCCACTCCCTTCCCCTCTAAGCTCCACCCCGTCCCCCACTCCCTTCCCCTCTAAGCTTCACCCCGCCCCACTCACCCAAATTGCCCGGGTTCTCAGCCTCCACGGGTTCCGGATGAGATTTCTTGTCGGCCATCAGCATGGTGGGCTGTATTTGATTTTGGTAGTCCGGATTCTTTGCACTTTTGTTCCAGTAGGGGCCGCATCTCTCCGCAACCAGGTCCAGTTGGCACTGTTAGAAAGGTGGTCATTATTATAAAGACTTGAGATGATCGATTAAACGCAATCTGGCTACAGTGGCGATAACCGATATCGTGACATCGGTTATCGCCACTCTTATGAGTAGCATTATCAGAACAATTCACTGAACTTTTGTACCTGCTTTTGGCGTTAATACACCTTTGAGAGAAATTAATTTCGACATCAAACATATATAGTTATTTAAGAAATACAAATTTGCTTTCCCTTCACATATATGTTAATATCATCTCGTGAGGTGGAAATATTTTAAAATACCACTCGTGACTTACCTGTATTTTGTCTTATCTAAGAGATAAACATGGTATTCCTCAAGGAAAGTCATATACCCTTTATGTTAACTTCTTTAAATTATTATTTTGTCGGTACTATTTGCTAAGAATTATTGTCGATACTCAACCAGTCGGGCAAAACTATACTTTATTGCAAAACTCATGCCTTTGAGGCTACTTTATTTCTTCACCGAAGGAATATTTAATTCAATCAGATTCACGTATCAGTTATCGGAAATGTATTTACCATTTGGCTTGTGTTGCCCATCAGGTTTCTATCATGTTTTGGCCTGTAAGGAAATAACAATTTGGCGAATTAGTAGAAAAATCAGCTTTTGTTAATACTGTACACATTGTATATGTTTTAAGCATTTGATAGTTCATTAGTCCAACATTGTTTAACATTGGGTCGCAAACATTTTATTGTATTCTTGCTAATTCGAAAGATTTCCATGTATTTCTTGATTGCCTGATACGGGCCTTTTGTGCTGTAAATTTCTGGAAACTTTTAACCTGTAAAAGGGGTAGTTGATAGAAAGCAAATCTCTCAGATTTTTGGTTCTTCCATATTACAATGTGATTATTATGCTTCCCCAGTGTTCTCCAATCTCTTGGGTATCATGAAGCCGAACTCATCAATCAGCTTCTTTCACGACTCCAACGTTTGATTCTATTGGTATCAACTTCAGTGTTTGTCTTGTTAATTGTTACTCATTTGATATTCCATTGCCTATTTGTATTAGGCTGACATTGTAACCTTAAACTCTCTGTTCAATCTTAATTAAATTGATATTATTATAAATTTGTTTCAATACTTACACAACTACTTGTGGAGCACTAAATGCCATTCCGATAAGTCCAAAACTGAAATGAAAAAATTAATTGAAAAAATATTTGATTGCAGAAACATGTATTTTAAATTAAGTAAGGTATTCACATTTTTTCTGTAAACACGGTATGCAATTGATTAAGACTTTAATTTTCAGCCTGTTGACATACCCCATGTTGTTTATTTGATCTAGCTTAGAAATTGACTACCCAAGGTCACGCTATTGTATATGAACAGTCCGCATCTGATCAATAATAAAATCCACTGTCTACCACTCACAGCTGCCGTGTAACATGTACACTTGGCAGCGTTGATTCAATACAATGTAGGCAAGTATTGCACTTATCTATATCTGTAGGTATCGATGTAGGTCTCATATGCTTGTCAGTGGCAGAACAGAACAGAACTTTATTACACTCAGGCCGAGATCCTCGGCATATGAGGTACAAAATGACAGTTTTATACATTTTACAAGCGGATAGATGATTAGCCGGAAGATTTAACAATTTGCATAATAATTCTACAAAAGTTACTAAGGGCAGCTACTGTGTGATGAATATATTTGGGTACGAAGTCTTCATACATGATCCAATATAAATTTCGTAAATATATGTATGTTAGTTCACCCGTATACATGTACAATGTATGCTAATTCTTACTATGCAATCATGAATTCTCCTTTATATCATACTTTTAAAACTATAAGCAAATTAGATCCAGTCCATCAACCGTTCAATGTTATTATCTTCACAAAAAGGCAAGTCGATGTCAATTATTTTCATGTGTTTGATTTGTTAACAACGAAATCAAGTTAATGAGATGCCTCAATACCCATACAGCAGTAGCTGTTACTCTAACACTCTAATATTTTCCTTTCGATGTTATTTCATTATATAAAGAATAGCAAAGAATAACAATTATATTAACGTTCCTTCAACATCTATTTGATCTACTTTTTAACCTCAAGTTTTTTTCAAGCTGAAATAGGAAACTATTTTGGTCGATAATCTAAATATATAGTTTTCCCCAAGGGGAGGGCATTGAGTATTAATTTGTGTTTTGGAGCTATTGCTATATAGATATACTACTACTCTACTAGCTACTGCTACTCTAAACGGCGTTCAAAAACGTATAAAAATTAAAATCAAGGGTTAAGCGCCTCCATCCCCCCAACCCCGCTTTTTTATACGATGCTCCCCTCCCCTCCTATAAATTCCTGGATCCAACATTTTGATCCCATCGACCTTCTTCTTCTTCTTCTAGACAAGATTATAACATTATTTTCTGTCATTTCAGATTGTAGACCTTTCTTTGTTGTCTCTACTTTCCACAGAAAGTTCATGACGTCAATTCACCCATAATTTATGGCAATCGCATGACCTTCTCCATTTAACAAACTAAATAACAAGCTTCCTCTATCTACCTGAAAGTAATCGATGTGGCATCAGCTGGAACTATTTATGAAAGCTATCATCTCCAAGTGCAAAGAGGCTTTCAGTGTTAAAGTCATTGTTTTTAGACAAGAAAAATATATTCGTCAACCAGGTTAAATGTCTCAGTTTTCTCTAACATCGATATCAAATCTTTAAAAAATGCTATGGTTTGTCAAAAATACATCTCTTTCTCCACATCAGATACACAAAAATAATTTATTTAGTGGATTTTTAGCATGTACTATACATATAGAAGTAAGCGTAGTTCTGAACGTATCAGGACAATCAAAAAATAGATTTTGAAAATGTTCCGATAAATATATTCCACTCAAACATGTTCTCAATTTCAAAAAGAGCTGACTTTGCTATGTTTCAATCTGCAACGCGACTTTTGTTCCAATTTATCAATCCCACACTGCACCACTAATCAATGATCGCCTTAGTTACCATACTGTTTAATTTCCGGGACGTGACTACCAGCCAGTTGAGATATACTTTATTGATCAGGTCTCTATCTATCTATGTACTTCCTTCTAAACCTGTGCATGATTAACAACAGAACGGGTGATTTCGGAATAAAATTTTACCGGCAACTAGTAAAAAATATAAACAACGCGCCACTGTTGTTATTCTATTTACACAATGCAATGTAATTGCTGGCGTTGCAAGATTCATATTGTTAGTGCTTTGTAATGATATGCAAAGACATCCCTTGATGTTTCGATAAAATGAAACTGGAGCCTTGGGTATTGTATAAATAGCACTGACGTTTGCAAACCTGTTGTGTATCATGTTTTGAGTACATTATGACCTAATATTTGTAAACGAATTTTTTCGAATTTACTTTATTACAGATATCAGTCCCCTTGGCCATGAGACGGTAAGACAAAATGGTATGCAGCGTAGCCTAATTTAGACGATAGTGTACTTAAATTGAAGCTCTTAATAATTTAGCTTTACTTAAAAGTATAGAAATGTCATATGATGGCTTCATTATGTGATATATACACTAAAGGCCATTACATGCCTCAGACTATAAAATAATTATTTATCATTTTTTGTATACATGGGTATGGATACCCATCCCAAGCCTTCAGTCAACTCTTGTAACTAAAATTTTGTTCTAATCGGGACTAGTAGTGCAAACGAATAGTATTTATCGACGGGTTTCAACAGATGGTTGTTTTTTCATCCATTTTGAATGCATTCAACAGATCACTGTAACTTTATCGAATTAATTAAAAATTAAATAAAATAATTTCAATAACCTCAATAACATATGATCAAATACACAAATATCATCGATGACACCGTTTGTCCATTTCTTCTATGACACCAATGCAATAGTTACTTCTCTTTGAAACTTAATGTGATTAATCAGCTATCATCCCACACGCAGATTATACAGTTATGAATTATTGATATTCAAAAATAATACGTGTGAAGACAAGTGCATTGTACATTTTGTATATATACTTAATCCATATGGTATATTTTCTATTTGAAAAATCACTGTAAACATATGATGGATAATGCTGTAAAGAAAAGTATTGCAACAATCAGATCATTCTTGAATTTCCATCATTTTCTAAGAAGGATAAACACATAATTGTTTCCCGGATTTCATTCATTAATACAAGGCAGTCATTGAGTAAGAACTATTTGCAATACTTTCCTAGTGACTAGATCAGCGTATGTATATCCGTGAAACAACCACACTACCCTGATACATATCAAGGCAATGTCTTGTTTGGCTCATAGTTAGTTATTCGTGACTTTATTTGTCATGAAATCATTTCAGCAAATGAAAAATGTATATTCGAGAGCCTTGAACAAAATATCCCGAACCTGTCTGCTCTTTCATCCGGGTAGTGCTGTTTTTGCTCGAGGGAAGTCATTGCAATGGCTCTTGATGTGGAGCGGATACAAATACAATACAATATTTTTCACTTTAAAAATCATATAAATGGCACATAACAGATATAGTATCAGTAGTATTTTAAAATTTTGTGCCATCAATTTATTATTGAATTATTTATTTATTATTTATTATGGAAATGACTACCAATTTACATAAAAGAAATCTGTTTTCATGCTGAACCTCACAAAATTTCATGTGTTCAAGAAACTTTCATAGCACTACAATGGACATGTGTTTGTAAAATCTGAATATGCTTTCTAAATTATATACTTGTATTCCGCAAATCCAATATGTATTTCAATACTGTTGTACTCTTGGCCACGAGGCATCCAATACTGAAATAAAGACTTTGACTTTGGATACAAATATGATGGTGTAGCAGGATGGAAGAGATATTTTGGATGACCATGAATAGAAAGGTCTCACCAGAGCATGATGGAGCCGACGATGATGACTGGTCTCCTCTTGCCCAGCTTGTAGCGGAGTCGGTCACTGATCATACCAACTATAGGACTAACGAAGAACGTCAGAGCTGGGGACAAGCACGATACATTGCAAGTATTAAACTTTCATGCAGGTTAAACATTTACAAAAAAATTGTTTTGTGTGTTAAAAGAGATATGGCACCAACCACGATAAAAATGGGAGTTGGGAATTAAATTGGACCTTTACAACGATCAAACCTACATTTGACTTCTTTGATAGGCATTTGATAGGTCCTTGCTTGTTGAGAGACTAGTATCAATTTTGTGTCATTTTAGTCAAGCAATATTTTAAGCATATATACAAGGTCCCTTCGATAGGTTTATGGTTTTAGAAACCTCTATGAAGGAAGTTTGATATATGCTGAATTATATTTCAACTGAATGGGACTTCAGAAAACAATATATCTGCAAATCAGTTTTATTTGACAATGCCAATGCCACTCTGCTCTATAAAGGGAGGTAACCGAAGGATTGCATAATGTAGAAGAGTTACCTGCCCCTCCTGCCACCATTCCTCCGAATGTGCTTCCTTTAGCGCCGTCTCCTACAAGAGCCTCAACTTGAGCTGGAATCACTGGAATATACATAGCATAAGTATGATAACACGGCATAACCGCCAGACAAGATTGTCTAAAAGAATATAAGTCTTTAAGAGAATAACTGTTGGCTACTCAGATGCGAAACGTTTGGATAACATTGCAAATTAACAAAATATAATAAATAAACCTTTGACAATTCTACGCAGCTGTTCTTTAAATCTTGAAAATTATGTTCGAAATAGCGACTCCTTTTATCGAGCAGTCATGGTAGAACGTCGAACCGATAATTGGCTTCATGCCATAAATAAGTTATCAGCTATACGAGGGAAATCCGGTGAAGGCAATCATGCAATTGTAGGAACCTCATGGGTAAATGAAACTTTACGATAGGTAAATCTATGATTTATCACTCACCCTCCACACTTAGGAGCAGCATCATGAAGTTGAGGCCGAATGACGTCATGTTGAGCAGGATAAC
Source organism: Phorcus lineatus (assembly GCA_921293015.1). Taxonomy (NCBI): domain Eukaryota; kingdom Metazoa; phylum Mollusca; class Gastropoda; order Trochida; family Trochidae; genus Phorcus; species Phorcus lineatus. The sequence continues at coordinate 43,464,802 of OV121082.1, forward strand.
CTGGGGTTTGCTGAGCATTGGGAACGGTTCCTCCTGAACCTCCAGCTCATCGTAAGGGGCTCTTTTAGGGTGCAAAAAAGAGTAATTTCAAACGATTTTGAATACTTACTCGAACTATGCTCATTTTTTTCGGTTTTTTTAATTTAAAGACAAATGGTTACAACTTAGAACTTACTGAAGTTTTTTATTTACAAAATGAGTTTATGGCTCTAAGCGGTTTTAATTGTAACAAATTATATCTGTGGTTATATGTTATATTAAAAGACACAAGTAATAGGACTCTATAGTGAGTATAATTAAATTTAGTTATCAGTTATTTCTTTTCGTTCAAAAAAATCAAAAATAACATATCAATAGAGAGATAAAATCAAAATGTTATTACCATTCAGGCATTGTAGAAGTAAAGCAGAAACATTCGCACACAAAAAACAGTTGATATTACCAAACATCCATTTTTAAACAATACACTTCCTAAAAAAGGAAAGTAAGTCTTAGCAAAGCAAACGTAGTTACATTTAACAAATAAACAGAGTTTCACGCATAGTGCAAATCTATACATGTAAACATTTAACGAGACAACTTATAATATCCATAACTATTCATATATTAGTTATTTTCTATCATTTTAAATTCTTCTTCAAATACGAAAATCATTCAAGTGCCTGTTCAAAATATATACTAAAAAAACTGAAAGCATAAAACTTTCATTATATCCATTATTTGCGATCGAAAAGTAAAAGAAGTCTATCAACATAATATTTTATAAATAGCGATCCGAAAATAAAGATCAAAGAATGTTCCTTATCCACATGTTTCTGAATTAAAATATTCAGAAGATTTTTACCAAAACAGCACACAACTAAATCAATGCAGTTTAATTGTATCAAAAGCGAACTAATGCCTTCCTTTTCTGGAATATTAACTGGCAAAGTTTTTATCCAAAAGATATTATATTGATGCGTTATATTGATAAAATTTTCTTTATAAATCATTATATACATGAGAGCTATATACAATGAAGCTGACAATTCAAAAGAAACCTGTCATTATAAGTGTTTCTATTAGTATACACTAACATAAGGCTTCACTTACGTCGTGATTTTACAAAAACGTCTTCTCTCTTTAGAGAGTAGTAGATGTCCCACCTGAAGGTCAGGTAGTGCAATACATATGCATCATGGATGGTTACAGCGTGCAAAGTGATCTACAGTCAAACCGACATATGGGTTCATTAACCTTGTGCCATTACAAACCAACCCTTTCATACAGTGCAGAAGGTTTCTCACCTGAAGAGCCAGGTATTGATAATCTTTGTATTACTTACCACATTTTAAAACCCTTTCATGGTATCGTGGTGCATTATTATATACAGTCATACCATTACAAGCTTACACTTCCGTTGTGACATTACAAACTATCCTCTTTATACAGTGTAGCACTTTTCTCACGTGAAGACCCAGGTGTTAATTACCAATACGTATAAATTACTCTTTCTAATCGATGTAAAGCTGCTTCATGTTTGTAATATAATCTACAGTCATATCGATATATGAGTTCACTTATACGTTGTGACATTACCAACCACCCTCTTCACAGAGAGTAGCAGGTTTCTCACCTGAGTATCCAGGTGTTAATTAACTACACATTATGTATCACTTACTCTTTCTCCAAAGTTTAAACAGTGACGTGGTATCAGTGTGCAATTACATTAACAGTCATACTGTTATTAACGTTTACTTACTTTGTGGCATTACCAACCATCTTCATATATGTACAGAGAAGTAAACGCCCCACCTAAGGTCCAGGTGTTTATTACCTACATATTACCGACAACTATGTAATACTTACTCTTTCTCCTCGGTGTAAAGCCGCTTCATGGTGTCGGTTTGAAGCCCCTAGGCTCTCTACTTCCGTGCGGCACCCTCGACTATCTAGCTGAAATTGACAGTAATTGCATGAGAAAATAAACATTTAATTGGACTGATCGTCGCGAAAAATATCAGAGGTCGCAACGGTAGAGGAAGAAGGTCGCTTATGATGTTCTAACCTGTATTTTGAACTATGTGTAACTAATGCGATAGAAAAATTAGGAGAAGAATGAATCTTTTTTTTCAATATAAACAGACAACACAAATTCGTTTTAACTTTGATCGTTTGGGAAGTTCATTGACATACTTAATGCAAATATTTAATTAGTATCAATCATTGTATTTTCAAAATGACTTTTCTTAATCAGAAAACAAATCAAATTTTTCTACGTAATGATTGTTTAAAATAGAATAGAAATAAAATTTAGAACGAAAATTCTTTTACAAACGGTAGTGAAATGTCAGCGAATAAAACTCGTACTGTATCGTATTGCATAACATTCACATCAACTTTGATACGGTGTGCGTTTACAATTTGAATAATTGACTAAAATCGAATGTTGCGTGAAACAACAGTTTTCTTCTTAATATCTGTTAATCCGTGTTGACGATCGGCGCTGACTTTTAATGAATAACTCAAAATAAACATTATAAGCATATTTCAGTCTAAAAATACTTTTTTGTTAGTTCTATCAGTTTATATCCTTCACTGTATTCATGAAGCTTTACATACAGATACATTACAGAAGTTCGTTCGCCTGCCTGTATCAGAACAAATGAAATGCGCTTTCATGTACAATATTATCACTAATTACATTCCCAACAGTTAATCATAAACGTGTGGTTTAAACATATTTATTTCAACAAAGAAATGGCTGTTACAGTTTTCCCAGCTCGATGAAGTATTAATTGGTTTACATTTTGAAACATTCATTTTTGTGTCCTCGATAAGAGATTATATCTTGTAATAACTCAATGTAGTTGTGGTGAAATTTTTGTCATTTAATCTCTGATGGAAATTTCTATATCAAAATCAAAAGAAAAGCTTACCCCTTTGTCTACTTTATCTTTTCAAAGTTCAACACTAACCTTGCGATGACATAAGATTAAGAATGTTTTAGTTCTCATGAATAAGGTTTATCCCTTTCCTAGTGCAGTTGCAGTGATGCATTTGACGTCGACACGAAATCCACTTTACATGATAGTTGTAATAAGATTCACAAGTAAGTAAACAACGCTCCGGATACAACTGTATACTTCATAGATTGAAAATCGATTTCTAAGTGCATGTAACATTAGGGTGATGAAATCTGCACGTCAGAGTAATTGCTTTCTGATGTTTGTACCTTGACAGCGAGCCTTTCATCTGGAGAAATGTAAACTGTCTTATATAATGCTGAACATACTTGCGTGTAGAGATTTTAAGATAACGATGTCAGCTTTTTCAGCTGCACTTTGCATATTTATATCGTTGGAAATCAATGCATTCTATTTACCAATACTTGTTACAGGTGTATCGTAAGGTTTAATGTTTATAATCTTTAACAAAGATTCAAGTCTAACATGTACATGAATCAAACCAACGGTCAATCATATGTTTTACATGTAAATACAGATAAAGTAACAACCCACTACTTCCAAATTATCTTTAAACTTGGAAAGCATTCTTTTCTGAAGCTAGTGAAAAAATATTGCAATCATCCGTAGAGTAGTTCTCGAATGTCACATCCTGAAGTGCATAGGGGTGAAGAAACTGGAAAAATGAATGATGTTGAAAAGCGTGCAGTCATCAAGTATTTGTTCAGGAAAGGAATGTCTGCAAAATAAATCCGTGAAGACATGGTCGATACTCCCATTGATTCCAACAGTTGGTTGCTGAATATAAATGGCAGAGTGCAGAAGATGATGCCAGGTCTGGTCGGCCAAGAACCTCCACCAGTGATCTTCAAGGTGATTCTGTTTACGACATGTTGCTTACAAACAGACGTGTGACTTTACAACACATAACTAAAACTCTTGGCATTAGTTTTGGGTCGGTATACACAAAACTTACAGATGTCCTTCACATTAGCAAGCTCTCTACAAGATGGGTGCCAATATCGTTAACTTGGTTAACATGAAAAATAATGCCTGGACAATTCAACGGAACTTTTGGCTCGAGTCAAGGGGGACAGGGATAATTTCCTGAAACGATGAGTGACCTAGGATGAGACGTGGGTACATCAATTTGACCAAAAACCAAAGCAAACAATGGAAGCGCGCCAATGCCCCACCCAAAAATGTTCAAGCAAGTTCCATCTGCTGGAAAGGTGATGGCCTCGGGGTTTATGGATAGCCAGGGTATCATCTTGAAAAATAACTTAGAGAAGGGCCAAACTATCAACAGGGCATGTCATGCTAATGAATTGAGGCAATTAAGGGCTGCCATCAAAGCTGTGGCTGCCGCGACCGAATATGGCTTTGAAATTATTCAACATCCAACCTACTACCCAGATTTGGCACCATCAGACGTCTTCATCTTACCCAATCTGGAAAAGAATAACGTAGCGAACTTTCTACATATGATGCCGAAAATGATGTAATTTCTTCTTCTTTTCATTTATAAAGCATTTTCTGGATGATAAAGTGAAAAGTGAAATTTATCATGTTCAGTGACATGGCACTCCAAGGCAATGCGGACATCAAAGCGTATTCAATATCTAACCGACATGAATGACGAAGCCATAGCCCCTTTCTGTCTGTAAGTAGATCGTGAACTGCAAGCGTGATCGTCATTGGTCGGCAACATGTGTTGAAAGTCAACAAGACCGGTTTGTATAAACGAATTGCTTGACGTCACTAGAAGCTCTGTTCAAAGGAAGAACAATATTGCCTCGGCTCACATGTATTAGAATCAATACCCACTCATGACATATATTATACATAGACCAATATGCGTCATTTATCCGTATCGATTATGGCCTCTTGAAAATGTTTTTCAAAAAGTTTAACATTTAAACAAAACTGACATTTAGAAATGTTTTATTTTCATACACACATTTATAAGAAGATAATTTTATTTACCATTTCAACTTTGTTTGAAATAAATATCATGTCAGACAATCATGCTTTGAAGCATGACGTTTAACGAATTCTCTTTTGACTAAATAACAGAATTACCAATACCATATCTAGCAAATTATTGATTTAATCAATATTTTATAATAACAGGCTTGAAATTAAATAAGAACGTGATTTATAACCATATATATGCTAGGACGCAAAAATATGCGACGTGTTTATGAATAAAATATGTTTGATATCAAGGGTTATGGATAACAGAGCTATTCCTTCTATGATAGGCCTATCTTATAACATAGGGATGTAAAGGTAGAAAGAATGCTAAATGGGGGAGGGGGAGTTGTTAGAATGAAGGATTCTATTCTCACACTAAAGGACGCTAGGACCAGCCGATGCTCGCAGGTTTGACCGCAATGCATAGCCAAATAAGTATTCCCGGCTTTCTCCCTGCATTTATACTTATACTCTTGGAAGCTTTAGAAGCAAAATCAGCTCATCTATTCTTATTTCAAAACACGCTTGGTTGAATAGATTTTTCAAGATGTGAAAGGTCAGTAGGATTTTAATCTACAAACATTGAGATAAAGTAGCCCCTGAGGGTGAATTATTATAACAAACTACCGGAGGAAAAAGAACACAATTTATCTTTAAAATCGGTTTCATACGTTAGGTATTCTTCTGAGATCGTTCTCTTATAAAACTATTGCAGCTAGAAGTGCCCGGACTTTTGCATTAGGCGATATCTGAAAGATTTAAAGGTTTCACGATTTTTTAAAAATTGAAATAAAAATATATAATCTTGTGACTTCTGCTAAAAGCCAGTTACAGGAAACGTCTTGTAATAACTTGAAATAATTTATTTACTCACAAACGGTCCAAGTATTCACATTCGTTGATACAAAATCTTTATTTGTGTATCTATATAAGTGTTACGATACTTATTCCGCCAGGTCTGTAAATTATATGAGGAAAAATATAGAAAAAATATTTGATTGAAATGTATGCCATGTAACACGTACAATGAATATCAGCAACGTTAAACAAATGCGGAAAGAGAAAAAAAGATGATGGAAAATGCTTTTCATTTGAAATCTCGAACAAAGTTTGCAGTCTAGACAGTTTGCACAATCTGAGAGCACGAACGCTCCCGAAATATCCACTGTTATTCCACGGTAAGCATGTCAAGCACACAATGGAATGATAGAATTATTCAGATGAGTCGATAGTATGTGCCAGAGGCCTGAACTTTGCCTTTATGAGTGCCATGGGGCTACTGGAGGTTGATTGTTTAGGTGCTTAGCGGCGTGATTGTCATGGAAACAAGTAACATCAAAATATGTTTCCATAACAATTAATTCTTACATTGTCCATATTGACGTAACGGTATGCACCATTTCGAATTATAAAGTTTCCATCGTAATTACATCATCACGTTGTTGCATAGAATTGTTTATTGTATAAAATGATATTGTTACACTCTTGTGTATACTTCCAATAGAGAATCGTTAAAATTATCACGATACGTGACTACTATTGTTTCTTGCTTTTCTATAACAATCTATTTTTTAAAAACGCGTTAATTGGTTCCTACAGATTATTCATACATATGTGTTCGACATAATTTCAGACTATTCTTATAGAACAAGTTTACAACGTGCATAATAGTCCCATCGAAGAAGGAACGCCGCTTGAAGAAGATATATGCTTTGAAAATGACAAAAGAACAAATGTTTTTCAAAGAAAGAAGAAATGTCTTGTTGAGTAAAAGAAGACATTTTTATCAAAGAAAATAGAAATAGAGCATGGTTTAACTAAAACCAATATTACAAAGTTAAGGATATTTAATGAAGTGCGAAAAACTGTATAATCATCTCAAAACACAATTTTATCTCAAAATCTTCTGTTCATTGTGTGTGGGTCGAGTCAATGAATCAAACGTAATGTTGGAAACTTATCTAAGTCAGACACAACGAAAAATATAGGTTGGTAGTGCTCCATAGGTCATATAACTAAAATAAATGGAACGCAGGATATCGACTTTAGAGACACTTTAGAGCCGTTTTCAATGACAGTTGAAAATAAGGAAATGTCACAATGTTGGCATTTAAGAGATAAAGATGCAAATTTTAGAAGTCGATTTGAACTTAACTCAGCTTATAAGGTATCTTATTTAAGCCATATAAAAATCTATTAAGATTACTCTGTGTCACTATAAAGGTGTTCTTTATTCATTTACTTTATCTAATCACACTTGTTTGGATAGTTATATTGCTGACAGTACGTTAAACCTCAACCACTCCTTACTCACTGTACTTATATAAGACATTTTATCATTGACGGGAATAAAGTTTCTTCTTTTTATTTCTTTCTTTCTTACGAACAATGAACGATACACGACCAACTAGAGGTAAAAACATTTCAAATTTTTCCTTTATAAAACCGGGTGTATAATAAATCATTGGTGTGCCTAAGTCTGCCAGTTTTTAGATAAAGTACCAATGAAGATTCTATTTTTCATTTCCGTTTTGACTAAAGCTACTGGTATCCCAAACACACCACTATCGCTGGATCTGAGAGGAAGAGGTTGTTTTTGTAAGTTGCAACCTTACACGATGTCTTCATTGTGACGTAATTATAGCACCGATATGATGAAAACGTTTCATGGTGTGTTCATGTATGTATACCAGAATGATGTATGACCTCATGTACGATGGGCCTGTAGCCTCTTTACTGAATTTATCTCTCTCTGTCTCTCTTAGTCAGATGAGGAAAAGGTTTATTAAAATTCTCCAGCTATGAAATGTATTTTTTATCTGTAAAAACCTGTTAACTAATTCTAATGAAAAGAAAGTCTAATTATTATGGTCGATAAGATTATGTTTTATATGATTATTATTATATTGCGTGTTTGATATCTATGTAAATATATTTAATAGTCTCTCATAACTCCGCAGTGTCTAAATTATTACTAAGATACTGTATTTCAATGTGAAACTATGAGGTGAGACTGAAATAACTCCGCAGTGTCTAAATTATTACTAAGATGCTGTATTTCAATGTGAAACGTTGAGGTGAGACTGAAATAACTCCGCAGTGTCTAAATTATTACTAAGATGGTGTATTTCAATGTGAAACTATGAGGTGAGACTGAAATAACTCCGCAGTGTCTAAATTATTACTAAGATGGTGTATTTCAATGTGAAACTATGAGGTGAGACTGAAATAACTCCGCAGTGTCTAAATTATTACTAAGATGCTGTATTTCAATGTGAAACTATGAGGTGAGACTGAAATAACTCCGCAGTGTCTAAATTATTACTAAGATGCTGCATTTCAATGTGAAACTATGAGGTGAGACTGAAAAAACTCCGCAGTGTCTAAATTATTACTAAGATGCTGTATTTCAATGTGAAACTATGAGGTGAGACTGAAATAAATCACATGTCTGTCTGTCCGTCTGTCCGTCTGTCTGTCTGTCTGTCTCACTGTCTGTATCAAGGAAGAATGCATGGCTCACAGACCTCGTTACCCTCTTTTTAGCGATCTGAACCAGGGGCTCATTTCTAAACCAAGTTGTAAACCTTCACCGACCATTTACCATTGTATCTTGTTTACCTTTGTGACTTAGTGTCAGACCCTAGAACACGATAGAAGCAAATCTGTAAGAAGACTGGAGAGCTTGATTCTGAAAATAAAGACATTTCAGTCTCGTTCCCATTATATTTATCTATTCAAATTGTCGATCCATTGACCAAATTTTCATTTCTAAGTCTTATTGTTTTAATAATTCAATATCATCTAAGTGGTTTGTGAAAAGATCCATTTGCACACATTGCACACGAATTAAATCAGATTACTTGAAACTTTTAATTTGACAAACTCTGACACGTTCTATTGAACGTTTCTCTTGAACTTAGCGATTTATCTTGTTGGCAACATTTCTGCATAAAACATTAGAGAAGACTAATGAAACTTTTTATTTTTTACAAAGCAAGTCAAAGATCACCCATCAATTCAAAATACGGAATTTAGTATTGCTTTACTTCATCTCGTACAGTTTCTGGACTCAGACAACTAATGTTGTACTCCTGATTTTAAAGCTGATGCCTATAAGGTCAGAATTAAATCGATATTGGGTGAAGCACCATATCAGTTCCATTCTCTTCCAATGTGTTCACGATAACCTGGTTCCACGATTCACCGGAATCGATATTAATGCAATGCTGTGATTGGGTGTATTTGGAATTAGTACAGAGCTTGAATTGCTGTGTCAGCAGTTTTGATTTTGTTGTTATCAAGTGAACTAAAGTGACTGTTTTTTCTTATTATCCATCATTACAAGTACAAATACATCAAAGCCGGCCATGCTACTATAATATTTTTTAACAAGAGTTGCCATGGTTATGTAAATTTTGATACAAATATTTTAAAGCAAATTGAGCGGAAATGTGATTAGATCTAGGTGTTACTCTCTAGGCTATTCTCAGTGAGGAAATTGCACGAGTGACAAATTACCTACATTATGTTAGTATATACGGATGCATTAAATAAAAGGAACTAAGATGATTAAAGTGACACAGAGTATGTTAAATAAATCTTATCTCCTTTCTGAAGATGCATCGTTATCTCGTAAATTCCAAAATAACACCATTTATGAAGTTTGATATATTTGTCCCCACTTACAACTGTATGCCTCTTTTACCCGTTCATACATGTCACAACATGCTTTTTGACTTGATTACTATACAACGAACAACGACTAGGGTGCATGTTCACAATAAAGAATCGCTCTTCATGAAATAATGCTTTTCTCATATACAAAACATACTAACATCACGGACATGATCTTAAGACATACTAGTTCGAACTTATAATTCAAGACTTCTCCATCCAATATTACAATTTATAAAAGCATTTTCTCGACGGCGCATATCTTAATGACAGAGCACGCTCAAAGCGCACGAGTTGTATTATTACCCGGCGGAATAGCACTTCCGATGCAGCCTAGGTGCATGAAGCGTGAAGAAGAGCTTCGCATGACCGTGTAGGTCCATACACTACACCCATAAACAAACTACCCCCTTTCTAGAAATTTCTAGAACGTATCTAGAACGTATCTAGAAAATTTCTAGAACGGTTCTAGAAACTTTCTAGAACGGATCTAGAAACTTTCTAGAAACTTTCTAGAACGTATCTAGAAACTTTCTAGAAATTTCTAGAAATTTCGAGTTTTTATTTTTTGAGAGATATTCAATAAATTTTGATTTTTTCTGAAACTGTATATTAACTTTTGTACAATTTGAAAAGATGAACTGCTTATGTTAATTAGGAAAGAAGATATTCAATGTTAAAGTTTCCCTCCTCTACAACGCATCCTCATTATAACGCCCCCTGCTAGCGAAATGCTACGCATTGCTTGCGCGCTTCCGACTTCCACTAATGAGCTGTAACGCGTCCTGTCTTGCATTAAGAATTGGATGCATTGGCATATGCAATGTGTTTGACAATTTCTATGGTTGTAATTGATTGTTTATTGCTTATTGTTTATCTCATATCTTGAAATTAAAGTTGGTGTATCTGAGATAGTAGACCCCTGCTGTTAATAGTGATCGTTAGCTTATGACAAAAACTTAAGTAAACGTACAGTTTTACCTTCAAACGTTGAATAAGAAATGACAAAGAAATATAGTTGATATAATCAATTTAATGTTGTAATATAATTTTTTTTTAAATAGTTTTGATTAGGTTTATAAGGCGACATAAGCAAAGCCCTTTATCACCTCAAATGAAAACGTACGTACTATATATCTAAGTCTTCTATGTTCATTTCATGTACGTCAAAAGCATTGATCTTTCATAGATGCGTCGACTGAAATAAAAGCTTTGTATCATAAATCTTGTAATTGATTCACTTAAAACGAAATTTGAGAGGATGTTGTATTATGCATTCTGTGTTGTGAGGTCCAAACCTGGGTCCAGACCAGCATTCAAATATTTTTCGGGAGAAAAAGTTTAAAAGCTGGATTGGTAAAGCTTCGTTTTTGCATACTTGACATGTTTCCATCAAAATGATAAATAAGTTTCGGTTTCTACTTTGAATTTCATGTGAATGAATTATGATTTTTATCCCGCGTACTAAGGGAACGTTACAAATCAAAACGATAAAGAACGTTTCTCTCTGTTAGCATGATAATTAGATATAAGTATATAGATAGCATTATTAGTTTTATAAAGCGTCGCTATTCTTCGATATTATTACTCTTCTTTCTTTATGTGCTAAATGTTCAATGCGTTGCATTATAGGAGCTGGTGCCTACAAATCAAACAGCATTCCTCTGATCATAAATAGCAGGATGTTTATATACAAAATAGGCAATTTTTATTAGATGTTATCGAAACACAACGCATTTTCTATTTCTTATCCCTATTGTTCAGTAACTCGGTATATTTATAAAATGCATAAACGGGATCAACTTGTTTCTTTAGTCCCATCCTTGACATATTTGTCTGTCTGTATTTGGAAACCACTCTTATCAAACCTGCTGAGCATATAGTCCATGGGCGAAAACAGGACTTTTATTTGAGAGGAGTGTGCCCTATTGGTGTCACAAATACAAATTTTGGAATGATTACCCTGTATAAACAAATATGTGATCATTTGAAAATTGTCTACGGAATATAAGTTCCCTGTCCTATATTTTACATGTTTCATGTATGAAAATACGCGTACGACTCTCAACATTTTCCACCCTTGGAGATCTTAATTGAGGGGTGCACGCATGACATAGAGATCACGGTTATGTTCTAAAGACACCCAATCATTCGCGCTATGGAATTGTGATGTCGTTACGCGGATTTTCCTTTCTTGCGTACCAAGACACCTTAGAATATATGCAAAAGGAATCAGCAAATTACGTTTCTTCTCTCAGTTCGTAATATTCAATCTGTAAAATTAACATTAGTACAAAGAATAACCAAAAGCGTTACGAAACAATTAGGTGAATGACACACACAAAAAACAAAGAAAAACATTCTTGTTGGTTTAATATAGGACATATTTGAAGTAAATATGCAAATCAAAAATACCCTCGTTTCTTCAAAGACTTAGATATTATAATTGAATTGTTTGTAGGGGGATTGACTTATGCAAATAACCTCTGCTTGCTCTTTATAAAATGAAAAGATTGTGAGAGTTAGTTCTCTGTCTCTACATGAAAATATGAAGGCAACGTTTACACATACATAATGACATATCGGAATGTTGAGAAAAAAGGGTTTTCTAGGTGTAAGCAAGCATGCGCTTTTGACGTTTAATTCAATCATGAAAGTATTCGCAGTTTTAACTAAGCAATTGTCGTCGTTCAACTTGTCGCCGTTGTAGTTTTTCTTTTCCCTCGCCGTCATCATTGTTTTTATCGTTCACCTTCATTCCCTATTTGACCTTTATGAAACAATAAAACGATGAAGACTTTATAGTTCTTGACATTGCTAGACAATTTCCGTTCGTTCCTCATCCCCACAGCCTGAGTGGTGTTAATTGGCCAGCAGCTTCTGCATGGTTCGACACCGCCTGTGAGTGTGGCCCTGTGAGTGACAAGGCGTTGAGCCGTGAAGAGAATCCAGTATTTAATGAGTTTGAAAATTAGTTAAGTAAGTTTAACATAACGCCTGCAATCAGTCTGAAATGTAATCTTATAACCTATTGCTGTAATATATATATTATATATTATATATATATATATATATATATATATATATATATATATATATATATATATATATATATATATATATATATATATATATATATATTTAAAAAAGGAGAGTAGGTTTCTCACGTGAAGGAAAGTTATATATAAGAAAGAGTAAACATCGGATGGTTCTGACTGGATCAATCTTCTTTAATACGATACGATGAATTCATTTCGACCAGTGTATCGGTCTTTTCAAGTATGTTTGACAAATAAAGTATACACATATTTATAGAAGGAACAAGACAATAAATTCATACATTCATATATGTATTCATATATATATATATATAACCTTTGTTGCTCACGGGGGCTTTGTGATTTTCACAGTAAAATAAATCACATTTCTTTTAGAGAAAACTTATCTAATTACCATCTGACATTGATAACATGTACCCGTTTAATAACCATTTCCTAATTTGATTTAAAACTGAGGAGGTATCCTCCAAGAATCCCTTAAACCGTAAAATCCGGAGTTGCTGCTTTAAACCTTATACACAATTACAATTTAATATGTTATAAATCAATGATGTTTTCAACTATAACGGTATTTTATGTCCATGTGTTTAAAGATACATATAAATTTGTATTATAATTTAGTAACAACTCAGTCATAATGACATGTACGCAGTATTATGTTATTCAAATATTTTTGTATGCATTTAATTATGTAAGAAAACAACATAGAGATAATCCATTTACTGTCGAAGGTTTCTGCGTATTGATAGGATCAAAGTAGAAATTACATTCCTGTTCCCCTTACGATTTCATGTAGAAAAATGGATTCAGATGTATAACCGCTTTACTGGTAACGTCGGTGTTAGTAATCAACATTAGAATACGACATGTTTTGTAAGTTTGCAAACAGTCATTTTAAAGTGACACAGAGTATGTTTTATGAGTTTTCATATTACACAGATAATAGCTCAAAGATCATGGGTCCTTAGTGAGGTTCTAATCGTCTCCATAAACATTCATTTTTATCTCTAAAATGCCAAAATCAAGACATGTTTTCCTGTTTTTAAATTTGGAAACGGCCATATGTATGTTTAAAAGTTTAAACTTTTTGGTCACATTAACATGTGCATTACTCAACACTTATCAAACACTAAAAACCCATATTTGTATTTTTGTCTGCTGTAATTAAGTTTCCAAAATAACGTTTTGCTCAATGTCGCACGCCATTGTCCGTTTTTTGATCACACATTACGACTGAAAATTGCTTATTGTCGCTATACTTAACTGATAAACATCGGGATGCTGAATTTCATAAACCGACACTACTTACTTGACATATTTGACTCCAACAACATTTTTTGTGCCCCTTTAACCAGAAAAAGAAATCAACAAGACATAGCGTCAGTACTATCATGTAACTTGTGAGTTTAAGTTGAAGTTTGTTCGACTGTGTAAGTTATGGCGAAAAACAAACATGTAAAGTCGTAAAATGCTTAACGGGATTTATCAAGGCTTACTATCTCTTTCACTCTTTCAAATACGAAAGGTTTGTAAAGGAATAATGACGAGTAACTGCAATAATAATTATTGTTTTACGTGCAATTTACTCAGTGAACCGTATCTCCCGAACAGGAAAGTGTTACGGAGAAGTAACCTGGAAAGAATATGTCGGAATTTCAAAGGTTTCAGTTTGAATTAACAGTGTATTCTACAATACACACCCTGGCTATCCAGACATAGACGGGAATGCTCATCTTTCGCTGAAGACGACTGCGCCTAATCATGTTACGCAATTCCGTCTACGACAGGGGACATATTTATTACCATGGGACGGCAGAGGCTGCAGTTTGAAACACATTTATCATATTCAAAGTAATATAATTCGTTATATATAAATATAAATGTTATATCTCGCCTCGAAATAAACATATACGGTTACTATTTTCATTACTTTTATGCAAAAAGAAATAAAAATTAATGAACGCATGGTGTATTTGACTTTCTACAAAATCAAACCATACAAAATTACTTGTAACGATGAATGAACAGTTGTTGAACTTTCATACCTTCGACATCTTTAAAACGGTTATTAATATACAAATACGTCTAATGAATATTTTTAGGAATCTCTTATAATCGTGTAGTTCCACGACGGACAAGACTCCAGTCAGTGTATCCAGCGTCAAATGGTGTTGTATATAACGGTGTGGGAGATATAAGAGGGTGTCAGCGTGAGTGGCAGGGGAGTTAATAAATTGTGCCTAAACAAAGTCATGAAAGACTACAGCATAGAAATATGTATCCAAAATGAGTTACCGACGATCGTTAGTTTTGGCCATAAGCTGTGTTGCACCGACAAAACTTGAAACAACGTTAGCGTTATGTAAATCTTCTCGTTTAATGAGAGAGTGTTTAAACTGTACCGACTGTGTTGAAGATGAGATGCTTGTTTTTATTGAAACATTTATATTCATGAAAATGTACAATTCATGAATTGATTGTCCAACAAGCTCCAAGGTGCTTATTTTAAGGCCACTCCGAAGCAATTATATATGAGAAAGAATATTTATAATTTTGTGATAGTTACACGTATCTTATTGCGATCATAGGTTCAAAGAAAGTGGTTATGCATAAATAACATTTCGCTTGTTTGGCAGTCATTATGAAATGTCAAATCGATCATATTTCATTATGTATGATGAATAGAATTCAACAATTTAGTAATAAGAGCGATGTACATCCCCGTAGTACTGTTTTTATACTAAATTCTTTCAGATAAAAGAATGATTTCTGTCTTTATTCTATGTACTTTTGGCATGTGAAGAAATAGTGATCAGCGTTTTCGACTGGGTGACCACAGGAACAGGCCGGGCTTTCAATGATATGTCTGTTTAACTTATCAGCGTTCAAGTCACCACAGCAGCCTAGAGTGGATAATCTAGCAAATCTATTTAAATTAATAATAATAATTCCATAGTTTTATTGTGTCAGGAAAAACGTTCTTGCATTTAACGCTGTCCTACACTTTACTGTTCGAATAGATGAATTTTCTCTGAGTTTGTCGTTATTGTTATGTGTTGTAGGTAGAAGGTTACATAGATATTCAGGCGCGGGAGTATTCTTCCTTTTGAAGAACGTCGTCAATTTAGACATGTCTACGTTCCGACAGGTTTTAATAAGTTTGTTCATAAATACTGTTTGGCGATCCATCGAATTGCACATCGGTGGAATATATAAACACTGGGAAAAGCTTAGTTCAATAACGAGCGGTAAGCGGGTTGTGAGAAGATGGTATTTTTAAACTGGGCACCTAAAAGTTATCCTCATACACTCATAAACAAATAAAACAGACTTAGAGAGGAAGTGAATTGACAGTGTTTATTCCAGCTCGTCAACTGAAGACACGGGAGAAGAGCGAGATTAAAGTTACTGTTTTGACCAGACTTTCCAAGTACTATATAACTTCCTTGAAGTGCTATAAACTACGCATGTCGGCGATCTCTTACATAATATATTTATTATCATTTCCTGTTCCGAGACAGCTGTGTTTTATTGCTGTATGCCTCGCTGGCTGGTTGATTAATTAGATAACATCATTGTTGAATGAAGCTTAACCGGTTCGTTCATGCAGGGTATAGCGTCTGATAAACTAGGTGGAATATTATACCGTATCTATGACAAAATGTAAATTATGCTGTTTTCATTATGTTCAATCTTAATCCAACTATATATTTTAATTTCATTATCTTATAAATGTCAAAAGCATGTATTCATCTACTTTGAATTGACGAACAAAATAAATAACAATAAGTCAATCCAGCATTAGGACGAGATAATGTTTATTGTACTTTTACTGAAGTGAATCTATCATTAATGATGGCACAGAACGTTGGTGCCCCTTTCTCTGTAAGAGTGGTAAATACGTTAAACGGCACTGCCAGGTTTGTAAATATCATTTTTAAGTCATTCTGATTCTTATCCGTTGATGATCAGAAACCCATATCGGAACGCATGACGAGCGAGGTGAATCTCCTGTCGAAAGGAATGAAATAATAAAAACTTTAAATCAATCTTCGATTGTATCATCATGAGATTGCCCTTAAAATTTCACCAATAAATAGTTAACTCAAATGCGATTTTATACACAATGTTGTAAAAAACACTGAACCAGACCTTTCATAACAGCTGTCTTTTAAAACATGTTAAAGATAACTTTGTATATATGTATGCCTTTATGTTGTTAACATAACATATATTTTATAACATTATTAATTTAGCGTAATCACTATTTTAATTTGGCCACTTGCAGTACATTGTCTTGAGAGATGTTTTGATATATTAACAAGCTTGTTCACCATTCCTATGCTGTTTTTATATGTAACAAAAAGTTTATCAATCAAGTGATAATGTTATATTGCGGAACGATTGTTCTACTTCGCACATTACATGAAAACCGATTTCTGTAGGCACACTTGCATTTCATGCTTCTTTTACAAAACCTCGCATTTTTAAGTTGGTTAGCGTAAGCATTTTCCTTTTAGTATTGAATGATGAAAACATCATATGTTAAGCAGTTTTCTTCAGGCTTTAGGACTTTTTAAGGATTGCATAGAAGTAATCACAACTAGGATTCTCTATCATAATATAATCTTTTCATATTCGACTTGGGTGTAGTGATCTTAATGGATTATACTAGATTTATATGTGACAGTGGCTATCACTTTGAAAACGCCTTACATGTACATTTCTTCATATACACTTTTATTCCTCCAAAGGAGAGTACAAGGAAATGCGAGAAAAGTTAAGAGTACAATTTAATCAGGAGAATAAACTCGAGAATTGCTTAAGCATTACAAGTCGTGTAGAGTCCATCAATGACAGTCATTGTGTACTTCTCAGTCTCTTCGTCAGAGAGTGGCACTGGGGGACGACAGGACAGCAGGCTGCACACCAAGTCAAAGTCAGATCTGTTGTGTAATTCAGCGCTCAGCTCTATTGGCCCAACGCTGGCAAGTTCACACCAGAGTTGATCCCTGGACTCACAGGATACATCACAGGTTGTCAGAGCATGAATCAGGAAGTCTGCACAGATCTCTCCACACTTATCACAAGGGCCATTAACACGATAAGGACGCCATAGGGCACATATTTGCACTATGAAGAAGCACTGATATTTTAAGAATGGATGACTTTTGGCAAGTAGCCAAGCTGGGTGTGGTTCTATTGATGGATGCAGATTTCTAAAATGTCTGAGGTCAGGGTCAGTTGACATCCGTTGCAACCAGGACGATTTCTCATAGTTTATGACAGCTTCTTTGACAACTTTCTTCCAGGAGGGTTGAGACATAAAGTAACTGGTGGAGATGAAGTTATCAATATATGGCATCAATTTGTATTTTTCAAGGAGATTGATCACATCTGGTATAAATCCATATGCTGTCCTGAGTATGCAATTTCTAAATGCAAAGAGACGTGACATGAAGAGATGGTAGCACAGTAGGTGTTTCTTGCTGTTACACAGGGAACCGAAAAAGAACAACTTTCTTGTATCTATTTGAGATTCAGCAGAGTACCAACCAATGAGAGAGTTGCATATATCAGATCTAGTTGTTTTGGGTAACCCCTGGCAGATTTTTAAGCAAAATCGTTGTGCCCTTTCAACAGTGAGGATGTCACTTTTCTTCAAGTTTGTCCACAGTTCGCAGCCAAACAAGGCTTTTGGCACGCAAACAGACTTCAGGAGATTGGAACTTGTGATTGGGTTCAAGCCACAGCTGTGTGCTCCCGATTTCATTAGCATTACTGCTGTTGACTTCATCTTTGAACTTGCTTGTGCTGTTCGAGTATCGTTGTTGAGACGTGAGTTTAGGAGAATACCGAGATGCTTGGTATTTTCAACAATGGGTAGGTTTTTTCCATACAGTTCTATGTTGCATGTAATCTTTTTTGTAGGATTGAAGATCAAGACATTGCTTTTTGTAGGCGAGAATGTGAAGTGCCATTTGGCACTGTAGTTCTGGCACTCTGTAACCATGGACTGGAGATGTGTTGTAATAGGACTCATCAGGGAGATATCGTCTGCTTGCGTTGGAGAAGCAAGATGAAGGTCCAAGACGAATGCGCCTTTCTTCAGACTTGAAAGGTTTGTCAAGAGTTCATTTATATATACTAGATAGAGCTTGGCTGAAAGAACACTTCCTTGTCTCACTCCACGGTCGAGTTGAAACCAGGATGAGAAGTGATTATTGACTAGAACACAACTTTCCATTCCCGAATAAGTGTTGTTGAAGATGCGCCACAGACCGGGGTGAATGTTCAACTCCTTCAACTTCCATAAGAGTCCATGATGCCACACAGTATCGAAGGCCTTGCTGCTGTCGAGGAAGACCACCTTCAGAGAGTCACCCCGTTCCTTATAGTGGTGGATAGTCTCCTGTAGGAGAAATGAAGCATGAAGAGATGAGAGTCCTTTTTGGAATCCGCATTGTTGAGGATCAGGAAAGACATTAGAATCTTGAAATTGTGGGATTCGTTTTGCTATGATATGTTCAAAAAGTTTTGATATAACGGGTAATAAGGTTACTCCTCTGTATGAGTCCGGTGATGTCCTTGATTTGCCTCCCCCTTTGTAGATTGGGATGATGACGCCCTTTTTCCACTTAGATGGAATGATACCAGTGGAGATTATTCTGTTAAAAAGTTCAGAGAGATAATAGTAGAGAGTTGAACCTCCATGTTTTAAATGCTCATAGAATATTCCATCAAATCCACTGGCCTTGTTATTTTTTAGAGATTTGCAGAGATTGCTTACCTCACCAAACGTTGATGACATAAGACTAAAGGCATATTTCTTTCAAAAAGGGTTTAATCTGTCGTCAATTCTATTTGGTCACCCGGGCTCATCACAAGAGGCTAACCAAGGACTATTGAAATCTGTAAATAATTTTATCACTTTATCAAAAAGATTTTCGGAATTCAACAAACGTTTTCCTATGTGCCCTGCCTTGCTGAAATAATCAAACAACATGTAGTTATGTAGTTATCAGCGGTATGAAATACGTTTGTAAATCTTTATTGTTTCATTGAAAAGTGTCCAACATAAACATGCATCTATAGTGTCCTGTTTACTGTATGTATGTATTCATTCGTCCATATGTACGTCACTTTTTATGTAATAGTATAATTGTTAAGAAGCGACATTTATATATGAAATAAAATATGTATAAAACCATAATATAATTCATGTAGTGACAGAGTTACACATGTCCCCAATGCTCATAAGCTCGCATACATTATTTATAAAAAGGCAATGCAATGTATATAAGTTATCTCAGCTATAATTACTTCTTTTATTAATGTTTTATTGCAAAGTTATATATTACATATAAGTGTTATATTGTAACTACAACAAAAACAAACAGCATGCGTCGGAACATCTTGAAGATGAGCGATCTAATTAGCCCCGATCACTGAGGTGCTAATATACGACGTGCGCTATATATAGACTGCCCCATGTGCAGTGGTAAGAGGCGCGTTAAAACGAGGAAGATTTAAAGTTCAATATTAATTATCTCTCTTTCTATTGATGCAATCTTGTTCAAAATTTCACATTAGGCAAAGTAAACATGAGGGTTTTGAATCAGGTTATAATTTTTGAATATTTTGAAAAGAGTGAAAACTCGAAATTTCTAGAAATTTCTAGAAAGTTTCTAGATACGTTCTAGAAAGTTTCTAGTTACGTTCTAGAAAGTTTCTAGATACGTTCTAGAAAGTTTCTAGTGCGTATCTAGTGCGTTTCTAGTGTGTTTCTAGTGTGTTTCTAGATACGGGGTATGTTTCTTTATTGCTGTACTGTACCTTCCCGTGGTCAGGTACCCAATTGTACAGCTGGGAAGACTGAGTGCAATGTTGATGAAGTGTCTTGCCCAGGGACACAATACAGAACAAGGACCAGGTTATAAATGCCGGATTCGAACCCGGGCCATTGGCGTGATGGGCAAGCACGCTATAGGCAAGCACGCTAAACAATGTGCAACGAACATAATTGAATTATGCAATAACCTCATCAGAGCTAACATGTACTAACCCAATCGTTTGGAATATGAATAATTTATACAAATATAGTAACTTTTCAGAAATAAATCATAACAAGAGAGCTCCGAAAAATGATTTTTCTATGTTCTAAACTTTTCAACAAGGTATAATAATAAATTAATTCGAAGATGGTGCATGAAAATACATTAAGTTCGAAACGAGCATTATGACAAGAATATTCTCATTGATATAAATTGTAAAGCTGTATGACGTTAGTAGACAGAGGTAAATCAAATTCGAGTTCAAACGTGATCATGTAAGTTTAATGCTAATTTAGATGTTAAAAACCTGGGATTCGTTTATAAGTAACAGACTACAGAATTCATGACATATAAAATTTTGATAACATTTGCCTTGGATTTATTAATGCCGTTAATTACTATTATAGGAATGAAGCGTAGA
Source organism: Phorcus lineatus (assembly GCA_921293015.1). NCBI lineage: Eukaryota > Metazoa > Mollusca > Gastropoda > Trochida > Trochidae > Phorcus > Phorcus lineatus. The sequence goes on from OV121082.1 coordinate 43,485,935, forward strand.
TATATGAAATAACGGATTTAACCCTAGCCGTAACAAATTGAACATTATCGGTACATCTTTATGAGTATTGCAACATTTGAATCTACTGCGTCTGAACTGATTGTGCTTTATAAATTAACAGAGTGTGATGCGTAGTTACCAATGACTGATTACGAAGACTTTTCCCCATTAAGTAGTTCACCTGTCCAGTCAAGACTTACATACTGGCGACTACGCGAAGGCAGTGTATGAAGAAATGTTTGTCCAATTATTCCTGCAATGGTAATTTTAATCACAGACAGTAACGCATTATGATTTAGTTTTGATCTTAAAGTGCGCAAATTCTTGTTAATAAAGCAAAAAATGCTTAAGAATAAAGTTTATTTTTTAGGATGTTCAACTTCTTCATTCTGTATTGGTGACGATTTGGTATATATTTTGATATTGATATCAAGTAAGTGATACATGTACACTAGAGGAATGTGTTTATATTGCACACAGAGAATGTGCAAAGCTAATTATGAAGAACAAATTAGCTGTTTATGTGTGAGATACAAGCATGTCCAACTCTCAGCTGTTTTGTACCTTCAGATATTTTATGAAGGTAGATAACGTGAAAATTTACTGTTCTTGTCATGCTTATCAGGTAACCTAGGACACGGTGAATAAGACGAGTACTTCATTAGTGTGATGTTACCGTTATGTCACAATATCCAATGATATACAATACCGTGATCATATGTTTTGTTATCCTCTTATACTGTTTTATGATCGTGTCTGATGGTCTATTTATAATCAAACAGACTCATTAATCTTTACAGATAAGATCGCAGTATATGCGCAGTCGGTTCGCTTATTCTTGCATTAGTTACCACATATATCCTAGGGTAAATTATAAATCATTAAAAGTGATCAGTTTTATTACGTTTCATGATCAACTTATTAAGGTTCAAAAGAGAATTCTGCCAAGTGCAAATTCATTTTCGTCAGAACTGCGAAATAAGCACTCACTATTTTTCGCAGCATTTAAATAGTCGATACAAATAAATGCTATAACTATGAAAAACATCTGATGACACTTATGTAAATCCAAAAAAAAAATTTCAGAAAAAATATCTTTCTTTCATATTTGTTCATCGTCATTCAATATACAAATGTTTAATATATTGTACATTATCAAAAGGGGTCACAGTGTAGTTATGAAAGCAGTTCGCAAACATTCGTATAAATCACAAGAATTTCGTTAAACAGCTAAAACATAGCACTGCAAAATCAACCCTGACCCTCACACAGAACATTAAACCAGGACAAACTCTTTTTCACATTGGACGCACCACAAGGTCAAAGAGCCCTGGCTTTTCCAGTCGATCAGATACGATCGATGATATCAGTGTAATAAACTCATCAATTATTCACCTGTCTCACTCAGGCTGATTGGAAAGTCATCGATCTATAACCAATAACCGCCGGCATCACTTCCAGCCGTCCCACACACAGCTTGAAGGAAGTTCATATTATATTTTCTTCTATCATATATGATTTTTTTTTTTTTCAACCTTTTTTCATAAAATTTCGTTTTTATTCTTTCCAAAATGACAGGAATAATACAATTTTATATGAGTTCTATTTATAAAAGCAATGAAATATATATATATACATATATATATTCTTGTACTATCTATTTCTAATTGTCTTGTCTGCTTTTGTTATAGCTTTCTAAAATTACAATCGACTAATCGATGCGCGTCATTGTCCGGTTTTCGATGAAAATCGAGACTTTATACCGTCATATTCTCTCTGTAGTAAATCGATTATCTTTTCGGCAACGGTTGGCATCTCTTGAAAAAAATGGCTATACTGATAAACTGATAATGATATTGTCACAGTGATCGTTAATTACTTGAGAGGAAACAATTAGACAACAGCGATGAGCTATTTGCACCGACTTAGCGTGTGGCAATGGCTTACAGCCTACTAACCCTAACTTATTACGACTCTACTATGAAATGGTCAAGATTAGATAAATCTGTAAGAACTGCTATGAAAGCGAGTACCTCAACATTCAGATGTTTGTTACCTTGTTCCACAGCAGAGTCCAATAGTCCTTCCATACTGCATTTTGCACAAGCAGAGCAAAACTAATGCTTTAAATGAGGATTTGTACATTGTGTGAAAGTGAAATAGAGAAAGATGTGTGAAAGTGAAATAGAGTAAGAACCAACTAACTTCGTTTATGATAAACCAACAAAATGAAGGAAACGTGGAAGTTTAATAATTTTACTTCATAAAGACTTAGAATCGCTTGGTACAGTTATTTTACAAACCTAAAATGATATATTTAAATTTGAAAGTTGAAAGGGGAGGGGTGAATTTATTGTCTTCACACTAGAAGGTTTTCTTGAAATCACAGCCTGTGGATAGTAGTAATGTATACAGTAATGTTATTTCACCTGGAAGAATTGTCTGATAAGAAATAAAACTATGAACAAAAAATTTAATTGCATGGTATATTGGAATAATTTTTCTAAAAGTTATAAAAACGAACATATTATTTAAGTAACACGTGTCTACTTTTGAATATTTGCATTTATGATATCATGGCATTGAGCTGTAAAAGACAAGGTTTAGTAAACTGAGAAATGACCGTCAATAGTGTTGTTTTAAGTATAGTAATTTCGTTCGTACAAATAAATTAGCGATAGTTCTTGTCTTTGTAAAAGGTCACAAATTACAGCAGAACAAACCTTCAAAACGACAATTTTCAAAGCACATATTCAATTAAAGTAAACTGATGATGAAATCCTGTCAGTATTAACTGTAATGTTTTGTACGATATAAGATGTTTTGATTTGTGAAAGTTAATTTGTCAACAACATTGTTTGTGTCACCTGACACCGAAACTCGAATCATGTAGTTCTGTCAGAAAAACAAAAGCTTTACTCTGTACATTTATCTTTTCGACTGTTTAGAAAGATCAGTAAATACTTAGAATTAAAACTATATTCTATATGAATTTAAAGTATGTTTGTCTAGTGGACCTATAAGCAATAAAACATATTTCATTCGATTTAAAAAAAAGAAATTGAGATGAAACCATGTAAAGCAAACATCATCATGTTCGTTATTCCTCCATAGGAGGACTACATTAAGTATAAAGAATGGGAGAATGCGAAAGGTTTTACAAAATCAGAACATACAATGCGAAAGAACATACAATAGAGAGGTAATGCGAAAATATGAAAGTATATACATGTACAGCGTTTGTCAACGTGATAATGCTAATGATAAGAATTTCGAGAAGTTCACGAGTCTGTTACAATCAGTACACCCTCCACTTTCTACAGTATGAACATGCAGTCTCTATGGTTCACTGATCACCGTCTGAGCATAGATGACATCACCAGCTTCGTTCAGTGGTACAGGGGTCTACAGGAAAGCAGGCAATGGGAAGTGGTTAAAATCGATTGCTTGTTTATGTAGGTTACTATTGATAAGTGTCGATTACAACTATATACGATAAATTCATTTCATATGCAAAATTGTTTATATCTTAAGTGTCAGTCCAAAACATTGTTAATATACAATTTGCTTATCATCATGACATCCAGTATAAGCAGATGTTCCGCGACGACCCTTGCATATAGTTAAGTTATTGAAGTACGGCAGGCTACAAGGAAGGCTTTAAAGGGAAAGGCCAATCGGGGTATTTTTTGTGGAAACGAAATTTGACGGGACGCTTCCGAAGAAGAAATGAAGCCATTAATCGGCTCTACGAGCGTGAAAAGCTTTGCTCTGGGTTTACAAGGCGTTATTGATTAGTCTTACCATAAATCATTTGTAAATGTAAAATGGTTTATTGTCATAATGTTGTAAATTTAGTGAAAGTACAGCACCTTTTCCATGTCATTTCCCCTCAAAAAAACATTGCGGACCATAGCCAATAGGTTAGCCTCTTTAAATTCTCACTTTATTAATCGAAATACAAATTAAAATGTTGATAATATATAATTTCGAGTGAATTAAGTAAACTACTATCACATTATCATGCCTAATGAATGACATTATTTCGTGATCAATAGTAACAATCAGGTTATAAAAGATAACTTATTCTATCAAAGTTATTAAGACTTAATTTTAACAACATGCAGGGTTTGGATGCGGATCTCACTTCAAATTGTAGGCTAGAAATACAGGAATCGAGACTGAAATAACACCTTATTGACAGTTCGACCACGTATATAGATTATAATTTGTCAAACCCACGTCCATTCTGTTCTCATTAAAGAGGATGTTTATCTCAAATGAAACGGAAATGTCTCGATTCCAGATCCGGAAATAGTTTTGAATATAGGAAGTCACGAAAACGTGATTACTTTCAAAACACATTCTTGGCATCTTTTTTGCAAGTTGAGGATTCTGGCACGTTTCTCACAGTGTGACTTATAAATGATAAGCCTTTATTTCAGGTACATTAAAATATTTAAAAAATAAATACATTATTAAAGATATTCATATATGCTCTCAATTTTACAGATAACGAATGTTCTCCCGACGGCTCATTATCAAGCTTATGACTCTGTCACGGTTTCCCTCAAGCCAGTGTTCAACTTTAAAATTTTCACATTGAAGGAGAGGTTCTCTCTCAGCCTCTCGTGGAAACAAAATTGAAAGTGCATTCCCGTGTATGATAATACTACAATATTAGAACATGACCCAGCTGAATCATGTTGCTGTATCAGTAAAGGTTTTACAAAGAGTAACGCTTAATCATTCATAATTCTTTAAAAGAAATAAAGTCCTCTTGTTGTGCTGCGAGTAAGGAAAGCCTAAAAATTGCTACAGCGTAACAAGGCTTTGGTGATTATTTGGATAATCATTATTGTGAATTAGGATATTTTATCAATACAGGTATTCAAAAGAAAAAAAGGTACTTTGGCATTGCTAAGATTTACAATTGGTACAAAATATAGTGATACTTAAGACTTAATAATGCTAAAAATAATGAAAAAGTGTCTTTAAACATTGGTTATATTAAAAGCAGTTCAAATAAACCAGGTCATATGGACAAGTTATATCTTGACATTATGAATTAAATATCGGTTTATTGGTTTAGCCTAACGGAGTTGCTTGATAACATTACGTTTTTTCTTTGCAGAACAAAAATACTCGAAAAGCATATAGTGTATAAGTGTATATGTAGTGTTAGTCATGTTTTTTTAAATCGGATTATTTAATCAAAATGATTTCTGAAAAAACGTTTCCCTGTTCATATATTTTTAGTGTTCCATATTGTATAATATGAAAAAAGGTTTGAGAAACATAAACAAGTTTCTGTATAGATAGTTATTCTCGATTTAGTTGGTGGTTCATATCGGATTTTTAAACAGGTTTTGTAAAAACATACAGGACATGGATTTCATATCGGCCTATCCGATAAAAATGATTTGTGTAACATACAAAATGTTTCCTATACATTGATATCATTAACGTTATTGGGTTTTTTATGACGGAGTATTTCATAAAAAGGATTTATGATTACTTAAATTATTGATTTGTGTACTATTAACAACCGTTGTGATCGATAAAAAAGAATGTTATTGAGTGTTTGATGACAAACTATTTTATTGTTAGTATGATTTGTGAAACATAAGGGTCCATATATATATAAATATTATTGACGTTATTGATTATTGAAAACGGAGAATTTGATAAAAAAAAATATTCAGTGAAAAATGAAGAGCCTCTCCCTGACAGAGAGTATTGTGATGAGGCTGCTGAGCCCACACAACTGGACTCCTAATCTAATAGCGACATGAGTCATCTCTATAACTGAAATAGCTCCTCTTTGTCATCTGACACAAAGGAACATGAGAATAAGATAATATTTCGAAACATTTTAAGTAAGAATATATCATGATAAAAATGAGATTTATACCATAATAAAAATGTCAAAAAGATTGTGAAAGCCATGACATTAATATTAGCTTTTGCATATGGCACGCTAGACGGTTGTTAAAAGGAATGCAATTTTGGAGACGGTTGTGAAAAGGAATACAATTTTGGAGACGGTTGTTAAAAGGTTTACAATTTTGGAGAAATATTTTAGTTATATGCATTGACTCTGATAGAAATAAGTAAATTAGATGACAGAACTAGAAATGGATGTTGGGAAAGGGGAAATAGAGATACAAATAAAGAGGAACAAAGATAAAGAGGCATAAGAAAATATGAAATTTAGGACAACTGGAATGAGGGATCAAAGAAGAGAGACAAGAAACATACAATATGAGCTTAAAAGAGAGATTTACAAGGAGAGAGAGAGAGAGAGAGAGAGAGAGAGAGAGAGAGAGAGAGAGAGAGAGAGAGAGAGAGAGAGAGAGAGAGAGAGAGAGAGAGAGAGAGAGAGAGAGAGAGAGAGAGAGAGAGAGAGAGAGAGAGAGAGAGAGAGAGAGAGAGAGAGAGAGAGAAATACAGTCTGATTTCCTTCTTCGGTCGAAGCTAACAAACTCTAAGTGAAGGACATTGCTACATGTAAATTGTGAAAGGAGCTGGATAGAAGTGTGTCAAATACATTAAGTGAACTCGTGAACGATCCTGACTGGTTGAGTGGTGAGAGGTTAAAGCCACGGGAGGGCTGTCAGTGGTAGTTCATTGATCCAGTGAATATGAGTCCTATTTCATGCTATGTGTACTCAGCTGATAATGACGTTGTCAGTGTTGACTCTCAACAAAGATTAGATCGATATTGATATTTTATAACTGCATTTCAAACTTTGCATGAATTCATCTTTTTGGTTTGCCATATACTTCCAGTCCTTACAGTTAGTCCATATAGCAGCCCGCCGTAAAGTGGTTCAACCAATCAATGGGCCGACTTCTTGAATTATAGATACATAGACTAATGAACCGTAGGTAACGGTATGTTACCTTGTTAGCATTCATGTAACCAAAAGAGGACAGTGGTCACTAAATATTGACGACTTGTCAGTCAACACAGGACAGGGGATCTCCGCAACAACTAAATGTAAACAAACAGTACATTTAGTATAATTTATGTGTGTTTACTTGCCACTGATATCTCTGCCTCACAACATATAAAAAAACAAGTGCACTGCATTCATGACAGCGCACAGAAAAAGGATAATGTTTAAGTAGAGATAATAACAAATACATGTACATCGCCAACTTGAACGAAATTAAATCCTGCATGAATTTTAAAACCGGTGGAAAGCAGTTAGGTGAAAGTAGGAACTGGGGCTTCACAAAAACGTTGAGATAAGCTGTAAAGTATAACGCTAACTTACCTGGTTTACACCTTTGTATAGTATACTCCAGTGGAAACGTCTACATCTACGTGGTGTACATTGACATGTCCGTCTTGTCAATTTCAGGGAGTGAACACGACGGGACGTGCAAAACAAAGCAAGTGCGCTGTCAGTTGCCAATCAATATCGGGAAGGAGAATTCTCTTCAGTAGGCAACGTCATCAGCAGCTGTGCCCTCCAATCAATAGCGTCTCTCCCACCATAGCCCACTCTCTCAAGATATCGCGCTCTTATTGCATCGTGGTTTTATGGTATATTAGATTATTGATAAATGTGAGCTCAATTGAATATGTCATAAATTACGCTTATATTTACGATAAGATATTTTTTTTAACTTGAGGCATGGTCATATTTTTAGATGTAATTAAAAAAGTTTCCCTCAGGTAAAATGTTTATATAGGATGATTTATATGTTCAAGTGACCATGTGTTGTTAGTGTCAATAGCTATTTTATTAATAGTAAAGTCACTCACAAAATTTGACATTTTAAATTGAATTTTCAATTATGCATACATGCATTTATAAGAATTCTTTGAATTATGTTCACTCGTTCACTTAACTTTGTTTAGTTATGAAAGATGTTATGGTTCATTGACTTGTATGGCATGCGTAAGGCATATTAAAAAGGCATATATTGCGAAATGCCGCAAGCATAATGATAAGGAGCATAATTGATTATTGCATAAACGAAAATCGAAATGTGATGTTTTCTCTAATCAAATAAATATATAAATATCATATGTAACTCTGGGATTTTCTGAGTTTTTTATGTTTAAGGACATCAAAATGTTTTGTATAATTATTGAATTTGCGGGAAAAGTATCGACAGTGTTTTGCATTCGTATATATATGTTGTGTAGATAGGAAGGTAAAGTGATTATATGATTATTCAAGGACATAGACAAGGCAATTACATAGATGTAACAAGCTCAAAACAGGAAAAGGATTTATATATTTCAAGTAAAGACATGGCTAATAAACACTGCAGGATCGTTATCTTTGTATAGCAGGGTCGACGTGGACGTTTACACAAATGTATTAATGCATGTACCTGATTTATATAGGGTTAGTAAAAGAAGTACAAGTTATTATCAATACTTGATATTTTTTCTATAATTTTCAAAAATACATTAACTAAACACTACCATTCCTTGACCCCCGTCTGTGGTTTTGATAGGGAAAGTGCAGGGGTTAGTAGTATTCGTTTTGGAACAGAATTCCTTGAAATTCAGCAATGGACTCGGACTTGAACTCAGAACTATTCAATACGTTGTGTTTGGGTGAATTGCTGCATGAAATTCTGTACTCACAATCGGCTGAAAAGGGGTAGGTTGAGGGAGACGAAATCCTATCCCCAAAACCAAGCATTTTTTGTAAAATGGATGAGATTTGAGCATCAAAGTTATTTTGACAACAGCAACCTTTGCATCATTTATACTTATCTTAAAAGAGCAACCTCTTCCTCGTAGGCAATGTCAGCGAACTTCAGAATCGAGTTTAGCAGTCAAAATAACTTTTAAATTTAAAGCAAAGTTTGCACTACGTTTCCATTCCTTGTCGTTTCATCAGAGATGAGGTGAGGTGGCTCGGGGTTTAACGCCGCTATCAAGAGTATTTCACTTATATCACGGCTGCTAGTATTACTGCAGGGAGACAAACCCGCAAAACGTCAGTGGTTAAGCATTGCGGTGAAACCTGCGAGCACCGGCTGGAACTAGCGAACCATGGTTGGTACCCTTTCATCAGACACGTTCAGACAACTAGGTTACCAATACCAATAGGAACTGCAGAGGGTTCCAGGAACTGGTCAACAAAAAGCAGAGTTTTAAGGTATGCACACAGCATTATTATTGGCTGTTGCTATTGTTTGGTGATTCTCATCTCTTACAAGAAATCATGCACATTGAAAATGTGCTGCTGTGCTAGCAATACCTGTGTATAAATCTTCCTTTAAGTTTTCATCAGTTTTATTCAAAAGAGCTTTATTTCAGTTCTCTTGATACTCAACTATCTTTGTTTCAGGTAACATGGTTTACTTTTATCTCACTCCATGAAAAGTTAAAACTTGCCATGAACAAGAAGTCCTCATCCCGTATTTCTTTTTAATAGTTTTGCAACATGTAAGAAGCCATCTGATGGATAACGAAATTACATAATTTGCCAGATAAAACCTGAACCTTCAAACAAAAAACAATCCGATCACTCATGATGATTTATTGTCATATCAATATCATTTTGTTAACAAATATGAATACAATAACTAATATACAAATAGATGATTTAGTCAATGCAGGTTACAGGACGGTTCAGTAAGGAGGGCAAATCTCAAGGCAGACAGATCACAACTCTTTAACAATAAATCTCTAATAAACAACCAACTGGGTTACATGTATAAAGTCACATGCCAAGCAAGCACTTCAAAGATGATATTTGACACCTTTTTTTTCAAAATTACTTCCAAATAAGTATGCTTATGATTGATTGTCCCCATGGCACATATTATTTACATTTATGAACCAAAATATGTTATCTGCTAAACAGTACGTACCCTGGCAGGATCCCATTGTACTGTTTTGTTAATTCCTACAACACCTGACAAATTCTCCTATGGAAGTTATTCCATACAAGTAGACTATAGCTTATTCTCTGATTTGACACAGGGATATTATTGCCTTTTGGTGTGTAATATCTTATTTACAAGTAATATATTATCTATAATTTAGATTTCTGCAAAACAAACATTGATTATTTAATATTCAAAAAGACATATTCGTAAATATTTCATTTTGTACACTTCAAAGTCATGTCCATTTCTGTAACAGCAGAAACAATCACTGGAACTGGTGAGGTAAGATGATTTAGGGTTTAACGAGTTTCAAGAGAATTTCATTTATATCAAGGTTGCTAGTATCATTGCAGGGAGAAAGCCTGCAACACTATTGTGGCTATCCATTGGGGGAAAACCAGCGTGCAACAGCTGGAACAAGCAAATATTTGGTGGTTCTGCAATTTACCGCATAGGGACATACTCATATTTTGTACTGTTCTGATATAAGCATTACATAAAATATATGTACAAAATCAATTATCAGTTATGGCAGATGCTATATGATTATTTTCAGTGGCTTTCAAAACAAATATTTTGCTTCAATCAACATTCAATAATACAACAGAGTTAGTGCATAGTTAACAGATGTTAAAATGGATTTCTCGTGTTTGAAAAAAACATCAGTTGTAAGTTCAGTTTACAGCTACAACACACTGGAGAACAATTCATGGAATTCTAAATGTGGAATGTTCAAGTTTAACATATATTTGAATAGGCACATTATGACATAAAGAATGAGCACAATATTACTGTGGACTGTAAGTACATCTTTGAAGGGACGGACATGGATATAGCATAACTTAGTATGTGACCTTTTTTTTGTAAAAGTAGTTTTTGATATAATGAAAATTGTGATTTTGTCAAATATTAAATTATAAATGAATATTTACATGAAGGAAATAATGATGCTTTCATTTGCTTACTTTTGTAGATCTAATTTTTTAAACACATTTCACAAGGATTTCAGGCAAGATAACAGAAAAAAAACAATGGACGGTTCATTTGACATTACTAATAAACACATATCAAAAGTATGAATTTGAGATTCTTAAAGATAGTTTGTGTATAATTCACAACGAATCTAAAAAAGGCACAACATAGTCTTATCACACTGAGAGGTAACATCTTATTTACTTAATCATTCCTACACAAAAACACTTTAGAAACAAAAAATCAATATTCAGAGCAGAATAGACAACATCCTTGTTGATGATCAAAATATCTTATTTTCAAATGGTGACTTGCAATGCATTCTCATGCTGTTTGGAGACATCTATACTGAACATTGACATAGTGAAAGTAAAGAAGTTGATCATCCATAAAACCTTTGTCTATTCAAGTTTGGATATAGATGTCCATCAAACAGATATCCATGTAAATTTGCTACAACAGTTCATAGATATTCTACATTAGGTTGACAAATATATTGCTTTTGATTTTCTGTATTGAACTAAAAATATAAAGTATAAATAACAACACATAAGCTTCATAATAAGTCTTCTGTGGACACAAGATCTGAAGAGGTACCAATAATACTCCATCAATAAGATATCTAAAGTTGGATTGACAGATTCTGAACAATATCTCTGATATGTAACAAAACCCAACTGCTCAGAGCATGTTGACTTTATCAGGTTTAGATTAATTTCACAGTAACCTTGTGCAAAATCAAATAACATATCACAGTCTAGTGTTAACTATTACAGCAGTATTTGGTGCAAAACTTTCTCTTGTTGAAGAAATCAAACAAACATCGAATTAATGACAAAAATAGATTGACGCCTCAGAAACATAACCATTTTGTCCGGTGGCTATTCCATTAATTAAGAAAGGGGGGTTTACTTATCCAAAGGGAGTAGGATTCACCCTTGAAAATATTCAAAAGCAGATGTGTGTTGGGGGAAAGGGGGGCGAGAGTGGGATGTTTGAAACCACTGGAACCACAGGTTTGATCTGCCGCTGTTGTCTTCTTTCATGCAGCAGGGAGAGAATAGTCAACTCTAAGTATCGTTCTGAATTCTTGTGCATGTCTATCTCCCAATCTTTTGATCCTGTCTTGTAAAGCAAAATTCAGTTATCAATGTTAAGTTGTGCCAACTCTAGTTCTCAGTCATCAGCCACTTCCTCTTCTATGAACTCCCCTTCCTCACCTTCAGGGCTACGGAAACCATTCATTTTGTCCGGATCTATTGTCCGTGACAGCGGAATGTCCACAGCCCTATGAATGGCTTCGATTGTCCTCACATTTACATAGTATGCAGGGTTACCTCCCTTTAATCGGCTTCTCAGCTCCTCCAAACTTGAATAGGCCTGCAAGACAGAATAGCAACATGACATGAAAACCAGTTTTGTAATGTAGAAACATTACACGCATCTCATGACACCAAATTTTGTTGAGTTAGTTCTTCATTTTTAAATTACTTAAGGTCCTTCAATGGTGTTTATAGTTAATGTGTTTGAGGGTAAATGGTTAATGTTGTCAAATGTTTTCCTTGATAAATGCACCTTGCTAAACCAGATTGTCTTCATATAAAGTGATCATTCTCATAACTCAGCTAAACGAGAACTGTGCTCCATTGCACAAAGCAACCTTAGTACCATCTACCACCACTGCAATAAGGTTACCTTAAAAACTTCAGGTCACCTAAAGTCTTTGTGCAACAATGCCCAAATTGTTTTTAGGTTAAATTGGTAATTGCATCATACAGAACTGACACCACATCTGTGAATCTACATTCAAGTGACCTACTGACTTTCATGAGGTTAAGTGTTACTTAAATCATACATTACTGTCACCATATTATTGACTCAATATCCGAGGAACCTACCGCCTTCCATCGCTCTCTCCTGGCATAGTGTTCAATCATGAAGCCAAGGACGTCGCCGACACGAACGGCAGTATCGAGGTCCGTCTCCTCCAGCAAGACCTGACATTGCTTCATAGCCTCCTCAGAGTTCTCCTCATAGACTCTGTACAGGAGAGAACCAACATACATAAGTCATACAAGCAGACAGCAGTGTCTCCGGAATAAGGACAATTATTATGCAGGGTACATCTACCTGATGAATGGGCAAGAAGTAACCTAGAAATGTAGCATGAAGTTGAAAAAGACAATGTCCTCAATGAGATCGTCCTGTATTACAATTCCATGTTCAAAACTCCTACGAAGAATTAGGGCTTAAAAATGATATAAGAGTTTGTGGTGAAAAGGCCTTCAGAATAAAGTAGCTGTTGTCCACTTGTCCTTATTTAAGTTCCAACTCTTAATGTGAAAGCATTTATTTCAAGGCATCAGAAAATCAAGATATTTGTACTAATTATTAGATGTGCTGATATCTTTTATCTAGAAATTATTGAAACTCTTTATCTACAAGTGTTTGTATGGTCTATAAGTGATGGAATCTGGGTCTTCTGTACAAACAAGAATCACTAGGAAACACTGATATTTTGCATACAATGTATAATTTAACGTTTCTTGACAGATAAGCAAAATATACCCAAAAACATAAGTCAGGGATATTGGAATTTCTATGAGAGATATTTTATCAGAGTGTCATGAATAAATAGATCATCATTCAGAATTTCAAATTTACCATTTATGCAACTACTGACCTGCGAGCCTGGATGAACTTCTTGATGAGAGTGATCTTGTGTTTAAGGAAGGCTAGCTTCTCCTCCTGAGCCACCTCGTCCTGCACCTTGGCTTTACTCAGACACTTGTACGCCTCGCCCATCGCTCCCAGCGCCTTGTCGTAGTTCTGGTACTCGTCTATCTCCACCTGCAGAGCCAGGACAAGATGCTTTAGAAGCGGACAATGATGTTTACTTTGGCTTCCTTCAGAATGAAAGCTTTACTAAGGTTAACCTTAACTCTCAACTCGAGGAAAGGGATGCTTATCAATATGACATAGATTAATCCCTGGGCAAGCGTGTCAAATGATTTTAATAAACGAGTGTAAAGTTTTGCATAAGTGAAGTGTAGCAAGTGATATGTATACACACATTTACATGAGTAAAAGTTACTATCTCCATTATCTGAGAAAAAGAGAACATGTAGAGCAATCTTGAAATTTCACCATAATAAAGCCATTAAGTAATAAATATTGCATATATATCAAAGACAAAGACAATAAAAGATAATTCTTCACACACCTGAGCACAAGCATCATAGAAGCCTGCTAGAAGGTCAAGAGCTCGACCCTTGGTGTAGAAACCAATAATGTTCTTCATGATTTCAGGGTCTTTGCGCCAGTCGAGGGACTGAAGGTAGTTAGCTGCCATTACGTATATCTCTCTCTGTCGTGACACTCCCGCAAAGAAGACAATCTTCTCTGTATCTCCTGATTTTAGTAGTGCTTTCATAGCCTGGAAACATAATGATTACTTACATCAACAGTTTTTCATCATCTTTTTCACTAAAGTCAAAGGCTTCATGATGATGTAAGATGTGAGGTGAGGTGATTTTTGGTTTAAACCACTTTCAAGAGAATTTCACTTACTTAATTGGAGAAAGCCCACAACACCAATGTGGCTATGCATTGCAGTTAAATGTAAGATGTGAAAGGATAAGTATAAGTGTATGATGTTATACTCATGCCTTCACAGCTTACACTATTTGAATTTGTAAAATCTTTACTAGGAAAAATAAGCTGAGGATATTTGAATTTCTATGACAGATATTTAATCGGTGTGTCATTTGATAAATTTATCTCTATTCATAAAATCAAAATCTACCTGCAGTCACCAGAACAGCCTACCTTCCATTTGGTGAATGTGTAGAACTATTGTAACTTAGGTGTATTCTGTATCCTTTAAGTGTACAGAGAGAATGAAGGTAGTATTTTACCACAGGTTCAAACATATCTTGCTCTGGTTAGACATTTCTTACACCTTTTCTCACTTTGTCAACTAAGAACATACAGTTCAAATTGAACTTTTAACATGTAGGCACTCCAATACGCAAAACATATTACTATGAAATGAATATGTGATTTTTAAGATAGGTGTACAATTTGCAACATTGGTGTACATGCAATCATATTCTAAGACTTAAGTGTACAAAATACTCCAAAATAGTACAAGTAGGCAGCCCTGAGTCACATACGTCTTAACTAACATCCTAGAGAACTATGAAAAGACTTTTACGAGACATATGTCTTATCAATCATGAATTCTCTTGCAAAAGCAACAACAGGACTATTCAATGTTCTTACTTCACACATTGCTCTTAATCCCTAACTATTTTGACCAGTGTATATTCTAAACCAAATGTCAGAGACAAGTGTACTCACCTTCATCTTGTTGCCGGCCTGTGTGAACTTCTTGGTTGCGATGTGGTACTGTCCCTGGTGCATGCACACTTCAGCGATTCCCTCCAGGATCTTGAGTCGGTCCATCGTGTCGTTCTCTCCCTCCACTTTCTCTGGAGTCAACTTGTCTGCCAAATCCTCCGTGATCTCTACATGCTGGTCCATACAGATCTTCAGGGCGTCCCAGTACTAACGGAGAAGTCAATAGAATAATTTGTATAAAAAACATTTGTTTTATAGATTCATGACTGTACATAATGAAGATTTGATAATTCATTCTATCACAATGATACTATATAGTTATTAATGGAGAAGTCATTAATCAAATGTTAAATGTTTACAACTGTAAATTATGAGATTTCATCATTCATTTTATCACACTGATATAACATAGGTACCATTAATTATGTTTATATATTTTTGATATATTAAGTTAATACTGTTAATACAATAGAATATATTGATTAACATTGACATCATCTCATAAATGGTGCTGGCCTTATTTTATCATATTGTTATTCAACTATCGAAAGCTGTTCTTACTCTTGCTATTCAAGTAGTCAAAGAGAGAAGCGTTGTTAGTATGCTCTCTATATACATAATTGTCCATTTCATTTTCACTACCATATGTATACTGAACTGTTTATTTTCTATTGTAGGTGGGCCTAAGGCCTTTTACGAAATAAACTTGATTGATTGAAGAGAGAAGTGCATCATAATGACCATTTATCAACATGGTATCCTTATCAACAGTTCCAATGACACAGAGGATCTCAAGAAACAATTCTGTCCTCACCTTCTTGCCAATTCCCAGTAGGTCCACAGCCTTGTCGTACTGCCCATTCTCCAGGAAGAAGTCAGCACACTGCTGGAGTAGCTCTGGATCTGCCCGCTCGTCCAAGTCTCCAGATATCAGCTGGAGAGCCCCAAACTGCTTTGTCTTGAAAGCCAGGTCTAGAGCCTTCGAGAAGTTGCCAGCCTACACGATGGGTCAAAATAGTTTATTATTAAATAATGAGCAATGACATACTGAGATTTAATTAATGAAATAAACTGTTTATCAAGCTACCCTAATGATCACTTATATTTTCATTGTGACCAGTAATGATGTATTAAATCACTTCGTTAGCTCAGATCTGAGCTGCTCATAAAAATCAACTTTATCTTTAACACTAGGAATTTGACAAACTCATTTGTATCTTTTATTTGTCAGCTTAAGGGCCTACAAACCATAATGATCTACTGTTTCTCAGAGTAGTGGAATTAACAACTCTGTGCTTGCTTATCATATACCTCGATCACAATGAAATGGTCAAAGGTATTTCATTAATACAAAGTTAATTCCCATACATTGTCATCAAATTAAACCATCAAATAATGCTCTTTCTTACAATAATTTTCCAATTGTGAATATATACATTATCTCTAATCATATGTCTCTTCCTCATTTGATGGAAGGTAGCAAATACCAAATGGGGTGTATCAAGTACAGACCTTGTGGTAGAGCATGACAGCCTTGTCCTTGTAGCGAGGATGTTGCTCATAGTACCGCGCAGCCTCCATCATGTCCTCGGGTCGACCCATTAGAGCCAGGTTCAACAGCTGCTCCTCCTGACCGTGCTCCTGGGGACAATACAAGAAGGATGTAGTCTCACTCAAACTTAACACTTAGTCAACCATCTATAATCTGTGTATGAATTAATTTGAGAACTAGCAACCCCTTCAGTGCAATTTTGTCACTATTATTGGTTGCCTGAAAAAACTCAAAGGGTTACCAGCCCAGAGCAGAAGTAACCACTGTCGAAAGAGTCATATTTCATACACTGTTATACATACTGACAGCGATGAAAAGCATGAAAACGAAATTCACCTTGCAAAGCCTGATAGCACTGCCAAACGCTTGAGCCCGTGTGAAGAAGTGGATGGCTTCTTTGATGTGGTCCTGGTTCTCGTACTGACGGGCCAGGTAGTAGCATGCTGCCTTGTCTCCTGTCTCGTTACACACCTCGGCAGCCTGGGGAAAAGAGTGTGATAATGTGGTTACATGAAATGAAAATAGATGTAGAGTTATCAGCCCTTGAGATGCAAAGCAGGGCCTAACACTGGGTGGTCATATATGTGAAAACACATTTTGTTTTGTTTTCTTAATTTTTCATCATAGTTTCATTCTTCATAGAATAAAATTAAATTTAGGAGGTTGGATGGAGGATTATGATGAGAAATATGTAGATTACAAGTTCTTTGTTCATGATATGTAACATTTCAATACCGATTACATCTCTATAAATCACTGATATAGCATATCATAAGGTCTTTGTTATCAATACCGTATATTTTTCTTATATTTGAACAGCCAATAAATGATTATGGATTCCAAAATGTAGACCTTTTTGGTCTTGTTACTTGAACATACAAAAGAGACAGCATATCATTGAGAAGTTATATGAGAAACTAACATCAAAGATTCAAACAACAGCCTTCAAATATTTTCAGTGTCTTAACTTAATCAGAGACGAAAACTTTCACAGCATATGGGCATATTGCCCAAAATGAAAGTAAAATCAAGATTGTGTACTTATTATGTTACCTTATCAATCTGTCCACAGAAGCAGTAGACACGGACGAGAGAGAAGAAATCCTGGGCTTCCTCGTAGAACTGCAACGCAACCTCCATCTCTCCATTGCTCTCCATAAACTGTGCCCACCACTTCCGCAACAACCTATCACAGAAACATTCACTTTGTAAAGATCTTTCATTCAAAATTGACTATGAATGTATTTATTTGTTTGTTAACATAGGCTATGCTTGTTTCGTTTAAGCGGCGTATACCCAGGACATGGAACCGGCGTACGCCGGGTCAGTAACAGGCTCAAGTTGAATCAAGTATGTTGGTGTACACACAGGAAGCAGTCATCATACCTCAGACTAGTTTCAAAAAACGTTTCCTCTACATGACATAAATATTTTTCAAACATTTTGAAATATGACTTTAAATGTCACTATTAATTTTTGGATGGATTTTAATAATTATACATATTGTCATAGATATCATTTTGAGTTGTTATTTTAAAAAATAATATGATGACTGCCAAGTAGTTGTGGAATAGTCGCAGCGAACATATTTGTCCGCCATTATACACCGGGTTTGCCTGTCATTTAAAACCAGCAAATCCGGCGTGCTCCTGAGGCATACGCCGGTTGTCATTAAAGTGACTTGTCACTTTCGTCACACGGCAGCGTACTTGGATAATTCGCCAGGTGAGCAATCAAGCATAGCCATTAATACTCCTTGCTCATAGTACCAAGGTCAAGGTCATAAGGTTTAACACAATGAACTCAACAAAATGGTCATCATTTGAGATGCATGTGTCAAGTATCAAAGGCTTTTCACTAACCAAACAAAAGTAAAGGTGAAAGGTGTGGAAACAACCAAATACAGAGACAGACAGGTAATATCAAAATTCAAATTCAGGGGCATAATAAAAGGAAAGAAAGATGTTACAAGTACTTACCTGAATTGACTGAGGGCGTCAACTGGACCAGAAGTAAATGTATCATTAGAGTGAGTGAGTTACTGTCTGGCACCATTTGAGCAATATTTCAGCCATAAGTGGAGTGTATCATTTGTGGAAGTATTTTTATTGCAGAGTAAGAAACAGCTTTCTATCTATGTTTGCTTATCTTACTCACTTGTCCTTGCTCTTCTGCACATACTGTTCAAGGGTTTCTGGGTCATCAGACAACATCCTAGGAACCTCAAATCTGTGAGTTTCAGACTTCTCAAAACTGAAATATACAAAGTAAGTCATTAAATAACTTACATATACAAAATAGAAATTTGTCACTGTTGATTTTCTAAAATGACGTAAAGTGACAAAAGCGTGACCTCTACAAACAAAAGCGCGAGTGTTAAAACACTATTTGTTTAAAAAGATGCTAATTTTTTGTCGTGCCTGAAAATTAAACTTACACAAAAAGGGTCTCATTACTTAAAATATTTTGTTTTCAAATTGAGGTTTACATTCAGTAACAAAATCTACAACACATACTTTGGAATAGCGCCTGAGATGTTTCCATTCTCCTCAAGATGTCTGGCATAGTTGTAATACGTGGTGCGCAGATGAATTCTGTCGTACATCTCAGCAGTCTCCAGGGCCTTTCCCCACTGTCCTCCACTCTGGTAGAACTCATTCAGTAGGTCGTACCGCTTACAGTTCTTTAACAGGCGCTCTGCATCCTCCTGAAATATTGCATTGATTCACACTGTTGTTTATTTCCACTTACTACCTATTTTCTATGGATACGTTCATTCTTTTACAGTCAAAATGAGAAGGCTTATCTGAGATAAACATTTTATTACTTAATTGGCAAGTTATCTAATTCTATGACTTATTACCAGATTTCAATATGAAAACTTATTGTATAGAGACAAGATTGACTATTTTGAACTCACAAACAAGCCAAGCTGTATCGCAAGGGAGGCAACTCTGGCATCTAACTCTGGCTGTTTGTGTGCTTCTCTCAAAGCCTTGGCCCCACGGGCATGTCCCATATTACCCAGACACACATAGGCGACGTCAAGTCGGCGACTCTTGACACACATCTTAGCCATGTTCTCCCATACTGACTCACTGTAATAGATACAAAAGACAAGGTCTGGCTTACAAGGTTTTATATACTTTATTGATAACTCAATATCTCACTTCTTATTTTTTTTCTATCATTTGTTGAAATTTTCTTTTAAAGAATTTGAATACCATACCCTAATAATTCCTATCATATTTATTCTCTATCATTTGAACAACTTTGTATTATAACTTAACATTTCAATGTAGGAAGTCAATCATGAATCATTATAAAAGAGAAATGAAACAAAATCTTATTTTTCCTTTTCTACTTTGTCTTATCATTACTTTCAATACAATCAAACATTTCAAACTCATGATCCTTTACATCAACAGCTCAAGAAAGAGATCTAACGAGCCCATGTACATGCTGTACCCACCTCTTGATCAGTTTAATAGCTTTAAAAGCTTCATCCATGTTGCCAATGGTGAGGAAATAGCTGAAGTTCATCATGGCATCCCTCGTCACTTTGTCTGTCCCCTCCAGACCTACAAAGTCTCTCAGCACTTTCCTGTACACGAGCTTGGGGTACACGAGCGCCCCAGTCTCGGGATTGACTAGATGTGCTTCCTCGCTCTGTTCTGATTCCTCTTTCATGTTACTCTCAGGCTGGAGGTGCAGAAAAGAGTGTAATGTAAAATCTGATTTTATACATCTTTACTCATCTTCATCCCCATCCAGCTCCTTAATATACTATAGAAAAACTGCACGAGACACAAACCCCAAGGATACTCTGCCCACCCTTTGAGACAGGTTAACCAAAACACCTATCCCCAAAATTTCCAATATGTACATTTACTTAGGACAACAAAGAGTTAACAACAACCAAACAAAATCAATGGGTTTGACCCTGCATATTTTGAATAAAGAAAAGCATTTTCAATATATAGTAACATTTTGAATACGAGATTGTTTCATCATGGAAACTTATAGACTGTAGTTTGCTTAATACTAACACTTACATGGGTCTTTGGGTCAGTTTATATGTAAAGATGTATCAATGATGAAAGGAATCACTCTGACAAGCTAACAAACACTTGGTGATAAGAGCAATGAAATACCTTTTTGATGAAGTAGTGATACGGTACTTCCACACCCATTAGCGAGGTCACTTGGTTTGGCAGAGCAAAACTGTCTTGTATCAAGATGCCGTTCTCAGGTGTACAAAACAGGGATACAACTTTAACTTCAACCTGTAATATTGAAAAACATAAAATGTAGAGAGAAACAATTATTGATATTATTTTTAAACTTTTCTTATTTAGAAGTGATGAATAACTTAGTTAACAATTGCAGCGGCATCTTTAATCCATTGAAAAGAAATTGTGTTTACATTGATTAAAGATGAGAGCTAAGAGTCTCATATAGTCACGCAACCTGCAATTTGATATGCAATATTGGATTCATCTATGGCATTTAAATTGTGAGTCTACATTACAAACCTTATGAATGTCAAAAACAGATCTTTTAGCATGAACCAAACTTACTGGACCATCATCCATCGTTTTGGTGAGAGTTGGTTTCTTCTTTATCTCCTTCGTACTGTCCTGCTGCATGGCGAGAGCTTCACATACAAGCAGTTTGGGTTCATGTGGATCCCAAAAGTGGGAGGTGGGTCGTCGTCCTGCCACATCCTTTGCAGCTTGATTCCTACCCCTGCGATAGAGTGTTTGTAACTTTGTCAGTCATAAACAATGGAAGGAAGTATATATTTTTATCAAAGTAAAATCTTTCAATACATTCATTGACCAAAAAACACATGTTACAGAAATGTTTCTTCTCAAAAGTGATAGAGACATATTACTAAGAATTTTCATTTCAGGTAAACCTATGGAAAAATTTCAACTTCAACAAAGAGGATGTCTTCAAAAGGCTTAAAGACAAACTGATGCGAGTAAGTGCAGAATAATGCAAAAGGAATATCAAACACTTCTCTCACCTCTCAGCATCATTAGTATCAGATTCGTTTTCCTCCTCGGCGCCATCTGGTGGTGGGTAGTCGTCCTGCTCGCCACGCCCTGACTGGAAGTTAAAGAACTGCAGCGAGTCTGTCTCGATGTCCCACACATATATCTTTGGGTCCAGGGTATTGTTGCTCTTTTTTATCAGCACACTCACGCGGTTACCGGAACAGTTACACCGAGCCGACACAACGCTGCCAAAGTCGTGAATAAACTCAGCCAGGTGCTTCGGGTTACTATGAGCTTTGGCTTCCCTGAAAATGAAAATCAATAATCATACATGTATGTATATATTCTTTGAAACAAACAGTAATGTGACAATGTAACAAGCTACATAATAATTGAAATAAATTCCTGCTGAAAGTGACAGTGACAGAAAAGAAAGCCTTTGCTTCTCACAACATTCGTTTCAAATTTCAAATGTTGAAGTTTGCTTGGCTTACAAGCAATAAATTATATTTTTCATTATTTTACTTGTGACAAGAAGATTCAATGAACAATGACAGAGAGAAACCATTTTTTCTTAAGACATTTTAATTTATATAAGATGTCAACTGACCTTCTGGATAAATCATAAACTCGCAGTGAGCCATGCTCTGTTGCGACAACCAGGTAGTTCCCACAGATGTCTATACAGCAGGGGTTTCCTTCAACCTCGGAATACGTCAAATGCTGTTTGACAGTTCCCTGCACAAAGCAACAAACACATTTTCAATCACTAATATTTTAAGTATGATCAACTTTTTAGATTCAAACTTAGTAATAAAAGAGTTCAGCAATATAGATTTAATATTCGTGATAATTTAATTACCTGGAATGTTCGGACTTGAACTTTGTTTCCTTCAATAACATAGACATTCTGTTCGAACAGATTCACTGTCATTCCATCGGTTGTAAAGGACCCTAAAATTAAAAAAAATGAAATAAAATTAAGAAATCACATAATCATTATCATCAAAACATTTTTATAAGGTTTTAAGTTATCAAATGTTATGTTTATCCAAACATGAATGCATACATGGCATAATCCAAAAGAGGCGATGGGGGTTTTTAGGGACTGAAATGGGGGTTTTTCCTTCTCAATGGAGGTTTTTAGGGTCTGAAATGGGGGTTTTCCTTTTTTTGCAGAACATATGATTTATCGTATTAAAAAATAACAACTCATTGTTTAACAGATAATTCATCAAAATAATATCTTATTATTTTTAGATAATTTTTTCAAACCTCATTGCAGGAATTTTGGTACTAGCTAATTACAAATATTATCAACAAATTACTATGTCTTATTTGAAAAATAAATTTAAATTTTAAAAATTTCTATTAACATGAAAAGTTTGTGACTGTCATGCAAAATTATTTTGGTTATTATTATCTTTATCAACTTAGATTAAATTGTCACTTAAATCTGATATCAAAATAATTTAGTCAATTGAAAATATTAATTGAATAAGACTTCATTTAGAAAAATCCAACTCTGTGATCGTCACATTGAAATTTAAAAATTATAGATCGTTTGTAATTATTTCGGATCGATGACAAATGCACTTCTAGCAATAATAGAAGTGTTGATGAACGGCGGTTTATCGACAGTGCTTGAATGAATGAGCGCGTTTACTTCACGTAAATTTAACCGAAATTTCAAATAGTTTAATCGTACCTGCCTCATTAAAACATCGACAATATGTTTTGTTTACAAATATTCTTCCTAAAAACATGAATTAGATCGTGTTTTTAGAACTCTGTACGAAAATATGACTCCGGACTGCCGATGTAAATTTTACAAGTTGGTCGAAACACGTGGTCGTGATAATTTCAAGGCAACATATTACCGATACAAAAAAAAAATGTTTCAATAAACCATAATCTTTTTATCAGTTATTCGTATTTTATTAAAATAATGAAACACACAATAAATACTTTTATTTATTCATGTATAAATCGAAGAGAGACAATCGTAAAGAAAATCATGGACACGAGAGCATAATTCCAATGTTATTTGTCGTTAAGAAAAGGCATTGATTTTCCAAACGGTGTTTCCTGTTCATAGCTCCTGTAAGATAATGTTCACGACTTCAACGTTCATTTTCGGTAATTTGTGCGATTATTAAATGTTTGAAGTTTAAGAGGTATGTTGTCGATCTTTATTAGTCTATTATAATGATATTGTAATATCTTATCATTAACTTAAACGTAATTCATCGAGCTCCAGCTATCTTATAGAAATAAACACTACTCGATAATTAATTCTCGAATCACCGATGTACAATAACAACGTGCTCTTGCGATCGTATTCTGACAAATATTTGTTTTAATTTCGACTAAAAACTATTGAGAAGTTTGAAAGTTTATCAAATCGAATATTTAAAATAGTTAACACAGCCTTACAAAAATCATTCTTAGCACTTCATTTAAAATCGGGTTTTTTCCATACCCGATCGGGTACGCGGGTTAGGCGGCCTGAAATCGGGTAAACCCGCCGAAATCGGGTAATATGCCATGTATGATGAATGTGCAACATAATATTATAACAATTCATATAAAGTTATCTCCCCTACAAAGCTTATTCATTCACCTGCTGCTTTCAAAAGTAGTTTGTCTGCAGAGTACTCATAGATTATCACTCTCTTTCCATTCCAGACAGCTAGGGCATCCTGCAAGTGAAATCATTATTCCATAATATTATCTTCCGAGACCAGAATTATTTCAACTAAACTGTCAAGACCATTTAGGTAAAAAAAAGGACTACTTAATGAAAATATTATATCAAATATGCTTAACAATTTACATGAAAAGGATGCAAAGGATTGCAATCAGGGATTCTTACTGAAATAGCCTACTGACGAGATAAACACACTGTAACATCTCAAGATCATGAAGTGAAACAAAAAGTGCCACATTAACCCTGCTTTCATCAAATTCAAATTTGGGTTACATATAAATACAGAGGTAAGTTACAATTACTCTGTTGAAAGAAAAAATTATCTTCTACTGCTAAATATGATTCACCTTGGTTGTGCAGACTCCCTTGACCTGGATGTCTGTCTTTAGGTCGTGGTGGTTCCCAGAAGAGAAGATCTCTATGGAGAGAGAGCTGGGACCATACTGGACGACCGCGGTCTGCTCACGATAGCTGCAGCTCATCACCTGCTCGCTCAACACGTACACGCTGGAAAGGGTGTTCACCGCCATCAGGGACTTGTTCGACCCCCACTGAAATGGATGATGAAATGTTACTGTTTCAAAAGCAACAAGATTTATTTTATGGTAACTGTATGTTTATCCATCAAGTGTGATCTTAATACTATTCACCTGTATAAATAAACTGATTTCAATATCCAGGCTTTAGGAAAAATAAACGAGTTAACAGTTTCTTATGCTTCAGAGCATCACTGTTGTATGCACTCTAAACAGCTTTTATTGTAATTATCAAGATGGGTCTTTAAGAATGGATACGTTATAAGTTGTCAGACCGCGCCGAGGGGTAGATGAAATTTTGTATCCCGTGTAAGTGTCTTTGTAGGCCGAGCCGCAGGCTCTTCGTGCTACCAGATAATACACAACGAAACACATCAAGTTCCATCATAAATACTTTAATTAACATTAAAATATGAACAATAAACAACAACATGAAAGAACAATAAAGATATGTTAACTGTGTATAAGTTCACCACATCACAGAGTCTGACATATCGCCGGCGTAGCATTTGCCGAACAGTAGTACCATAGAGTCTAGTGGTAAGATTGAACATTGCAGTTATTTACTTTTTGATTATGAGATTGAAGTTTTGAAATGTACAGCTTTGGAACCTTGATTGAGATTGACGCATGGTGTAGGAAGACGTGAAGTTTTCCATCTGGATCTGGGAGAGAAGTTTGTCTATATCCCCGTCTTCGAGCTCGAGGAGATTCGTGTCATTGTTTACATTGTCAGCTGATCCGATGGACGGCCTTGACACGGATTGGAATGCGGAAGGGGGACAACTCTCGCTAGATGATGACGGCAGTGCAAGTTGATTTCTTGTTACCATTCCGTCTGTTATTGCTTGACCCATCTCAATCTTTTCTTCATCCGACACACGTTGGTACAGAGACAAAGAATTCACACTTTTGTGACCAGTCACACTTTGGATCTGCGCACTTGCGAATTTGGAGCGAGTTAAAATTGTGGCTCCAGTCACACGAATACAGTGATTGGTATAGGTGTCAGAAAGTTTACACTGACGACTGAGATTCGTCATGAAAGAACTCAAAGCATTCTTACCAATCGGCTTGTTAGCAAACCAGACATCATCGTCACCAACATAGCTGTCGCGTGGATATTGCCAGAGACGATCGCACGAAGGATTCAGTTTGGATACGTACTTAACATAGGAAGCCACCGGACACATGTTAGATGCTGGCTGTTCAGGCATGAACGGACGATACTGTTCCTTGTCATTGCGGTGATTTTTGGTAAGTTCACCTTCAGCTTTTGTCACATATCGTAAACCAGTGTCAGCATCGGTTCCGACATGAAATGAATCCTTTGTCATCTTCTCCATATTTTCCGAT
Source organism: Phorcus lineatus (assembly GCA_921293015.1). NCBI lineage: Eukaryota > Metazoa > Mollusca > Gastropoda > Trochida > Trochidae > Phorcus > Phorcus lineatus. Next base: position 43,512,296 of record OV121082.1, read on the forward strand.
CCACGTCGAAAGAAATACAAACGAATGTCAAATTGAACCTTGTTAGCAAGGCCTTGGGGTATGTCAGGGTTCAAGAACATAGATGAATAAAGTTTCTCACGGTCAGATGCAACTATCATGGCTTTATGTTGAACCTCACCCTTTCCTGCAGCTTTCAGCTCCAGCATGGCTGTCTTGAAAGATTCGTTGGCATCCACAAATGCTGTATCCTTGATAATGTCGAACTTTCGGGAAAAGGGGGGAGCCTTGAGGTAGCGGTTTAATCCATACCTAATGCCATCTAGGGTAGAACTCTTGTACAATTCGCCGTCTTGCTTCCTTAGATCGAGATAGATATGGCAGAGAATTTCATTCAGTTGAACGGCATCAAATGTTTCAAATTCCGTGTTTTGTTGTTTCTCAGCCAAATACTCTTTCAAAATAGCAGAAACATGTTTGTTAGACTTCTTGGTGTTAGTTGGTATCACTTTAGCACGTTTGTCTTGAATATCCGTCTCGCTATGTGAAGCAAAACGCTTCTTTGCGTTGTTTTCTGCCATATTGTTGACATCTAGGCTAGCAGACGATGTTTTTTTGCAAACTCAACACTGCGTTTACTACCATAACGTACTTACAGCGAACCCTCTACAACCGTGCGTGGAATATACTGTTATTGTTACGGTGTTCGGCAAATGCTAGACAGTTCGGCAAATAGACCCTAATATTTGTATCCCGCCTGAGAGGTTTACAAGAGTTTGAGAACCCCGGCTAAAGACCAATCAAAAGCGAGTATTTTACTGTAAGGTAAGATAATATCATTTTAATCACCCTTTCTTCCACTTCCAAGCTATATTTCTGTTGAAAAAAAAATTAATGTGTTCCCCCTTGTCATTATTTCTTATATAAAACAATAAGAATATAGTACTTGTCACTTTTGAAAAAAGCTTACCTGAGGAAGTGTCAATATTTTACATTCTTAATGAAATAGCTGAATACCCCTTCCACTATTACATGAAAATAAAGTAACAAGTGAAAAGTAATGATTGAAAAAGAAAGGTTTCTTACTCAGTAAAGTGAGACCTACCTGTATCTGTCTGACCGGTCCCTCCACAGTGGCTGGTGCCTGTAGTTTCCACTTCTCCTCCCCCTCTACCTTCCTGTTACTGGTCGGGTGGTACTTCCACAGTGCCACATTACCCATGTTGGTGCCGCCCGCCAACATACCTGCAGGCGGACAATTGCATCATAGGGTGAGTTTGAAATTTATGCATATAGTGAAACAATGTCAGTGTCATAAACTCTATATGTGCACATGAGCACATATAACTTTTTCCTCGCAACATTCCTTTCAGCACAGTTTTCATATTTCGTCACATGGTACACTTCCTCTGGTAATAACCTGTTTCTAACAATACATAAAGATTAACATGATACCTTAATGAGTAATTCACTGGATAAAAAGACTTAAGGAAAGTATCATAATCCAGTTATGCATCCATATAGTTACTTTGCTGTTTGAACTGAACTACAATATTTATGATATCTGTCCATACCTTTTTCTTCACAGTATGCCACACACATGATCATTTCGTTGGTGTCATAGCTGGAATGTCCGTCCAGACTCAACACATAGTTGTCATCTTGTTCCAGGTCCCACATTCTGCAGACAACATATAACACATATCAGTGACAGGAACATGCAGCCACCAACTTACTAGGGATGTGCATTAACCACAATCTCAATATATTGCTGTACAAATTGTGCAAAATAATTGTTGCGATATTATTTTTCATATTGCAATATATCGCACTAACTAATTTCAGTTTGTTCTAATATGCTTCACATGTTATTCGTTCAGTGTGCAAGAATACATGTGTATATCAAAAGATGGTAGACAGTTTTTAAATATATATAGAAATTTGATAAGTCATAAAGGTGAGGCAATATGCATAAATAGAGGATAAGTTATATATTAAATGAATTATAGGGAGATGTGGTCATAGATATCGATTAGCTTCTACAGTGAAAAAGGTTGATTTGATTGTCACCAATTTACAAAATCCAAAAACGGAAGCCAAATGGAATGGAAAGCTCTCTTACGATAAAGAACTAATATTTCATTCAGTGAATGATGGTGACGAACCTGATAGCAATTTCTCCAGTAGCAGTGGCCAGCAAACCCTTCCCAGCCCAGATGATGTTAGGTTCTTCATTCCTTCCACTTAATTTCACCTGAAGCAAAACTCTTTCAGTGAGAGATATCATCTCTACATAAATGTTGATAAATGCCTTGATATCTTCTTGCCATTGCTAAGACAAGAACCAGAATTTTCAGCAACGGATGAAAGATTTCCAAATTGACAAAAGAGTGTGTACTGTTTTGAACATATGTCAAAATTGTGTTAAAAATACCAAAGAAAATTCTATAAGTATTTATAAACTCCAGCAAAATTCATAAATCTTTTAAATCTTGCTTATGAACCAAAAATAAATATTTCAAAACATGCCAAAAGTGGTTATTTGACAATGAACCAGTAAGGTTCTCATAGCTTGTAGTCACTTAGTATCTACACATGGCTCAAGTCCAAACCATGATCATCAATACAAAGAATTTACCAACTCTGATCAACAATGCAAAGAATGTATCAACCTTGAACAACAATACAAAAAAGGACCAACCTTAATCATCTCCTTGCAGTCGCCCTCCAGTAGGACGTGGTGCTGGGTGAGCATCATATTGTCTGTGATGGTCACCAGGATGCTCTTGTCCTCATAGTACAGAAGTCTCCGCACTGACGAGTCCACCGAGAAGGACTGGATACACTGGCCACCCTCATTCACGTAGTATACTCCACCTAGGTGGTAGATGGTAGCATAAAACAGGCCAATCAGCATTTGTTTGATGGCTTAAACATTAAAAACTGGAAGAATTATTTTTGTCTCCACATTCATTAAAATCTGATCTTGGTAACTGAAGAAATCATATATTCATAAAAAAAAGTTTTTGGTTGTTTTTTTGAAAAATTGTAGAGTAAAAAGAAAGATATGACACTTAAATGAGACATTATTGACACAGATAAGGAAGAAAGTGGATTGGGATTTATGACAGTAAAGAAAAACTTTACTGTCAATATACTTACCGCTAGCGCCAGCAACAAAGAAAGTCAAGGCCTCCTGAGTGGCGCCAAAGGAGGCTGACGGTTTTGCGTTTTTCCCTCTCTTCCAGTTGAACATGTCAAGCGCACTCTCATCTCCACTGACGGCTGCACGGGCAAGACTTGCAATGTCACTGAAATAAATAAGACTACTGTATTCACAGTTCACACATCTCCATTGCATGTTTGTCAGAGTCAGAGTCACAATTGGAATCAAGGACATGAACCATTTAAGCAATATAACAATGAATATTGTACAAATTCTGTTTTTTTACCTAGAAAGCTTACAAGACTTTTTATTAATTACAAGACGTTTAATGTGAATAATCACTAAGTAAAATAGTTGTAGAAAAATAACAGTGATACATTTGGATGTTTTTCTTTATAATTATCAACACTCTCTCTAAAAAAAAGGTTGGAAATAAGTGTGGAATAATATTCCCTTGCACAAAACATTGCATAAAATAATTATGAAAATTAAGTATGGATGGTAAATCTATCACAGAGGCAAGAGGAGCACACCTGAAGTTTGCACTTTTCTGTCACATATAAAAATCTTCCTCTGACATGTACATGACCACATGTGCTTAAATAAATCCAAAACAAGAGACTCAGCTATAAATTAGCTCATCAGCCCTAAAAATGAGTGGAAAAAGATATCTCAACAAATACAGGCCTGTAGAAATTACCAATTTGCCCAACATGTTAATTCTCCTCTTTGACCCATTTGAAAATTGTCTTTCAGGACATGAATAATACCCAACTTGTCTGATTCAGAAAGACAACAATCAAACATAAACCTAACAGAAAATGTATCCATTTCCCATTCAATTGAAAATAAAAGCAAAGTGCCCCACTTGTGTTGGTCGTAATTTGCTATAACAATCTACTCATGCAGCCACTAGTCTAATCACAAAGCTTGTGTTTCCTTCCAGCCTTGAATAAACACTCATAGGTCTGAAGAGCATGGAATAAACATTCATTTTCAAATTTATGTAATGAAAGAAAAGTCCTCACACTCCAGGGTCCGGGGGAGGCGCAGGACGAGCGGTGATCTGTGTCAGTGGTTCCTGTATGTGGTGTTGGCACAGGGGGTTGGGTGTCAACCGACCCTTTGTATCAGCTTTCCACACAATCAGAATACCAGACTGAAAAATGTATACATGAACCTTTGACATTCCATTAAGTCAAAATATGGCATTTAATACAATAAATTTATTGTGATTTTGTTCCATCCTTGAAAAATCATTCAAAAATAGGATTGATAATATATTTTGTTTATGAATTATCTGACATGCAGATAAACTCATTAGAATGAAAAAGACCACATATGATAAGTCAAACAATTAAAATGCAGACAGAAATATTGTATGGTTATCAACCATTAGACTAAATCATTGGCTTGATTTCAAATTTGTTCATATGCGTTAATACAATACATCCGAGCAAAATTTAAAAAATAATGAGTTAATTTATTGCCCTAAAACGCTCCAGGCACTTAGTGTCTACTTAAAACAATTTTGAGAAACTGTATATACAGTATTTATAAACTATTGTAAAATGTTTAAAAAGAATTGAGTGATTTGAAGTAATGCAAGGTTAGTGATAGTCTGATATCATGGGGAAAAGAGTTCCTGAGAAAGGAGCAGCATTGCTGAGAGAGTGGGACCTATGTACTTCAAATAGCGTTTTGGTTAAAACGTTGTAAGAATTAATAATCCCTAATTGCCAGCAGAAACTAAGGATGTGACCGACATTGTTCATGCATCATACCTTGTCTCCTGAAGCCAGCCTAGAACCGTTTGAGGTCCAATGCAGGACACTGACAGCGGACTTGTGCATTTGCACCGCCTCATGGAGCTTCTTGTCCTGTTCATTCCAGATGAATACCTCACCACTCTCCCACCCTACAGCCACGATCTTCTGTTTGGGATGCCAACACACTGCTGTCACATGACAATTCTTCTGTAGCTGTGAGTTGGGTAGCTTCTCGCCCTGGTGATAAATATGTTTGGTTATCTAAATGTTTGAAGTCATCCATAGAAAAAAGTTTGGAATGTTCACTGTTAAACATAATTAAATAATCCCAGCACTTATGTTTAAATCTAACAAAAGGTCTTTAGAAATGCTTATGCTGTATACACACTATATAATTGTCAGAGATTATTTCAAAAGGGCCATTTGGACATCTTATAAGATTTCTTGAAAGCATCAACATTTTTTACCTCCTCTGTATAAAGTGAAACTGCTCCACCATTGTCATCGCTGTAGGAGGTTACAGCCAGTAGTGGTGATCCACTAAACCATTTTAGGTCAGTGCTTATTCCAGCCTGGTCTGTCTCCAACCGATGATCGAAGTAGACAGCCATGCCTCAAACCTGCAGTTAAAAGATAGATTTAGCATTTCTTTAAAAGTTATAAATCTTCTGGTATCAAATCTGGTATTGATTTGGGGATCATAATGATTTCCCAATAAAGCATTACATAAATAATGCTCCCTTAATGAAATATATTACATATACACACAGTAAAATTCTTCCTGTTATGCGTGATGCACAAAAATGGCACCAGCCAACTTTCAATTGGAAATCAAATTAATCAATTATGTTACCAGTTCAATAATAAGAAAATGATCACAAGCTCCTGACAAATGGTAGCAAGACCAACTGTTGAAAACCATCTTGTTTAAATTTTAATTTCATGTCCTTAAAATAATTCTTTAAAATGATGTTGATAGTGTAAAAAAGTCATAGAATATAAAACTGGAAATGATGCTAAAATATATGACTGTGTAATACACACTGGAATCAAAACAAAAACTTTAGCCTAGGTGAAAAACTTTAAGTTGCTAGACAACAAACACATATTCTATGGAATAAGAGTATATGTATAAAGGATAAACAAAATTTAATAGACTACCAAATATTCTTGAAATGAAATGATTAACGTTTCAACAACTACGTTGGATACTAAACATTAACAGACAAGTCTAACAACATGCAGGCAGTTTGATCGAACACTGTCCAAAGGAATGTTGACATTCACAACCACTGTACCCGGCGTACAAAACAATAACACGATAATTGAGATAGTTAAAATTTTCTCAAAATCAACTCACAGGCAAATTTACTTGATATTATCACTCTGTTAGTATGATCGCATATAGTCTTCTATTGTTACCGTGGTTACTATGATGCCATTGCAGTCAGTCACAGCACCTTGGCCGCGGACATGTTGAAACTATGCAAAGCCCGGATGTTAACTAAGATTGTCTTTTCTGTACGACGACTTATTAGTAGATTAAGAAAATGCCATGATAAGGAAAATAATAACAGAGATAACATTCCATTTTTCTTCATCTGATTTTATTTTCTAAACATCAAATATTTTTCTAATAATTGAAATGTCGATTCATTTTAAGTCGTAATATTGTTATATGTGCTAACTGAATATAAATGTTTGTAAGGGTATTACTTTTTACCACTTCTCGCCACAGGCTTTATTAGGGTTAAACATGTATAGAAATTTTAATTTTGTAAATTGGTATATATATATTAAAAAGGAATTAAATGATGAGAAATTAATACATTTGATTGCTTTTTTAAACCTTTTTTTTTAAAAATCCCTGTTGAATGACGGGACTTCAGAGATAATTGTTTCAAGGTTTTTAAAATTAATTTTGTAATACGATACCATCTCATAAGAGTCGCACATATATTCACCCATTGTGTAAATTTTAGATACTACAAGAGTAAAAAAATGTATTATTTAGGTGTGAATAACGAATTAAATTGAATTTGTATCTAAGGATGTGTCATTATTTCTCTAGTGGAAGGACAAATTGATTCGAGAATGATAACTATTTATAACATCAAGAATTAATTCTATTTTTATAGAATTTATGGTCTCCTCTTTAACAAAAACGACATCCTTTTAAATGATGTACCTGTTACACACATTTATCAATGCGTTGTTACAATCTTGTTATTTGGCTAAGAAGGTAAAATCTAAATTACATTGTATAGGCCCATTTTGTTGATCATCGATAATTCATCGTTTTGATAAGACTTCACTAGTTATCGCAACGTTTACCTTGGATTATCGCAGATCTTCTTTGTGAGGGACGTGTTTGTGATATATTCCAGGAATTGTTTATCTGTGTGTCTTATACAGTAGTATATTTAGATAACATTTATACAGGCAAAGCCTTTTGGAATGGCTAAAATCAAAATTTATAAAACGATTTTAATTATTTGAATGTCGCTTTACTTTTATGTAAAAAATACATTAGCGTTTGTGCGAATAACAACTTATTCAATTTGTCGACCAACAATGTTACATGCATTATGCAATACATTTCAGTCTTGTTGACTATATAAAAATATTCCAAATTGTGTTATATGATCATGTTGTTTTTCATGCAAACAGTAACTGTTTATTAAGCTGTGATTCAATGCGTGTCGGCCTATCTTTGAACTTTTGTCAAAAATTCAATTTAATAGATCAATGTATTAGAAAATATACTATTTTCACTCTGTAAATAAAAAATCAATTAACATTGAAAGAAAAATAAATTATAACAATATTATTGTATGTCAAGGCATGACGTTTCCGTTTGATACTTGCCCCTGCAGATGAAATGTACGAATAAATGAAGGAGTAAGCATGACTCCGAAATGTCGTGCGTTTTCCCGATATAGAACTTCTTAGCCAGAAAATCGTGTTTTCCAATGCCACTTCTAAATACCCTTCAAAGACTCGACTAACAGTCTGGAAATAATTGTCACCCAGCCGAAACGTGATATCCTCTTGAAAGAACGTCAATGTACGAGAACTCCATAAAAAAATAATTCCCCTAACGCTGCTTTCGAATTCTTTATAAAATAATTTGTTTGTATGAATATCTTCAATGATAAGGGATGTGGAACGCACACTTTATGAAACTTGGTTCAGTCTATATTTTGTTACACTCAACCCGGAAGCTTGACACTTAGCACTTATAGCGTTATAACGAGGGTTCCCCTAACTACTCTAGTGACATGTAGGTCTGTCTGAACTTTGAAGATCCTCTACATTTATATAACAGCGTCATCACAACGACTGTCCTTAACTGTAAGTACCTTGCTAGCGTACGTATGTACTTCACAAACATTGTTTTAAGATACTTCATTTCAAGTGAGACAGATATAGTTGTGTGACAATTCATGTGTAGTATATAAATCGGTCTTATGCTACGTAGTTGAATAAGGATGTTTGTTGTACGAAAAGATTCTGTAGCCTGTTTGTCATAATAGAATGGAAATTACTTTCAACACTACATATACATTCATTTACACAGTGGAAATGATTCAAATGGCTACATGTGTCATCGTTGAAACAAGTTAAAGTACACCCCCAATACTAGAAATATTAACGCTATCTTGAAATGTGCCCATGATCAGGGACAGTTACATCTTCTTGTTTCGGGCATATGCATGGGACAGTGAGGCCCTGTCGCGAGTATATGCCATGTTGACATGATGGGCCACGCTTGTGGACACGCTCTGGATGTATTCACGGTCAAATTAAAATTGAATGTCCATTGTTGTGGAACTATCTTCATAATAGACCAATAAGCATTGACGCACATGTGTTCAACAAATCGTTTGTTGTATTATGTTTCCGGTGATGAAAGGAAAATAAAGAAGTATGTTTTAAATGATTTTTATCCTTTAGAATATTCGCAAATACTCTTAATCGAGTGTTTTTATATATCTATGCATTATGCAACAAGACGTCAACGAAATAAATGGACAGGCATACAATTTTCTTCTTTTATCATTATGTGGGGCAAACCGCTAAAATATTAATTGAATTTGAAATTGTTATTATTGTATTCGAGTTTTGATGGGTGGCTGCCTGTACGATCAATGTTGACGTGTAGTCTCACTCTGAGGAGTTTGTGGTCGAATCCTGCAAGAAAAGCTATCCGAACAATTACAAGAATGTATTTTTGCAGATAGTGTGATACCGAATATTGTAGATAATGTAATCCTATATACAACAATGTGTTACAGTTGTTCATTAGTTAAATTCATTCACTTCAAATTTTCTTTAGATGGCATTATCTGGCATTACACTTTAGTAATTCAGAATTTAAATTTGTTCGTTGCTGTAAGTTTACGTTAAGTATATAGTTCCTGTATCTACATTTACGCAGTGTTCACGGTGCAGTGTTAGAAGAAGTTTTCTATGCGAAGATACTTTAACATCGTATTGCAATGGAGTTTATGAGATTTTCAAAACAGGTAAACTATATACTGTCTTATCTTTATGGAACCGATTAATCTTTCAAACTGGCAATTCTTTGCATCTTGGATATTCCTTTTTATGGATTTACAACTAAACAGCTTGAAAGTGTAACGTTTCTTTAAGTTCAGCCTCATTGCAAAAGAGAAGTTGTAAGTCCAATTTCCAAAATGCAGACCAAAAAAGTACCCCGAGTGTGCCTTAGTAAAATGCACACGTGTTGTAATACCGAGTCGGTGAGAACGACAGTTTGTTTACTATTCACTCTGTTAATGTTTGTGGAACTTCTTATGGATTAGGATTATAATGGAGATAACAACACCCCCTCCCCCTCTCTCTCTTTAAACGTACCGACACATATATACACCAGTCACGTCGTTAAGTCTTGAAAATATCGATACTGGGCGCTCCTTTATCGGTTTAAGAAGTAGGAGACATCAAAATATCTTTTTGTGAGTACTTTTGAAAATATTACTGTGTGTTTAATAACGCATACCGTGCGTTGTATTTTATGTAGGGGTTTTGCGGTCCTTATGTTTCCTATCATCATGAACTGTTCCATATGGCAGTCAACGTAATCAAGTTATTGATGCAATGGTTGGTGTATGTTTTGTTCTTCGTGGTCTTGTCAAAATCACTTTTTATTGTGTTTCATGAACTTATGACAAGTCCATATATCGTGATCATAAATATTGACATGCACACCAAGATTTTAATACAATTGAATATGTCTTAATCAAACATCTGCACGTTGTTTATTGTGTTGATTTTTTTAAATATATTACGCAACTTTTTTCTTAACGTTAATTTCTTGGTCTCGTTATTACATTGTGTGTTTTGGTAAGTCTAGACTTGCTGAATGAGGACCTAATTAAGCTTTAGGTTCTAATAGGACCTACGCGGTTATGGAACAGGACTAACATAAATGTAATTGTTGATGTTTATCAAAAGTCATTAATCATATGCAAAATCATCCCCGATTAAATCAAAACTATAAATATTATAAATATGTCATCAAGCCCCCGAAACTCTCACTAAGTTGTCGACTCCTGCAACCCGTCACGTAGTCGCCATGCATGTAACAGCGCCATTAGACGATGATATATACGCTAATTGTTTGCCTAGCCAGTGACAGCTCACGGCAAACAGCTCTCGTTACTCCACACGATAGGAACAGCTGGCTCTCCCACTCGGGTATACATCCCGGATCTAGCACTGCAATAGAAAAATATGTTAATACATTTGTATCTATGTCTTACAGACTAGCATATTTTCTGTGAAAATGTAAGATTAATTCACAGTATCATAATGAAAAAATATATAGATGAACAATGGTTTGAACATTTCCTTTTCAGTGAAATTTAATTCAATGTGAAGTATTCTGAGGTTTCATGCTGTGTAGCGAAATTAATTTATGCAAATTAAACGTGATTCTGGTGAATTATGCCTCGAAATCACCACACATTGTGTCTTCAATATGCCATCAATAGTAATATGGCCATACGTAAATCATGTAAATGCAATAAATTTGAATCAATACATATTTTACGGGTTATGCCATGCATCGGTGAAATATAGATATAATACATTAATACAATACAATACAATATAGTTTATTAGTCTCACCATTTGTACAACATGAGTTACAATGTTTGTTATTAATATAACGAAGATAAAGTAAAAATGCCACCCAAAAGGGTTACGAAAGACTACGATATTACCGTTAAGAGCTTTAGATAAAACATGTATAATTAGTGTAAAAAGTAGTTTAAGATGCACTAAAAGTTACACAAACTGTAAACATAGGTATAATCTAAAAAGCACAGTATAGGTAGTACAGATTATATGATACATTGTATATAATTAGAATTTAAATTGTAAGAGTATAAAAACAATGCAACAAACTGAGGTGTCACCGAGACAGCTTGAAGTCAGTGACAGAGATTTGATTGGTCGTGGATGCTAGTGCAAAGCCTGACCACACCCGGATATAAACAAGTGCTGTACAGGTAGTTCATCAGAAGCAGATGTTTGCGCAGGTGAAATAAGCTAGACGAGTTAGGGCATACATAAATAATAGTTGAGTATCTTGCTTTTTCAGACTTGAAATAAAACCCAGATCCGTGACATTTCTCACCTGGCGTCACACATCAAAGCTTCAGCTCAGATGAGCGGAAGTATGACGGAAACAAACGGGAAGGCGACTGGTTTGAAGGAAACCGAACTTATTGAGAAATTCTTGGAATTGAGGAAAGAGGGGTTAAGTAAAGGACTGACAAACAGTGAAATTGCCACGGCATTCAGACAGAACCGGAGAAAATCATGGAAAGAATTTGCATCAAACCGAGCGTTCCAAACACAGATGTTTGTGGTCGTGCTGGCTGTAGGGTTAGCACTGAGGGTAGGGCTGCGGGACGTTCTAGACGAGTACGTGTTCGAATCTAAATGTCTCATCACAAACAACCCGATATTTTCCGAAATGGCCAGACCGTTAGCCAATTGTGAGATATGTAGAGACTTGACCTCAGTGCCGGTAGAACGGGCAATAACGACAGAACGGTTTGTAGAGAAGTATGCGTACTCCAAGGTGCCTGTACTGATTAAAGACGCGACGAGCAACTGGACGGCCATGTCAGAGTTCAGCTTCCACTTCTTCAAGGACCTGTACACGAAGACAGAGGGGGCGTTGACGTCGATTGAGGAGGAGTGCCAGTTCTTCCCCTACAAGACCGAGTTCGCAACACTGGAGGAGGCGCTCAACATGTCCGACGAGAGGGCTGCGTTCGAGCCTGGCGAGGACCCCTGGTACTTCGGCTGGTAAGTGATAGAATAGCTACTATGATATCCATCATGATCACATAAGGAGGCCTCAATTGCCTTCAAGCTTTTGATATTCATATTGCCCATATGGTGAGACATAAGCAATGACATATTTTCCATGTGTGCACGAGCGCACATATCTCTTTTGCTACGATTGTTTCAGCGCGAGTCCCTGTATTTTGTCGATTGTGTCGCCATAAATGTTCTGTTCTTGATGTTACTGAAACAGGATGTCGCGAGAGCGTCGGCCGTTTTCTGGTTGTTTCTATGCGATTAAATTTTTTTAAATGGTAATAAATAAAGAAGTAAACTCTAAAGTATGCCAAATAACTTTTACGCAACTCGCTCTCGCTCGGATAATACATACAAACACAATCGTTTTGTAAAAATCAAACGACACACTTCCTCGGGTCAAATCCTTATACTAATGGATCTTTTCGCAACACAACCCATACTGAAAGAAGGCTCTAATACTTCTCCGTCAGCACCAATGCGAGATGTAAGATCTTGTATTTTAGATTAATAAAATACCCGTCATATATGAAATGATTTTTTACAATTTATTCATAATACTTATTCGTTACTTTGCCTTTCACCTCAGTTTATTCATCTACTTCTTGAAAATCTTTTGCTTATCGTGTGCATGATCGTGGTACATTAGCTTTGCTGGTCCATGGGTAGCTATCATATTTCCGTTTAATACATTAAAAACTTTCCCTGATGGATTCTTGTACTACTAAGTGGTAGGAAAGAGTTTTCAGTCAGCTTAGAAAAAAGCTAAATATAGAGACGTAGTAATATATTAATATAACAGAAGCCAATGTTTTTTTATATTGATTTTAGTTTTCAATACAATCACCCTGGAGCTCGATGAACTTTGCCTATTTGTCTTTGAGACTCTCTATGCGCTTGTGGTAGATGTCTTCTGACAGGCCCCATAGCAATGCCTCATTAGCTGCCTTGAGTCAATCATCATAGCCAAATCTTGTACCACGCAAGTGTGGTTTCAAATTTCGACACAGATAGTAGTAGTTTGGGGCCAGAACTGGACTGTATGGGGAATGATTATGTTGTTCAAAGCCACATCGTTGAAGTGCAACCTGTGCAATACGACTCTTGTGCACTGAAACGTAGTCATGAAGAAGCATAACCATGGCAGTCAACATGCCGCGCCTCTTCTTTTTGATCGCCGCTCTCAATTGCTTCAACAAGTCAGCATAGTAGGCTCCTGTAATTTTAGGTTTAGGTGGTGTATATGAGTATCACGCCCCTTGAATCCAAACAAATGGTCGCCATGATCTTGCCAACAGAAGACTGAGTTCTGAACTCCTTGGGTATTGGAAAGTGCTTATTCTTCCAATGCATGGATTATTGCATGTGTCAGGATCCCAGTGATGAATCTACGTTTCATACTGTGGCCAGACGGGCATTAAAGCTATCGGGATAAGCATTGTAGATGTCCAAGTGACAACGACTGGATTCAACTCTCTGATGTCGATCGTGTGCACTTAGGTTGCGTGGCACCCATCTTGCAGACAACTTGGACATGTGCAAGTGCTCATGAATTATAGTGCAAACATGTCCATGAGAAATGCCACACTCAGGCACACCTCCTTTCGTGAGCAACTTGATAACCGCACGATGCTCAGTTTTAGCACTTTCCATGATTACAGGAGGGTACCTGTGTTCAACAGGCTGTAAATCTCAATTAAATGATCGGGAAAGGTTGTTTATGTATGTAAACTGTCGTCAGATCCATTGTATAAACCGCCAACTGATGATAATAACCTTGATTTGAATGGTACCGCGAAAGGAGAAAACGTACGTATATTGGCATTATCGTCGGGCTTGGAGTGTGGGAGTATCAAATGACTGGGTTCGAAACGGAATATCGCCAGAATATATTGCAGAATGATAAAGGAAATTTGTGTTATTTTTCAAAAGTTATTGTTAGAAAACGCTGTGACTTTAACCGAAAATCAATAATCATATCGCTGAAATATAGGTTTTTGAAGAGTGTTGTGTGAAGGAAAATATTGAGATGATTGCCCGGAGCAGGGGGGGGGGGAGTAATATGAAAATACTGCCCGTTGAAGCGTGATTGTATCAGATTTGTGGGGAATTATGTAAAAAGTGTCCCCAAAGACGTCGACGTCATAGGAGGTTATAATGACAATCCAAAGCATTTGGTTTATAAATCAAAGGTTGCCGATTTGAATATTTGGTCAAAAAGCTAACAACATTTAAATTTATCTAATGATCTAATTCAGAGATATATACCAAGATTATACTAATTAATTTGCAAATATGGCAAGACCAAGGTGAAAATATTTCCTAAAATTGGTTCACTATAATTGAAGGGATGGACAAAAAAGGATGTTATTGACTGTTATCTAAAATCAGGAATAACAATTACAATCACATAGCATCCTACCAGATGTTCACACAAACTTAATGTTACTCTCGTATATGTATCATCTCATTATTTTAGAGCGTAAACATCTGGATGTACTGCCCATTAACAAATCAATGATACGTAAATGGATCAACAGGCAATTGTTCATTTGTGTCGTGATCAGAAACTGCTTTTTCCTATGTAGACCTTTGGCAAGAGGAATGTTTGCTTGTTGCCCATTATATTTGTTTCTGTTTTAAATTCAATCTGTTCAAAACCCTGAGGGATTCGATTCGTTTCGACTGTTGTTTGAAAAAGAATTAGCAAGATGTTATTCAAAATTACTTCAATACAACATAGCTTTTTTTAAAAACTATTTTATGAACATTATTGTGAAAAAATATCTATAAAAAAGATCCAACGGTTTTTCCCTGGTTACGATTTTCATATGGGAAAACATATCAAGTGTCAACTGTGGAAGTTGGATGGATTTACCTTGTGCCATATGTTACCTGTAATTAAGCGAGTTGAATGCTCAGGTGTAAATAGTTGTTGTAGTTAACCTATGTTAACGTATGTTACACGTATACGTGTTGTGTAGGAAGCTGGTGAAACGAGAAGGATAATAGACAGAAACCACACAATGTCATATAGATAGCAACTGACTATATTTTGTAAAACAAACCCTCTGATACCGTGATCTGTATATTTTCTTTCGTGTCTAGTGCATATTTGTACGAGTTAAAATTCGGAACACCTCAAAGATTGAAAAATTGTGTATGTCTTAAAGCATCAAAATAATTTTTTAAAATCTGATAAATACAAACTTTTGGAGAAGTAATCTAGCAATCCTTTAAATTATAGTTTAGAGTCGCTCACTTGTCGACACTTGTATATCAGAAAGTTGGAATAGCCATCCAATAAGTGTGTTAAGTTCAGTGAAACCATGATGAATTACTATTAATCTATTATACATCTGTGTTAATCAATAATTATTATTTGTCAAAAATATCAAAAAAAGATCTATGTGGTTGACCATCAGTTTAAGTTTATTAAACTGCTAACTTCGCATGAATCATTTCCGTGAAATCAATAGTTATGTTAATCATCCATTCATGTTTCAGGAGCAACTGTCACCGGAAGGTAGCGACCGAGTTGCGCAGTCATTACCAGAGGCCCTACTTCCTACCAAACGACTCCGAATCCAGCACCTTAGATTGGATTTTCATGGGCGGTCCTGGTATCGGCGCCTTCATACATGTAATAAAATATATCAAATTTGTCTCTTGTCTCAACAGGCTGTAAATCTCAATTAAATGATCGGGAAAGGTTGTTTATGTATGTAAACTGTCGTCAGATCCATTGTATAAACCGCCAACTGATGATAATAACCTTGATTTGAATGATTCCACGAAGGGAGAAAACGTACGTATATTGGCATTATCATCGACATATTGATATTGATGTCCGAAAATTATGAACACCATTTTAGTGGGAGCAAACAAAGATCTGAAAAAAGGCATTTTGGGGGCCAATGGTACTAGTTAAAACATTTACGTAACGTTGATGTACAATTACATTTTTAAATCAATTTCCTGCATTTCCTGCAGTTGGACAGCGTTCAGCGACCCTCCTGGCAGGCCCAGATATCAGGAAGGAAGACGTGGCAGCTGATCCCCAGCCCTGAGTGCGAGTCGGTCTGTCACGAGATGAACGTTACTGTGGAAAAGGGAGACATAAGTAAGTTCTCTAACGGGCACTGGTCCACTCTTCTCACAATGCCCTTATGTGATCGCAAATCACTAAGGTAACCTTTGAGCAAGTGAAAGGATTGGAGTTAATGTTAACCTTAGCAAAGATTGCTTTGTGAGAGAAGGTCCTGGTCCTTTGCCTATTTAATAAACCCGCTCGACCAATGACTCGTAAGTTAACATGCAATTACCGTCTGGGCAAGAATCCCCACCTAAAGTGTTTAAGTCGTGGTAAAAACCATCCGTCCGTCAAAGAAAGGGTTACACGTCTTCTAAAATCAACTCACCCATATTTGACGGCAGTAGGTCTGAGGAGCGACCCTTGACTCAGAACGTTTGCTTTCCCATTTCACAACTACCATACCTGTCTTCGTTGACCATCTCCCTCGACCGTTTTTGACAAATCCTTCTAAATGCATATTCTTGAAACAGCTTGTGCTCTGGGATAACAGCTCTTGACGTCCCTACTTCAGACTGAGGGTACATACCAACCTTTGTTCTTACTTTGCGTTTGCCTGTATCAAACCATCAAAATAAAGTCATTCATCGTGTGTAATGCAATTATGTGTGTCCTATTGATGCCAAACTACACATCGGGTACAACTTGCAATACAAGGCATAATCATAGCCTTGCTGCATTGCGCTAACTGTTCTTGGCCACCCTGGCAGACGAATGCAGCTACTTACCGATGAGGGCGCTGTACTCATTCCACGAGTTTTCGCCAATGCAGAAAGGCCTGAGTTATCAAGTAAAGGATACTGGCGCCAGTTGCGACTTGTTTTCGAATTTACAACGGGTATACAAATAGCTCTTTAACATTGTAAATGTTATATAGCTCAATTAGGAATACGTGTAGGGATATACAATGTACCACACTGAATATCCTGTATACATTCGATATTCTGTGCGATGTGTTTTGATTTTGCTATATTGATTGACAATCTTCGTCTTCATTTCTTTGCAGTTGTTGTGGACACTAACGAATGGTACCACGCCACTTTCGTTCATCCTGGTGACGTCAGCATCACGATTGGTTCAGAATATGATTAGTCCAAGCCGTTGTCTTAGCAACGATTTGAGTCAGCATCTCGATCTGTCAAGAGGATAGATAGTCTGTTACTATCTATAAACTAAGTCAAAATCACAATTTTTCAGAGACGTTAGTCAAATCCCTTACCATAGCAATAACACGCATTATAATTAGTTGAGAGTTTGACAATTCAAAACCGTCATCCTGGCATCAACAACAAGGCATCACCATTGGTTGAAGCTCCACCTACAGTAAGAATAAGTCAACACAACCACTGGTTCAGAATATATCGGTCACCATTGACCCTTACAAAAAATGATAAGTTATTCAATCTATGAGCTTTTCAAAAAGGTTATGTATAACTATTGGATGGTTCTTGGCCAATAACGTTTACATACCAAGAGTCTATAGTTATGATAGGAAAAAATAGTGAAACGTGAACTGTTCAAAGTATTTGGAGGCTGGTTGTATTGATTTCCTTTAAGTCGTTTTCCAGTAACTATTAATTGTTGCAAACTTTTAAAGCTTACATGATTTTAGTTGTTATTCAGTGTAAATAACACGAATTACCAGATTACCTTATTTTAATTGTAATTTAGTGGAAAATTATCGTGTCAGTTTTATTCTGTATGTGACATAATGTTATGTTTTATAGATGAAATACTGTATTGTTACAGTTACGTATATATCTATGAAATTCATTCATCATTTTAAAGTTTATAGAAAAAAAAACTGTCTCAAGCATTTAGTTTAGAACATGTTTCACTCAATATGTTATTTTTCAAAGGCTTTAGATATATTTGATATCATAAAACACTTCGATAACGCGTTCCTTATTGTGATTACCTCCCTTTGGTACGAATCTCATTTACCTGATTCATACACCTATAGAGTATATAGAATAAATCAAAGATCGTGTGATTGTTGTAATTTATGTATTGTCACGTGGTTTGTGTAGTGCTTACTTTAGGGTTTTTATTGGTAGTTTTGAGTTATTGATACCAAAAGGTATTAGTGAAAAGCGTCTCGAATCTTTTCAAAATGTGCTAAAATTTGAGCATGGAAAAAGCATATATATTTATACTTGATTTCTTTGTTTATTAAACCTTATCTCGAGTTAGAGGATGCATGAGTAAATTACTCCTAAGAGTCAGTAACTATCATGCCTATATATATTCTCTCATCTCAGATTTTCATATACGTGTATATAGATTGAGGTTGTGGTATGTTCAAATTTTCAATGTATTGATAAAAATATATTTCGAAATGGCTGTGCAAGTTGAACGAGATTATAAGTTGTTCTAAGAAAAGAATTGAAGACTCCTACTGTAATATAAACCTTTATTGTTATTAACGAAATTAAGATAAAACATTGAAACAGTTCTCTTGTGTTTGCAACTACTTCTGAAGGGGTTTTTTTAAAAAAGAACAACTTATGTACATACTGGCATCAACATTCTCTCTCCATAGAGGCTACTCAAGTCATTTCTGTTAACATAACCTCCGTTACAGTTGTACTGAAGATTGTTGTTCACTGAAATTTTGTTCCACACAAAGACTGTTTTAATTACTGTTAGAAATACTAGAGCTCTTTCGCCTGCACACTCCGAACATTTCTTAGTAACAAAGGTCAGCCACATGTTTGTTTGGATTTAAAAAAGGACGTAAGTGTTGGATATTTTAACAGCAAGGATATACTTTAAACGCGAAAAATGGTAAAATTATAATAGAGGATACGTGAAAATTAATGGCATCGGTAGTATCTCAGGGGAGAGAATGTTGCAAGAGAAGATATCATCACTATGTATAAAAAAATGAGTGAAATAACTGTATCCCGAAATCCCGCAATTAGAAATGAAATCGTTGAACTTTATGCTAAGAAAGCATATAATAATTTTATAATAATAATTTAATAATAATTCAATAATGTACAATAATGTGAACAGAATCAAACCTAAAATCATGACACCACAAAAAAATGAAGAAACACAATGTAAGACAATTATACAATAAAATAACGCTGTTTTATCACCTCTATTTTGCCCCTTATGGCTGAAATATTGCCCAAAGGCTAAACAATAACTCACTCACTCATTCATTTCACCACATCTCAACTCAAATGTCGTCCTCATTAACCTCATCACACACAATGGAGTATCTGCATACCGTGAAATGGTATATTCCTTTTGTTGGTACCAGTCACGTATGCCAATCTGGAAATCTGATTTAACACTATTATCTACAATGTTTACATCTCTAGAAGTGTATCATATGCAAGGATTGAACAAGATGACGTGATATATAGAAGTAAGAATATCTTAGCCAGTTTTGTATTGACATTCTAGTGCATCTTCAGTTATATCTGTAAGATGATATAAAAGCATTGACACACTCCCTAGAGATGGTGAAATGGAATCAATGTCTTTCTCACTTAAAAAGACCAACTATATCTTGAGATATGTCCTGCATGCATCAGGGTGGCACCTTTCCATGACTTCAAAATGATGTCTGTAGATGCTCCCTGAATGCCTCGACTTTGCAGGACTTTGCAGAACTTCCCCTATAAGCGGAATGCTGCCAACTTCAGTTTCACTTATAGCAGCAATGGATGTACTGTCTGAGGTTGATGCCCAAGGGTGCCCATGACACATATCGCTCTAACTGGGGATGTAACCGAGGACCAAACAAATCTCGCTCAGCCATACCGAAATAATCTACTAAACATTGACACCCATGTGAACTAAAGTTCCACTCAGTGTCTGCATTTTGGTTTCTTCCATACTAGTTTCTGAATTCTCCACACCCAGCACGTGAACTTCACTCGACCATCTATTCTTGTATTGTAGTTTTCTTTTTGTATTTTGCCTTGTATTGTAAAGCCTTGACTGCCTCCCGTTTTGTTGCACTACAAAAGTGTTGTCTAATATAAGCCTGATATGCACATCAGAGCTGTATTTACATTGAGAGTGAACAGTCAACCATTCAGCAATTATCTCTAGATGATTAATGTGTTTGTCATTGGATTCTGATAGTTCAGAAATGGGATATTGAAATTAAATAGAGAATGGCACTACCCTCTAACTTGATCTAACATAATTACGTCCGTGAAAGATAATCTTGGGACGGAGGGTCGACAGACGGGAAGGATGTATACCTAGAACAGGAGAGATAAAAAGTAGAGAGGAGAGTGTTAGGTGTCATTTTGAGTTCACTTAATACACATCATTTACAAACGTGAAGTCCAAATTGCCCCACCCCTCCCTCAAGTTTAGTCATAAACCTTTGAAAGACTTACCACGATATAAAGTTTGTGAGCCGTTTCAAAAGTAAACATTGAAAAAGCCTAAACCATTTGTCATGCTTCGGGAAACACTCTGCACGTTGAGGAACACGATAGCATTATATGGCGACAGAATCTTGGCATGGGCCGCGATGACAACGAGCGAGCTCTCTGTCCTAGAAATTTTCTCATTGGCTGAAATTTTGCTGACAATCCCTGCTCTTGATATGTTTGAGGCTTCCTTGATCAGCGACCCTTGGTCTTCGCAGGAGCATTTAGTCAGAACTGGTTGTCCCAGTTTAGCGATCGTCACACTGTTTTATGAAAGCTATCTCAAACAGAGTTTGCGATATACGTTTTGGAGTTTTCACTGCTTTGCTGTTGGATTGGTCTTTCCGAATTGAACAGAAATCTTTATGAGGAAATGATCTGACTCTAAAAGGCCATGAGGAGTTACTGCTACGTTTCCAACAATGTTGCCTCCAGACAGGACCCAATCTATGATATGATTGTGCTCGTTCGTGGTGGATGTGACATGCTGAACGTAATTGTATTTTTCAAGGATTTCCAACATCCCCTTTGTTAATTCTTTTTCAGGGTTATCATAGTGAACATTAAAGTCACTTAATATTACTTTCTGGTGTTCAACACCGATTAGGTTGCCGAGTTGCTTGCGGAATTCATCGCAGAAATCCTCGTTTTTCTGCTTAATTGGTGGTTTGGGAGGTGGTCAGTAAATGCATACAAATGTAAGTGATTTCTGTTGTGAGTTGAGTAAACAGGTCATTATTTCAAACGACGAAAAGGATTCCTGACGATTTATTTGCACTTGGTATCCCGATTTGAACAGAATGGCAAGTCCACCACCCCGTGGACGGGCATTAGCTTGAGGACGTGGAGTATGTTCCATCTTATATCCATCTGGTGTTACATCTAATAGTTTCAAACCATCTCAGGTTTCTTCAACCATGTCTCTGTGATAAAGAAAACATCAAAGTTTGATTTCACTATAGCTTCTCTTATTTCCGAAATTTTGTTTCTGATTTACCATGCTTTCCAGAGACCACAGTTGAAATGTTGACCATCATCAGCTGACAAAAGGTCCTCTTCGCAAGAAATAACCTTAGCACTAGGGGACATCTTCTAATATTGTACAATGCCTATCATAGTGCCTTAGGGTCAAGTTAGTGCTTCGTGCAACGGAGGACACATTCGAAGGGCACTCGAGTTCTTGCTTACCGGTCAGGTCAGGGGAAGGTATACTATCAAAGTAGAGAAGCCGGGACACGTGGGTAACCTGTAAACGACATGATAATTTAAATAAAAGACCTCTAAAACATATATATGTATATGTATGCGCTACCAGAAGCGAAGACGAACAAACCATCACTTACATGAACCTGAACTCCCGTTTTATAACATTACAATACTCTTTGTAAAATAGATAGGTCATTAGTAGTATAGTTAGTATATATGTTCTAATTTGTAAACAGAATCTAGTACTTGCGTGCTTGACGATGTATTGCATTCCACATTTAAAAACCCGTTTCAGTCAAACCGACATAATTGTTAATTTGAAATTAAAATACCCAATACAGAGTTTGAATATTTAAAAATCTTAGAAATAAACACTAACTTACAAAACAGAAGTCAAATGTTAAAAGTACAGTCCGTTCAGGCTTTATGAATTGTAGTTGAAGTATGCTACAAATGATGAAAGTTGTATATATGTTATTTACACTGATGCTATCAGTAGAGTTAAAAGTAGCAACTAAAAATCATTAAGTGAACGGCCCATAATTACCTGCCTTAATTACATAGTTGTGTGGCACGGTCCTTGAGTCGACATTGATGCCAATTTGTAGACCGGTGATCACATTTGTTCGACACTTGGCCTCGTTCTTGGCGAAATCTGAATCTTCATACCCTTGATACTCACATCTCGGAGCATTGTGGGTGTGCAATATACCTTTCTGAAAATCTCCAGATCCAGATCCGTCTATTACCTTACTCGTTATGGTGTAACCATCTCGTTTAATGTGTCGGCTTGAGAGAGAACATGGTTATGAAGGATACAACGACAACACTTGAGCGGATGTCGAGCGTTTTACCACACCTTGGAATTGTTCTCCTTTCTCGTCAGCTTTTGTTCTGACCAGTTTTTCATGACATACTTTATGGTTGTGCAAATCCTTATTCCAGTTCCCATAATCAGGGCATTGTGATTATTCTTCGTTTATATGAAATTTTGCACACGAAGGTCTTCCATGACATACTTTATGGTTGTGCAAATCCTAATACCAGTTCCCATAATCAGGGCATTGTGATTTTTCTTCGTTTATATGAAATTTTGCACACGAAGGTCTTCCATGACATACTTTATGGTTGTGCAAATCCTTATACCAGTTCCCATAATAAGGGCATTGTGATTTTTCTTCGTTTATATGAAATTTTGCACACGAAGGTCTTCCATGACATACTTTATGGTTGTGCAAATCCTTATTCCAGTTCCCATAATCAGGGCATTGTGATTTTTCTTCGTTTATATGAAATTTTGCACACGAAGGTCTTCCATGACATACTTTATGGTTGTGCAAATCCTTATACCAGTTCCCATAATCAGGGCATTGTGGTTTTTCTTCGTTTATATGAAATTTTGCACACGAAGGTCTTCCATGACATACTTTATGGTTGTGCAAATCCTTATACCAGTTCCCATAAATAATTTTATGATATGTAATATCTAAATAAAATTCAGTTATCAAATCCAAATTGCCTATTAAGGGAGGTAACTTTATTCGCTTAGTGAAACTGGCAGACAGTCTACCAAAGGGAGGTCACTCTAATTCTGTTGCAATTTTCACATGTGGTCGGGCAGTCGATGCTTTTATCGCTTTTTCAAACCATTTGTTTTTATGCTTCCCGACTGAAAAATGCCGCGTAAAAAGAAAGTTAAGAAGCCTTCTTCTAAGGTCTCGGAGCAACTATAGAATTGGTTCGCCACCTAAAATACATATCCTAACCCTAACCCATACCCTAAAACTAACCCTAAAAATTAACACTTACCCTAATCCTAAACTCTAACCCTATCAAATGAAAGGAAAATAATATCAGATATGCTGTATTGAAGATTATATAGGTATGTATAGTAATTATGAAAACAGGTGGCGAACCAATTCTATAGTTATACCAAGGTCTCTACAAAAATCACGATGAAGACACGGGGTGCGGGAAGAAAGCGAAGAGTGGTTTCCCAACAAGCGGGTGAGGCAGCCGAGATGGAAGCACCGCCTGCCAACAAACAAGCAAGACAGGCGAGCCGGGAGAGCGTTGCGTCTACCAAGTCTACAAGCACAGGTGAGATTCCCCCCTTGCTTGATAGTAATCATGTCATTAATAATGAACCTGTTTCACATTCTTGTAACGAAATTACTGATGAAATAACATTTCAATCAGTGAATGTTGCTCCACTACAATCCATTACTACTAGTCCTGGCTATCAGGCAGTGCATGCACCTGAAAGCGGTAATGCAAATTTGATTTCACCACAAATTCTTACGCTATCACACGACAGCATAAGCTCCACCGTCCCCCTGTCTTTGAAGGAAAAAATTTGGAGAAATGAGTATATTGAATTGGGGCTCTTGACAAAAGGTCTCAGACAAGCAAATTATGATTCAAAATTGTCAGGTTTGTTAATGAGTGTAAATGCTCAAGGGGGTATGGAGATGACAAGGCGCACTTATCCAAAACTGGCTACAATTGAAGAATGGACGGATGCCTTTTTGATTTTCATGAGCATTTACCTGGAGAAATACCCTAACATGGCCCAACATTTGTTGAAATATATTCAAATAGTGAGGTTAGCAGCCTCAAGGGCACATGGTAATGGTTGGCAAAGTTATGACCAACAATTTCGAATGCGCCATGCGTTTAACCCCCTACAACCCTGGTCTGAAATCAACAATGAGCTTTGGCTTTTATTTGTCATGACTTCTCACAATGAAGTTGGATATGGATCTGTCAGTCAGTCACGTATGTAGGATATCCAACCAAACACCAAGACGTGTCTGTTTTGACTACAACTTGACAAAATGTAAACGCCAATTCTGCAAATTTGCTCACAAGAATTGTGGCAAACCTCATCCTTCTCGGATTTGCGCATCTAAAGTAAGTAATTCCCCAAACGGGAGAGCGAAATAACTTTACCCTTAAGAGGGTACACTCCAGTTGATACTCAATGTCTAGCAGAAGCACTTTCACATTACCCTGATCAAAAAACAGCTGATTATCTTTTAAAGGGCTTCACAACAGGCTTTCATCTTAATTACACAGGTCCGCGTGTAAAATCTTGTGCTCTTAACCTTAAGAGTTGTAAGGAACATCCAGACATAGTCAAAAGTAAATTGGAAAAGGAAATTAAGCTGGGTAGGATGGAAGGACCATTTGATGTACCACCTATAGCAAATTTAAGGGTTTCCCCAATCGGTTTAGTACCAAAGAAAGACCCCGGTGAATACAGATTGATTCATCACCTGTCATACCCTCAAGGTACCTCAGTCAATGATTATATTGATGATGAATCTTCATCAGTATCCTATACAAGTTTTGTTGAGGCAGTTGCACTTATTCAACAATTTGGGAAAGGTTCATATTTGGCTAAAGCAGATATCAAGAGTGCTTTTAGATTATGCCCAATCAATAATCAGGATTTTGATCTATTAGGCATACATTTTGATGATAAATACTTCATTGACATGTGCCTTTCTATGGGATGTCGCATCAGCTGTGCTATTTTTGAAAAGGTAGCTTGTTTTCTACAGTGGGCTACAAAACAAGAAATGAAATTTGGGGAAATTCTTCATTATTTAGATGATTTTCTGTTTGCTAGTTCCCCTGACCCTCAGCAGTGCTATTCAGCTCTTAAGGCTTTCTTGTCAGTTTCCCAAAAATTAGGTATTCCAATTGCAGATGAAAAAACTGTCCTCCCATGTACATGTTTGACATTCCTTGGAATAGAACTAGACACTGTGGCAATGGAGATGAGAATTCCATTGGAAAAAGTTTTAAAGACTACAAGTTTGCTTCAGCAATTTTGTGAATCCAAGAAAGTAACTTTGAGGGAGATGCAATCATTGATAGGTCTATTAAATTTTATTTGTAGAGCAATTCCCATGGGGCGGCCCTTTTCAAGAAGATTAATTGACTCTACCAGACATATTCAGAAGTCACACCATCACATAAGAATTACCAGAGACATCATGGAAGATTTAATGATCTGGAAAGAGTTTTTGACTCACTACAATGGAATTTCAGTCTTCCCAGAACAATTTTGGCAAACAAATGACTCTTTACAGCTATTCACAGATAGTGCGGGAGGACAGAACCGAGGCTTTGGGTTGTACTTGGATGGTAAATGGGCGGCAGAGGTATGGCCATCTGAATGGAGGGACAACGGCTTCACGACAGACATAACATTTCTAGAGTTTTTTCCTATTTTTGTGTCTGTTCACATTTGGGGCCCCTACCTAGCAAACAAAAAAGTAATTTTCCATTCTGATAACCAAGCAGTGGTGCACATTATTAATCAGTTGACATCAACATCAAAAAGGGTCATGGTGTTGGTCCGCTTATTTACACTAAAGTGTTTACATCCTAACATTATTATGAAGGCTCAATATATCAAAGGTTGTCACAATAACATTGCAGATTCATTATCACGGTTTCAGTTCCAGCGTTTCAGAAAGTTGGCGCCTCAAGCACAGGATCAGCATACCAGAATCCCAAGTACAATGTGGGCGACATGGAAAATGAAGTTGGCAGACTATTGAATATGTCAGTATCAATTAACACAAAAAAGGCTTACTCAGCAGCTTTGCAAGGTTTCCAATTATTCAGATGTACTCATTGCCTTTTACAAATTTGGCCTGCCCCTGTCACACATATAGTCAATTACATTGCTTATCTCTCATTGTCTGGTAAATCTCCTTCGACCGCGCAGCAACACATTGCAGCTATCAGTCGACATCATAAGTTAGTAGGTATGGTTGACCCTACCGAAAATTTCATTGTTGAAAAGCTGCTTCAGGGTATGAAAAAGGGAGGGTCTAAACCAGACTCCAGGGCTCCAATAACATTGCAGATCTTAACACAGTTGTTATCTTCACTCCAATTTGTCACAAAATTCTCATATGAAGCAGCTTTATTCAGGAGTATGTTCTCATTAGCCTTTTTTGGATTTCTTAGAATTGGAGAACTCATCAATGAGAACGGACCAACCCAGAAAGGTTTGCTGCAATCAGACATACAGTTTCTTCCGGACACGCTTCAATTAAGGATCCGCATGTCCAAAACAGACCAAAGGGAGGTTTTTGTTCAAATTGGGTACCATGATGACAAATGGACTTGTCCAATCTCCTTGTTGAAGTCTTACTTGGTTATTAGACCAGCCTCTTTGTCACAACAGTCACTTTTCATTCACAATGATGGGAAGTAAGTTACAAGATACCAATTCACAGCAGTATTATCTAAATGTCTTGTGTTCATTGGTGTAAATCACAGTGTTTTCAGGTCACATTCTTTCCGTATTGGGGCAGCAACAACCGCAGCAATGCAGGGCATTCCAGCTGAGACCATCAAATCTTGGGGATGATGGAAGTCTGATGCATTTAGGAGTTACATCAGAGTAAGGTTTGTATAGATAACATTACTGCCAATATTGCTGTGCTAAAACCTTGCCAAAGCTTTCAGATGTTTGGTTCGTGGGCTCATCTTATGTCTACTGGGCAATGAAAAATGCAGACCGCCTGGGATTTGGTCGTAATCTTCACCTGGACAAGATTGGGGCTAATGTGAAGTGGATGGGCAAAAGGGGCATGCGGTGGATGGATCTCCTTCCTGGTCTCAGACACAAGTTAAAGACGTCACCTACACCTCAGGCACTGATTCTTCACATTGGATCTAATGACTTGGTAAGTGTTACCGGTTACCAGTTTTCCCAAAACATAGAGGAGCTAATTACCTATTTGAATTTGGCTATGCCCTCTGTTAAGGTGTTTTGGTCCGATATCCTTCCAAGGAGGGTATGGCAAGGTGCTATCAGTGAAGCTGCCATTGAAAGGAAAAGAAAACGAGTAAATCGTATTGCCAGCCTACAATTTTCAAAGGTTGGTGCCATCAGAATTCGTCATGACATCTCTTCAGATAACCAAGCTTTGTATAGAGGAGATGATGTCCACCTTTCTGATATTGGCATAGCAATATTTCTGGAGGAAATCCAGACAGCTTTGGAGAATAGTTTATGCTAAACTCACCAGCATATTTGTGGCGGTGATCTCATGGGTATGTGATCTGTGGCGGGACCCTGGGGGATATTATCAGTTAAGGTAACCTTAGCCTACTGGTTGGTCATTGGTCTACTGCCTACATACCTGTCTATGTGATACCCTAGCAGGTCTAATTTTAGGTGCTATGCTTTTGATCTAATGGGGGAGTGCCTTTTGTATATGTGTTGACCCTCTCAGGGGGCATTCTTCCATTGGTAAGTATTTTTAGCCGGTGGCTTGCCGGACAAAGTGGTTACATGCGGCCTGCATGAGGGTTGGTTACCGACGGCTTGTCAGAATGTGTGTTACCTGCGGCTTGCAGGAATGTGAGTTTCCGGTGGCTTACCGGAGTCTGCTTTTACCTGTGGCTTGCAGGACAAATGATTACCGACGGCTTGTCGGAGTATAGGTACCTGTGGCTTACAGGAGGGGTGGGAGAGGGAACTCATCTGTGGTTACCCCAGTGAGTTCATACCTCTAATCTGAGTTGCTCCTAAACCATCTATTTGGCACTCATAAATAGGGTATATTTTCATCCCCCAGGGTTCCGTCACAAATATATGAATAAACTGCGCCCTTGTTTTTCCAATCAGCCTTCTGTTGTTTTTCAAGCAATATATTGCTTGTGTGTCTTATTTCTATTCCACTATTTGGTCATTTTGATAATAAGGGCATTGGGATTTTTCTTCGTTTATATGAAATTTTGCACACGAAGGTCTTCCATGACATACTTTATGGTTGTGCAAATCCTTATACCAGTTCCCATAAATAATTTTATGATATGTAATATCTAAATAAAATTCAGTTATCAAATCCAAATTGCCTATTAAGGGAGGTAACTTTATTCGCTTAGTGAAACTGGCAGACAGTCTACCAAAGGGAGGTCACTCTAATTCTGTTGCAATTTTCACATGTGGTCGGGCAGTCGCTGCTTACTTATTGCTTTTTCAAACCCCTCCCGCCCTCCCAATTATTAATTCAATATAAACAACAAATAAAATGAAATAAAATATGTGTTTCAACAATTTTCTGCTGGTTTTTCAATTTGTTTTTCAGTGTTGTTGCCAGCTGACCATCTCAATTGGACATCATTGTGTGAGTGTGACCCTCCACAATGGAACTATCAGTGAGATGGACAAGAGCTTCAATCTGGTAACTCTATCATATCTGTTTAGATATTCATAATTAATTTCACAAAACCTTTAAGGCTCAGGGTTGTGATTCAATTTTATTTATTTAATTGAAATTTTTAAAGTTCTTACATTCAACTTCTTCTGGTGCAGTTTCTGTAAATCAGCGGGACCCTGGGGGATATTATCAGTTAAGGTAACCTTAGCCTACTTGTTGGTCATTGGTCTACTGCCTACATACCTGTCTATGTGATACCCTAGCAGGTCTAATTTTAGGTGCTATGCTTTTGATCTAATGGGGGAGTGCCTTTTGTATATGTGTTGACCCTCTCAGGGGGCATTCTTCCATTGGTAAGTATTTTTAGCCGGTGGCTTGCCGGACAAAGTGGTTACATGCGGCCTGCATGAGGGGTGGTTACCGACGGCTTGTCAGAATGTGTGTTACCTGCGGCTTGCAGGAATGTGAGTTTCCGGTGGCTTACCGGAGTCTGCTTTTACCTGTGGCTTGCAGGACAAATGATTACCGACGGCTTGTCGGAGTATAGGTACCTGTGGCTTACAGGAGGGGTGGGAGAGGGAACTCATCTGTGGTTACCCCAGTGAGTTCATACCTCTAATCTGAGTTG
This sequence comes from Phorcus lineatus, assembly GCA_921293015.1. Lineage (NCBI taxonomy): Eukaryota > Metazoa > Mollusca > Gastropoda > Trochida > Trochidae > Phorcus > Phorcus lineatus. The sequence goes on from OV121082.1 coordinate 43,542,077, forward strand.
CTCCTAAACCATCTATTTGGCACTCATAAATAGGGTATATTTTCATCCCCCAGGGTTCCGTCACAAATATATGAATAAACTGCGCCCTTGTTTTTCCAATCAGCCTTCTGTTGTTTTTCAAGCAATATATTGCTTGTGTGTCTTATTTCTATTCCACTATTTGGTCATTTTGATAATAAGGGCATTGGGTTTTTTCTTCGTTTATATGAAATTTTGCACACGAAGGTCTTCCATGACATACTTTATGGTTGTGCAAATCCTTATAACAGTTCCCATAATCAGGGCATTGTGATTTTTCTTCGTTTATATGAAATTTTGCACACGAAGGTCTTCCATGACATACTTTATGGTTGTGCAAATCCTAATACCAGTTCCCATAATCAGGGCATTGAGATTTTTCACCATTAGCTCTTCCATGACACATTTTATAATTGGGCAAATCCTTATACCATTTTCCATAATCGATACACTGTTCACGCTTATCTGCCATTTTTGATACATGTAAATTGTTCACAAGCTCTCATAGCATAAACTTTCATGAAGGGCGAGCGACTGATAAATGAATTTTATTTCAATTACAGGAAAGCACTGACATACATACATTATGCAAAGGAGAGTCTTAGGAGACTTTCTTAAGTGAATACACAATAGGTTTATACAATGGTCACATTCGATTTTACATATGTCAGATATATGTATGAATAAATACCGTGCACAGCTGCTTCATATAAGGTGTTGTCAAACATGACAACAATGGCCTAAATAAAACTTCTAAAACTGAGTATGTAATAGATACATGATGACACAAGGACTGTATACGAAATATCAGCGAGTTATCATCTCACAAGGGGGCAGAGCCCCCGAGTGAGTGATAGCGAGCTGATATTTCGTATACACCCACTTGTGTCAATCATGTATCTGTTTTATCCAATGGGTAACCTTTTACTCAATGGAACCTTTCACCTGACATCATTTGAGTGATTATCTGTTATTGAATCAGTCTGAAGAAACAGCCCAAAGAACACTAACCCTTATGTCCTTCATGGCGCTAAATTTGAATTGATGAATAATTGCGATGGGCGGGATAACCTGATCGACTTTCAACAGGCTTTCGTTTTCCCTTACCCAAACAGGCATGTATCTTAGTTTTATTTAATTAATATTTATTACTGACCGTTCTATTACCGTTTTGTTTTTCATAGAGTGAGTGAGTGAGGTGTTAAATAATTCGCTTGAGCACTCTATTTCATAGAGATATCGTAATTTTATAACCAGTGTCATTGTTTACATTTAGTAAAATTTTGTTAGCAGTTTAGTTATCAGTGGTCTTTTCCTCTCTTTTATGTATCAAAGGGTAAATCTATCGATGGAATTACTTGAACACTCAGATTTATTTCACAAATCAATTGTAAATTCTTATTTATCAGTGATGACTTAAAACCTATTTTGTTTTACACTCTAAATGCGTTTCACAGTTAGCTTGATATCTGTTGTTTCAAATAATTAAGAAAGAGTAAAGCGTCGGGTAATGTTTTGTTTTGATACCTGTCGTCACCGAGGGACTTCTTTCCTTTGATCTCTGGCTACATTCCTAAATATGCAACAATGTTGAAATGGCTGAAGGTCGTCGGCCAGATGTTGCTAGCTCCGCCCTAAACCTGCCCTTTTCCTTCACTATTGCCGAATCAGAACGTCGGAAATAAATGTTGTTGATAAATTTGTGACGCAATGATTATAGGTTGAGTTTTATCGATATATGATTTATCATTGCGTAAAGATGAAAAGGAAATAAGCCGCCCATTGGATAACATGCGGTTATCAATTTTCTAACAAAAAGGGGTGTGAATGCGACAGAAATACACAAATGTATGGCCAATGTGCAAGGAAAAGAAGCCCCTCAATATTCAAATGTTGCGAATAGTCAGCTGAATTCCTTACAGTTCCTTAAATTTTGTGATATAATATTTATAATTAATGGTTTTGGTTATTAACAATCCTAAAAATGCACTCCTATCATGCCAAAAGTTAGGGCTATAGATACACACGACATCGATATCTTTTCAAACCTTAAATAATTGTATTTGTCTGTCAAAAGGCAGGTTATATCCCAATAAGAAAGACAGCAAATCGATAGACGCCCATACATCCTGCTACATCAGCATATTTGTCTCCGCCTATATCTCCATCATATACCCTGATATCCTTCGGTCTAAAACACTCGTATCGCTTACGGCTGGTTACTCATGGCTATTTATAGCCTACATTGACATTTGTTTGAAATGTAATCCGGGTGGTGCCGATATTGCTGAATGCGAGTCATTTCATTGGCTTGCTATATTCAGCGATAGTAGTAGTAGTAGTAGTAGTAGTAGTAGTAGTAGTAGTAGTAGTAGTAGTAGCAGCAGCAGCAGTAGTAGTAGTAGTAGTAGTAGTAGTGGTAGTAAATAAATGGCCTAAGTAACACAGTCAAAATCAAATTATTGGAAAAAATTCATTTCTACTCCTTGATAAATGATATAACTGCAACAATGAAATGACATGTACATGTAAGCTATTTTGCCTGAGGAATGATAAGTCTCCTAAACACATAAGTCTATTGAACGCATTTCGAAAGTTCTTTGAAAATAATTTTGGATTTCATCGCCTAATTCATTCTCAGCGGCTGGTTCATATGAAAGACTGAGCCACACTTGCAAAGGAAAATTCTAAGCTGTAAACATGGCCGCTGAATTAATTATTAAAGATACTTTTTTTCAATTATCTAAAGGGTACCATCTGCCTTTGAAAACATTATCTCGGTTGCTCGGACCAATATGTACATTAGCTCTCTATCTTTTTGTCTCGTAGTTGACATGATGTCTCCAATAACTGGAATAAAGAAGTTCGGAACTCGAATCTTTCCTGTTATCATGTCCCGAAGTTTTCCGAGTGAGAAGTGAAGCTTTGATACGTGAGTATCCTCCACCCATACGTGACTTCCGGCAGAGCTCTGGTACAGAAGATTCCACATGAGCGACCGGATGTGGTATGTAGTGAATCGCACCTTGAAGTTCCGGTCCCGTATATGGTTGTCCAGAGCGTACCTAGCAGCCCTCTGGATATCCATTGACTTGTTCGTGAGGTCCGAATTATGTGTGTCCTTGGCGATCTCCAAAACTCTCTTCATTGTCCTCAGCACGGGCTTCCAGCAGTTCTTCTCGCCAAATTTCGTCAGGGTCTTCTCGGCGTTAGAACAAGAGATTTTCCACTGGAGATGGTCATCATCCGGAGAACCTGTATGTTTCAATAACATTGTATACAAGAAATGGCAAGGTTTAAGGATATCTCGTTAACCTGTTTTGACTTCAAAAAGCGAAGGTGGTGAGGGTTTTGTCCAGGACCAAAACATCGAAAATCCAGAAAAGTAAGTAATTTTTTGAACGTTTACTCTGGATTATCGAAGATGAGGTACTGACTGACCTCCACCTAATTCTAATCGTCAACCTCCAAAACACATAATTATGTAACGCATTAGATGTAACCAAATTATAAAGCTTCTTTAAATCATTTGGGTGATGTTTTCTCAATCTAGTTAAAACTTGATGTCATGATCTGTTTGATTGAAACCAAACTTCTATTATATTTTTTATGCTCACTAACTTTGGTGTTGGTTAGTAACCCTAGATATGACCTTTGCATTGTTGATTTATTTTAACAAAAGAAAAATGACTTGAGGGTGGTCACCCTTAGATGCCGACAGATATTTTAAAGGGGGCCACAACACAAAAATTACTCTTAAAATTACAGTATCCATTACCAATTGGTTTTGAAAAAAAAGTCTTTCCAAATTTTAGAGAAAATGACTGCCGAGCCCATATTTGAGGGGGCTCAGTCCCAAAGTTGCAAATGTGGATCCCCTAGGCGCAAACTTTCAGGACGAAGATCCACACCATCATAGGACTGATGAGCTAAAAATGTGATTAGTAACTCTTACCAATAAAGACACGATTAACATATCTTCGTACTTGTCAAAACAACACTACTAACAGTACAAGTCTAATACCAACCTGGACAGGATGTGGTGATGAGATTAACCCCTTCCTCCATAAGCTCTTCGGGTTTGATCATAGGGTTGATGTCCGGCTTTAGCTTCGTCAGGTCCAGGGCAATGGGAGGCGGAGGCCAGACATCAACGTGGATGACGGGAACGAAGTCAACATCGATCTCAAGCTTACCATGGTTTGTAGACACACCCTCGTACTTCAAGCAGAAGGATGGAGACCCAGGGTGTGTCAGGTTTTCTGTAAGTGACAACCATGTTTTGACAAGAGTTAAGAATGCTATCGGTTTCAAACAACTATCCATATGGGTAGGTAGGGTTCCTATATAAATACGAGCGCAGCGTGCCTCTGGCCTCTGTACGTGACAACAATGGTTTAACATGTAATAAGAACAACAGGCCACGGATAAGGTTTCAAATGGTTCAAGGAGCGGGGAGAGCGTTCCTTAGCATTTCAAGCCCTAGAACGGGGACGTCGGACTTTCTGAAAATGATGTCTTATTCTAACATTGGTTATTGAGTGTTTAAATCAATAATGATAACATAAATAAATAACATAACATAAACCGGTTGGTGAGTTACAGATTTGTAAAATATATATTATTATTCATGTTCAATTATTCAACGGATTTATCTAAGAAAACTCTTACTTGTACACTTGATTTTCCCTTTAGAATTTGAATTCACAAATTTTTCAATAATTTTGAAAATGTAGCCTCTATATTTCTGTTTATCAAGATAGGGTCCATTGCAGATTTTCTTCATCGAGGTGTCAGGACCAACTCGTAACCTGCAGAATCCATCCACACATCTTTCGTACTCGATCTTTGGATCAGCAGACAGTTCTGGGTAAAGGACACAGTCCATCTCGTTAGGTCGGGACACCTGCAACAGTGACCCGGACATTACCGTCTTGGGACCAAAACCTAGTCTCCGAATAACGAATCCTAAAAACTAGTGTAGTTTTATAGCAAGGAGCCATGTGTTTAATCCAAATCTAGACTTTCTTATCAATGAAAATTGCTTTAACCCGGTTAGTGATCCGATTTGTGCCAAAACGCTATCAAAACATATTTCAAACAAAATCAATTGTAAGCATGAAGGACACATTAAAAATTGTAAAGGAAAGCTTTATGCTTAATAGGTTGATATTCCTAAAACATTGATGATATTAGTAGATATACGTCCATAACCCAGTCATTCTCTCCCTAAAAAGGTGGCCCAAGTCATATGAGCCGACGCTAGCCTCTGTTCGAGCATTTCTCCGGCTATCAAGCAATCAGCAAAGCTTTTTCTTCCGGAATGGTTTAGACATTTCTGAATATTTCGTGAAAACTAGAATTTAATCAAATGTGAGACCTTAAGTTTTCTTGAAAGAGCTTCTAAACGTAATATAGCGACTCTGTGACAACATAAGTGTTTCTTTTGCCTGAAAGTTTCCTGATAGTGTGTGTTACAATTTGTTCACATAGGGGATTCTGCTGGAAACCAGAGAACTGCTCGTATTCAAACAGGGGTTAGGCCATGATTTTAATGACTGAACATTTCATCTTATCTTGTACCTAAACATGGCTCTTTCGACGGTCGAGTGTACATGTTGAATTAATTTATGGTTGAAACGATCGATTAATGATGTAAGGTGTGTAGACGATAAAAAGTTACTTGCCTTAGTTCCATCATAGTGAGACCCAGCCCTAAAGGCGACCCATTTCCAGGGAGTGTTGGAGGAAAGAAACTCTGCCACATCATCTTGTAGACGAGTGAAATGTTCAGCAGCAATTTCAATCTCGTGTTGTCGCAACTGTACTTCGTTCTTAAAGAATTCTGAAACTTCAGACCTTGGGGTTTTGTGAGAGTAAGCTATTATTCCCTTGTGTAACATTTCAGATACAAAACGTTCAAGTGTATTCAACGTGCTTTTGTCTAAACCGAAGTTTTTTACGCTTTGAGAATCTGAGCGAGATCTCGGGTGTGATGTTTGTGATGACAATGAAACGGATTTACAGGGATTTGCCAGGAGCAGTTCCTCTCTGCAAGTTCTTTTATCCACGTGGGAGGAGTATTTTCTTTCTTTACAAACTTTCTCTTCTTGGTTTCCACCGTTACAAACTTGGTGGTTGCTCAAGTCCTTATACCATTTTCCACAATCTGGGCATTGAGATTTATCATCGTTAGGCCTACCTTTTGCTCCATGAGATCTTCCATGGCAAATATTGTGGTTACTCAAGTCCTTATACCAGTTTCCACAATCTCGACATTGAGATTTCTCATCGTTTTGCTTTCCTTTTACTCCATGAGATCTTCCATGACAAACTCGGTGTTTACTCAAATCTTTATACCAGTTTCCACACTTCGAACACTGTTGATGCCTTTCCGCCATTTGAATGAAGTTTTAAAACGAACACCGCCGAAAATGGTGGACAACTTATCAACGCCCCCAGTGTTCTCCAGGAATACCTCAAATGGACATATCAGGACCAGTTAACCACGAAGGCTTGGTTCAGTTCTGAGAAAACACTTTCGGTTTCATTTACTGCAAATCAATAAAGGACGAACAAGCTTTGAACACCTGTCCCGATAAAGGTGTGAGCTGAACTTTGTACCTTTGTACCAGCAAAGATATCGAATACATATGAATATCTCTGTGTCGTGTTCTATATTTTCACCGTAGGCAATAGTGCACAAAGTTATGCCATTTTGATGAAAGGTTTAAAGATGTTAACTGTAAAACCACTGGTGCATGAAGTTTGTTTAAAACTGTAGTGGTTATTCCCTGTAGGCATTTTAAAGCGCCACCGAGGATATCAAGCTGACCCGGAAGTAAAAATCATGAAGGAGATGTATCTAATATCTTTATGTAATTGGTTTAAGTATACATAAATGTCTCCCACAGCCATTTGGGAGGCCAATATAAGATACAATGTGATGCATTTTATGTATTCTCTCAAAAAGGAAAACGACTTATGAATAACTAGTTTCAGTAAGTCAAAACACGACTCAGAAAATTATTATCTACGTTGATGTTTAGATTGTGTGTAACCATTACAATTTATGTTTATTTTAACATAAACATAAATAATTTGAAGATTCAAGGGGTATGGAAACAAAAGAAAATAATGAATTGACAGTATGTTAGATATGTGTTGTATTCTCCTTATCCTCAAATGACGGTTTTTAATAGTTGATGGAGAATCAAAATGCCCCCAGCCGTTATGCATGAGTAGGTAAAATATCGCGTAACCGAACAGCTCAACAACGCCCAATTTGTTAAATGTGTTTTTTGTGCTTGTGTAATGGGGTTATTGTTGACATATTTTCTATATGTAGAGCGTTTGTGGCTCTAGGTACTAATATATCAGTATAGAATATCCTGCATCATAATTCATAATTGTTTATTGAGTTATATAATTGAGCAAATTTATATAATTTATTTATATTGCTGCCAAAAGCAAAAAGAATGCACTTGATAAGATCGAACGTACGGTTCTGTGATGAAATAGATTTAGTACTGCAAGATGAACTCATGCAGATTAAAATACTGAAAAGTAATGGACATTAATAAGCTTATCAAATGGGAGATGCATTATTTCAAATTATGATATTCTGTTGCGTCGATGTACATTACATACCGAAATTAAATGAGTATAAAATCGAGAAAATAAACACTTTAATTAGGTAAATATTCGACATTTTATAATCCGTTTAAGAATTACGCGCGAATGAGACAAATTGGTTTGATTGGCACTAACGCGCCGCGTGTCATGGCGTGAAAAGTCGTATAATTCAAGCGTTGATTTTTGTATATATGTATATGGAGGTTAATATACCAGCAAAAAACAAGGACCACGTCATCCAAATAATACAAAAATACTACATACTATCAGTGTTTGAATTAAAAAAGATTTGCCAGTTGGCCATCAGGGCCTGCAGGTCATAAAATCTGCAGGCCCTAAGTAAAATCTGCAGGCCCCAGTTCTAGAGACACACAAATAAAAACAACAAAGAAAACACAATTTAACAATATTTAGTTCTGAAATTGTTCACTAGCTGGACTGGACTGGAGACAGCTGACTGGAGACTTAAGTCTTTTAACCTTATGAAGAGACTACTAACTTATAGTTACTTAGTACCACTAAGCAGTTAGCAGAGGGAGTTACAGTGAGTATGCTAAATCAAACAGTTCTTGGTCATCAGGAGAATCTGAGTCATAATCTGAACCACAGTCCTCAAAGTCTGAGTCATCCAAAACCAAGTCATCCTGAACAGAGTCAGACACAGCAGCAGCAGCACCCTGTTCCCTCTGGTCTGCAACTGCTCCTGCCTCCACGGTGGATACTATATATATTACGGGACCTAAATAAACGAACTTTCGTTTTCAGTTGTAGGAATACCTGTGTTGTAGGTGGTCATACGCGTTTTCCAAGAATGTTTTCACAGCAAATGACATATTTGATATATTTTATATACTTGCACCAATCGCTAGACACTCAAATAGAATATTTTCTTCTTCTTTTTTTCTTCATATTTAATACATACCAGTATACGATCAGTGAGAGATACACTACTAAGTACGTGTATTGTTAAAATAAAGGATTTTCTTGAATGAGTATTTCTCGATATTGCATGTAAAAATGCATGGGAAAATATAAAAGTCCCATTTTTTTCACAAGAAAAATGCTTCATGAGAAAAAATACAATGTGTCCGTTAAAGTAATCGTATGATATGATAAATTAAATATTTAGCCGTTTATAGGAATGAAAATAATTTCAGATAACGTTTCGCTTCATTTGGATATTTATATTTACAATATTTTGTTACTTCATCGTCTCAAAGCATGTTACATTATACTGAAAAATGAAAGTTGTAATGTGAGTAATCATTCTATCAAGCCAAAAAAGTCAAACTTTAGGGACCACCTGTTTGTCAAAAGTTACCATTTTTAGCTGTATGAAACATCCAAAACACAAATTCTTGGGAAACACAAATTCAATAAATGAGGTCTTAATAAAATCTGGTCTGCGTTTACTGTAATAACGAAGGGAGGAAGAGCATTTAATGTATCGGGTTGCATTTTGAACTCAAAAGATCCCATAGGAATTCCAAATTCGTATGATAGCCATTTGTCAAAAATTATCAATGATTGTTGAAAAAATTGATAACATTTATTCCCTTATGTTGTTAGGTGAAAGGTGTTTTAGATGTATGAGAGTCAAGTTAGTAGCACAAATGTTGTCTTTGACATCAGAAACCTGAATTTCATGACGAAGTTTCATTTCGAGGGCAATAGTTATTTTTGATAAAAATTCAGTACCATTTAAACTAAAGTCGCAATATCTTGTGAATGGAATATACTGTTAATTAGGAGATAAACCTAGTGTGTTTGAAAATCAGAGACATGTTATACTGGATTGATAGCGAGTAAATTTTAAATTGAAACCGAACGCACTTTCATGGTAGAATCATGTATAAATTAAATATTTCATGTGTTTCGAGACGAAAATACTGGCACGATGAATGAAGATGAATAAGAAATGATAATGGATCTAACATTTCTATCAATATACTTAACATATTAAAACCATTAGCCATATTTCCCTGCTTTCTATTCAAATCACCTCCATTCTATTCAATAACGTCATATAGTGTTTTCAGTTAAATATGTATTTAAAAAATCACTTTTTATTGACAGACATATATTGTTTATCAAAGTGCTGCAAACAACCTTTACATTATAATAAAAATATACAAAGCCTGTCTTTGGAGCTTAGATTATTTCTCCATTGTCATTTTGAGAATATTATGATTAAAGCGATTATTGTTTTAATCTCTAAACTAATAATCTCATGTTGATATTTGTTCTTTCGTATAACTGATGAAAACGCTTCATAATATTGATCAATGTTCATCTACTAGAATGTTGAAATCTTTAAAAGTATATGTTGAAAAGTTTATATCTGTAAATCGCGTAAATAGAGAAACTCGATGGTGGTTGTGGCGAAATGGGAACGAAATAATGTACATATCTACAGACGAAATCGTATCACAATTTAGCGATCCACAACGGTAAGCTACGAAATAAAGCATCAAGCAAGTTACAACGAGCAAGTTTAGACAAGCGATAACGCAAAATGAACACTCCATACACGGAACTGCTAAAACGTATAAGTTGACCAAACCCTTCCGTCGCCTCGGCATTATGTATCAATCTCGTATAGCACTAAGTCGTGAGTCAAACAATAACGATAATGTTACTTTCAATATGAAAAGCTGAAATATTAATTTCTTTGTGAGTTTTCAAAGAAGTTACTTATCGTGAGCACTTCAGCGAGATATGTAGTTTTGCTTTCGATTTTGGTTACTCCATAGGAACAGGGTCACGTATCCATTGTTTCATCTTGTGTTTCAAGAGTTTGTTGATGTTAAGTGGATGTTATTTCGTAGCTTTTCGTTAAGTATCGCTAAATTGTGACACCATTTCGTCTGTAACTGTTACAGGATTTCCATTTTGTCTTTGGTAGGCCTGATACTTGAGCCTACACGTACATGAAAAATTGGGAAAGAAATATTATAATGATTTTAAGTAAAGGGTTAGGAGAATGAAAGAAAATTAATGGATAGTTTCCAAGAATATCTTAACTAACACAAACTTGATTGTTGGTGTTTCACAGTAGTTCATACTCTGAACTAAAATTTTATTGAAAGTTTTTTAAGAATATAAATGAAATTTAGAAACAGGATTTTAAAAAGATTTGCTTTATTATAGGTAAAGAATTACGGATCTGTCAACTGAAACGTTTGATACACCAGTGCAAAATAGAGATGAAACAATCTTCGAGTGAGATACATGCATATACAATCATATACAAACCAGACACATTATTTACTAACATTTTTACATAAGTGAGCAAAGACATCTTCAAGTTAATGACAACGCATATGTAATCATTTCATTTTCTAATAACATCGTTAACTAGCAGAATCTAGTTCATCAAAAAAAAGAAAACAATCAAAAGTTTGTGTTGTACCTAGAACCTGCTCGATTGTTGCAGGAACGGTTTCACCTTGCCTACTGAGTCTGTCTCCAGGAGAGACTGGCCTATCACTCCAGAAGATGAAATGAACTGTACACAGAAGCTAGTTCTTGGTAAACCACCTCAACAGAAGGAAACATTGGTTCAGAAAATTCTGAGACTTTTCGTTCAGGCATGGACTTGTCTCAAGCAGAAGACCACCAGATGCTTCCGCTCCAAAAATTGCAACATCACAATATATCGTTTTCTCTTTCTCTTTTCTCTAGTTTCGGCTTCTTAAGATTTTCCATGGCATATTTTATGGTTGCTCAAATTTTTATACCAGTTGCCACAATTTGGGCATTGAGTTTTATCACCTTTCGGTTTAGGTTTGTTTCCCTTAGATCTTCCAGGACAGTCTTTGTGGTTGCTCAAATCGGTGTACCAGTTTCCACAATCCCAGCATTCAGTTTTATCTCCCTTTGGTCTAGTTTTTGTTTCTTTAGATCGTCCATGACAGACTTTGTGGTTGATCAAATCCGTATACCAATTTCCACAAGCCAAGCATTTAGTTTTTCCAGCTTTAGATCTTCCAGGACAGTCTTTATGGGCGCTAAAATCAGTGTACCAGTTTCCACAATTCCAGCATTGAGTTTTATCTCCTTTCGGTCCACTTTTGGTTTCATTAGATCTTCTAGGATTATATTTGTGGTTGCTCAATAACGTACACAAGTTTCCACAATCTCGGGATTCAGTTTGACTTCCTTTGAGCACAGTTTTGGTTTCCTTAGATCTTCCATGACAGACTTTGTGGTTGGTCAAATCCTTATACCAATTTCGACAATACTGGCATTGAATTTTATCTCCTTTCGGCACAGTTTTCGTTTCTTTCGATCTTCCATGACAGACTTTGTGGTTGGTCAAATTCTTATACCAGTTTCCACAATTCGGGCATTGAGTTTTTTCTCCTTTCGGTTCAATTTTGGTTTCCTTAGGTCTTCCATGACAAACTTGGTGTTTACTCAAGTCCGTATACCAGTTTCCACATTTAAAACACTGTTGCAGTCTTTCCGCCATTTGAGTTTTAAGACGAACACCGCCGTTAAATGCGGACGACTGATCCACATATCTAGTGTTGTCTATAAACCCCCCACAGAGTCATTTACATATGAAGACTGGGTAAGTTATAAGAAAACAAGGTTATAACCCTACTTTCACTTTCGGTTTTATTTACTGCAGATATGACTCGATATAGTTATGGAGTGACGTATATAGTTTAATTTGCATAACCTGTTTGCAACCGATTCAGTGAAGATATAACCAAGCTGTCCTTTATGCCCGGAAGTAAACACCATATAAGGATCTCTCATATCAATACCTTTCTATACTCGTATACTTCTTGTAACCTGTTGATATAACGTTTAGCTCACCGTAGTGTAGAGGGGCTGGTGTCTGCATTTGTGGCTTTAGATACTTGTAATACATGTGTACATAATGAATAATATTCAAGTTCTGTCTTTGAGTAAATTAAGGTGATGAAGGCGGTTTAAGTAAAAAGAGGGATATCAACACTCCTGAAGCCAATATACCACGGGTTACATGTAGATTGTGTGATTATTAGTTCTACCTAATAATCTATTACGGAAAAGGAAAATAGAATGTTTTATACTAAAAGCATTCCTTTTTGTCTATATATATATATATCTAACCTTTTACAGAACACAACTTTTTATCCTCATTAATTTTTACATGATGAGATCGATTAAAAAATTCTTTTAAAATTTCTTAATGTAAACAATTGGAACGTACAAAACATATCATAGACCTAATTACTTGAATTGAATCGTATTCAATAATGCAGGGAAAGTGCAACCGTAGGCTGAAAATACAGAGTGTCATTTAATGTACGCCTGTCTCTAATACGTGTATAGAGAGCACATATCTTTTTATAATTAGAGATGACTCACTCCTTTATGCTTTGTCATTTTTTAAATCTTTTGTTTCATATTGAATTTTAAGCAATATTGTTTTATGAATGTTTTGTCGGAAAACTGCTTCATAATATATACCAATGTTTATATACTGCAAGGAACGACGTCGGGATTGAAAAGAATTAAAGAGCCACTCCGTGATTTTCATAACATAATATCTACCTTTGATACGAACCTAAATATTTATATGTGGTGATATACTATCAAAACATCCTAACTTTTCATGTCCAAAAGACATATATATGACAAATACTGTTTTTCCATGAAAATCTAAAAACAGCCTTATAAATGCACAGAGGTAAAGATATCACGTCCAAAATACATGGATACTAGTTATATAACCTAACAAACACTATCAACTGCTAACTGCCCTCCTGGCTGTTTAAGATTAGTCTCCAAAATTACGTTTGACTATTTGACACGCGCCTCTGTCCGGTTTTCGATCATAATTTCGACGTTCTACCTTCATATTGTCACTGCACAAAACAAATTAGCTTTAAAATGTTTCTTTTGGGTAACAGTCGATACTTCGTGATCAAATGACACCATTGACTAAGTTTGGCATATATGACTCCAACAACTCACGGAGTGGCTCTTTAAGGAACAGCTGTAGATGTGACCAGAGTAATTAGAAATTGGGAGTAAACAAACCCGAAAAAGAGTTATGCGAGAACGAGGTCGGCGAAAGACCCGGGCTCGGAAAACCAAGACCCTTCCGAATCTTTCGCCATATTCAGAGACAGTTCAGTGCATTATGTGCGCTTTAACAAAGACGTTGTTACTCCACCACATTGACAGTAACACGCTCTGGAAGGATTGGGTTACTCTTGTTCCTTCAACAGAGATTCAGATGCTATTACCCTTTCAGGTTTTTTATTTAGATCAACAAAGAGATACATTCACAAGAGATATTTATATACATGCTCTTAATTATTTTCACAATTATTCACTAAAGATTTTTTTATCCAACTATGGGCTCTCTTAGTTTTCAAAACTTGAACTTTGGAGCGGCGTCCTGAAGAGAGGAGATATTCCTAATACAAGTAGTAGGTTCTGTCAGATATGATTTGAACAGCTTGATTAACTAAGAGAAACCAACAATTTCATGATAATGTTAAAACATTTAGGTTCGTATCAAAGGTAAATAATATGTTATGAAAATTACGGAGTGGCTCTTTAACCTAAATGTCATATGTGGTGATATAAAATCAAAACATCTAAACATTTCATGTCCAAACATATATATGACAAATACTGGTTTTCCATGAAAATCTAAAAACAGCCTTATAAATGCACAGAGGTGTAGATATCACGTCCAATATACATGGATACTAGTTAAATAACCTAACAAACACTGTCAACTCCTAACTGCCCTCTTGGCTGTTTTAGATAAGTCTCCAAAATGACGTTTGACTATTTGACGCGTGCCACTGTCCAGTTTTCGATCATAATTGCGACGTTCTACCCTAATATTGTCACTTTACAAAACAAATTAGCTTTAAAATGTTTCTTTTTGGTAACAGTCTAAACTTCGCGATCAAATGACACCATTGATAAAGTTTGGCATATATGACTCCAACAACTCAGAGTGGCTCTTTAAACACACAGCTACGTAAGCCTTAAAAGAAGTTATAAAATTACTGTATATATAGTAACATAATTATATCTCGGTATAACGCTATTGAGGGTGACATTTCTTTAAAACGGAACAATGCATGGAATGCACGAGCTTTTCGTGAATATCTTACAGTCGTTGGTTACGTGATGTCAACGTACTCGATATACCTTGTATCCCACTGAACTCTACTAAACAGTCAATATAGCCTGTCGGTATCCATGTTATTCATTGTATTTTTAATCATACTCATCTTCTACGGGAGATAAATAGGACAAACCACTCCAAATCGGACTTACCAGAGATTAGGAAAAACCCTAAGACCCCAGTTCTCCCGACTCTCTGGTAAATCCGAGTAGGAGTGGTTTCATCTGTACTTAAGGGGCACAGAGTATGTTGTTGGATTCAAATATGTCATACTTCATTGGTGGTCTTATTCTATCGAGAAGTAGTGGTTGTTTTAGAATAAAATCCTGATACTAATCAGTTCAGTAAAGTGACAATAAACGGGTTAGTGTCGTGATATGTGATCGAAAACCGGACAGTGGCGCGCACCAATAATTCAAACGAAATTTCGGAAACTTATTAACAGAGACACAAAAACAAACACTGGTTGATGGTGTTAAGTAGGTCATTTAAGGTATTTTGGCTTTTACTAAAGCCACTTAAAAATCATGAAACATACTCTGTCTCACTTTAACGAAAATGTGTCGTTTGTGTGCTATCAGCAAACGTAGTGACACAAAGATCGAAGCTCTCATAAACTCACAT
Organism: Phorcus lineatus; assembly: GCA_921293015.1. NCBI lineage: Eukaryota > Metazoa > Mollusca > Gastropoda > Trochida > Trochidae > Phorcus > Phorcus lineatus. The sequence continues at coordinate 43,557,504 of OV121082.1, forward strand.
CTAATTGTCGGCGGTGTTTGATCGGTAGATGAGGTTTTGCAGAAAAAAGATCTGTGTCGGAGTATAATGTTTATCATCTAAAACCTAGTTCCAATGGATACGATATATAGGATACTTAACGATCTTCTATTCAATACTTTTGTTATCAAATGAGTTAATGACTCAGTATAGAACGAGTTAAAGCGAGTTGGATAAACAATCTCCATGAGTTTTAAAGGACTATTCTGTGTTTTCCATGTTTGAGTTTGATACGAACCTATAAACATGGTGATATGAATTCAAAACAACTCACACTTTCATCCAGTTTTCGATCATAATTGTGACGTTCTACCCTAATATTGTCACTGTACAAAACAAATTAGCTTTAAAATGTTTCTTTTTGGTAACAGTCGATACTTCGCGATCAAATGACACCATTGATAAAGTTTGGCATATATGACTCCAACAACTCAGAGTGGCTCTTTAAACGCACAGCTACGTAAGCCTTACAAGAAGTTTTTAAGATTACTGTATATATAGCAACATAATTATATCTCGGTATAACGCTATTGAGAGTGATGTTTCTTTAAAACGGAACAATGCAGGGAATGCACGAGCTTTTCGTAAATATCTTACAGTCGTTGGTTACGTGATGTCAACGTACTCGATATACCGTGTATCCCACTGAACTCTACTAAACAGTCAATGGCCTGTCGGTATCGATGTTTTTCATTGTATATTCAATCATACTCATCTTCTACGGGAGATAAATAGGACAAACAAGTACAAATACAATTATAGGATAACTACATGTTTTCAATGAAAACAAAAATAATGCCTTATGTATTTGCAGAAGCCAAATCACGCCAATATATACTGTAATAAACATACTCATAAAGTGACATCGGTAAATTTCACTCGTAACGTATTCATAAATGACCTACCTCCAATTTAAAAGTGGAATTACGTCTATGTCACCTTCTTAATTAGAGCTACGTTAACCCAATAGGTGTAAGGCGAGTTTTATAGCGAAACAATTTTCTAACAGTCCTCATTTTTTTCAAAAATGTAAAATTCTACAAAAATATTGTCAACATGACACACTTTATGTTATTATGCATGTTCAAACCAAATTCGATCAAAATCAGATGAATAATTTAATAGCCGGAAAAAGATATGAATCAGTTATCTCTTTGATTGTCTTGACTGTAGATCTTCTATGAAACAATCAGCCTCAAAGTCATCTTCACATACAACCTTTGCAAAATATTATGACACATTTCTTATGTATCATGTAGAAATTCAATGATCACAAACACAATCCATTTTATTTATAATACTAAGATATCCATTCTAAAATTTATGACAAAAAACATAGGTCACTGCAAGTTAATGAACGAGTTCTGCATATTTGGTCTCAATGTGCTGAAATTACTATTTTCAATGTTACACAAAAATCAAGAAAAATCATGATAATAATAGATAACGGAATAAGTAATAAAAATCAATATCAAAACCACACAAAATATAGATATGCACTATTTAGCTACTATATCCCTCCCTGATGTGTTATGCCATTCAGTACAAGGGAAATAGAGAATCTCACCAAAGTGTCTTCTGATATCAAATATATCAACACGAGTTGATAAAAGTTACAAATATCCGAGGCTTGTCGAGGATATTTTACTTGTATCAACGAGTGTTGATATATTTGATATCAGAAGACACGAGGGTGAGATTCTATTTATCATCCAAAATCATTTTTCATTTCGATTCCGTGAAAAATGTGTATTTCTGAACACTGCACTACTCTGAGACTCTCAGTGAAGTGATGTCATAGCATTGTGACGTCATCATGTTTATGACGTCATAGCATTGTGATGTCATTACTTGATGATGTAAAACAATTGTGATGCCATGAACTTTACTGTAATAGGGCATTGTTCAAAATCTACTGTCAAAACGATATCTCCTAGGAGATATCGCTTGATCTTCCACAAGCAATATCTCCTGTGGAACACAGTTTTGGATGATAAACCACCTTTCGTGGACAAGACCGTGCTACGTATTTATAGAAACCTGGCGACGAGATCACTGTACGGTTAGCACGGACTGTGGACGGAAATAGAACATAGTATGTCGAGTTACAAACGCGTTAGAACGGGACTCAGTGTATCAAGATCAAGATATGTTACTTCTACACAAATATAAGCTGGCTCAGAAAAGATTGAATTGACTGAAACCGGCATCTTTAACGAATCAAAACATGTTACCAACCATCTTTGGAAGAGATAAAAGCGAATGGGCGTACAGAGAACGTTACCATGTATAAACGTGCTGACGTTTTAGTTTTAAAGCTATAAAAGTAACACGTCACGTTGCTGTCCCGTAGTTGCTGGAGTAGGACATAGTGATAACTACCTTGCTGTGCCACAGACATAAAAAAAATAATTTTTTTGGCCGTAATGGCCGCAAGTTCAAAGTAACACAGTTGAAAGTTGATGTCTCTCAATATTAACATCAGATTATTGAAAAACAATTCTTTTCTACTTCCGGATAAATTATTGAACTGCAATAATGAAATGGCATATAAGCTATTTTGGCTGAGGAATGATAAGTCTCCTTTTGTTAAACACAGTTCGAAAGTTTTTTACAAATAATTTCCGATTGACTAATTGATTCACAGCGGCTGGTCCATATGCAGGAAAGAGTTACACTTGCAAAAGGAGAATTCTAAGTTGTAAACTTGGCAGCTGAAAAAATTATTAAAGTTACTTTTTTTCAATTATCTATAGAGTACCATCTGCCCTTGAAAACATTATCTCGGTTGCTCGGACCAATATGTACATTAGCTCTCTATCTTTTTGTCTCGTAGTTGACATGATGTCTCCAATAACTGGAATAAAGAAGTTCGGAACTCGAATCTTTCCTGATATCATATCCCAAAGTTTTCCGAGTGAGAAGTGCAGCTTTGATACGTGGGTATCTTCCACCCATACGTGACTTCCGGCCGAGCTCTGGTACAAATGTTCCACATAAGCGACCGGATGTGGTATGTAGTGAATCGCACCTTGAAGTTCCGGTCCCGTATATGGTTGTCAAGAGCGTACCTAGCAGCCCTCTGGATGTCCATTGACTTCTTCGTGAGGTTCGAATTATGTGTGTCCTTAGCGATCTCCAAAACTCTCTTCATTGTCCTGAGCACGGGCTTCCAGCAGGTCTTCTCGCCAAATTTCGTCAGGGTCTTTTCGGCGTTAGAACACGAGATTTTCCACTGGAGATGGTCATCATCCGGGGAACCTGTACGGTTCAATAACATTGCAAAACCACTAACAAGAAATGGCACTGTTTAAGGATATCCCCTTTAACTGCAAAAAGCGAAGGTAGTTTTTTTAGAACTGAGAGCTGGTTGAATCCTTTAATTAATTCCTACAACTAGTTTTTATCTGTTCCAATAATAAATAGAAAGTACTATCGGCTTTCGGTGTTTGTGGTTTGTTTTGGCATGACGTGAAAGAAAACCATTTGACTTCTATCACTTTTACAATTACTTTTTCTATTACTTTATTGTATTGGAGAGGCAACATTTCGGTATAGATCTTAACACTGTTATCACGCATAAAGATCTTGCATATAACGTTTGATAACGGTATTATGTTGATTTTCTAAACATATGTGATTCCCAGCATGAATGGTTTCTGGGGGAAAACGGAAGAAAATTTTAGGGTTGATACCCTGCCACAACACCAAAACCAAATTTCAGCTTCCTATGCTAAGTGGTTTTGGAGAAAAAAATTGTTTTTAAGCATCAGAGAAAAATACCGCCGAGCTAATATTTGAAAAGTTACAAGTTTGATCCCCTACATCCATACAAAATTTCAGATTAAGGTGTGCCGCGGTTCTGTAGGAGAAATCGAAAATGTTGTAAGTTTATGGACGGCGGCCCACGCCATCGACCCATTTGTTCTTGTATGCCTGATGATATAAATGAGATTTTTTAAAAACACGAGTAACACATTTTTGCAGTTGCCATAACAACACTACTAACAGTAAGTCTAATGCCAACCTGGACAGGATGTGGTGACGAGATTAACCCCTTCCTTCATGAGCTCTTCGGGTTTGATCATAGGGTTGATGTCCGGCTTTAGCTTCCTCAGGTCCAGGGCAATTGGAGGCGGAGGCCAGACATCGACGTGGATGACGGGAACGAAGTCAACATCGATCTCAAGCTTACCATGGTCTGTGGACACGCCCTCGTACTTCAAGCAGAAGGATGGAGACCCAGGGTGTGTCAGGTTTTCTGTAAGTGACAACCATGTTTTGACAAGAGTTAAGAATGCTATCGGTTTCAAACAACTGTCCATATGGGTAGGTAGGGTTCCTATATAAATACGAGCGCAGCGTGCCTCTGGTTTCTGTACGTGACAACAATGGTTTAACATGTAATAAGAACATTCCACGGATAAGGTTTCAAATGGTTCATAAGGATCAGGGAACGTTCCCAAGTACTTCAAGTCGTACCTGACCGGGACGCCAGACTTTCTGAAAGTGATGACGTGTTCTAACATTGGTTAATGAGTGTTTTAATCAATAATGATAACATAGATAAATAACAAAACATAAATCAGTTTTAAAACTTTGTAGAAGAATGCAAGGGATGGCATATGAAAACATTTTGAAATTATTGTTGTATTTTAAATTTTCTACTTTTAAAAGAATTTTCAACAACGTAATCTCAATGGTAGGTTGGTGAGAGTTTCGTAAAATATATTATTATTCATGTTCAATTAATTCAACGGATTTGTCTAAGAAAACTCTTACTTGTACACTTGATTTTCCCTTTAGAATTTGATTTCACAAATTTTTCAATATTTGTGAAAATGTAGTCTCTATATTTCTGTTTATCAAGATAGGGTCCATTGCAGATTTTCTTCATTGAGGTGTCAGGACCAACTCGTACCCTGCAGAATCCATCCACACATCTTTCGTACTCGATCTTTGGATCAGCAGACAGGTCTGGGTAAAGCACACAGTCCATCTCGTTTGGTCGGGACACCTGCAATATAGTTACCCGGATATTACCGTCTTGGGACCAAAACTCAGTCTTTGAGTAATGAATCCTAAAAATTATTGTAGTTTGAGAGTAAGGAGCCATGTGTTCCATCCATATCTAGATTTTTTTTTCAGTGAAGGTTGTTTTATTCCAGTGAGTAATCCGTTTTGTGCCAATTTAGTTGAAATACATGCATACCCCAGTCATTCGCTCCCCAAAGAGGTAGCTCAAGTCATATGAGCATACGCTAGCCTCTGTTTGAATATGAGCATTTCTTCACTTATCAGCAATCAGCGAAGCTATTTCTTTCGAAACGGCTAAGACATTCCTGAATGCTTCGGTGAAACTAGAATTCAATCGAATGTGGGACTTTGAGTTTTCTTAAAAGAGCATCGACACGTAATATAGCAACGGGCATAGGACTCTGTGACAACAGAAGTATTTTCAGTGGCTGAAAGTTCCCAGATAGTTTGTGTTGCAATTTGTTTCTATAGGGGATACTGATGGAACCCTGAGGACTACTCGTATTCAAACAGGGGGTAGGCAATGACTTGACCATTTCGTCTTATCTTGTACCACAATAAAGTTCATCGACGGTCGAGTGTACATGTTTAATTAATAATGGGTGAAACTATTGATTAATGTTGTACGGTTTGAAGACGATATAAGGTGACTTGCCTTAGTTCCATCGTAGTGAGACCCAGCCCTAAAGGCGACCCATTTCCAGGGAGTGTTGAAGGAAAGAAACTCTGCCATATCTTCTTGTAGACGAGTGAAATGCGTAGCAGCTATTTCAATCTCGTGCTGTCGCAACTGTACTTCGTTCTTAAAGAATCCTGAAACTTCAGACCTTGGCGTTTTCTGAGTGTAGGCTAATATTCCTTTGTGTAACATTTCAGATACAAAACGTTCAAGTGTTTCCAACGTGGTTTTGTCTAAACCGAAGTTTTTTACGCTTTGAAAACCTGAGCGAGATCTCGGGTGTGATGTATGAGAAGACAATGAAACGGATGTAAAGGGATTTGCCAGGAGCAGTTCCTCTCTGCAAGTTCTTTTATCCACGTGGGAGGAGTATTTTCTTTCTTTACAAACTTTCTCTTCTTGGTTTCCACCGTTACAAATTTGGTGGTTGCTCAAGTCCTTATACCAGTTTCCACAATCTCGTAATTCAGATTTATCATCGTTACGCCTTCCTTTTGCTCCATGAGATCTTCCATGACAAACTAGGTGCTTGCTTAAGTCCTTAAACTCTTTTCCACAATCTCGACATTTAGATTTCTCATCCTTAGGCCTTCCTTTTGCTTCACTTGATCCTCCATGACAAACTCGGTGTTTACTCAAGTCCTTATACCACCCTCTACATTTAAAACACTGTTGAAGCCTTTCCGCCATTTGAGTGAAGTTTTAGAACGAACACCGTCGTCAATGGCGGGCGACTGATTCATGTACCCAGTGTTCTCTAGGAACACCTCAAATGGACATATCAGGACCAGTTACTCATGAAGGCTGGGTTTAGTTCTGAGAGAACAAGCAAAGAAAGCTACTTTCACTTTCGGTTTCATTTACCGTAGATCAATAAAGAACGAACAAGCTTCGAACACCTTTACCAATAAAGGCGTGGGCTGAACTATGTACCTTAATTCTTAGTTTGCATAATCTGTACTCAGCCAATTCAGCGAATATATCGAATACATATGAATAACTCATATAAGTATGTGCCTCGTTCTTAGTTTTCCCTGTAGGTATCGGTGCAGCAAGCAATGGGAGATTCCATTTTGATGAAGGGTTGAAGAATTTTAAATGTAAAACCACTGGTGCATGAGGTTGTTCGATTAAGACTGTAGGGGTTATTCCCTGTAGGCATTTTTGAGCGCCGCCGAGGATATCAAGCTGTCATCAAGACCCAGAAGTAAACATCGTAAAGGAGATGTATCGGATGTCTGTATGTAATTGGTTTTATGTATACATAAGAGTAAATACCTCTCATAGCCATTTGTGTGGCCAATATAAAAAAACAATATGATATATTTGATGTATTTTCAGGCACAGATAAAAAGAAGTCATGTCATCAGTGTTAATGTCAGATTTTGTTATTAGACCTCTTTTATTGAATTTGTGTTTTTCCAGAATTTGCGTTTTGGATGTTTCATACAGCTGAAGATGGTAACTTTTGACAAACAGACAGACGTTGACCAGTTGGCTTGATAGAATGGAAGAACCCACATTACAACTACCAATATTCACTTTCATTTCACAGTATAATGTCATAAGCTTTTAGGAGCCGAAATAACAAAATTTTGTAAATGAAGATATCCAAAAGAAGCGAAACGTTTTCTGAATTTATTTCTTTCCTAAACAGCTTGATAATGAATCTATAATATCATACGATTACTTTCACTGACACCTTGCTTTGTTTTTTCATCAAGCATTTTTTTCTTGTGAAAAAACTTGGGACTGTTTTACATTTTCCATGAGTACATAATGACAAGAAATTCTCATTCAATAAAATCCTTTATTTTAACCATACATGTCATTCATTTGTAGTGTACCTATCCCTCACTGTTCGTATAGGGGGACGTTTTAAATATGTTATAATATATATTTGCTATGAATACATTCTTGGAAAACGCGTATAGGTATGACCACATTCAACAAAGGTATTCTTACAACTCAAAACGCAAGTTCTTTCAGTGAGGTACCCATTTATATAGTATGTAGTATTTCTTTATTATGTGGATGACATTGTCCTTGTTTTTTGCTAGTATATTAACCTACATATACATATATACACATATATACTACGAAATATAGCATCAATCAAGCTACAATGAGCACGTTTAAACAAGCGATAACGCAAGATGAATAAACTGTTTCATTTTGCGTATCAAGTGTTTCAATTTGAGTTAACGTCGCTAAATTGTAATAGGATTTCGTCTGAAACTGTTACTAGATTTCGATTTGTCTTTGGTAGGCCTGACACTCGAGCCAACACGAACATGAACAATTAGGAAAGAAGTATTACAATGATTTTAAGTAAAGGGTAAGGAGAATGAAAATAAAATTAAAGGATTTCCAAGAATCGTAACTAACGCTAACCTGGTTGTTGTTGTTTCACAATAGCTCATATACGGAACTAACATTTTATTTAACTTTTTTTTTGGAAAACATTTCCTTTATTCTAGGATCGTTCAACTGAAACGTTTGATACATCAGTACAAAGTGGAGATGAAACAATCTCCGAGTGAGATATATACGATCATATACATAAAGAACATATTATTTCATAACTTATTTACATAAGTGAGCAAAGACATCTTCAAGTTAATGACCACGCATATGTACTTATTTCATTTTCTAATAACATCGTTAACTAGCAGAATCTAGTTCATCAAAAAAAAGAAAACAATCAAAAGTTTTTGTTGTACCTAGAACCTGCTCCATTGTTGCAGGAACGGTTTCACCTTGCCTACTGAGTCTGTCTCCAGGAGAGACTGGCCTACCACTCCAGAAGAAGCGATGAACTGTACACAAAAGCTAGTTCTTGGTAAACCACCTCAACAGAAGGAAACATTGGTTCAGAAAATTCTGAGACTTTTCGTTTAGGCATGGACTGGTCTCAAGCAGAAGATCACCAGATGCTTCCGCTCCAAAAATTGCAACATCACAATATCGTTTTCTCTTTCTCTTTTCTCTAGTTTCGGCTTCTTAAGATTTCCCATGGCATATTTTATGGTTGCTCAAATTTTTATACCAGTTGCCACAATTTGGGCATTGAGTTTTATCACCTTTCGGTTTAGGTTTGTTTCCCTTAGATCTTCCAGGACAGTCTTTGTGGTTGCTCAAATCGGTGTACCAGTTTCCACAATCCCAGCATTCAGTTTTATCTCCCTTTGGTCTAGTTTTGGTTTCTTTAGATCTTCCATGACAGACTTTGTGGTTGGTCAAATCCTTATACCAATTTCCACAAGCCAAGCATTTAGTTTTTCCAGATTTAGATCTTCCAGGACAATCTTTATGGTCGCTAAAATCAGTGTACCAGTTTCCACAATCCCAACATTGAGTTTTATCTCCTTTCGGTCCACTTTTGGTTTCATTAGATCTTCTAGGACTATATTTGTGGTTGCTCAATAACGTACACAAGTTTCCACAATCTCGGGATTCAGTTTGACTTCCTTTGAGCACAGTTTTGGTTTCCTTAGATCTTCCATGACAGACTTTGTGGTTGGTCAAATCCTTATACCAATTTCGACAATACTGGCATTGAATTTTATCTCCTTTCGGCACAGTTTTCGTTTCTTTCGATCTTCCATGACAGACTTTGTGGTTGGTCAAATTCTTATACCAGTTTCCACAATTCGGGCATTGAGTTTTATCTCCTTTCGGTTCAATTTTAGTTTCCTTAGGTCTTCCACGACAAACTTGGTGTTTACTCAAGTCTGTATACCAGTTTCCACATTTAAAACACTGTTGAAGCCTTTCCGCCATTTGAGTTTCAAGACGAACACTGCCGTTAATGGCGGACGACTGATCCACGTATCTAGTGTTGTCTATAATCGCCCCCAAACATATCAGAATCAGTTAATTATGAAGACTGGGTTAGTTATAAGGAAACAAGGTAATAACCCTACTTTCACTTTCGGTTTTATTTACTGCAGATATGACTCGATATAGTTGTGGACTGACGTACATAGCTTAATTTGCATAACCTGTCAGTGAAGATATAACCAAGCTGTCCTTTATGCCCGGAAGTAAACACCATATAAGGATCTCTCATATCAATACCTTTCTATACTCAAACACTTCTTGGAACCTGTTGAAGGACAAACTGGATGACCTAGCAGTGCGTGCCATTAGCTTAAGAATTCAGAGACAGTTCAGTGCATTATGTGCTTAGCAAAGACGTTGTTATTGCCCCACATTGACATTAACACTCTCTGGAAGGATTTGGTTACTCCTAATCCTTCAACAGAGATTCAGATGCTATTATCCTTTCAGGTTTTTGATTAAGATCAACAAAGAGATACATTCACAAGAAATATTTATATACATGCTTTTAATTATTTTCACAATTATTCAATAAAGATTTTTTTATCCAACTATGGGCTCTCTTAGTTTTCAAAACTTGAACTTCGAAGCGGCGTCCTGAAGAGAGGAGGTGATATTCCTAATACAAGTAGTAGGTTCTGTCAGATATGATTTGAACAGCTTGATTAACTGAGAGAAGCCTGTAGCAATAATTTAATAAAAATGTTACTATAATTTGATTAATACTTCATGAATGAAGGAGTTAACCTTGAACGATCTTTGGCGGTATTCTATAACGATCTAGGATCTTTTGCATGATGAATGATTAACTCGTGGCCACGACTTATTATTCATAAGTAGAAACTCGTCCAATGTCCCCTTTACGCTTCCGTTGTTAATACATTATTAGATTTATGAATATCATCACAACGTTGTGATATTCAATTTTAAGGTATCTTCAGAATGTACAAACGCCTTTCTTTTATACAGAGATCTGATATCATGTAAATCATGATTGACTTTGTCATCCATTGTTATCTAATAAAATATTGTGCAAGCGGCTTGTGTCATATTCAGTTTTTTAAAACGACGTGTTTCTATTTGTTCGGTCGTAAAACTGATAGAGAAAAAATGATAATATGAATAACTCTTTTTATACTTAAATGTTGAAATCTCTAAAAGTATCTGTTCAAAAGTTTACATCTGTCTATGACGTCAACAGAAGAGCTCGGAATTGTGACGTCACCAAAAGTCAAAGGTCATCAAGCGTACTGCCGGGTAATGGCGTCGGGTATCTAAGCAACATGGTATCTCGCTGACGTCCGCACTCTCTGTATTTAAGCAGACATCGCTCTCAGATGCGTCACTTTGTCCAGAACTTGGCAACAGACACATCGAAATATCAGAACCAGCGTCAATATTCCAGAGTTCATTTAGTAGCGATGAAGAAGGAACTTGAATACCTGGCAGTTGCTGAATACCACAGTAAGTTACTTAGTCTACATCGGCCTATACTTACATGAAAAATTGGAAAGAAATAGTACGCAAATTGTAGGCAAAATAAAGGAGACAGGAATACAAAAAAAGGAAAAGTCTCCTAGATTATATAAGTAAAATAATTATTTCTTGTATGGTAAATGTTGAAATTCATTAAATACCCGTATACCCGTGTGACAATGCACCGCTAGTTCGAGAACATCTTTTGGTATGAATCCCGGCCTCCCGAGTGATGAGCGAACGCTCTGCCATCTGCAGTCTATGTCCAGTTAGATTCCATCAATCTAGGTATTAGTGTATCAAAATATTTCTTATAAAGAACTAATAACGTTTTTATGATGAAAATTCTTAGATGACGTTTGACATTTTTGCTTTATTCTAGGCAATGAATTACGGATCGCTCTACTAGAACATTTGATCAATCAGCACAAAATGGAGATGAAACAATCCCCGAGTGAGGTAAATACAATGCAATATTTAAAAATATTTTTAACTTCATATCATTTACAATATTAAACAAAGCTAAATGTTAAGATTATTCTCTAGCTGTTTATTTACGTACAATGTACAAATATACATGATCAAATTATCAAGCTCTTGCACAAATGTTAACGTTTGTTGATTTCAGCGTGTGGTAGTAGTTTTGATTCACTGCCATGAGGTGAAAGGGGGGGGGGGGGGGGGGGGGGGGGGGGTAAAGACTGGCCTGTATCCGTGTGTCCTTCCAAGGGGATAGCTTTTCTCAGAAAGCGATTTAGATAGGATAACCAATGTTGGTGTATGGTTTAAGAGTATCTATATATTGAGTTCAGAATTGAGAAGTGCGCAATGTTTTCAAGAGTTTTTGCCCTTGATATGTTTTCATTTTCTCTGATTTAGAAAATTATGAAATGGTGTTATTGATATTGAGAACGAATTTTGCGGGGGATGTTGATGATTATTCCTCGTTTTACGAGGAGTTCATATACTGTATTGTTGCAGGAACGGTTCGAGCTGGCCTACCGAGACTCTCTCCAGGATAGACTGACCTACCACTCCAGAAGAAGCGATGAACTGTACAGAAAAGCTGGATCCTTGGTCAACCACATCAACAGAAAGAAACACTGGTTCAGGAAGTTCAGAGACTTTGTGCTTCAGGCGTGGACTGGTCTCAAGCAGAAGATCACCAGATGCTTCTGTCGGATCAAACGTTTCTTTCAAAGAAAACATGCATAAATACTTGTTGACATTGTTACTTGCTTTATCATGTTATTAAACCTTTCATCTTATCCGTGTCTTTGTTTTTTCTTTACGGCGTATTTCATGAAGGTAATCATTGTTATGTTTGACTGTAAGTAAGATCACTGGTTGACTTGATCGTACGATGAAAATGAAATACACAAGAGAGATATCACTGTGCAACTTCCTGCGCACGGTACAATTTGTGCCAGTCCCAGTCAATCAGGTCATGATTGAGACTGGTGCGGGTAACGCCTTGCCCTGGAAGTATGTGTACTAGAAGTTTTATCTGTTTGATGACGTCAACAGAAGGGCTCGGTATTATGACGTCATCAGAGTCAAAGGACATCAAGCCTAATAGTGTCGGGTATAAAAGCAACAGTGTATGCCGGTGTACTTGTACCTTTTGAATTTAACTTTACCTTTTTTTAAGATAAGGGTTCGAACATAAACACAGATACGGAACTTCGTAGAGTAATTAAACGTGTAAATTACATAGTGTATAGTGCTTGATGAATAGAACACAGAGCTTTGTCTGTTAGTCTCAGTTACATCCTTTCTCTTGTTTAGGTTTGATTGTAATCAGCATTGAATGGTGCTGTGTTACTTGATAAATCGCACGATCAGTGAATCCGGGAAACTGAACATACCACACTCATATACATATGTTCCTAATATTACATGAAGAGGCTTTAAGAAGAAGTGTCTTAGTTGTGTCGTGAAATACAGAACAGTTTGTCCGTGGTGCCCGTCCGAGTCCGGAAAAAACTATCTTATAATCACTGTTATCAACCCACCTCCCGGCTAATGCTGCTACATTTCAAACCGCATTTTTACTATGACAACTTTTGACCAGGCAACATAAGTCAATGAAGTCAACTCTTATCAAACATCACAATTGAAATCATACAAAGTTAAAGATATTACTTTTGACAGGGCGGGACTTGAACCCGCAATTCTTTTATCCTTAATTGGAAGCGCACAAGTACGTAAGCCTTACAGGTAGTTTATAAAATTACTTTATTTATAGTCACATGATTTATGTCCCGGTATAACGCTATTGAGGGTAACATTTTCTTTAAAACGGAACAATGCATGGAATGCACGAGCTTTTCGTGAATATCTTCAGTCGTTGGTTACGCGATGTCAACGTACTCGATATACCGTGTATCCCATAGAATTCTACTATACCGTCAAATGCCTGTCGGTATGTTCTTCATTGTTTTTTTAATCACATCTCATCTTCGTCGGTTGATAAATTGGACAAACCACTCAAAAACGGACCAACTAGAGATTTCCAACCACGAGAGTAGGGAAAACCCTCAGACCCCGGTTTTCCCGATTCTTGATGTTCACAATCTCTGGTTAGTCCGAGTCTGAGTGGATTCATCTATACTTAACGAAAATATGTCGTAGGTGGGCTACAAACGTAATGACACAAAGATTGAAGCTCTCATAAAATCACAGCTGATTGCTTGCGGTTGGATCAGGTGATGGGATGTTTCAGAAAACAAGATCCGTGTCGAAGTATAATTTTAAAATTAAATTTGAAACCTAGTTTCTATATATGAACTGCTTTGTGTGAGATAAAACGGATGCTAAACGACCTTGTATAAACACTCTTCCATTAGTTTAAAGGACCACTCTGTGTTTAACATGACATGGGTTTGATAAGTATCTGTAAATATGGTGATATGAAATCAAAACAACTCACACTTTCATCCCGGAATTACAATTGCTGGATGATTACAAGTTATAATGAAAACCAATTCTTTGTCTTACTTCAACTGATCTCATGAAATGCGAAATTTTCTTTTGTCAAAACAGTTACGTTTAAATTTTCGTGCTTCGTTTTAATGGAAATATTTATGATAGTAGGCTTCCAATGTTGACAAACATCGATCAACAACCAGTCAAATATTTGCAGGGCACTTTAGCAGGGTGTCATAAATATGTTAGTTGTCCCATGCTTCAACATGAACGTAAACAGATTTCTGTCATGTTGTGAATAATTACGTGGAGAGCCGTCTTCTTTTCATAATATCCATGACTATCAAATTCAGTCCGTTATAAAATCTGTGGCTATTTGATATAGAAGCCTTTCGAGAATGTTTGACATTATCATTATATAATGATGAGGTGAGATGATTATCGATGTTGGCAATAACTGGCGAATTTGTATCGATGGTATGATTTAAACATTTTCGTATTGAACGGGGGTGAGTTAAATCGAAATCCTCATGAATTACTATGACGTCAAAGCATTGTCCGATGATATCAAGAATTGTTTTCATTTGTCACTGATGACTAAAAGGGTAGCTTTTAAACTTATATCCGGGTGTCGAGAAACATATATTCCAGGTATGTTACAAACACAATTTTCACCTTGATAAGGACCGACATGTTTCATTAAAAAAATAATTGGAAGACAATTCGCTTGAGGCGAGCGATCTTTTCATCGGAACAATATAAGTATCAACGATATTAACAAAAAATGTCCATTGTGCAATGTCTAAACTAGTGACATGGGGACTTTAACATGGGCATTTATACCATGTTTCCTATCGTAGCGATAACATGTGGCCCAAGTTGAGAGTTGGGTCACCCATTTTCATCCAGTCTCGATAATACACAACAGCAGCTCAAGAAACATGTGTGAGCACTATGACCGACCGTCAATGTTCAAAACGTTTCCTGTTGTGTAGAGATCTGTTTTCATTGTACGACTTGTAGTTACAACTCATGATCGTCACTGACTGAGAGTCACTGAGACAACTCGAGTTGTTACAGTCTTGTACATATTACAGGTTGGGCAACAGGGGTTGTAACTACAAGCTATAAAGTTTATGCTACATAACCCCATTCTCAACTTTACCTAACCTCTGTTTGAACAAGAACATTTCGAGGGCTAGAAATGGAAAAGCATTCAAAGTTAGTTGTGCAATGAACGACGCCGTTTCAAAAGTTTCTTTCGGGAAGCCTCGTTTTTCCCGTATGTTTTTGGGAAACTGGAAAGGTATTCGACTGTTCACTTCTCAATCTAAGTCTTCTTGACCGAAATTGTTCGTGTTATGTAACTAAATTATGGCTTAGACCTCGGTGACAAGAAGTAATTGTCCAATATAAGAAGTGTGAAATTTCTGAGAAAGTTTCTCTTTCAAATTTTTTTATGCTAGGGAATCTGCAGGTAGCCCGTGAAGTGCTTGTACTCAAACAGAGGTTAGGTAAGGATTATATGACTTGAGGTACGTATACCCCTCTGGGAAGAGAATCCAATTACGCCTCATATGCAGTCTACTTCAGAACACTTCAGAATGAAGATATTATGTTATATTATAAGAATAATCAACAAGATGCGAGGAATTACGGTTAATCTGTCCTGAGTGGATTATTGTTATAAATTCCGAGCTTTAGCGAGGAAAATATCACAATAATTCACGAGGAACAGATTTATAAACTGTAATTCCGAGCTTCGAGTTGGTTATTCTTTTTCTTACCCAAGTCAAATCTAAGAATATTTACGGTACTTTTGGGAAATACAAGTACAAGGCGAGTTGCAAGTAAACTTGGTCATTGTATTCATGCGCGACGAACAATGAAAGTGCAACTCCCGGGTGATTTTGCTCCAAAATTGTCCGTCTATATACACTTTGCTTCGCATGTACATCTAATAGACGTGAAAACCACATTCATTAGTTAAAAGTCATCAATATCACAAATACCTTAGCTATTCGGATGAAGGATGTTTTTAGAAAATCGTAAAAGAAGTTGAAAACTCTACCGTTTACGTCGCTGTTTTGACGTGTCGGCCATCTTACTTTACGATAAACACCGGGAAAACCTCGATTTCGTCCTATGGAATGTGTGACGTCACCTGTGGAAAACAGGTGGCCTCTGTCGTATCTTTACACTGTCAGACAATGAAATAGCGCGGATTGTAGCAGCCATACCAGTCGACCAATTCATATAAAAATTGGCAAGATATCTCCTTATGAACTTCTGACGCAATAGTAAAAAGGAAATAAAATAAAAATGACGATTAAGTTGAATAAATGTCCATTACATAACCCGGAAGTGAGTCTCTTCATATGTTGAACTCGAACGTCAAAACAGTACTAATTTCGGTCGAAAAGACATCGGGTAACGTACGTGTCTTTACAAATGCCCTTGCCAATGTAAGGACAATGATGATTTAAACAAACGTATGTTGTGTAACTGTATTTTTGTCGTTTAAAATGGCGAAATGCCGCTCGTTACGTAAGTCAACTTGCACGTACGTACAACGCAGCAAAATACACGAGTGTGAAATAATTCAATGTATCGTGGACAGATTCAAGATGAAATTACCAGCTGCATACTTTTTATTTAGTATAAAATTGAAAATTATGATAACATTTTACGAATGCATAGTAAAATCATAATAACTTGTGGTGGTTGAATCTGGCAATTTTTTTCAATTATTTGCTGATTTCACTAAATGATTTATTTGTGCATGGCCGATGTTCGATATGGAATTTTTATTGTAAGCTCTCCATGTTTTAAAATCCATGACCAGTCTTTATTTTTTTCTGACCAAACACAAAGATTATCAAATATTCTGAACCTACATTCATTCTTTCGTCCATTTTTCATATTACCTTTGTTGGAATTGGAAATAAGCTGATCAATCGCCCTTCACCTATTCACTAGGAATTAGGATAAAAAAAGATTAAAATAAGTCTATCAAAATATATGATATTACAAACAATGTATTGACAACAGAACTACAGTGAAATAATGTTCCAAAAATTGGTGCAATTAAATTTTCTTTCTTTTTTGGTGTTGCAACAAAAATAGATAAATTATTATATAAAGTTTACAAATAATAAATAAGAATGCTCAAGCACAGTGTTTTGTTTGTGATGTTATTTACTTGCATATTAACAGCACACAAAATTCCCTTGTTTGCTTTAATTGCTATTTTTCTTCTAAATATTAACTTTAACTAAGCATTGCCTTATACAATAAAATAAACTGCTATGGATGCTGAATAAATTCATGCATTGATGTCTATAACCAAGATATTTAACTAATGACATTGCATATTCAATAAAAAAATTACAATTTTGTTCAGTCATCTAAAGACATCTTCTGTGTACAAAAAAAGCGTTTTTGTTTCCAGACACTCCACCCCAAATATCATAAACTGTCATCATTCTGTCACAGCATTAAAATATTGCTCAAGTGAATACTATTTTGACACATTAATAAAATATAGATTATCAATGCATGTGATAAGATTCATATTACAAAAATAGAATAAACCATATATTTTTGTATGTCAGTCTTAATGTTATGTTATTCGAAATTAAGGGGGGGGGGGGGGGGATGCATTGAGATGATTGACTTAATTTTGAAAGTCAAATTTGGCACACAGAATAATTGGACTTTACATTATTTCCAAGCTTTGCAAAAAATTATATTTAATTTCCTGATTAGGGAGAATAATTTAAGCAATATTTGATATTGAATCTGATTGAATAAATTAAATTTTATAAATCCCTTCTGTTTAAATAATAATAAAATTTATTTGATTCACTTTATTTTGCTTTGTATTTATAGTTCATTTACAAAAAATGTTGAAATAATTAAAGTATATATCATTTTGAAATTTAGAGTTGAAAGACTAAAATGTAAATGGTGCCGTCATCTGGTAATTTTACCCTCTAGAAAATTCTAATATCAACAACAAATTATCTTTGTTCATATCATAGATATGATTTTGTAATTTACTCAAAATCCCCAGTACAACAAATATAGCCTCACCGATTGTTCAAATGTTTTTTTCATACACTTGTACTGATGTAGATTGAGGCCGCCTTTCGAAAGTCACGGCAGCGAAATATAAACAAAACTCGGCGAACGACGAGAGCTGCGTTCGAGAGACTTACGATGACAAATCAGCTGTTTCATTGAGGCTGAAAAACGAAGTGATATTGATACATTCGACAGTAAACTGACGAAGAAAATTTTTTAGGAAAATTATAACAAGGAGTCACTCACCGGTGTTTTTAATTGGGTGCATTACCCGTGTACACAGTGTAAAGCAGTGGTTTGAGACTGCGAATTTATCATACGAATTGCTTCCATAATAACGTATAAATGTCATCAAAAGGCTTTTTCCTTTTTTCTTAATTTTCGTACAGCACTTATAATTAAAAAACATCACCCTAAAACGTTCTGAGTTTTCAATAGCTACGAGAACACGATCACCTAATTATGAAATGTGGTGTTGTTTACATTTGTTATGGCGGCTACGTCACGTGTGTTTTCCACAGTTGACGTCACATCCGGTTGATTTCACGGAACAACACGATCGGGAAGGCAATTTACTATCCTTTTTTCAATCGAAATTATTTACATAATCAAGTTATCTAAACTTGTTAAAACCTGACGTAAAATCAATTCAAGAAGGATATATTATGAAAACATGCACATAAGTGTACAATTTGGCTTGGTTAAATAAGGTGATTTTACCCGGGAGCCCCACTGAAGTCTCTTTGACACGGGCACGCTGGACTCACTGAACGAATGAATAGAAATAGTTCTGTCAGCCAATCAGATCTCGAGTTATTTTTAGAAAAACTGGTATTCCCGTGACCATTATGAAAACTTTAATACCCGGCATATTTTTGTCCGCTCGGATAAGAAATAGATAATCAAAACGGGATCTTAGAAATACACCTCATCGATTAGTTGTAATAGTGTACATGTACCTCATGAAATATAAGAAATTAACACAAATGGCATCTGAGGAATTCACCTCATGAAATACTTGAAATAAACCTCATATAATCTAAGAAATACATATCGTGTAATAGTAGAAATAAACCCAAACGGAATCTTAGAAATATGTCTCATGGAATTCTAGAAGGGAATAAAATGAAACCTTAAAATGCACCTCATTTCATTGAAGCAATAAACCTCATGAAATATTAGAACACCATCTCATAGAATCCCATCTTCCTACGCAAAGCTTAACTATTGCCAGTCTCGAACTGGACAGTTCGATACTGGCAATAGTTAAGCTTTGCGTAGGAAGATGATAGAATCCTACAAAAACACCTTATTGAATCCTTAAATTACAACCACAGGCTTATTATGTAGTATATTCTATAAGATGTTTAGCACGTAGCTCGTCGTAAAAACATGACGACAAAGCAAGTCTGAATAAAAAAAAATTAACTAGCAATTTTCTGGGGCTTTTCAGAGATTAAGTTCCAGTCTAAAAATCTGATAAATACATCCATCTGAACTCTTAATTGCGCTTCATCCACACATTGAATCCTACACACAACACGAAACATACATTACATATCAATATACGAAAGTGGAATCCTATAAATACATCTACTTGGAAGTGGACATCACGAAACCTTTCAGTATTATCTAGAGATTTATACTGAAAATGACAAGTTTAATAAATGTTGCTTGAAGACTGGTCCGTTAATCACATTTGTATTTTGCTCATATAGGCGTGTCATAGAAGCAAGTTACTCGATCAGTCGCCTTGGTAACACTTCACATTGAGACGGTTGCCAAGAAACGTGGAATTTTCCGTCTTCGTCTTAAAATGGTCAGTGCCATGCGAATATTATTCAAGTTGCGACAATCATTACTAAAGAACACGACAAGAAAACATCGACAGGGGGGAAAATGTCCGCTATCCATTCTATTTCACACTTCTTGTCCACGCGATTGTCAACGTGCTGGTTCGAGATCACGTGATAGTCCACTTGGAAGATATCAAACCACCTAATCGCAGAGCGTAATGGAGTTATATTTCTGCCATTCCGTGATTGACAGTCATTTAAATAGCCTCTAGTGTTGGCCCTTTTTCGTTGACGAGTACGAAGGGATATCTATGTGCTCTTATCTGTACCCGGATATCTGATTCGCGGATTGTAGTCTTGGATACTTGAAAGCCTATCTCATATCCAGGTAGGTTTAACTCAATGCTTTTTATGTTTTATAAAATGGTGAGATAAAATTTCTAAATAACGCACTATAGAAATCATATATTTATAACAATTTATTACTATTTGTTTAATCTTTTACATTAAATATTCATTAACATTATCAACGTGCCAAATTGAATTTTAAATTTAACCAGGGCTTTAATTACATTAACACCACCAATCCACACAATAATTAGAAAAATGCGTCATTTTTAATAACTGAACGGTGTTAAGTAAGAAATGATAATTGCTACGCTATAGTGAGAACATATGGTCCTATCCTTGTAAATAATACTGACACGTTTCCTGACGTTGCCGTTTTAAAATCATTCAGTTGTGCTTTTACTGTTAACATTTTAAAAATATCTTTTATGACATTTTCGAATTTTATTTCTATCTTTTCAGGAGTATTTTGTTGATTGACATGACAATTTTTAACTTAAAATCTTAAATGCCGATGGGATGGAAAGCCTAATGCTTTATCTTTGAAACCAGTAATTAGAAAACACACTAATATTGATTACATTTCGATGACTTCAGGCACATGTTTTTTTATTGCAACCTGAATGAAAATTTGTTTAATCATATGTTTTGGGGTTTTTTTTGGTTTTTTGGTTATTACTAGGAAACTATTTATCAAATATCAAATGTATCTATTCAAAAATGAAAATCACATGACAAATACAGTTTCCACCCCAAAGATTTATTTCACATTGCTTAACCATGACACAGTTGTTTGCCATGTCCTTTCGAACCGTACATGTATTTCAAAGTAATATGTGCATTTCATAATGTAAACGTCACCGCCTCTTCTCGTGAAATCAAAACATCCACAAAAAAACTTATCCCATCATGGTTCAAAACTTTAGACACAGGTTTGTATGTTTTTCAAGGGAAAAAGTGACATAGCATTTTCAATTGAATATAAAAGCCATTTGCAAACTATTTTCTTTGATATTGGATTTATTTTATTAATGATAAATTCATATTAATAATTTACTTTAAAATAATTGTTGATACATATAAACTAGGTCGAGACAGCGTTGCCTATCTTAGGTGAAGTTCGGCTCCTATAGCCCCAACATGATAAGAACTTATGTTAGAGTCCCACTTATCATTCTAGCTGCCCCCAGATTGCCTTACATCCTGTATAATAAATGTCGACTGATAACACGCAAGAACTGAGAACAACTGTCTTCTATTCAGTGCACATTGTATACACATTTTAGCAGGAGTAGGTTAGGAGCCTCTTATTAATCAAAATATTAACGTAATCGTCCATGTTCCTCCATTCAGTGAAAATGTTATTAATATTTCTAACTTCCAATTAAGGCGAAACGCTTGTAAAATTAAAATCATTATCTTATCTGTTAATTCCTTGCTTTAATCGATCTATCATTTAATTACATGTGCCTTGTGCTATAATAGGGTATTCCCCTTGATCGCCTTGTCACCTTTGGCCGCTATCGGCTTTTTACTCACAGTTACATAGCATGGCGACGCTCGTCGGCTCTCTCATCCGGCCACTGCGAATACTGCTCGATACTATGTTATTTCATTGTCCGATTGCTCATAACACAAACAGTGATCAAGAAATACAAAATTGAAGGAGACTTGCGGGGATATAAATTTCATAAATTATGAACTATGAAAGTAGTAATGTAAGCCTACGGATGAACATTAAATTTTTAAGGCCATCGGAGTCGATGGTGAAGGTGTGGACATTGGTTATAATCCCAACCAGATCAGAAATTAAAGAGATAAATAATCCAGCATTGCTAAATGGCGTTTTTCTTCTTCCTTTTTTTGGGGTCAAATTTTCAAATCTGAACCAGCCAAAATGTCATCTTCAGTAACTTGGTGCAGGCTGATAATAAACTTATCTTGTATTAAAGACATTTATGTATAAACAAAAATATTAACTCGAAATTTCACTTATTTCGTTAAATTTCTGAGAATATAATCAAGGTTTATTATCTGGTTGATCTAGCGAGTTCTATACGTGACGTCATATCATTGTCAACATGTTGGTTCATCAAAGCTAATGACGTCATATCCGGGGCCAAACATGGCAACCTATTTCATGTACAGAAGGATCACTTAGTGGAGCGACATAGAATTGAACGAAATAATCGAGATTCTTAAAAAAACATATCAGGTAACCAGTGCTTAAAGAATTCTTAGAATCGAAGATCTTTTAAAAATTGTATTTTTCATGGTAGTAGAGGGAAAATAACCTGTGTTGGCGTTTACAATGTTATTCATAAAGAAACCATTTGAGTGACACCAGGACATTGATAAGATCAAGATCTATGGAATATAGTGTCTACCCTGAACCCTTAATGAAATCAATCATCATCAAGTTTAAATACTCTTATCATAATATACATACGGTCACAAAAAAATCCCAATTCCCTATCGGGCTCGAAAGAATAAGATGTTTCTTTTATGTAAATAGTGTTCATAGTGAATGGTACATATAAAGTTCCATTGCAATAAAGTTTTTCCTCATCTTTAATCTTGACGATTTGTATGTGATAAAGTTCGCGAAATACAATCGGTCTGGTAAAGGTATATTTACATTATACATGAGGAGTAGCTTTCTATGTACATCTACGTGATCAGAATCGCTCTTTTGTATTGTAGGACAAAAGTATAAGTAATTGCTTTGTGTTGCTCCAAATGATCGAGGCTCCATCAAACTGATATTATGAACATTTGAACTTCTTTAGACCTTTTGATTAGCTTAAAAACAAATTTGAAAATTTAAAAATTGATTTCTTTATGTAGATCTTGTTTTTTAACACATTCAATATGACCTTTTGATGTTCAGAATATGTACTTTCTGATTCTATGCAGGTATATATAAACGTACATATGAGAATAGAAATAACAATATTATTCTTGATGTTCTTACTTTTCCTAAACTGGTAAATATTGCAAGGAAATAGGTCACCCCCGTGTTGTTTTGCGTCATTAAATCAAGCAGAAATGCCGTTTGTTGAAACATAGCATGTAATGTTAATTTGATAGGTATAGAAACAATAAAAAAAGGTAAAGATCACAACCGATCAACACACCACCGATTGCGTGTCCGATTCAGGCAAACGCAAGTTTCGAAGCTATATAGCAGTCCAAAGAGCTAATTGGGTTGATAGTGTTTGGTATGTTATATGACTCGTTTTCATGTAAATTCATCGTTGGACTTCGTATTCTACACCTTTATGTATGTTGTTCGATATTCATTGAAAGCTGTAAATTATCATTTCTATCAGTATATATATGTACATGGTATTTTGGCACCATTTAAAGCCAAACAAAAAATTTTGGAACCCATTGTAAAATTCTTGTAGTCAAAAATACTAAGATCTGATCAGATAAAACTGGGACATTCCATGTCAAAGCTAAACGACAATGCGATCACGGCTTACTGCCGTCATATGTTTATCGGACATCTCCTGGCAGATACATAGCGTACATGCAGATTCCACCTGGAGGTTGATAATTAAAGGTAGGTGCATATATCTTCAAGTTATAATCGGCAACTATAGAACCTACAACAAAGGTGTCAGTAATTGATATGCGTATACATAACCCTACACGACATAGGACAACAGTAGTAGGATTTACTCGTGACAGCACATTTTGAAGGGTCAAGTGTTGCATGAATACCGCTATTAGATCAGTATAAATGTTTTAAAGGTATAGTAGTACAATGTCTTAGGGAAATAAAGGAACTTCACTTAAAGACAGACAAACAAATATAACTTAGTTCAAGGTAATTCCTTCCCATCAATACAAGGGTTTCTAAAACTCTCGTATAAGTTCGGTTGCTAAGTAACTCGATTTATCAAAAGGTGTTCACACTAAAACGCCGCAGTGATATGTAACTCGTCATCCCACGGCTACAGATAGTCGAGTTAAGTAACAAAATATGTACAATCTGAACAAAATATATTTTGCAAGAACTAACGTAAAATGAGAAAGATTGGAACACATATTAAACATTCAAGAACGTGTTTTACACCCCGGTTCTATACCGTCCATGCTTTCTTAGCGCTAGGATAATCGTGTGTCACATTGATTAATGTTCCACGCGACGACCTAAGCAATCAGCGAATAAAATATGTTTTGCTAATCAAATGTTTAAAAATCAGATTAACTCGTTGAAAACCTTAAAATTGAGGGTTTTCATTACAAATAAAATAAAGATTTTTCAAATCAGAATAAAGAAAGGACATGTTATGTTAAAATGACGTGTATCCTTCATTAATTATGTGGTGATAGCTATTAGAGTGTGTCTACGATTTAATTTGTGCAATAGACATTAAAAAGACTCCCTGATAGATACATTTCACCCATTAATAATCGTATTTAAATAGTTCAATTTGTATCTAACGGGCTAAGGATAAAAATATCACACTCGTTAAATGTACAGCTTTTTTTATCAATTTTAATAATTTTACCAATGGAAATTCAACAAATGCTTTATATTTGTCAAAACCACTTTTGAATAATAAGTGACATGTTTCGAATTTCCTTGCTAGCTCATATCTGGTCGGACAATAGTAAAAACATTTTTATGGTAATGATAATGTTATAAAATGGTGATTCTTTTAAAAGAAGCGGAATCTATTTTCGAAAATATGTACTGAGAAAAACAATGTACCAACAGTTGTTATTGTGGCGTCACTCGTTAAGTCGAAAACAAAAGACGAAGTAGCCGGCCTTATGACCATATATCAATAAAGATATCATTGATGCATACTTATGAACAGTGTCCTGTAAGACAGTATCTATTATTCATCCCCCATGAGATGTAATATATCTACTGTCGATGGTTACACACGAGTGAGCATATCAATATTGCACAGCAATGATTGTTATTAACCACATAAAAGCATCTTTCTCTGTCTCTTACTATGTCCATCGTCCACCTATACAAAACAACCCTTGGTCTCGTCCAGGAAGTAATAAGCTTGAAATCTAAATGGAATAAGCTAAGTTATGATAATGATAATGATAATGAAATTGCTTATCGCCTTTAGTGAAATATGAAATGAAACATGAAATAGATATGAAATATGAAATAGTGTATTCGTTTTTAGGCCATCGGCCCATTTACAAAGCATTTAGAACACAAACATTATTACATTATTATAGTGCATGGTCTCACGAGTGTCAGTTCTCAACATGTCATAAACAATGCAAGGAAGAATGTCTGGACACAGACAGACAGACAGACAGACATTTTATTGTAAGGCCAAAGGCCCATAGTACAAACTACATTTCAAATTCTTTAGCGTTTGATTTAGTAAATCTAAAATGGTTTTGTCTTTCATAACAAACTCTATTAAAATCTGAAACAAGCGATCCTAATGTTTGATTAATGATTTTGATTTTAACCATGCCATACTTTTATGAATATGTTAAAACTAACAAAACTTCAAGCCATATATCATTATTCAAGATATCCAAGGATACTTTTCGGTTAAGCTATATTTTACAGATAGTATTCCTCTATATGTCAGAATGACTAGTATTCTATGCAAGAGCATATCAACATATTGCATAAAATATCTTCTCTGCCTTTGCTAGTTGTTCACATATCCTGTAGTGGAAAATAAACAAGTGCCGGTCAAGAACACTTTTGAATGATAAGGGACGTAATTCTAATTTCATTGTGAGCTCATATTCGGTCGGATATGAGTGAAAAATATTTTCTGGTAATAAATGTGTAAAAACATGTTCTGTACCTTTGCTATTGAGCCCTTAAAGAGATATAAAAACATAGGACATAGAGCAGACTGCCTATGGAAAACCCTTAGTAAAATTGATTGTTCCAAAAGCAATGGAGAGGTTAAGATGGCTGTAAAGATGAAAGGTCATTTAAAAAACTACGCCAGAAATGTTTACATTTAAAGCGCCGAGGAAGAACAACAGTTACTAGATGAAAATATTAAGCACACGCAAACATGAACCACAAAGATGGATAAGGATTTTGGGATTCCCTCATAATCTTCATGCAAAGCGATGGAGCCGACGGTGGAAGGTTGTTGTCTAGTCAAGATGACATTGGACGATCGATAGATCGTTGTGTTTGCCACAGGAGAGGAAAATTCCGTTCTTTCCACGACTTCTAAATTCCGTTTTACACCATGGAAAGGTATTTACAAGCGTGTTATAAAAATATCCATGTTGTAGTCAAATATCCCATGAAATATCGATAATTTTGTCCATTTCTTTATTGAATGCGTTTATTCGTGAAGGAATTTATACGAGGGTAAAACACAATTTTTGGGGGAAAACAACTGTATCAACGAATTGTCTTCTGAGGTCGCATTTACCAACACGAGTTGATCAAAGGTACAAATATCCGACAATAAGGATATTTTTTTCTTTATTGTATTAATGTTGATATATCTGATATCAAGTGACACATGGGTAAAATTCGTTTTCCATCAATTATCTTTTTTCATTACGTAATCACAGGAAATAAACTGCACCAACCGATCAAGGCGCTTCTCACGACACACTTTGACTATTTTCCCTTTCTCGTAAAAGGGTATACCATTTTTTTTGGAAACACTATACGGCTGAAAACCATCACTTGACTACACAGGTAAGAGGATATTAAACGAGTGGCTATGTCAAACTATCTTACTTTCCAAGTGCCTTAATATTAGAATTTCCCGAGGAATAGTAAGGGATTTTCCGACATTCAAACACGAGTGTTGTGTGTATTGAATAGTCTTATATGTTCCGTTTCAGACAAAGGTTATTAAATCGAGAGAATTACTAAAAATATACTTTCAAGAATAAAGCATGGACTGGCTTATAACCAACGCCACATTTGGAATGCAACGTCATAGACGAAACATGCGACTTTGTTAATGACACAACATCAACAAGAGCAAGGGGCGTTAGTCTGCCTATGCTTGGAACACGATTTTAACTATTTTCTCCGATTTTTCTGCTTCAGTTATTAAAGTATATAAATTCATCCTCATAACTGTGTTTACTTGTTCAGAAATATCCAATCGTACCCGCTCGGGAACTATTTATATTTATATCATAGACACTCACATTATAAACTCTGTATATTGTATATCCTACCTGTTACCATTTAGGTTGTTTCAATGTGAAATAACTAATGAATCTCTTCTCGATATGTTTTTGTCCATCGTATCTTCTTTAATAAGTATACCACGTTTCTGATAGTATGACGCACTGTTAAGCTTACTGAAATGTTTGTTCATATCGTTTAAAGTTCATCATTGTAAATTCCATCTTAATTTTCTTTATAATAAGTAAATCTCTATTTACTTCGTCAATTTTAATTGGATCATACCAGTCACCAAAACCATTTTAGTTAACTTGACGGTTGAGTAAAAGATAATTCCTAATTCCAAAAATATGTTCTTATGTTTCAAAGATATAGTGAGAGGATGAACGATGAGAAGCGGAGAGGTCCGAATTTTGCCGAGTTTGGCCGAGCAGGTCGGAGCACGTACATTCGGGTGGATCTGGACACAATCTTCAACAACATTAACATCCTGAGATCTCGCTGTTCCGCGAATACAGGTAGAATACTAAAATCAGTTAAACATCACCGATAAGCAGTGGCGGATCCAAGGGACCCCCCCCCCCCCCCTGGATCCTGGATCCGCCACTGGCTAAGTATCACAAGGCAGAAGTCATGAGATCTCAATCGCAGGCTAGTTTTTGCCCTGCATCAATTCGTCAGATTTATGTTTTGGTTTACACAATAGAAAATAATTTTGATAGTTTGTAGATTCAAGAAAATCTGTTACTTCTGTTGATAAACTGGCTCATTAGTAATAAGAAGATAAATAGATTCTTCACCACCCGCAAATTTACTTTATTACCGATGGCCTTAGCCGTAAGTTTTAAATGCTTACATTTGCGGATGTTGAATAACAATGAATCCCGGAAATTTTCTAAACGCAGGTTTTTTTTATCTATATTGTAACATGATCCTTAGCTATTAGCAGCGTAAGAGCTCACTATTATTTTGCTTATCAACTTCTGAGTGTGAAGACTTTGTGAGTGTTCCATATTTGTTAGTTGTAAAGGAAGTTCAAAATATGATATACTTTCAAAACAGCGTTCATGGAAAACAGAACATTGGCATTCAAAAAGGTGGATTGATATGTCATTTAGGCCTTCGGCCTCGTGCTTTAACTATAAAAGTTCAGGGAAAAACTGTTATTTATTGCAAAACACGTGATGGTTGAGGCTACTCTATTTCTTAAATATTAAAAATAATAATAATAATCGATAGCCTTTTTCAGGAATCTGTACACACCAATTGCTGTATCGATTACCAATCTCCTCAAAAGAAGGTAAAATAACTTTGAATAGTCCGTTTATTTAGAGCGCTTTTTCGGTTTTTACCCTTCTCAGCCTTTTCTGTTTTCGAATGGTTCAGATCAATGTACCATCGTAAAGACCGATTGTCATATCCCAATGACGACAATCCAGTGATCGAACATTTTACATGAATGGGCCTATAATGTATGATTTTTATACTTGTGTACAATATATTCTAGCGGTCGGGTTGATGAAGAACGAGGACGTTTGTGATGAATATACCGTATTTCCTCAAATAGACGCCCACGTGTTACGAGATAATTTCAGAAAGAGGTAATTTATCATCGACGATAGAGGCACCGCACTCTAGTAAACATTATCAGGCAAAGGCATGTAAACCACTTACTCACAATTAAGCTTTTTTAATTCATATCATTGCAGAAGTGATAGCCGTGGTGAAGGCAAACGCCTATGGACATGGGAGTGTTGAGGTGGCGAGATTTCTGGAATCCAGGGGAATTAAACATTTCGCTGTAGCCACGCCAGAAGAGGGGGCACAGCTCAGGCAGGCCGGGGTTAAAGGATCGGTGCAGATTCTTGGTATGTTTTTCCTTGCAATTGTTGGTAAAGTTTAAATCGGACAGAATCTATCCTAAATCATGTCTTTGAGTAAACCGATGGCCATATATTCTAAGACATGATACATGAATAACATAGATGTTCAACTTAATGATTTATCCTCTATCATCCATGCTATCTAGATAAAAAAAACATTCTGGATGTCTACATTGAGATTAAATGGCAAGGTATGTAACCTTATTGACTTTCCTTCACGATGTCACCTTAACATCTAGAGGTTTCTTTTGAAAACAAGAACTTACTAAAGTTTACCTATGTCCCCACCTTTTCAATGAATTTAATCCAATAAATTACGCTAAGACAGGGTCAAATTCATTTTTAGGGTCAGAAAGAAACAACTGAATACTATCAGGGACCCTTGACGTCATATAATTGTCATTTATGACACGGGGCCCAGCTCTTTCACGCTCAAATATCAATTATGTTTGTAGTTTTCGTATCTAAGCACCACAAGAACCTCAAAGATGTCGGGCATGGATTTAAGGATTATTCTTCATGATTCCTCTTGGATATTTTTTCAAGGCAATGCAACCACTGAGGACATTCCGTCTTTAATCGAAAACAGACTGACACCAACAGTTGCAGAGGAGGAGTTTTTGGAGCAATATACATCAGCTCTTACAAAGAACAGAGACTCATGCAACGGAACACAGGTAACAGAACACACGGAAACCAAGCTAGTGTTATGAAATATAAGTTTGGTTATAGAACTTAACTCCCCCTTTAAAAAATTTGAAAAGGTTTTATAATTTTTCTTGTATATATATATATATATATGTGTGTGTGTGTGTGAATATATATATATATATATATATATATATATATATATATATATATATATATATATATATATATATATATATATGTCATGAATCTTATGTGACGTTTAATCTAGACAGTGTGGTGTCCAATGTCCAGTTTTTGTTTTTACGTATGTGGTATACATTATTTATATACATTAATGAACGACGTACTATCCCTACTTTCGTTGAAACATATATGTCCATTTGAAGGTACATGAATGAACTTTATTTTGCAATGATGTTTAAACCCGTAAGTTTCTGTTAATTTCATTGATTCACCTCGAATGGCCAACATCTGTCGTTACAATTTTTTTTCTTTTTCAATCATTCTTAGTGCAGGACGGATGGCCGGGTTGTGTTAAAGGTGGACACGGGTATGTCAAGGAACGGCTGTCTACCCCAAGAGCTTGATGCTCTCGTGAATGTGAGTTTTTCTTCATTTCTATAAACAAAATTACTTTAAATAATCCTCTCAATGGCATTAATATATCTTGGTCCATTCAGAAATCACATTTATTAACACAAGTTTTTTAACAAGATATTTTTCAAGACAGGGTTTTCAAAGACTATTATTTTGCCTGACGACTTCTGTTTAGAAAATGAGGAAAAACACCCCCTTCACCCATACAAAGAAGTTTTGTCTTCAAACTGCTAAGAAAATTAGTACACTTTATTGTTGTTTTTGGACCCTTACAAATACTGCAACACCGTTCTATGTTCCTTTCTAGTTCTGCAAAGACCACAACTTGATGGTCCACAGTATCATTACTCATTTCTCTCAAGCCTGGGACAATCCGGACTTTACTCAGAGACAGTTGGATGTCTTCATGCAGTGTGCCGGACAATACAGGTACGTTTCTCGCAGATTGTTTACTTTAAATCATTTTTTATTGGTTTCTTACCTTAGGATAAGGCATGACATGAAACTACGTTATCATCGCTTCTGTCACCACCTTCAATGAATAATAAAGGATTTCATTCTCAACTTCTGAATGAATCCATATCCATACTTTTTTGTGTCCTAGACAGTGTGGTATAAAGCTGCACGTATCCAACTCTGCTGCAATCATCCAGGGATACGGGACAGATCTCGACTACATCCGACCCGGTATCTGCATGTATGGACTTCCGCCTGGTGAGTCTCCATACCCATACACATAACCAAGTGTCAATCTGGGCATACTGGTCCACACTCCAAGTTTCGTGAAGCTGGTCCTTACAGAATGAGTTGAAATTAAATAATTACTTATGTTTCCATTTTAATTCGATATTCTCTTAAAGCTTCTTGAAAAAGAAAGGTGCAACCATGCTGAAACACATATTGTGTAATGTTATTAAATCATTCGTAAGAAACAGCATTAATAAGGTAAGGTAACAAACCGAGTGTCGCCAGGTCATGTTGACAAGTGAAATGATATGTTCTTATTCTAGACAGCAGCGATGAGACTGTAGAGTGTGTGAAGACACTGGGTATCACACCTGCTCTCTCCTGGGTAGCACACCCCACCCTAGTCAAACAACTCCAACCCGGTTCTCACGTCGGTTACGACAACACATACACGTAAGTACATGTACATGTTTGATGTTTCATGAAGTGGATTTTCCTCTTGCAAAGGGGTGTCATAGAGTGGATTTTCCCTTAGCAAAGTGGTGTCATGAAGTGGATTTTCCCCTAGCAAAGTGGTGTCATGAAGTGGATTTTCCCCTAGCAAAGTGGTGTCATAAAGTGGATTTTCCCCTAGAAAAGTGATGTCATAACGTGGATTTTCCGTAGCCAAGATACACCACAGGCCCTCGGATCATTAAAAAAAATATATATAAAAAAAATTTAAATTTCTTTTTGAGAACACCCCCTGAATAAAATTGTTCCTCTGTTAATAGTATATGGAAAGGCCGGACACTCCATTCGCCCCCACCCGCTTTCTTGACCGAATGCTACAATAAATACACACGCAATCAACATAAAATCTATGCAGACATGATGTCAAATGATTTGCCTTTCTACTCACACTCACTTAAACAAATATATCTTTGGGGTTCTTTAATGAGGACGGCCGAAAGACGATTTCCACGCCCAACTTAATGCTGATGGGACAAATGGCCGCCCGTCACCTTGACCTTACGGGGTGTGTGGCCGCAGCGACAGATCTCATTGGTTGCAAGAACGGAGAATTAGAGTTATCTGTTCCTAACTTTGCATCAAACCAATGAGATCTGTCGCTGCGGCCTACAAAGATATAGTAGGGTATATTTCCTTCTGTGTGCAATGTTAAAAGGGCTTCTGTGAAATTAGACAAAGGGTAAGATGCAGTCCATCCAATACCAGTTATTTCGCCATGGTACCTATGCTAAGATCGAAATTGGGCAACTCTTATATAACCTATATCACATGAACTGTTTTGAATTACTTATATATGTAGATTCAAAAGTTTTTAAAAAGTATGTTTTTAAACTCTTATACCCAAAGAATTGTGGTTTATTTTTCGAAGTGGACAGAATGCAATCCCAGACAAAACTGTTGCAAGAGCTTTTTATGAAGTGTGCCTAAAATTAGGCTTCCTTGCAGTTTTCAGCAATGAGTAGGGTAGGATTTTGTGAGACTGGCTGTTAGTCATCTTGTCGGCGCATTGCAACAGCCTATCATCCGCAAACAAATGGTCTTATTGAGAGGTTTAATCAAACTGTCCAGCGAATGATCCTAACAAAATGCAACCACCAACAAAACAGATATAGATTTTTATACATACAATATTAAGAATGCACCTGTGGTAAAGTCATCAAGTTCCTATTATATTAAACAAATGATATTTTCTATCTGCTCTGACTACGATGAGATAACAAAGTTGTATCACTCATAAATGACTGACGTGTTGTGCTATTGTCTGTACATAGTGTCCATACCAGAATTAAATTGTTTGAAAAGCTGTC
The DNA here is from genome assembly GCA_921293015.1 of Phorcus lineatus. Lineage (NCBI taxonomy): Eukaryota > Metazoa > Mollusca > Gastropoda > Trochida > Trochidae > Phorcus > Phorcus lineatus. The sequence goes on from OV121082.1 coordinate 43,590,476, forward strand.
AACTTGTATTCAACATTCCAACAGCATGAATAAGCCATTTTTAACTCACAGTGCTTCCTCTGTATTTATCCGAGGTGAATATTTCCGTTTTATTTATACTAAATAAAGTTCTTAAAAGGACAGTTTCACCTTTTTAGAAAGATAAAGTGATCTCACATTTTCACATCACGAAATCGAAAATAAATTTTACCAATCGAAAGACGGTGTTTTTAAATCAAAAGAACCAGTTCTGAAACGAACGTACGATGAGCTATTTTCCTTTCTAAAATGAATAAAAGGTGTTCACAAAATAATGGACGCAAAATTTTGCTTGATACATGATTCATTCATTCTACGATGACAGATGACCGTGTTGAGAAATGAGATGTTTGAACCTCTGAAGATAATACTTTGAGATAACCTATAATGATTTTGGAAAATCTAAATAATCGAAAAACGTGTTACTGCCCCTTTAATGTTTAAATGCTTGAAAGCACTTTTTTCAGTGTATATATAGTTATCAATTTGTAAATTTAATCTTAGTTTGTACAGATTCAATGAATACATTAGTTGCCATCGCAACTAGACTTATTTATGCTTACAAAATGATTAATGTTTAACTCACGAAAATAAGGAGATTAACATGTTACAATCGTGTACATCGTGTCAGTAAAATATCAGCATTACATGTTTTACATTTTATATGTGTAGACGAGAAAAGGTGCTTCGTTATATATATTTAAGTTAAACAGTTTGCTAAATTTATGTTGCTACGGTGTAACGAAATCTAAACTTAGACGAGACTCGTTTATCCGGTAGAAAGAAACGATACGATAATCAAGCTAACAAAAGTAACAGAGACTATTGAGTGAATAAACTGGTTTATTTGCAGACTTAACAAGAAGATAAACACGTACGATAACTAATACCCGTAAATATATCCACCAGATTCAATGGCTAACTAGTCAACTGCCCGTGAAAAGAAAACATTGACAAACACTCTAGCCTAATGACACCGAGACAAAGCTAATTGACGTCTTAAGAAGAGTACTTCAATTAACACATAACAGGGCACTAGGGATATAAATAAAGGACGAATACCAAACATGATAGTCCCAAGAGATCACTACTTGAGTGACTAAATAAATAAGAATGGTAGGTGGTATAGCAGGGCTTATTAAAATAAAGGGATGGGGACGGTAAGGTTAAACTGTTCAGTCACATGATCACACACTCCAAAAATTAACAGAGAAACAAGGGAATATTTACTTCACCAATCCAACGTCAGTCGTCCCCGAATCCAGTCCGCTCGTTCCCCCAGCAGTTGCCACGTGTTACGTATCGGCCTAACGCCGCTCTTTCTGTGTCTAGTAACTTTGAAACCAGCCGTTTGAAGGCCAGCGTGCGGACGTCGGAGAACGCAACATAGCCCTGGTTCTAGCTAGCCCGAGACAACACACCTTGTTCTTGGCCAAAATAAAATTGCCCTTTCTCCCAAACTATCGAAGGTACAATCACACACAGTAGTTTATTATAAAGAGGGTAGTCTTTTTTCTATAGGTACGTGTAAATACGATAACATAGCTATTGACACGTAAATGCTACATGACAAGAGACTGGTAAATAGGGCATGAAAAATACATATGAACACCAAAAAAATATCTATAGGCCGCAAATAAAGATATGAATCATGAAAATTGATACATGAATGGAAAGTGAATAATATTTGATTAGAGATGGGGGAAAGGAGGCACGCTCGAATGGCGTTACAATATTCAGAGATGCAAACTCATGTGGTTAAAAAAACGTGTGTAATTCAACTCTTTCTTAATTAAACTTAAATACTACAATGCTATGTTAGTCTGAAAGATATACAGGAATGATGAAATTATTTCAAATTGATTTTAAATGCTGAATATTTGAGATGAATGTTAATTGTGATTCCTTTAACAGGATCAGATTTAAGTTTTTCAAAACCTTGTGAATAGTATCCGATTTCCTTATATGAAAATTTTGATATCATTTTCAATGTCCAATAGTTTTGTGAAAAATATGAAATTTGCCTGGTTTAGCACAGATGATTAAGAGTATACTTGTGTGTCTTCAATGATTGAGTATGTGTGAAGATCAAATATTCATAATAAATGCTGACAATCCTTTCCAACAGAACATCCACTACAGAAACAATCGCCACATTCGCTCTTGGTTACGCGGATGGCTTCAACAGACACCTGTCTGGGAAATTCTCCATCTCTCTAGAACAAAGTAAGATTTCACTAATGTAACAATGAAAATGCTTTTCGTGCAGTTTTTAGAAAAAAATGGAGATTTTGCATCAGTATCAATTTTGTAGTGTTTGTCCTTGGATACATTATGTTTTGTTTCATTTGTAACGTTTTTAACAAAGCTGGTAAGTTTTCATTTTCAAATCAATATGCAGTTCCACAAACCAATCTTAGTCTTATCAAGGTCATATTTGTCCTGAGAGATTGACTTATAATATAAATATAACAAAGACTTACAAAGAACCATTTATTAAATCTTGCTATTTTATGGGAGTATTTACTCAACTTTATTTCCCTAAATGGAAAAAATTATCATCATTTCTTTTTGGCAGATGGTGTATCATGCCCAGTAGTTGGTCGAGTATCCATGGACGCCATTACAGTCAAAATGGACACACACTCCAGGACCAAGAACACAATCTTCTACATCTACATAGACAACTTCTCTTCTACAAACTCTGTTACCCAGACTGCGCGACTGCTTGGCACCATCCCATACGAAGTGGGCACAAGTCTCGCTGCACGCCTGCCCAGAGTGTTTGTGTCTGGAGGGGAGGTTGTAGCCGTCACTAAGTCTTTGATCACCAGCCAGACTTCAGATGATGGAAAACGAAAGATCAAAACTAACAGAGTATCCACAGTCTAGTCGTCTATGAACATGTATGTACATGTTACTAAGAAATCAGCTGGAATGATAAGATCGTCACAGTATTTCTTTACCAATGGAACATTGATCTGAATGTCTTTCCTAAGGTGAACACCAATGGAGTGACCATGGTCAGTGCGAACCAGACCAAGGCGTTGAATCTTATAGGGAAATATAACACACCCTGGTATTTCTTCTTAAAAGGATGTTATAGGCAACACTTTTCGCTTATGGTAATGATGTATTTGAACTTTGAAAGATATCAGCCTCTCAATGTTTTAACAAAACTCTCTGTCACTTGGTGTACACGCAGAAAACGGAAGGATCCTTTGACTTCCTTTTACTATCTAATCCTATGTGAACTTTTTAATCTGAAGCCCTACCGTTTTCTCACTGGAATACCAAGGCTTCATTTATTGAATATACGTTCCTCTGTGTCTACTTAACTCGATTCCCGATCCTAACATTATGAAGCACTATCTTTTAGCTTCTGCAGTTGACATAGGGTCCAATATGTTTGTAGTATGTGAAAGAATCTGTACCATGCTGTTGGTTCAACCATACGTCAACCTGATCATATCGTTATGATTATCGTTTACAGAATAAGAGTAAAGGTTCTCGATTCACAGGTTTATCCCTCTGCACGAAATAACATGTGTAAGTTTGGAAATAATATCCTTAACATATCCTAACTGCTATATTTCTTCATTAGAAATAGAACCACAAAATGAAAATGCATATCAATATCATGCTTTATTTCATTTATAAGGGCGCTATCAACCAAAGAGTTTTTTATACGATGATCATGCATTAAACGAGGATATGCCACGCAAATGTCATTATCTTCAGCACGTTGATTATTCATAGCATTATAATCTAAGCTTTAATGATTGCATGTCTCCCTGTTTGTTCAATGTGTTTCATTTTTTGTCTGAGCGAGTGTTTTGTGTGAAGGTTTTCATGTATACAAGCCTTTTATTCATATTTTCATTCATATTTTATCCATGTTATCTCTTATCAAATGTTACAATTGCAAATAAAGTGAGTGCAAAAATGGAATATCTGTGAGATGATATATAATATCAAAACTAAGAGGCGTAACTTGGTGTAAAATGTCAAATTTGCTTTACCAAACACTGATACAGTTGCAACCATTTGAAAAACAAAAGAAACAGAACTTGCCTGAGATTGAAACCTGACAATAGAAGTCCCATGCCCTCTGTATAAAAGAGAAGAGGGTACACCTAGGCCTTTAGAATGTCACATCGGGTGTGGCAACCAAATTATAGAACAAAAGATATGTATAGTATCCATGCGGTGGATTTGATGCTTTGAACTAATGATAATGTTATCTGAAAAAGTAGTTTACAGCAATTCAAAAGAGTTTGTTAGTTAACTAAAAGTACTGTCGTTACCTCAGATACTAAAAACATTGATAACTTAAAATCTGAATTCAAGGCTGCATGTGATGGTAATGGCTGCACAATTCTTGAGCAAGGTCAGCTTTTTAGGTCTATTGCTTCTGGAGAAGATGAAAGTAGGTTTTCATAGGTTTTCCCTGTGGTCCTCAACAGGTGTCAAAGGGTCACCAAATCTATGAATTTGAATCCTCATCAGCTAAGGAGTTTGTACACAAGGTTTCAGATTTCTTGAGTCAATGGTCTTGGAGAAGAAGATGAAAAAGTGAAACGTTTACGGCATGCCATGCCATAAAACCATCGGGCCTTTCAGGCCAGATGAGCTAAAAAGAGGTATTTTGCATTATTTTTCAGAACACATACTTGTGCTAATGTATTAGTTACCCTGATGATCACCATGTTGTGAAACCGGTTGGTAATGAACTTATATGAAGACCAATCTTCAGTTTGTTATCTTTAAAGAATATATATATATTATATTATATATAAAGGAATTGATAAAAGCACGGAATAGCACTTCCATTCGACGATCAGGATGCACTTAATACCAATGTCGAGAATACCGCCCTAATTAAACTGTGCGGTAGATCCGAGTTTTTAGTTAACCGATAAATTAATCCTACGTTGAAAAACAAGAATCATCAAAGTCTTCCGCCTGTCGAATCTATCCTATTTTGGAAATTCGAAGTGTCGACTTCCCGCTACTCCCCCACCAACACATTGACAAAATCAATGAAGCGTAAATATTGTCGCCATGCGAAATTTACGGATCTCATTAAGCGGAAACATCTATAATACGTCCTTTGAAAAGATAATTATATATTTAATTAAAACCATTATAAACGTTCAGTATTACAAGTAATAATTCAGCAAGTCATAACTGATTTCCAAATTTAACCAACATAACAAATAAGATTACGATAATGCTTCATAACTAGAATTCAACACACCGTGTAGCTGATAACAGGCTACAGGTAAAATACAATTTACGTTGCTACCTGCATTTCGCTCCATCTCTTGGCTGATAAGGTGAGTTAATCCTTACTGAAAAGGGATTTTAACTATAATTGTTTTAAAGGTATCCCTGAATTTCATATTTTGTAAAAAAATTATAGTATAAACAGTTCTCATTATTAGTCTTTAGAAGTGACGTCATAAATTATACATCCATAGCGGAATAGAATCGTAATTTCGCGGGATCGAACCCGAAACTCGCTGTCTTATAAGAATGCACACTAACCACTACACCAATGGGTAACACTGATAAGCAGAGTATATATACAATTCTACTAAATGAAGTTCAGATTTTAATAAATATTTCGTGGTGCTTCGAAAGAATCATGGATATTTCAACTGATACAATATATCGACTCCAATAAGATGCAAGTGACCCGTCCATTGTCAATTGCAAAAACCTGATTGATTTGCACATGCTTTCCCTCGGATGTCAATATCAGCCACTTGACTTGTCAATCGTCAAGTTGTGAAACCTCCGAGTGATTTTCCTCAGATGTAAACCACGTGAACAATCAGGTCTAATTTGTGATGTTTACAAGCCGTATATTTCAATTGATTGTAAATTTCTGTAACTATGGTTTTCATAATCTTCCTTACGGTATCTAATTAGATAAAACACTCGACCTCGGGTTTGTTTTAAAAAAATTTATTTTACAAATTCCACGCATAACCGTGTTTCATCCGTTACATTACAGATACAGGAAATTCACATTTGAACGTCAAGCGATAGCGTTGTCTCATACCAATCGATATTCCATACTCCCTCAGTTAAAAAGCTGGTACAGGTCCTCAGAGTCGGTCTTGGTGCATGCAGATAGAACGCAGGGACGGTGAGGTAGGGCAGACAGACCTTGGTCCCTTCGTCCGCTGGCTATCTACCCTATCTGATAACCCCTACGGTCTATCTATCCAAGACCTGGTTTGAGGACCTGAGGATATGTTTGAACCCAACAACATACTCTGTGCCCCTTTAACGAGGTTTTAGATAAAATAGCACTATTCATATCATGTTGACAAAGAACGGAGCACAGACGACGGAACACAGACCCCGGATGACAAACCAGACCAGAAGCCCTTCAAATTGTACAGGGTCCGTTCGAGAAGACAAATATATGGATAAATGCTACTAATCTAACCAAGTTAAAATGTAGGTCTACACTAATGTACATATTTTCATATGATATAATTCTTTAAAGGAATTTTCGAAAGTTTGTTTTAAGTTTGAATTAATTGATTTTATGTTAATAATTGCGGTTTTAAAAAAGAATAGAAATTTGCTTGTCCGATAGTGTTGTTCCGGATGTGACGTCAACTGTGTAAGACGATTGACGTATAGCCGCCCTATCAAACATAAACAACACAACGTTTTATCTTTAGGTGATCGCGTTCTTGTAGCTAATGAAGAATAGGGTAGTTTTTAGGGTGGTGAAATTTAAATGTATACTTTTATGCAAATAAAGAATGATTAGGAAAAAAAGCCATATCATGATTTTAGTACAATATTATGGAAACAATTAATACAATACAATCCGAAATCACTGCTTTTAACTACACGAATATTGCACCCAAAACACCTGTCAGATGATCCTTGTTTTCCTTTTCATAAAATCTTCCAATCACATTCTCCTTCTTCAGTTTAATAAAATAACACTTCAATATGCATCTTTGAGAAAACATTGTTTCTAGCATTGTCAGTCTCTCGAAGAGTGCCTCTCTTAAGTCGTCGAGTTTTGTTTCGATTTCGCTCCATGCGTCTTTCAATAGGCGGTCTTAATCTACGAGGAGAAGTCAATACGTTCATAGAAGTGGATATAAAACAGAAGCCAATGGTTGTGCTTTATTTTTCAATACAATCTCCCTTGACCTCGTTGAACTTTGCCCATTTGTCTTTGTTACTGTCTATTTCCTTGCAATAGAAGTCTTCTGACTGGCCCCTCAGCCACGCCTCAGTAGCTGCCTTAAGTTCATCATCATCGCAAAAACTTGTACCATGCAAGTGTGATTACAAATTGCGAAACAGATAGAAGTCGCTTGGGGCCAGATCTGGACTGTAGGGGGTATGGCTAAGTTGTTTAAAGCGACATTGTTGAAGTGCAGCATAGTAGGCATCTGTTATTGTAGTTTTGGTGATTTATACTCTACGAGTATCACGACCCTTGAATCTCAGAAAATGGTCGCCATGATCTTGCCAGCAGAAGGCTAAGTTCTGAAATTCTTGGGTGAAGGAGAGTGCTTATGTTTCCATTGCATGGATTATTGCTTGGTGTCAGTATCCCAGTGATGAATACACGTTTCATGCCATGTAATCAGACGGGCATGAAAGTTAGCGGGATCATCATGGTAAATGTCAAAGAGCTTTTCCATTTACGTTTCGTGGCACCCATCTTGCAGACACCATGGACATGTGCAAGGGCTTATGAATTATTGTGCAAATACTTCCATGAGAAATGCCACACTCTAAAGATATCTCGTCCAATTTTATTCTACGATCGGACATTAGTAAGCCCTGGACCCGTGCAACTATATCATCTGTAATGGCTTCAACAGGTCTTCCTGACCGTCGGTCATCGTCAAAGGAGTTGCGATCCCGTTTAAACTCAGCTGTCCATTTTGCAATAGTAGAATAGTGATCGCCTTCTTTCCCATAGACATTGGTCATACGTTTATGTATTTTGGTCGCATTCAACCCTTCTTTCGTGAGAAACTTGATAACCGCAGGATTCTCAGTTTAAGAACTTTCCATGAATACAGAAAGATACCTGCGTTCAACAGGCTGTAAATCTCAAGTAAATGATCGGTAGGGGTTGTTTATGTCTGTAAACTGTCATCAGATGTCCTATCTCAATTAATACTCACTTCTATGAACTTATTGACTTCCCATCGTACATCAGTACCAATGAATGACGAAAGTTGACCAATTGGTGAAGTTTAAATCACAATTGATTTAGTGTCCAAATTCAGAAGTATCAATTTGACTAAAAAAAAATTTACTTTGAGGGAAGAAAAACTGTGCACAGATAATTTGTTGCCGATATTAGAATTTGTAAAAAGATATAATTATCAGGCAACTTCATTTACATCTTATTCTTTAAATTCTAAAAACACGTGTTTATGTTATTGTTAATAATTCAGTTTTATTCTTTCACGACTTTGTTCATGTGAATTTAACAAATACAAAGCGAAATAAAGTGTTGTTTGTAAAAATAAACCACATAATTTTGATAATTATTTATAATTAAAACAGAAAAGAATTATTAAAAAAGAGTCAGTATTAATTTTCCTCAATTTGGGAATAAAATATGATTATGTGCATAGCTTGGAATCGTTAAAAATTTATGTCAATCCGAATATTTCTTCGTTTCCCAAACTTGACTTTAAAAATTATTGAAAATTCTATGTATGTTTTCCCCCTTAAATTCTAATACAACAAATTAGGACTGATAAAGAAAAATATATTGTATAACTAAGTACAAATATTTTGTAATATGATTGCATTACACTCATTTATCATTTGTATGTTGTTTAAATGTGTCAAGTCATATTTACTGGAGCAATAAATAAAAGTTATGGAAACAAAATTATTTTGTTCACACACAGAAGATGTCTTAAGCTAACTGAAACAAAATTGGCAAAACAAAAAAAAAAGAATAAATTGACTATTTAGTGTACACTGTCATTAGTTAAAAGCACTAGTGCACACCAATAGTCTGTATATACAACGAATACACAGATAATGCATATCTCCGGATATTACTAACGATCCGCACAAAGGTAATCTATCTCGTAAGTTATTTAACAAATATTTACGTATTCAGGTTATAAAGTTTATTCTAAAAGACAGTCACATAATCTTTATAAATTATTTGGTGACGGTGTGAAGTGGAGATTCCATCTCTTCATTTATTTTGGAAATCAGAATGTGCCCTCAAATGCTGTTACCATGTATAACAAACATAAAATAATGTCACGGTCAAAACATCGCACTTGAAATCTTAACTTTATTTTTTTTTAGCTTTACATTGTAAATTATTAATATTTTATATTGCAACACACCCTTTTAACAAAATTAATTGAACCAACATGTTTCATAGTGTTCTATTTTCATATGTAAAATGTCAATACATGGCTTGTAATATTTCAAGTAAGGAAATGATGATTCTACCATGAAAGGGCCGGATACTCGATTCTGATTGGTTGTTTTGTCCGATTCACAGGGTATCAATTCACAATTGAAGTTTCTCTGTTTCCCGAAATCCGTTTACAATGTATCACTACATACATTGACTTCCGACTATCCGACTCGTAACTTCAGAGTCGGTATTCTGCTTTTAAGTGCGATAAATCTCTTTCCAAAAGGAATTAACCGTATTTGTTTTCATGTGTTTACACGGCGAGAGCAAACTGTTTTGATTATATGTCATATTTTGTACAAAATAAGAAGTTTGAGTGATCAATCAGCGTAAACTAAGCTTTCCGCTACTTGGCATGCCGCAGTATTCCTTCGAACACGGCAACAAAACAATGACGTCGTTTCTGACGTCATAATGCTTATCACGACGTCATAGTGGTTTAATGTTATAGTCATCTATTTGCTAGGGATGTTGCGGTATTTGTTTACTATCAATACAAGAAAACAGACTTCTTAAACGATTCGATATTTACATTTGTACTACGTACTATGACAAAACCATTTTGTGAACATGCAATATTAGGTTTAACTTTGTTAAAGGTTTAATCTATTTCAATACTAAGACACATCCCCGACACAGACGAGTTCATTTTTGTCAGATACTGCAGTGTAATATCTATATTGCAATATTAAACTAGTTTAATATACCGCTTCATCTATGACGTCACGATAATGTGTCACAATGGCATCCAAGACGTAGAAATGTTAGTTTTTAGCGCCCTATCGGCAATTATGCTTGAATTATGTTGTAATAAACAGAATACTAAACTTCCGTCCATTAAATACTATTTTTATCAAACTCGCTCGTTTTATACTAAGTTATTATCTCGTTTAATAAAAATAGTATTATATGGAAGGTCGTAGTTTCTTTTATAAGGAAATTTTCTTTGTTTAGCTGTGCGATTTCAATTCGAAGATATTCACTTCCGGGTTATGTAATTGGACATTTATTCAACTTTATAGTCAGTGTTGTGTTTTTTATATTTTACTATTGCATCAGAAAGTCATATGGAGTTATCTTGCCAGTTTTTATATCAATTGGGTGACTGGTATTAATCCTACAAGCCGCGCTATTTACATGTCTTACACGTTGCCGTGTGTATTCAACAGATGACGTCATGCATTCCATCGGAGAAAAAGGAGTTTTTATGTCCACCGCAAAAAGCTTTGTGGGAGACAAAATGTTTTCAGTCCCGTCCGTGGTTCCGTGGTTCCGTAGTTCCGTGGTTCCGTAATTCCGTAATTCCAAAATGCTTTCGTTTCCGTACCACATCTCAAAAACCGTTCAATATTTGTTTGCGAAACTTGGTATGTGGATTAGGTCTAGTGGTGGAGTGGGGCCTTTTGCTATTTTGGTTATTCTGAAGAAAAAAAAAATCCTGGTTTTCATGGTAACAATTCGAACTTAGTGCAAATAGGGGGTAGGGTCCGTTTCCGGGCCATATCTCAAAAACCGTTCAATATATTTTTTTACGAAACTTGGTATGTGGTTACATCTAGTGATGGAGTGGTGCCTTTTGCTTCTTTGGTTACTCAGTTTTAAAAAAATATATTTTTCTGGTTTCCATAGAAACAATTTGAACTTTGTGCACATGGGGGTAGGATTACCCAACCTATCTCTAAAAATCTATAAGCAGTATTTTACTTAACCTGGTATGTGGTTAGATCTAGTGCTTGAGTGGTGCCTTTTGCTACTTTGGTTATTCTTAATTTTTCCTTTTACTTGGTTTCCATGGAAACAATTTGAACTTAGTGCATATTGTGGGCTGTAGATGCTAATCATAATATCTAATGTCTGTGTGAGTATCAAATGTCACATTCCTTACAATAAAGAAGTTGACAAATATATAAAACCCTTCCTTATGCACTATTGAACTTGTATATTTCACGAGTCATTATTATGTCAAGTTCATTGATGCTAATATAATAACTTTTTTATTATATGTTTGGTGTGGATTGTTTCTGGTATAAGTGGCAATAAGATGATTAGGTTGGATTAAAAGTTTGGAAGGGGGACATCACTGTGCATCACATGCACATATTTCTAGTTTCCGGTGTTTTCTGTAAAGTAAGATGACGATGTAAACGGTACGATTTTCAGCTGCTTTTACGATTTACTAAAACATCCTTCGTTTGAATAGCAAAGGGGTTCGTGATATTCATGCTAATTAATTAATTGATGTGTTTTTCACGTCGATTGAATGTTCATGGGAAGCATAGCGGAGATGGATGGACAACTTTGGAGCAAAAACCTGAACTTGAAGGAGAATGAATAATGAGAATGAGGTGAGAAGGCCGATTTTTGCCGAATTTAGCCGAGTCGGTCGGAGCACGTACCTTCGAGTTGACCTAGACACCATCTTCAACAACATCAACATCCTCAGATCTCGCTGCTCCGCGAACACAGGTGGAATACAATCAATTAAAGAGCCACTCCGTGATTTTCATAACATATTATTTGCCTTTGATATATAGTCATATGTGGTGATATAAGATCAAAACATCTGAACTTTTCATGTCCAAAAGACATATGTATGACAAATACTGGTTTTCCATGAAAATCTAAAAACAGCCTTATAAATGCACAGAGGTGTAGATATTACATTCAATATACATGGATACCAGTTATATAACCTAACGAACGCTATCAACTCCTAACTGCCCACTTGGCTGTTTTAGATAACTTTATAGATAAGTCTCCAAAATTACGTTTGACTATTTTACGCGCGCCACTGTCCGGTTTTCGATCATATTTGCGACGTTCTACCTTCATATTGTCACTGTAAAAACCCAATAAGCTTTAAAATGTGTCTTTTTGGTAACAGTCGATACTTCGCGATCAAATGACACCATTGATTAAGTTTGGCATATATGACTCCAACAACTCACGGAGTGGCTCTTTAAACATCACAGTTAATGCACCACTGTGATCATCATTAATAGCCTCACAGCTCCAACTTCTCAATCATACAAACCAAAATGGAATCAACCATCCCGATATGCAATATCAAAGTATCTAATGGTAGATAATGGGATACACTTGATTTTTAAATACTGTATATTGTGACTTTCTTTAGCATTCTTGTTGAGTGTATAATCGGCCTCATATCACCGACACACATTCTTCCATTTCAGAATATCTAAAATCTTCTGCCGTTTTAGTTAAAAAATTACCATTTTTATTCAACCATGTATTGTGCGTAACAAGTTGCAACCTCACGCAAATTAGTCTAGATTTGTTTAAATAATTAATCAAATCTTTGGAAATAAGTTGGTTTTGTAATTACAATGATACAATACAATACATAATCCGTTGCTGTTATACATCGATAGAGGCACACACATATGTATAACAATTCTTAAATATCATACAATCAAGTTTCTACATTTTTAGACAGAGAAACGCTCGTATTACGACAGAGGTTGTATAGGAATTTATGACGGAGCTACTGTTGGGAGAGAATGAATGATTGGTTGGAGTTAAGGAAACAGAGTAGATAAATTGACATGACCCCGTATGGGAGCAGTATTCAGTTAGGAAATACAGCTAGGTTAGGATCTTACGTTTAATCTGATGTTAAGTTATCAAATGAATAATTCATATTCTACTTTGCTGTTTTGCGTCATGTTTCCTGGTTCGTACTTTCAAGCATCCGAACTCTTCATATGTACTAAGATGGCGGGTTAACTTCCTGAATTATTTTTAAAAGTTGTAAAAATATTTTAAAATCTTTAACCTGTATTATGTTTCCAAGAGCATAGGTCTGAGAGATGTTTACTTAGAGGAATCCCAATGATTAAATCTAAAGTCATAACCATCCCTGTCGCTTGAAATAGAGAAACTGCATTTCAGCAATTCGTGGTAAAAACAACATTTAGAAAAGATACCAAATCAGCAGTTTCTACAAGTATACATATATTTCGAGTTTTAATCACATTAAACAGACAATATGAGTTAATGTAAGGTGAGATTAAGTCCGCATGAACCACCCTATCGGATTGTTGCATCTATCTGTATCAAAGAGAAGATGTTTAGGCCGAACTGTGTCTATATTTATCTTAAAGAGTGTTGAATAGTGCATATAAACTAATAACATAATTGTTGATGCGTTTAGGTTTAAACTTATTAATTTTGCCCTTCGATAGTATGAATCCAAATAAATAACCTACTCCATATTATCTTGCAGAAGTGGTAGCTGTTGTGAAGGCAAACGCCTATGGACATGGGAGTGTTGAGGTCGCGAGATTTCTTGAGTCAAGAGGAATAAACCATTTCGCTGTAGCCACGTCAGAAGAGGGAGCTGAACTAAGACAGGCCGGAATAAGAGGATTGGTGCAGATTCTGGGTAATATATTGTTATATATACTCAGAAGATTTTTAGTTTGACATCGACTAAATTATCAAAACATGTCATAGTTAATCTAGAACTTAAGTGATGCTAAATGGTTTGTCTGTGAGAAACAAAACTTTAGGCTAAGGTTCATTAACATTCCGGAGAAATGTATGCTTCGTCATTGTTTCAGTTTGAATGATATTTGTTAAAACTTCATATCAATCATGATTTAAAAACAGTTTAACAATCTTATTAAAATGAAATCTAAATGCTCCATTACATTACGCGTGTACATCTCACCAGGCTCTGTTACGCGAGCCGTCAGGTTTGCCTCTGACATCACAACCCATGGTTCGCTAGTTCCAGCCGATCCTCGCAGGTTTCACCGCAATGCATAGCCACAATAGTGTTGCGGGCTTTCTCCCTGCAATAATACTAACAGCCGCGATATAAGTGAAATAATCTTGAAAACACCAACTCACCTCACCTCACCTGACATCACATCGCACCTCACTTCCGCTTCCACTCTAGAAGAGTGGAGCGTCAGCTATACGTCTTACCATGAGACAGGATGCTGACATCATTCAATTCAGCCAACCAGCGACTTCGACCCGTATTGGTGCAGGCTAATTCTATTTCGCTTGTACGTTTTATAGCATTCGAAAATCGAACAATTCCGAATGTTTTCGGAATGTCAAACTGCCTAAATATCCGAATTAATGTATTTTATGTACATTCAATTTAACCTAGCTCGGATTTGTTGGAAAAAACGTCAAATCGAACACTGTGGTGTTATCTTTCAAAAAGCAAACGCTCGCTTTATACTTAATCATTAACTCGTTTAATAAAAATAGTATTAAATGGAAGGTCGTTTAGTATCCTCTATATAACTAGTATCCATATATATTGGACGTAATATCTACACCTCTGTGCATTTTTAAGGTTGTTTTTAGATTTTCATGACAAACCAGTATTTGTCATATCTATATGTCTTTTGGATATGAAAAGTTAAGATGATTTTATATCTCCACATATGACATTTAGGTTCGTATCAAAGGTAAACAATATATTATGAAAATCTTTGTGGTTATTTCTATGAGAATATAAACCGATCTGTGCATAGTAGCACGCCTGATGAATACTTCCAAAACCTACGGCAACATGCTGTCCTTATTCAAGAATCAACAAGTGAGCTTCAAGAGAGATTTGGACTTGTGGCTTCAGATGTCATATTTTTCAGGTAATGCGTCTACTGAGGACATCCCGTTTCTGGTGAAATATACCCTGACACCAACGGCTGCAGAGCAGGAGTTCCTGGAACGTTTTACATTGGAGCTTACACGGGACAAGCGGGCTACAGGCGGGAGTGAGGTGCGTGTGTTTGATCGGAAAGATGTATGAAGAAAATTGAAACCGAGATATAAGTATTTATTTATAAATACCATGAATGAAATGTCTTTTTATTGTAAAAGACGTGTTCTTTGTTGTCCATTCATGTTTCAGCGCGTCCAAACTGTTCTCTGCCATAGAGGCTTTAGAATTTTGTAAAGGATAAATCGGAATATTTTATGCGCATTTGATATCGGTATTGGAGTCAGGCCAGGTCGTGATTGTTGTAGAAGGGATACGCACTAGGAATGGAAAGAACGAAGTGAAAACTAGAGGATCTGTCTCAAAACGAGTAGATGGAGTTGGAGTGGCTTCTGTGGCTTTTGGTCGTATCTAGGACGAGAGAGAAAGGTAGTTTCTGATCTCGAACACAAGGTAAACAGGACATACAATCTCATTATAACATGGAACCATGTGTCCTAGGACCGGTAAAGGACAATGTTCATGTATCGTAATGATTTTTAGTTACAAATGTGCTGGCAAAGTAGTTGGAAATGTTATCCAGACTTTACACGATTCTGTCCTAATCGAGACGCAGAGGCCGTTTAAGTTAACGTTTTTATATGGCAGTAGGACGTAGAGTCAAAGTTAAAAGATGTTTATTGTATGAAAGGCCTACGGCCCATATACATAAGAGTTACACCATAGAAAAATGGTAGTATACAATATAATATAGCAACATTCGTCCTGTTTACAACGGTATTTAAGGGTTAATAATTTGTTTAATGAGAAGGTCTCTTTTAGCTAATGCATGATTTATATATAAAGACAAGTGTACAATAATGTCTTTATTATTAGTTTGTAACAAAGATATATATGCATCTATTGGTTGTTTTTCTAGTAGGTGGTGAGCTATATCGATTTAAGACGAAACTCATTAAGAAATCTATTTACATCCCCAATTGTCTCGCACATCCATTTGAACCCAAAACCGTGAGAAAATGATAAATTTGTAATGTCGGTTGCCCAAGTATGATTTCCAAAATTATCTAAATTTATAAGCATATTATAGGCCAATTTAGGCAGGCGTTGTTCGTGCATCTTTATGATCTTTAACCAAAATCTTAAACATCTTATTTGAGAGTTAATGTGCAGAGGAAATCTACCACATTCTCCATATACCATGCAGTTGGGTGTGTTTCGGCTCACACTGAGGTATTTCTTACATGCTAAAAGATGAACTCTATACATTCGAATCGTTGAAAACCCCAGAATCGGTTGAATCTGGGTATCATGGGTATCAAATATAGTAAAGATTACTTATGAGGACACTGTTCCAACTTTGCATAAGACTGATAAAACTTGTGTTAAAGGTTTTTTAACACGTAGAGCTAAGTTCTGTGCGCATTTATTAATATTCATCCTGTATGAAAACACAAATCCTAAATAAGAGATCTTGTCTGATATAGTTAGCAACTGACCATCGTAAAACCAGCGTTCTCTTGCAGCTACAGGACCGCCCCTTCTAAATATAACAATTTCTGTTTTACTTTAATTTACTGTTAACTTCCATTCTTTAGTGTATCTCTCAAGGATATCTAACTGATTTTGTAAACCTACTATTGTGTCCGAAACCAAAATGAAGGGTTAGGATTTCTATAAAATTTGGATACAATTGGACTCCATGTTTTCCTCCTGTAGTGATATCATGATACCATTCACTTATGAAGAAAGAAAATAATGTTGGACTTAAACAACAGCCTTGCCTTAATCCTAATGGGCAATCAAAGAGATCTGTTACTCCATCTGTACAACGTACACAAGCTCGAATATTACAATGCATTGATTTCAGAATGTTGATAATTTTCCCTTGTAAAACTAACTTGTTGTGACTCGTGCAATTACATAAGTGACTAATCTTGAGTTTTGACTTACTTATCGGAACTTTAATAAACAAGAAAACGATCGATCGTTTTCTTCATATAAATCTGAAATACAATTTAAAGCTTAATTAAATCGTCGCAAAAAATCAATGTTATCCAACCGTTATGTAATACCGTGAGATGTAGTCGTCGCCCTGTCCGTCTGTAACCATTTTGTTTCCGGAGCAGAACCCAGAAACCGTTCATCAGATCTTTTTGAAACTTTGCATGAGTATTACCCACCTACTAAAGTGGTGCCTTTTGATATTGCAGGAATTCTGAATTTATTTTCTTTTTCCGTTTGCATGTGAATGTGTAGTATTAGGACTCTGTACAGGGATAGCTTCGTTTCCGGAGCAGAACTCAAGAACCATTCATCAAATATTCTGAAACTTTGTGCTGCCTTTTGATAATTTCAGATTTATATATTAAATTTTTTTGTGGATTGTTTCAATTGAAATAAAGTGAATTCGAACTCTCTACAAGAACAGGCTCATTTCTGGAGCAGAATTCAATAACCGCTCATCATATCTTTCTTACTTCCTGAAGTGGTGCCTCTTGATATTTTCAGAAATTATTTGTTTATCATATATTTCTGAATTTCTACTAAATAGTTTTATTATAAATGTTTATTTTCTGATTACAAAGATATGTGTAACGAATTATGGAATTCTGATGACTATCGTTGCTTACAGTGTAAGCCGTCTAGGCAGGTTGTGATAAAAGTGGACACGGGTATGTCCAGGAATGGCTGTCAACCCAAACAGCTTGGTGCCCTGGTACAGGTGAGCTCAGATTTTTTGCTTTAAAAAATCCCCTCCAATTTGTCACCTTCTGTTGAGAGAGGGTCGGTGGACAAATTGTTTTTGGTTGAGTTTCCTGTCTGCGTCGACGTTCATATAGCATATGCATAAGCCTGAATTGATTGACCCATCAACACCATATTTGGAATACTGAATATAATCATGTAGATGGGTCTTTTGGAGTTCACTTTAACTTTAAATTTTGACTTTTTGGGCCAATTTTACGGGTGGTCTTTATTTCTGAAGGTTGTGGTGATAAACAAAAGACAGATCGATTTATAGAAGATAAGGCGTACGTGTAGCAAAAAATGGGATTTGCATGTCTCTCATTTTGAAACACTTCCAACAGAGAAAAATGTTACGTTACTCAATTTTTTTCAACAAACGTTTTGGATGTTCTCTTCAGTTCTGCAAGGACCACAACCTGATGGTCCACAGTATCATGTCTCATTTCTCTCAAGCCTGGGACAATCCGGACTTTACTCGGAGACAGTTGGAAGTCTTCATCCAGTGTGCCGGAAAATACAGGTTAGAGCCTAATTGTATACTTGAGTGTACAATGAATGCTCACATATCTATCTATCAGACCCGACATGAGACGTGAACTGTATGCAAACAGCAGTGCTAACTAACGCGTAGGTCAACACACTTTTTCATCACCTTAACTGAAAAAAGAAGATGTTAATATTGGCAATTCCCAATCTATGAATGTGTCCGTCTTTTTCTCCGTATTTAATGGTCTCATACCGAAGAAATAGTCATTGCATGAAACAACGGTGGCTAATGCTTCTGTCACAACCATTAATGAATATAAATGGGTTGTCATTCTCATTTCTTTGTCAATTCATATCCTTCCATCCGTGTGTCCTAGACAGTGTGGTATAAAGCTGCACGTATCAAACTCTGCTGCAATCATCCAGGGATACGGGACAGATCTCGACTACATCAGACCCGGTATCTGCATGTATGGACTTCCGCCTGGTGAGTCTGCAGATAGGTTCAACCATGAAATCACTGTCCCGTGTATCCACTATCAGTTTTCTATGACAAAAACATTCTGAAGTTAGTGAGTTATCATTTAGCGTCGCTTGTCAACATTTCGGTCATTAACGGCAAATTCTGATGGACAGTACAACTAAAACTGTAGATGTTGACAGATGTGATAGTGTATAGAGTATAGTGTAACAGTGCCACACAAATAATGACCTCTATCATCCAAAACTGTGTTCCACAGGAGATATTGCTTTTGGAAGATCAAGCGATATCTCCTAGGAGATATAGTTTTGACAGTAGATTTTGAACAATGCCCTATTACAGTCAAGATCATGACATCACAATTGTTTTACATCATCAATTAATGACATCACAATGCTATGACGTCATAAACATGATGATGTCACAATGCTAAGACATCACTCCACTGAGAGAGTCTTAGAGTAGTTCAATGTTCAGAAATACACATTTTTCATGGAATTGAAATGAAAAATGATTTTGAATGATAAATAGAATATCACCCTCGTGTCTTCTGATATCAAATATATCAACACTCATTGATAAAAGTAAAATATCCTTAACTTTTATCAACGAGTGTTGATATATTTGATATCAGAAGACACTTGGGTGAGATTCTCTATCTATTCCAATTCATTCACACCAACGTATTAGTGGCTGCAAAAAACCATGGTGTTCTTTAAAGAGTCCGTCCTATCGGCGATCATCTGCCCCCGCATGGCTTTGTATTGCACCAGTCTTTATCACTGGCTTCTAAAAACATTTATGTTTTAGTGCAGCGCCCTGTTTGGCAAAAGTTGCAATTTTCCCGTATGATTTCTCATTGGACTATCGCAATCCGTCGCAGCAGCCTTGGCGTCAAGCACAGAAATGAACGGGAAATGCGGCAAGGCCTTTCTTAGCAAGTCGTTTGGGCTGGCTTAAGAATAGGCCATGCGTGGGAAGATGACCGGCAATCGGTCCGAAATGTTGTTTTTTCGGTGAATGACATGGCAAAATGGGCTGTATTTAAAAACTTTAAAACATTGTAATAAAAAAATATATAAATGGGTAGAATAACCAACCATTTATAACTGATTTATGCTAAGGCTAATCAACAATTCCATGTGATGCCGTTACAAGACTTTTCACACTCGTAACGCCGATGAATGAATTCGCTTGTCATTGTTTTTGTTCCTTTTACCGAATGTGCACTTTTCATCATCATATCTAAATCAACCAAGGTGTTATCTTTAGTAACATGTTTCAACTGGGTAATATTATAATCAATGTACGAAGACCATACTTGTATAAACAGGAGTGTCCCCTTGAATTGCGTTTTCTCCCCGAAACGACTGTCCTTTTAACGGCCTTTGGCAGGGTAAAGCTTATTTTGTGATAAAAGTCATCTGATGTTTTCTAGACAACAGTGATGCGACTGTAGAGTGTGTGAAATCTCTGGGTATCAGACCAGCTCTCTCCTGGGTAGCACACCCAACCTTGGTCAAACAATTCCCACCCGGATCTAACGTCGGGTACGTACATGCTTTGGTGTGTTGGGTAACCTGGTACCAATCTTGATACCTGAAACTAGATTTGAACAACGTTATGGACAACAATATCTTGATTTGATCCTTGGAGCAATGACATTGTGACTGCTTGACATTGTGGATTTTATTTTGTATCAAGGATGTATAATTATTTGATAATCTTAAGCTTTATTCTTTAAGAATTAGACTAACAGGTACCTGACTTGATAAAATGTTTTCATTTGGGTATTTTCGAAATAGTTTGAATTTGAAGGTGAAGATACTCGTGCTAAATGATTACGATCCTTTCCAACAGAACTTCCACAACAGAATTTCAAACAATCGCCACTTTCGCTCTTGGTTACGCAGATGGGCTTAACAGACAACTGTCTGGGAAGTTCTCCATTTGTCTTAAAGAAAGTAAGATTTTATTCTGTAGGGACTCCGCGGGACTTTTCTATTTCGAATTCTCATTCTTGTTTTCAGCAATTTTGAAGTATTGCAATAAGTTTAATTCTTCACTTATGAATAGTTTTACCTTATCATTATTCTTCCATCTGATGAAATTTAAAAAGTAATTATGCAACATTGGTTATTAGCTTCAAAATGTCACTTGATGCCTTTCCAATGATTTTCACATCCACTTCGTTATTAATCTATTAAATCATCCAGATGGATTGACGTGCCCTGTTGTTGGGAAAGTAGCCATGGATGCCATCACAGTTAAACTGGACACTGCCAGACCGAAGAAAACCATTTCTTACATCTACAGAGATGATTTCACATCCCAGAATTGTGTCACAAAGACTTCCCGCCTGCTAGACACAGACCCAACAGAGCTGGTAACAAATCTGGCTCCTCGCCTACCAAGAGTGTTTGTGTCTGGAGGGAAAGTGGTGGCCATCACCAAGTCTTTGAGTACCAGCCAGTCAGACACGTGTGACCAACAAGACAATGCAGGGAGCAAGATCAACTGTGACAAACGCCTAATTCTATGCACAGGCCTATAGATTTAGTAACCATATCTTAGTTATTGCCATCTTCAAATCACAGATGACTGCGCACTTATCAACCTACCTCACATATGCTACACTTCAAACAGCCTACCACACTGCAATGGAGGCGATACAGAAAGCAGCTAAAATTACTTTATTAATAGTCACATCTATAATGTGCACACGTTAGAATAAATATAGTACATTTGTGAGGGTATTTGTTCAGGCAATTTTTAACATGTTGCATATCTTTGACCCCTTTGTTTACTATATACTATACTATATGTTTTGTTACATGGGGAGTTTTGTGATAGAGATAATTGAAAAGTACAGCAACCCTAGTGCTACTTGGTCTGCAAATCAGCCATATAACCCTTTGCGCCTTCGTTAATCCAGAGCTATCTGTTTTCCGGTCACGCCATAAGCTGTTTAGACCCAGAGTAGTTCATTTTCATCACCAAACAAATTCACAGTCACCAAAGCTGAATGTTTCAATGCTCAACACTTTAAAACTCCTAGAACTTTTCATTAGAAAAATCTCTACTGAAATTGTTCGGTTTTCAGTTTTGCTTTGTTGAATGGACCTGCAAACCTCTATCTAAAAGACACCTTACAAATACCTTTGGTCTTGCTTTGAAGAAATTGACTTGCAATCTTGGCTCCTGTCTAACTCTTAACATTTAAGTTCCTTAGCATGTGCTGAAAAGGACTGTTTTATACGAATTGTAATGCAGCACAAATTTCCAGTCTCATAACTAGCTATTTCATTGGGTCATTGGTTCATAACATAACTCAAAGGCAGATACCTCGAGTAATAAAATTTCCTTATGAAAATTCTTAATTTTCTTTGTGGATAGCATCTGAACATCAAGCCTGGGTGATTGATAATACAAAAAACAATGATGCCTTATCTCTTATTCTTTTTAAAAAAAACTAATGTTAATAATCAAATATGCAACTCATTGGTAAATATTAAAGCTGATGCTGCTTACATATTTCATAAACATCAATCTTGGAATGCTTATTTCCCTTGTCTAGATTGAGAAAAAAGTATGATTTATAAAAGATAGAAAGGTTACGTGTCAAAAAGTGTCACACTTCATACCTCATTTCAGCCATCTAACCTGTAGACCTTGAGCTGATGTTGGGTTTTTAAGTTGATATCGGGTATTATGAGAAATACACTAGAATTATAGAAGTATCAAGATACATTAATTGACTCCAAAAGAACATTGAGACATTGACTAGATAAATTTTTTTCACAAACGTTCTTCAGGAAACAGTTTCAGGTTTTCAAGTTCTTTCGTCCACTGAAAGGTTTTATCGTTTCTATTAGCTAGCCCCATAATATTTCTGTATATCATAATAACAAATATAATCAGTTTCTGAAAAAAAGGAAAACAGGGGACAGCAATTTGTCAGAATAAGTCTCAGCATTTTATTTGCATTTTACAAATTCTAGTAAATACAATTATGTCACAACTTTTTACAAACACAACTTTAACAAAAAAAGAAAAAGAAATAATTCGACTTATTGTGAAACTCGAACAAACCTGCAGAGGTTTCAGATTCTTTGAAGGGGATCCTCCTTGGGGTACTCAATTAGCATAATTATCTGTTAATTTGCATATATGACAGGTTGTAACTATTTTTGAATAAAAATTTACACTCACAAAAAATGTTATCGTATGTACGACCATCCCACTCGGAGCTACCCGACGCCCTAGCGGCAGTCGCCTTAGTGCAAGTCAAGGGCAGGTAACTCTAACTCCTCACTTATCAATCTAGACAAAGCCAGACAGAATAAGGGGAGGTGGGAGGCCCTACCCCAAGGAGGATCCCCTTCAAAGAATCTGAAACCTCTGCAGGTTTGTTCGATTCTTTTTCAGAAGGGTATCCTCCTTGGGGTACTCAATTAGCATAAAACCAGACTCCCAAATAATTGATATCGGGAGTGGAATTCTGTCGCCAATACATAGTGAATGTAAAAACAAAACCTTGCAACCCACCTAGTCACGTGATTTCCCGCGTCGGGGCTTGCACACGCTCAGACCATGGGTACTGCGATATGGTCGTAACCCGACCGTTTAACATTTTGTCAAGCCAAATATCCCCCCCCCCTTCCCTTTTTTGAAAAAGATCACTAAGAGGGAATGTGGCAAAAAACCGAAAGTAGAAGCACTCCCAAGCTACCCCTCTGGAACGGCAGCCGCCGGCACAGGGAATGGGGACGTGCATAGTTCTAAACTGACATGTTAGTATTGTTAACTAAACTCAAAAAACGTAAAACCCGCAAGACTTCACTCAGTCAGAGGCTTTACGATTCTGTCCACCGGAGAGAACTGTCTTACCAAACCGAGCACGCTCGATAGAATGCTTGTCGAGTTGGTAATGCTTAATGAACGTACTCGGTCGGCTCCAAGTAGCCGCAGAGCAGATCTCCTCAATGGGCAGAGCCGCCGCATAAGCCGTAGAGGTCGCTACTGCTCTGACTGAGTGAGCTCTTAATT
Organism: Phorcus lineatus; assembly: GCA_921293015.1. Classification (NCBI taxonomy): domain Eukaryota; kingdom Metazoa; phylum Mollusca; class Gastropoda; order Trochida; family Trochidae; genus Phorcus; species Phorcus lineatus. The sequence goes on from OV121082.1 coordinate 43,614,422, forward strand.
GCCCAGGAGGCTCTAGGCCCTTATATACATAGCTCATGCAAATGACAGAGACCAGCCACCTAGATATTGTCTGTTTGGTGGCTGGCTCACCTGCCTTACCCCCTCCGTAACAACAAAAAAGCTGCTTAGTTTTACGGATGTCCTCTGTCCGCTTCAAATAGGTTTTCAATAACCTACGGACATCGAGGATATGGGGACCTGCCTGACCGACGCCCGAAGCTGCCGGCTGCCTTAGCGCCGGAAGTTCTATCGGGGCGGAAACATGAAAAGGCTGGTCGACCTTCGGGCGGTATGAATCCGGCAGTCTAATGCTGACTCTGTCCTTGTGAAAGACAGTCAGCTCGGGATCGGAAGACATCGCATGGATGTCTCCTACCCGCCTGCCAGACGTTACCGCCACCAAAAAAGCGGTCTTCCAGGTCAGCAACTGGATAGTTAACCCAGCTACCCTCCTAAACGATGGTCCTGACAACCAGTCAAGCACTACCGATAGATCCCACGAAGGGCTAATCCGCCTCACTGGGGGTCGGATTCTGTCCACACCTGCTAAAAAACGCTGCACCAGGGGATGGTTGCCCAACAGAGCACCATCCACTGGGATATGTATAGCCGATATCGCTGTAGAGTACCCTCTAACTGTGGATGCGGCCAAGCCAGCATCAAGTCTAGACTGCAGAAACTCTAGCACCGACACTAGATCTGCAGAAAAGGGATCGAGGATCTCTCTATCGTTACACCAGCGCGCATAACAGGCCCATCTATCGTTGTACTGAACCTTTGTCGAATCCCTCCTCGAAGCCAGTATTGTGTCTGCAACTCGTGCAGGAATACCGCTCTCCTGGAGGCGATTCCGGACAACGGCCATGCCACCCACTGAATCCGTGGATTCGGGTGTGGTGCACCCTCCTGCGACAGAAGGTCGGGCCGAAAGGGCAACAGAACTGGAGGCATCGAAAGATACCGCAGCACTGTCGGAAACCAACTCTGCGCGGCCCACAAAGGTGCAAGAAGCACTAGTAGCCGCGGCGGTTGTAACGCCAGCTGCGAAAGGACCCTCGGAACCAAGGGAATTGGCGGGAACGCCCACAACACCTGGTCGGTCCAATCGAGCGCGAACGCATCCGAAGCTAGAGCTCCCGGGTCCGGGACCCTGGAGCAAAACTTCGGGAGTTGGTTCGTCGTCCCAGAGGCAAATAGATCCACCTGGAACGGTCCGAACAACTGGGAAATAATTCCGAATATCTCTCGATGGAGCATCCACTCGTGCGGGGCTAGAATCCTCCGCGACAGAGCATCCGCTCGAATGTTGTCTACACCTGGGAGATACACTGGCTTCACCTGAATGCGAAATTGGTCGCACCAGAGAATGAACTGCCAGGCTTCCTGCAGCAGGGTCGGAGAAACCGTTCCCCCCTGCTTCAGTATGTATGTCAAGGCGGTCTGGTTGTCCATCTCTAGACGGACCACCTGACCCCTGATGTGCTCCAGGAAGTGTCTGAACACCAACCGAACAGCTCTCAACTCCAACACATTGATGTGCAGAGCGACCTCGTCTCTGGTCCACAGACCTGACACCGTAAGGTGATTCAAGACTCCGCCCCACCCCGAGAGGGAAGCGTCCGTCTGAATCGTCACTGTTGGTTGAGGAGTGTCCAACTGCAACCCCCTGGAGAGGTGCGCGGTCTCCGTCCACCACCAGAGGTGCGGGTAAAGCCACTCCGGCACCGACACCCTTCTCTCCAGGCTTTCCGAGTGAGACCAAAGTCCTGCCAAGGCCTGTTGGACTGGTCTCATACGAAGCCGAGCTCTCCAGACCACGTCTACCGTCGCCGCCATGTTCCCCAGCAACTGGAGCCAAGCCCGTGCTGAATGGGAGGGGGACTGCATAAAACGTAGCGTGGTCGTCTGTACCTTCGAGATTCTGTCCGGGGCAAGGGACACCAGGCCCAACCCCGACTGAAATCTGGCACCTAAGAAGATCAGATCCTGCGACGGAACCAAGTCTGACTTCTTCAGATTGACAATCCAACCCAGACCGACCAAAATATTGAGTATGTCCTGGGTGGCCTCCTGATTCAGCGTACGAGACAAAGCCCTGATCAGCCAGTCGTCTAGGTACGGGTGACAGCACCTGCCCTGTGATCTGGCTATCTGTGCCGGAATCAGCATCAGTTTGGTGAACACCCTTGGCGCCGTTGAGATGCCGAAGGGGAGCACACGAAACTGGTAGCACACCCCGTCGAAAGCAAACCGCAGGTACTGCTTGAACTGGGGGTGCATTGGAACATGCAAATAAGCGTCCTTGAGATCTATCGAGGAGAGCCAATCCCCGGTCTCTACCGACGCGATTACCGATCTCAGAGTCTCCATCTTGAAAGAAGGGACGTCCAGAAAGGTATTGAGGAACTTCAGGTTCAGAATCGGCCTGAATCCTCCGTCTTTCTTCGGAACCAGGAAGTAAGTCGAGTAAAAACCCGACTCCTCCTGGCCCGTGGGAACAACCTCGATCGCAGCCTTGTCGAGCAACGCTTTGACCTCGGCTCGTAAAACTTCTAATCTCCCCCCATCTCTGGGCACCGGCGTACATCGTACCCCGGCAAAGGATGGAGGAGCGCGCTTCCACTGTGGCCTGTGGCCTTCCCTGAGCGTGGACAGGACCCAGGGATTTGTAGTGGCCCTTTCCCATTCGTCTGCGAACAGGGCTAATCGGCCGCCAACAGGGATCTGCGGGGCTAGGCAGTGAACCGTCGAGCCCTCCGGTACTTCGACCATTGGACCCGGAGCCACCTGAGGAGGTCGGGACGTTAGGAACCCTGAGGAGGCTTCCCTCGGCCCCGAAAATGCTGGCGCTTAGGGCGCTTCGCACCCCCTCGGCTTTGCCCCTTCCCTCTGCCCCTGCCGTAGCCCCCCGTAATGGGGGCGTACAGCTGATCCACCGGCGAGGATGAATGGGAAACAGAGGAAGGAGGAGGACGCTTGCGCTTGACCTGGGGCTCCTCCAAGAGGACTTGAGCCTCCTTGGTAGCAGCCGCCAGGTCCGCGGCCTCCTTCACCACCTGAGCCGCCCCCGGGAACAGCGTAGAGCCGAGCCGGAAGGGGAGGTCCAGGAGCGTCTGGATTGTGGACTGCCTGTATGTAGAAGTTGACAGCCACAATCGGCGCATCCCCATGACTGCGCCCATCACTTGGGAGGCAGAACTCCGAATAGAGTCTCTCGCCAAGTGGGAACCTACCTCGGCCAGTTGCCTCTGCAGGATCACGGAGTCCGTGTCCTTTTCCTTCGCCAGCACCTGGGCCTGCATAGCAGCAAGGTAGGCACTGTGCAAAGCGACCTTCATCTGCTGGACAGCATTCTTGTACACGGTCTGAAAGCCCGTGTACGCTGCCCGCAGAGAAGGCGCCTGCTGCGTGAAGGGAGGCACCCGCCGGTTGTCCTGCTTCGCCGAGGCTGAAGCCAGGTTGACCGAGGTGAGAACACATTCATCGACAACCGGAACCTCCCATAGCTGCCCCTCCCCCAGCGGGTAGCGCTTAGTGAGATCTTTGAGATCCCACACCGAGCGCCGCCCATCCAGGAGAGGGTTGACTACTTCAGATTCGATCGAAGGGAGAATGCGGAGCTGGGTCCGTGCCGCTTTGCCAGCAGCAAAAGCGTCACCGGGAAGGCGGAACCCTACCGCGTCAACGTCTTGCGACGGAGCAGCCACCCCGGGAAGTAGAGAGGCAAACCTGTCTCTCACCTTTCCGAGGAGCACATGGTACGGGAGTGGAGGGTCAACCTCCAAATCCCCCTCCTCCATGTCCTCCTCCGAATCCCGGTCATCAAAACTGCCCGAGGTCTGCACCCCTGCGGCAGGACCGAGATCCAGAGAAGGAACAAGAGGAACGGGACCCAGAGGAGACTCCACCCGCATACCCTGCTGCTCCGCCACCAGAGGCCGACCCGGAGGTCCGGACCACTGTCCCGATACCGCAGTACCGGGACCGGTGCTCTTGGGGAGCGAACCGACCCCCGACCCACCCGGATGAACCGGCGTGTCCGAGGGGGTTCGAATGGTGATGGCTTCAGTAACCGAGCCGGTAGGCAGCACTGTGGCTGTACCGGGCACGGCCCCTCCACCGACAGTAGCCTCCCGAGCCGGCACAAAGGCCGCGCCGGTGGCACTGTCCTGTTGATCGGCATCGGGAGCCCCCTGATATGCGAGTCCGATCTCCTTGCGAAATCCGGACAACGCAGTCTCAAGGAGCCCCTTCATTTGCCCCTGCAAAGCAAGCGTTATTTGTGTTAAGTCAAATTGTGTAGAGGGGGGTGGGGGGGGCGGCGGCAACTGTTGTTGGTGTTGCAGCTGTGGTGCCGGCGGCTGACGCTCATCCCCGTCAGAAGGCTGGCTTCTGCCGGGTGAGGGCGTAGCCTTCCCCTTCTTACCCTTCCTACGCTTTTGCTTAGAGGGGGGGTCTGTGTCCCTGATGTCCTGTCCAGCCGAGAGGAGATTCCTGTAGAACAGGACGTCCGCATGTCGTTTGGCCCTGGTGTCCGGCGTGAACCCCAGACACACGGAGCAGTCACTGTCGTCGTGGGCCAGCTCAACTAGACACTTGAGGCATTTATCATGCCCATCTGCCGGGGGCAGATTAATCCTACACCCTTGGCATTGCTTGAATGACTGTAATAAATCACCAAACAATGATAAGGGTAGGGGCAGGGATGGGAAACATGTGTATATAAAATATGCATATCATGTAAACACCACGCAGAGGCGAGAAATAATACCGGCGAAATGCGAAAGCAAGCTGATAAAATAACTCTACCTGAAAAAAAACAAAGCATGTAAAAGACTAATGCTTGCCAAACCAAAAAACCAATCGAACGTGAATTGCACTCTAGACCAGATTTGAACAAATCATCAGAAGTGCAATTACCGAGCGATGATAACGGAATAATAATGAATATCGCGACATGAAATGCGAAATAAGAATTATAATCCACATAACCGATACGAAGAAAAGCCGTTGTTGACAAAAAGTCAACACGCACCTTTCCCCCGCGGCCATATTGGAATTTTTTCAATCCACCCGACTCGCTGCCAAAGTGGAATGAAAAGTCACAACCTCACGAATTATACTGTAATGCGACCCTAATTTCGCCTCTGCGATGTATATAAAGGGGTTACCACACATACAGTAGCGAATTCTTCCATATTTCGTCAATTCTCTTGCAAACTTTCACTGTTTCTATTTGGAACGTCTTCTTTGTTCAATGACAGATTGATAAGTGAGGAGTTAGAGTTACCTGCCCTTGACTTGCACTAAGGCGACTGCCGCTAGGGCGTCGGGTAGCTCCGAGTGGGATGGTCGTACATACGATAACATTTTTTGTGAGTGTAAATTTTTATTCAAAAATAGTTACAACCTGTCATATATGCAAATTAACAGATAATTATGCTAATTGAGTACCCCAAGGAGGATACCCTTCTGAAAAAGAATTTAATTTTGCACTACTCATTGCCAATCACAAAGTATTTCAAGCACTGCCTTTTCTTATCAGACGTATTTCTTGAATGAAGAATTTAGGATTAAACAAAACAGACGCCATGTAAGCATGAAATAAATACAAAAGAAAGCTTTGTGTCAGGGGTCATGATGCAGCTCCAGGAATGTGAAAGTCGTCGACATCAAATATGAGCGGACGTTTTGTAAGCTCCGACCTCTTCTCAGCTGTGAAAGGGTTAAGGAACTTAAAAACTATTTAAAGGTTCTGAAGCGGTCAATATTTATCATTTATTCTAAGTACACTAAAGGACCAAGGAATAATGGCTTGGTTACACTTCAACAACTACGGATTACTTTTTAAAAATAGCAAATGTGAATGTGATTTTGTACTAATTATTTCATCTATATATCATTGATACTAATATATATATATATAAGGTTCATAACAGGTTTGTATGTGAACTTGACCTGTAACAAAGAGGGATAACGAGTAAGCAAAGGTTACTGATTTACTTGTTCTATCATTGACTAAGGGAGTTCTCAAAAATCTTGGTTAATTTACATCAAGTCAAGGGGCCATAACTCTCGGAAAAGTCATCGAAATTTCATTTGCGCATCACTAATACATACTCAAGACATGTTCAGAGTTTCAGAATAATTGAGCAACAACTGTGGTACAAATTGAATTTATCAAACATCTAGCGTAAGTCTGAAAAGGCAATTCAAGGGCTATAACTCTGGAAAAATTAATCAGAACATCATAATACCAAAAGCATGCTCCAAGTTTAAGAAAGAGCAAAAACTTGGGAGGGGTTGATTTCACAAGACAGGTGACCCTTTTTGCAGGCAGGGGAAGAAAATGAACATACTTACCAACCAATATTTTTTTTAAATAGCAAAAGGTTAAGGAGCTAGTAAACTATTATGGTAGAGATATGCACAAAAGGATATCTGTAGAGCAGCTTGAAGAGTCCAGTTCCTATTGTCATGGGGATGCCCATGATGATACACTCGCTCACACCTGCAACAGGAAATTTTTTTTATATTTTCCTTTTATTCACCCTATATTCTACACCAAAACTGCTTAACTCAAACAAAACAGAGGAATAAAGTAAGAGTTTCCATACCGTTGATGGAGTCAGTCTGTCCATAATAGGCTGCATCAAACAGATGATCTGCCGTCTTCTCAAACTGAAACATTACACAGGGAAATACATCATACAAATCCTTGCAGACCCTTGAGTAACTGCCAATCCTACTTTAAAATAGTTGGGACTTTTCTTGTCCTACAGACCAGATGATATTGATGAATGATAGTTCAATCAAATTTCTTGTCATAAAATCACTACATTGGATAAATGCTTTAAGATAATCATGAAATAACTGATATGTTAGGTTGAAAGTGAGGCTAAGTACTCACCGATGCCAGCATCAAGACACTGTCCTTCATCTTGGCGAGTCCAAACCTGGTAATGCCGAGAACCTCTCCCTGGACATAGACATACATTATATGGTATTCCATTCCTAACTGTCACTAGGAAATCTACCTTTTATTTTGATCTTACAGACTGTGCAAGAGCGGAGTCAGGATTTTGAAAGGGGGGTTTGCCCTTTGGGTCATTTTACGATTTTTGATGGGGAAAAAAAATTGCCAACGGAGGGGGCGAACCTCTGAACGCCCATTCCCCCTCCCTGATACACCAATGTTGCACTTAGTTTAAATCTTATTACAGTAATCTGCCCAGGGTAAACCCCCTCTTTTCAGTAGGTGGAACATCCCTTTTTCATAGTGCCTTGATAAGCCTCTGCATTAGAATTCTGTGATCAATGTCTAAATGAATACATGCATCTCATTTGATCACAAAAACTCTTGCAAATGTATAATTTTTAAAACTCTTAGTGAAAGTTAGATAATGAAGAAAATAGATTGTGTCATTTATAAAATCTTTGAAACCATCCTAACATTTAACATATTGATCTTATCTGCATCCCTTTAAAATCTGCATGCATAGTCTGTCTACATATAAACAAATATATAGTCATCATGCAACATAATTGATGTTTTATTCTCAAAGACGTGCGAGGGTCACATACCTTGAAAGTCATGAGGTCTGCCAACAGCATGACGTGTCTGATGTCGATGCTCATGCCATGGTTCACCATCGTGTAGACGATTTCATCCATGATGGTTTTACGAGCTGCTTCAACCCCTAGTGTCTTCATAACTTCAAATGTATTGTTTGAAGTTGTATGACTTCCTTTTACACCTTGAAACATGTAAATCAAGAAAGATTAATCATACTTTATCATTTAGAAAATTCATAAAAGTTTGTAAATGACATAAAAGTTCTGCAAGTCATGTTCCAACTAGAAATATGACTCCAAATTAAAATTTAATATAGATTAGAGTAATTTTCCATGTTGACAGATGAGAGTTATCTCCCATGTTCACTTCATAAGCTAATCTTCCTTGAACATCAACATCAGCAAATCTAAATTATTCTCCAAAGTTAAATCAAATTACTATGACCTCCTCTATGAAAAGGGTAATCATACCTAGGTAATTCAAGTTGCATTGATCCCTGTCAAGCAAAGAGTTAACCCTCTTTGACATGGTATGACAGTAAAAAATGGAGTTATCCCCCCTCAGTACCTCGTGTTGCTATGACGTCCAGCAAGTTGTCCCCCTCCACCAGCAGTTTGAGACAGTTGTTCTTCTTCTCGTCCACATGGATCACAGCTCTTGTTACAGTTGGGATGCCCTTTAAATACAGATACGTAAATTAAGTTTTTAAACATTTCTCAATCTTTTCAAATAAGGCACTACTTAATAAGATTGTTTCTTTGATGACACTGTTTACATGTTAAATAATTTAAGAATTGAAAGTAAACGATAACTCAGATACAATTAGACTGTTCACTCAAAAATGTAAGCAAAAAACATGTTTCAACCAAAAATGTTGCAAAAAATTACTCATTACTAAAAGAGTGGAGACTTAAAATAAGTTTTCAGTCAAGTTCCCCGGTTTCTATGCCTATGCCACAGGAATAGACGACAGAGGATATAGATACATATTTTAAGTGGAAGGAAGCACATGGTACTACCTACCTTGATCATGACACCGGGGAGATGTTTCTTGAGGTTCTGCAGGATGTAATACATGGAAGACTTTGATGTTTCGTGGGCAGACACGGACAATAGATCACTGCTGTAGATACTGATGTCCTGGTAATAAAAACATAGGCATCTTAAGGGGAGGTATGACAGAGACATTTGTCTCAAAGAACTAATTCGGAGACTTCAGTTTGTATGTTGCTGTTTAATCTTATCAAAACAAGTTTTGTCAAAAACGTCCGTCTCTCCCACAAATCAGAAACTTTTGAAAACCAGTGACTTGAATTGTACATTTGTTGATTCTGAGGTGCAAAAATGAAGCATCAATGGCTCTATTTAAAAATCAATATATTTAAGGATTTCACTGGGATAGCTGTACGAGGTAGGAGCAGAGTAATGTTGGATAAATATGTGATTGGTAAACGTGGATAGAGTTAATTGTGTCCACTTTTGTATGATTTAACATTGGTTAACCGTTTCTAACCTACATGCCTGAAAACAGGCTTTTAAATGTATTTGTGTCTGTTTTTTTTTAAAGGGAAAAAAATTTCAATGTTAAATCAAGGCAAAATTTGGGAGTTTCAATTAGTCCCAACTGATTTGGCACTATATCTGTTTGCACTAGGACTTTTATGGCAGAAATAAGGTATTCAAACATAGAATATGACTAACATATCTACAAGAATCATTATCATTGAGTTTAGAAAGATCTAGAAAATTAATGATGTTTTTTACTTACTGGAAACTTGACACCAAGCTTTGATTTGATAATGGAATCCCTAATACTGTCAGCAGATACCTCCAACTGTTAGAAAAGAAACAGATAAGGATATTTAATCAGAAATAAGCTTCTTCAAAGTATATATCATGATATAACACCATAGTAAGAATACAAATCATAAATAACAAAATTAAAAAGATTGTTATCAAAGAAAAAATTACCAAATATTTCTCACAAAATAAAGAGATACATTTAAGTCCTTTTGATCGCAAAAAGTATGCAATACACGAAAAATAATAAGCTGCCACAGTTAAAATCAATCATTCAGGCTATTTTAGCATATTAAACACACCAACCTTGAGTAGTTTGATTCTGTCCATGTCAAGTTTGACCAGGATGAAGCAATCGTCAGGGAGAAACACTTCCTCAATGTACTCCGACACCTGAATAATGAATCAAGTACAAGGTTCATTAGTTGCTAGCCTCCATCATGGACTTAAATTAAGGAGTAAGAATTACTAAGTAAATCCTTGCTTTATTGAAACAAAATTTATGGTTTTAGAGCAGCACCCTCATTATAGATAAGAAGCAACCTCCTGGTGATTTCTGAGAGGACTATCAAGTCCAGCTGCAGGAGACTGAAGAGGTGACACAGAATAGTAGACAAAATGCAGCAAGGCATGACCATTATACCATTCCTACAGAAGTATAAATGCTACTTTTTGTAGGATAAAAACAGTACAAATCAACTTGTAATTATAATTAAAAACAAAATCAGATCATTTAAAGGTTTGTTTGACAACAAACTGAACCTTGCTAATTTGTGGTTTCTGTCTAAACTTATTCTATAGAATGTTGTAACAAAATATCATGCTTGTTCTCATGCAGCTCATGAAAATAACAAAAGTAAAGTTCAGTATTAGGCTTAATCCACAGGTGTACATAATATACAAACACACCTCCCCAAGGGTGGTTTTCTCGATGCGCCCCTTCACAACCCTCGCAAACTCTGAATTATCATCAAAATCTAGCTGAGCCGAGATTATAGGTGTGCTGATTGACTTGGAGGCGTTGATGATTTCCTTGATACGAGGCACGCCAAGTGTGATGTCTGACCATGTCGTCAAGGTAATTATGTGTTTGATGACTTATTTCCAAGATTTATGTAAAAGACTTTACGCTGCAACAGTAAAGTGGATCTTATCTTGAATAATTTCTGGTCTGATAAGAGACATTTGCTGATATGATGAACCATACATTATGTCACTTCTGCAAAGTGAACATTGTTGCAGCGTACTGTAGCTTACTGTAGTTACTGTATTTGGTTGTCTGAACATGATGGGTAATAATGAAATTATAACACTTTAAGTGGGTTATAATACTTTCAAAACTTATGAATCTTTCTTTAAAACCCTCACCTTTGCATAGAGTTATATATAACAAGAAAAAAGTGAGCATGGCTCACAGATCTGTTTATTGCTACAAGTCCAATTGAGCAATCAAGGGCCATAACTCTTTAAAAAATAAAATTTTGGAAAAGGCTTTCAAACTCGATCAAGAGTATCATTAGGTATATCCATAACCAAAATTTCACTCCTCTAGGTGTAATAGTTTCTGAGAAAATCTGTTCCCATTGGAGCAACAGATCTGTTAATTGCTACAAGTCCAATTGAGCAATCAAGGGCCATAACTCTTTAAAAAATAAAATTTTGGAAAAGGCTAGGTGAAAATCTGTCCCCTTTGTACACCATATAACTAAGTCCAAAAAATCATGTTTCCATGGAAACAACAAAACAAATGATTTCCAGAAAACTAAAAAGTGGTCCAAACTGTAGACAAGGTTATGGTTATAAGTGTGCAAAGTTTGGTTGATCTAGACCTAACGGTTTTTAAGTAAATTGACCGGACGGAAGGACAGACGGAATGACCGCTATATACCCCCGCTACTAAGCAGGGGTATAACAATAACTACCAGTACTTATTGTTTTCAGTACAGGTACATGTTGGAAATTAGATTTGTGCCTAGGTACCCCCCATTATATTGTTCTGTCAATATAATTCTTAGTGTCAAGCAAAGAAGCAACAACTCCCATCTTTTAACATTACATATAAAATCACATAAAATAATTCTTCAAGTAAAAGTCTAAATGTATGGTATTACATTAGATTTCCATATGCTGATGGCTCCATCCCTCAAGTAACTCTTTCAATAACATTTCATTACAAGAAGACTTATTTGAAGCAGAGGTAAGGATACTCATGGAGGCGACTCCAGCAAAGTGGAAGGTCTTGAGGGTCATCTGTGTGCCAGGTTCTCCAATAGACTGAGCACAGACCGCGCCCACTGCTGTTCCTGTTGACAGTTGTAGAAGGGTGGATCAAGAACCATTATTCAGGGATTATGGTGCAAACATTCGAACAGTTCTTCCTTATAAAAGTATTCAGAAAAGATCAGTCGTTTAAAGCACAGAATGAAATGGATTTTAAAAGTTGAAATTAGAATGCTTAATGGGTCTATTGACCGGTACAAATTTTTAGAGGAGGGAAAAACCCTCCTCTAACCCTAATTCAAGGAATCTGAAAATCTTTGATAGTCCAACTTAAGAAAGTTAGGTTTGAGTATAAATCATTTGTGAAAATTGTTATGTCTAAATATATCAAAATTCAGTTGACATTAAAAGCTATACAAAATGAGTTGACATTTTTTTAAATGCTTATAATAACATCTGCAAGGGCATTATACAATTAAAACAGTAAATACATTGAGAAAGAAATATTAATTCTCTACCTGGTTCTATGAGTGCACGCATGTATTTGTCCAGACAACACTCGAGGAACTTCGTCACTTGAGTCTCTGTCAGTCTCTCTAGCTGATAGACAACTGGGGATACAATTGTAAAATTAATATAAGAATAAAAGGAACGTATGTAAAGATTACTATTTATTTTTTACTCATACAAGCTGATATTGAATAAGTCAAACACTGTCAATGCATCATATTGAATATTAGTACATACTTGTAACAGGAAATAAAGGCTTTGGTATAGGCAAGGGGATATTACTAATTACATTAAATACTTTGAAATATTGACTTTTTTTTCATTTACTGTGCAGCCTGAATTGTATTGTTCAGTGGCAAAAAAACCCAGGAGAAATCCACATATGTAAAACAAAAAGTTTCAAGGAATGAAAGATTGGTTCTACAATATTTATCTTTTATTTGACAAAAATTAACGTACCATTTCCTTTCTTGCCCTTCTTTTCACTTGAAAGTTTGCTGCGCATTCTGTCAATCTTGTCAGCGTAGTTTTCGATGAAAGATCTGTGAAAGAAAGCAAATGTTATCTACAGCCCCATTAACCAATGCAAGATTAAAACTCTACAACAATATAACATGAGTTCCATCCCTTTGTGTGAAATCTTGATTTAACTTCAGAGGTTGTATTAGTCTCTGAAAAGCAATTCCCAAAATCTGTTATTTTATAAAATAAAAGAAGCCACAAAGAAATGGATTTTCAGATCTAGATTTGGTTTTCGAGAGGTTATGTTGTGGTTAAAATTTGTATACAAGTTAACCTCAACTATCTATGTTCAGTAATGATAATAGAAGCTACTGAAGCCCACATTAAATATTCAAGGCATGAAGTCTTTGTCTTCTGACACAGTATGAACCTACATTGTCTGTTTCATTTCCTGGTATGTTTGCTGAGAGAATCAAAATGACAGCAGCCGCTAAGGCCCTAAGAACTCATTAATTGATATGCAATGCCTTATTGTTTAGATTTTTGTGGCAGAAAAACAATTCATGAAAGTTCTAAGCTTCCTTTTGATAACTTATATACTTCTATATACAAACCAAAAGGGGAACATTATCACGAATTCAATTTTACAAGAGTTAAACAAAATACTTACCTTTTACAAACAGAAGTACAGAATTACATTTAGCATAAACAGTCAATGTGCAATTACAGAGACTATTGTTTGGTTTTTTTAGGCTTTATCGCAGAAGCCTATAGATTGTTTTAGTACAGATATCTTCAATCCAATCATTTAGTTCCAATTTAAATGGGACATTTTATGCAAAGGACAATTTATGAAAACTTACTTGACTTCGTCCCGGAAGTCTTTCCGGGGGTCTGGGACACGTCCAGTAGTCCACTCTTCCCCGGCTAGAATTCTGGCTGCGACTTGCTTGACCTGGTTGCCGGTCAGTGACATCTCATTGCGGCAAGATATCATTGTAACACACTGAAAAAAAAGACAAATAAACACCTTAACAATAAATCTGGATTGTGGTATCATTGCACCAGCACCGGTATCATAGCACCAGCATAGTACCAGCACCAGCATAGCACCGCTGTCATAGCACCAGCACCGCTGTCATAGCACCAGCACCAGCACCGCTGTCATAGCACCAGCACCGCTATCATAGCACCAGCACCAGCACCGCTGTCATAGCACCAGCACCAGCATAGCACCGCTGTCATAGCACCAGCACCGCTGTCATAGCACCAGCACCAGCACCGCTGTCATAGCACCAGCACCAGCACCGCTGTCATAGCACCAGCACCGCTACCATAGCACCAGCACCAGCACCAGCATCGGTATCATAGCACCAGCACCAGCATAGTACCAACACCAGCACCAGCATCGGTATCATAGCACCAGCACCAGCACCAGCATAGTACCAACACCAGCACCAGCACCAGCATAGTACCAACACCAGCACCAGCACCAGCACAGCTGTCATAGCACCAGCACCAGCACCGCTACCATAGCACCAGCACCAGCACCGCTATCATAGCACCAGCACCAGCACCAGCACCAGCACTGCTATCATAGCACCAGCACCAGCACCAGTATCATAGCACCAGCACCAGCACCAGCACTGCTACCATAGCACCAGCACCAGCACCAGCACCAGTATCATAGCACCAGCACCGCTATCATAGCACCAGCACCAGCACCGCTATCATAGCACCAGCACCAGCACCGCTGTCATAGCACCAGCACCAGCACCGCTGTCATAGCACCAGCACCAGCACCGCTACCATAGCACCAGCACCAGCACCAGCATCGGTATCATAGCACCAGCACCAGCATAGTACCAACACCAGCACCAGCACCAGCACCAGCATAGTACCAACACCAGCACCAGCACCAGCACAGCACCAGCACCGCTGTCATAGCACCAGCACCAGCACCACTACCATAGCACCAGCACCAGCACCGCTATCATAGCACCAGCACCAGCACCGCTATCATAGCACCAGCACCAGCACCAGTATCATAGCACCAGCACCAGCACCAGCACTGCTACCATAGCACCAGCACCAGCACCAGTATCATAGCACCAGCACCGCTATCATAGCACCAGCACCAGCACCGCTATCATAGCACCAGCACCAGCACCGCTATCATAGCACCAGCACCAGCACCGCTATCATAGCACCAGCACCAGCACCAGCACCGCTATCATAGCACCAGCACCGCTATCATAGCACCAGCACCATAGCACCAGCACCAGCACCGCTGTCATAGCATCAGCACCAGCACCGCTATCATAGCACCAGCACCAGCATAGCACCAGCACCAGCACCAGCATAGTATCAGCACCGCTATCATAGCACCAGCACAGCACCAGCACCAGTATCATAGTACCAGCATAGCACCAGCACAGCACCAGCACCAGCATTAGCACTAGCATAGCACCAGCACCAGCACCAGTATCATAGCACCAGCACCAGCACCAGCACAGCACCAGCACCAGCATTAGCACCAGCACCAGCACCAGCACCAGTATCATAGCACCAGCACCAGCACCAGCACCAGTATCATAGCACCAGCACCAGCACCAGTATCATAGCACCAGCACCAGCACCAGCACCAGTATCATAGCACCAGCACCAGCACCAGCACAGCACCAGCACCAGCATTAGCACCAGTATCATAGCACCAGCACCAGCACAGCACCAGCACCAGCACCAGCACCAGTATCATAGCACCAGCACCAGCACCAGCACAGCACCAGCACCAGCATTAGCACTAGCATAGCACCAGCACCAGCACCAGCACCAGCACCAGCACCAGCACCAGCACCAGCACCAGTATCATAGCACCAGCACCAGCACCAGCATTAGCACTAGCAGCATTGTTTACAATATGACTATCTCAGGCCCCTGGCAAAGTTCCATTTCCTGACATTATTGGTTTTGAAATGGAGCTTGCAGGAATGTTGTGGCACTGATTAATTTAGCAGGAAAAGGATCAACTCTTCTTTTTGCAGGTAAATGCATGTTATCTTCTTTTTTTTATTTTATTTATTAGTGTGTTACTAACCCATACATTTAGAGAATTTCAACCTAGTATATTCTCAAATATCTCAACATTATTTTATACAAGTTACAATTATCTAAAGCTATTTGATATAAGAAGATACAAGGATGAGGTTCTATTGTACAAAACCATTTTTCATTATGTTTTGAAGGAAATATATACCTAACAGTGATGTGATATCATAGCATTGTGACGTAATGTTTATGACATAGCATTGTGATATAATGTACTTGACAATGTCAAAATGATATCTCCTCAGAGATAAAGCTCTAGCTACCACAAACGCTGTCTCCTTTTGTTTTGGGATGATAAATTTACATCTACAGCTGTATCTCAATGTCATCCATATAACTAAAACAGTATGAAGCTTACACAAGAGAGTTGCAAATTTAGAAGATGACAAGACTTTTATCTTGGTCTAAGATGTTACAAATCATGGAATATACAGCATCACTATAATTCAAATCTGACATATTCAACTGGATGGTTTCATACATGACAAAAAATTATGAACTTCGAGACTTATCATAGAAGACTGATTAATATATTACCTATATATTACAAATAATGATTAACGTCATAGCACGACCAAGAAATTCATGAATTCCTGTCACTCTTTGTGAGTGACTGAATTATTTGAACATTATGTCATTGACATGAAATTGAAAATGACACATCACAAATCAAAAGACTTACCCTGATATGGTCGAGTACACGCTTGTAATCCATTGGTTTCTCGTTGCCCTCCATATCAGCAGGGTCAAGGTTGTCGCCCCCATACAGGAACTGAACTACCTCGCCAGTGGATGATCTCACTGTCTCATCATACTGCAGACACAGGTCCTCCAGGGACTGGAGATGGAGAAAGCGATTACATTATTCTTAATAAGTGTCTCTTTGATTTGACAACTGGTACAGATAATCCATCAACTTGAATAATGTACATTAATTTCAATGTCTGCATCATCTTAGTGAGGACATAACATTGAAACTTGAAGTTCATTTGTGAAACAGAGGGTCTGTGTTAAAGAAAATCATAAATTATGACTGGTCACGTTTTGGAATAATAGCAACTTTATGAAAGATGAAATCAAGCTTGAGATCAATTACTATGATTGATAAGTGATGTCTCTTGAAATAGATCTTCCATTCTCTTCCTAAACTGACTTAATATAATGAGCAAACCTGACAGACCTATGCATGATATTTTTTGTCATACCTTAACCAATCTCCTCTGCATGTAGCCTGTCTCGGCAGTTTTGACGGCGGTGTCGACCAACCCTTCTCTCCCTGCCATTGTGTGGAAGAAGAACTCAGTTGGAGTGAGTCCTGTGTAGAAACTGTTGGACACAAACCCTCTCGCTGCAGGCTCCTTTGCTGTCAACACATGATGTTTACATATCTTACACTCATTGCAATGGTCATAGAGTCATTGTCAATTTAGTACTCAAAAGGCAAAAACAAGGAAGGGGATTGTCAGGCATGGGCAATGGCTCTAACCAGATTATCACCCTGATCTATACTAATTCCCTTACTTGATAAACTATGTGCAAATTTTAAAAAAAAACGTTTTATCACCACTGAGTTCAAATTATCTACTACAGGCGAATTCGATTCTAAACCCTCACACTTCTGTTACTAATTCTTAAAAAGAATCTTTAAACTAACACTTAGATAAAACTTTACTTAAACAATAACATTGACCCTTGATATTCATCAAAAGATTTTTGAGAAAATTGACCGGATAGAAGGACCATCATAACCTTGTAGTGGGGGAATAATAAAATGTATTTTTATTAGCAATTGAAAGCCAAAGTGTCTGCATATGTTCTGATAAACCCTTGAATAGCTAACCTGAGTACAAAAATGTCTGGCCGAGTAGTTTTTAACATATTGTTTATATAAAAGCATTACACAAACAATAACAATGAAGTTCAATCAATGGTAAATAACTCCCCTTACCGTGTCTCTCGAAGTGAGGCAGTGCCCGGTCCTCGAAGCCATTGGGCACCCTGTGTCCGCTGATAGCCTGTTGACCCACACATGCAATCATCTGTGAGATGTTGATGAATGAACCTGTGGATAATAAATCATATCTAGATACGATATCCATGGCTATCAAATTCTAGGGGTATATCCAAAGTAACTAAAGAATTCATGTAATATAAGAAATGTTCTGTGGAACTCTGCTGATCAAAGCAATTAAAAGTATAACCAAATTTTTGCAATAAAACAATTAAGTCTACCTATTGAGTAAAACATTTTCAAGCGGTCCATTTCACAAAAGAAAAAATAAATTTTATCAAATTAATCTTTAAAAAGTTATAGATTAAAAGGATATGAGGTTTAATTTATTAGAACTATATTCCTGAAATATTTAACATTGTCTATCTTTAAACAGCGATCACATATTCAACTTATTAAATCAACAGCTAAAGTGTTAAGCCTACCTTTAGAACCACAGATAGCCATAGTGAGTGGGCTGTTGGTTTTGTGGAGTTCTCGTAAGCAGGCTTTGCCAGCGTGGTCTCGGATGACAGACAGTTCCTTCAGGATCATGGCCTACAGCAAGCAATACAATCAGATAAGTAATTTCATCAGGATAATGTTGAGAATCAACTTCACATATATTGGAGAATGACTACACCTTGAGCTATCATTGACGGATCCAAGAATTCTCAAAATATGGAGGATAAAAAGGCATGGTTCACGTATGTACACTTATCTGGTTATGTGACAGAAATCACTTGAAGAAAAAACTTTAATTGGTCATAAGGAATTTTATAAAGGGATTCCACCCTTACTCCCACCTCCAGTCCCCCACCACTTAAACAACACAAAAGACTTTAAATCGATCATATTTCTTCAAGATCACCTGCATTGCTGGCATCAATGTGAGACCAGTCTATGTATTTCTTGCAAGATTAACCATTCTAATTTTTGAGGACATGATGCAATCACTTAAAACTTTATTGTGTTAGGCAAATATTTATTCATAACTGGACATGAACATATGTTTATGTTGCATATCATTACCGATAAGTACAAATTTACTTATGGATCTTAGATTACTGAAAAATAAATAAGTTATCTTATCCAAGCATCTATCTGAGACCCGGTGTATAGTTTTTCAAACAATCGTACCCCTGGTGCCTATTTGAGACCTGGCGTTAATTCCAGCCCCGACCTCTATTCGATGAAATATGGTACATTGCTGCAAGTGGTGCAAGTCTCCAAACAAAATTAAATATATGAATCAAATGAGTTTTTCAGTTCTCTGTAATTTTCCAACTTCAAATGAAATTACACAAAAGCTGGTAGCCATGTGAAGAGTTTGCAACTACCTCCAGCGTCTCTTCCTCTGAGCAGCCCGGCTGAGTTTGTAGTTTACCGTCCTCCAAGTCTCGGATGTACATGTCACACTTGCTGTACCTGGCAACACGTTAACAGGTCAGTGAATGTGTATGATCCAAGTATATGTCCCTGAGAAACCTCCTTCTACTTATTTGTCCTGTAAAGTCTACTCTTGCCTATACACAGCATATTGGTTTTAGAAGAAAGTTTTCATCAATGGTATATTTGAATAATAATAACTACTTGCTGATGAATTTAACACTAGGGTTTGAGTAAATCAGTCTTTAATTAAGAATCAACACAGGGAATTGGCAATCTCACTAATAACATACTTTCAAAAGTAAAATCAAAGAATACAATTCTTCATACTTTAATTTTCAGTGTAAGGTAAATTTTTAAAAAGACTTATTTTCGAGGTACCTCTCAAGAGACTCTACCAACCATCTTTACTATACTTACCCATCATCAAGCAGCTGGTTCTTTGCCTTGATGAGTCCATACCCAGGCGTTACATCTCCAATACCAATAGAGAATCCTCTGTTGGCTGTCAGTAGAAATGAATAAATAGTAAGATTCATAGATTGAACACAAATGAATTGTTAAAGCAATGCAAACAAACAGCCAAAAAATTCAAACAAGTGTTTACTCTAAGCAGTTTAGATAAAATATGTCTTGAGCAAAATATCATCTGATAAAAAATTGACACTTCTGTCTTGATATCTCTGTGCAGACAGATTCAGTTTCTGTCAGTGGCTGAATTTAGCTTTGCTGCATTTCATCAAACTGTGCAAGCTCTCATGTTAACTGCACTTAAACTTGTCCAATCAGAAATCTACTTGAAGTTAGTGCATATTGCCACTGAGGGCGCTGTACTATAACCATGAAATATATTATTACCCGAGGAAGTGTGACATGTGACTTTTACGAAAAGAGTGTGAATTTTTTTATAACCCGAGCGAGAATGAGGGTTATACAGAAATTTGCAAAAGTTTCGTAAAAATCATATGACCAATTCCGAGGATAATAATTTCTTTATTAACAATGCTATTCCATTTCAATGGGATGGAACTATTTAGAAATAGCCTCCTTCCTTTGCGATGGTCTGCTAAAGTGACGTCAAGAACAATAAATTTATGACGTCACAGATAACAAAATACGGTAATTCGAGCTTAGACAATCATTGCTAGGCAAAAGTGATATGTGCACATGTGCTCATATTGAAAATATGTCACCGCTTATGAAAAACCATATGGGTGATAAGGTGCAACACAACAAGAATGAAAACTGCAAGAGACTGAGACTGTTGCGAGTTGTGCACACAGGGAGTTCAGAGCAGTTCCTATGCTCTCAAGACTTTCCACTGAACTTACATAGGTAGGCTGGACACAGACGGGCTAGTCTTGACATTGCGTTGGCAGCATGTTCCTGGCCATAGTCACGCAGGATGATGTAGAAGATGTTGTTCTTGGAGCCGGAGCCAAGAGTCGCCTTGTCCATGGCCCCACACAGCAGCTGGCTGTTCTGTATCACCACCCCTGTACACAGATTAAGTTCATTTAGATGTACATTTAACACCTATCCTGTTCATCAATGAGTAATATAATCTTATCAGACACTATATTGTATCATGCACTAAACTATACAGCAGCTGGCTGTTCTGTATCACCACCCCTGTAGAGAAATAAATTTCATTTACTTGCACATTTATCACCTATCCTGTTCATCAATGAGTGATATTAAACAATTATTAACTTAAAGTGAGGTTGATCCAATGATTTATCGACCTTGGACATGTGATATTCACAGAGGCGAAGCAATGTGTATACAAAATCTATCATCTCTTACATTGGTTTTTAAACCATCATCATAGTTCAAACTAAAAACTGTTCCCCATTGAATTTAACAGAAACATGGTAATTGCAAGAAATGAACTCTAGATCTTGTAAGATCCCATCATTCATTTTTCATTGAAAACATTGTGAAACTTCCGATTCTAAAAAGGATTCTTTTCTTATTTTGACTTCTATATACAAAAAAAATCGACATTGTCTGAATTGAGCAATGTGGGTTAGCATAAAACTTTGATACCCAAATAGAACAAGGGAGCCTGTGTAGGAACTAGTAAATCAACTACTGTATTTTATTCATAAGATAACTGAATACAGTCAGTTACCTCCTGAATAGTAGCCTGGGTGTTGAATGAATAAGTGCATAAATAAACATCATCTTCTTCAACAGTCATTATTTATATTTTACATGCACTAAGTAAAAAATAACTTCAATGGTAGAGAGACTATTGCTTGTGAACGACAACATTTTACAGAAATAATACTCTTTTTAATATTGCAATAAGCCAGACAGGACATTGCTTATCTGCAATTAGTCAGCATGTGGGAAAGCAACACACTATATGAAAAAGGTAAGGACAAAATCGTGAACTCACAAGAATCGTTGATGCAGAGGTCTTCCCCTGTGGTGTAGTTCTTGCCCTTGCTTCTCAGGTTGGCCTTCACGGGACACGCCTTGTTGGGTCTCATCAACAGGCTGAAGATCTGCTTCCCTGTCCACAACTTGCATGGCTGCATAAAACACAATTTCTTAAGTAATTCAAAAGAGCATTACAAGAAAAATTTTTAAAAATTCAAAACAAAATCTACCTACTTGATTGTAACATATCATAACATTTGGTCTACACATTTTGTACACCCAAAGAGCATTTTACTTTAAGGTAGGCATTGAAATAACAAACATTTTCCTTTTATCAAATATATCTTTCACTCTCAAAAAAACAGGTGAATTGTCAGATCAGATCAGATACAAGGCTATGGCCAATTCTGAACAGACGTGTGGTAATGGTTACAATCAAGAAAGGCAAACAGATATCCCCAGGACGCCCTTCAGAGATATCACTGCACACAGCACCCTAACTTTTCTTGTATCAAAAAGGCAATGAGTCTTACCCTCCATATGGCTGGCGGAGGCAGATCAACACGAATCTTCTCATCCTTAAAGGCCAACATGGCCGACACAAGTTGACACGCTCGGTTTCGGTCAAAGAACACATCCTTCTGAGTAAGCAGGTAGGCTCCTGCAAAATAAACTATCTAATTATCCCGTTCAAAATATTTCATTTCGCCAAAATCCTTGTCCCTTGTTTTGATACATTTATCATTACTTTACTGAAAATTGTGAGAGGGAAAAGGATGACAGTTATATAGTCAAATATTAATGATAAGATAACTTAGAATCTCACCAGTGATGAAGTCTTGTATAGCAGCAATGAGCGGTTCACCATTTCTGGGGGTGATTATGTTCGACTTGGACTGAAAACATTCATGCCAGATTATAACTTTTGCATAGGTAACAATGGTTAACCTGAAGCCAACTGTTGCATGAATTGGAAAACATGGCCTTCAAATAAGTGGTATGATGTGAGTGAGTGATTCAAATTGATAACAATCGTAAGACAACACTTATAACATTCATTCTACAAACAAATCTTCAGTGCAATATTGGTGATGGTAATTATAATCTATAAAACATACATATCATCCTTTTCCTAGTGACTATACTCTTTCAAATAAATCTTCACAATAACTTCTTCTGTCAAACAATGCCCATCAAAGGAATAATATCTTTCAAAATAATTACAAATTGTTTTGTGTTTTAATATATCATATAAAACAATACAATGTTAAGCCTTCACCTACCCCCATCAAGGTGATAGCTTCCGCTTTTGCCTCCTCGGTCTGTGGTAAGTGCAGATTCATCTCATCACCATCAAAGTCAGCATTGAAGGGTCCGCAACAACACTCATTGAATCTGAATGTTCTGTTGGGCATCACCTTAGCCTGTAAAATTGTGTAACATGATGGTTACTAATATCTACATTGTGTACATTTGTGAAATAACTGTTATACATATTGTAACACAACCAAACCATTAAGCCTCTACAAAAATTAATATTTCATAATGTTTCATTAAAACTTAAATTGTGTGACAAAATGATAACTTACTTTAACAGTTGTACAACTATGTATGACATTTGTATTGCTATACATGAAACAGAGTTCTATTGAGTTGTCAAATCTTGATACTGCAACCTTACAGGCAAAAAAGGTTTACCATCTGTTATGCCTCACTGCTTCAATACAACAGTGTGGAGATGCTGCTTGCATCAAAACAAGACATAAAAGTAATATCCGTCAACTGTTTATTATCATTTGAAATTTGAAACCATGATAAGCAGCATCTCTTACTTACACAAGCACAAACACAGCAAAATTAGGTTAAATAAGTAAGAGACTTACATAGAAGGCTTGGATGCTGAGTTTGTGGAGGGAGGGTTGTCTGTTGAAGAGGACCACGTCACCGTCTATGAGATGTCTTTCAACAATGTCCCCAAATTTCAGACTGCCTGCCACCTTCTGTCGGTTACCATACTTCAAGAATCTGGATAAGATGAAGAACAAAGGGTATTATCTTATGTCTTTCGACCAATTTTACATTGCCTCAAATAACTTTAAAAAAAATAAATTTAATACATAAGTATGAGATTGGATTGCTGACAAACTAATGATTATCATTTCCCAAGATTACAGTTCCAGTGTCAAATTCAGTAGTACTCATTTGTTAAAATGAGTCATCTTTCAACATATGGATCTACAAACCTCTTGATGTTATTATCCCGCTGTTGTATAAAGTTAGCTCCTGGGTGGACATCACATCCGTTGAGTACGAGCTGTTTCATCAGTTTGATGTTGTTCTTGTTCACCTTTTCTGGGTATGTCAGAACTTTCGCCACATGGACTGGCACTGCCACCTTGTGGTACATACAAATATCAACATCAAATCTACAGGATTGATTTGTAAACCTTACTCAATACCTTACTGACTACATGTTAACTGATATATGGTTTTCTGTTTAGATAACCCACCTGATCAATCCTCATGTTTGGATCTGGAGAAATGACCGTTCGACCGGAGTAGTCCACCCGTTTACCAGACAGGTTGCCACGGAAACGACCTTGCTTCCCTTTCAGTCTCTGTACAAATCCTCTCATTGATTTTTTTGGCTGAAAAAAACAAAACATATTATATACAATTAAGTCATCTTTAGATCTGTGTATTATTACTCTGCATGTATAGTTACTAAAGATGAGATATAAGATTAAAAGATTATCAATCCTTCCAAGCCAGAAATCAAGCTAAAAAACATATTTGTTTTGGGTTTCTGAAGAAGGCAATGGTAATGATTAAAAGTCTTTCACTGATGGAAAACATCACACAAGAGTTGATAAACCTAAGAATATCACTTCAAGGCTTGTTTTCTGGTTTATTCTAAGATGAATCAGCCTGTCAGACCCACCTGCATGTGTAGAGGAATACCAGAAGTCTCGCTGTTGTACAGTAGCGCCACCTGCAGCTGGAGGAAGTCCCAGTCTTCCTGAAATAGTATACACAGACCCGCCATTAGATCGTGAAGAACTTTTAAATTTGTTTTAGGTTAAATAGATGAAGACAAGATTTCTGGATAGCAATAGCCTTCTCGTAACCGTTAACATAGTCCTGCCATTTAGGCCACATTGAAGTGGAATGAAAATGTAAAGAAAGATATTCTTGACAACAACTTGATTATCATGAAGAGAATATGTTAGCCGGAAGTAAAAAGACTCCTAAATGTCCATGCTCTTGATAAAAAAATAATAAGAGTCTACATGAAAAGTTGTGTATGTTTGCATGAAAGAATCTATTTAGCTAAGATTGGTTTTCTTTGAAAAACCTACTATTGTATCTATTACTTTTTTCCTGCCTAAAATCTTATGGACACACAACATTCATTTTGAGTATAGATATTGACCAGTTTCAACTTAGAAAAAGAAAATCTAGATTTGAAAAGGATAAGACACTTTGGTAAATTGTCAATTAGATAATATGTCAAGTTCATAAAATTTACTAAAGATATAAGAATGAAATGCCTACCATGATCATTTGCATCTTTGCGCCTGTAGCTCTGTGTTTCTGTATGACATCGTTCAGAAAAATGATCTCAGTCAGCTTCATGGTGATGTCGTCTTCATTCCTGCAGGAAATCAAACATGTTTTGACTTGCCAACCTTGGAATAAGCTCAGTTGCTGAGTTAAAGCAGTCGTTGGAACATTCAGTACTTTGGTTGGGGAATGATGTACAGTTTGTGGGTTGTAATCCCTCAAAGACAAAGTTCCAGAATTTCTGAACTTACATTATTGTTTTTGTATGATCCTTAATAAAACAATGACTCATGTTCTCTACAACTCAAGTATTTTGATTTAACGGATTATCCCCCTCGAATTCAGGAAGGAATCTCTACAGTGAAAAGCTGTTTGAAAATCAAAAAGAATTTTCAAAAGGGAAGACATCTGACATTTTTGTGATATTTTGATGGGGTGTATGATGGGGTCTATGATGGGGTCAATGATGGGGTCAATGATGGGGTTTTGATGATCAAATTTAGACTAAGATTTTTCTAAACTTTTAATTCTTATACAGAAATTATATGCTTAGCGCTTTGAGAATTTAACGAAGTTAGTGAACCTGGCTCAAAATCTATAGAATACTCACGTGCCTGACTTGAGGTCTGAGACAACCGAAGGACGGATGCAGATGGGAGGAACAAATATCCGAGTGAGGATGAGGTTCTCCGGCCGACCTACTTGTGGGTTCATCAACAATAGGGGCACATCCTAATTGAAATATAACATTATATCACCTATATATTGATACACATATCACATCCTATATTGAAATATAACATTAAATAATCAGTATTATATCAACTTTATATGATGAATGAAATTAATGTCCAATCCTGTGTTATTATTGTGACTTGACTTGTGTTTTTGTTGCAATCATCAAATATAAGTTGTTGTTTTTAATTTATACAACATACAAACATTTATCCAGACAAGTTATGTAAGTGACTGTGTACAAAACAGTTGTAAAACCAAATAAAAAGATAAATCAAGTGTACTCACATCATCATGAATTCTCTGGAATAGGTTCTGCACCGTCAGTGGGTTCAAAACTTCCTAAAACATCAGAATTTAAATATCTAACAAATATTATTGATTGATTTGTCATCTCATGTACAAGTATTTTCAAATGAGTATACACAGATAATATTTGTTAAAAACCATGGTAGAGATCTAAGTTCACTCAAGAAGATTCCATCCTAAATTTCACATGCCATTGATTAGATTCCAATCAACTTTCAAACATCAATTTCTTTCAAATAGTGTTATTGAGACTGGTAAATGATTTTCACAATTATATTCACTGAACCAAATTATGATTTGATAATGTAAAGATTATCTTCAAACTAATTAGGAACCAGACCACAAACATACCTGTGTTTTTGAAAGCAGTGAATCCAGTTCCTTGTTACTTTCACTTGCATTTTCAAACGTGGAGACAAACTCGTTAAAGATTGGCTCCCCTCCCTTCCTGTTCTGTTTGTATCTGTCGTGGATGATCTTCAACAACCCACACTTCTTTACCATGCCTGTAATAATCAATTGTGGAACAGGTTTAATCGAAAACATGACAGTTGTTAATTCAAGAAATTCACAACTTTGGGCTTTGATTTTTTCTGGTTGCTTTTTGTAACCCTTACCTATGGGTTGTGGACAGGTGACTAGATACAAGATTGTTTACTCTTTAATGATATGCGATACCTTCAATTTGAAGCTTTTCAGCTGATTCTGAATGGAAAGAGGGATGCAAGAGTGGAGCACAGAAAGACAAGACAACCTCATCAGAAGTGTTAAATGTCAATGGCTAAACATTTTGGCTTCGTGATTATTTATTTTCTATTTATAGAAATGACGGCCTTGTATTCTTACAATATTCAAAGGAACCCACTGCATGCTGCATGCCGAGTGGCAGTAAGATTGCCTACGCTGAATGATCAATAAAACATCTTATTTTGTAGAAAATATGGCATTTACTTAATACAATTTGCTCTCTCTGTGCCAACACACAACATAAAACAGAGTTATTTTCTTTTGAAAAAATATTTATCTCACTTAAACACCTCTGAAGTTACCAGCTGGATAGTTGTGATGGCAATGAAAGAGCCACTCCGTGATTTTCCTAACATATTATTTACCTTTGATACGATCCTAAATGTCATATGTGGTGATATAAAATCAAAACATTTTAACTAATCATGTCCAAAAGACATATATATGACAAATCCTGGTTTTCCATGAAAATATAAAAACAGCCTTATAAATGCACAGAGGTTTAGATATCACGTCCAATATACATGGATACTAGTTATATAGCCTAACAAACACTATCAACTCCTAACTGCCCTCCTAGCTGTTTTAGATAAGTCTCCAAATTTACGTTTGACTATTTGACGCGCGCCACTGTCCGGTTTTCAATCATAATTGCGACGTTCTACCTTCATATTGTCAATGTAAAAAAACAATAAGCTTTTAAAATGTGTCTTTTTTGTAACAGTCGATACTTTGCGATCAAATGACACCATTGATTAAGTTTGGCATATATGACTCCAACAACTCACGGAGTGGCTCTTTAATAAATTAATACATTGTACAATGACTTCAATAAACAGAGCATCTTCAATCGTGAATTGATGCCTTGTGAATCTGACAAATCAACCAATCAGAATCAAGTATCCGGCACTTTCATGGAAGAATTATGAATACACCACTTACCATTGTAAGTTCCACAGGCAGGACATAAAGCAACTTTTCTACAAGCATCATAGATTTTCTTTCTCATAGCCTTGCGCTGTAGGTAGGTCATGCCTGGTCTCTTCAGTCCCTCCAGAAAGGTCTTCCTGCTTGCCTCTTGCAAAAGGAGGCGGCTGCAGTTCTGCAAATAACATGTTTCTTATTGTTCATTGAGGGAGATAGACTTAAGTTTTTACATATCTTGACAACATTTATGTTCATTGTTTCATTTAATTGAAATTTTTGTAGTTAGACATGATTAGAAATTGAAAAATGTCCTACTCACGGGTGAATATTATGTTATAATTCAAAAGTGCTTAAATAAATATATAGAATATTTTTAAATTTTATTTTTGTTTTTTAAGTATCTATAACAAAATTGTAAAAAAAACTATTTACTACTTAGCAAAACAGTTACGAATGTTCATCGAAATAACTAATGAATTTGCTGCAAACAGTTTTTATCATGCTCATGCAAGAATAGCAATACGCATGTAAACAAGGTCAATCCTTTAGTATGTCCTCTTTAATATCATGGTGTGACATAGCAAGCAAAAGAAAGAAATGTAAAGAAATAGAAACGCTTACCTTGCAGATCATCTGAAGCACAGTTATAGTCGTCCTGAAGAATCCAATATGGAAGACTGGCAGTTCAAGGTCAATGAAGCCATAATGTCCAATACAGTCGGCCAGTCCCTTACCACAGGTCTCACAGTTATTGTCCTTCTCACTTGTACCCTGCGAACAGTGACGGTGTAACAACATCAGCTATTGGCTGTTAAAAATTCAAGGTATGAAAGTGTGACCAACCATAATAAAAATTCAAAACTTACAGGTAAAGTTGTCAAATTTTATACTTCCAACTACCATTTAAAATCATAAAAGCACATAAATATTAACAGACATTAAACCTACTACAATTGTACAATCTATAGAGACTATAGAATTATAATTGAAGTCTAAACCATGTTTTCTCAAGTATGTTGACTTGACAAAATTTGACAACACAACACACCATCTTATGATCGAGGACACCAAATTGGACAGGTTTGCGGCTGCCATCCTGGTTGTAAAGGTTCTTGCAGGTCACTTGAATGTGTGCAGCCTGCTGCATCTGTTGCGGGGTCATCATCCCAAATGTAACATGGGAGCTGCAAGTGCACAAACATCAAGTCAGAAAGTACCTATTCTAAGCATTTTCATGGGCTGTATCAGCAGGAGGGGCAGTTATGCTTCCAGCACCATGACGATATATCATTGCTTACTAGTATTGACAACTCCAGAGATAAAATTGACTTTCATTTTTTTTTAAATCATGAAGTTGTCAATTTAAAGTTTTCTTTCTCAAATTATTTTTTCTTTTTTAATTACAAGACCCTATGATATAGCTTTTTATTTTTATCTAAACCTCCTTGATAATAAGCCTTATAACTAGACAGCGTCCACAATAGAAATCAGACTCATCGATATCGACCCCAGGCTAATTAACCTTCCCGCTAATGAGCCATGTTACTTCAACTAATTATCCTGGGTTGATACAATTAGTCTCATTTCTAATATGGGCACAGACCCTCCTGTTTCTCATATCTACATGTAGAGTTTGTGAATGTGTGTGCGAATGTGATGTGCTAGTCTTGTGTAACAGTATTCTTTTAAACAACACTGAAATCTGATTGGCATCTTTAATCCATTGGAGCTACTAACCTGGATAGGAGCCCTATAATGTATCATGGATTTCTATTTTTTTTTAAATAAGAAAAAGAAAAATAGAGAGAGAAATAAAAATTGATATACCTCCTGTTACAAATCAGTCATAACCTCTTGTAACAAAATTTAAACAAAATTTTTTTACTAAAGTAATAGAAATAGTTTTTAAAAATATTGAACATATAGATATAATCTGTTTTGATCCAGATTTGATGTTTTAGTGATACATTGTCACTGACAGTGTTGCATTTGAAAGCAGATTCTTACATTTTTTTAGCCACGTCGGCCTCTCTAAATTGTTCCTTCACCATTTTGTTTGTAATCTTATTCTTGTAAAATAAGTTGACAAATCATTGAAACAGATCTCCAAAACCTGTTCAGAAGATGTTATTTTCACGTGTTTTCATCATTCTTGACTGGTGAAATACCAGTATCATGCGCAAACACTTTTGTCACTAGACAGTACCAAGTCCTTATAGCGCCCTCTCATTTGTGGCGATAACTCTCCCAACACAGATTATAGTCTGTTTCTTTTTATAAAACAATTCGCTTCTCGGCTGCAGTGATTAAAAAAACAACCTTTTGGTTTACCTGTGGAGTCAGCTGCCAAACGTTTGAAATATATTGCAGCTGTAATCTTTATAAACCATTAAAAGGATTGTCCTATCGGTGTATTTTTTGTGGAAAAAGCGAAAAGCCAACAACTCTGAATGTTATCAATTTACCAATTAATGTTTTGTTATATATGTTCGATGTCAAAGTTCTCCCAGTGCTATTGTATGGTTCTGAGGTCTTGGGATTTCATCCTTCCGCTGCAGTTGAACGTGTTCCTGACAATTTTTAAAAACAGGTTCTTCATCTGGGTAGAGGCTCCCCTTTTATTGCTGCTAGAGGTGAATTAGGTCGGTATTCGATTAAATATAAAGTAAATCAATATTTAAGAATAATTAAGTATTGGGTCAGAATTTTGCATCAGGATGTTAACGATACATTGTGTAAAACATATAATTGTCAATTCTTACGCGCAGAAGCAGGTCGAAAGTGTTGGGCTTTAAGCGTTAAAAAGTTCCTCTTTCGTTATGGATTTGGCTATGCTTTGGTAAATCAAGATGTTGGATGTGTTGATACTTTTATATTATCAGAGTTTAGAGATAGATGTGTTTCTATTAGTAATAGGAGTTGGCACGAAAGTATTTTCAGCATCTCTAAATTGGAAATTTTTCGGACTTTTAAATCTGAAATTAGATGTAAAACAATATATTTATCTATTAATACTGTTCCTGTTTATAGGATAGCCTTATCTCAGTTCCGTTGCTCCAACCATATTCTGCTTGTAGAAGAGGGTAGGAAATATAATTAACAATGCAAGATTATGTCTATTTTGTGTTACCCCATGTA
This sequence comes from Phorcus lineatus, assembly GCA_921293015.1. NCBI lineage: Eukaryota > Metazoa > Mollusca > Gastropoda > Trochida > Trochidae > Phorcus > Phorcus lineatus. Next base: position 43,645,285 of record OV121082.1, read on the forward strand.
TAGAATCCGAATACCATTTCTGTTTGATATGTCCATACTTAGCAAAGCTGAGACTTGTTGTCCTTCCTATGTATTATTGCACCAACCCAACGATGGACAAATTTAAACAACTAATGTCATCTCCTAATCCAATAACTGTTAATCGTTTAGCAAAATATCTATTTCTTGGACTGAAAATGCGAAAAAAGAACTTTGAACATATCGCTGTATCAAGTTGATTAGTGTTATATTTTATGGCGCTTGTATCACATTGTATTGGCTTAATGTAGTTGTATCATGGGCCTGTGGTCCCCTTACAGAAATAAACTCATTCATTCATGAAGAAGTCGAATACCAAAAAAGACACCAAATCACATGTTGACTGTTCTACATAGCAAGTTTCACTGAGCCAGGCCTTATGATTTTTTATATTAGAGTTCTAAGTAATGTTCTCATTAAAACGGCCAAAAGTAAAGTAAGAATAACATGAAAACCACAAAGGCACCAATACATATAAACTTTTGATTCACTTTCGGTTGATATTTGAATGAATTTTTATTATCAATACTTAGTAGTGTTTAACAGTACCAAATAGAGCAAAAAATAACAACAGGGTACCTGTTCACTTCCTGTTGTTTGTTCGCGACCATTTAAAGTTATGGTTACAAGTTCGTTTTGGGTACAGTATAATCAGATTTATACCATTTTCATTTCAGGTTATACGACTGTTACAATAATTTAATATAAAGTTGTCCATCAGTATTTATATAAATGTCCCTGATAACAAGGACTTATTAGTATTTTTACGCCAACGGGCACCTGTTTAAGTACGTTTATGGTATTTGGTAAAATTTCGTACATATATTTTGCACCCCTTGTGAAAGAATTATTACTATCAAATCAACAAATAATGTGCTATAGGAAAAAATTGAAAGTGGCCTTTGTGCTGTAAATGTACTATAAACTTTGAAACAAACCATACATCCAGAACGAGGTTTCGATAACACGACTATTTCCGGCGTCCATTGTTTGTTCGTGAGGACGTCGAACGCGTGCTAGTCAATTAAGTTAAAACATAATCATTATGTTTTCTCAAAACCAAATGAAAAGACCATTTGATGAAGGTAATAAAATTTGTTACTCTGATTTTTCAATTAAACCATTTTCATTATGTTGTCGTTATACTCTCAGACTCAGAAATTAAATGAGACTTCTTAGATAACGAAATTGGGTCACTGGCACAGATACTGTCTACAATCAACCTGAGACTTTATGATTATGTAAGAGTGTCTGACAATGTAACTTTTCTTTAAAAATATAAAATAAAATACATGTCAATTGCAGTAATGTCAAACATATCTAATACTGGTAGTGTTTCCATTCGGAATGAAGACATTGGTATGGAACATAAGTCATAACCTTCAGTGGAGTTGAAAGAGTGGATAAATCTGAGCCTTTCATGAGTCATTTTGAATCTATTTCAATGTCAGTACCATATATGAATTATATATTGTACATCACATTTTGTTTCTAATTATCAGTATGTCATTTCTAAAGATAAGGGAGACAATCACCCTGAACCTGTATTAGCAGTTAGCACACTTTTTTTCAAATCTCTGGCTGTTTTCATGTCATTTTGATGAAAGTAAGTCATTATTTAAGATTAATTGGAAATGTTTGTTTACAGCCTGGGGTTCACCAGCAGATTCTAAAGAAGAAAGACGGAAGAAAAGGAGAAGTAGATGGAACCAGGAGGTTGAAGATAAAACTGTTATCCCAGGGATGCCGACAGTTATTCCATCAAATCTCTCTGGTGAACAGGAGAAGCAGTATTTAGGTAAGAAAACTTTCAAGTCAGTAACATATCAAAATGTTATAATGTCATTTCAATTTACTCTAGTAGTCAACATCTTTGGTAAGGATGATGTATCTTTGTTATCTTTGAAATATTGATAGAATCAAAATGTTTAATGTTTCCTTTCTTCGTCAATATGATAATGAGCCAAGAGAAAATGTATGTCTTTTTCTGGGAAATGAAAACTGGCTTTCGATACAGTTATTAAAATAATCACACTAAAATTGGTCATTTGTACCAAATTCAGATGGACGACGTCATTTATAAATCATGTTTGTTAATATGTTTTGATTTTTATTCTGGGTTTTTTAGGGATGATAGATTATAATGTTATGTATCTTTTATGATCTGATGTTTTGGTTTATTCCATGTGAAGAATTTAATCCATTTTTCCTTACATACTTAAACATTTTCTTTCACAGGATTGAAACTTATCCTCTGTTACTGACATTTTACATAACATTACATATCGATTTACATGATTAATAAACATTCACCTTTTTACAAAGATTCAATCACCTGAAACATTGATGTGCAGGTAAGAAAATAAGCTAATGTTCAATTTTCAGGCCATCTTGCTTGACAGAACATAGTAGTAAGTCCTGTTTGTAAGCATAATTATTTTGGACGATTACAGAAAGTGCAATGTTTGAAAGAATACATTTTTGAGAGACATAATATTCTTGACATTATGATTATTTAGGCATGTACAATTAAGTGTAGTCATTAAACTGAAATGTTGATAAAACTTGTGCGAATAATCAGTCCAGAATAGTTCCTAGTTACCCAGTAATTTATTATATGACTCAATGCTGCTACTTAACCACTTGTATTACAGTGCACCTGCAGATAGAAGAAATAAGTCGTAAGCTGCGAACTGGGGACCTTGGCATTCCACCTAATCCAGAACAAAGGTTTGAAGCTGGAGGGTTAATCCTAAATATCATCTGATTTTGTCGACAGCAGCTGTCCGAGCATGGGAGATTGGCACAAACATTGCGAAACTATCCATTCATAGAATCTCATTAGAAACTTTATATTTTACTCATTTGTTCTGCAGATAGATGTAATTCAATTTTCCTTTTTTGAGTTCTAAGGTAATCCTTTACTCCTAAAATGTACTTTCATGGTTCCAGGCAAATAACTCCCTAATTTTTCAGCAATATTGCAGGTTTTTGTTCTTACCAGCATTACTTTACAAAGGTATGGTAGGGAGGCAATTGATTTGAGGACAGGGGGAATTTGAAACTTGGAAGAAATTTTATCACATTGCCGTAATAACAAATTGATACTAAAATTGAATTAGTGACGACAATAAGTAGTTCTTAAAGATCTCAATTCAAATTTGATCCATCCTTATTCCTTTTTAAATTTGACTAAGCATTTTTTTACTCATTATATCACTTGCTAGAAGCTGATAGCTAATTATATTCTTAACCATATATTTTTTACTTTGTAACAGATTTAGTGTAGATTTGGGGTTGAAATTTAAATGATATGTATTTAGGTGCATGTTTGTGCCATCTGAGTAACATCAAGATGAAAGCTGGTGTCCATGGTAACAGATTTTATTATTTTGTCTAAGTATCCTAACAAGAGAAGTACAAATGACTTAAAATATGTTAAAACAACTATTTAAGAAAATTGATAAAAATAAATCTTAAATTTCAACATTGTAATTTCATTGCATGTAAAGTAATTAAGTGACAGATGTTTACATTTGGCTCAAATTTCATGTCTGTTAGTCATGGAAGTAAATTTGAAATAATCTTGTCTACTATTGAGATTGCATGTTTTGTGAGGGCTCTGAGGTTTTAATCACTGGCCTAGCTATTAACAGAAATGTAGTCTAGTATTTCTGAAAAAAAGGTTTCTTGAATAGTACATTTTTTGCATGTTTTCAAAGTCAAAATTCAGAATAATTGGCCTGGAATGCACTTTTGTGTATGATCAGATTGGAACCAAATTTCATTTCATTTTTTTATCGCAACAAAACATTTTGCTTGGCCAAATGATGTTGCAAGAATATTCAAAGTTTGATTGTGAAATATGTTTGCATATAATAATATGAGGCTTTAAAAAAAAGAAGTCATTTACTTTTGGTTTATTTAGGAATTTTGCTACATACCATGTTTACAAAAGCTGTTGTTACATTACATGGTCATTGTAACTAATCTCCGTTTTTCTCCCATTGATAATTCATTTTTCTTTTCAAAACAACCATGCATGTATAAACCTTGATTAATGTGAAAACAAGACTGTGAAATAATGATTTTCCTCTTTTGATAAATGACAAGATCTTTTCCAGCTACAGGGGAGGTCGTATAATAGTTGCCTGCTTTTCAAGTCATAATATTCCTTTCTCTTGACAACAGTTATTGATGAATACAGCTTAGTAGGAACTATATTTTGAACCACCATTATCTTTGGTTACTTTAAAGCTTTGTTTGAAGACTTGAAGCCAACCACACTGATGCATGACAGAAACGCTTATTACAAGCTACAGGTCTAACTGCACATCTTTCTATCATCTGTATTCACTGCACATTACCATTTCTCTCAGAAACACGCTGTGTAACATGTTCTCTTCCTTGCTTTAACTTGCATGTATCACAGGATTTAAATATGATTTTACAAATTTATACCACCAAAAAAAACAATGGAAGGCATTATTGCCAAGTTGTAAATAGATCAATTATTTATACCCCATGATTTTTGTCATATGCATTTTAAATTTGTTAAGAAGACTTTAGTTGCATGATGGTAAAAGTATAACACTTTTTTTTATTTTGACAAAAACACATTTAATAACGACCAATATTTCTTCATAGAAAAAAACTAAGAAACTGAACATCTTAGCGAGCCTTTTGTTACATATTATAAAAATTATTTAAGGAACACATTGATGTACCCTAAAGAAATTTAGATCTTTCGTTAATTACTTCTCACTTAATCTTGCATGAATTGCACTTTCTATTTGTTTCTCTCCTCTCTACTATTTCATTCTTATGTAAAACCTGCTTGTCTTGGGCTAGTTTCTGTCATTATGGTAGTGGCTGGCAAGGAGAGGCAGCTGTTCATGTATATTTCTTGCTTCTCAGATCTCCTTCCCCTGAACCCATATACAACAATGAAGGCAAGAGGCTGAATACAAGGGAGTACCGAACTCGGAAGAGACTGGAGGAGGAGAGACACAAACTTGTCACAGAAGCTCTCAACCTCAATCAAGACTACAAACCACCACCTGACTACAAGTGAGTAGAGCAATCAGACAGGAGTATAAATGTGTTGATACTGGCAAATCTTTTGGCAACTTTATTGTATATTCAAGACCCATTCTCTCATCATCAATAAAAATATTGCTAGAAAATTCAAATGGACTTAAAAGAAATACCTTTATCAGTACTGTTAATTTATTTCTTGTCTTGTCGTTATTTGCCTCAAATGCACTGTTTCCAATGAAATGATTTGGAATCCAAAGGTTCCATGAAATGAACGCAAATGTGTGATTCTTTTCTCATGCCAACAATGTTTTATTATATAAATCTGGTTCTCCAGACCGCCTGTGGTTCGAGTGAGTGATAAAGTGATGATTCCACAAGAAGAGCATCCAGATATCAACTTTGTGGGGTTACTCATTGGTCCAAGAGGAAACACACTGAAAAATTTGGAAAAAGATGTAAGTCTTATGTAACTTGCCTGAGAGTGAGTTTTCAGTTCAAGATATTCAATGATTAATTGTCAATTTTTTTTTATTGTGATCTTGCTGTACTTTTTTTCAGAATAAGTTACTGAATAATTTCATGTGAACCTTAGATGAATTTGTTATGATTGTTCCTATTTTTTTTTCTCAGACTGGAGCAAAGATAATTATTAGGGGAAAAGGTTCTGTAAAAGAAGGTAAAATTGGTCGGAAGGATGGACAGCCCCTCCCAGGAGAAGACGAACCGTTACATGCATACGTCACTGCCAACAATCCAGAGAATGTACAGATAGCTGTAGAGAAGGTGAGGCAATGTTTGTTTGTTAACATTCTAAAATACATCTTATTTGTGTTTGCATTGAGTGGCATAGTATTAAACAGCAAGTAGTATGTAAAGAAAATCTAGAATATGACAGTTTTCAAAATTGGTACACAGTCACTACGATTTTTATTTTTGTCCAAACGTCATTGAAAGAAACATGCCAAGTAACCTCAAAATGTTTTCAATTTTCAGATCAAGGAAATTATACGACAAGGTATAGAGGTTCCAGAAGGCCAGAATGACCTCCGAAGACAACAACTCAGGGAGTTGGCTCTGCTCAATGGTACACTCAGAGAAAATGATGGATTAGCGTGAGTAACTCCATTACATCCATTATTTTCAAGGGACATGACATGTTTTATCATGTTTCATTTTGCTATTCTACATGCCAAAATATTATATGTATACTACTTGATGACGATTAAAATGATGGCCCTTTAATGACATTGTCTATACTAAATCCTTGAATTTGTTTTTATTATTTTGTTAGCGTAGGATTTTTAGCTCATCTGGCCTGGCATGTCATCCGCCGTCCATACATCAGTCTGTTAACTTTGACTATTTCATTTTCTTCTCCAGAACCAGGAAATTTGAAATCTTGTGTATAGACTCCTTGCCCAATTGAGGTTTATAATTTCTAGATTCAGTGACCCTGTAAGAGCCACAGGGGCCACACTCTAAAAGCCTATTTTCATCTTCTCCTCCAGAAGAAAAAGGTTTAAAAAACTGAAGCTTTGTATACATAATCCTTAGGTGATGGCAATTCTAATTTTTAGATTTGGTGACCCTGGGACCCGTAATGAGGGCCATAGGGAAAACGCCCTAAGAATTATTTCATCTTCTGCTCCAGAGCTAAAAGCTAAAATATGTGTACAGAATCCTAAGATGATAAGGATTATAATCAGTTGATTTGGTGATCCTGTGATAAATTATAAAATGAAATATATATATTAAACTAATGAACTACAGAGCCAATGGCTCTATTTTCTGAACTTTCAGCTATTAACATGTGGCTTTGGATAACAAACACTCGTTTTTACTTTAAACCTTTCTCAAATTAACACACTTTAGAAAAAACATTACAGAATTTTGCTTCCTTTTTTTTCTGCAGTAAGTTAAAGCAGCTCCAACAGGCCCAGACAATCATCACAAATACAATCATCTGTACAGTGTGTGGAGGTACTGGCCATATAGCTCAGGATTGTAAAGAAAAGAAGTAAGTTTGGTGGTGGTAATTGAGTCATAGACATTGGAAAATATCCAAGTTTAACTAAATGAAGAATAGGATATAATAAAGATAAATATATGCAGATTATTGTAACCTTGAGGTGTGTAGGATATATGAATATGATGATGGATATTTTCAATCAACATATGAGAAAAAGTAAATTGTGTGAAAATAACACTGTCCATTTAACTTCAGACCTGGTGATAGCTTCCGAATGCAACAGAATCCCATCCAGTCTCAAGCTGACAAGGCTAAAATGGATAGCGAGGTATGAGCGAAGTATTCCTCATAATTGATGTCTCGAGAAAAAATCACATTCAACCGAAATAATGTATCAATATTCAAATGTGCATGAATTAAAGAATGTATCTTATATTGATTTTGTTTCTTTTGAACAAATTCGAAGTACAAAATACTGATTTTATTTCAAAGCAATACACATTCTGATACTACCAAATTTTAGTCACCTCCAAACATATTGTTACTATCTGCTCTTACAGTACATGTCTCTGATGGCTGAGCTTGGTGAAGGACCACCTCCTAAGGTAGTAGAGAGGACAGCACCCTCTGTGTTCAGTCAGCCAAGACCCTCGCACTTCAGTCAGCCGCCCCCGAATCCTATGGTAAGCCATGCTCTTGTTTGATTAGATTAGATAGATGTGCAGCATTTTGAAAAGGACATCATAGACTGGAAATGTTTTATTTTGAGATATCAATGTAAAAGCAGGTGTTCAAATCTTGCACATTGTAAAAAAGTTTAAAAACCAAAAAGATAGATATACCATATACTTGTTTTGACCAAGAATCAATATTCACATGTATTTGATTCACAGCATTAATTAAATCTTTCTACAATTGGCATTAGCCAAATCTTGAGTAACAAGACTGCATTGCCATGTTCACAATCAACATATGTATCTTTCAGGCTCTAAATCCTCCTTGGCCCCAAGGACCCCGACATAATGTAGGACCCCCAGGGTATCAGAGTCACCACCACCCACCTCAGGTGAATCCTATGGGCCAGCATGGGGTGATGAACACAGCAGTACCCCCAATTGTGCCACCCCCACAACAGTTCACCACAACCCCCTCTCCTTGGCAGCAACCGAGCAGCACAGCCCCTTCGGCTGTCACTTCTTCGGTTACCATGGGTAAGTATTTTTCTATTTTTTGATCAGGAGCGTAAGAACTTTATCTAGGTTATCTAGAGTTAAGGGTGTTTTGTTGACAATGTGTGGTCTGCTTTTGGAACAGATTTTGTTTTGAATTGGTAACTGGATGCTAAATATTCAAAATTAAGGTATATAAAGTGTTATTAGGGTTATGTTAAAGCTACCCAAAAAAAATGACATCAGTTTGAGGATAACTTTTTGTGGAAATATTGCCCTAGTGGCGATTAACAATAAAGCACTTACTCACTGCAAAACATTTTTAACTGATTGAGGTTTAAAGTTTTAGGTATATGCTTTTAATGATCAAGACAAGATGGTGATTCTTTGGCCAATTTGTACTGCAGGTGTTCCCCCGCCACCACCTTCACTGCTGAACCAACCTCCTCCTCCACCTCCCAACAGTCAGCCAGGATCAATGCCCTGGCTTCAACATGCACCAGGTTTGTACATTCCATGTTCAGGCTGTACTCAATTAAAGTGTTTAAGATAACATCAACTAGCAAATTTCAACTTTCACATGGAAAAAAAAGGTTTTCTTTTGATGTCTTAACCAGTTTCTGACATGTCTTTGAAATATCAATTAAAATTTTGATCTTATCATTTTCAGCAGCCCCAGTGCCGCCGCCACCTCCATCAACTACATCTCACTGGCAAACTTCAACATCAGCACCACCACCCCCCTCAAACCTACCGCCATGGCAGCAACAAGCACCACCACCTCCTGTACAACCCCCCATGCCAAGTGGGGTGGCTCCTCCCCCTCCCCCAGTCAGCCAGGCATACAACCCAGTTCCCCCTCCTCCACCACCCCCAGGGGGTTTTGATGTGAGCCAACTCGGAGTCAACCCCATGTTAGTACCACCTCCCCCACCCCCACCACCTTCGTCATAGTAAAGACGATGAAAACCACTTTAACTGTATACAGATTTCATTTTAATTACCTTGAAACCCACACCATCTGCATGAGGAATTGTAGATGTTTAAACATTTGCAGCATTCAAGTGCTATTTAGTTTTCAAATTTAGTTTGTGATCATTTCAACATCATTTAGCAGAAATGCTGTTATCAAGAAATACACACATGAAATAACATGAAATGTCTTTAATTTGATTTAGATTGTTTGATTGCTGAATGTTAAAAGTGTCATTTTCATTTTCTCTTGATTATTTTTATGAGATCTACAAGGAATTATTTTTATTGTAAATAGCTAGGTTGAACATATGTACATAATTGATTGCCTTCACCTGTTTTATTGTATCTATAATTTTGTAGACAGTTGAATTTAACATTTTCTTTTCAGTACTGATTACCTCATTAAAACAATTACTTTAAATCTCAAAAGATTATGTAGATGTCAATGTCGATTAAATAATGGAATATGCTAATTCAGGATTTCAATTCACACTTCATACATGCCTTTTTCTTATAATAAAGACCATTTTATCAATTGAATATAGTTTCTCTTTGTTTACTGTCGCCGCTAATGGCTGAAATATTGCTTAAGCGGCGTAAAACAATAACTCACTGTTTACTGTTTACTGACATCTACAGATATAATTCACAAACTGGAACATCAAGCCATGTATTAAAAAGAGTACTTGTAGCTACCAAAGCTACCAACATTAACATTTTATAATGATGAAAAAAGAGAAAAGGTTTGATACAAGAATTTTATTTGGCTATTTTCAAATTAATGAAGTTTGAATGATAACCCAGACTGAATGAATCTTGAAGTGAACTGAGTACATCAATTCTTGTACTACTCACAGATTGATAGACACAGGATTGGGTCTGAACAAAAGTGATGAATCAAAATGCTAAATATAAGAAGTACAGGTCAAATATGTTAGAGGCATTTGATTGATCACCAACACAATAAGGCAGATGATAGGTCATGATGGGAGAGTCGGTCCATAAATAAGATATTCTGGGTAGGTTCCAGCGTAACGATTTTCTGGTGGTTTTTCCACATTTCAAGTGGAGCATTTTCTGGGGCTATATAATACTGAATCCTGGTTACTATCAAAGTTTGTTGTGCAGTTGAAAAATCAGTTGTAGATGCAAGACGATATTTGATGCCTTTAAATAAGTACAGCATCTGTGCTGCAAACTTTCAACGCAAGGGGATTTATTAAAATATTTTCAATTGTTGCACACTTGTAACAGAGGTTACTTGTGCACAAATGCTGACACATATACTAGTTAGTGAAGATTCACTAATAGATCATCAGATTTGTCCTATGAAATCTTAACAGTGTTTAATTAGCTGTACATTTGTTTTGATGTCAGCTGTTACAAACAACTAGAATTGTCATTGCAGTGTCGGCAGGTTTTGTCAACAATATTCATTTAGATCACCAGTCCTCTTCCATGAGATCCCACAGGTAATTCACTGTGAAGAAGTCCGACACCTGGTCCTTGTCAAATGAAAAAGGTCTCACATTGTTTTTGTCACACATATCTGGAGGGATGTAAAGGAAATTACTTTGGGTTTTCAATTTTCAAACATTTTGTTAAATAATGTTCATGGCACTAAGATAGTTGACTTTAGTTCAATTACTATATAGAATATATGATGATAATACAGTAATAAGCAGACTTAATCCTTCACATGAGTCCAAAAACGTTTTCTGACTACAAAAGGGCTGCAGTTGGAAAGGTTATTTGACCAGCTATGAGTGCCGATCTGAAACCTATTGATGACATCACAACCATGTGCAAGTGAGTAATGTCAAATGTGATGTGAAATTTGACAATGAACCCCTCCAAATGGAATAGAAGATGTGTGCGAAATTTGAGAAGAATTAGATAAATAGTTTTCCTGCAATCGGTCAGACAAAAAGTGTCTTCGGACGGACTGATGGAATTGTTGGTATAACTCTACTGGACAAATATTTTAAGATTAATATTTCATCAGATGCTCAGAGTTGAGATACATCATTATCAATAATCTCAGAATTTTCATATATCCCTTATTACTGTTGTCCAGTTTGTATCCACCCTCAACCTTTGGTCGCAGGTATAATAAAATGTCCTTGTGAATTCATAAAAACATCTAATCCATTATAACCTTAATTTCACATTTCTACTTCATCATAACCATTTAATTTGTATGCAATTTGCAGTGACACCGAACATTTTTTTTATAAAATAACAAGTCATAAATTTCATTATGACAAATCGGCCAAAAGAATGAACCAATGAAATATCACTACATAACTGAGTGTTTATCCTGCTCTAGAAATAAAGTATAAAATGTGAGAACTGGAACAAGCCTAGTTCAAAGGATACATCCCACCACTTCATTAGGCTTGCAGTCATATCTCCATCTGATGTTGGTAATGTGACTGTACAAGTTCACATCATACCTTAAACAGAACATAGATACATTCATTAAATAAAAAAATTGATACTTTACACTATGAACAGAATGGTACACTTCATCCAACTGTCATGTGAAACAGCTTGCAAACAATCAAATGACTTAAAAAATACCATCCTGCTACATTTGCATATTGACGGCTATGTTAAGCATGTAATTTATTCAGGCAATGAAATGTTTTATTCAATGAGATTGAAAAAAATTTCTTGGACTAAAACCTCCTGTCTTTCAATAATGCCGCAATTGCTAAAGACAAGTTATTATGAAATCTGGCAATCTATAGCAATGAAGGGCATTTGCCCTGATAGATAACCAGGATACTATATGAGTGTCCATAGCATACCCTGTTTAAGATGCAAGTGGCTAAATATAAGTATTTCCCGAGCAAGAGAGAGGGGCATACTAATAAGTGTTATAAAAACAGTACCTCTTGGCATGAATATAATATTCTGTCTATTACCATAGTCACAAAATCAAAGAAAGAAAATTACTTTTTAAAATTTTCTGGTTGACACATTTGAAATGCAACATCATTAGTAAACTGTGGTGTCAAATCACTGTCTCGATGTCACAATAAAAAGGGTTAGGTTTTTTTCCAATAGGGCATCATAAGAAAATATAATGAAATTTCTGAATTTATAAAAGTTAATAATCACCAAGGCTTAAGTTATTGAAGGTTTTGTAGTGCTTTGATAATCATGTCATGAACCATCTTCCCATGCATGGCCTAATCTTACACCAGCTCCAATGACTCTCTAGGATAGGCCTTGCTGAATTTCCCGTAATTTTTTGTGCTTATCTGCCAAAGCTGCTGAGATGGATCGCAATAGACAAATGACCCTAAAGGGCACTCAAAATACGAATATTTACTGATTGGCAACAAGGTATTAACTAACCAGTGATAGAAACTTGTCCATTTTAAAGCCATGCGGGGGAAGATGGTCATGAACTTCAGCACCACACAATAACATTAGAATGCAGCTCCTGTACATAATTTCATCTTTACATTATGATGTATCTAAGGAAGGTAACCAGATATCAAAATATCAAAAGTTTCTTTGAAAAGAGTGCAACAGATAAATAGCAAACCTAGCTTTAGGCAGGGAAATGTTGGTTTGAGTCTTTATTCGGTCTCGTTCAGATTTTAGCTTCTGTCGTTTAACGTTGAACTCGTCCAGCTTAATCTTCTTCTCTTCATTTTCTTGCACTGTCTTCTCAAGTTCACTGGCAGTCTCTGTTATCTGTCGCTTGAGTTTTCTCTCCTCTTCCAATTGATCAGCCGTGTCAACAGTGCCAGCATCAGGATTCTTTTCCAACTCTTCTTCCTCCAGTGCAATTAATTCTGTGAAATTAATTGTATAAAAAGAAAGATTGCATTAGAGAAAGGTAAAATAATTTCACTATTTATACTTTTACATTTGAAAAAATTGGATTCTAACGTCTATTACAAAGAAAATATTCTATATCACAAGCGCATTGGACCTGTAACAGTAATTTTATTTTTGAAAAATCAAGCATGTCAATCTTTTTATTGAATATTTAAAAGATTAAAATATTTGCTTGGTTATCATGTATCAAAGATGACTAACAACTTAAAGACGGCATAAATTTTAATTGGCGCTGACATTACTGTATGACGACAATAAAAGTGAGTAATAATAGTTTAGTGGTGCTTTGGCAATTTTTTAGCCCTTTGGTGGCATATTACAATTAGATTCATCAAATTTAACTAATTTCGTAATGAAATCAATATGATAATTATAAGTACTGTATTTTCTAACCTTGAATTGCTTTCTTTATGTGTTGCTGTTGTTTTGCCTTCAGGTTCCGAATGTCCTGCCACATCTCCTTGAGCTCATCAATAGCTTTCATATCTTCATCATCTTTGTCTAAATACACAATCAGCTCTCGACCAAATCCAGTTATTTCCTCGTATGCCATTTTTCTTCTTGAAAATCTAACAAAGTGGTGTAAATGTTTTATAGATATTTTTCTCTTTACATTATAAAAATAAAACATATTTTTGGTGCCTATAAATAAGTCATTTTTACTAAATGGTGAGATCACCAACCAACAATGACTTACCGGTTGGTTAATAATCAGACAATAAGATCTTTTCTTTTAGAACTCGCTTGATTATCAATACCCTCAGAGTTTAATATTTAATTTATAGGGTATTTTTATATAGCATCCACATAGAATGCATGCTCAAGGCGCTCCCTGCATTATTACCCTGGTCTAACCCAAGCTGCCAATTAAGCGCTTAAGGTCACCTCCAACACAATCTACACCAGGAACCAAATTAGTACTGCTGGGTGAACAGAAGCACATTTTGAATAAAGTCCCTTGCTTAAGGAGACACCACAAGTTTCTCACTCGTGTCTCAGTCTGGGGCAGGGAATAACCCTTGAACTATCAGTTAATACAGCAATGATCGGGTAACCCACCCATCCGGCGAGCCACGCCAGATGTTGCTACGCACAGGACCACATGCCACCATATCTAATGAAACAAAACTTTTTTTTATTAAAGATAGAATGATGTGAACTTGTGAACTCGGAGGATAAATTCTAGGGTTAAAAGTGAACTCAAGGATTTTTTAATTGATTTCTTGCGGCAGAACTGTGGGAGCAACTATAGAATTGGTTCGCCACCTAGAATACATATATCCTAACCCTAACTCTTACCCTAACACTTTAAACCCTAAAAAGTATCACTTACCCTAATCCTAAACTCTAACCCTATAAAATGAAGGAAAATAATGTTAAATATGTTATATTGGAGACCATATAGGTATTTATGGTAATTATAAAAATAGGTGGCAAACCAATTCTATAGTTATACTGCCACACTTTTATTGAGTGCAAAGCTATAGATCTTATTCAGTTTGCAATTCACATTGACAATATTACACTTTTGGACTGGCTTAATAACTTTTAATCTATTCTCAAGAATTTGTTTGACAGTAAATAATAATTGAAAACAATAGAATAAGATTTTTAAAAAAGAAGAATGCCCTCAGTAATTTAAAAATTCAATGATGTAGCCATGTTACTTTCAGTCCTCGAATGACAAATTAAGGGTTTTGCATTTCAACACATGAAAAATGTATTGAATTTATGGACAAGTCTAAGTTTAATTATTTTTGAAAATACATTTTTCATGTTTGGCCTGTTTACGACTCTTTGAAAGAATGATCGAAAACTGGACAATATGTTTAAGTCGTAAGTATGAAGTATGCTTTATGTGGCACATAAACTTCAAATGGTGCGTCACCATGTTATAACAGTTATTTGAACATTTCATTATAAACGCAAACCCAAAAGAAAGATTATAAAATTGTATGATCGCTTCAAACAGATTAAAACTTACACAAAACTCAAATATACCGCCACTTCCTAAAAATAAATACTTCGCTCATTAAGCTACCGATTGGCTGAAGGTTTGTAGAATGACCAATCGTTAGCGATAATACAAACGATATGTTATTGTTGATATCGCAATAGCTATTGGTCTGTCATTTCTTATTTTTTACCAATCATGAAGTTGTTTACAACGATACTCCCAACCTAAAGCTGTCACACGACTCAGGTGCGACGGCAGTGGTGTGGAAAGGTGCTGGACGAATGAAGTTATCATATTTTGACTGGGTGTAACTATCTGAACGTAAAAAGTTAGATTATTATGTTTTGTACGTCACTGTAAGGGTAAAACTGTTCAGAAAACAGTCATGGATTCTTCAAGCGGTGGCGGGTAAGCCCTCAAATTTACCAAGTTTAAAGTCATAGTCTCATTTTTGCAAGGCAAATTGTAATAAATGCCGGACAAATAGTTCACCACTCACAGAAATCTTTCCCCTGACGTTTGCAACAATTTTCAGTACTCTGCAGGCATTGTAGCCCTCAATAATGAAGTTCAAACTACCCTACCCTACCCGAATATTATGCTTTTTGCGAGCGTTAGTCCTTACCAAGTCATTTCGCTTAGGCCGTGACGAAGAACACATAAAATTTCCCAGCTGAATATCCAATGAAAGTAGCTAATAGCTAACGCTTTTTCAAATACAGAAATAACAAAAAGGTGGTAAACTCAGTGCAGAATGCGTCTGTCATAAGTATCGGCGCTGCGATGACTAGATTTCCGGTGTTTCGTACTCGCGATGGGATTGCACTTGATTCGGTACCTCATCGGTCTGAAACGGTATACGCCAATAAGCTGCTTCATCCAAAACTGTAAAACGGGCATAAAAATGAAAATCTTTGCAAATGCGACAGGAAATATTTGTGTTAGTGATCAGATTTTGTTCGTGAAGAATAATTAGTTCAGTTTATTTGCCTTACAAAAATGAGACTATGACTTTAACTTTACTTTTACACTGACATATCCGTGAAACTAATAAAATGACGTGAACTTATGAATGCCATAGCTGTGATTATGTTTCAAATCGTGATAGTGTGACATATCGTACCAAAAGCGATCTCATGTATACAATCAAATTTCGTTTAACTCACACCCTAAAATCAGCGATGTATCAATTTTTTAAAAGGCTTTTTATAGTGTGAAATAATTCAGTAGGAGTAATATTATATTATATTTAGGACTGATTGAAATATATTTTTGAAATAGATATTGATAGGATAAACAAAACGAAACCCAATTTATATTAATACAATGACAGTGGGTAACTAGTTGACACATTTGAAATAATAATTTAGGCCTAGAAATATGAATTTATATGTTAGCCCGCTCTAAATGAATTTGACATTAGAGTTCAAATAATTATCCCTAGTAAAAAAGTCAACCTCTTAAATATGGTCATATAGGCTAGCCTATAAGTTTGTTAGTGTTGTAAATAAGTTTGTGATATCACTATTACACATGATAATTCACGCATCATAATATTTACGTCACACAAGAATGAATATAATATGATTTTCAAAACTTAGAGATATTTATCTAAATTTCATGCTTTTTAAACAAGAACCACACACAAATTATTACTATCTGTTCAGGATAACTGATGTTACAAATTTTCAATGAAAAAAATAATATTCACTGAGTAACAGTATCAGCAGAGGGCCTTGTGTGATTAATGTTTCTGTGGAGGTTGAAGAGTTAGGAAAGAGAAGGATAGAGTTATATTTGTAACATCACAAACTTTGAGCACAGTGAACGAATGAATTTGGACAATAAAATATCTATTTTTATGATAAAATATACTTGAAACCTTACATTTGAAGATAAAAATCAATGTTTTTATGCAAGTGATATTATCCAACAATGTGACAAATTCTCTTTATTAGCATTTGATGACATTGCATAGGGTCACGAACTACGGATTACCAAGGGTATTGTAAGAAGAACTATATAAACCTCACTTTGTGTTAATTTGTCTTTTAAGTTCAGACAATTATCTCCATAAACAAAGTCAACCTCACTTATTTTCACTTATATAATACAACACTTATTGAGCATTAGCACAAGAAGAGTTCACATTATTTTTCCCTCTAATTTGAATCTGAAAAATCAGAGGATGCATTATTTTGTTATAGAGTGAGATAGATTAAGGAATAATAGGGAAGGAACATATTGTTGTTGAAGTTAATGAATGTTATGAAAAGTCTTTCATTTGAAACATATGGCTGTTGATGTTATTTTATACATAAATTGAATATTATTGATAGCATCACTGCCCGAGTGGTCAAGTCAAATTGTATTTTTCCAACACATCCCAAACCTCACCTTGAAGTACCATAGTCAAAATATCACTTTCAATTTGAATGACATGAAATTTATTATCATGGAATATAAATATTGATTTTGTAAAATGCATCACAATACAACTTTCCTACATTGAATTGATTAAATCCTTTCTGTGCCAGTATTTATTAGAAATATAGTACACATAGAATTTATACATATCATATATTGAAATAAATACTGCTTTCTACACCGTTTTCTATGTCAAGTGGTTATCTTTATGTTTATGTGTATGCTATAATCAATGAACTGTTAGAGGTATTTCAAGCTGTGTCTACAATAATTTTTTACATTGAGTGTGAATCTATAGTTACCATGTTTTATGGAACCTAATATTGATTTTACTGTCATTCTATCTCCCTTTGGTTGAATGAACATATTTTAAAATGTGTTAATCACATTCATTGTAATTTTTCCATATGTGATGGAATTAGTTGCAAAGTAATAAGAAAAAGCACTGACAAATGCAATATGTGAATTTATTATTTAGCGAATACTTTGATCTTTAGAATAAAATGTATTATCCATTCTGCAATATTGAATTAGTGTCATACCACTGCAAGTCTAATGTCACAATAGTTTTCATTTGAAATGTCACAACATGAAAACAGCCACCACATTCATTTGTATCTGACCGACAAAAACAGCCTTTTAATAGACTTTGTTGGCATGACATCTCATGAACTATTGCACCTAGAATCTTAAAATATACTTAATGACTTAATGAAGAAGTACCCAGACACCAGTAGATTTGTATGCATGACCATACCCGTCATTATAGTGCATTTCTTGATTGCTGGGGGGGGGGGGGGCATGGTTAAAATTAAAATTGTGATAAAAACTTGTTTTTATCAATATACGTCCCAAACAGCAAATGCGATACTGATCATCATGATGTGTACCTTTATTCAAAACACTTAAAATCTTGATTGCAAGCTACCATGTTTTGATAAAGAAAGGGTTTGAGTAATTGAACAGGTTTTGTTATTCTGTTGGGGTTATTCAAAATAATCCGAACAAAGAATTGTGTATGATTATCGTAAAAAAGTATGAAAAGTATTCATGGATAAGAGAATAAGCTTATCAGTTGTTTTCAGCCTTTAACAGGTTTGTCATGCATGACGGTTTCAAAGCATTTTCATTATGGACCTTTGAACTTTGTACAGGTCTAAAGGTAATTTATAACCCATCATCTTCCTGGGAAAAGTGGATGTCATTTATGTTTATGTTTTGAAAGTGAAACTATAAGAAACTACAAGCAAAGCAATGTCAGCCTTTTGTTCTTGGCCACAAGATTGAATACCGATTTATATATTTAATTCGCAAATTAAAGCAGTATACTATTAGTGACTGGATAAGTAAGAATAAGGTGACCATAACAAAATCACAACATTTAGAACATAAAAAAACATTTGACCCAAAGAAAAAATTTATATTTGATAATTGGACTTAGTTTATATATGACAGTTATCATATTCTATGAACCCAAATACTTCATTAAAAATCTGACCTATATTAAAAAATAAAGCGAAAGAAACAGTCATCCATACAATATATACAGATCTTTTTCTCTTACTAATGGGGAAATGTTTCATGTTTTCTTCAAGAAACCTTTTTATGCTTTTAATAAATGCACTCCAATGTTTAATGGACAGTCCTATCAGTGTAATTTTGTGGAAATGAATTTCAAGGAGACATTTCCGTTTTTACAAGTATGTTATTAGTATAAGATCATAATGTGATAGTTGAAACATGTCACTGATGGTATCATGTTTGCTGATTTAGATTTTACATTTAAATAAATGAAAGCGCACGATTGGTAAAATGAAACAAGAATGAGAAGTGAAACCATTCAACAACACTATGAGCGTGACACGCCTTGCTACAGCATTTCATGGCATTGCTGATTAGTCTTATCATTAATCATTTGTGAATATCTATCCAAAAATATTTTTTATTTCTATAAAGGTGTGAATAAGTGGAAATACAGCACCTTTTTTTATGTCATTCCCTCAAAAATAACATGGCATCTGTACCCGATGGGTAAGCATCATAATCTAAATGAATTGCTTATCCAAATATTATATTTAAGCCTTATGCCCTTTTGCAAGAGGGAAGTTTTTCACAACTTTTGTGAAGAAACCACTGTCATGCTTTAGTATATGCACTCCAATGTTAAGAACTATTTGAATGTTATAATGGCAATTTTCAAATTCAAAACGTTTTTTTATAGTTTCTTCTCTTACAAACACTGATTTAATCAGCTTGATGAAAAGTTTAAATTGTCAAAATTGATTAATGCATTTTTTTAAATACTTTGTTAATGGATCTGATCAATCCTATTTTTGACAATCCCAAATAAAATTTTAAAAATTTGTTTGCTGATTTTCTTTTACTGAATCAATTCATCATCTCCATTTCATATTTCTGTGTCAAATTATGAGTTAACCCAATGCAATTTGGCCAAATTTCTCTCCTCATCGTAACTTCTAACAGTAAAGTACACAGTGTGAGAAAAAAAATGATAAGAAAATGCATAAAATGATGCAGAATTAACAACCAGAGATGTGAATGTGTATTATGGTCACTACTCTGTTCTTGTGATTCACTTTGCATACTTTTCCTTTTGGGAAAATAAAAAAGTTGTGATATTATTATTTTTTAAATACTACCAACTGTCATTTCAAAAGACATACATAAAAAAAAAAGATCTCAAATTTTATTTGTTTTCTTATTTTGACCACTGACCCTAAGTTTTTGAGAAAAATATCCGTAAAGCAATTGATACTTATTTTGACCTTATGTTTTTATGATATTTTTTTCCAGTGAAAATTCAAGATGCCTGATGCACATTGCAGATTTTGCCAACATGCTAAAGGCATTCATCGGCTCCAACTATCTTTCTATTGCCTTCGCCTTCCACCAGAGTGGACTCATAGTAAGTTTACTGGACATTTAACCCTTGTAGCCTCTGAAAGTAGACTCTCTTTGTTTTTAGTACATCAGACCTATAAAAGCCTTCTGGAAATGGGACTTTGGGTCCAACATCCATTGTTGTATATTCATATTTTACAATTCTCCTCAAGAAGTGCTGCACCCTCGAATCTGTACCTTGTAATTGTACGTAGAATAGAAGCTGTTAGAGAGTATGTTGATTTGAGATTTTCATCAAAAATCATTCCTTGAAAGTCTTGTTTAACTGCTTCTAGTGACTGAAAAATCACTAGACGTTAAAATCCTCACCAGGCATACCCTTTTTATCAGTTAATAATTGAATAATTTCCCTTTTTGATTTCTCCTATAAACCCACTATTTGATATGTCAATCAAAAACTTTAGATATGAATGCATCATGCAATTGACCTTTTTCATTCAAGATAAATCAATTCAATCAACTAATTGAAGTAAACCTCTGAGCATTGGGACTTTAAGTATTTTTTCCACCTCTACTGGATTTGATTTGACATTTTATTGTTTTTTTAAGGTTATGTGTCGGCGAGGGTGAATTATAAAATCTTGTTCCACTACTCAACTCAACTTTTAGGTTTCCTGAATCTGGATTTTGTCAACAATATGGGTTTATCCATGCATTTGTTACATTATTTCTTAATCAGTTTAACAGTTTATGATAATTCCATGTTACTTTGTTTGATTGCATGAGATATTCATCTTTGGAAGCATAGGAAAGTTCAAGTATATCTATATAAGAACTTGAATATCATTACAGAATACTTGTAAGAGGTTTAAATTTCCCCGGTGATGTTCCTTATGTTATTAAGACTATGAATTACAAAAGTAAAATATGTTAAGCATATTAGCTACACTGCTATAAAAAAAATATCTATAGTAAAAGAAAATGATTTGAAATCTAAATATTGAATTAAATTCAGAAGTTGGATGCTGTTTTTATTCTTGTTTTTCTGGCTAGATCTCTAAAAAGATAGCAGTGTTCAGAACAATGGTTGAACAAACATTTTTTTTACCAAATGATTGATACGGTGATCACTGATGCAGTATTTCTGATAAGGTATTATATATAAAATAACTGTGTAATTAGAAAATGTAACATATGTTGCCATAATTTTTAGCTCATCAGACCTGAAAGGTCAGATTGGCTGACAGCATCCGTTGCCCATCAGTGTAGACTTTTAACATTTCGGCTTGTCCTTCCTCAAACAGCCGTACAATGTTTTTGGGATGGACCTTGCACCTTTTTAAAAGTTTTGTAAAATGGTCAATTTAATCATGTTGATGTGGTAATGAGAATTAAAACGAGTATAAGCTCATGTATGTTGCACAATTAATAAGCAAAATATAAACATGAAATTAATTTGTCAGCAATGCTGTTGTGTATGACTGGCCTCATTAAAAGGACTGTCCTGAGGACATTCCTTTTTATTCATATATATTATTACATGATGACTCTAACACAACACAGTTGAAACAAGTTCAAGTTCAACTGAGGGTAACATTTTAGATGGTGCACACAACAATGAGAAATAAAGCCATTCATCGGGGCTATTAGTCTGAAAAGCTTTGCTATGGCATTACAAGGCATTGTTGATTAGTTCTATCTTAAATCATTTATAAATGTGTGAATATTCCATCAATTCATAAAGTTTATTGTCATGATGTTATAGAATAATTTAGATAAAAGAATAGCGAATTAATTTGGTCATGTCATTCTCCCCCAAGAAAAGATTGCTGACCAGTTGCCAATGTGACCAACTCTTTAAGACTGGACTATGCATTGGGGGTCACAGTGACTAGGGACAGGCAGATGGAAATCTGATATATATCTTCGCAATTTCTCAGGGTAGTGTCAAGGATTTGGTTGATGTTGATTTTGGTATGTGTGGAAAACTAAGAGGGGAGTCATAAGATTGAAGTAGGATTTCGGTGGGAAATGATTGTTTGCAGATTTAAGCAGTGTTTAAACGCTCCTCTTCCCTGTATATAGTGTACTTAGATTCTTTGCAAGATTCTGAACTTTAGGAGTTGTTAGCTCAAAGAAGCTATACAAAATCCATTTTAACTTTATGCCCCCTAAAATTTTGAAAGAAGAATATTTTTACATTTGGGTCACATCTATTAGGAATTAGCAAGATCACCCCTTCTGATGATCACCTGTGAGCAACACTGTTTCATTAGTGTTTGACTATTCAGATTAACTGATCTAAAGATAAAAGATACTCACTGGCTGTTACAGAATATTTTGCGAAATTGCAGATAGTTAGTAATACTGTTATAAGCAGTATTTGTAGATCACTGAAGTAGTGGTTTATATCCAATACAGAACTTTGTTATAATTTTGTTAACTTTACACATTGGAAAAGCTCATATTAATGAATAAAATAATCTACATCCCATTTCCTGGTATGCAAAATTTCCTTCTACTCAGTAATGTGTATGTTTCATATAGCTGACAGAAACAACCTTCTTTTTATTTAATGTATATAAACTCCACAAATTTTTTATCAATTCACTAACCATTCCAAAATAGGGGTATAAACAAGATTGGTAGCATAGCATTATTATTATGAAATAATTTTTTCTACAAAATACTTAATTTTGCCTGTAATGAATTGACATTTGTTATTTCAAAAATGAACATTGAAAACTAGTTGCATATATTTACCAAGTTTTATTGCTTAATTGGAAGTTCCCAAAAGAAACTTGATTCATTAATTTCAAATGTGATTGAATTATTACATTGTCAGTCTACTTCTGGAAAGTAGATTTGTCTTAGAAAATTAAAACAAAATGTTTGTTTACTTTGAACTTTGAATTGTTTACTTACCAAATGGAGAACAATCACTTTGAGCACCTATAAATATGTACATACATGATTTTGAGATGGCCCCCCTTGACCATTAATGAAGTGCTGGAAATTTTCAGAGTGGACTAAAAAAAGGGCCAGAAAACCTGCCGAGCTGATTTTTTATATCCTAACTGTAAACACATGGCCTTATATTCACTACACATATAGCTTACAAGAAAAGACTAAACAGTATTTTTGATACTGGTATACCTTCCAAATTCTTACAATTTAACATAGTAAATCCTTAGGTTAAGAGATTGGTTTT